>OY796848.1:5000-1438264 GCA_963680765.1 Agrochola lychnidis | reverse complement strand
ATGCACGCTTTTCTAATACTTGCACGCCTTTAAATAAACAATACCTAATCATACAAAAATAACAAACAAGATAATAACGATAATAAATATTATTGACAATTAATTTGCACAAAGTAGATTTTTGCTAAACGTAATTTTCAAATGACAGTTGACAAATGGAGGTCATTGACCTTTCTATTCTTATCTCAGACGCATAGTAGAAGCACAATGTAAGAAGTAATTACGTACCTACCAATAAAATACAAAACACGAAACATACAAGTTTGAACAATTTACCTGTTAAAAAAACGATAGTAAAACAAATTAGATCGGTACTCGCATTTCTGTATCAGCAGGTAAACTGGAAAAAGATAAGTTTTATCTCTTCTCTTGGTGGATCTACATCCATCAACTGCACATAATACACCAGAACCAGCCATATCATAAGAATTTGAAACTAAGTACGTCAGGTCGACCGAAAGATATGCGTACGTACGCGCCTCGCGGCTTCGGCAACTCACTGAGCAATGGGCCGTGTAAGGCCCGGTGGCCTGTAGGTAGATAGCGCACGTTAGTACATGGAGTGATTTATCTGGTAATCTGTGGTTGAAGTTTCAGTGGAAATACGTAAAACCTTAATCCCTCAATCAAGGCTTTTAATAAATTGGACGTCCTGTCCTGTCACTTTACATTGGTAACAAGGTGTTATAAATGCCAATAAAATGGCCATGCCGCAAAAACTTGCCGAGAGATCATTGCTACGTGTGGTCACTGTGGTGACGCAGGCCATTCGATGTCCGAATGTGTGAAGAAAGCCGACAGTCCGAAATGTCCATTAAAAATCCAGTGATCATAAAACGGGAGACGCTAAATGCCCTGCTAGGAAAATAGCAGAATACAGATTAAGTCCATCGATTATGAGGGCACCTAGTGCGTCATACAGACTTCCGTATTGCTTGTTGCTAACTCAACAGTGTACCTGACCACTATGCTGGCTGGCCTACTTACCCCCGATTTGTCGCCGTCTTTAGCCGACAGCTTCAAAAATCTAATTTAGCCTTGAAGGATTTGGAATTTACGCAGTATATTAATTTCAAGTTGGTTAAGAATACTGCTGACGCAATCATTATCGTGTTACTAAAAACTAATAACTATTTTCCGTTCATATTATAGAAAATATATATAATAATATAAAAAATATATACATATAATAAATAAATATATATATAATATTTTAGGGTTATTTGTCGATTTGGGTAGTTTTTGAGGCAATGATGTGACCAAGTAACCAAGTACGAGTACCGCGTAAACTACTCCTACGACTTACCAATGTTCCAGTAAAACAAAATATACTAGAAATGCTGATTTCAGCGCCATCTAGCGGGAAAACTTTTTGAATACGGTCTGCTCGAGACCATTTTTAGGATTTCGTAATCAACAAGGAACCCTTATAGTTTCGCCATGTCCATCTGTTTGTCTGTCTGACATGGCTTAGCTCAGAGACTGTTAGTAGAAGGGTGTAATTTGGCATTAGTATACATATTAGCAGCAGTGGTGGCCCAGTGGTAACGGCCGCGACTTACGAGTTGTAGGTCGTAAGTTCGAACCCAGACAGGCGCTTTACTTTGTGTAAATTATTTCATCACCACTGCTCTCAAAACGGTGAAGGAAAACATCGTGAGGAAACCGGCATGTCCTAGAACCGAAAATTCGAAGATATGTGACATCTACCAACCCGCACTGGGCCCGCGTGGTGGATTACGGCCCCACTCCCTCTCACAGAGAGGAGGCCTGTAACCCAGCAGTGGGAACATTTATAGGCTGATGATGATGATACATATTAATGACGTCGACATAGTGGTAAAATGAAATAATTTTTTAAGGTACCGCCCCTATACGTAAATGATTGGTTCTGGATATTTGGCAAATTTACAGCAGTTGTGTATATAATGAAATTAAAAGGAAAACTATGACAGCTAAGTAGGCTCTACAAGTTAATGAGTAATAATCGACCAACTTACATTTGCAGTTGAAAAAACATGTTCTCCCGTATGGGAGAATATCTTCTTCAACTACACTGTTAAGTTTGTTCTTGGGATAAATTCATCCCATCTATGGAACCCTTCATTGTGCGTGGTCCGACACGCACTTGGCCGGTTTTTTAACATAATAAATAAACTATGTCACTATTCTTAAAACTTATGTTAAATATTGCAAAGAAATCAGTCGTCCTAATAGTAATATTGTAAAAACCCATGCCGCCTCTGATACAGGTTTATCTTACTAAAGTAACGGCATTTGTATTTTACCAATTTGTAGTTTTGAATAAATATTCATCATTATTATTTAATATTATGAGAATTCGAATCGTTCATTCGATCAACCAAAAATACATCGCTCAAGTGGCCGCGATTGCATATAGCTTGATTATAAACCTTAACACTTAAACATAAAGTTTATTATCATTTGCTATAAATTTACTACTTCGATTGAAAAGTAAACGTATTTTTTTTAATAAGGTTAAAATATTTATGGAAAATAAAACACAATTTCTAAGCAATATAATTGTAAAAACTATATTGCAAAATAAGACCACAACGTCCACAACGTTATTTATGATCTCATTTTTCCGGCTGTTTTTGATTGACAATCTAGTAGGTACTTAGTTGATCGAAGACGAATTCGATTTTTTTGGCATTTGATATGGGTTTCCTGCGTTGTGGTGGTCCGCATCCTACTAAGTCATATTTCACAAATTTCGTTATCTTTACGCGGTGTTAAACCAGGCTCTAACATTATCTTTTCCTTTATCTATCACAGTTGCAATGTCGCATGCAGTGCCAGATAAGACGCCTGAATGACAACTTCGAGCAAGCGCAGCTTCGCATCCTGGGGCTTCAAGGACAGGTGGACACCCTCAGGAGGACAGTCTCCAGCACCGGTGAAGGAGAAGGAGACATAGATATGCAGGAGTGCACCTGTAAATCCTTCTTTGATAAATAATCCTTGAGGACACAGAAGAAAACAGTAGAACTATGTTTTGAATCAGTTTACTGAATGAATAGATGAATAGTTTATTCTATGTTTACTGTGTTTTGGGAGAGTAAGATTTTGCGAAGCGATAATAGTAATATGGTCTGTAAGGTCCCTTTCAAATACAATCAAAACTTTCGAGATATGCACAAACTGCTTTGAAGAAACAAATGGCTTTAAAAAAACCTAACTAAGAATGATCAAAACAGATAAAGTTGCAAATAAATTATCTTTCGTGTGTTGTGTGATACGCTTGTGGCGTTGGTGAAAGCAGCCATCTCATATTTGACCAGTTTTCGCCAGTTTGAAATGCGTTTAGTCAATAGTTTAGTCCTTCGTATCCAGTTCACCCTCGCTACGTTCTCCAGTACCCTAATTGCTTCGATCAACAATCGAAGCCTAATTGCGCAATACACGATCAATCACAATTTGTTTCGATTTGAAACAGATTGCCAATCCATTGCTTCGAAGTTGGAAAAAATTAAATCAGCTCAACAACGTAAATATCGCAATGAATTAAAACTGTCAAAATGAAACAAATTAAGTAGTCAAAATTGTTTACGAAAATAAGTTACGCAATTAGGGTACTGGGCAAAAAATTTAAAGAGGACTTTTTGGAGCACGTCATTCACACGAGAGGATTCACAATAGGTACATCAAGACTAAAAAAAGCACTAATAGAGGTTGATAATTAGATAATTCCCGTAGATAATTCCTATTTTGTATTGTAAAGATTTTGGAAGGGACCTTTTACTTTGTGTATTATTGTTATTTGATGGCATTTGCTAAAGATTGCACTACTCTGTGTCAAGTATTTTGCAGCAGTTTTTCTTGTGAAGTGATAGTGAAAATAAGAAACTATATTCTGTTTTAAATTGAAACGTGAAATTTACATGAAAAAAAACAGTTATTTTGTTTTTTATTTTATTATTGTTAACATTAGAAACATAATTGGAACAAATTAACAAGTTACATGAAATAAAAACAATTTTAAAACCTCATTCGTCGCTACAATATCATCCATGAAACGGAACTTTCCCATCAATCGGAATTCATACACATCATGCATTCATTATAATCCCATGGGAACACCATACACAAAGCACATGTATTTATACACACATTGATCGCCATCTAAGATCAAAATCATGATCGCGATTCAGATTCCCTTCCACAAGATCTTCGTAATCAATCTGGATGTGGAAGTTGCAATCAAACTGCCTTTGAGGAGTCGTTGGTTTTGCTGTTAGCATCTGACTCCGGGTCCCCTCGTACCACGTGGATGTTGCCGGCTGCCGCGAAGCACGATCGCAGTGCTTCCTGCGCAAGATGGGTGTCGCGGTGCGGCGGCTGAGCGATCTCGTGGTACAGGTCAATGGCCTCACACATAGTTGTGATCGCTTCTTGTGTTCGCTCCTCATCCATTAACTTAGCACCTTCCTAAGAGGGAAGAAGATAGGTTATTAAAAGTAAACAGTTATTTGAAAACTTGAAAGTGAATGCATATAAGTTTATCTGCTAGATAAGTTAACCCCATAAATACCCAAATGCACATCTAATTGCGTTGATCTATTGTTTGTTGATGATTGTTTAATGACCGTTTTAGGAAAACGGAAGACTTCTCAGAAATGAAACAAATTTATACCCCTCGGCGCCGCCGCCGTAACGGATAATAACTAACATAACAACCCAGTACCCTGCGTAATGTGCCGAGGAACCGTTAGATGTCGTAGTAATAAAATTTGCCGCAAAATAATTAGGCTTGTGACCATAGACACAAGCGCTTAGGCGCTATAACAGAGCAGAAGCATTCGCCTGTAATGTCATAGAAGGGCCTATTGTAGACAAGTGGTAATCGCTATGTGCGTGTGGTGTGAGGGCCACTTTGTTAAAACTCTTTGAAAATGTGCTTAGGATTTAGTGAACATTCCCAAAGAATTGTGAAAGTTGGAATCAGATTTTGTGAAAGTCAAATAACCGAGTTATGGACTGTAAAGTTGGGCCCTCAGTTCTCACATAGAGGATTGAGGGCCCACCTGAACCTGATAAACTATGGACACTACAGAAAAAGTCTTTATGCCAAAATCTAAGCTAATGCCAAACAAAATTTGTGAAAACAAGATATTATCGCAAAACACTGTCCTACTTTGTATATCTTCGTACAAAATGGGCCCTCAATTCTCATACACGTAAAAGTTTACTACGCAAATAAAATGAAATCATTAACTCACAGCTACTGTTTGAAATCCTATATGTTACTAAATAAATTGTGAAAATTTGTGAAAGCAAGAACAGGTCACTACTTTTTGTTGTTTGAAAGTTATGACCTTGATAAAATTCGGGCCCTCAGTCCTCCATTTATTTTGTTTTCGTTTTATTACGCTTATCATAGGAAAGATAAGACAAATACAAAATTGTCTCTTTTTGTGAAAAAAATTGTGCAACAAATTCGATACCAGAAAGAAATTGAAATACCCTTTATTGTATAAAAAAATCGAGTTTTGTTTTTACTCTCTGAATTAGGAAATAGGGTGACCACAATTTCTTTTAGATTGCAGTAGAGATTAGTAAATGTAGTGTCATAGGTTTTAATAAACTTTCTTCGATTTTTCGCATAGCATTTGAAATTACTATTAATTAATACATGACATTTGTAATGACCAATACCTACTATCAGCGAAAGGTGGAGGCTCGAATTCAATTGCTTCGTAAAGTTCGTACACCTTTGATTTTATTCTTAGAGTGTGTGGTATATCCTGCAGGCAATACTCACAAGTACCGTTTAAATCAAATGCAATGACGAAATGTAATTCGTAGTTGATTGCTACTTTAGAACCACAAGTAAGACAAGACTTAAATGATTCGTCAAAACAAATTGCGTCTTCCAAACACTCGATCCCAAAAACGGATAAATTAACCGAATTGAGTGGTAAGAAACCAAATTGTCTTTCTATTGGAATAGATGTGCAGTAACTGTTAATGCATCGTTTTGTAAATAAGGTACTGTAAAAATGGTTCAATAGAACTGTTTCAAGATAATTAGCTACATTGCTTTGGCAATCAACGATAATGACGATATTTGATACTAGTTCTGATTTTTTTATAAAATGCTTAACGACTACATCTGCTCAGATTTTGTATGGATCGTAACTTGTTATTGCACGTCCTAAACATTTAAGGTACTCTGAGAAAGGGATGTAACGGATATCCGTATGCGCATCCGCAACTGCGGAGCATCCGCATAAATTTTGATATCCGCTAAACATCCGCATCCTCAACTTTTGATTTTAAAAGCTCCGCATCCTCATAATTTCTATGGGGATGTGACCCTCGTTGTTCGCACAAATAGTGAATTATTAATTCTGAGTTACGCGTTCCTATTGGCTGAATTCGCAATGTCCTTGTCCTATGACAGACGATCGGCCGAACGTGGCAGTGGTGGCACGACTGTGGTGTCACATGTCACAATTTGAGTTACTGGGTGCTGGGTGGCGTGTTATTATTTATTTTTTGTTTGCTCGTAGAAGTTTTTTGCAGGCGAATGAATGAGGTTAAAAACTGCCACTTGCTCACTTCAGATGGCGCTGATCTCCAGCGTCTTATAATTTGACAGCTATCCATACATTTTTTGTAAACAAGCGACTTCTTTTACGCTTATTTAATTATTGCGCCCAGTTGCGCAGTTGTTTACCTACTGCAAAAATACGGGGCCCCGTGTATTTGACAAAGATGTTATAAGAAGAAAACTGTGGGAGAAAGCTTTCCCAAAAAAATTGGAATCCGATATTTCGTCGAGACAATGTGCTATCCTTTAAAACTTTTATGGGAGAAAGTGGTTTATAGGTGATGCTCCCAAGAGAACTTAGTCTGTTTTCATTACATACAGGCACCTGTGATGTTTTATTATGTTAATTATAGTAAATTATATGTGTGTTTATATTATCGTATTAGATCAGTACTAGAAGTGCTATCAAGCCAAGCCCAAGTTGGTTTTCAACTCTGATCAGTACCCTAATTGCGTAACTCATTTTCGTAAACAATTTCGCGAAATTTGTTTCATTTTGACATTTCAACAACATTCATTGCGTTATTTACGTTGTTGAACAGATATTTTTTCCAACTTATGAAGCAATGGATTAGAAATCTGTTTCAAATCGAAACAAATTGTGATTGTGTTGTATTACAAATCAAATCAAATCAAATTATTTATTTGCTTAATACAGGTAGGTATAAACAGATGTTACAAATAGATATGAAGTACTCTGTATCATTACCTATTATGGTGTGCAAATATTTACATTATTATTAATCTAATTAAATAATTATTACAACAACATTACAAAATTATTACACTCAAAAAAAAAAAAATATATAAAAATAATTTAAAAAATTCAGAATTCTACACACGTCAAAGGTTTAAAAATAAAAATTGTCAGATGATTTAAAATACATGTCATAGGTTCAACAATCAGATAAATTAAATAAAAATATTGATCCAAATTAAAATAAAATAAAATTATAGAGATGTCAAATTAAATTATTATAACATGTCACACTATTTGTATTGTCATATTTTAAATGTCTATAAATTACTCTTAATGTATGTATCTATCTACGCAATTAGGGTACAGGTTAGTTCTATCGTACGCTTCCAGTCTTTAACAAAAAATGAATTTAAAGTCAACAAACACAAAATAACCTATAAATTATAAAACGTTCATAATTTATTGACTTTTCCACTAAAGCTGCTTTTTGCCCATGGTAGACGCTTCCTCTGTCCTTACCTCGTCTATTAATAGTGCTATACTCCAAGTCTCATACATATTTATCTAGTTTTCGTATAATTTGTGATCGACACAAAAGTAAACAAACACAACAATGGCGGTTTATAAAGACGTACAACTGAGCTTTCAGTTTTTAACCTCATTACGCTACGGTAACCTATCAAATGATTACCTATAATACAAATATAAATACTATAAAAAACAAGGGCTATTTTTTGTACGATATCCGCATCCGTACCCTCATCCGTTATATGACATCCGTTACCTCATCCGTTATATGACATCCGTTACAACCCTGCTCTGAGATTAATATCCAGAGTTGAAAAAGTTAATCATATCACTACATAGTATAAAACAAAGTCGCTTTTTCTGTCCCTATATCCCTATGTATGCTTAAATCTTTAAAACTACGCAACGGATTTTGATGCGGTTTTTTTTAATAGATAGAGTGATTGAAGAGGAAGGTTTATATATATAATAACCCGGTTTATACCCGTGCGAAGCCGGGGCGAGTCGCTAGTCTTTCATATGACATTCACATGATTTTTTCATTTGATATTAAATATTACAACTATTGTACATATATGTAAACAATAAAATAGTTTCTGAGGTATGATTACTTTCAACAGCAGAAGGAACTAAAACATCCCTCAGAATCGCCACTAACAAAGTATATAAAAAGAGGGTAAAAAGAAATTATTGTCACCCTACTCACATACACAATTAAAAAATAGTTGATTTCGGTATCTATGAAGATTTATAGTTTTATGATTATTCTTATTTGTAACAAATGACACCAATTTGTTGCACAATTTTTTTCACAAAAAGAGACAATTTTGTATTTGTCTTAAATTTCATACGATAAGCGTAATAAAACGAAAACAAAATAAATGGAGGACTGAGGGCCCGAATTTTATCAAGGTCATAACTTTCAAACAACAAAAAGTGGTGACCTGTTCTTGCTTTCACAAATTTTCACAATTTATTTAGTAGCATATAGGATTTCAAACAGTAGCTGTAAGTTAATGATTTCATTTTATTTGCGTAGTAAACTTTTACGTGTATGAGAATTGAGGGCCCATTTTGTACGAAGATATACAAAGTAGGACAGTGTTTTGCGATAATATCTTGTTTTCACAAATTTTGTTTGGCATTAGCTTAGATTTTGGCATAAAGACTTTTTCAGTAGTGTCCATAGTTTATCAGGTTCAGGTGGACCCTCAATCCTCTATGTGAGAACTGAGGGCCCAACTTTACAGTCTATAACTCGGTTATTTGACTTTCACAAAATCTGATTCCAACTTTCACAATTCTTTGGGAATGTTCACTAAATCCTAAGCACATTTTCAAAGAGTTTTAACAAAGTGGCCCTCACACCACACGCACATTAATCGCTTTCAGTCAGCTTTAATCGTAAATCTATGCTGCGTGGAGGTTCTCTTAATCTTGATAAAAAAAGCAACGTAATGACATCATAGTTTATCAGTTGAACATTGCATCGAACTGTGTTGAGCTGGATAAGCACGTTGTAGTGTGCGTGTATAGACCTCTAATTATCAGAACTTTTCTTTATTTGAGTCAATAATGGAAGATATCTTAGTGGTTAAGTAGTAGTTAAGCCCGGTTAAGTAGTCATGATCTCAGAGGTCAACTACTAGATGCCCTACCTAAAAAAAAGCAAATAGATTGTATGAGGATTTCTTTTCAGTAGTGCACACTGAATTTAATAAAAAAATTGAAAAGAAATATTTAAATTTTATATTTAGTGACTTTTTGAAGTGAAAACTTCTTTAGGCGGGTTGGGCATTTTTGAAATGGGACTAAACCATTGATTTCGCGACACCATGACGACACCTCATTTTTGTAAACGCGATTGTGCTCTTTATTTATATCACGTTACGGATCAATGTTCTATGCAAGTATTTTTACTTTAAAGGTTTCGGAAGTGTTATTTTTTTGTAAACGCGATTGTGCTCTTTATTTAGACAAGGTTACGGACCGATGTTCTATATAAGTATTTTTCTTCCAGTCGATTTTGTTCAAGTTTTCACTTCTTTCGGCACTCCCGGAGTGCCACCACTTTTTTTATTTGATTTTTCTAGTGTACACGTAAAGTGGCGATTTTTTTTTTTCATCTGTCCCATAATTTGGGTTCCCATAGTGTGTGTTGGATCATTAAGTACCCTTCAAAATGGTTGAGCTGAATGGTGCTGATCCATACGTTACGTTCGTGAACGGGCGCCGTCAGTAGGGACTGGTCATTTATTAATTTTTTAATTATTTTTGTTTTTATATCTTTTTACTACGGACGTCTTTCTACATTGTTTCACATGTATAATTTCAACACGAATGATGTAACCAATATTGCGTAGGTAATAATATTTTGATTTAAAAGAATGTTATTGGAGTTTCGTGTCCGTTCTTCTCCATAGGAATCTACTACTGCTGACTCCGTAGGATGCTCTTTTTAGAAGTTATAAGCCAAAAACTGAAAGAAGTCGGAAAATTGGTTTACGAGCACGCGCAGTTAGCACAGATTTTTTGAAGCAGTAAATTTGCGTTTTACACTATTGGTATTGATATCTATCCTCACAAAATCCCAAAAAATCAGTACAGTGCAATTCCTACGATGTTTTAATTGACTTGGCCCTGGATTTAGACTTTTTTGAGGGCGCGGCTAAAACTGCAGTCTGCCGCTTCTGTCAATCTTTTATGGGGATGCGCTAAGTTAGCCCGCGAAATGCAAATTTTCTCAAAATGAATATTTTTCCAGCAACATATTAATCAAATTTTATCGATCGATAATGCGCCAATTCAACAGGGGCGCCAAAACTGGTAAAAAAGTATATTTGTTGCGCGTATCATTTATTGCAAAGTTGCGGTGTGCTGGGTGGTGCACTTGTCTGCTACGCTTGAATTTGTCGCCCCCTGAAGTTGGCGCCAGGGGCACGTGGCCAGGTTTGCCCCCCCCCCCCTAGATCCGGGGCTTTTAATGACAAAATGCTGAAATGGGCTAATACCAGCTAAAACTAAAAGTATAAGCTTTGTGTGAGCCATCCTAACAAAACGTGGTCTCCTATTGAGATCTGACTTTTGAAAAGTCATTCTAGCAGAATCAATTTTTCGTGAATATCTATCTATAAAACCACTAAGGGCACAAATTCGGGCACATTTACACGAGTTGAGGCACTAATTCTCTATCAAGACAAAATCGCTATAGAAGACAACATTTCTGAGGTGGAAGAAGAAGGTAAAGTGGAAATATACTATGTAATGATAACCTCTAATGGTAAGCTGACGTCACAATTACTACTCACCTGGTACTGCTTGACACATCGGTTGACGGTCTCCATGTTGATCTTGACCAGTTCCCTACTGATGGGTGTGGAGCACTTAGCGCAGCGGTTGGGCAGACACTGCAAGTTTGCCCGGAACTTGCCCGTACAGGCTACGTTTGGACACCTAGCCAGGAGAAATATCGTTCATCACTAAGGTAGGGTGGAATGTTAAAAGATGCTTTAAAGCAGTGTATCGAATGACTTTGTGTCAGTTGAAGTGTTACGTGAAAATATCAGTGTAAACGTGTATTTTCATTGCTGACCAGACCACTGCCCAAACTGAAGCAATCGGCTCTTAATGAAAGAAGCATCGTTAATGAATCAGCACCTTGATTCGAATACCTTTTTATATAAACCAGGGCATTCGAATTCTAGCCATGAATATTTTCAAGAAAAAAGGCCTACGTACTAATCCTTGACATTTCCCATTCAGTGCATGCATTTCCATGAACTGAAAAAGAAAACTGATTAGGAAACTTGGGGTCATCCTTGAGTTTCTAAAACCTGTCTACCTGATGTAGGGCGGAGTATCTCCACTCATGAGCTTCAAGGTGGGCCAGTCCTCCTTGCAGGCCATGCAGTCACATCTGAACCAGTAGCGCGAAGCCAGAGACCTCTGGCGTTCCTTCAAGTTTCGCATCATGAAGTGGGGGCCGTAGTTTTCTGCCACCACCTCGCCAGGAGACAGGGGGCGCGTCGCACGGAGCACGATGTTCCGACCTTCGAAGAATCTGGAGAAACAAAGGCAATACTGTCTTAGCTGCTATCTTCACGGGCGGGATAATCGTGGCTTTAGGCTTCCGGTACATGACGCTGGAGCCGCACCGGCGCCGGACCACATGTTTGTGACCACAAATGAATATCGCCCAGGCCCGGTACAGCTCTGGCGTCATGTACCGGAAGCCTATCGCCACGATTATCCCGCCCGTGGAGATGGTGATGAGTCTCGCCGTGCCATCAAATTAAATATAAACTATATGAGTCAATCTCCACACGGCGATATCGTCGCGGAGATAATTTGACCGTCGCGATTCTCCCGTTAAGATGCGGCTTCTAGTAGTGGTGAAGGATGAGCCTTTTGGGTGCTATTTTTTGTTACTTTTGGACTTACTTACAGCCTAATTTAAATAAACGATTTATGTCTTTTTTTGTGTTTGCTTATTGTTTCGATTATACACTGACGAATAATATAAAAAGCTACTTGTAAAATGTCAAAAAACATCTAAATATCTCCTAAACCACACAAGTTAGCGCTACATGAAGTAAAAAACCGGCCAAGTGCGTGTCGGACTACGCACAATGAAGGGTTCCGTAGTTGAGATAAATTTATTTATCCCAAGAACAAATTTAGCATTGTAGTTGAAAAACATGTTCTCCCATACATTCCAACTACAAATCGTCACTCGGCATCCAATACCGCGAAGGTGTCATTTTTTTACGTTTTTTTTTTTTTTTTAAATTGCAAGATCACTTATTTGAACGTGTAGAATGAAATAAAACAAAAATCTGATGTTCGTTAAAAATTTCACATTCGCGGTATTAATATAATAATAATATAAATCTAACACCTTTAAACGAGCAATTAATCTGAATCTTGAAAATGGCTCCAAAAATTTTTATGAACTTTAGTACGCAAGGGGTTTCGGGAGCGATAAATCGATCTAGCTAGGTTAAATTTTTAGAAAACGTCGTCGAAAACGAAAAATGGTCACGATATTTTTCTTTATTCAAGTAACAAGGACTCATTCATTGTGTTAGTAAACTTATGAACTATGTTAGCTTATTTTACTAGGTCACTCTGAAAGTTTTGCGACTAACAGTTTTTGTCTATGGGATACTGGCAGGTTTTGATATCGATAAAAAATATGACTATTTATTACAAAAAAAAACATAACATTCTAAATTCCCTCCACATTTTTTTATGAGCAAAATCAAAAAGAAAGAAAAGAAAGAAAAAGTATTTATTGAGACTCGCACAGGAAATCACAAATTAAACTAAACACCTTCATTAAGAACATTAATAAAAAAACAATAAAAAAAACAAGGTAAAATTAAAATAAAAGCAGAAGGAGAAAAAATAGAGAGAAATGGAGAGTTCTTTGAAAAGATATAATAAAAAAATATATAACCTGTAGTAGGTATAAACTTTCCGAGTGCCCCACGTAATCTAGATTAAATTTATTCCACCCCATGGGAGATGGCACTGCAGTGATTGATGTACATGCAATCCAGCCTGCTAGTGATCATTTTTAGGATATTGTTGGAGCTGGCCCGTACTCTGCGCAATAGAGATGCACACCTCATTCGCATCGTTGCGTAAAAGCAATTAACATGTGCGTCCGCGAACATTCCCGATGCGCAACAAAAACGGGGCAGCCCCACCAATAGGTACCCTGAAAGCGTTGTTGTATTGGACACGAAGGGTGTTGCACGACCTTTGGGTATATCTAGTCCATAGGCTGCACGTGTAAAACGTTATACAATAAGCTCGAAACAGAGTAATTTTGACTTTTTAAGTGAGCAGCGTGCAAACCAGCGAGCCAGCATGTTCGCCGTTACCGACAACACCCTTCGTTCCCGCCAATATCGAGTCCGTCATTGAGGTCAGGGGTCAATATATGACCAAGATATTTAAACGTAAATACTGTTTGTAGTGGAGTCTCATTGAGTAATACAGGTGGTACATAACCTGGTCTACCCCAAGCCTCAAAGACCATGATCTCCGACTTATTGGAGTTATTCATCAAACCATGTATTTTGGCATACTGCTCACATTTGGCGACCAACTTTCTGAGACCACAGATTGACGCGCTCAGAAGCACCATATCGTCTGCATAGGTAATATTATTTACACAAATACCATCTATATAGCAACCCACTCTGGTGCTGCTGAGCTCGCCAATCCTGCCTCACCCCGCATTCAAACCTGTATGGCCTGGAAAAAGTTCCAGCCCATCGTACACTATTGATCTGGTACCAATATTTAAAGATGTTTATAAGCTCCGTTGGCAACCTATCCTTCTCCATCTTTCTCCGCAATACGTCATAAGCAACCAGATCGAAAGCCTTGAATAAGTCGAGGAAGCTAACATAAATCCCACGCTGTGTATAGTATGTGACAGTATGCTTAAGACACAACACTGCACTTTCTGTTGACAAACCACGCCGAAACCCGAATTGGTTGTCATGAACATTTATAGTTTTATTTTTTAGTTGTGTATTAAGCAGACTGTCAAACACTTTTGATATTTTGTTTTATTGATATTATAATAGCTAGAGAGATGGGCCTATTGGATGCCGAGCGACGAAATGTAAGTTTGCGCGCACAATATTGAGAGATTTACCATGTTATTTTAAGACCATGGACTTCTTATAGGTTTTCCTGTAATCTATGAGTAAAGAGCCATACTATGTATTTTTTTCAAAATTTTTGGTACAGTAGTTTCGGAGATAAGGGGGGGGGAATGGTCAATTTTCATTGAATTTCTTAAATATCTTTAAAAGTGTTTATTTTAAAATTATACAAAAAATATATTTAAGATCCTCATAACAAGTCCTTTCATTTGATATGTCACACGGTACTGTTAGTAAAACTGTTTTTTTTAATTTTCTTGTTTGCCCCCCAAAAGTGACCCCTATATTCAAAATTCATTTATTTACGTTACACATTCGTGTTCGGGTCACAGAAATACATATGTATACCAAATTTCAACTTAATCGGTCCATTAGATTCGGAGTAAATTGGCTGTGACAGACGGACAGACAGACAGACAGACAGACAGACAGACAGACAGACAGACACACGAGTGATCCTATAAGGGTTCCTTTTTTTCCTTTTGAGGTACGGAACCCTAAAAAATGAAATTTGGCACATATATAGATGATGCCTTGGAAAAGAACATACGAGTAGGATACTTTTTTTTTTCCCTCGGAATCGAGATTTATGCGGGTGAAACCGCGGGGCGCAGCTAGTGTCAAAATAAATTAACGGTACTTATAAGGTACCGCTGTTAACTTATTTTGTATTCGGTTCTTTATCAGCAGGCAATATATTCATGAACTCATATTAAAAAAACAAATAAAAAAAACTTAATAATTTTTTTCTATAACTGACGTTTCGTCAATGAATTACTTAAAGAAAACATACAATACGATTAAAATGAAATGTCATGTTATAAATTCAAAGACAAGAAAGTATTACGTATCGTAATGTAGTGTAAAAGAGACGGGGCGACATTAAATTCGGAGTTCCGACTGGTTCAGTATATGGCCCATTAGGATACATAATCATCAGCGTACATAAATGCCTCACATTTTTTGAATACATTAGACATGCTATTGACACGTCAATAGCATGTCTAACGTATTCAAAAAATGTAAGGCATTTATGTACGCTGATGATATTTGTCTGGTTGATAGTCATAATAATATCGATCTCATTCAGCAAGCTATGCAAAACGATTTTGACAATGTGGTTCAGTAGGCACATGATAATGGCATTATAATTAATATAAGTAAAACTAAGTACATGCTTATTCACTCGCCGTATTATAAAAATACTTTATTAGTGGAAGTAAAAGATCATTCGTACGAATATCTACATAGCAACAAGCAATTTTGTCAGTGTTTATGTTTAGAAACAGTTACCTCTTATAAATACCTAGGACTAGATAACACATTCACATGGAATCTACATGTTAATAACGTTTGTAACAAGCTACGCTCCATTTTGGGTAAATTGAAAATCTTAAATATGTTGTCAGCAGGAAAGTACTGTATACCTTGTATTACGCACTGGCTGACTCAACTATTGGTTATGGCTTGGGTGGATATGGTCTTACATTCTTTACACACTTCAATAAATATAACATCTTGCAGTTAAGGTTACTAAAACTACTTATAGATTAAAAAAAAAAAACTAAGAAAACATTAAACAACAAATTATGAAAAACTGTTCAAAATTTGTAAAGCACTTCCTATCCATCTTAAAAGTAAATTAAATATTTTGACTGAACAATTTAAACAATCAATACCACAAAGTGGAACGTAAGCATATGTACCCAACTCGTTTATCTCAGAAGAAGACACTTGCTGGTAAGCGCACAAGAAGGTACGTAGATTTTGAATAAATAAAATAAATGGGTATATCATTTCCGGACATTGATCGTTCATTAATTTTTAGTCGGATTACATATCCGGGCACAAACAATGCAATTCTATTTTATGTTTCGTCGATTGAACTGCAAAGTTCCCAACTCAAAAATCAATTATGTCAGGTTAACGAACCCGGTATTAATTTTGAGTGGCGAAATGATAAGAGTTAAAATGTCAATTATTTCAAACCAAGTTTACAAACTCTACATTTATTCATTTAACCCGACGCACGGTGGCTCACTTGCACTGAGTTAACTGACTCAATTAAAATGTTTGTAGTTCTTTAGCTAACATCTATTCAAAATAGGTAGTCTGAGAATAAGCATTTTTAAACGTCAAAAGAAAGAAAGAAAGAAAGAAAGTACCTAAAATGCTCGCCCTTCACCAGTTGCCAGTGCCAAACTACAGCGGGGTAATTGAATAGCACTCTTATATTGACAATACCTTTCATTTTGATAGTTGAACAACATTCGTTGCTTTATTTACATTGTTGAGCAGACGTATTTTTCAAGCATGTGAAGCAATGGACTAGCTATTTAGAAATCTTCGAAATCTTTCGGATTGAAAATGTGTTACGCAATTAGGAATCTGGATATTGTAAACTTGTCACCTGGCCGCGCTGGGATAGCACTCATGGTTGAACAGCGCCCCGATGGGGAAGATTCCCACGGCGATGTAGACCGGCTTGGAGCCGCTGAACGTGTGAGCTCCGCGCACGGTCTCGTACATCTCGTGCGCGTTGAACTGTAGCAGCAGCAGGTTGCGCACGATCAGCTCCACGATGGACTGATGTGCTGGAAATGTACTTTTAACTTAGACAGTAATGTAACTTTTAATCCCCGTTCACGTCCTCGAGCGATGCTACTTGCGACGCGCGCGCGTCTCCAGTTGCCGTCTGTTGCTCCGCAAGTCGCGTCGCGGTGACTCGTGGCATGCTCTAAACAACGTCTTTCATTTGTTTTCACCGTATGTTCGCGACGTCGTGTACTGACGACAAAACGACTGATGTTAAGTTATTTTAACACAAATTCAGGTCATGAAAGTACTTTGTATTCTGTAAGGACCACAAAGTTGAGCCAAAGACCCAGATTTGAATTGATTGAAGTTAGTTTAGAGCTATGCGACTAAATTGGAGTTCTGCACAAACTATCTTATTCCTACCACGTAACTCCAATTATTCACTGGTCGTGGTTGGAGCGCGTTCGAACCACTCTATTCTGAAGAGTATTGGATTTCCATAAATATTTTAGTTTACTTACCCTTATTCAGATCTTCTTGTTTACATTTCTTAAAGAAACCTGCCTTCTTTAGACATTCCGTCAAAAACAACGCCATGACTATTCTTTTCAAATAATCGTCTCCTTTTCTCTCCGCTGAGTGACTACATAGCGCGTATATTTGAGCTGCTCTTAACTCCAGCTTCTCTTCCATACTCATTTTATCATCAGCTTTAACTTCTTCTTCTTCTTCTTTAAAGTTCTTTTCTGTGAAACTCTTGATACCTTTCTTAGATCTGTTAAGTCTTTCCTTTCTGCTTTTTATTTTGGATTTCTTAGCCACTCCTTCGATGTCGTTGAGAACTGCTCCCTCCACTGTTTTGACTTCATTGCTGATGTATTTAGAGTGTATTGATAGACTGGTGTCGAGACCTGCCTGTGTGACCATACGTAACGCTATGTGACTTAGTACTGACATGCCGGAACCTGCGGAGCACAGACAGGAGTGTTAGTACTTAATACATATCACTCATTTAGTCTAGTCACAAGTATAGACCTCATCAAGCGCTGGTGACAATAAGGAATCTTGAATTTATTGAACATATTGTCTCATATAATGCATCCTCACCTATAAAAAGATCTAAGAACTGGCATTCAAAATAATGATACGTAGAAACAGCTGCGTCCCTACAAGCAACACTGCAGAAGGCGACTCCTGAGCACTTCGGGCACCACACGGGGGCTTCGCTCTGACAATCATCCAGTCTGAAACATTAGGAAACATTCGATATCTTGCGAACATCTCGGCTAAGACACTAGAAAAGTATCTTACCTCTTGAAACAATGCAAGCAGTGCGTACCGTAAAAGTCAGCGAGTAGACATGCGGCGTATGGGGGGTCTACCAGTAGGACGTCGCCAGTCTTGATGGGCGCGTGGGCGACGGCGAAGCGACCCTGACGGGAACAAACAAGCGTGACAGCCACAAGGCGCGGGGGTGCTACATTGAGGATCATTCTGGGAGTGCAATGTACAGTACAATGTACGTAAAAGTATCTTTCAGTCACCATAATCATATGATGATACTCCTGCCATAATTCTTATTGAATTGAGGTTGGCACAGCATGGTCTGTCATACTTCATGCCTTATAACTTAATAAAATTTGAAAACTGGTATATAGATAAGACACCTTATCTTTTTTCTAGTAAAAATATAACTGCACGCATTATTAGTCAATATTTCATTCATTATCAGCCTATAAATGTTCCCACTGCTGGGACACAGGCCTCCTCTCTGTGAGATGGAGTGGGCCGTAATCCACCACGCGGGCCCAGTGCGGGTTGGTAGATGTCACATGTCTTCGAATTTTCGGTTCTAGGACATGCCGGTTTCCTCACGATGTTTTCCTTCACCGTTTTGAGAGCAGTGGTGATGAAATAATTTACACAAAGTAAAGCGCCGGTCTGGGTTCGAACCTACGACCTACAACTCGTAAGTCGCGGCCGTTACCACTGGGCCACCACTGCTCTTAGTCAATATGTGTCGCTCGAAATAAATCAGAAAACTGATAGGTGCCATTTTTTAAAGCCTACGGCTAACGCCTTATGTTGGGCGATATATTGCTAACATTTTGGTTTTTAATAGAGAAAGCTACTTATTTAGATTTTTTGCAACTATTTATGCAATCTGCAGACAAAGTTACTGCTATGTGAGTGTCTTCGAAGTATGAACTGCTAAAGTGCTTCGACTGAACATTCAGCGCCTTCCAATCTATTCTGTAAAAATCTTAACGCGAAAAATAAAGTGAAGTCAGCATGAAGTGAGCTGTCAATAGTGTCAATCCCTAGCATCGTGGAATGACAGCTCACTTCACCGCTGTTTTCACGGTGAAATAATTACAGAATTGACCGCCTGCTCACAATTTTGTTATAACCATTTCATTTAATTCATTACTACTAGATACTTGTTTCTCGCTTACAGATATGAAACAAATCGGCTTAATTATCTTATCCAATGATTGAAGTCACAGATTTAAATCTGTGATTGAAGTAGTTAGTGGTTCTTTTTAATTTGGAAAGACAAGGCGTGGATTATCCAATCAACAAATATTTGTAGTTTGCAGATTGGGGGAGACATAGGAACAATCGTGGTTACCGGAACTGATTTCCGATATAGGCTTTTCACAGGCAGTCAGGATCTCAGATATTTACAATTTTGATACCTTTTTTGATATTTTTAGGGCCAAATTGGTAACAATAAATAAACAAATACCACTTTACCTCGAATTCTTTATGGTACTTTCATCTGCTTTAATGGCAAGGTTGAATATTGGAGACAAAAGTATTCAATGCTTTGTGTTTAAATTCTAGTTTTCTTACGTTTTTTGCAATTTGCAGGACAGTGTCAGGTTATATGTTGATCAAAGACGATTCGCGACCGTAACAAAAGTAAAACTCATTAATACAAATAAGTGAGAATTGACCTAAAATGTCACGAGTTCATGAAATAGTAATTCAATAGAGTAATCTGAACTTACAGAATTGTATTGATGATTTTTAGGGTTGCGAATCATATTTTGTTCAACATACAATTTGATAGTGTCCTGAAAATTGCAAAAAACATTATAATAATTAGAATTTCGCGGCTAACACGTAGCGACCGATTTTTTAATTTTCTAATAACTTTTATTTAAGGAATAAAAATTTCGAACTAACAGCTTTTGTATAGAAAATAATAGGTATATCAAACTATCACATTTATTGCTCAGATAAAAGTTACCTGACGATTGAAAAATTGGCCCTAAGTCCGCCAAACTTCTAATAAACTGTCATTGAATAGTTTATTTTATATGTATACTGAACAGGAACCATGAAATTATTTATTTTATGTGTAAAACTTTACCTTAGTCTCTTCTTCGGTTATTTTAAGCAACTTGGAGAGCGAGGGCATGTTTTGTTTGGCGCCACCTGTTAGCGATATTCCTGCAAAAAAACATAAAATGTAAATACTAAACTACCTCTTTGGTTTACGTGTGTGTCTGTTTCGTAAGAAAATAGTTCATGTTAATTATGAACTACTGCTATTTAAAATCCACAAGTCCTTACGAAGTCAGAATATATAATAAAAGACATATTCCGGAGTTCCTAACTAACATTAAAATATTACATAAACCAACTCGATAAACAGAATTTGAAATATGGCGCCTTTCTATTTCCCAGCATGTCCGTATGTCGGAGCTGCCACCACTTCCGATGGGGCTCACAATGTTGGCAGTCGGGGGTCGAGGGTCGGCACCTCCGACATTCAACTATACGTGGACCGAGTTATACATAGTATAAGTACTTAGAACGCACTGGGCTGCTCAATCGCGGAGTTTTTTTATGTTTTTCTTCTTAGCGTGTCGATGGAAATCTTAATAGACTCGGCCCAGATTGCCGTGTTTGGCGTCATCACTAGCGTCCAGCAGTTCCTGTAACGTGCAGCTGACTAAACACGCAGGACATGGTATTAAGTGTCTCATTGTTTGTGGAACAGCACCACATTTATGTACACTCCAAGGCGAAGTCATCTATGAAGCTCCAGCTGAACAGGTTTTCCTTGCCAACCTGGGTCCAGAGTTTGCTTATAGACTTAGTTCCAGGTAATCCAAGGCAACTCATGTCAGGTGGGAGATCTTCAGCAGATGGAACGAATGGTTAGGGGAAGCACTGTCTCGCCTCAGCTTTAGTTTTTCTTTTGATCGTTCCCCAGTAAGTGGGACGATACACTTAAAAAAACTGTTTCGCCTTTTTAGCCTTTGTGGCATAAGGATGTTGTCGTTCAAAGGGACACGGGGTCGCGTTAGATACAGGATTTGAACCGGTGTCGGTTTTAGGCAATCAGTGATGATTCAGCACGTTTCATTCAAAGCTTGCGCTCTTTGACCACGCTTTTCTCCCTTCTGAACTCTCCCACTCCTCCTACTTATCTGATCTCACTTCTATTATCTATGTTCTTCACACGCTAAGAATCTGCGTTCTTCTAACAATCTTCTCCTACTCTGTCCTTCTCATACTTCTGACTTTGTTCATTCTTTCTTTCATATTTAGTTAATTCTTCTCTAGAATACACTTCCTCTTGATATCAGGACGGCCCTCAGTCGGTATGCATTTAAGCGGAAATTGCAGTTATTTTCAAAATAAATAGAGTAGATTCATCGCAACACTTCTCTCCCTTCAATTTGTATATATGTATATATAAAATATAGATATACATTGTATGTATGTTTATTACAATACAGTCATAAAAAAATAAATCCTCTCAAACAGAGCACCTGCCATCTAATCACTTCACCACCCTTGGGTGACTGGTAGAGTATGTCTAAAGCATTAAGTCCGCCTTTATACATTTTTTGAGTGCGAAAATTTAAAATAAATTCAAATTTAAAATCATTTATTTGCTAATATGGGTAATTACATAGTGACAGATCTTGGCTATAATCGTAAGTCCAGGGATGTGTGGCCGGTTTTGGGTTTCATCTCGATGGGTCTCTTGGACGCTAAGAATGTCGCAGTGAATTTTGCGGTAGACATCAGATATTTCGAGACTACACGCAGAGCTGGTTTTTTAAGTGGACTAAGGATTGCCATCGTGGTGAAAGGATAAGCCAATCAGCGTGGAAACTCGCTGATTGCTGAGGGTGTACTTAACGTTTAGTGGCTCTGTAGATCCGTCGCTCGGGGAGGCTCCTTTCATGCACACCTTTTTTATGTTTTTGGATGGCAAACAAGCATTGCCGTCCCAGAGACCAAGCTGGACTGTCTTATGTACACCATAGATACGTTTCAAACTGGAACACATCAACGCTGGTTGGTGGCAGAAATAGGGATGGTGGTATTACCTTCTTCCTCGGTCGAGCTCCTCCACAAAAAGCTCCGCTAGGTGCTACTACTAAGTTCAAGAGAGCCGTTTAACAGCCACAGTTAACCAACCCAGTGCGTCCCCATCGTTTGACGAAGTCCCGCGTGTCATAGCGGTGTTAAAAATACTTTTCCCGCGTCACGTTACATTGAAGAGAAAAGTGTTTGCGCTGTTATTTACACTAATTATTGAAATTTTAATTGTAATTGAATTTAGTTTGCTCTGATATTAATGCGTTAATGAATCATACAAACAAGTGTCGTAAGCTTTGAGTTAAATCGTTTTTCACAACGTCATTGTTTTTTTATCCGGCGGAACTTAAAAATGTTAACATTTTTGTTCCCCTATTTTTCCTTTGTATTTATTAGGCAACTCATATTTTTAGACGAATTATTGTGTGTGTACTTCTTTTTTTCAGCTAATAACCCCAAGTCCCTTGTTAGAGAGGTTCTGTACACCTATCTCAGGACATTACTAAAGTCAAGCGTATATAACAGTCGCAACGAGCCGCAGTGCAACACATTTTCATACAACAAAGTGTTTGTAGCCCGCTTGTAGTGTGTGTTGGTTCATAGAAAATGTACGAAAGTGATGAAGAAGGATCTTTGCAATGCGTTGCGTTGCCAAGAACTAAAAAAACTTTAAAAAAAAAAAACAGTTTTTATTTTTCACTTTTTAGTTGTGATACCTATCCCACACAAATTCGAATACCACTACCTGCTATGTAAATAACAGTGACAGGAAGTTATCATAATATCATCCACATACTAAGTGAGGAAAAAATACTTATTATTGAAGCTAACTTAAAAACTACCCAAGCAAAGTTAATAAAATGTATATGGGACCACCTCTAAAGTATGATCTACCAAACAAAAAAGAACCATCAAAATCAATTCATAATTGACGGAGCAATCGCATAACAAACATACAAAAAAAAAAAAAAAAAACATATAGTCGAATTGAGAACCTCCTCCTTTTGGAAGTCGGTTAAAAATTTAGTTTCAAATATTGAGTCTTGAGCGAGCTTCTGTTGAAGGAAGACCTTCGTGGAGGCCTGTCATGTCTTCAACTGCTTCGAGAACGCTCTACTCACCAGGCTTCTCAACGTTCTGTTTGGGCTGCGTCGTGTAGTCCAGGGTCTCTATGTTTTCAGCCAGCCTGGTTTTGGCTGCCTCGTCGGATCCCAGCAGTCTGCCGGCCAGCTCGTAAGATACCTTGGCGCGGGTCGGCTCGCCTGCACCTGGAAATAAAGTCAGTAAGCAAATTGATACCCTTCGTCAATACAAAATGTTATAACCATTTCATACAACTGTCAAAGAATGGCAGTTGTGATTTGGTTATATCGTTATATGAAAACCCTGACTTTATACGTTTTTAATGAGCTTTAAAGTTCATAAGAAGAAATTATGTATGTTGGTAATTGGATAGCATGATATGGGCGTGTGTTGCTGAGGATTGAGGAACATGTCGTGAGGCTGGTTCTGAGTATGAAATGTCGGTGGTTATAAGAGAAATATCTATTCACACGTACCATAGCACACCACATCGCTGCGATAAAAATGGGCGAGTAGTGGTTACGTGCGAGTTCTCGCTCTAGCATCTTGTACGTAGTCGGTCTTCTTTCTAAGAATCCAAGCTTTAAGACAACTAGTTTCAACTTATTGGCTGACTTTTTGTGAAGTCAAAATTACTGTGCATGGTTTAATTAAATTTTCTTTGAGTCTCAGGCATCCTCAGTTTTTACTAAGACGCAAGTTAAGCAAACGGAAATGAAATTCAATATCATAATACAATTTTAGTAGCCTACAATCTTTGACGTTTGCAACGTAAACTACATTATGATACTGAAGTCCTGCAGGCATCAGTTAATTAAGTTTAATTACGTCTGAGGTGCCTGCGGATGCATCTACTTGAAAATAGGTAGCGGCGCAGGTTCGCAAGTCATGAAAATAATTATGTTGTCCTCGGTTGGATGTTCCTATGGTTCGGTATAGAATCATCGACCCATTGTTCACGAACTCATGAACTAACAGTCCTCTCACAGTCATTTTTACCTCTAACAGCAACCTTATAAAAAATTATACAGGGTTACTGGTAACTCGACGTATTCCTTGCAGGACGTCATAGTAGGGTTAAAATGCAACAAATTAAGCCACCAAATGTTCTACCGAAATTCAGTAGTTTTTGAATTAGTTAAGAGTTTTAGTTTTTTATGAAAAATCCCAGATTAAATCATTTGAAACCAATTTAAAAATGATTTACGGCGCGACTGTACTGAAATTTAAGTTATTATCATAGTTGACGTCGTAGCAGACCTTTGTTAATTATTAAAAGTTCAATAATGCCTAAAACTTTGGCAAATATCACTAACCAAACATTTAATTTTTTGTAATTTTTGCTATTACTTCATAAAAAATGTAGTCTAGTGCAAAAAAAAAAATGCTACACCTGGTGTACAAATTACTAAGAAAATATCCTTGTCTTATCAGCTATCCAAAAAGGTATGAAAGTTAATACAAAATCATGGACTACATTATGAAAATCGTTTTTGATTTAGTACAGGCGTGCGTTTCACAAAAAGGTGATTATTCGAAAAATCAAAAACAAAATCGTGAACATTATTATTCTTTTTAATCAATATTAAAAACTTTAATTACACACATTTCACACGTCTTGTTCGATGTGCTGCCCTCGGTTTCGAATACATGTTCTTATTCGCTTCCTTACTTCGGTTTTTTTATTCTTGATGTGATTGTTGCCCTCATCTGGTCCGCCGCATTTGTAATTCTCTCCCTTAGTTCTTCAATTGAATTTACTGGGGTCACATAAACTAGATCTTTCATATGACCCCAGACGTAAAAGTCTAAGGCGTCAGATCAGGGCTTCGTGCAGGCCACGGAATCGGCCCACCGCGCCCTATCCATCGGTTTGGATAGTTTTTATCCAGCAATTGTCGAATTGTGATTCGGAAGTGGGCTGGACATCCGTCATGTTGGTAAATCATGTTTGCTCTTCTTTCTTCCGGTACATCCGTGAGCAGTGCTGATAAATGATTTCTGAGGAAATCTTCATAAAGTTCCCCATTTAGTGTTCGGGGTAAAAAATGTGGGCCAATTAATTTGTCGTCAATAATACCCATCCAAACATTAAGCGAGAACCTTCGCTGGGATGCGGTTGGTTTCAGTTTTTTAGGGTTTGCTTCTACTTTCGGTGTCCAGTAATGTAAGTTGTGGTAATTTGTGATACCATCACGATCAAAACATGACTCATCGGTCCACAGAATGTTTTTTAAAAAGTTTTCGCTGTCGGCGTCGGCACTTAGCATAAAACGACAAAATTCAAGCCGTCTCGGCGGATCTCCTTCTTCTAATGACTGGACTGGTTGGTAATGGTATGGATGTCGGCCTGACAAGTGAACTACAGACCAGACTTTCTACTGTGACATACCAAGCTCACGCGCTACGATGTTTGTCGATGTGTTAGGATCGTCAATAAAACGTTGAAGAATAAGCTCCTCGTCCTCAGCCGTGTATCTCCGGGAACGACCAGTGTCAACTTGCCTGCTTCTTTGGACTCTGCCAGTTTCAGATATTCGCCGATAAGTCGATCCGAAGACACTAACGTGGGGGAGTCGGCGGTTGGGAAAGCGAAGTTGATATTCTCGCCGCGCCTCAGCAGCGTTACCGTCACAAAGTCCGTAACAGTACATTATGTCAGCGTATTCAGGATTAGAATAAGCAGCCATAGTCAGCGCTTATGAAGGCACAGCACAGCACAAGAGCAAGATACGCAGCAACAGTTAGGGAAATAGCTAGTAACAAAACACGAGCTTGCGCGACGTAGAGTTGAAACTAACTAACGCTGACGACCAAATTTTGCAAAATCGCACCCCCTGTCATGCCGAGAGAACAATAGCAACCAATCACAAAGCTCCCCGAGTGTTTGGAGTTCAAGCGCAGGTAAAAACTACGAATAATCCGAATACGAAACAATAGGTTCACCGTCTCGCAATTTTACCTGCCCCCCATAAAACTCTTCTCTTCCCTGGCACACATGCAAAAGTATTGACAATCATACCTTTCTGAATAACTGATAAGACAAGGATATTTTCCTAGTAATTTGTACACCAGGTGTAGTATTTTTTTTTGCACTAGACTACACTTTTTATGAAGTAATAGCAAAAATTACAAAAAATTAAATGTTTGGTTAGTGATATTTGCCAAAGTTTTAGGCATTATTGAACTTTTAATTATTAACAAAGGTCTGCTACGGCGTCAACTATGATAATAACTTAAATTTCAGTACAGTCGCGCCGTAAATCATTTTTAAATTGGTTTCAAATGATTTAATCTGGGATTTTTCATAAAAAACTAAAACTCTTAACTAATTCAAAAACTACTGAATTTCGGTAGAACATTTGGTGGCTTAATTTGTTGCATTTTAACCCTACTATGACGTCCTGCAAGGAATACGTCGAGTTACCAATAACCCTGTATAAAGATCACTGCGATTCAAACTCAGATGTGAAATAATTGCGAAAGAACAGCAGTTGCCTACCAAATAAATCAATTATGGAACACACATTATGTTAGGAATTGCCATATATTATGATAATTTTCCGGAACTTATCAGGAGGTTGTGTTACAGCCCATCTATTTGCAAATTAGTAGCGGTAAGCATACAGATAGTAACATCGAACTAAAAATCCTGACATCGACAAATCACGTAAAGAAGACTATAAATACGTTCTAGACCTCCTCACTTTGACACAGGATTCGAACCTCATACCCCGCGCGACATAATTAACGACGAGTTTGTACGCTAAATGCCTTTGAAACCTAATATTCCGTCTGGCAGGGGACCAAATGTCGTTATCTGACGGTTTGGAAATCAATTCAGCTGCGTTTCAGTTTATAGTTGGAACTTGAATGACACACAGAATTAATTATAAGAAAAGCCTATTCTGATGTTAAGCTGAGAGTGTTATGAAGCAGTTCTATAGAGTCATCATTATTGGCAGTCTAATAATAATTAGACGCAAATTGCCTTCAAAATATGCAAATCTTTACCTATCATCACAACCGTACAGATCATAGTGCAGCGTCACCTCTGCGGTTTAAATTAAACCTATTCGTTTAATTTGTACGGTTCCGTACCCGAAGGGTGCCCAACTGAATCCTATTAGTAAGCCTTCGCTGTCCGTCCGTCCGTCTGTCTGTTTGTCAGCGGGCTGTATCTCATGAACTGTAAGAGGTGGATAGTAGAAATTTTCACAGATTGTGTATTTCTATTGCCGCTAGAACAACAAATAAAATAATTTACTAAATGTATGGGAAAAGGTTAGGCAGAGGTGTATAGTTTGTTTATTGTTTCCCAAAAATTACACAATACAAGTAAACAGTACCTATTTGCCAAACTGTCATGTTAGGAATATCGTATAGGTACCTACTTTTACAATGCTTGTAAATATGTGAACACCATGTATCCATTACATAGTATTTTTTTCTGTCAATGCTTCAGTTTTAATTATTTTTACCTATAGTATAGTAATCTTATTCCAAGTGCATCGTCTTCACATATAATTATATAATTAATGTATACAAAATATTGTAAAACATTTTAAATGAGTAACGGTGGAATTTCTTGCCCATTCTTCTCCATACGAAAACTACCTTTTGGAAGGGGCGACTAGAATCAATTTTATTTTTTGTAAATTTTGTCGTTCAGAAGTGCCTTTTTGTGCCTAATTGAAATAAATTAATTGACTTTGACTTTCGTCGTGTCGATGGCACGACAGTGTATTACATTCTGTTGGCCCAATACTTCCCACAACCACAACACTACACGGCATCAGCGGTGACACGAACCGGTCCTTCTCTGTCAAACGGTAATACAGTTTGTCGGCAATAAGTAAAACCCACATTTTGTCAGGATTTTAGTCCCATCAAACTGGGGGCGAATTCAAACTTAACTACAATTGATGAAGAATTACATAACATAATCAAACCATTAAGTAAATCTTTGATTCAGATCATTGAGGTACATCGCCGAGCCCTTTCGTCCTTTAAGCAGGAGATTCCATTAAAACGCGGCACATTGAGAAGTAGACTCTGTGAGTAATTCGATACACATCAGCAATCTCTGACTTTGACGACTGTGCAGCATTCAGCTCACAAGGAAGTGGAACGATTCTAAAAGATTGCCTTTGTATGAAAAGGTCTGCATGATTGTATAGAGTCTTTGAGTTCTTATTTGGTAATGTGTATTACGTATTCGAATAAGAACCCCTCTATTGGGTAAAGGTCTGCTCCATGTTTGTCCATTGTGCCATTAGAAATGCCGCCTTTGTTTGCCATTTATCTCCCGCTATATCTAACTTCAAATTAATTAAATATTATTAAATGTACTAATAAATACATCAAATTAAATCAACAATAATTTAAAATAATATATATTTTTTTTAATTATGTTACTAAATAAAATTGAAAAATTTATTAATATAAATATTGATTAACTTTGTTGCTTGCTAACAAATATTGTAAAATTGCATGGAAAAATGAGAAATGAAAAGGTTTATTTCTTTATTATTTATATTCGGACGATATGCGATATTTTTTGCAAATCAGTGGTGCTCACTACGCTACTATTTATGAATGTAGTGTGCCGTTTCTAACACACGGTTGTTTACTTGGTCACCGGTGACCTGACTCAGCAACTGCTGGAACTAGAGGCACAGCAGTAAACTGCGTGAGCCAACCGTTATTATTTTATAACAACTGAAAAACGAAAAACTTTGCAAGCACTGGTAAACTGCTACTGAAGGGTGTTGACCTCAGGACGAGCTGCACACTCACGGACAACTGTACCTGCCTTGCTCCCGCGTCACCTGTCCTGACTCTCTTTATATTTTGCTCAAGTCCGTGCAAAAGTCCGTACTTAGTATACAGGGAAGTTTTATAAAAATGTGGTTGTTATTTTATTATACACAGGGCACTCAGAAAGTCTTGCGACTAGCAGTTTTTGTTGATGGGACTCTGGTTGGTTTTGATGTCAATTAAAACTATGACTATTTATTTCAAAAAAAAATTACAAACATTCCAAATTCAAAATTCCCTCCACATTTTTTACGAGCAAAATCAAAGTACTCTGTCTCACTGAAAAATGGACTTTTTGAGAGCCCCAGTGTCTTACGAATTCCACGCGAACGAAGTCGTGGGTAGAAGCTATGTCGTTGTACGCCGGCCGCAGGCGCGCGCGCATTATTATAATCTTACGGTGAATGTAGGAATACCTAATATAGGTAAATCCTACCTTTTCGCTGTTGTTACTTCCTTCCTTATAAGTTTGATTCGAGGCGATGGAATGAGTCTTCAGGTAAGTATTGTACCTAGCTTATTATAATACGTTCCAAAGCAGTACAAAGATATTATTTAAGCACAAGAAGAACGGAAGATGGAGAAGCACAGATAGGTTATTAGTAAAGACAGCCAGTTCACATCACAGGCGTCGAACGTGATGATGAATGTTCATGTAACTTACACCACTTTAATATCCTATACTATTAAACGAGCAATATTTGTATATTTGTACTCACGTTCTCAAAATCCGCTCTAACGATTTCGATGAAAGTTGCAATATAGGGGTTTACGGGGGCGAAAAATCGATCTAGCTAGGTCATATATCTGGGAAAATTCATTTCCTCTATTTTCACAGCCTCGGGAATGTGATACAACGTTAGTATACCTGAACGATATGTTTATTTCTATTTTCACTCGAGCAGAGCTCAGTCGACCAGGTACTAATTATAATATCCGTGATCGAGGGAGCACTGAAATTGAACATTAAATTTTAATGGATACATAAGCTAACCATGAACATGATTTTCGAGGTATTCACGTAGTTTAGTCACGAAATATCATTCTGTAGTCACGATGAAACATTATTTAAAAAAAAAATACTCCAGCATACGTAAAAGGAAGGGTATATTGGGTTTACCAGTCCATGTGCCGTGTTACATGTCTGTGGGTGTGGATGTTTGACAGTACCTAGCTCAAAAATGTTGATCCGATTTTGAGATTTCAACTTAAAAGTATGTAAGTAGCAAAATTACTTATATCACTAGGTTCTAGTAGATGCCACTAAAGTGACTAGTAGGTAAATGAGGTCATTTTGTAACAATATTATTCCCAGTAAAAATATCGATTGATGCTGATGCAATTTGCACGTGTTGGAGGCTCAAGTTTAATTGACACTTTACAAATTGTGAGAATACTTCACGATACAAATGCAAAATTGTTCACCCGCTGTTGTCACTTGAAGTTTTTTAATTGTATTGTGGTGTTCAAAATACTGTTATATTTTTCCATTGGATAGTTTTTTGCGAGTCGTTGGTAAGGGCGGATTAAAAACTCAATAATTTAAAAACACTGACCTCGATAGCAATGCCCCATCCTCCAATAATATTGGGCCCTCATCTTAGCTGGTAGTCGTTCTTTCAGCGCCAGCTTCAGGTCTTCTAGAGCAGCCTTAGGTTTCTCGCATCGCAGCAGGATCTCTGAACGAAGCCACAAGGCTAGGGCGAGGGAGATTCCTCCTTCAGATATGGCGTCATCTCCACCTGGAAAAAAATATTAGTAGCATGGCATAAGCATAATTATTCTATCAGTTCGCACTGCTGGGACACAGGCCTCCTCTCTGTAAAAGGTAGTGGGCTATAATTCTCCACGCGGACCCAGTACGGGTTGGTGAATGTCACATGTCTTCGAATGATTGGTTCTAGGACAACTTGGTTTAGTCATGATGTTTTCCTTCACCATTTTGAGAGCAGAGGTGATGAAATAATGTACACAAAGTAAAGTGTCTGCCTGGGCTGCGACTTACGAGTTGTACAAAACCTACGACCTACAACTCGAAAATCTCGGTCTTTTCCCTTGGGCTAACACATCCCTCAAAGAAAAAAAAATGCGTGCCGACCCGTGCGACCCATACGCATACATACACTTGTATAATAATAGAAAAAGACAGAGAGAGTCGCATGGAACATGCATAACGCTTTTTCCTTTTTTTTTGTGGGAAATTACCAAATAACGGAGAGGGAGGGCGTGTCAGACTCTTACTGACTAAAACCCACCCGTGTCCCTTCGGTTGCCATGATGCCGGGGCCCACGGTATCCCTTCCATACTTCCCCGTACTTGTCGATTTCTACCAGTCAACACCTACCGCAAGCCACGTTAGCAAAAACCAGTCAGTTAAGAAAAAAATAAAAGTTTGTTTGCAAATGAATAGTTTACCGCTGCTGCATGATCAAAACACCTTTGACGATAGGCACAGGGCAGACATGTTTTAGTAAGATTTCTATTATTTCTCGTATGGGATAGATACGTGACGGCAGCAGAGTGTCCTCTATGTAAGATAATGTAACCTCCCAAGAATGATTAATGTAACTATTATAATACTTATCAAAAATCAATCTGCCTAGCCTTTTCCCAACTAAGTTGAGCGACTGCCTATCTGACCTCCACAACCCAGTAACTAGGTAATACGATAAGCCTTGGTAAGACTGGTTGTCAGACTTTCGGGCTTCTGACGACCCGCAACGACTGTTATTTTCTACGAATGACAGCCGAGACCAACGGCTTAACATGCTTTCCGAGGCACGGAGGAGTCTCGGTATGTGAAGATTGTCACCCATCCACGGGCCAACCCCGGCAAGCGTAGCTTAACGTAATGGATTGACCCGTGTGTTATTTATTACTTAGCTACGAGCTCCTCCTCCTCGAGCTCTACCTATTATAATATAATAGATTTATAAAGACAAAAATTTATTTAATTTTGTCCAGAAAACAAGCCAAGTGTGAGTCGGACTTGCACACGAAGGGTTCCGTACTGTATTCAGATCGAGCAAAAAACGCCGAAAAAATACGTTCCTTGTATATTTTTTTTAAGAAAATTTCAATTGTCTACCTATTACGGTTCATGAGATACAACCCGCTGACAGACAGACAGACAGACGGACGGACAGTGGAGGCTTAGTAAATAGGTTCTGTTTGGCACCCTTTAGGTACGAAACCCTAAAAATCTAACTAAAACACACAAAAATTACGTCTGTAATCAGAAAATCAATATTACAATGCAACACTAAAAGTTACACAAAAGATTTAACCTTATGCCTCATGGGCGCATCGGGTTTTTATAACAGCAAAACTATGGTATCTACTTATCGCATCGACACAGTGACTGTAGTCCTGTGGCATTAAATCCACCTCTGAACATTTGTGTGCTTGAAGTATTAAATAAATAAATAAATTATAAATGAACTGAAAGGATACGGTGACTATTTTAATAGCAGGTGCCTTAAAAAATCCTATTTAATATTATTTCATCATCTTCAACAATGAACTAATCAAGAACCGCCAAGCAATATGTCTGGGTTTAAAAGTAACTAAGTAGGATAGAATCAGGTTACAAATAACATTGTCCCATTATTCAGCTGATCTGTTTAACACGCCGCGCGCCGCTCAGAATGCCTTTGTGGAGGAGCATCTTCTTGTTCTAATTACTAAACTCCCGAGCAGATAGAATATTCTGGAGAATGTTTTTAAATTTTTGTTTCTAGGGTTTCGTACCTCAAAAGGAAAAACAGAACCCTTATAGGATCACTCGTGTGTCTGTGTTTGTCCGTCTGTCACAGCTAATTTGCTCCGAATCAAATGGACCGATTTAGTTGAAATTTGATACACATATGTATTTTCGTGACCCAAACACGGACGTGTAACTTAAATAAATGATTTACGAATATGGGGATCATATTAAAAAATCATATTTAGAAAGTACAGAACAAGTACTTATAATAAATAACAGTTTTAAGTTCTACATCCAGGAAAAGCTATGTAATTGGTTTTGTTTCTCGATAGTAAAGTTAAGAATGTGCTCAGTGGGTAGCACCATACTAGTAGTAACTGTGGTGTTCCACCGTTACTGTCGCTGTTACCTCTGCAGTCTCTGCCAAACTAAATTATAATAATATTTGGGGGCACAAGTTCACAAGACAAGGTAGATTATGTGAGCAGAGTGTTTATGATAGTATAGTAGTGAAATTACATCGGTGTGTTCTAAAAAAAGAAAAATTAAACGAAACCAGATTAGAAAAATAAATTCAAAGTTGTATCAAGAATAGGGCCGCAACTTGTTACGGCGGCGGCGGGGGCTGTGGTTTCCACGCCGTCACTTCACCAAGACATCTTATTTAAAAAAACTTGCTTCATTAGTCTTTGCACATTTTTCAGCTTCACAATTAAAATGCAAAAAGCTAGACAGTTTTTATGTACTGCTAGCAGGAAATAACCTATCTCTTGTGGAATTTTGACTTTTGAAATATGAATTAAATTATTAACAGCGTTTTCAGTCATTTGTTAATCATTCAAATTCAAATTCAAAAGTCATTTATTCAAATTAGGCTGAGAACCAGCACTTTTCGAACGTCAAAATTACATAAGACAGTCCCCCAAAAACGCCCACCCTTCACCACTTCCTAGTGCCTTTAGCTGGGAAGAAGAAGTGGCGCAACAAACTCCCCAGCAGCACAGCTGTCTGTTCAAGTTAGAAAAAAATAAAAATGACTCTATACAATAGTATGCAAAATTATTATGCAACACAAAACATTATTTTAATTAAGTATAAATTATTGGCCATATGTCAGCTAGCACACGCCAATATACCAACCAAAAACATCGAGAACTATACTCAAGCAGAATTAAAAAATAAAAACTAAACGTAAAAAGAACTAAATATCTAAATAAAAGCCTCCAGGCATAAAGGGCGTGCCCGCTTACATAAAGCTGTAAATTGGAAGTTATAAATGATAAACTAGGACCATCGAGGTAAAATAAATATACAGTTAATTACTAGTAACAATAACAAAACCATGATCAGCAAGACGACCAGTCACCACAAGCAGTGAGTTTTTAGTTCCATTCGCCAACTCTTCAGTTGAGATTCATTGATTTCTCAAGAAACTAGATGTTTATATTCAAAATCAACAAAAGAACAACAAACAATATGTAAGTACTACCTACGTTGTTTTTCCTAAAAACTTTGAACTTCCTATAAAGTTCCCCAGCCCTTCAATATTGAGGGAGAGGTAAACATTTTGATTTATAACGGAAACGTGAATTTTTGTAACCGGGTGGCCGAGCAAGCAAATCAATCAAAATTACTTTTTGTTTCTCTTTCTTGTAAATAAAAATGCCACGGCTTGTCTCGCTTGGCGTTGCGAGTATTGATCAAATTCAAACTCACGCAAAGCAGTGATAGCCTAGTGGTGTGACCGTCAGACTGCCGAGACATAGGTTTCCAGTTCGAACTCAAGGACCTCTGACTTTTCGGATTAATGTGCGTACTTGCTTCAAAAACGGTGAAGGAAAACATCGCGAGGAAACCGGCATGCCTGCGAGATATTTCTCGATGGTATGTGAAGCCAAGTCAGAGGCCCATGGGCGGCTTGAAAACCTTGACACCAACACCAGGTTAGTCACTAACCACACGAAAAGAAGAAGAAGAACTCAAACTCAAATCTTTACCTCCATCCTTTAAATGTTATAGGCGAAGTCCTCTTCTACTCATCATTTCTGTCAATTCGGTTTGCCGCTGCCGTCAGAAATATGGACTCATAATGTAAGGTAGGTACTTAGTGCCCAAAATAAGTTTTCGTGGCTCAAGTTTACAGAGTACTGACATGCGGGTAAGCACCAAGTTTCAGGTTTAAAACTTAGCATATTTGAAGCTTAAGTTTGACTTCCATTGCTTCGAAATAATTCAATTCCTACTAGAAATATAAAATAATAAAATACCAAATCCGTAACTGTTAGCTTGGACAGCATATTTTATTTCAGTGGAACATTCTTTTGCATGTACTATAATGGAATGCTCTGTTTTGATAGGTACCCATTCAGAGCAGAGCATTTGAATATAACGGCTTCGAACAGTTTTGTAACATACCTACTCTCTGTTTAATTCATACTTGGAAGGTGATTCTCGTTTTCGATAAAAATACAGGCGCTGTAGAGGCTTGAGTCCCGGTCTATGTCCAGCAGTGGACGTGTTTTTTATAACTGCCGGTCGATTCTGTAAAAATCTCAACGTGAAAACTTAGATGAAGTGAGCTGTCAATAGTAAACCTAGCGTCAGGTGGAATGACAGCTCACTTCACGCATGTTTTCACGGTGAGATTTATACAGAATAGCCCGGCTTCATTATATGTGATTGTAGAACATGGAGGACCTACATAGAAGCAAACCCACCAAGTGCGTGTGAGACCACGCATAAGGAAGGGTTCCGTAGTTGGGGTGAATATTTTCCCAATCAAACTTTGTAATTGAAAAATATATTCTCCCATAAACCGATATGCATCACGGTCAATTCTCCAACTACAAATGTAAGTTTGTAATCGCAAAATAATATTTTTTTATGTGATAAAACTACAAATTAACAATTTTCGAACTTTTCCTTTACTTGTGCTGTGAGACCTTGCTTCTTGCCAAATTTCATGATTCTAGGTCAACAGGAAGTAGTCTATAGGTTTTGGTTTATTTGTCGCATAGATGGTCGTATTTTTTTATTGCATTGACTTAGAAGCTTGATTTTTTTCGAGCTTTCCTTGTCTTACCAGTCATAGGGGCTCTCAGTACAGCTTGGCTGGCGAGTGCCAGGGCCTTGTCCAGGTCTCCATCTTCCAGAGCCTTCTGAGCAGCCAGTCGTCGATCCCGGGACACCTGCACGTCCTTGCCTCGGTGGAGAGGCTGTATCCTTGATAGCACCTCGTTGAGAGCTTCCATCATCTACAAAGGTATTAGGAACAATGTCAGACTATGAGCAAGGATTTTTTTTAAATATAGTTTGTCTTAACGTAGCTTGAAAATCTATGACGTGGTTCAAAAGAACAAAATCTTCCTTTAATTATTGTTTCAGACTTTGCCACACTGATCCATCTTTATTAAGCACATTCCACGCTAGTTCATAATAGAACAAAATGTTGCAAACAGCTGTCGTTGCACTTTTCTCCTGCGAGTTCATTATTGTAAATCTGTGTGTGTATCTATGTATGTGGTGAACACAAGGGGTTCCGATAATGCCACTTGCTTTCTAACCCAATATCACACGATACAAGATACTAACACAACATATGAAATATGTCCTTAGGAGTATGTACATAAGGGTTAAAATCAAATGTTTGGTTCAGTCGGTTAGGATGTTCGGTTCCAGCAGTCGTTAAAGGGTGGTTAAAAGTCAGCATCGAATTGACAATGAGGTCAAGAGCAGTTCGTCAAAGCTCCAGACTTGCTTTATGCCTGTGTGAATAGCGTAGACGAAGTATTGTGTCTCCTACAATGATTGTTTTAATCCGACCATTAGTGTCAACGCTAAGAGCTGATATCAAAACAACCACTATCAGGTGTCCTTTGTTTTAGTTTTCTAAAGACCCCTGATGGCTCGGCTTTGTTGTCCATGGTGTCTGATGTATTGTTTGTCTATGACCTAAGATGTCAATAGCTACTTATTAGCAATAGCAATTTTCCTGAAAGATTTTCTAAGAAATGTTGTTTGGTTTTTGTGTTTTGTAATTTGATCTTGTCACACACCTCACTTACTTCTTGATGTTGTTTCACCATGTCTAAGGGCTGGTACACATTTGTTCCGGTCGGCATGGTACGTTACAGGCTGCGCGACAAAATCGATTGTTTATTTTGCAACCCGGTTGTGCCGAAACGCGCCTATCACGCCGACCCGAACAAGTGTGGAGCACGTCTAATACTTATTTGTGCAGTATCTCTAGATCGTGCAAAAACCATCATCAACCTGTTGTTGAATGCCTCAGGAGAAATTACAAAACTAATGTGACACAATATAATATGTAGAAGTAATATTTAAGACAACTTCAACAACGTGAATAGAAAATGGACCACTCACAGTTCCCCAGTCGCCGTCAGAGAAAACAACACAATATCGAAGCAAACATTTGTGAACATTTTCAACTGAAGTCGAACTAAATAAAAATCTTTCGCGAGTGTAGTTCAGGACATTTATATTATATTTCGATTCAGTTGTTAGAGCATTAGAAACTATTGTTTGGGACGTGAGTTGCATCGAGTATGTGAGTTAGTAGGTGAGGACAGTTGCACCAAGCTGCGCCACAAATGGAACCACCATTTGTGGCGCAACCTGGCACAACTGTTGCTTTGTGTCGGGTTGTTTTTTATTGTTTGTGGTTGGCACGTTCGTTACTGGGTCATGTAAATGAAGTGGTAGTATCTGTATGTAAGATATCATTGCGGAACTCGAAGCTTATTCAAGAAGAACATTGTTTGGATTTGACGAGCAGTGCTGGTATTATAAACACAGTAGCAATTCAAGTTTTCAAATGTAAGGGGACTGTAGCTGGCTGTCTATAGGGTATAGGTTGGTGTACTGAACAAATAAATATAATGCTGGGTCAACGGATTCTCGGAACAGACGTTTATTGTAGAAAAAAAATGTTCATGAACGCGCAAAGGCACTTAAAAGCTATTTAAAATTTTAGGACTAATCGCAAACTACTCACAAACGCCCAGGACTCCTCCACCCTATCCGCTCCCATTATTTCTTACATTGTGCTGATCTCCTATACTGAATGAAAGGTATTCTATTCTCCTTACCGGCTCGTTCTCCAGTACAGCAGCCACCTTCTTCCCATCCTCGACTACCTCAAACTTGTCCAGCCAGCCGTCACCCTCGGCCATGGCCACCAGCTCCTCGCCCATGCCCTTGAAAAAACCCTTGGAGTTGGAGCACAGCGTGATGTTACTGCAGGTGGCCGCGTACCCAGGGTCGGTCTCCTCGTAGATATGAGGCATTTTGGACCCTGGAATTGGGGACGTAAAGCTTTATATATTGGAATTATACGTAGGTACATCTTTACGCCTAGTGATATGAGGGCCAATTGCCGTACCTAATGAAAAAAATCACAATCTTGTCACAATCTCATCTCAACGACGATCGATGTCAAAAATATTGGTAAAAGAGAGGTAAGTACCGACTTTTGACAGATTGAAACTGAGGTAAGAACGCGAAAGTTTTTTAAAATATTGTCCCTTTATACATCGTGGTGTCAGTGCAGTATCCTAATTATATCGCCCGTCACATATGATGAAGAAACTCAGGCACTTCAATTAGAAACGCCCCATTAGCACTAATTGATGGAAAATATCATTCACTTTGTTCTTGAGCCGTACCTTCAGGAACAAACTGAATGATATAATAATGCAAGTAATTGTAGAAACAATAGTTCGTAGGTACTTGGAGAAGGAAGACAAAATAAAATACACATTCAATAGCGAGTATCTAATATTAGCTGCTGAATACTAACAAAATGTCAGTACGATACGGAACTTGCATATACAAACATACAATTACAATAGATAGGTACAATTAATATAGGATTGCACTAATTCATGAAATAGTAGACGGGTACGCATGATGTCGCTTTAGTTTGACGGCAAGCCTATCCATACTTAATAAAATTATAAAGCCAAAGTAAATCTGTCTGCCTTTTACCTTTATTGTGTGAAAGGTACGGAAGGACATGCTTATTAGTAGCACGAAAGCATGCCACTATTGAGCAATTGCTACTCGGTAGCAATGTGACGAAACATTGCTAGTAATGAGCATGTTTATTTCGATATGCTCAAAAATCAACAGTCGTTTGATTTTCGAGCATGCTGGCTAGGCGCGTGGAAGGAGCGTGTTCCGAGCGCGTCTGAACAGGTTTGTTTATTATGAGCATGATAGTATCGATTTGATCCAGTCTGCGACAGGAGTGTATGCTTAAAATTAGCATGCTTATTGCTAGTAAATGTGAGCAGCTGCAGAACAAGCTAGTTTTAAGCATGCTCATTAGCTTGCTTTTTTACAAGCATGTGTGGTGTCAGTACTTTAACGGCTGAACGAAATTCGATGAAATTATGAAAAATTTGGCTTAATTACCTGGGTTAGGAGTGAACATGAGAATAGGTACTTTTTTATTTTGGACAATCACGCGGGCGAAACCGTATAGTTATGTAGTAGGTAGGTACGAAATATAAAAGAATCGCCACACAATGTGCGAGGCGCTGTTCCTTGATAGTTATCTCCTCTATATTTTTTTTTGTGGCAGTAGGTTCAAATGGACGGTAGTGGTTTTCTTAATTTATAACTCATTATCAATAGGTACCTACAGTCCGTGTGCATCTTAATGAAATCCTAACTTTTCTCATAAGAAAAATCTTCCGAAATGAATTTCGTAGTGCTGATGACTACATTCCGGAACACATAATTATTATTTTGGATTCGTTCCAATCACTTCTTTATTGACACTTTCTTTTAATAATTTTAAAGACAGTAAACGCTTGCAAATTGCAGTTGACCGTACGTCAACTGAACGTCCAATAGGAATACTTAACTATGAAACCCCATAATAATACTGTGAAATAAAGACGGTGATAAAATGTATTTGTTTTAACATCTACATGAGGTTGACTGTACCCTAATGATTCTATTCCCATCAGCACCAAGTAAGTGAAGATGCAGAATCATTTAAACACATTACAATGATTGTATGCGGCAAGCAATTGATAAAGAATAACTCGCACAATATTATATTGCTATCAATCGGGTTTTTTTATAGGAATGATGACTGCCTCGTTACGGTCGGTCTAGTGGTCGCACGCGCTTTGCTTCTGATGAGTATGAAGTTCTGCGTTCGATTCCCAGGTCGGGTAAAGTGTTATTGGGTTTTCCATTAAGAATTTTTCAGTAGCAGCCCGAAGTCTGCATTTTGCCCGGTTGATGATGCCCGGTATTTGGTCTGAGGCCTGGTAAGGGACTTAAACATAACTGGTGAAATGTGGGTGTACCTACTATAGTTACACCCCTACCTTACCCTTCGGGGATGACAAGCGTGACGCTATGTGTAAATAATGAACTTACACTACCGCTCTTTGCACTAGCAAAGAGCGGTAGTGTAAGTTCATTATTTGGCATTAGCCCAAGCTGTTAAGGTACGGACAGACATGCTCATTAGTAGCACTAAAGCATGCTATTATTGAGCAATTGCTACTTAGTAGTATATGTGACGAAACAATGAGCAAGCTTATTTCGAGTATGCTAAAAAATCAACAGTCGTTTGATTTTCGAGCAGGCTACCTGGGGGCCTACCACCAGCTCATAAACAGTATTATTTTAATATTACTTCAGTGTGGGAAAGAGATGAAGCTCTACAGGACGTATAGCTCCATCTCTTTCTCCCACTGAAGTAATATTAAAATAATACTGCTTATGAGCTGGTGGTAGGCCCCCTGAGGCGCGTGTGGAAAGTGGCGTGCTCCGAGCGCGTCTGAGCAGGTTTGCTTATGAGCATTCTAGTATCGATTTGATCCAATTAGCGACAGGTTTAGTCTGACATAATTGGAGTATATGTAATTGTTTCAATTTATTTTCTAGTTTTAATACCATAATTATGCATGGTGTCAATTTTTTTTTTAAATTTTAATTTGTAATCCTCAGTTAGTTTTGCATACCATACCTATTTGTACGCCTCCTGGCATAACATAGCGCTCTGTTCACCAAACATAAGATATGTATTTCTTTATACCTATGTTAACAAATAAATAAATAAATAAAACAAATATGTCGCAATATGTTTTTGCAATTTGCAGGTCAGTATCATGTTAGCAAACATGTCAAATGTCACGATTTCATGAAATCATGACATTTGACACCTTTGCTAACTTATGGAGTTGTATTGCTGATTGTATGTTTATAATTGAGTAAAGCCATATTTGTTACGGCCGGGAATCATATTTAAATCAACATTAAACTTGACACTGACCTGCAAAATGCAAAAAAAACGTAAGAATATTTGAATTTCGCGGGCTACCCTGACGCTTCCCCCTTAAAGTTGAGATTTGACTGCGCCTCCTGTCACTCTTTTCGCCACCCCGACGACGCCCCGCCGGGAACCTCATACCGCTAAAGCTTAAGTCACCCATAGGAAAGTTCAGTTAAGCAGCCAAGACCTTAGTGGTCAAAACTGCGAGATACCATAGATAAAAAAAAAAAACTTTTATAATTTTATAACTCAAAATCAAACTCAAAGCATTTACTTCAATACCATTTACAGGCACTTTTGAATTGCCAAGGTTTCGGTCAGTTAGTCAGATAAGCAGAAAAAGAGATGACCAGTCTCAACTGATGGCGCTTGTTCACGAACATGAAGCGTGGAGCTGCACCATACAGCTTAACAATTTTGAAGGGAACCAAATGATCTAATACACGCGCCACTGTCTGCGAGACACTTGAGTGAGCATTATATATTCTTAACTGCCATGCTCTTTCAAATAAAACACACTTAATAATCCAATCTGGGTTTACAGAACTATGTTTCTCATAAGAACTTAAAACTAATAGTTTGCTTATAACGAGATACAAAGTGATTTTATCTAGTACTATCAACATTAGTTAACTAATATTATAAATGCGAAAGTGAGTTTGTTACGCTTTCACGAAAAAACGGCTGAACGGATTTGGATGGGCACATGGGTAGACCTGAGGATACTTTTTATCTTGGTAGTACGTTCTCTTAGGATAATTTCCGACCTCCACGCAAGCTAGTAACATAATAAACAGCTCCATGGTAATCACAATGCAATTAATTTCCCTGACTGTGCAGTAATGTGTATGTATAAGTGTACTTTTACGCGATTGAATAAAATAAGAACTGAGTACGTATAAAAGAGGAATATTGGAAATGGCACCGGTGACTGAGTGATGCGGAGGAATAAGGAAAGCGTCGTGAGGAAAGTTTTTTGTATGAATGTACCAAAGAATAGATGGATGGATTGTGTGAAAGACGATATGGCTGGAAAAGTGGTATCTACTGAGATGACGACTAATAGAGAAAGTATGGCAGAGAAAGACAAGGAGATAGGAAGAAGATAAGGGCAAGAGCATGGTGACGCTTAAGATGTTAGTAGGTACCTATTGTATATCTCTCGATAACTATGTTAGTAATTCTTCACACTCTACCTAGCACTGCAACAATATGAGAATCCCTGCTCCAAGCTCATCACCGGGTAGAAAGCTTGCAGCAGCCGCAATACTACATATGACAACACACAACATCACGTCGTCGTTACAATACGATACTGCCGAACAATAATAACCTCTCCAATATCTCTTACAGTCACACTTATCCACGCGGAATTAGCATGAGCAGCTTAAAAAGAGCTTCGTGTGCATTCATACATAAACTCACGCTTTCTTCCCATGGGGGTAGGCAGACACTACAGAACGCCACCTGCTACGATCCTTACATATCTACTCCTTCATGGACAGAAAAAGCTTTATGTCTATGCAATAAAAGCGAAAAAGACGTCATTCGCCTTCGGCTTAGAACTTTCATAGATATGTTACATGGATCTTTTACTCTAAAATAATAATATGCATTGTATTGTTGAGTAGTATGTCGCACCTGTTTCTAAAAGAACGGTAAATGTACGAGCCACATCGCGATTAAAAGTTATTATTTAATGAGTGGTAACTGAAATAGTTTGATGATGGACGCCCGTCAAGTACGTGCGGTAAATAGTAGCTACCTACCTACTGCAGCTAAATAAATGGGGCAGATTGGTTTACGATGGCCACCAGTCGTGGCTCTGGTTGCCAATGCAAATAGATCAAAATAATACATACACGTTAGAGATTCCGATGCACAATGCTATGGCCAAAAGTACAAAAAAAAAACTGAAAAGTATTGGAAAAATCTCACCTACCTTTCGTTTACATCAAATTGCAAATAGGTAGGTCCAGCAACATTGATATTAAAAAATATATAGACTATTAAACAAATCTTAATGTAAAATCTACTGTAGGAAACTACAGTGCTAATGTTATAGTGTGTCGTTTCAAATTACGGCCTTGTGAGTAGGTACTTACCTAAATGTATAATTAATAATAAAACAGTTTCTATTAATAAAATTCAATTCTGCGAGAAAAACAATAAAGTAAATAAAATATCGTAAAAATAATTCGCAGATATGCATTTCCTTGCCAACATTAAGGAGGTAGGTATTATTGATACACTAAAACACAAAAATTACGAAAAATTCGCTTGAAAACTGCCGGTGAAAACTTAAAATCACTGCTTCGAAAAAGCTTACAAAATAACAAAAAATATTTAATATTTTTTTTACCTTATTTTGTTTACTAGATATAGAGAGCGAGCGGCGCGTGCGCCGTACCGATGCGCGCGAAACGTAGCTAAAATTACATGTGCGTGAAACACTATCGAGTCTATCGTTCTATTTTCGAATGAGTGCTCGCCAGCGCCACCTCGCGCGGGAACTCGGAGCGATGACGCGGTAAACTTCAGGCGATTATTATCGATCGTTAAAATCTGTGATTGAAAGTGTTTCTTCTTTGCTTTTATGTCGGTTCTCTTTTATTAATAGTCGGTTAATTATTAATAAAAAGAACAAGTAATTAATTCTGCCTGAGCGCCATTTAAAAAAATTATGTAGGTACACTTTTCAAGTATCGTTTCTCTTGAACAAAATTGAGATAAACTCACTGAAAAGGAGATCTCAAAATAAAGACATGTTGTAAAGTTTTCAGAAAACACGAAGACGTATCAAGATCTGTAGAGAATTCTATCTTGATGAGGACAGAATTCTCTACAGATACGTCTCAACTCGTCATATTATTGTATTATACCTCTTAATAAAAACTTACCTATAACTTAGGTAGGTCTGGACTTTGCCTTAATGGCACAGTGTCGTGTGCTAAATGGCCAAAGTGCACTGTATAGGTAGAGCCATGTAGAAGACAGTGAGTGACAGTGACAAATTACTACTTATCTGTGGTTTTAAAGACACATTTAGATTAGTCGGAGATGGCCAGAGATGACGTAGTTTTGCAGTTTCTAGTGAGGATTTACTGAAATCATTCATCTACTTCATGCCGATGGCACAATAGTTTTTCAAACTTGGTTGGGCTTAAACTTTGGGTCAAGAAGTAACAATGTTAGGTGCACGCATGGGTATGGGGAGCTCAAAGGTACGATGCTACCCGTTCGTGCCCCTATACAATATGTTAAAAAAACCTGTCTGACCCGAAAGAGGCTCGCAGGTATATACAATAACATTACCTAAAAATAAAAAAATATCATTGAAAATTAAAAAGTTATTGCTATTTAAAAATCACATTTTTAGTACCAAAATTACCCCAAATATATTAAAAATGAGCAAAATTTCAACTTAAGTAATGATTTGTAGACACCCGCTAAACGACGGCCGCCCGCGCCCCATGTACCCGGTACAATACGCCATGAATGAAAAAAAGGTTTTCTTTTAGGTTTTCTGGAAATTTTCACTAAAATAAACTCTCAGTACGTTAACAACACCCTCACGGATTGGACGGGATTTTTTTACATGTTGTATACCTAAAAGCGTACCTATGTTAGACTTGCGCTGCATTTGATACTAACTGCTTATATAACCAAATAAGACTAAATAAGCAGTTCACTTGGTAAAAAATGTGTACCTATACATTCTACCAAAATAAACCATGCTTAAAATATTAGATAGATAGATTCATTTATTTGCCTGAAATATGGTATTTTACAGATTTTATAACAAATACACAATAGTTCTGCAATGTGTGATGTGTATGATGTTCTGTTCTGTAATGCATATTAATTAATTTTCTTACAACGTTATATTAGGCGTATTATGAATAACAAAGTAGGTATTTTTCCCAGATCTTAGGCCCGTATTACAGAACGTTACTCAATACTCAAGCATTACTTAAAACTAGTTTCAACCAATCAAATGGCTTGAATCTAGTTTTAAGTAATGCTTGAGTATTGAGTGACGTTCTGTAATACGGGCCTTACTGTTATAAGATGTACCTACAGAGAGATTTCCGTCCTTTAGAGGTATAAACATCAAAGTTTTAGCCGCCGACTAGGGATTATGAGAGTAAAGTCCATTCCTTTGCACCCAAGAGCTTCGTCCTGATGAGTTAATGCCTCACAAATGTTTCCGAAGAGCAATGCGTAATGTATCATTTTGTTGCTCTTATATTTTTCATAGGCGATTTTTAAATAGCGTTGTAAGTAGTAAGTATAGTCCGTGCAATCCACGAAGACGCGCCCCACTCCGCGATTACTGTACTGTAAGCTGAATCTAGTACGACGCGGAGTGGAGTGGGGCGCGTCTTCGTGGATTGCACGGACTATACACCCGCACTTCATCAGTTATGTTTAGGTCTCGTACAATAGGGGGGAGCCTATTACCATCTATCGGGCACAAATCCAGACTCCGGCCTGCAACTGAGAAATTCTGGTTGAAAAAACGCAATAAGGTGGATTTATCAAATTATTAATCGTCAATTTATGCATTGTGCATTTCTCTTGAATTAAATTTACCTGCAATATTAATAATCTCAAACAACTATCGCCACTTAATGAAACACAAGGCAAGCATTAAACACCAATACCAACTCCGCTTTAGTGAAATATGCCAACATTGCCCCCAAGGGAAATTTTGCCCGAAGAACAATTTATAAGCATATCTTTGATGTGCAAAAATATCATATATATGCATATGTCATGGCAACATTGATTGACTTTGGTGTAAAATAGGTTATATTTATGGCAGTACTGACTATCGTGTTTGTTGCTAACTTCGCTTAGTAACTTGTTGGAACTCGTCGAGTGAGGTGCGTGTTTTTGCGAGTAAATTTAAGTCCAAATTTGAAAGTAAATTCTGCCAAATGGCGCAAACACAGAAGAGTTTATAACATGTCATAGACAATTATTTGTGGAGTATTTACTGATTGAAAATGTTAGTGTCATTGCTCAGGGTCTTTTATAAAGTTATTATAATAGGCATAGTTATCTAGTAATGATTGACAACATTGCCTGCCATAAAAAAGGTTATATGTTGGCACATTACGGACCTTTGTATTTGTTTCCTTTTTAAATTTATGGCTACTGCTGAGCTTAATTTTAAACACTAGAAGGTATTTAATGAATAAAATTCAAAGATGACATTAGTAATTGGGTACTGAGTGAGTACGATTGTATTAAAAAGAGAAAAAATGTTAGGGTAAAATTTGATTGCCCAATTATTTTAGTAATAAACTTTTCATATTAACGTTTATATTCCTGAAGTAAACGCCGTCTTTTCCAAAATTCATAAACTGGTTTTTATGGGATCTGCATAAAGGCTATATTTGCGTGATAAATCAATGTGGGCAAAGTTGGCTAAAAGTTCAGATAACTTTGCCTGCCATCAAAATCGAACAAATCCTATCCTGTCCTATACTATTAAACGAGCAATATTTGTATATATTTGTACGTTCTCGAAATTGGATCTAACGATTTTGAAGAAAGTTGACCTAAATCTTTAAATTTCTCTTCTTCCACTATATCTTGGTTCAACTCCTATTTTAAAGGCCACTCGCAGCGGGTTCGTCTCGACGAGTTTTCTTCTGATTGGTGTTCTCTTATTGCAGGTGTGCCTCAAGGTGGCGTTCTTTCTCCTCTTCTCTTTTCTATTTTCATTAAATCTGTCACCAAAGTCATCTCTTCTGACTTCCATCTGTATGCCGACGATCTGCAGCTATACAATCATTTCGTAAGGGAAAATGCGGAAATCGCCGTGTTTGCCATGAACAGTGACTCTGTCTGAATGGAGTTTAGATCAGATTTCTTATCGTGGACTGCCCATGTTGCTCAAGTCAGTCGCATAGTGCACTTCACGTTCCATTCGTTGAAATGTCTCCAGAGCTTCTTGCCCTTGAACACCAAAGTCTCCATTGCTCAAACTCTCATTCAGCCCATCATAGATTACGCCGATGCCTGTTATTTGGATGCCACCGAGGAGCTTTTAAATAAACTTGAGCATTTGCAAAATATCTGTATTCGTTTTGTTTTAAAAAGTATGATTATGTTTCTAACTTTCGCAAGATACTCAAGTGGACTTCGCAGAAACTCTCGGATATTGTGTCTGCTATTTAACCTCCTTCACAATCCTAAAACTCCATCCTACCCTGATGTGCCTTGTAGGTCGCATCTTAGAAACCTCCTTAAATCCCCTCCCCACTCCACTGACTTTTATTCCTACTCTTTCACTGTACACGCGGTGCGGTTATGGAATTCACGTCTGCCCGACATTAGGGACTGCGAAACTGTTGCAGTATTTAAAAAAAGAGTGAAAGAACACTATCTTTCCACTTCGTCATAGTTGCGTAGGTATTTATTTTGTATTTTATATATATATATGTTTTTGTTACATTATAATTAACATTATCTTAGTGTGTATTTTAGAAGTAAGTATGTATGTTTGTATGTATGTAAGTAAGTATATTTTCATATTATTTGTTTTATTTTATTAAATGAATTGTTTTGATTTTATGTATTTTATTTCTACTCTTACACACGGTGTCTACATCTTTTTTATACTCTGTCATATCACAGCTATGCTGGAAGAGATTTCTTTAGAAATAAGCATCACTAAATGGTTAAATAAATAAAGTTGACATATAGGGGTTTACGGGGGCGAAAAATCGATCTAGCTGGGTCTCATTATCTGAGAAAATTTCTCCGTATTTTCACCCGAGTAGAGCTCGGTCGTCCAAAGTTTAGAACAAGATATTGGACATTGGAATAATGACATAGCAGCATGGTATAAGTAGGTACTTTACATGGATTAGTATGAACTTTCCTATACTATTTAAATGAGCATTCTCTATTTTCACCAGAGCAGAGTTCGGTCGCCCAGGTACCTACTATTGAATTAAATTATGAATACTTAATAGTAAATTTAGCTATGCTAACACAATCACATGATTTACAATTGTAGCTGATAAAGGAAATTACGTCTGCATAGAAAAATTGTATTAAAATTGTAATGATTCGAAAAAAGTGGGCAAACTTAGCATGTTTCACGGTATGCGCTTTTCTGTATTTTTTTTAAAACCACTTTATGTGTTTACCAGACCCAGTGTGTGTACACGACGAGGTTGGCCGTTAATTTTATTTATATATATCATCATACTCTGCCCTCATCCCAACTTATTTGTGGTCGGTGCAACTTGAATTTTTCTGTCAAATCAATTTCATTCATCCCTTTTGTGGCCCAACATTCTGATCCATACAAGACAGCATCAGCAGGACTAACCATTGTTTTATAAATCTTTCCCTTAAATTTAAGGGGAATGCGGGAGTCGCAGATTGTTCCCGTGACCTGCCGCCATTTTATCCATCCAGTGTTAATTCTGTGCTTAATATTTGTAGTCCGATCTACTTCGCCATCGCTTTGCACGATTGAACCGAAAGTCGGAGCAGACCGGGAGAAGCGCGCCATCTAGGGCGGCTATGGTTCGTTAATTTTATTTATATGTAAGCATTTAATAGACAGTACTATTAAGTTATTTAAAATATAAGCTCACTAAGAACCTTACATACGCAACCGGTCGAAGTGGCGGTGCTGGGGGAGCCTATGTCTAGCAGTGGGCTTCTTACGGCTGAAATGAAGATGATGATGATAATGAAGTGATGCCTTATAGGTAGCCGAAGCAGTATCATAGCTACTAGAATTTTTTTTCACGAATGGTCTATGGTCATCTATCTTGGAAGTCCCCATACCCATCATATATGTCATGTGTGTGGTTTCAACTTCTTTTTTTAACGCTTTTGTTACTGCACAGTGTTGCATACAATAAGTCCTCGTGAGTCCCTTAGAAATAAATTCAAAGAAATTGATATACTGACTCAGCCTTCTCTTTATCTATATCTATAAAAGGAAAGGGTGACTGACTGAATGACTGACTGACTGATCTATCAACGCACAGCTCAAACCACTGAACGGGTTGGGCTGAAATTTGGCACACAAGTAGATAACATGACGTAGGCATCCACTAAGAAACCTTGAGTTAATAAATTTGAAACTTGGTACGAATACTTATCTATGTAAATTATAAAGTATGCCATTTTTAGTTTTTCTAAACTACCCCCTTTTTTTTGGGTGGGAAATCATTAAATAACTTCTCCCGCTCTGGGCGGAGCGGGAAGGCGTGTCAGACTCTTACTGACTAAAACCCACCCGTGTTCCTTCAGTTGCCGTGTTGCCAGGGGGGCCACGATTTCCCTATCGGTTTTCTTCGAACCCCCGGCAGGCACTGGCCCTAGCGGACCCCGTCAATTCTGCTGACATCTCTTTGAGGCGCGCGTGGAACACAACGCGCCGTCGACCCGGGCTTGGTCCTTATCGGACGGTGAGCTACCCATTGCTCACCATCCGCAAGCCCGCACCTACGGTGGCCGGAAATTTTTCTGTGATTCCCGACGCCCAGGGCGTCTCCTCCTGCGGCGGTTAGGGGCGCGAGGGCGCGAAATTTGCCTCTCCCTCACGCGCTCCGTCTCCTCCTTCGCGAGCATTACTGCTTCGCAGAAGGAGGTGACGGCCTCCCATTTCCTCTGGCTCCGTAGCATGGCCCGAATCAGGGCCGGACGCGAGAGGTCACCGCCGCCGATCGCTTCCACGAGGACACGGCGATGCCCTGCCCAAGCCGGGCAGATCTCCACCGTATGCTCCACCGTGTCCTCCGGGCGCTAAACTACCCCCTAAGGGAGGATTGGGGGGTGTCAAAGTTTGTATGGAAGAATTTTAACGCGCGGTCTGATTAACTCGATCCTCAGTATACTTAAGACTGAAAACAAATAAAAACGTATATCAAGGTTTTTTGAGAATCTACCCCTAACGGGGTGAAAAGGGGTATTCATTTTTACAGGGGAGGGTTTTACTGTTTGGCTTGATTAACTTGAAAATTGGTATAAATAACTTGGTATAGATAGAAGATAGAATATTCTTTATTATGTACACCATAAAAATAACATAAATGAACTTAAAAAAAAAATATTATCACGCTATTTGCTACGGGGGATGAGCAATATTGCATTATGTTCGTATTCTTCTATAGTTTACCGCAAACTGTAAAAAGACTATCCAAAAGGTTAGAATTTTCATATTGACTGTATTTTTAGACTATTAAGCACTTGTACTAAATGTTTGCATGCCTAATTTAAGGTAGAAAGTATAAGGATCTCTAATTATAAAACATCTACATTTTTGTACCTATTTTCTATGCAAATAAATAATTATTCTATTCTATTCTAATATTGCAGATAATTACGGATTTAACCTTCTAAAAGATTATAATCACGTCATACCTTTATGGAGCTAAGTAGTCAATCATAACATATACAGGGTGGATGTTGATATGGGGCAATAAGGGCAGGTACGTTGTCGCTATAAGAAAACGGGCTTAGGAGACTGTTCTTAACTTTTTGAAATATTTTGATCTGCATTCACAGATTTTGAAAAAAATGTACAGTCAGCAAGAACATGTGCAATTTTCACAAAAACTTTTTTGATGCCATTAGATCCTATTTCTTATTACGAGGGTCAAAAACTGTATCGGGCCAACTGAGGTTTGAGTATGAGAAAATTCAGAAATTGCAAAAAACTTTCCATACATTTCGTAGGAAATGAGCCTGAGAGGAGATAGAACAACACGAAATATTATCCGCAATGATCAAAATCCGTAGTGCGCGCTTAGCCTAAGTTTTTAATATCTATTTCAACTTGATACGTCCACGCGTTTCTGAGAAAAAGTGTCTTGACTGGCAACGATGTCATCCTTAAAGGGTTTCCATTTTTTATTTTGAGGTACGGTACCCTAAAACAGATTTATTATCTTTCTGTTTGTTACCTTTTCATGCCGTAACGGCTGAACAGATTTAGATGAAAGGCATACGGATAGGCCATGACCTGGTTTAGGACATATGATAAGTACTCTGAATATCGGTAGTACGTTCCTGTGGGATATTTTCCGACCTTTACGCGTTCGAAGCCGCGGGCAAAAGCTAGTATCTCATAAAGTATTTTGTATGTTCGCAAAAACTTAAGAGTTTTCAAAATAAGAAGCGATTTCCATAATATAAATACACGCACTAAAACTAGTAAGTAATTTCTTATAAACAGTATCCGCTTTTATAACAAATTGCCAAAGTCGGTTACAGAACTAAGCAATGGAAAGTTCAAAACTCGCATCAAACGTGTCCTTATCAAAAAAGCATATTATAAGATAAAAGACTACGTTGAAGACAAGGAAGTTTGGCAATAATTCCTTCTGCACATGTGGCTTCCCTGGTACCTCATTGACGGCATAACAATGTACCTAAATGTCCATTAACTGCTCCAAAATTACGATGATTATTTTATTTTACTTTTTTACATACTTTCATGATATAATCTTTTCATTATTTGACATTAAATACCTACAATTTTCTATATTTTTTTATTAAATTAGATTTGTTACAGCTGTAGTTGGCATTCACGTCATTTGGTTTAAAAAGGTCCTTATTTTTATTATTTTACTTATCTTTTATATAGATTCTTTTCTTTTAGATTTTGTGAATGTGAAAACGTTGTAGGCCAATAGACTTGTGGACCATTTTTTATTTTGCGAAGTACCTGGTACTTGTTGATAGGCTTACACTGTCCTTTCATAACACTGTAATTTGAAAACATTGTAAAAACCATTTGTTTTTAAAAGAGTAACTGTGGAGTTTCTTGTCTGCTCTTCTTCATAGGAAGCGACCAATTGGAACCGTGCATCTAGCTTCTGACGTTTCATAAGTGCCCTTGTAGGTTCATGTGAAATAAAATATTTTGAATTTTTGAATATCATCATCAACACATAGCAGTCTACTGGTGGACATAGGCCTCTTCTATCACTCGGCGTTCTACTCGATTCTCGTCCTCTCTCACCCAGCACCCGTAGAGATCATGGCAAAAGAAATTAATAATATGTAATATAATATACCATACTAATATTATAAATGAGAAAGTAACTCTGTTATGAATTATGGCACGCAGGTAGACCATGACGGGTTAGTACATATGATTTTATCTCGGTAGTGCGTTACCGTGGGATAATTTCCGCCGTCCACGCGGGCGAAGCCGCGAGTAAAAGCTATAATCGATATATATATAAGCGAGCGTTTTTACCGAGCACTGTCTAAAGGCAATCTAAGGTTTTGTCGGTTATTGTGCAAGCGACATGCGACAGTCACGAGATTTTTTTTTTCCAGTTTCATCATATGTATGCTAATTGAGAGGCAGCCGAGTTGGCCACTGTTGTACCACGGCTTGACGAATGAATATACTTCGATGGGGGCTTACCTCAAAGTGATATTAGACGAAAAGTGACTTGTCATGCAAAGGGTCAAGCGACAGCAACTGACACATCAACTGCTCTGCAAATGATAATGGTAGGGCATAGCCTTAGAAGATGCCTAGTAATGATTGATTCTATGAGATTCAGCGTTGTTCCTCGAGTTGCAAGGAGCTTCAGATATCAAAGACAACCGGAGAAGTATGCGCTAACGTTACCTACACGTTTGTGCCAAAGAGCAGAAATAACTGGTTTTTCTCTTATTGTATATCGGCATAAACTTCCATATAGAATGTCCCGTGAATAAAAACCCAAATAAATCATTTAAAAAAGAATTAGGTAAGTAATGACATCACACGAGTGAAAAATGTCTTCAGCTGAAGCTGTTATTCATCTATCCTGTGTGTGGTGGACATTGAACGAGATTATGAAGGTCGGGATGGTTCACCGTCCGGGTAAGTCTATCAGACATATTTTCTTGTTGTTAAGTGCTTGCACAGGTGTAACCAAGTAGCCAGGACTATCCACCTAAGTGTGTCTGACCCAGTTCTCGAGATTGACCACTTCGCGTTGTACTGGGATTGATTTACAATTATTGACTCGACTATTGTCGCCAATAAGCCTGAGATCGATTAGCACGCCACGCAATGATTGTCGATGTCACACCATTCCGCATGATTCCCGTCATGCTGAATGGTAACATTGTCAATCGCCGTCAAAGCCAAGAAAGAGAAACAAATCATATATCTCCACTTAGCACATGGTGTTGTCGACATGTGTAATGTGGGCTTGGTCATCATAGTGCCGATTATTGTAGCGGCCAATGGTCTCATCAGACCATTGGCCGCTACAATAATCGGCACTATGATGCACGAGAGCCTGATGAGATGGCTAGTCAAGGGTCTGATTCGGAAGGCTGTTTTCCTCGTGATGGCACCCATTGTGAGTATGTTCCTTTTACCATCTGACCTGATGGTCGGGTGGCACGGGTAGAACCGGATGACACAGGAGCGTGGGGATTAGCACAGACAAAGAGAGGCCTATGTCCGGCAGTGGGTGAAGTCGGGCTGTTCATGATGACAATGATATACTTAATATATAAATAACACTTTTTTTATGATATTACTTTATTGGAAACTTTGGAAAGCTAATCAAAATGTAGAAAAATTATTATAACAGATAAAAAAATAGAAATAAAACGCACGAAGGCAAAGGCACCTAATAAATAATATTCTTCGTCGACGATATATTCTCACCTGTCATTACCGAACATAATGATTCCGCCGGCGCTCCGCGGAGCGTCACTTTAACGGCACGCTGCGTAAGCGATGACGCGCCGCTTATCAGCGGTTATCACCCCGCGAGCCTCGCACCTCGTGCTCGTCCAGTCGCGCGTCCACGCTTGTCTCAAGCGCACGTCGCCCCGCGCACCGCGCAGCCCCGCTCCGCTCGCTCCCGTAACCACACAACACCCGTAAGTGTCAAACCCCACATAACTCTGCTCATAGCCTCGCGGCACTTCGACAACTCAACATCTGATTAAACTAGACTAAACAAAAGGTGCTCAGTTCTCTGATTACTCTTTATTGTTTATAGGTAGACTATTCCTCGTCGTGACCGCACTGTTACTTCACAATTTTTGGGGAAAATTAGATTTTTCGTTAAGTTTACACGTGAGTCACTGGAAACACACCAACTCACCAAGGCCGCATCATCCTAAAGCAAATTTGTCGGTCTTAGTGTATCAGCTCGGATATTGTTATCGCGTTAGATGCCTCTGCCTCTGATGGCCGAGCGTGCTATCGTTTGCCATGAAATCCGTAGTTTTCGTCACAATTTCGTAAATGTCACACTGGTTGTGTCAGAACCATGGAGCGGTATGCAGTTATACGGGCGCCCTTTAACTGAAAGTGTTACTGAAACTATAATAGAGTTATTTGTTGAAGATGACATCACGGGGCATCATTATTCTAATAGTAAAGTTAAGAAGATTTTCGTGTGGTTAGTTTCCAGTGGCAAGAATTTTCGCGAGTGAGATAAATGTCAGACTGCGATACGGCGAGCCTTTGTCAACACAGTGTTAAGTGTTTGCTAGTTAGCTCTGTGGTAGTTGCTATCCCACACTGAGACGATTCTCACGCTTACGGAAATCTTACTATAAATATTTTACATAAATTGTTGTCTTTACACTTTTAACACCATAATGTGAGGTTAATGTGTCGTTTAAAATCGTATTTGAACCGATTTTCGTGAGGAGTGGAGTTAACTGCATGTTGGCCGGAGTGACTCGGATCTTACTGGCAGCTGTTATTGTGCTATTAGTAATAGTAATAGTCTATTGTGTTCGCTGTTCATTAGTTTGTAGTGTCGTGAATGTCACTACATCGTTCAAAAGGTTTCTATGAATATAGCGGCGCATGAGTTTCTCGGTACGAAGTTTTACAACAGAGGAGGGAAACTAATGAAAACCCTTTTACTGGAGCTGAAGACTAACGGTGTGTTCATTAGTGCTATGGAGAAATAGTTCTGTAGCGATGAATATTAAACAGTGATATTAAATAAAATGTATAGTCCTTCAACTAAAGAGCCTTGTTTACATACAAATGTAAACAAACAAACAGATTATAACCAGTCTTACATGTAACTGTAAGGCGACAACGGAGACGATACCGCAGGGAGCGGGGGAGGGGGTGGGCAAGGTCCATTCTTTTACGATTCGTTCACTAGAACAGCTGTTTTTGTTCAACAATTAAAAGGTTATGATCAATAATTAACCGATTCATTCTACGATTTTAGATTTTACAACCTGATAATGATTTTAACAAATGTTCACACTGACACTATGAATAGCATTCCTTGCAGCAATTTAAAATATTTCATGATCTTTTCTTTCTTAATATATACATATATCAGTGGCAGAAAATATTATAAGTATTGCCCAAAGCTAAAAGCAACTTGCTTTCTATGAACCATTATTTTCCGAAAACGTTTTCAGAAAATGTCGTAATCATTTTTCAGTTAAGATAAGGAAGATCTTATAACACGTCCTATAACAAATAAAAATATATTTTGTTAAGATATTTTTCGTGAGAAATGTCTTAAAAGTTTGATCAGTAACCTAAGGAAATCTGTCATGATCATCAGCAGGTCATCTGAGATTAAGTATTACAACATAATATTAACCTCAACTTTATAAAATTTCCCAACAAACACGAAACTAGACTAGGCATACTTTAGCTTAGAGGAAGCCTTTGGAGTCTTAATCCGCGTTCTGAAAAGCTTTTCGGGTATGTCCAGTCACAGTCTATTCAGATAGTTCTTTTCTGAGGTTATAATCCCCCATGGACCATATTACAGAGTCAGATTGAAAGTAGCGCCTATGACAGAAGAAATGAGGAACTTAAACACGTGACAAGAAAAGTGCTCAGTATGTATGAAAAAACAGACAGACCGAAGAAAAGATGGATGGACTGTGTGAATGATGATATGGCAAATATATAGGAAGGAAGTGATTTCAGAGATTATAGACAGACATATGGACAAAGAAGACATGCTGCGACGTGCACAAATGAGCTATTATACGGTAGGGGGATGAAGGTGAGGAAGCCGTAGGTAGTTGTTGTCGTGCCGCCTCTGACTAGATAATACTACATGTTGTAAGCACACGCTAGAAGTCTGCTACACGTATAATCGGCTTCAGACAATATCAGGATTAGTCGACGAGCCGATAATAGGCGGTAGTTGTCGTGATAATGGATCACTGATGGACAAACATCTTCTCACTACTTATCTCATAACTGATAAGCATTTGATCTTCAGTGATGGTACTTACGTGTGGACCGCCGCTGATTGGTTCCCGGCGAACTTCTGTGAAGATTTGTGCAGCATCATCATCCATACCAATTTGTTTGTTGTTGGCGCGCCACGTCTTTTTTTCCATACATCGCTATAATTACGATTCACATAGAACATTGGATGTCACATTTAAGTACTGTACGTTGATACTTGATAGCCAATAAAATAAAACGGAGTAATTCTTCTATATCTAATAAAGTCAGTACAATGACTAATCATCTTTTATCTCTATTTCCAAGATAGTTTATCAGTAGGTACTCGTAGTAATGTCACTCAAATCGGTTTCGTTTACAAGTGTTTGATTATCTCAAACTATAGTTTGATGGTATCTGCATCCGGTGATTGTATCTAAACATGTTCTTAACAAAGTAGTTTCTTCTCTAGTTTCTGTTTATTACTTAATTTGGTCAAGGAGGTAACTCAGGTTTTCCAGCAGGAAATTCTCAGTAGCAGCCTGGGAGTTTGGATTTGTGCCCGGTAAATCACAGTTGCTCGCCGCCTATTACACGGGACTTGAACATAACTGTCGGAATGTGGGCGTAGGTACCTACTGAACACCTCTGGCTACTCCTTCACGGATTACAGGCATGATGTAATTAGTTTGCTACAAGCAAAAAAACAGAATTGAATAATTAACAAAAATCTGGTAAAAGCCTTTAGATTCAGGCGTCATATTAGCATATCGTGGACGACTTATTACCTCAGTACATGTGCCCTGTTCCCTGGAGAGGTACCTCACGCGACGCTCTGTATGCCGTCTTTATATTTCGGGACTTAGACGTTTTTGCCTTGATTAACTTTTCTTCTGTCCCCGGAGATTCATCGCCATGCGATATCAATGTTACAAAACCTTGCAGACACCAGCCATTCGTAACCTTTTTACCTGCCCTTGAGAGATCAAAATATATGACAATGTTTTAATAGTTCGAGACCGACCGAAGTTTCAGTTACGATTTCGGTCAGTTTCGGCAGAAAAATCTGGCTTCGACCTCAGTTTCGGTTTCGATCAAAAAATGGTCGTCATTTGATTCGACTGAAACTAGCGTTCTTAAGCTAACGGTTGTGATAGATATCTAAAGATTAATCGTCACGGATACATGAAATAGTCATATTGAAATGTAGTTTTAGTGCTATTTTTTGCCGGTGAAACCAGGTTATTTCTCTTGCTTTGTAACTATAGTATGTCAAAGTTAAGTTAACACCATTAAGATGCCTTGCAAAACTTTCTTTATTTTGGAGAATGTTCCCAAAACTGTAATAGACAGCTGGCGATACACAAATCCGTATTATTATCGATTGAGTTTCAATGTCACGCGACGGGTAATAGGCTTAGCAGTCAGCCAGCTCTTTCGTAACGCGGTCGTGACGGTCACTGATCAATTTCTTACCTATTACACAGGACAACAAAATCGAACTTTATTTTTGTTGCATAAAGTTTTTCTACGGTTGTTTACTAATTTGGGTACGCTGATTTCGAATTTATCCTCAGATTTTTTGTAGCAGCTCTAGTTAGTGAGATACAGGTACCGCCTTGAATTTACTTAAGTAGTCGATCATTTCTATCAATAGCGGTGTAACTAAACTAGTTTCTGTACAAATTTTACTATGTCTTCTTCAAGAAGGACATGTTTAAACAGCCCTGACTGTTTTTGTGTTATTTGTGGAGAAAATATCTTCAAAAAATTCCGTTTGAATGTGTCGGACTTCGTGAAAAAAGCATATTTGGACTAATTTGGGTTTCCATTGCTGACGAACGCCAATCCCTGGATACCTAGTTTGGTATGTAAAAGTTGTGTTGAGTCTTTGCGATAATGGGCAAACAAAAAAATACCCTCTTTTAAGTACAAAGCTCCTAAGATCTGGCGTGAACCATCCAATCATCACAATGACTGTTATTTCTGTGTTACTAAAATCATAGGAATAAACCATAAAAATTGCTCGAAGTGGATTTATCCTAACTTAAAATCTGCTATAAGACCAGTCTTGAATACTAGTGACACACCAGTACCTCGGCAGCCATGTACATCTTCGGAACATCCAGACAAGTGCAGTCAACAAACCGATAATGATGACAGTAGTGGAGACAGTGATTTTGATTGCTTCGGTTATCCCAGACCACTAAATCAAGTTGATAGATGATACAAATTTTATCAACCATATGACAGCTATCGAGAAATATGCATGGCAAGAGTTTGTTTGGGTAGTGACAATTTTTTTAGGAAATATAAAGTCTGATGGCTATATTCAGCAAGTTGAACAGTTGCTGATACACTTTCAGCAGCTTGGATGCAATATGTGTTAAGCTTCATTACCTTTACAGTCATTTAGAATATTTTCCTGAAAATCTCTGTGACCTCAGTGAGGAACAAGGGGAGCGTTTTTATCAGGATATTCGCAACATGGAGGAGAGATATCAGGGATATTGGAACGTAAATATGATGGCTGATTATTGTTGGAGCATTCAAAATAGTAATTCTAACATACTTTACGCGAGAAAATCATTTATAAGAAAATTTCATTCAGAATAAATATGTTTAACAAATTTTTATAGTACATTTTTAGTGAAAAATCCCTTCACTTCATAGCCGCTAAACTAGAGCTGCTAGATAAAAACGGCATATGTTTTTGAAATCAGCATGGAAAAACTACTCAGATTCATGAAAAAAATATCATGCAACAGACATGCTGTTGTCCTGTGTTATCTACTAAAAATAGTGTTCCGACTTAAATGTTACTTTAGTGGCGATTACCTAACGGTGAGTGATAGGGAACCGACTCCTAGCACAACACACATGCTTTTAACGACTTCTAACTGCGGGATCGAACCCAATACTTCGGATTCAAATGCCGCGGTTCACTCCACTAGATCAAAACACAGGAAAAAATCGAATATTAATATTTGACTTCATACCGAAGGAAAATCTGACACTTTGTCGATACTTAGGTACATGTCTGCAGGTACATAATTAATTAGCAATCAAAATTTTCCTGTTAACTATACCCACATTTCTTACTAGGTTATCTACAAATAGATTTCCGTCATCTTTGTAAGTATCAAGTATTTTAGAGGTTATATAACATCCGACAATAAATGTTTAAAGAATCATTGTCACTGCTTGTTAATTAGTGGGTAAAACATATAGGTACTTTTGATATAACATTATAAATAAATACTCATCTTGTATTTTGGATATGGGCCTTTTCAATTTGACGAGTAGGTATCGAAGAACGTAATTACATTTAAATTACAATAATTATGTTCAAAATCATTAACCTATTCTAATAAGAATCCTACTTTTAAAACCAAGAGTAAAACACTATTTATTTACAGGTACATCTTACGTAACACTTGTAGGTACTTATTACACTCGGTACAGGAAACACCTAACAACATTACCTGTCATATTTATTATGGAGATGCACGTCGCCATCCTCAACACAACTGCCTATTAAGTAATAAAATCAACAACTTGATGCCCCATCGCTGTGTCACATTTTATTGAACCAGTATATTAGGTCGCCATCTTCACTGCAGTCCCAACAAGTATATGTGTTTAACTTAATTAGCTAACTTCATAAGAAAAAATTACAAACAGATTTGTGTTTGTAACCGTGACTTGCTATTGGTGACGTCACGCGGTGAGTAGCCAATCAGCGACTTGTTAAGTAGGTAATGGTTCACGTTTTGGCGGGATTGTTTAAATGCATCTGTGTTAAAAGTAAAGAATTTGAAGCAATTTTTACTAACGACCGGTGATTATAACTGATAAACAACAACTAAGTTTGGGCTATTCTGTTTACTTGACTGCACTAGTTCGTGAGACAGCTGTTTCGTGCTTAAGCATTAGTAGGAATTTATGTCTGATATACACCCGAAGATCTTTCGGCGTGGTCCTGGTGATTCATCAAATCACGTTATGACTTTCAAATATTTCTGTCAAGATTTTCGGGAACACTGTTTGTCTGTTGTTAATAACTGGTTGGTTTTGTTCGTTGAAATGTGTGAAAGAAATTAGGTTAAGTCAGGAAAAATTAATAATTGGTAAGCAAATTGACTACAACTGAGCAGTGACTGTTCAAAGTGAGATATTTCCAACATAACTAAAATTTTTATAAATGAAAACAACGTCTAATTAAGTAATCTCAGAAAAATAAAAAATCAGTAGGTAAAATATTGACGAAAGGATACACTCGAATGGCGATTTTTATTATTTTTTTAGTTAATAATTTCATTTGTAATAATTATTAAATTCTACCACTAAAAATAACCACTTTTGAATATGATTTAAGAAAATAACTCCTGTTTGGAAATAACCCTATTTGTTTCGTACAATTTAGGAAATATCTCTTTTTGGTTTTAATGAAGTGTACAAAGTGTACTCACGTACTCCACAATTTAGGTTCTGCACATTCATTATATTGCTAGTGCTACTTATTTTTGCAACAACACACAATAACGAGAAAAAAACCGGTCACGAGCGAGTCGGACTCGCGCACCGAGGGTTTCGTATCATTTTAAATTTTCACCGGCGAGGCCTATATTCGTCAGAGAATTTTAACACTGCGCACTGCGATGTAGAATATTGAAGTTTTAGGTCACCGCCATCTTTTGACCGATAGTGGAACCAGTGTTATTTTTGTAGTTGATTTCTGAAAAATTGTGCTATTTAGAGACATCGTTTTATTTTTCCTGTAATCTTTACATAAACTTCTATCACATAGAATAATTTCAGATTTTACTCTATGCAAACTTTGGAGATAAGGGTAACGGTATTTTTTTTTAATTTTTCGTCGCAAGTCGAAAACTATGCGACCTAAAAAAGAAAAGAAAAATGTTTAAGAATGTGCAAATAGCGCTCTTTCATATGATACCCCACATGCCCTAGTAGCCCCACTTCAAATGTTATAAAAAAATATATGCATTTTTATTTATTTCTTAATTGCAAAATAGTTGGGCAAACCAAATTTCAAGTTAGTAGCATAGTATAGGTAGTAGAATTAGTAGTTCTTGAGATATCCAGCTGTGACAGAAAGTTGGACAGACCGAGTCGCACCATTGTCACCATTGTGTGGATCGGCCTAAGGACACGGTGGAGCATACGGTGGAGGTCTGCCCGGCTTGGGCGGAGCCCGGAGATCGGCGGCGGTGATCTCTCGCGTCCGGCTCTGGTTCAGGCCATGGTACGGAGCGAGAGAAAATGGCAGGCCGTCACCTCCTTCTGCGAAGCGGTAATGCTCGTGAAGGAGGAGGCGGAACGCGTGAGGGAGAGGCAAATTTCGCGCCCTCACGCTCCTAACCGCCGCAGGAGGAGACGCCCGGGGCGGGAATCGCGAGCCGATTTCCGGCCACCGTAGGCGCGGGCTTGCGGACGGTGAGCAATGGGTAGCTCGCCATCCGATAAGTACCAAGCCCGGGTCGACGGCGCGTTGTGTTCCACGCGCGCCTCAATCAGATGTCAGCAGAATTGACGGGGTCCGCTAGGGCCAATGCCTGCCGGGGGTTCGAAGAAAACCGATAGGGAAATCGTGGCCCCCGGCAACAGGCCAACCGAAGGAACACGGGTGGGTTTTAGTCAGTAAGAGTCTGACACGCCCTCCCTCCCGCTCCACCCAGAGCGGGAGAAGTTATTTGATTTCCCACCAAAAAAAAGGGTTCCTTCTACCATTTTGGTACGGAACCCTAAAAATGTCAGTTTGAAATTGAAACTATGAATTTTATCTCTTTTTGATTGATATAATTTTAAATGTAATCGAAATATCTCTCTTTGAACAAAACAATCACTTAAAACATTTATTTTTCATTGGAAATAACGCTTTCTGACGATGTCTAAAAAGCACAGATGATGTAAACTAACCCAGACTACAGATAAAAAAAAACAAATAACCATGGAATGTGGAAATATCTTCCTTTGAACAAACACTCCTCAATTAATTTCCCTGACTGGACCACCACTACCTACGTACCACAGTTCCAAGTTTTTACCGAAGGTATGCAAACGGAACTGCGTCTACAAATAAACCATTTCAATTCACGGTGTGTGCACTACCTACACTTAGTTACATTCAGTTATAAAATTAGCAAATGACGAATTCATACGTTTCGCTCCTCAATTGTGTCACACAACAGAAATGATCAGAAGGTCAGTTTCACACTGCATGTGTAGGCACTGGTAGATATTGTTTGTTATTATTTCTGGAACTAATGAAACGAAACCTATGAACATGATAAAGCATACTTATGCCTCATTTTCATTAGTCGATAACTCGGCCGCTATGCAGCATGCGGGGACTCCCCGCAGGCGGGGTAATGACTAATTAAAGTCATAGGTCGATACCGCGGTCGGTACATTACGGGAAATCCTCGTAGCGGGCGTAGCGACCAATGAAATTCATAGGTCGGTAAAAAGCGTGCGGAGACTCACAGCCAATGAAAATTAGCAATGAAAATGAGCCTTCAAAGCAACTACCAAACGTGAGGTGCAGGTTCCGTATACCGTAATCGTTTCCTATCGAATAACAAAAACACTTTCCCAAATACAGGCCCTATCTACTAATGAAAACGGTTCCCTGCATGCGGGCCCTATATCGCCGGCGTATATGGAGAACTAATAACTGCGATTTTGGTCAAATTGACTTTTCACCATTTTCGTAACACCCAAAATCATGCCGCAAATATATCGCATTTTTTTCCAAATAAGAAGTTTTTTGTTATTTAGTTCTCCACCTACGCCACCGATATGGCATGCGTTATCCAATAAAAATGAGCCTTAAACTTTTATTAGTATCAAATCAACGAAAAGTGCAACTTCATAATTCACGATGTCATAAATGTTGATACAAATCTGTACCCGTATCTGTTTAGTATATACTTACTGCTGCTAATTAATATGATTTACTGTTTTATGGAACTAACGATGTTCATAATTAAAGAGTTATAAGAGTCTTAATCTTATTAATTATTCACGAACAACATTTATAAATAATTAATAATCTTATAACTTTTAAGCTTGAAACTATTATATGAGACTGATTTAAGCAGGAGGTTAAATTATCTATGTGTATCGACAAATTAATCACAAATAAAATGATCAATTACTGCATTTTTGTTCAGGCCTTTGTGAAAAGGAACAGATTAAGTAGTTAGGTATCTATGGTACGACACAACTTTGAAAATTTGCATTCACAATCTTTCGAATGTATTTGATTAGTAACTTTATAAGTTATTGCGTTTGCGTAAAGATCATTTTCACCTAAAGCAGTAAGAAAGCTTGGTTATTTTGAAGGCGCACTCAGTTCGGATTTAGATCGGTTTTACGAATTTTGTCGATGCTACATCTAAGTTGTGTCGTACTGTATTTATCTGAGAAATAACACGTTCACCATAACATATCAGAAAATGGTGGAACAGGCAATTTTGGCTTCTATACTGGAAGTGAGCAGAACTTGTAAAAAGAAAAGGATCAGTTCTGTTTGTGATTAGTATTGGTTATAATTACTTGAGGGCAGCTTTAAGTGGACCTTCTGTACCTATTTTATTAAGTTGTACTGTACTCAAATAGTCACGCGACGTGAGGGCAGTGACCGTTTTCAGAGTAAGTATCGTTTCTTATGCAATGTTTATGATACATTGTTCGTTTTCCAGCACTTGTTGAGATAGCTGTTATGGCGACTACGCAATGGATATTGTTACGTTAAGTTTTGTGTCATTTAGTGTGTGCTGCTCAAGTACCTATGTAGTGCTTAGAAGAGGGTAGGTACTAATCTTCATCCGGCTTTTGTGTTGGTTTCTATATCTTGTTTCTTCATCACCTCTCTTTGCTCTGTAAGTTGGCTCCTGGTTACCTTTTAAACCCTGTTATTGTGATCTTATTTGCCTTAGTGAAACCTATAATGGAAAAGTGACACTGGCGAGGTATATTAAAACTTATGTAAGAAACAGTAAATGTAGTTATTAGGTCTAACGTTACCGACATACATTCGCTTCCCAGGCAAACTGTTGACTATAGCACTTACTAGGACTGCTGATATCGAGGACGATACGTTTATATATTAGCATTAAACTTTTTAGAAGGTCAACATTTGTCTGAGACCTTTTTAATCGACTTCTAAAAAGGAGAAGGATTTATGTTTTTTTTTTTGGAGCTGGGCGGGCCACACGTACAGGGTGCATCAGAACAGATGGGCCAGTGTCGTCACGCAGTGGGTGCATGAAGACGGGCGTCGTCACCGAGACAGGCCTAAGAAATGCTGGCGCGACGACCTAGACACTTTCTTGACTGATTGGCCGGAAATGGTAGTAGGCAGAGATAAATGGCGAAGTATGGGGAAGAGCTTTTTCCAGTAGTGGGACAGAATAGGTTACAAAAAAAGGGAGGCTACGCGATGATCCCATATAAATTTTATGAAGTAACTTTGCTTGGGTAGTTTTCACATATACACGTATATTTTTCACATTTTAATGTATATGCATGATGTTATAATAAATTCCTGTCACTGTTATTTTATACAGCAGGTAGTGGTATCCGCATTTTTTTGGGGTATGTACCACAAAAAAAAAAAAAAAAAAACAACTGACTTCCGAAAAATCACTACAAAGTGAAAAACGAAGTAATAATTTAATGTCTTTGGTGAAAAATAACTATAATTTCGAAATTCGGTTGCAAAAACGAAAATTCTAAACTAAAGACACCGACTTCCGAAATTAAAGTTATTTTTCATTCACTTTGTAGTGTTTTTGTGGTAGTCGGTTGTTTTCATTTTGTAAAAAGTTTTTAGATAAAAAATTTCAGGCCAATTTTAAGGATCATGAAAAGCGGCAAAATTGCCTGAATACACGTGATCCACGTTTACGATAACCTACGAAATCGTACAAAAGAGTAACAACATAACAGTTCGCTCAATATATTTGAACAGCGCACAATGTGGCAGGCAATACACAACGGCAGGATCCTACCCCAACCACGGTCACCTTGACTGATCGCTATCGCAACTTTTTTCTGGAGACAACGCTGTTTCTTTTTAAATGGAATCATTATTTTCAGTACGTCCGTAGTTGAGTTAAAAATTTCAATTTCTGTTTACGTCATGAAGCAGATTCTAACTTCGGTTAATAGCTGAAAACAAGAATCAAAAGAATCAAAATATTTTATTTCACATAAACCTACATGGGCACTTATGAAACGTCAGAAGCTAGGTGCACGGTTCCAATTAGCCGGCAAGAAACTCTACGGTTACTCTTTTATAAATAATTGGTTTTTACAATACTTTCAAATAACAGTGTTACTAGGTAAGGGAGGACAGTGTCATCATCATCATCTGCCAAGCCTTTTCCCAACTATGTTGGGGTCGGCTTCCGGGGAGGAGGGAGGACAGTTGACGTCTTTTTCAAAATAGAAAATGGTCAACGGATCTACAATCCACTAAGCCTACAGCGTTCTCATATTCTAAAAATAGAAAAGAATCTATACATAAGATAAATCACTACATAGTATAAAACAAAGTCGCTTTCTCTGTCCCTATGTATGCTTAAATCTTTAAAACTACGCAACAGATTTTGATGCGGTTTTTTTAATAGATAGAGTGATTGAAGAGGAAGGTTTATATGTATAATAACCCGGTTTATACCCGTGCGAAGCAGGGGCGGGTCTCTAGTAAATTAATAAAAATAAGGAAGGTTTATATGTATAATAACCCGGTTTATACCCGTGCGAAGCAGGGGCGGGTCTCTAGTAAATTAATAAAAATAAAAACCTATTTTTAAATTGTTAAGAGTTTTGTTTTATTTACTAGGCGTAGGCATCCTAATTGACCGAGCGAGCGAAGCGTCTCTGGATCAGGTCTGGCAAAATTTGCTTTCGTGTGTCAGTTTGTACGTACTCGTCTACAGAGCATATTTTACAACCGATCTGGACGAAATTTGGTGTACAGGTTTGACGAATTTTTTGTAATTTTGAATCGTCGGGTATTTTTGATTGGAGGGGTACTTCCTCCAAAATGGGGCAAAAAGGCGGGCTTTTTACATTGGATAGCCCAATTCTTTAGGAAAGTTATAGGTTCGCAGACGAAGTCGCGGGCACAAGCTAGTGGTAAATAAAATAATTATATTTCCCTGAATACATATCTCCAAATATGTTTGAAATAACATTAGTTCGATAATCATAATTATTTTTCCTCATCTCATATTAGCGTTCATAGTAAAAAAGATCATTGAATTATTCCGGTTCAAATACATTTGAGTTTTTGTTGTTCTGATGGTGAATAAAGGCATTATTTTGGCATGTTTTATTTTATCGCTTGTTATGCAAAAATGGTTTTATTTCACTAGCAATCTTTTACTCTATTCATATAACTGTTATAACTTATTGAACTTTGTCCACCCTATCCTATTTGGATTGGACAAAAATAATAATACTGATTTGTTTTGCATAAAATTTTAATCACACCGTGTTCTTATTTCTAAGTCTACTTTTTAAGGAGCTATATTCATTTTCCGTACAGAGGGTATCTACCCCAGTAGAATATAGTATTAGAAAGTTAATGTTTGTAGTACGGTAATCTTCTTGAAGCAAACCAATGAATGAGCCTATTCAATCAATCTGCCTAGCCTTTTCCCAATTATATTGGGGTCGGCTTTTAGTCTAGCCGGATGCAGCTGAATACCGTATTGAAAATGAATTGAATGTGCCTATTGAAATATGATAATGTTTATCTTTACATCCCCTCAAGGCTAAGTCACATTCCGAGGTAGTGACTAAAATCAATAGGAAAACAATGCTTCCTACAACTAAGACAAGTCCGGCCATCTTTTATCTTTGATCAAGGAACTAACGGTACGCTGATTATCTGTAATTACATCGGAAAATTGCTTCTTTCAAGAAAACTGATCCATTATCCTTATCTAACACATTTTCTCTCCCTTTCTCCTGGCCGGCTACGCAAATGACGAGCCGTAACATTTCATGGAACCATTTTAATATTTAACAACACGAGGAAACAAACTTATCTGATCGTTTCGTATCTCATTTATCACAAACACTAAAACAAGTCTGCGTGTTAGAGCGGGACGGACGTACTACGTCCATCGGCCTTTACGTCGTAACTCCTAATTGTCAAACAAGAGAGTTTAAACTTTATGTCTTGGAGATAGAGTTGGGTTTTAGCTTTAGTGTGTTGAGGTTGTGGTACTATGGTGCGAGGCTGTAGGTCAGGGTTGAGTCGCGGAGGTCGCGGCGGCTTCCGAGTTGATGGCAGCGGTGGCATTAGTTGCGATCAGACATGCACACAATGGCAGAATGACACGCAAGCTGGTGACGATCTGATGGTGTCGGTACTTCACCGGATCGCTGAGACGGTGCAACGAATTCATTGAACACGAAGATGTCACTGCTAAAGAGTATAACTGTATCTTAGATTCACTTAGGTACTGCGTCTGGACATAATATTTTAACGCATATAAGAAACCTTTTCCAATTTTATTAGTCTGAAATCGCCAACAGTCACGCGCGCTGTAGTGTTGGCAATTCAATACTTAACCCTTCTCTGTTTGAGAAGGGACTTTCCAGTGTAGTACTTAACACACACTTTTCATTTTTCTATTTACTCTTCACAAAGTGTAACAACAAGGTGAAATAATTTCGTTTACCCTTTTGCGTGGTCACGGTCAGTTTTTGTTATAAAGCACCTTTAGAAAAATTGAAAACAAATTAGCAGAAACTGTTATTGAAAACAATAACAGTTCGTAAGTCGTTGGTTCGAACCCAAAAAAGCGCTTTACTTTGTGTAAATTATTTCATTACCACTGTTCTCAAAACAGTGAAGGAAAACATCGTGAGGAAACCGGCATGTCCTAGAACCAGAAATACGAAGACATGACATCTACCAACCCGTATTGGGCCTGCGTGGTGGATTACGGCCCACTCCCTCTCACCGAGAGGAGACCTGTGTCCCAGCAGTAGGAACATACATAAACTCACGGCTTCTTCCCATGAGGGTAGGCAGACACTACAGAACGCCACCTGCTACGATCCTTACATACTCCTTTTGCCTCGTTTACGTTCATAAATCTGGTCATACACGCACGCCGGTTGCGAGTACTACGCACCTGACCTTTCTGAAGAACATCACCAATTAGGTCACTATATGTCCTCCTAAGGCGTCCCCTCCCGGGGTTTCCACTCACATCTGCCTTGTAAATACCTTTTGTTAGTCGCCTTTCATTCATCCTCTCAACATGGTCATGTTCTAAGCATACTCTTTTCCATTTTTGTCACTACATCAGTGGGAACATTAAGGGCTGATTTTTATTATTCATCATCAGCCTATAAATGTTCCCATTGCTGGGACACAGGCCTCCTCTCTGTGAGAGGGAGTGGGCCGTAATCCACCATGCGGGCCCAGTGCGGGTTGGTAGATGTCACATGTCTTCGAATTTTCGGTTCTAGGACATGCCGGTTTCCTCACGATGTTTTCCTTCACCGTTTTGAGAGCAGTGGTGATGAAATAATTTACACAAAGTAAAGCGCCTGTCTGGGTTCGAACCTACGACCTACAACTCATAAGTCGCGGCCGTTACCACTGGGCCACCACTGCTCTCAATTTTTATTATTATTTATCCTAAAATCGGAACATACTTACATCTTAACAATGTTTGAAGAATATCGTAGAACACTCGAAAGCTATTGGCAGCTAACTTATTCGCAAGTAGGTGTATCAGCAGATTTAAAAAAAAAATAGATAAATTTAATTGATACTAACATTTGATCACGTTTATTGCAGTCGTCTTACGTATAATAATCACAAAAAATATAAATAACTGAGAACCTATCTATTATTTATTAATTAATTAAGTAAATCTGATGTTGTATTTTCTTTTAAATTGTCTTTCTATGGTAAAGTAGTTCTTATTTATCTTTCATTGTAACAAAAATATAAGTTAGTTCCTTTTAAATTACTTTCAATTAATTCTCCTAATTGGTATGTATTTTATATCTATCTATGTCTAAGCTGTGTATTTCTTTAAGTGACAAATTCACCATACTAATAGATATATAAGTCTTTTATGTAATATGTTATTAGTGAATAAGTCGTTGGAGTACCTTCGCAGATTGTTAGGAAGGTGAACACCCAACTAATATGCACCAGTAAATATAATTCCAACAACGAATCCGCCACAAATGCCAGGCGCTTTGACGAAGGGAATATAGCGTACACAGCGATGCACAGCAAACATAATTATCAGGGGTATCCGGGATATGTACCGATATGGGATTATTTTGACGAATACAGTGCGGCTGTTCGGGGCACGGGCTATGAATAGTGAAGTGTGCACGCTGTTTGTTCACTTGATCCATTGAATTCATTGAAGGCAGGGTAAGTTCTAGCGGTGGTGTAATTCTTGTGGTAATTTTAATAACACAACGCTGAAGCCGCGTAGGTTACTCACAAATTAATGAAAACAATGTTTTTCTTGAGGTGTTTATCACCTGTCTTTTCTCATCATTGCCAATCAATTCAACGAAACTCGTTAGAATGTCACGAACCGGCTTATTCCGTTGATTCCGGTATTGTCATCCGGAACCGACATCCGGTACCAACACACCAGATTCGCACAGATTTATATTGTATCGTCATCCGAGGCAGGACTGTAGGACCTCTTATTTCTCTCATACGTGGTTTTTATTTCGGGGATGTCACTGAAAAAAGACCAGTCTGCTGTCATCACGGGTTGGACTCAAAGCCCGGCTTTGAGTCCAAATTTGAAAATGCAATCCGAACATTTGACGAAAAACCATGTTTCAGCTGAGTTTGTGGAAGTTCTAATAACATTTTTTGTTGTTCGTGATGTTTTTGAGAAACTCTATTCCATCCGGCTTTCATCTAGTAAGTTATTAGTCGGTTGTGTCGGCAAAAATGTTAGTGCATTTTTCGAGGTTAATTAGTTTGGCAGAAACGGGAAACTGTGCAGTTCTTGTTAGCTCAGTCTGAAATTGGTTTTCGTTGAACGAAAATCTACTGAGAGAATAAAAAAGTATTATAATATTCTTAAAATACCTGCAGAACGCGAAATATTTCCTTTTCACATGTAACAAGGATCACATACAATGCATGCAGCAAAATCTATTACTAACAAATGAAGACTATTCATGCGACAATGATAAATCAAAGTAGTTACAATTTCATTGTATTATTTGTTCAGAACCGCGGTCAATAACAATGACTCGTAGCTTCCCACGGGTCCGCCTGGCTGTCACAAAGTTACTTAGTATGCTGATTGCTCGATTTAACTACGTGTATTGATGGAAATTATTAGAAAATTGTGATACCTAATATCTTCCCTACAAATAACGTATTTATGTTGGTCATTATTTTCTCAAAGGGATTTACAGTCAGCGTCCTCCTGTCTGCTCATAATCATGACTGTGATCGCCATTGGCTATGACAAGCATAGTGATTGTGACAATTAGTCCGTTTGACTGCTCGCTGTGACGGCCAATGGAAGCCTTCAGTGCAGCCATTATTTCCATAATATATGATTTCAGTTGGTCACAAAGGATTTTTAAAGCTTAACGTGTCAAAATACCAATTAAGCTAACTATGAATGAGAAATCGTGTTAGCAGACACAATACCTGTTTAATTTGTTCAAACCCGGAGCTCACGTAATTGCGTTATCCAGTAATTAGTTTGTGGTAGTTTAACTTCAGAAAACAGTGGAATTCTCCGAAGACCTGGGTGAATAAAATTCAGATATATTTTTCTATGTTAAATTTTCTTGGGCTAACTTTTAGTGGCTAAGCTGATTGCTGGTAGTAAGATTTTGAATTTTAGTATAATATTCTTATCTAATAACTTGTAAGGTTTGTGACAATGTGTCTATTTAAAACCATATTATATGTACTTAGGTACTCTTGTAATATTCATCTATTCTAGGCAAGCTTGCATCGTAAAATTCAGCCAATTTATGTCCACGAAAATATTGTTTGAATATTTTGTTATCGCAAGAAAGTAGGGGCTTTCATATGCGTAGAATATTTTCGTCTTAGAAAGCGAATTGAGCATTATGAGAACTATATTTGAATATTTCAGCGGGGCTTTGTTTGTGAAAGGGTGACCGGGTGACCCACAACATGCTATTATTCCGCTACGTCAGTAAATATCTCACTACAATTCAGGAGCTGTGTGTGCTGAACAAAATAGAATTTTTGTGTATAGTGTAAGGCAGGTGAGCAGCTCTCGTCGTGCTGCTCGTACCTGGTCATACTTTTCTTTTCGTGACGGCATAACTTTTCGGCAAAAATAAGTCAAGACATGTCTTGTGGAACAATGAGCCAGTTATTGAAACTTCTAACATAACATCGCGCCGTTATTTCCCGAAGAACAAGCAAAAGTGTACTATCGAAGAAACGCATATGTATAGGTACACCGTAAGGACTATTTCTGCTTGCAGCGCTTGGCCGCTATAGAAAGCGGCCGTTAAACAAATGTGGTCATCGTGTTCACGGGATTTTGTTTTCAAACTGCTTAGATATGTGTTTATTCGATAGTACTATTAGTACCCATTTCGCCAGTTATGTTCAAGTCCCATGTAATAGGGGGCGAGCCTATTGCCATCAACTGGGCACAAATCCAGACTCCGGGTTGCTATTGAAAAATCCCTGATGGAAAAGCCCAATAACAGTTTGCTAGACCCGGAAATCGACCCCAAGACCTCATGCTCAGCAGTTACGCTTGCGACTATTAGACCAATGAGGCAGTCATGTGTTGTGTGACTTATGTATTGTCGGAACAACTAAAAAGTAAATTACGAAGCTTCCCGATAAATGATCGAAGTCTTATGTTAGCGTAGTCTAGCATAAAATGGCAAAGAATGGAGTTTACATACAACAGTTACATGCTTGCATTTATAAATAATAAAATGATATTTATACCTACTAACTCACGCTCTTTATTGTTCAATTTGTTATCTTTATATTTTGTAAAATGCCAAAACATTTATTTTTATTCTTGTCTTGAAATCAAAATGTGTTACAAGTATTAACAATTTATACGTATCTGCGCGATAAAGTATCAACGTTTCATTGACAACCATTTTCACTTTATCTTTTACATACATTTACACTTATTATAACACAAGAGTTTGTTATTGTTGGACGTGAAATTTGCATAATTTTGTCATAATGTTATTCCAGAAAATACCTACTTACATCAGTATTTACATGAATTTCTTGTTGAATTTCTAAACAAAAGACTTCAAGCTACGATACTATCTATTTACCTACAGAATACTCTCAGTTTTAAGTACTATTTATACAATAGTATCTGCAGTGTTTCCATGATGCTAGTGCAGTGAAAGGCATTTGAAATGATTCGTCCTCGGAGCCCAGTAATTACTGAAGAAAATGCATTCATCGGGTAGTCGGATTATGGTGCCGATTCCTTTGTTCACAAACTAAACTAAATTTAAGTTCAGTGCATCTTTTTCTTTCTATTTCATTAAGAAAAGGACAGATGATACATTTTAGTTTAGTCCTGTCGAATTAATCAGCGCTTGACGTAAATTGACGTAATTTTAGTCGGCAAGTTTTTAATCACGTCTAAACTTGTATGGAGAGTGACAGGCGCTGATTAATTTGACAGGACTTAACTAAAATTTATCTTCTGTCCTTTTCTTAATGAAATAGAAAGAAAAAGATGCACTGAACTTAAATTTAGTTTAGTTGTGAACAAGGGAATCGGCACCATTATCAGATGCAATTTTAGTTGAACGGATTTCAGTTGATATAGGTAGCTCTATTGTGATCAGCATCAGTAGCAGACATCAAAACATTTATTCTGCGAAGGTATTTAGTAATTTATAGAATCCTTGCAGTACAATACGTGGGAAAACACAAATAATATTATTAATAAAAAAATCTAATAATATTATTTATTCATTGTGCACCTTAAAAGTCACAATTAAAATAATCTTTCTTATTAACTTTAATGACATCTGACCTTTTGAACCCGTGAAAAGCAGAAGGTTAGTTGATATGAAATTAATTAGGTACCTACCTTTACCCTGCACTATTTAACTTAAAAAAACAAAAATTTCGTATCTCTGGCTGTGAAATATTAAACAGTCTTGCAAAGCTTAATTAGAGAATCTCTGAATAAATTATGTTCTGAGCAATATTTTTGTGAGTAAAAAGATATTTTTGAGAAGCGCCAGTGGCCATTCTTGATGTTTGTAAATAAATAATTATCTTCAGTTTGTCGAGCTTTGACTGAGGTGTCAAAGACGCTAACACGGTCTAAAAAAGACAGATTTTTGTAAAATAAGAAATTATTTCATATTTATATTCTTGTGTGTTCAATTGGCAGTGTTGTCCTGTGTTGTGACTTGTGAGTATTGTTTTTTACAATCTACGTTTTTAACGTGAACCCTTTTCTACATCGGTCTCACTTAATATTATATTGATATGAAAGAGTGCTGTCCATAGAGTTTCTTGCCCGTTTTTCTCCATATATACCTATTTCAAAAGTGCCTGTAATTGATTTAATTGAAAAATGCTTTGAGTTGAGTGAGTCATTGCTAGTTAATAAAAAGCTGGTCATGTTTTAACAATCTTGTGGAAAGCAATGATTATGTTACAATTTCTTCGTACTATGTTGTGGGTCCTTCGAAACTGTGATTTCCCAAAGCGGTGTAAATTAAATACGATATCGATAAGAATTGTTCGTATCAAATATCAATGTCATGTTGAGCTAAATCTTTAACTTATCAGGGATAAAAAAAGCCAAAAAAGAAAATAAGTAAAAAAAGAGAGTATAGTAAGTTTTATAAAAATTAATATATATTTTCTTTTTTAAATAATGTTCTAGTACGCTTATTAATAGTGCCGTGCTTTCCTGTGATTTAGATATATGCGAGATTTATATTATGACAAAGACTTTGGGTTAATGCTGTGTATGTGTTTAGTTGGTATACGCTGGTCTAAGTTTGAGATTCAATTATACAGATGAATTTAGAGAGTTTTATTGCATGTAAGCTTTTAATAGCGATACTAACTTTTGAAAACCTAGGGATTTCCTTCCGACAAAATCTACGCTTGGAACAAGTATTTCCCGTAACATCTAAACAGAATTCGACCTCCGTCTGTAACCGCGTCGCTTGCACTCGGTTCCGATTTCTATGCAAAACGCAGCTTGTATTGTCCTAGGCGGAATAGGAATAGCATTCCCTCTGTTCAATGGCTCTGAGCTCGTTCCTTTACGATTTATTGAATACAGTTTCAATTTACGGCTCTTATTGTATTGCATAGGTACTGTAGTTGATGGCTGCAGTGAGCTTATTTAATTTGGAGAAAAATATGAAAGTCTCAAATGCTGATGCATGCAATACTGCGTCGCTTCGGACGCAGTATTGCATGCACCAGTTTGATTCACGAAGATTCTCATATCAAGATATAAACAGAATACAAGCTGCTAAATCAAGCAGCTTGTATTCTGATTGTCAACGATATGCTTTATTTCGTCGTGCGAACGTTGAACGATATGTGTTAGAGTTTTTGAGAAGACAGATTTGTGAAATTTTGTACCTACCAAGGCTACTCAAACAGGAGAGACTTACGGGATCCAAGGACCAATTTTTATATTCTAAACGCTTATTTTAGCAAAATGTTAAGCAATTCCTAATATTATATTATTATTGTACTTCTTATCAAACCACAAACTAATTAGCAGATTTACTAATACTCGAAACACTAATGTTGGTCATTAGGAACATTTTTTTTAAAAGCATGTCGACGTTTGTACAATTTCAAGTAAGAAATCATTCTAACACCTATGATAATATGTCGTCGCTTTTTTGAAAGAATTGAATGCTTCAAAATCTTTGAACTATTGTTGTACTCGTAAAATGTGCGGCGCATAAGCACCTTGTACCAGCTACCAGGGAGACAGACACGTAAGGAGCTTATGTTATTGTATGAGAATCATTGTCTCGCTTACCCTCAGGTGTTCTCTGTCATCTGTTCTTTGTGGTTCACTGACCGTGGTGTATTGTTACGGTGTGGGCACCGCACCGTTGTCAAACGGATTGCAAAATATAAGTAAGACTATGTGCAAACTGAGTCGAGGTTATGCTGAAACCCTGTTATAACACAAGTCTGCTGTAAGCCTTAAGCGGTCTGTTTTGTCTAGGACCACAGACAAAACTGTTTTGGTCCTAGTGTGCGGCTGTCTTAGGAATAAGACGATATTATCTGTAACAAAATAGATGTTTACAGAACAATCGTGTATTACGCTGGGTGACCGTCTTAACAGACTACTATCGTGTACCACTTAATGCTTGTAAAACGGAATAATGCTTACAGTTTCCGCATTAGAGATAGCTTCTATTTTCATTCGGCATGTATTAAATTATCATTTTGATTTCTTTGAAATAAAAATATAACTGGACACGCTTAATTATTAATGTAGCGTCTTTTTGTGTTCCTCAAAATATACAAAAGCGCATTTCTATTGTCAAGTTTCTGTCATTTCGTTCAAAGTAACACAGTAAGATGCCTATAGCCTTAAATAAGATTAGTTGGCAGGCTAAACATAAACTACTGATTCCAGCCACTTACCGCACGTTAACAAAGAACATAATCGTTACTAGTTACGAGCAGGTGGCGGCGTTACATACTACATTAGGTACATTACATGTGAAGGATGCGTTATTTTGTCATAGGGATATATGTATGTCAGCTGATGATTCCCACAGCCATACAGAAAAAATGTCCGGCTGTCAGTTCTTATTGTTTATGAATTTATGAACAGTATGGACGTAATTGTAGTCCTTGGGTTTTGCTAGACAAATTATTAAAATGAAATTAAAAAATTGCAGCGATGTCATATGTACCTATGTTACATATGGGGCACCAGGGGTTTTGACGTCCATTGTTCTCTTTGTATAGATATAGGCCATTAGATGCAGTAGTCATTGATCAATGTACGCTCAAAATGCACTAGTGTGGAACGATAAGGTATGACGATTATTTCTATGTACGGTCAACACCACGTTAGTAGTAATAGTAACGCTTGAAAATAGCGATATCAGCCCTTACTGCATCTTGATTGACTGGTTGACTGTACCTAGCGCTGATTGAATTAAAGTGTTTCAGTAAAAATAAAATCAATGTATCGAGTGCTTTCTACTAGTTGAAATATGAAATTGAAGCAGACAGACAGACAGGCTTTCGCACTCACAATAGATATTTATAGCCGTACGGTACATTATATTTATGGCACATTACATCACTTCCGCATCAAACACAAGAGTTAAAACATTCAGTTCACGAATATTATAATAACGTCGAACAGATAGTAAGTAGCGGTGGCGATCCAGTGATCAAATAAACGGATTATCTAGGAGGATTTGTAAGTCTGTGGCTTCATATTAATAAGATTACGATAGTAGAGAGATTGAATAGCGCCTTTGGTGGATATTTAAAAAATACCTAATGATTACTTTACTGAACCGACGGAATTTTAGATTTGACGAGTGCCAATATATCGTATGTGTAAATATGTATCTTTATACTAAAAGAGATGAAAATCATAATTATATTAATAGAAATCGGGACCAATTAGTTCTACCAGATTTCAGACTGGCTAAAGTAGACTCATCTTTTATGGGGTAGTGTTTAAATGTTACAATAAAAAAAAACAAAACCTACAAAGTAAAAAATAACTTTAATTTCGGAAGTCGGTGTCTTTGGTTTGTATTTTCATTTTTTGCCACCGCCTTCCGAAATTATAGTACACTAGCTTTTGCTCGCGGCTTCGCCTGCGTTAACGTCGGAAATTATCCCACGTGAACGTAGTACCGGAATAAAAAGTATCCTACGTGTTAATCCAGGTTACAACCTATCTGTGCGTCAAATTTCATCCAAATTCGAACAGCCGTTTTTACGTGATTGGGTAACAAACATACAAACTTTCATATTTTAAATGTTATTATAAGTAGGAGTAGGATTACTGTCGCGGTCTGCAACGGGAGCATGATGAACGATCGTGCACATGTCGCCAGGAATTGATGCACACATACGTGAGCCCATCAAATACCTGGTTGCGGTCAAGGCTTGTATAGTACTTTTCTCTTATAATGCACGGATATTCAAACTAAGTGAATTAATTATTAATTCCAGATATTTAAATAAAATCTTTGATAAGTTACCTCCTTGATTGCCATGTATTGAAGTAAAAAGTTCGTTATGAATTTACATAAAAACGTTGCCGGCGGGGCGCTCGCATGTATTCGACCTGTAACAATTTAATAAATGTATATATAGTATTTTCAACGACTTGATGCATTGTAAAAAATTTAAAAATGTGCCAAGCTCGCATTTTAACATCATATGTTTTAAATAAAATAATTAATTACACAATTCTGTTAAATCGACGCCTGAATAATTAAACTGGCAATTTTTATATGTTTGCCAGTAAGGATCACGATTGTAACCGGCTATTATTTTATTACTTAGGTATTATTATTGATAATTTGAGATACATCTCTTTTACTCCGGAGCTGTTTTTTGCATTTTCCTTTCGATTTGACTTGCAAATAGAGCTATTTAAAGTAAATAAAAAACAAATGAACATAGGTACCTACAGTATAACTATTTTTTTTAACGTCCCTCGGCAAACTTCGTGTTTCGTCAGTCATCGGATTTCTATCAGTTGCCCTTTGCACTTGGTGCAGACCGGACGCTCTCAATAGACTTGGAAGTATATAGAGTTGATAATACTCTTGAAAGTTTCTAAAATCGCAGGCATGAAAATAGTTTTACAGCTCTATATAGTGCACACGGAAATCAAAACAGAACAACAATAAAATACTTAGTTCTGAATTCAAATTATTATACAAGATAAATGCATTCGATTCGTTTTCAATCTTCGTAAGTGTAACCATGTTTCCACACATGGATTGCTTTTAAAATGGTTATCCATTAGCCAGCACAGAGAATTGAGGGCACCGTCTATGTTGTATTCTAAACTCGACAAGCCCACTTCTCCTTCTTACCTGACTTCTCATGTTCAGTACGTATGCTCTACCCATAGTAAAAATCTTCGTTCCATCAACAATCGTCTTCTACGATGTCCTTTTCACTGTTCTGGTTTCATTCACTCTTCTTTTTTCGTCCAGGCTGTCTTTCTTTGGAATGCGCTCCCTCTGAACATCAGGACGGCAACCAGTCGGTTATCTTTTAAAGTGAAGGCACGTGAACATATTCATAGGAAGCTGGCAGAATCATCCCAGCGCTGATTTGCTGGATTAGTTTTCTCCTGTATCTATCGTTATTTCTCCTGACTAAGTTTATTTTGTTTATATGTATCTATGTAAGTATTAGTATTTATTATTTTTCTAGTTACCTATCAAGCACACACACACACTCATACACACACACATACACGCAATCACTCGACTCAGCACATCTATACTCCTTTTCTACTTTGTTTTATTTAATTTTAATTGTAAGATTTTATCTTTTGTGTTTTGGTACTGTAATCTCCAAATAGCATAAAAACATTACATATTTTTTGTGATACTCAATTTGGGAGTCGAAACTGTCTCTCCTAAATACAGATTACTCAGTGATCTAGCTAGGAGAGCAGCGATTCACCCAACAATTAATTGTACTTACACCATGTAATTAATAATGTATACTTTATAAGTCCCTCATGTACTACAAAACCTTTATGTTCCTAAATAAATTATTATATTATAATTAAATATGTTGCACCTGCCACGTTTTGTCTCTGCATCACCCTAAGGTTGACTGATAGAAAATGCCTCATGCATTAAGTCCGCCTTTGTACAGTAATGTTTTTACTTGTGCATAAAGTTTAAATTTAAAAAAAAAAACTAATAATTGATGGACATGGAAATTAGCATTCGTTTGTATTCGTAAAAGCGATGATTCCCGAGGACATTAAGAAAATAGTCAGACTGTATTGGTGAGTCTAGAATTTATAATTAATTGCACTTTATTTGAGAAAAGTACTATACGAGCCTTGGCCGCAACCAGGTATTGATGGACTCATGTATGTGTGCCTCGGCTTCGCCTCGGCTAACATTTTACGATCGTCCACCAATATGCATGTTGCAGGCCGCGACAGTAATGTACTATTTCACTTTGTAGTGTTTGTTTTGGAAGGCGACAGTTTTATTTTGAAATAAGTTTTTATTTTTCACTTTTTTAGTTGTGGTATCTACCCCACACAAATTTGAATACCACTACCTGCTATGCAAATAACAGTGACATGAAGTTACTATAACATCATTCACATAGACTAAGTGGGAAAAATACTAATTATTGAAACTAACTCAAAAACTACCCAAGTAAAGGTAATAAAATTCATACGGGACTAACGCGCAAGCTTCTCCAACCAATTAAAGAAAAATATTTTTTAAATCGGTCAGCTATTTACGAAAATAAACATTAAAAAAAATTAAAACACAGACGAACATACAGCATCCTGCTTTTTTGAAGTCGGTTAAAAATACCTTCCCACTTATTTCATGAAAGGATTTACGTTATTAATATACCTACATATGTACTCGATATGCAGAAAATGCCAAAACAACATTTAATGCATTTTCAGTCGAATCTATATATACAGTTTGTCGTAATGTTTGGTTTGCAAAATTCATGAAAGCCATAATTGGTGTCACAGTCGGTCCTGCTGAAAGCCAAGAACGCCTGACATCACATAATAAAAATAATACAATTTAAATGCACATTTTAAATAAATGAATTCATTTAGGTACTATATGCATCATTATTGTAGGTATGCGGTTTTGTTCACGTGCAAGCTTCGGAATTGCCCGACTATTTATTGAATTTTTTGCCTGTGGTGACTAACTGCAGGAAAAAGCATTTCCTTTCTTTAATTTTTTAAAATAAAAGCTAGGCATTTTGCTGCCATGACTGACTGAAAGTAGGTAGAAGCCACAATAAATTATTCATTCAATAATTCTACTGCCCTGTAGAGATAAGATCCAGCTTCAGTCTACAAGAATCAACAACTTACTTCTAAATCTTAAAATTCTTTGAACACCTGATCCATTTTCTTATAAGTTCCCAGTTCAGTATTATATTAAATTTCTGCATATTACTAGTTTCCTTTGCTTTCTTTGCAAGAATAACTTAAACTTAGCTCCCAAAGGTAACGTATTTCAACACGGACTGCCGTAAGATGACCGAGCAGTTGTGAATAGGGATTGCAATCCGGAAAACCGGATCCGGTAATCCAGCGAAATCCGGCGTCATTTAACGTTTACCGGATCCGGTATCAATATACCGGATCCGGTGATAGCAATTTTTGGCAAAATAATCGCGTGTGTGTGCGTGCGATTCGGTTGACGCTGCGCCGCTCTGCGGGGGGCCCCCGCCCTTCCACGCGGTGCCGCCACGTAGACTACGTGATTACGTGCTCAGTATTATTCCAGTCCTCGCTCGGGTCACAAATGTGTATTTTGTTTTGTTTATTGTCGCTGCATGATTATTTGCTGACTACAAAGCCTGTGTAGAAGCTGAAAGAAACCTTTTCGGCCACAGGCTATATTTTTGGCTATATTAGAAGTCAATTGGCAGATGACACAATTAATACTATTTATTTTCTATGATCCTTTTTCAAAACCAAAAGTTATTTTTTGATAATGTATATTATGTACAGACGCCAGCACATCAAGCTACTACAATCTGTCAAATTTATTTAATAGATTTTCAATTTTATCACTGATGTCTAAGGTTCAAAGTTGATTGGGAAAATTTGACAGTTTCGGGTAGCTTGATGTGCTGGCGTCTGTACTTGAAATAATTATTTATTGTAAGTTGAACAGTTACATTTTATAATACAAATTCATTATTGTAATAATTTTTAGCATTCTTAAATTATTGTGATGTCTGTAATAGTAATGATGCAATGTTAAATTATATTCGATTTTATAAAGCTAAGTATAATTTTAAGTTCTAATATGAAAGTAAAAGTTGATTTCATGTAAGTTTTTTTTTTAGAACTCGATTAACTCATTAGGTAACAGTTTTGGAACAAAAAGCAAAAAATTATCCTGATTTGATCAAACCGGTCGGATCCAGATGGATCCGGCCGGATCGATGAAAATCCAGCTGGATCCGGCCAGATTGAAAATGACCCCAGATTGCAATCCCTAGTTGTGAATGTATTAGGAATTTTGAAGCAACCCTTAGCCGACGTTCGCACGGACGTAACAAAATCGCGGCGGGATTTTATCGCGCACTAGATTTTCAATTCTCGGTGATAAGCGTTGAGAATTCAACGCGCTGGGACCCACTCTCGTCCCAGCGCAGCGCGTTGAAAAAACACACTTAGATTTTCAAATCTCGGTTCTAAGCAGAGCGTTGAAAATCAAGTGCACGAAAAAAAATCGCCGCGTATTTTAAAACGTCCGTACGAACGTGGGCTTAGGGACCCTAGTTTATTTGAATAAATCTTGTAGGTAATGCAGTAGACTGAATAGCAGAGATTATTAAAATCTTTCAGGAAATGCAAAAAGACTGATTAAATTCCATATCCGTCTCACAGCACCTTTCAATATTTCTTAAAAAACTACCTATTTATCCAGGTTTCATAAAGTCAGGGAAAATATCCCGGATTTATTCTTAAATAAAAATCTGCTTCGCCTCCGACTTGGCATGATTAAGCCCAGTCGTCGCAGCCTGGCTTTATATTAGAAATTAATTCTCTGCCTGGAGGCGGCCATTTTCTTTTTCCTCGATGTTGGATGCACTTCGTCTCCCGCCTGTAATACCTTGCAAAAAGGAGTCGATGCCTGTCGATGGGAAATACGAAAGAAGATTAAAATTTTCACGTCTTATATTTATTTCATTGGAGTTTGTTTTTTGTTATGCTTGTCAAAGTAAGCTCAAATAATTACTAACAAGAAAACAAATATGTTTGTTGCGTGAGCATTTTCCAAATAAATGATGCAATCCCTACAACACTTGAATTTCACTAAATAAAATTTAAACTAGGGTTATCTAAAACATGTTTACATAACTTGTCACAAGTTTCCAAGTGGATGCTCCCAACTGATATGCAATTTTAGCCTTTATTTACGTTCTAATAAATCCTATGTTGGGGTGAATGTTGTTTGTTTATTAACTAGGAAGCACTCCGGCCGCGGAAGTGGCTGTTAAACAATTGATTGAAACAATTAGCTGGTCTCTCTTGAAGAGCAAAGTGTTTCTGTTAATTTAAATGAACTTCATGTGAACTATGAAGTTATACATCTTAAAATCACCTTTCTTCTGCAGTAAAAGTGCATTCAGTAAAACACATTAAGCATTCGTAAAAATATATTTTAATTTTTACGGTTATTTGAAATAATTGAATTAGGTATTTCAAAAATGACCACTGGCTTTTGATTATTATAGTTATTCTAGATAGGTATCTATTGTTTCAACATCAATTTACTCCCTACACAGAACTGGAACCCTGTATGAAATGACCAGAAATTGCGAGTTTTTATTCAAAAAGACAACACTAGTTCTTTATTTTTTAGCTGGAAATAGAACACGATCGTATTGAGTAGTGTCTTCACAAACACGACGAACTCAACTCAATAAACTACGTCACTGAGTGTAAAGTACGATTGTTCTCAAGCCAAGTTCTGACTAACTTTGCCGTAAGTGATTTGAGCTCACTTTTTAATTAACTTTTCTGTTAGGTTTGCAATTACATTAAATGTTACGTTTACGGTTCATTTATTTACATAAGCATACATTAGAAGGTATATCAGTAGAATAAGTGGCGTAAATGTGATCTAGTAGAAACAATACAACTACATAGTTTGTCTCTTTTGTTCTGTTTTGTTTAAAGACATTTATTTATTCCTCCCTGAAAAGCATCTTTACTTGTTACTATATAAAATAACAAAACATAATCAGCCTTATTGTTCCCTTGGTTGAGACTCGGACCTCGACCCTTTTGTGTAAAAAAAAAAAAAAACATTTATTTTGGACCAAACATTTGATAACATTTTATAAACCTGCCAAACTGCGTGACAATTTGTCGGCAGGATTAGCGCTCGTGTTAAAACATTTGGTAATTAATCTAATTAAACATCAGTAGGTACAAATAGTATAAAGACGGTAAGAATATTATGTTGAGTAGAATTTATTAATTATTTTCATATGTTGTGTGACTATTTCGTTCAAAAGTTCCGCTTTTAATTTACCTATTTCCCAGTGCTCGCCTGCTAATTACACGACTATCTGTTCTCAGCCAGTTCTGTGTGCGGTGTGATACCGACCGATAGTTGGATGTTTGCTACTGCGGATCAAAGGACGTAACCAACGCACAACTATGAAAAATTTAAAATGTCATTCTAACCTAGCATCATCATGTGCCTAAACTTTTCCCAACTATGTTGGGGTCGGTTTCCAGTCTAACTAGATGCAGCTACATACCAGTATTTTACATGGAGCGACTGCCTATCTGACCTCCACAACCCAGTTAGGTACTGGGTAACACGATACCCCTTGGTAAGACTGGTTGTCAGACTTTCGGGCTTCTGACGACCCGTAACAACTGTCAAAGATCTACAAATGACAGCCGGGACCAACGGCTTAACGTGCTTTCCGAGGCACGGAGGAGTCTCGGCATGTAAAGATGGTCACCCATCAACGGACCAACCCCGGCAAGCGTAGCTTAACCTGTTGGATCGACCCGTGCGGCTGTTATTACTTAGCCACGAGCTCTTCCTATTCCTATTTTATTTAACCTAGCATCAAATAAAATTTAATGATGTTCTGTTCATTTGACCAAGCCACAAACAATAACTAGACGCTTCCGATATCATAAATAAACAAAAACTACTATCGTGTATCATGGTATTTCAGTCCATGTTTTGTGTCTCAGTTTGGACGAGTGGAGTTTCTTGCCGGCTCTTCTCCATAGGAAGCGACCAATTGGAACCGTGCACCTAGCTTCTGACGTTTCATAAGTGCCCATGTAGGTTTGTGTGAAATAAAATATTTTGAATTGAATTGAATTGAGAGATATTTTTTCATCAAATGTTTTCATGCTTTTTCGAAATCGGATTCAAACAAGCATGATCGGTCTCTCAGTTATACCTACAACAGTCCAAAAAAAAAAAACAATAGAAATTTAATTGTTATCGATCTCCAGGAGAGCACCAGACTGTCAAGAGGTTATAGACACAGCTTGTCACAATGAAAACTGTAAGTTAGTAATTCAACCATATTTTATTTAGTCATAGTTATTTTAGGCAGCACGGTTGGCGCAGTGGTTAAGCGATTGAATGCTGCGGTGCGTGTCGCGCTGGAATCCCGCACGGAACATATATTTGTATGACCTACAAGTAGTAGTTCCGGGTCTGGCTGTTTGTGTATGTGAGTTTAAATGTTTGTAAACGCACCCACAATACAGGAAAAAATCCTAGTGTGGTGAAAAGTTAAAAAAAAAAGATGTTGCTATTCTTTATTTATAGTAGGTAAAGTTAAAACAGATTTTGAGTACTTATATCTTAGTAAGCATATCATTTAAGTGACCTTTAACTTTAACTGAGTAGTTCTATAGCTATGTATCTATTAACACTAAACACGTGTGAAGATCATCTATCTATTTATAAACACTAAAACGAATAAGGAAAGCTTAAGAGTGGTTACACTCAGCGACTTTTTGCAGCGACACAAATGCACGTTCGCGAAACGCGCGACTAAATCGAGTCACTAGCAGTAAATGAAGGAAGACGGTTAGCGACTATATCGCCACTGAATCGTAGCAAAAAGTCGCTTCTAATTGCATTCCAACTTGACGGGTTCCCACTGACTAGCATTGTCTGATGTAACGATAAACATCGGAGAGTCTAAACACAAAGCTATAAAATCTGAAAACAATTGCAATTTACAATCAGCACTAACAAACTGATCTCGCTTGCCTGATGCCTAAATCGTTATAAGCTGAAATGAGTCATGTGGGAGTATTAAATGTAATTGGTCCGATCCCCCGATTGCCACATCCCCCCCCCAAACCCTCCCCCGCATGTTAATATTTTATGTATTAGAACTGACAACTTATAATCTCTCGGGGGTGAGAGTGTGGAGTTAGCAGGGAGGCAGTGTTTTGATCATGTCTCTTAATAAGCAGCAAGCTACATAATTGGTTTTTTACACCACTTGTTCGATAATGTCCAATTATTATGTCATGAAAACCTAACCTAAAGCAAGTCGTTAAAGCTCTAGCCTAAATCAATTGTTTTCTGACGATCATGTTCAAGAATAAACTAACCTAACCACCGTATCTACCGCACACAAACTACATAGAGATCATTGCAGCTGCATTAACAGCTGATCAGGGGCCCAAGTCTGCTATTTTTATAAATTCGTCATTCCAACACGATCCCATTGTCATTTTGCTAAAAGTTCGTAATCTGCTAAATTCATTATTGTCGATCATTGGTCGGTCAATGGTCTTGTAATAGAATTGTGTTATAATGGCATTGTCGTACAATACGACCAATGATACCGCCTAAGTCAGTCATTCATTTGTCATTATGTACGAGATTACCAATAAGTGCCCTTTCTTTCAATGGAGTGTCAGTGGCTGACCATTGGAAAGTCATAATGACGCCATTATATTAGTAGATTACGAAACTTCTCAAAATCAACAATTATGAAATCAATGATAGACCATTCTGACACTATTGTAATAGCAGACTTGAGGCCCAGTTGCTGTGGCGCGTACGCGCGTGTGACTCCCTGCATTTGAATTTTGTATTTGCACGTCATAATTATCTTGTTTATTGTGTTTTGAGATGAAATTGCATGAGTTTAGATAAAATAGAGAATGAAACTGCACGCACACAGCTAAGTATTCCTCGGTTATTTCATAAGCTACTAATTCGAAATCGAATTGGTTTTTATTACCTCACAGTAGGTTCAGAAAGTAGAGTATTCTTCTCGGGGATAAACATGGATATAAGATATTTCTTTGGGGATAAAGCTGTCTTCGTCTTGGGCGAGATTGCACTCAGGATTCTAGTCTTAAATCCCTTGTTTCGCTCAGGCTCCGGGAACCTTAGAATCCGTCGCTACGTTCCAAGGATTCAATACCTATAGCGCCCGTGACAAAAGACACTGCTTTATCCCCTTAGTGAATAATCTACTATTCTGTTTGATAGAGATGGTGGCGAAGAATTACCTACACATTACAAACATAGTTATCATTCATTCAGTAGCGATCATTCTATGTGCTACATTTTAGATTGTGCTCCTCTTTGAATTAAGTTGTTTTATAATTTGTGTAAAACAAAGTCAGAAGAAGGAGCAGTGCACCCACGTCATACAAACTCCCACAACTTTATTAAAGTGTAGCGAAAAGTTTAAATTACTCGGAGATTAGCTCCTAGCTCGACAACTTTTATTAAATCACAGAATTAAATTCTTCTTTAATATGAAAATGTTTTTACAACCAACGAGGCTTTAAGCTCACTTAATAAATAAATTCAATAAACGAATCGAAAATTAGGAAAAGAATGCTCGAAAAATAAAACTGACTTTAGTTTTTATCAAATTATTTTTTTATTCTTTGTCTATCTCCGAAAGTCTACATCACATTTTCACCAAAAAAGAAGACTATCTCGGAAGAATAAGTTAACTTTCAAACAAATAAATAATCATCTAAATCAGCTAACAAGTGGCGAAGATACTTTTAAACATACATATAAAAACATTCAGTCGAATTGATAACCTCCACCTTATTGAAGTCGGTTAAAAACAGTGTCCATTACAGCTTTTGTTAAACATAAATCTAGAAAAGGTGCCAGTGATCCGTCATATAGTGTGGTCAATAACAACCATTGTGTACTGACAAATACCAATAGTGACAGTTTATGGTCACCTACGACCCCCACATGAATACATTCTGTGTCCCAATTTAAAAGTAAAACGAGAAAAAGCAATTTTTTATAATAAATTGAAGTAATTCCTCTGTAATGATAAATATTCGCGAGAATAATGTGCTACAAGAGAATACATTCATGCCAACTAAAGTAATGAATTCATATAATATTACAGCGATATATTTCAGTTCAAACTCTGGAATGAATGGAAAAGTTAAATGTTCCTAACCACATTTATAATTTATAAGAGAGAAAACGTTTCATCTTTAGATTAGCTAGATAACAAGCGCCATGTTGGGAACATGCGGCTGAACCGCCTTACTGAATCACTAAAAGTATCAAAGGATCAAAAATTTGTGGCTGAAAAAGGAACCATTTTCACATAAAACATTATTGTCATTTATTAAACTAGTCTCAAAATGAATCATAACAAGCAGATCAATCTTGTCGATACCCCCTCGCCAGTGAGGTCAGGGTAGAGAGGGTAGCATTGAACTAAGTAGTTGGTTGGCAACATGCCACTGCGTACCGCAATTTCACCAAACTTTTTTGCCAAACGAAGCTGAAGTTTCAAGCAGTGTTATGCGAGTATTTGAAACTTTAATTATACCACTAAAGTAGTGACACAAAGTTATTTAAATTTTTTCAGAGGCTGAATGACAGAAAACACAGTCAAAACCTAGTATCAAATAAAGATTCATTTATGTAGCAATAAATTGCAATCTAACATGTTCTGGCGGTCCGTCAGTGTTCCCTCCGTGCTGTAGTTAATTCATCAATCAATCATCAAATCACAATTATTGATGTCCTGTCATTCTATTTTTAGCGTTAAGATCATTTGGCGGCACCGCTCATCAAATAAATTTGTTACCTTATACGATTTATGTAGGTAAACCATTGTTCAACAACCCATCAAAATGCTATAAAACTCAAATTCGTTTGCACGTTGTTTTACTTAAATAGGAACTACGTAATTTATTGTAAATAAAAGTGAAGTAACAAAATGATGCAACCGATTAGCGATTAGGATGCGATAAGACTGATATTCCCGTATCCGTTTTTCAAGTAATTTCGTATATATTGTGAATGTGACATTAAAAAACGCTAGACCATTTTGGTTATTATTGAGTTTACGAAATTGATTTTTGTCCAATAGGTTACGTTAATTAAAATAAAAACCGACCAAGTGCGTGTCGGACCACGCACAATGTAGGGTTCCGTAGTTGGAGTGACGTAGTTATCCCAAGAATAAACTTAACTTTGTATTTGAAAAACATTTTTTCCCATACGGAATGTATGGAAGAACATGTTTTTGCAACCGCAAATGTAAGTTGGTCGATTATTACTCGTTGATTTGTATAGCCTACTTAGCTGTGATAATTTTCCTTTTATATAACAAGACCAACAAAACTAACCATTTAGCTAGTAGGACACACACTAACACAGGGCAGGGCTAACACTTGACTATAACAAAAATGAGCACTTTAAAGCTTAATACTTCGAAAATGGATTCCTGAATCCAAAAATGGTTTTCACAAATTCACTATATTTTTGAACGAACTTTCTAACGACACCCCCCAACCATGGGATATACATATAATTTTTTTCATGTTTTTATCACTTTGTCGGCGTAATTAATATGTATACCCATGCCAACAGCTTTCTAGTACTAAAGAGTCTCTGAGCTAAGCCGCGGACAGATAGACAGACGGACATGGCGAAACTATAAGGGTTCCTTGTTTACTACGGAACCCTAAAAGTGAGAACGTGACGTATGTATCTATTGTTTTAGTAATGTTTATCTGTGTGATAACAACGTTTAGTCGCGGAAAGCGGCACAGTGTAAGCCGACGGTCGCCGACACTGTCTTAGGTCCCAACTTACGCCGGATACACGTCATGTATCCTACGGAAAACTGTGGGTATATTTTACTACTTGTATCTTATTATTTCCTATTTCATTTTTAAACATATTATTTATAAGTTTAAATATTCTTATAAAAACAAACAAAAAAAAAACATTTAAAAATATAAAAATAGTAAGCCCACCGGTGTCGGGAATAGGATCCAAGCTACCGATGGTCAGGGCTCTTGAGAGAGGAACCTCCTAACAATACACGCCATGTCCAGGAGTACCGCTTTCTGGATCAAGCCCATGATTCAGCTGTTTAACGAAAGCTTCCTCAGGTGTTTGTCGAGGCTCTTGGCTATTATGCCATTGGCTGTCACGACTATCGACACAATGATTGCTGTGATTCATTATTATTTTTACGTGTTTTACATATCTTGGGACTCTGGGGTCTCGGACCTTTGGAAGGCGTACGAGGGGCCGAAGCCAACTTGCAGAGGACCATTAGACGTTTAAAAAAAATGAGGCACCAACCGACTATTATCCCTGTTTGCACTATGCTAGTGCACCCAAGGACAACCCCCGGTTAGTGCAGGACTATTGCAGGATATGGAAACAAAGATATTGGATTATGGGTTTCGGTGGCTAAGTGAACTGGTTCTATGGAAAGCCTATGGCCCTTTCCTGACCAATATTTTATATAAAATACACAGAAAAATGGCAGGGGGTGACATGTACACTCAATAATGGGCCCCCGAATACGGTCGCTAGCACAGTGTCGTAGCGACAAGGGGGCAACATGTCCTGAGGTGTTTATGAGGAGTGGAGAGGTATTCCACGGCTATCAGGACAATCCCGGAAGTACGGTCAAGATCCCTACCAGCATCTTACTGGAATACTTCCTTTCTCCGAGCACGTTTGCAATCTCCACTCCAAGCCAGCCAATAAAGGCAAGAATGAGGTGGGAGCTCTGTTCCTCGTCAGTGTTCACTCCAGCCGGCCAATAAAGGCAAGCCAGAGGTGAGGAAAAAGATTTCTCCCGGGAGATAGTGTCCGTGGAGTCGCTACTGCTCAACAGTTCGCCACATGCTGCTCTGTGGGTTTATGTATCTCTCTTGGTCTGGCTCCTCACCGTAGACCTGTTTCGGCAAAAGAACTCTACTGACACAGACCCAGAGTTCAGAAGCGCGCAAGCCCCACCACGACGTCAACGTAGAGATACGACGGTGGGGTTATTATTATAAGTAGAATATTCATTTATCTTCTGGTTTTAGTAAAATATTTCTTATACCAAAAAGCCGGCGAAGTGCGAGTCAGACTCGTGTATCGAAGGTGGATGGAAAAATATTTTTAATTTTCAATGTTTAAGGTTTTTTTATTTATTCTTCACAAAGCTTACAGTCAAATATTTAAGTAAATAATGTATAATTAGCGCATTAAAAATTATATTTGTTCTCTACTTGATGAGGTCTAGACAATGACACTCCACATGCCAGGGTTAGATTTTTTTTTTCAAAATCAAAAGTTTATTGTATGGAGACCCCCTTTAATTTTGTAATTTTTTTATTATTTGTTGTTATATCGGTAATAAAAGTACATAATCTGTGCATTTTTCAACTCGCTACCTATTACGGTTCGTGAGATACAGCTCGCTGGCAGACAGACAGACGGAGAGCGGAGGCTTAGTAATAGGGTTCCGTTTGACACCCTTCGGGAACGGAACCCTAAAAAACAAAGTGTTTTAATTAGTTGTATTGGTATTACGGTCTTTACCAAAGTATTCTTTATTTGTACGTCGTCATAGTGTACTTGGGCTGGTTCTGAATATATCAACATCCAAGTGAGAGGGCAGATTCTTGAAGCTTGCTGCGCTACTTGAGAAATAGGCATTCCGTCGTCGGTAGTTTGTTGACGCGAATGGAACATGAAGAAGTGGCCGCTGCCTGAAGCCTACGTGATGGGTTCCGAGCGATATTTATGAGAGGTGGGAAAATGTTTACGAAAATGAGTTACGCAATTAGAGTACAGGTGCGTAGTACTCGCAACCAGCGTGCGTGTATGACCAGATGTATGAACGTAAACGTAGTAAAAGGAGTATGTAAGGATCGTAGCAGGTGGCGTTCTGTAGTGTCTGCCTACTCCCAAAGTCTACGAGAAGGCGTGAGTTTATGTCTGTATGTAAAGTTAAATAGATAATAAACGTGACCTGGGATTTCTGTGTGACCAAAATTATTATATTTACCTTAGCACCACGCTTAAACCACATAACTAAAAAAAGCGTCCAAGATGCTGGATTTGTCATAAGTCGGTGTAAGGATTTTCTTCTAAAGTAAAACAAATATCTGACATTACTATAGTTTGGTACGTAGCATATTAGAATACTTTAGTGTGGTGTCTGTGGTGGCCGTACTATTTTACGAATAGTTTGCGTCTAGAACGTGTTCAAAAACTCTTTGGTGGCATCAATATATTTCTGTTCGCATAGCTGAATACACCTTCTTCAAACGACGCAATGAATGTATGTAAAAAATTTAAAGGAATAATCGACTCGCCTCGACTCAAGTATTCCGCGTACACCTATCACTCCCGTTTGTCCTCCACAGAGAAGAACGGTGTTGGGATCTAACTTTCCTTATGCTAAGGTTTCGTATAGCGATATAATCGATTTACATTTTGATTCCCTAAATAAGCAGAAATCAGTTGTGAAACCTAGGATGCTTTTATATTTAGCACATACTAGGTACTATATAATGTATATTATACTCGTATTTTTTCTTATTATTATGTTTGCTTGTAAACTTTTAAAATATGGTCATGTGGTGTTTACATTTAAGTAATTGTTGCACTATATTAAGTTTTAATTGAATGTTTTTTTTAATATTAGTGAAAGTAGGTGTTTGTAGACCTAAAAAAAACTTAATCCGTTCCTTATTTGAAAAGGAAGCTGAAAAGTGAAACATAAAAAAACTTTTTAACAAAAAATTTAACTGATGAAAAAAGAAACTAAAAAGCAAAATATAAACCTTTTAGTCTAACTAAGCTCCTAAATTAATGTAAATTACTAATTTTGAGTAGGCACCAAACAAAAAAATCAGCGGTCAGGTTTATTTTTAACCGACTACAAAATGGTTTTTTTATATGTACAGACGCCAGCACATCAAGTTACTACAATCTGTCAAATTTCTTTAATAGATTTTCAACTTTATCGCTAAAGTATAAGCTTCAATGTTGATTGGGATAATTTGACAGATTGGAGTAGGTTGATGTGCTGGCGTCTGCACATTTATGTTCATCGATATTTTCGTCAATTGTGCACCGATTTTTAATTTTCATTTGGTGGAGGAAGCTTGCGTGGTGGTCCCGTAAATTTTTTCTTTACTTCGCTTGGGTAGTCTTTCGAGTTAGCTTCAATAATATACGTATTTAATCCACTTTGTGTATCTTGATAATGTTATAATTATAATACTTCCTGTATAAGTGGTATAAGAATTAGTGTAGGGTATGGACCTTAACTAAAAAACGAAAAAAAATAAACTTAAAAAAAAAACAACCCACTTCCAAAAACAACACTATAAAGTGAAAAAAAAACCACTTTTAATTTAGTTTCGGAAGTCGGTGCCAAAAAATAAAAAGACACCAACTTCCGAAATTAAAGTGTTTTTTTTCAAACATGCTTGGAAATTCGAACATTATTTTGACAACCTTCTTTAAGATAAATCGAAAATGCGGTATTGGTCGAATATATGCGAGCGCCCGGCCGGCAATGTTTGTATGAAAATCCATAACAGTCGAGTTCAGCGGCCGAAAACATTACTATGAAAACTCATTTCTGTCGTGTTATTTAATAACAATGGAACGAACTTTTTGATGGCAACCAAGAAGGTTACATAACAAAGATTTTATTTCAATTTACAAGCTAAATGCTTGCAAATAGGGTTGTATAAAGTAAACAAGAAACAAATGCACATATTGACGCGCCAAAAATGATCGTTGTTCATTATTATAATAATGAATACTTTACTGATACAAATCCTTACAATATGCTTAACATCTAACTAAAGTTCACAATAATTAATGGCGAACATTGATTCAGGAATTTGTAATTAATTTACTCAATTTAAATATCCGCGCATTATTAGAGAAAAGTACCTACTGTAAAAGCCTTGACCGCAACCAGGCATTGATGGGCTCACGTATGTGTGCCTCGGCTTCGTGTCGGTCCACATTTTCACGATCGTCCATCAATGCCCCAGTTGCAGTCCGCGACAGTAATGTACTATTTTTTGTAAAAGTTTTAGCTTTTCAGTTTATTTTTTCATCGGATTATATTTTTCCTGCAATAATTATTTGTTATAATTTTATTCTTTTCAGATTGATTCATAATTAATATGTTCTTGAAATAATCATGGTTGTATCTTACAAAGAAGACATTTCTGACGTCTTCGAACCAAGCGCCGACGGATGTGAAATGCCAACAACTTCCGGCTCCCGAATTTTCCGACATAATGTAAAAGTTACAGACAAATTACGCTAACTTCAACTGTACAACAAAAATTAAAATTTGAGATAATATGCGCGTAATTATTATAAAAGTAACGTCATACACACGTACAAAGTGCAACTGCATCTGTGTGGGGCACTGAGTAAAGCTGTGGGCGCATCAGTGAGCGCTTGGTTCTCTCGCCTCTCGCGGCGGCCGGCCATGTTGCTGTTTCACGTCTACCAAATGGGCGGGGTCCGGTCCACACTAACACGGTGACTCTGTGTGTTGTACAGGTGTGAGCCGCAGCGCATGCGCGAAGCAACAGATAGGACGTCGCCGCGCCCCGTCGCCGCCGGCATCGCGCGCTCGCCGTCGCGCCGTACAGTCGTGCTCGCTCCGACGCGATTCGCAACTCTGTGTCTCCGCGCGATCATACTCTAGTTCGTAGTTTTCTCTTCGTAATTTTAAGGTACGTATCCTACAATATTTTTTTCAGTTAATTTTATTTTTTAATTTTTTTCTCCGACGGGTTGGAATAATGTTGGGGTACCGACGGGTACGGTCGTGATTTTAATGTTTTAGGCGTAGGGAACGTCAATTTGAATTTAAGATTCTGCGGTTTAGTTTGAGGCGAAGTTCAAAGCTACTTTGCGTTCCGATCCTTTGAATTGAAAACAGGCGTATTAATCGATTCAGAATCAGGATGTGGATTTTTAAATGAGATTTCGGTGCTTTGGGACGAGTTATTTGTCGAGATTACGTGTTTATTGGAGTTTAGTAAGTATAACATTTTATTTTATAAGTTTTTGTTTGAAGTATGATTTTATTATGTTGTAAAATTAATAAACGGGAAATTTATTTTCTAAAATGCATTTCATTTATGAGTTACAATTTATTTCAGGTCTGAGAATGTAATAATAATCTTCTATTCTCTGAAAAAACTTTAAAACGTCGTTTTACACTTCATGTTTTTCTAAGTTTGGCTTAGATACTTTTTTAAACGGGTTAATGTTGTCTCGATAGACATTATATTGTTTGCGAATAATTGTAAAGTACGAAAAATATTGTACCAGTAAGAAAATACGTACTTAATTAAGAATTTAGTAACTCTTTTAAATCCTTAATAGTAAAAAAAAAACTTATTTTGGGAGTTGATGATAAAAAAGTATTGCAACATCACCAAATGCTTAAGTAAGTCAATTGAAAATCTCAATCGTTGAGCCGTCAATGGCTGCTAATCAGCAATCAGAAGCCTCATCACTCAAATAGACCAAACTTAGCTAATGAATAGCAGGCAATTACCAGCCAGCGACCTCTTAACGAGCTGCCAGTTTGTTCCCTTGCTTAACGCCTAAACCTATTGATTCAACTCACAATTACATTCAAGAAAACTGATTAATTTCCTTAATTTTATTTTAGTTTCTGACTCTATTTTGATTGGTTAATTTTCGTTTAATGGGTTTTAGTTAATGACTTATATATTTGACGGTTAAAATAGGATTTTTTGGCTTTCCTTACGGCGAAATGTAAAGTTAGGACTTCAAATTCGTGAATTTGAATTTGTAAGCCTGGAAAATTGAAGAAAAACTATGTTTCTTTGTATTAAAAGTCTTCTATTAAAGGTTAAATAAGGTTTTTCTTAGATTTAAATATTTTCAAAAGTCTAAGTATATATTATAAGTTAATAGTAAATAAGTTTATGTTTGTGACAATGGTCTCTGAAAAAGTTAGTACCTACCTATCGTGCCTGTAGAAATTGCGCAGGGAATTGTAGGGAATAGAAACCACATCACACACATGTTGCTCCGCTGGGGCCGATCATTTTGCAGTTAAAACTGGTTATTAACACATTCGTTAAAGATTTTATTGCATAGCTAGTTAAGAAAGGACTGTATTCTATCGAGATCTAGTGGTGGGAAATTTATATGATTACCTACACTCGTGAAGTCGTGAATAACTTTGAGTGTTATAATAAAATATGAATATTTCATAGATTGGTCCTTGTGTGGGCTTGTGGCTAAGTAATAACAGCTGCACGGGTCGATCGATCAGGTTAAGCTACGCTTGCCGCGGTTGGTCCGTGGATGGGTGACCATCTTTACATACCAAGTCCCCTCCGTGCCTCGGGAAAGCACGTTAAACCGTTGGTCCCGGCTGTCATTTGTAGATCTTTGACGGTCATTACGGGTAGAAGCTTAAAAGTCTGACAACCAGTCTTACCAAGGGGTATCGTGTTACCTAGTCACTGGTTTGTGGAGGTCAGATAGGCAGTCGCTCCATGTAAAATACTGGTATTCAGCTGCATCTGGTTAGACTGGAAGCCTACCACAACATAGTTGGGAAAAGGCTAGGCAGATGATGGTCCTTGTGTCCGTGTTTTTTTGCAGACATTATGGTATTGAAATAGTATTTTTAAAAGAAATTACGATTTTTAGAACGAAGGTGTACTACTTGCTGCATTAGCTTCAATGTTTTTAACATGATTGTTTAAAAAATGTGAGGAAAGTGGTTATGTTTAAACTATGCACGTTTTTCCTTTGCTAAGATACTTCACAGAAACTGATAGAAAATTATGATTTATATATTTAAATTAATTTACTGTTTAACGATTTTATCTATTTTTTGGCCTTTGTCAGACTGAATGAGGTACTTTAGCGAGGTGATAGCGTGTGATATTGTATGTAACACACGAGTTGTGTTGTTGTGAGAAGTGAATCGAAGAGTGCTGATTCAGGAATGTGGCAGGTACATTCTAAATCTAATAACAATTATTCTTACAACCAGTTAATGCAATACATTTTGTAGGTTCGTGTCTTTTCGAAGACTGGAGTTACGGACTGACAACTCTTATTATTTGAGTCAATCATTAATAACTGTGAGACGAACACACCTCCGTCTCCATTCGATGTTACGAGCCATAAATAAAACGCCGATACTTTATAGACAGTGGCTAATAGCGCCGGTCGTAAAACACGCGCCACAACGAACTTACTTGAAGATGGCGGTAACACTTGTAGTACTCTATATTACGGGTTTATTGCTAATATTTGAATAGTGTTCTCGAGGCGCCATTTGTTTTATTTGTTTTGGGGTTTAAACTTTAAAGTTATTTAATGACTGTGTTAGATTAGAATAGGTTTGCATATTTATTAGTACCTAAGTATGAAATAGCATCTTCAAGTGTATAATGTTCGTTGAAAGCATTAGAAAAAGGCTGTCATGAAGGTTATAGAGAATAAGACCGAGGTGTATAATTATATTGTTGTGGTTTAAATTCAAGATTGAGATTTCTGAAAAATATTCTTTGAAAAAAATTGTGTGATTGTAATGTTGGGTTCGAATTTGGACAATAAAGATTATCAGCCTTGTCTGCCACCCTTAGATGAACACAATATTATATTGAACAGACGGTGTACAATGTGAGAATCTAATCAGTAATATTATGTGTGTTTAGGATAACAGTGTGGCGCGTACCGCGTGTATTGAATATTGTTTGGGTGTGGGCTACCTTCATGAGAGCGTTGTTAATTTATAATGGATTTTTAAGTGTATAAAATACCTGCTTTATTATCAACGTGCGTATTATTACTATTTTAGTGTTGAGCATGCAATATAAGAAGGTTTTGAAGTCAGGAACTAAATACTGATTTGGAACACTGGAAGTGATCTATGTTAGGAACTGATAATATCCAAGCCAAAGAATATAATATACAGGGTGGCAGGGACATCGACGCGAAAATTGCTACCATGGATTTAGTACATGATTCTGAACCCCCGGCGTAGAAATTTGTTTGTTTCATGTTTCCGCGTATTTTTCTATGAAACAGCAGATTTTCTTTTAATGACTTCTTATTTTTTTGTCGATAGTACTCTTCTTCTTAGTATTTTTTGAATATTATTTGTATTATACCCATGCCCAGTTGGTGGCCACGTTGATTGCGGCATCAGTGGCATTCTTTAGGTCATCTGAGGTGCAGGTGAATGGGCACTTAGGACACTCCAAGTGGGGCATTGTCTGATCATCAATAACCAACGAAAAATTTCAACGCATGGGGTTCAGAATCATGTACTGAATCCGTGGTAACAGTTTTCGCGTCGATGTCCTTGCCACCCTGTATAATGTTATTACTTATGAGAAAATATTTCGTCAAAATATTGAAAGACATTTCTACTATATGCATAGGTACCTACCAAAATACTGGTATTCAGCTCCATCGGGTAAGACTCAAAGCTGACTAAAGGAAAAGGATAGGCAGGTGATGACTGAAATACTTCTTTTGAAATATCACTTGTAAAGTCGCGATGCTTTCCACACATTAAGGCTACCGCAAGCAGGCGCGGCTTGAAACTTAAAACAATTAAAAAGAAAACTTCACGGTAGAACAATTACCGCTGTCGCGTCGCCCCGTCGTGTCGCGCCTGTTTGCGGGCGCCTTTACACGCGTTGGGGACTCGTGTGCACGGGTTTACACGTCGGTGCGCCGTGTCAGGGCCGACGGCGTGACGGGAATAACACGTTACTGTCCGCGAGGCCACGCTTGCACGCGTGCAAATTGCAGCGACGCTTTTATCATGCGTCGTTCTTTGTAAATCGCCCGTAAATGAGATAGAACGTTGTTTTGTAATACGTCGCGGGTGAGGGGTTGAATTTGACAGTTTTTATAAGGGATTTGTGGGAAGGCAGCATTTTATATTGTAATGTACCTATGTAGCGTGGATTTTATACGCGCGTTCTTTTATATTTTGGTTCTTCGGTCCAGGATTAAACCAATATGCTAGCTTTAGTTATAAGGAATTTGTCCTAGCATTATTCCAACCAGTTCCGTAGGATAGCATTTTTTTTGTCATCTATGATTTGGTGAATTGGATATGAGTTTCTTTTCAGGATCTAATCTAAAAACAATAATATAATATAATCAATAATTAAACATTAAAATTAACAGAAATTATAATACCAATAATACATTTTTTTAACAATGAATTCTTACGTACTTCGGTCTTCAGTGACATTGACGAATTGAAACCAGTTTTTGTCTTTAGTCTTTTCTTCAAAAAAAATTTAGATGTGGAAAAAATTTACTTAACAAGCATTCCTAAACTATGGCTCCTGACTAAATACTACACCTATAATAACATAAAGTCCACTGTCGCCCTGTTTACGTTGATCTACCTTTCGTGGTCATCATGGGTTTGTAATCAACATGCATTGATCATTTAATCTAAAAACTAACCACAGAAACTTTCCGGCTCCTTATCACCACGTTATCTTAAGACAATAGATGCCTGCGGGCCGACAGCCGCTAAGTAGTGTCAATTGGGCGACGGATGCCTCTGATATAACCTTAAAAGCCTCTCGTATCAGTGAGCGACGTAATACCGGGTTCACACGGTTCGATTTTAGTTGATCAACTCCTAATTCGAAAGCGATTTAAACCGTATGAACAGACTTACAATCAAATTGAAATTCAAAGTGTCAAAAATCAAATAAAATCGAATCGTGTGAACCCGGTATAAGTAGAAACTACCGGGTCACCTGTACTTTAAGGATTGTGTACCCACTCGGCGTTTAAGGGTTCAGTTTGAGTACTTTATTATTTGACAAAAAAAAATTGTATAATGTTAAGACTTATCAGAGTAATAAATGATCTAAATGTTGACTAGCTAAAAAATGAACGGTCTAAGGAAAGAAAAAAATACGTCGTATATAAGCGAATTTGGGTGTGTCAGTCGATAAATTGCGGCTAATAGCGCGGTTTTGGACGCGTTCGGGACGGGAGTTTTACTTTACTACCTACCTAGGAAGATTTATTTTTTATTTGGGGTACCTATCTACTCCAATAGTTGTACTTTATCTACCTACCTTTTTGATGTGTAAAAAGGTGTGCTTGTGCAAACCTACTCAGAGACATAAATATCAAATTACTTGCAGAAGTAAAGGCTGATAGTTAATAATGTTCACGTATATTAAATTATATTTTGTTACACAAAGGAGTAACTACTTTGATGATACAGATGGAAGAAAAATATAAAAGGCCTACAGTACATTTAATATTTTTTCATTACGAAATCGACAACGTTGATCATTTAATAAACGGTTTCACTTGAAAAAATTCGTTAAAGACTTTTGAAGGCGCACTCGACAGCCGGAAACGGATGCGAATAATTTGATTAACTCTATTACACGAGTCCAAGTAAGTGGTTTTCTATAAAATGTTCGGCAATTTTAGAAAATCATTAATTTGATTTTCAGTCCCTACTTTTGTAATTAAAGCAGAAATCACGACTGTTCTTTCACCAGTCTAGCTCTCAGGGTTCTTTTTACGTTTAGTTCAACATTTCTGACGAATTTCATTCCTAGGCTGTAGACGAAACAAGAAAAACTACTTAAAATAAGTTATCATCGACCGCCAACTAGAGTCCGACCGAATTTTGTTTTGGGTTTTCGGCAAGTTTCGTTTTCGGCCGAAAAATAAAGTACGTTTCGTGACCGAAAATAAATAAGAGCCAGAAAATCAATGCTTTCTATAAATTAACTAAGACAAAATCGATAGTTAATTACAACAAATTAAAGGGCAATAACTGTGAAAATACGGAAACAATGCTTTTTGTCATAATATATAGTTTTTTCTCTTATTTCTATTTCTCAACTATATTATCAGATTGTTCGATTAGTAATATATAGATAGTTTCGTATTATTTAAGTTGAAAATATTAAACATAATGATTAAAACACTGACAAGCTGAAAATTCATTTTCGTTTTTTTATGTTTCGTACGCGGTTGATTTTGCACCCAATCACGAATAATCACTTGCACAAGCAAATATGAAAACTGAATTAACTTACGTTAATTCACAAATTTTACTTACAAATTGAAATCAAAGGCCACAGCCTGTCACGCGTGGAGGTGGTACAAAGTAGGAAGATATCAATATTCTCAGTATATACTGTACTGCACATCGTCACACGCTGTAATTTACATATTCATACTTGCTTTTCAATTTCAGTGCGGGTAGGTTTGACACCCTTCATTCAATAACGTTGTGTGCATTTCATCGATATTCTAACTTTGGAAAGAAGGGGTACATAATAATAATATATTAGCAGACGAACCTAATCGTTTCGTCTGCTACTCACACTCTGCTCAGGCCAGGTAGCATTTTAGTTGAAATAAGGATATTTTATACGTATTTTCGATGTTTTGACAACTGTAACGTTTGATTTAGATGAAGCAGTTGAACAAAGGCGCAAGCAAAAACACAGAAATTCATAAACCTACCTGGTTACTAAACCCAGGTCATAAATAAGTATCGTAGGTAAGTTTGTAGTATGTTTAAACCTAAGATGCGACCAGTTTCAGAAGCAGTCTGTGTAGGTACATTTTGAAAATAATTTATATTTAATCTTAAAGCTTTTATACCTATTCATTTTCAGTCCGCACGGCAGTAGGTGAATTGAAACGACACTCATGTCTAAGCTGTCAAAACCTAACTGAGCGTAGCTGGCTGAAAGCTACGTCAGCATGGAGTGTCAACTCCAGGGCTATACTACCCCTGTCCCTATACACGAAATAGATTAAAAGTCCGAGCCTAAAAAAACATGGCACTCTTTTCATTCCTACCGTACACAAAAAGCGATTGTATGTTATCTAGTCCATCCCCTATACACTGTATATAACGGATTGGCAATCCGTTAAGGCGATGTAGGAGAGGTCATTTACAATCAAATGACCCCTTTTGACTCCAATGCAAATGTTCCATTTTCGAGTTTTTTTTTTAAATTAATGAAATAAAAATATGAAATGTCAAATGACTCGAAAATTGTTGACATTTGCATTGAAGTCAAAAGGGGTCATTTGATTGTAAATGACCTCTCCTACATCCCCATAATGGATTGCCGATATAACCAATAACCCTGTATACTATACAGCTCGGGTAAACTTTATGCGATCTCACGTCCGATGTCAGGCTCGTTTGGATTTCATATGCCTTTTCTTCCACTCACAACATTATTAGTATGAACAATAGGTATTACAAAGCTTGCATTACCTAAATTGAATAAACTTTTCTGGCGTTCCGATTTTCTTTCTACATTAACGACGGCATATTTTTTCTCTCTCCTCAAATTCTAATAAATAATTGAATCTCATTCGCGCGACAACCATTTTTATCTCGAGCATTCTCTCTGTTTAATCAAAAAGAAAAAAAAAAATACAAAAAGTTTCGTAACACCTCACTGAAATGTTCACCCTTTCACGACGAATATCTTTTCGTCGATTCAAGATCCTTTTTTTGACAAAAGCGTCTCTTGGAATTCTCATAGACCTTAAGGTCTTCAATATTTTGGTCTGTAAATAATTCCAATTCGCCGAGGGCCGTCGCGCGTCGGCTCGATATTTGCAAGTGAATGGGGTTGTATCGTTAGGGTTGAACGCGTGTCATTCCTTTTGCTATCTTTTTGCGGTTTTGCCAACATGATGTAGTTAGGTACCTACGAAAAATAATTTTACTGCCATGTAAAGGTAACGTGATAGTCATTTCTTTAATTTTCCGTTTCCCCAAATTACCAACACGGCTACACCATAATATTATGTCCAGTTTCCAGTAAATCTTTTTCTTCACTTTAAAAGTTCTATATTTTTCTGCCGACAATACTAATTATTGGGAGAAAAGATAAATATTAGTTACTTATCTGCACCCTTTTCCTCTAATTGCTGCCACTCAGTATTCTGTTTCAAATAAGTTCAATTGTGCAGTTCTGGAAGACGTAGCGTTGGAAGGCCTCTCACAAGATGGACCGATGACCTTGTGAAGGCCGCAGGAATCCGCTGGATGCGGAAAGCACAGAATCGGTCGAAGTGGCGGTGCTTGGGGGAGGCCTATGTCCAGCAGTGGACGTCTTTCGGCTGAAATGATGTGCAGTTCTGAAGTCAACTCTTGCATTAAGTTTTATTAATTGTTCAGAAGGATTTACCAATAATTGTTTTATTTACTTTCATATTACTGCAGTAAATATTGAAATGTTTTCAACAAAAAAAGGCAGGTGTTGATATTTTTGCATTGGAAGTCAGTGAAAGTCAACAAAGCTTCAGTTCATATTACAGCATCGTGATAATATGAACATTTAATTTGACCAATAATAATTAACGTTAGCTACACAAACCCACTGATGCATATAATTTGAGTAATTATCTGTTATTTTGTACCGGTTTAATTATAATCAGAATAACGATTAAGTTAAATGTAAATTGCGTATTTTAATAAATAATCACAAACAGGCTTCGTTCCAGTTCAAATAATAACTGAGTATTGACAAAGTTATTTACCGGCCAGTTAACTGTTCGGATCATTAAGTAGGTCCATAAAGCTTTTTTCGTATTTGAACCAACCAATTTCACATTCAGGCTGACCGAATAAACGCCGATTTCCAGTAAAACCTAACCTGACACCGCTCTTTGTGTTCTGAAACTTTAGAACCTCTTTTTAGGTTTAAAGAAATTTTATTCTAAATAAAGACATACCTATACCTACAAATCACGTACTTGAGAACAATTATACTAGAACATACATAAATTACGCAAAGTTGTTCGTCATCAGTTACATATAGATACCTATCCAATGCTTTTATTTCGCCAAAAGTAATGGATCCGCAATTATAATACTAAGTTGAGTTTTAAATGCATTGAACGATAATGCATTGATTTCTTATACTAGAGGGTTTTCTATTATAAAGAAAGTTTGTTAGAAAGAGTTTTTGCCATAGTTCGTTCTAGTTTTGGGTAAAACTAACAAGCTAGCTTGCCTTGTGTCACGTTGACTGGTTTATATTGGGTGAGTGTTATGTTCGAGTGAATACTCTTGGTAAGATTTTTTCTGATGATAATACGTGTTTGATAAATATACAGTTGTTTGATATTCATTATTTTTGTATCTCTATAATTTTACTGATTTATGTTAACCTCCTGAGCTTTGCAAAAAATGTGCGCGAAAATATGGATAGTTGATGAGTATTTTTATGGGTTTATTTTGGGTAATTTGAAGTTCTGACAACGTTTATGCTTCACTAGGGACTTATAGATGGTGTACCGCAGTTTTTAATACTTACCAGCAGCTTTGTGATACCTTCTTTCAGTTTTAGTTAAGTCATTCACGTCAGTATTTAGTAGCAGCTTCTGCTATAATTCTCAAACATCATATCAGCCGATATTTTCAATTTCAATAAATTCTACGTCATCAAGAATATTTTTGATAAGTTGTCTGAGTCCATTACTTTTGTTAGTTTAATATTAACTTAATAAGTCAATTCCACAACTTATTTCTAGATTGTGTATATTCCAGTAGTCTGAACTTAAGAGGCAGCTTGAAAGTTAACTACTTAATTTTATTTCTCTCGCTAGTTTCCATTATTTTGTTTCGTTTTCCTAGAATATTCGCTAATATTACTGGACGTGAAAATGTTTCACGTGACACCTAGAGCGGGACACTTAAATTCTTTGCTGGGGTTATATTACTGCGTGTACACTGGGGAGCAATGCGCGGTAAATAACTAGTTGGAAACTATGTTACTGGCTTAAGCCCCGTTTACAATGCAAGTTTCTTGCCAGTGGCCTACAATAAAATTGAAGCAACAATTGAATCGCCGGTCGTCGAGAGAATGCGTGCCTGTCACCTGTCAGTTGGTCAGTTTCTAGTAAGTATAGGGATCATATTCGCGTAACACATATTCGTTAGTATGAAACTGACAGGTGACAAGAACGTATTGTCTGGACGCGACGGCCGGACTCTAGACAGTGCAACTTTTACTGTATGCTACAGGCAATTATCTCGCACCATGTGAATCCGACTTTAGTAAATAAAAAAGCAACAGTTTGTTTATAAATTAATGAAAATGAAAGCTTTTATTCAATTAACATTTTGAGGGACACTAAAAGCCCATAGGCGAAAACAATAAAATTTCTTTTGTGTCTCGTTCAGTGTCTTGAATGCGTTAATCTTGTATTCTTAGGGTAATTAGTAGACATCTTAAGATTTTTGCGTGCGACTCATTGGGCGGGACTTGAGAGTGTATTTTAGTGTTCGCCATTTTAGTTTGGAATAGGCTCGGTGACAACTTTAATTGTTTTGCTCGACTCTAATATTTTATATTTTTATTTTGTAAAATGTATTTCTTCTTACATGAATGTTATAATGGAAAGTGGAATGCTTACAACTGAAGAACCTATTTTATTTCTGTGGGTCTCTTCACTTTGTTATACTATGTTTTTAACATATTACTATTACGTATCGTTGATTAGATTATTATCGGTACTTAGTTAGCAATGTTATAATAAGCCAAAAATCTGAAGATATAAATTAATGTTGGACTTGAATTTGATACCGATCTATAGGTACCTACGTAAATAAAGACACTGACTTTGGTTATAGAACTTCATTTAAAACCAGAACTCTTATTTTTTAGAGTGACATATTAGATTTGCAGTTTTAATCACCGTAGTATCGCTCAATTGTACCTTTATTTTCAAACAAGAGTTTATTTACATAATATTTACGCCAACAGACTAACTTGGTAACTATACAGCTACCGTCCCAGGTTCTGTGTTTAGATGGCGCAAATAATTGCGTTTTGATAGTCAGATTTAATAAAGTATTTGTTTTTTATTTTTGCAGCATAATAAAAAAAGCTAATGCGTACAACGTAAAGCCCTGTAACTGTTAGATATACCTAGTGTAATTTCATTCATGAACGCTTCTGAAGTTAAGCGACACCAAAACTGCCATTCTTCTTTTCCAAAAATCTTCATTCTTCTTTTTTTTCTATATTACTAAAATACTTGTCCATTCCTCGGCTATTACTTACGTCGGTAGGTTTTCATCAAAAAATTAAAAAGAATCAGAGAATGCCTATGGTTCAAATAAACTTTGCCTGCGAAGGTCAGTAGAACTAACTGTAGTGATCCGACTTCGACAACATTGTAATACTTCGAGTTCGAACGAGGAACACATTCATGTAAATCAAACTCAAACTTTTAACTACTATTTAACTCTTTTTGATAAAACTTATAAACTTTTCTGCAATCGTTTTAAATTTCTTGAAGCCTAGGTAGAACATTTAATTGGCACCGATCTAATGCCAAGTTATTCAGACTGGTCAAACTGTTAACCACCTACACGACGACAGTAGGAACAATTATCTTAGTTCAAATTACCCTATCCAATTACTGTTTCATGAAATCATGACATTTGAGGTCAATTCTAACTTAAGGACTTGTATTGATAATTGTTATGATTATAATTCAGTAAATACATAGTTGTTCACGGTCGCGGATCTTATTTTGACCAACATACAACCTTACATTTACCTGCAAAACGTAAAAAACTTAAGAAAAATAATTTTTGCGGGCTATTTTAGCTTATCCCTCTTTAATAAACATATTCTGTCGTATGCCCCTATCCCGGGATAGCCGCAAGCTATACGTGAAGGGGAGGGAGGGTGACCTTGACTCCCCTGGACCACTTCCAACCCTCGCCATGGCAATGTGCCTTCAACAACTATACCTACTTCCTCTTTCACGAAATTGATTTATGGCACGTTGTCCTTGGCATTATCCCATGTACGAGTATTTTGTAGGAATTATTCCAAAAACAATTTGGGAGTTGTTAATTATATTTAATTCCGTATCCTCTAATGATATTGTAACAGTACTATTGATGTAGTTCTTATTTCATTTTCATTTTGGTTCGTAAATTATGTTCAATATACCCTGAGTAGTATGTTTCAGAAACACATTAACTGCAGTAGGTATGTGCGCAGGTACTCAATAACGGAGTAATTGAGCCTTGATTAAATATTTGCGAACTTAATAATGTACGAAGTTAAACATGAATAAATTAACACCATGTAATTATATTGTCATGCATATTGCAACCTGGGCTACGGATACTATTTATTAAATAGCTTTCCACCTTTCCATGGATGAAAATATTAACGTTCATTTATTCAAAAACTTGAGTCATAATTGTAATGATAGAGTGTTTCCAGGAACTTCGTGTTACAAAGTTAAATTAGTTGTGTAGTACCCAGAACAACGATATGCCGTGGGGTGCGCGCAAGACCTCTATTTGCAGTAAGTTCTTGTCGTACGAACGCAGGCTTGCGTGCACCCTTACGTCGCCTTGCCAATCAATACAACAAGATCTTTGAAGATATCGACTTCTATTTTGTCTCTGCTCAAAAATTTTTGAAGTCTTATCTACAAAATAATTTTAGATTATAATACATAGTTAGTTTAACATTTACTCATTCTCTCTCCCTCTCTCCTTCTCTGTAGTTTGCATGCCGATCTTCAAGTTCACTACTAACTACTTTCTGTTTTAACAGCTTAGAATAGCGCAGATATAACATTTAATATGTTGTGGAAAATGTTTTAGGTTATACAATTGTAACTCTTGTATATTTACTATAACTTAGTATAAGATTTTAATGTATAACTGTTTATTTCCCGAACAAATCCCGAAAAAATAAAATAATTGTTGTACGGAGAATTTGTAAAATTTGCAATTTTATTAACATATGAACCCGATGATTGTCTTGGTTTTTATACCATACAAAAATATTTTTCATTCTCATTTTGTTGGAAATCTTAAATTGTATCTAATTTATTAGGCTAATGTAAGCTGTATATAAGCTTATTTTCCCCTTTAACTGGCAAGATAAAGGAAGCGTTGGAAAACCCTCCACAACATTATTCTACAGTTTTTAACAAAAATTGTTATTTAATTAGCAATTTTAATTCCTCTTGAATTTTCTATTTGTAGGCCTCATTAGGGAGTAATTAAGTCGTTACAAAAGATGTTTTTCACGGCAACAGCTCACGGTTTTGTACAGGTTTCAGTACCAATGCAGCGCTGAAAAGATCTGGTTGGGAAGGTGCTAGGTGACTGTACTGCTGTATTCACTGAGTCACTATTGAAAAGATTGTGCTTCGTTTTGAAAGGTTTATAAGCTGTTTATCCAGTTGTTTTTATTTTACAAATACTTTTGTTAACTAATATATATATACATTGTTCTCCATAATAAACTTTGTAAAGGGCAACTTTTCTTTTAATTTTTTTAATACTCTCACATGCATAATGATTATTATGTCGACAAGTTTTTATTCGTGATAGACAGTCAGAGCAAAAATAAAAGTTATAAAAACTAAAACCCAACTACGACAAAACAGCTCACTAAAAAGGCTTTTTTCTCGTAGTTGGGTTTTAGTTTTTATAACTTTTAGATTTATTAAATTATTTTGGGGTTATAATAATATTTTTTTTTTAAATGTGCTTATTAAGCTCTTTCATTTGATGCACAACATGGCATCATATTTTTTTTATTTTCTTTCATGACTTTATGATCCTTAAAGGACGTCACATAGCCTATAACCAGCGGACGATCAAGACGCTTCCTACGATACCTCATTTGTCAAATTATGATGAGTACTTTAGAAGTTATGAGGGACCAGATGAATATACATACATGCATACCGGTCAAAATCATAACCCTCCTTTTTGCTTCGCCGTAGTCGGGTAAAAAGAACTCTTTCTAACAAGAAGTAACACTCATTTTATACGAGTCTTTTCCATAACGTTAAATTAATACAATAAACTATTTCCATATTTCTTTCTCCATATAAGTGACACGTGTCGAGTGTATTATGTAAATGGCGTCAACACATGTAAGGTCTAATACAACTGCATTAGACTTACAACAGTGGTCTTTATTGTATTATCTAACAGAATTGGATTAAACGCTCGTGGAACGGAGTGGAGTTGAATTAGTTACAATTAAATACCTATTGATAAATGAGAACTAGACGAGGTCGGCGTTTCCCAACTGAAGGCCGAAACAAACTCAGAGGTCGCAGTCTCTTTTAAAGTCCAGTCATAATCTTGGTCAGATCATGTGAAGACCATGTAGGATTGAAGTCTGAAATGGTCTTTTGAGGAAAGAACCACACAGATTGAGTGCACCTGTTCAGTCAGTGCACGTATTTGTCAGTAAGTAATCGTGCAGCTCAACTCAGAATTTAAGGAGCTCAACGATGCGACGAACAATACCAAAGAAAGGACATTAGGGTAGGCCTTAATTACTCAAACTGCCAGACCATGATTAAAACTAACTGAGAAAAAATAATGGCAGTCGTGGGGACTGCCGACATAAGTGAAAACTTAAAACTGGTATCAGCGCCATCTAGCTTCTATAGTCAGCACGACGGTGCGAGCATGTCGCTGACGTGAATCCATAAGTTTATCACTTACCAAAAATCGCTCACCGTGCCTAAATAAGTTTTCAGTTCAAACGCAATAATAAAAACAATGATCCAAGTAGTCTTCACATTCACAATAATTAAAATAATAATTATAATAGGTACTTTACAAAGTAAATTATTCATGAATGCGTTTGTCGTATTTTATGGATTTGCCTTGTAAGTCTATCACATACGTTGTGTTATTTAAAGAACAACAACTACTTACTTACTTCTTAACCCGTCACAAATCTCTTAGTCTACAAATGTTACCACACCTGAAAATCTAAATTCTAATAGAATTTAACTAGACCTACTCAATATGTTACCGACTGCGGTACATCATACCGGTATCCACATATAACCCATTTTCATTAGGTTCCTCATGAGCCCGGTACTTGGAGGCTTATTTTATTATGTACATAGATAACACAAGACTCATGCCGTATTAATTCGAAAATGAAAACCATATTCGCGAACATGTTTCTATTTTAAGGGAACGAATATGTACTACGGAGTCGTCTGTAGTCGCTGGTTAATGTTAATTATTATTAGCAATTTGTCAGCCATCAGCCTATAATGATCCCACTGCTGGGGCACAGACCCTCTCTGTGAGAGTGGGCATTAATCCGCCACACTGGCCCAGTGCGGGTTGGTGAATGTCACATGTCAACGAATTTTTGGTTCTACGACATGCCGGCTTCGCTTTGTTGAGCTGACAAATTTTTCGAACCCATGAAGCAATGGATTAAAAACAATTTATCCCTCAAAACCCCTTTTGTTTTTGGGTGGGAATTTATCAAATAACTTCTCCCGCTCTGGGTGGAGCAGGAGGGCGTGTCAGACTCTTACTGACTAAAACCTACCCGTGTCCCTTCAGTTTCTACGATTTCCCTTTCGGCCTTATTCGCAACCATCCTTCAAACCCCTTGGATTGTGATTGAAAGTGTGTTACGCAATTAGGGTGCAGATGTTCAGCAAGTGATATAATGAGCTGCCCGTGTCCGGGCATCAATTATGACACCTAGGAAATAAGGAGGAAGTATTCTAAAATCTTATTTACAAGTCTGTGATGCGATCTCGAATAGTGTGAACATGAACATTTTATAGACTAACAACAAATTTATCAAAATAAGTATTTAGTGGCAATTTATAAAAAGAAATCCACCCAGTAATGACAATATAGAAGGAAACAGACAACGTGGAAATATAAGCAGAAAGGAAAGCCATTTCAAATATTTTGCATAATATTGCAAATTGATTCTACCTTTCGAATTTCTTAAAGAAAAATGATTATTATTTATTTATTATTAGGTTATTATCAACAATGAGTACCCCAATACAATTCAACATTAAAGCGCCTCATTCCGTAAATAAAAGCACCGCTTGCACTACATTATGCTCAAATAATACCACAATTAATTTATTAAAATTCGGTTCTTTATTTATTTTAGCCTACACTGTCCCACTGCTGATTCAAGGCCTCCCCCGAATCCTTCCAAGCATCCTTTTCCAGGCTTTTTCATTCAATTGATTCAAAATTCAATTTAAATTCTAGATTCAATTTTTATCAGAAAATTGAATTCAATACAACATTTTTATTATTGTTCTAAAGATTAGTCTCGTCGCGTTCTATTATTAGCCTGGATTTTCCTACTGCAGGGCGAAGGCCTTCTACTCCCCAACAACGCGCATGTTCGTGTTCTTTTGGCTAAAATTATATTGTCTACTGGTAATGTTTGATAGCCATCGAGACCGTAATTATAATGTGAAACCTTTATGCATGACTAGCTTTTGACCGTGGCTTCGCCTGCGTGGATGTCGGAAAATATTCCACTGGAACGTACTACCGATACCGGGATTACATACCTAATAGCCGAGGAAAAGGTAATTGACTCCTACCGCTGCGCCCGCGTTGCCGTCAACCATAAAAATTTTGTTACGCGTAATTTTGAATCTGTGATTTCTTTTAAACCATTCATTTAAATGAAATGGTGTCAAGGCATATTTTAATCTAAATTAAATGCTCAATTTAAGTAACATAGTTTATTGGATAAGGATTAATACGATACCGGTCAAAATAGCTTCGGAAATAACAATGAAATTTTTATCAAATTCTGAAAGATAAAAATGGTTATTGTGGGTCATCCTTAGAAGATAGATATGCCATTGCGGACTTTTTTATTGAACTTTTTAAGACGAATAATACTGTAGAACATAAATTTTATGTAACTTTTACGATTTCCGCGACGCACTCCAATAAAGTTCCCAGTCGGCATGATTTTTTCCGACATCTTCAATAATAATCGTCAAATTTCAGCCAATTTACACAAAACCTTATTGAATTATTAATTAAAACCTTCCGCATGAATCACGCCGTCCTTTGGTAAAAACCGATTGAAAATCCGTTCGGTAGTTTTTGAGTTTATCGCGTTCAGACAGACAGACGCAGTGGGGACTTTGTTTTATAATATGCAAGGATTAAATGAATAAATGGCATTCTTGGAAAGCTTACAAGCTTAAATAGCAAAGCATTCCTTCTGCCTCATTCTCTACAGCCTCTCATAAATCTCACTAACACGCAAACCAGACTGCAGACTATTAAAATATTAGTTCCGTGTAGTTGCAGGTCGATGTTAGAAGTTCAACAAGCCATCTAAGTTGAGCAAACAATCCTCTTGCGTTTATGAAATTAGGAGCAGGTTCTACTCACACTCACCCCGGTAGAAGTGAGCTTCACGTTCGTTTAGCTCTCGAGGCCCGTCGGCTACTAGGAATCCAGTGTTTAGTACTAATAACATTTGAGGTTGCTCTTCATCAAAAAAACAATTGAGTTACTAACTAGATACACTACATCACCTTGTTTTACGTAGGAAGGTGTCAAAAACTTTTTTGATCAGGGTTTGAACAAAGCTATGTAAAAGTATACCTAAAACAATATGTCCTGTGTGTACGTATACACGTGTCATTATTTTGACGTGGTCTTCCGTGAGCTTCTAGTTGAATGGGCAGTCGGGACAAATTGTTTAACACAATGTACGAATTGTTTGCAGTAATTGTTTTAGAAACTTGATAAACAGGTCTGAACTGTGACCTGAATGCCTACAAAAATAGAATAATTCAGATTCCAATATTCTGTTTGTAATGAAAAGAGTTTCGCAAATGAAAAGAAAGTTAACTATCATGTAAAAAAACACACGTATCTTCAATTAACTGACAGGTTTTATTTTAGATACTTAGTAATAAAATAAAAAAAACAACACGATTCGATATAAGACACTCACAATAGAAGCTTGAAAACTTTTACGATCTCCATCGAATAATATGTTTATGAATGTTTTAGCTCGTCAACATCGTCACTGAATTTCCCGATAAATACACAACGGGATTTTTTCTGAGAAAGTAATAATAATACGAAGAGACACAATGGCGACTAGGGAACAAGATTTTACTTGTGATTCCATCATAATTATTTATTATATCCTGCTCTCAACAGGGATGACACCTGAACACATTATTTTAGGTAAGTGTGCTATGATTCGTTTCGTGAAACCTTTATTGTTTTTTTGGGATAGGTTGTTTTTATTGCAAATATCTTATTTAAAAAAAATGTGTAGGGTCGGGGGACCCCCGTCAGGATACTCGCATGCACACACACTCGTTTATAATAGAAAGAGACAGACAGAGAGAAAAAGTCGCATGGGGGCATAACGCTTTTCCCTTACGTGACGATTTCTACCAGTCAACTTCTACTGCAAGCCACGTTATGGAACTTCGTTCCAAAAACGTACTGTTACAAAGAATTATTGGTCTTTGTATTTTCTTGCTTTATTGCAGTTTTTTTTTTAAGAGATGTATTTTACAAAGTCAAAGTCAAATCATTTATTTCAAATAGGCACATAAAAGGCACTTTTGAACGTCAAAATTTACAAAAAAACAGAATTGATTCTAGTCACTATTCTCTTCCTCAATTGACACAATTCTACGTAACCTAAAGGTATCTACGTAACACGATGTACTGGTTACAAAGCTAACAAGACGGGAAAACATATTGTTAGCCAGCCCTATAAAGTAGACAAGGAAATCGTGAGGTAATATCATCAACTTAATACTTTGTATACGTTCCCTCGGTACGAGCTATGCGGACCTGCGCCCGGCACATGACGCGATTAAAATAAACATGTAAAGGAAAATTTTAAAGGCAATAGAGAAACATCGTTAAACATTATTCTATCGTACAGATTACCCAAGGTAAAAAAGCCATGTGAGTGTCATACATGCTGCGTCTTTGTTAAACGAACCTTTTAATAGCCAGCGTGGAATGAAGCGTCTAATAATAGGACCCTGAAAATAAAACCTCGGTCACGCTCAAAATAGCCCGGGATGATCGCCGGCCTCGCAGTCTACGCTCGTAGCGTTACGCTACGAGCGTAGCGGCTGCGTAGCGGTACTACGACGGGGCTACGAATGTGGCGCTTACAATATTTAGCTTTATTACGTGATGTCGTTGTTTTTTAATATTTGTATTATAGATTTAATAAAAAAAGGATGCTCTCTCAATTTGGAGAAAGACGTATTATTGTTTTTTTGACTTCCATAATTAATACATTTGTAATTAAATAAAAATTCCCACGCAAATAAGTTTCTTTGATGTTAAGGTGAAGGCCAAAAATTACTTTCATAATATTATGATAATTACCATCATTAACAAAAGTTATTTGCTATCGAGACTTTTTCTTTTAACAAAGTTCGAAAACAAGAATAAGTTAAATAAGCTTACGGAAATATTCCGTAGAACCAATGTTTCCTTAATTACGTTATATTAATTATTAGCAGTGTAATATCAGGTACACGGCTACTTGACCATCCTAATTATGGAAAGGACTTTAAACGTGATTGTAAATATTTTTTTGATACCTACATTATGAATTGTGATAATCTTTTGTAAGAGCAATAATAGAGCCCATGGCTGAACGCTGGCCCCCAAAATACAAGTCCAGGCCTAGTTTGGGGGTTAGGATCAGATTCTTGGCAATACATTTGTGTGCTATATTATTACGACCTACTTGTTTGTAACTTGTATTTTTAACCGACTTAAAAAAAAAGGAGGAGGTTCTCAATTCGTCGGGATATTTTTTTTTTATGTATGTTCCCCGATTACTCGAAGACGGCTAGAACGATTTGAAAAATTCTTTTTTTGTTTGAAAGGATATACTTTCAAGTTGGTCCCATTGTCATTTGGTCACGATCTGATGATGGAATCTTGGAGAAATCGAGGGAACTCTTCAAATATTAAAGGCACATCTCTAGCGATTTGGGTATTTTTGATGAGCAGTTGACATAAGGCTATTGTTACTTAGATAAATTACAAATCAACCCACTAAAAAGTGAAAAAAAAAAACTTTTTTACTAAAAATACAACCGACTTCCAAACTAAAAAGTGAAAAATAACTTTAATTTCGGAAGTCGGTGTCAAAAAACGTATTTTAAGTGTCAAATAAATGTTTTTATTTTTATTTATTAATCTACTAAGTCTTAGGAACAAAAAGCTAAGTGACCATTGATATAAAACCATCAGGAAACATATTAATTGCATAAATTATATTTTTTTTCGATTGTTGTCATTGGAACTGATCACAGAAGATATGATTACATATTACGTTACTAACCGAAAGTTGAAGCTTTTTTAGGGGCAAAATTATGCTCTCATTTCAAGCTAAGCTGTTAAGAAAGCCCACAAATTGCGTCAGTTATTAAATGATATAAAGCTATCTTAGCGCAAGCACTGTCCACCAACAATACAGTAGAATCTTCGCTTAGTCAACCGTACACTTCTGCCGGGTCTGCTCATAACCGCATCACCCGCGTGACGTCACTGACCGCTACCTTCCAACGTCACGGTGCCTACACAAGTAAACAGATTACTGACGATACCAAGTTTGTTAACAACTGACTACCGAACTGGATTTCTTGATAATTTATGAGAGAGTTTTTAATAAGCTTTTTATTATCTTGCGTCGTTCGTATATTTACGTTGTTCAATTTTTAGGTTATAATTTGCAGTTCAGGTTTACGCAGTAGTAGTAGAAAGTAATGGTCCTTATAACACAATTTTAACTTAATAGTAAATTATAACTAATCGTGTAAGCTGAGATGAAAATAAAAAGCAGTCTTGTTTTCATACACATATTACATGATCTTGCTTATAACCGTAGGTATACTAAGAGATATGCAAAATTATGCATGTTCGGACAACTTTCGCTTTTTAGATGTAAATACATAAAACTATGTATAACTTGTACGAACTATTGCCCTATTCATACAAGCTCGTTAATAAGCCCCAAGGCTAGGCGCTCTCGTTTAAAAACCCGTAACCATGACAACGGGGACTGACATCAAAAGGGTCCTCAGGGAAGGTTTCAAACAAACCTACAATATTCCTATTATTTCCGAACTCCATATTTTATGATTGTTATTTTGAAATTTGGCGAAATGAACGGAAATTATGTCTTTGATATAATATACCTTGTGAAGGTAAACCCCTCACGTTTTCCCAATTTGAATAAATATATAAAGTAGGTACTTAAAAAGAAACAAAACCGACACTGACTAACCAACAGCGCTTGAGTTCGGTATAGTACCTCTCGTCACCATAGATCAGAACTAACGTAAATAAACTTAGAAAACAGCGTTCATAGGAAAGGTTTTAAATAGGAACATGGTATATCTTGGACGTCACTTAGTATCCACACTGTTACCGATAATTGTGACATGCTTCAATAAAACCTAATACCAGTCACAAAACTATCTGTGTACATAACGGCACGCTTGTTTTCTCGGAAGGGTTGGGCAGAGGTGTATGTACCTACAGTACATCCACATTTCGCTAGTTTTGTTTAAGTCCCATGTAAAAGGGGGTGAGCCTATTACCATCACCCGGGCACAAATCCAGACTCTAGGCTACTACTGAGAAATTCCAGATGGAAAACCCAACATAACAACTACAAAGTCAAAACCGATCAAAATCTCTACCATTTTTAATAAAACTATAGTAGCAAGAAAATTCCGACTAATTACAGCATTAGTTTATCACCTGTTATCGACAAGAAGCACTCGCGCACAACGCCTACTTGAGATACAGCGACAACGCGATAACCGCCGCCGGCGCTGAGCGCTATCACCGCCATCGGAGCCGGCTACCTCTTGATAAGTGACGTCAGCGAAGTAAGCGCCAACTGATTGCTAGAATGTTGTTTATTTATTGTTTTCGTCGATCGACAATATTTTGGCTTGTATTGTTGAAATATTCGCCAGATTTCTTGCTTATTGTGAAATTTCACAAGTATTGTCAGGTTTTTTTAAACTAAATTGCCTACTAATTCAAATTGCCCGTATGCTCAAATCACAACTGGCATTATTTTGCAGTTGTATGAAATGGCTATAACACGGCAAATTGACGAGGAGTGTCAATTTAATAAACACTTAATTTCCCTGACTGTATAAACAAACACTGCAAAACTGTCGAAAAGTACTTAATAGGTACAAATATTAGTTTCTTTCGGGGATCGAACCTGTAAATCATAGCGCAGGTCTCACAGTGCCATTTTAACAGTTCGCCTCACTCACTATTTTCTATATAGCTGGAACGCCAACTCAACCTTAACCTAAAAATATAACTGTCGAATACAAAAGAATATAGATACTTGACAAAAGTCTAAACATAGCCACGCGGAAGTAAAAACACGGCTATCTGTAGTTCCTGGTCACCCCAGAGCCCTGTTGCTATGCGGGTGCCGCGCGGCCTTGCCACGCAGTTGGCTCTGTTGGCAGCCCTACCGAATCGATAGCAGACGCATTGCAGACTATCGCTGCAAAACTTGTTTAACCAGCACACACACCACTTTCAGATGCCATCTGAAAAATCGTTTCATTTTAAAAGAATCCTTTCTTTTTAGAGATATGGCGAGAATAATGATTCCGATTCTGAGATAGATGAGGAAAAATATAAAATGAAAAAGAAAGAGTAGGCTATAATTATAAAGTCGGTCCAGTTTAGCACCCCAATTGTGTAACACAGTTTCTATCGCAATGAGAAAGATTTTGAAGGAAATTCCAAATCCTTTGCTGCGTTATGTTACGCAAGTAATTTGCTGACTTGAAGGGCATTGCCATTATGAGTGAGTTACAAATTACCTCGCAGCGCTTCCAATAAGCAGCTTTAGACGGAATAATGAGAGTGTTCTAATCCACGTTTTTCAGCTCATTTTCTACTACTAAGGCCTTCATTTAAGGAAAAAGGAAGCATGATCAAGTTACATACATGAATAACTTTTTTGCTAGCTTGCCGGCTTCACTTGACTTGGTCCTCTCATTACACGACTGTGTGAATTAACGTCTCTTAAAATAAATTTGTAAAAATGTGCGAAGACAAAATGTATTTGTACTTCAGGTCAAATAAACAGTAAAGTAAATGCAGTGATAATCGCCCAGCTAGCATCCCCCAGCCAGCATCCACCTCGTGTGTTGTTTTTTCTGCTTAAAATGTACATGAGCGGAAATGGGATGAAAAACAAGTACGAAAACACTGCAGTGCTCTTTTTATTGAGAAAATTACTTTTATTTGTCTACATACAGTTGATGTTTTTTGCGCTAAGGGGTCAGAATTAATATTGCTTTAAAATGAACTTGTTATTAAAAGAAGCCAGCGCATAAAAATTATGAATAACCTCGAGACATGTCTGAACCTATAGTTTATAGCCCGGGCCTGCCCGCCAATTATATCAATTTTAGAAAATGTCACCTTTGTTCGTTTACACCGGGTATGATCATTATTACCCGACTGCAGTAAAGAGGAAGGATGATGATATAGTGTAACATGAAAGTTTCCTCTCATTACCCGACTACGGCGATGCAAAAAGGAGGCTTATGATATTGACCGGTATGTATGTATGTTCATCTGTTACCTCATAACTTAAACTTACACATAAAGTCATGAACATAAAAAAAATTTGAAGTGAAAACTTCTTTATGCGTGTTGGGAATTTTTGAGATGGGAAAAAACAGTTGAACTCGCGACACCGTTACCGACACCTCATTTTTGTAAACTCTATTGTGTTCTTTATTTATATTACTTTACGGATCAATGTTCTATGCAAGTATTTTTACTTTTAAGGTTTTGGAAGTATTTTTTTTATTGTTCAATTTTTTTTAAATTGTGCCATGTTGGGTATGAAATGAAAGGGCTTGACGAGCACATTACAAATGGGTATCTGTATATATCATATTATCTAAGTAAACAAATATGTTTTATTGTTAAAAACAAGCAAAAGTGAGACTGCTACGTACGGTGCGGCTGTAAAATTAATACCTATTATAATACAACAAAACTAAAATGGTGCTCTGAAAATATTTTGATGAAATTTTAACCCCAAAATAATTTAAAATAAATAGTACAGAAATCAAGACATAGGTACAAAATGATCAAGGTAAAGCCGTGGTCGCATGCCTTTACACCTACAAAATTATAATGACATGCGACCACGCTGCCACGCTTTACTATTTTTGTACCGATGTCTTGATTTCTGTCTGAATTTTTTTCTTGTTTCGTATTTTTTAGGGCGCGATTTTTCAGTAGTCTGGTTTTACTTTTTGAACTTACTTTTTTTTGCTCTGAACTTGTCGCTGTGCTAAGAGCGTATACCATTGCTTGCCTTGTTATTATGTTATCCAACGTATATTAAAAGTGTGAAAGTTTGTAACTGAATCACGCAGAAACAGCTGAATGTATTTGGTTGAAATTTGGCACACAGATAGTTTATAACCTAGATTAACCACATAGGATACTTTTTATCCCGGTAGTACGTTCCCGTGGGATAATTTCCGGCATCCACGCGGACGAAGCCGCGGGCAAAAGCTAGTGTATATTAAGGAACACAACGAGCTCTATTTGCTTTAACATACAGCTTTCCTTTGCAGTCATAAAATAAGTTTAAAAAAATATGTACAGAGTTTTCCCTTTTTACTTGCCTTGGATTTAACTGAAGGAACTCGGATGAAAAATTAAATGTAGTTTTATCAGTCCCACTAAAAGTATCTCCGTAAACGGAATTATGTTTTATCTCAAAGACAGCATCTCCTTCGGGAGTTTGCTCTGCAAAGATATGCATGTTTTAATGCAGTCGTAATGTTACTTCGAGTTATTTTAAGCTCATTACTTAGATATATATGCAAAGGCAATATCAGATATCCTCAAAGGAATCCTTTGTTGATCTTCGTGAAACCTTTGAGAAAACTAATATCGATAAAAAGGTAAAATAATATTAGCTTATTACTTTCCTATTGCGAGGGCTCTCCTCATAATAAGAAGAGACGCGCATAGATAATGTACTTTGAACATGACCCATAACCTATGTGATAGCATGTACCTTGCTATGTTTGGAACTCAAACGTTGATGCTTGAGAGGCACTTACTCAAACGTCGCCTCGAAAACACAAAACTTTCGCAAACAAAATTAATAAGATGAATCTTTAAACAATTCCACAATTATGCTGACCTCGTAGACGGGGGTCCGCATACTGAGTACACAAGGCGCCATGACGTCACGGGATGAAAGTGAAGCCTCTGGCTGTTTGCTAATCTGTGTGTGTTCGTCTAGGCGAGCATGCCGCATGTGACGAGGGCCGACAGCGCTCCAGGCGGCCAGGAGTTATTGTGATTGCCCGGGCAGGACCCACGGGAGGGTACTGCTAACGGTGGCGACCTGTGAAGGATAGCTGTGAAAAGTTCTTAGAGTGTACTTTTAGTTCAAACACGGTTTCCCTAATGGAGACTTCAGAAAGGAATTCGTTTGTCTTTTTGTCTGGTTTTTTGAAACAGTTATTTTTGTGCTAAAGGAAAGTTTAAAATGTTTTCCCCATCCAGTGTTTGATAAAACCCAACCTTAGGGGAACCTTTAAATTTTCATTCTAAAAGTCCCCAGACATTTTTATCAAAGTACTAGCTGCGCCCCGCGGTTTCACCCGCGTAAGTCTCGATCCTGGGAATATCGGGATAAAAAGTATCCTATATGTTAATCCAGGTTATAAACTATCTGTGTGCCAAATTTCATCCAAATTGGTCCAGCCGTTTGAGCGTGAAGAAGAGACAAACACACACACACACTCACAAACTTTCGCCTTTATAATATTAGTGTGATTTGCCTAACAAAAACTCATACGTACCTAACAAATCTTCAACTCAAATTAGCGACTAGTTGAAAATGTCAAATAATTCAATATTCGCATTGTCTGTCTCCAGTAGGTCGTTCTGCCTGGCTGAGCACTTTGGTTGCGCGAGTGAGCACTGGCACTAGAGCTCTGTTCATATACGCTTGTAGACCGAATGTCTTCAATAGACTGCTATTTACTTTTACCTCACTTTTATTTGAGCCCGAAAAATACAGTTGCCGACTTCGACTCAAAGGACCAATAGCTTGTGCCATTCTGATATTCGTTTTGGAGTTTAGATATTATTATTTACATTAGTCAGCAAGATACCATCAGCGATAAAATAACTATTCCCAAACGACTATTTTTCGACAAAAGTGTCTGAGGTCCCGTCCGTAATTTGTTTCCGTATATTCTTCTAACGACACGCACAGGCGCGAGATCAACAGTAACAACTACTTCCTTTGTTTCAGGACCTGTTGAAAGTACCAATATGTTGTACAGATTGACCGACTTTCACTCAAATTTATTTACATCTTTGGAAAATAACATTACATAATATAACTCGCTCGCTACATAACAAGCTCATTTATCTATCACGATTTATTGCGATCGACGTCTTCTCGGTTCATCGGCCAGATGGTCACATGTCATGTTATTTTTATCGTAAATTATTGTATTTTTCAAAATACAGATAAATGCTTCTGGGATGAAATAGGTACCTATGGTATTTCCTTTACACAAACCATGTCTTCTACTCCCGTAAAGCAAAGATGTAATCAGAATGGGTCGTCATGTCGAGCAACACAAATTCAAAATCTATTTGTCAACACCGTTCATATTTTTCTTTTCAACAATAATATTGAACCGTCTCATATCCATCACGTTTTCATTTATTTGTATTTAGTTTTACTAGAAATCCTGCAGATATTATTGTGTTGTCACTGTCACACTTTTTATATTAAAGCATCTAGTCTGGGAGTATCGACAGAACGTGACAGCCTTTGTAGCTACAGGGTTTGTTGGTATAAAAGAAACCACAAATAATTTGCTTGTTAGATTATTTAATCAGATCCACTGCTGTTTTTTAACCCCAACTAGAACAGAGGGGTGCTATAAGCCAAATGTCAGCCTTTGTCTGTCTATTTGTGGCATACTAACTACCAAACGGATGGACCTATTCCAATGCCGCTTTTTCACCAGTGTACTTACATTATGATAAACCGTAAAGGCAACATTTTCTTTGGTACTTGGTACTAGCAGAAAACCTTTTTTGACTAGTCGTGCAGCCCGTTTTGAGAACGTAAAAGCCTCTTCTGTAACACGTCAAGCTTTCTGGAAGAGCTTCCACTTACCTTTAGTAGACTCATCACTTACTCGGCTGATGGCACTCTCCTCGAAGACGGTGGTCACAGTCGTAGCAACTGTAGTACGCTGTAATGTAGTGCACATTCATACAATATTATGGAACACATATTAAATGCATTCTTGTCGATGTTGACATCTTTTTGAGACTGACTGTATCTAACGCGTTTCGCGAAATGAAGATCCAATGCTGCAGCGAGGCTGTCGGTTGCACTTGTTGCCTCACTTAGTGAACGATAAGCTGGGTTTAAACGAAAACATTTGCTGTGTTTTTATTTATTTTTGATTAAATAAACATGCTTTCATAGTTCTTTTTATTTTTTGGTTTTATGAGGTGGATTTGAATGGGTGTATGCGATGAAATATGGCGATACCTACATATTAAATGATAATTAAATGATAAGAATAGTTGGTCGCTGTGATTAACTCAAGACAATGTTTATGTTCTTTCTCCAGATTTAACTTACCTACTGACAGTTTATATAAGTTTATATAATTTTTTTATTTTATTTGACTTTATGAGTCAATTTTTTAATTATTTTTTTACGAGTCTATTTATTTTTATTTTATTGTTGACATAATCTACTCATTACAATGTTTTTGTTATGAGTTTGTATTGCAATTTGTGGTTGGCTAGTGACCTCGACAATTGATTATATTATTTTTTACCTGAGCAACCGGCAGCAAGTTCGTCATGCTCCCTTAGATGTCAATGCTTGCGGTAGCGTCGGGAGTCGGGTTGCCTCCTTCCCTCAAATATGGCGAGGGGGGTAATGGCTGATCTTTGCGTTATGCTCGTGAACGGGTGCTGCTTGTGGTGACTGGTCGTCTTGCTGATCATGGTTTTGTTATTGTTACTAGTAATTAACTGTACATTTATTTTACCTCGATGGTCCTAGTTTATCATTTATAACTTCCAATTTACAGCTTTATGTAAGCGGGCACGCCCTTTATGCCTGGAGGCTTTTATTTAGATATTTAGTTCTTTTTACGTTTAGTTTTTATTTTTTTAATTCTGTTTGAGTATAGTTCTCGATGTTTTTGGTTGGTATATCGGCGTGTGCTAGCTAACATATGGCCAATAATTTATACTTAATTAAAATAATGTTTTGTGTTGCATAATAATTTTGCATACTATTGTATAGAGTCATTTTTATTTTTTTCTAACTTGAACAGACAGCTGTGCTGCTGGGGAGTTTGTTGCGCCACTTCTTCTTCCCAGCTAAAGGCACTAGGAAGTGGTGAAGGGTGGGCGTTTTTGGGGGACTGTCTTATGTAATTTTGACGTTCGAAAAGTGCTGGTTCTCAGCCTAATTTGAATAAATGACTTTTGAATTTTGAATTTTGAATTTATTAATTCTGTTATGTCAACATAGGCCCATAATTGAAAGTTATTTCATCCTTATATATATTATAAAACAAAGTTCCCCGCCGCGTCTGTCTGTATGTCTAAATTACCGAACGGATTTTCAAACGGTTTCCACCAATGGACGGGGTGTGGATTCATGAGGTAGGTTTATTGCACTAAGGTTTTGTGTAAATTGGCTGAAATATGACGATTATTGTTGAATATGTCGGAAAAAATCATGCCGACTGGAACCTTTACAGGCGTGCGCCGCGTAAACCTTGAGATATAAATAAAATTTATGTTATACGGGATTGTACATCTTAAAAAGTAAAAAAAAAAAATCGCGATGGCATATATCTATCTTTTAAGGATGACCCACAATAACCATTTTTATTTGGTATTCAATAATTTGTAACTAATCAGTTACAAATTATTGAATACCAAATAAAAATGGTTATTGTGGGTAAGAAAATGATTTAAACATAAGCAGTGTTTTTGAACAAGATAAAATAAAACAAGCTAACACTTATGTTTTTGTTGAATAAAACTGACAAGTCATTTTACAACGCTACACGATACGGTTCAACATAGATAAACAATTATTATGTATTTATTTACGATGATTGCAGTTTATTGTGATACATATCGCACAGGTATCGATTATCGGCTCTCGGATAATCGATCGTTATCCCATAGTTGTAAAACACCTTGTTATCGAAGTTTATCGTAATTTTTTTACAAGCAAGTTTTCACAAACTCATTCTTTATTCCATCACCGTTAAAGTTCAATTCCCCTTGTACTTGGACAGATTCTTTAAAACGTATTTAGTCATGATGTCGCGTAGTAATTACCTACCTTATGTATATAAAGGAAGAGTTCAGATTAGTTAATACTTACGCGGTTTTAATTTTTCGTGGTTTAGCTGTACACCATTTTTATAGGTTTATGATCCAGGGATCACTAGATACGATCTTATATTAAATTACGGTAGGACGGAATTAGGTGACATGTGCGAGGATGGTATATCACGCATTTTATGTAACGTGGGATCGACAGTTTTAAATTATATTACAGCAAAGTTTACCTGTGGTCAAACTGGCACGTCGTTAGGCTTTATCAGCCTCGTTTTAAGTCGGGTCGGGATTTATGTATAATAATTATGTGTAATGTAATTTTTCAACCGCTGCTGCCATATTGGCTTGTCGGGCCATCACTTTGCCTCAAATTAAGGGGCAGGAAACATTTCTCAAACAGCGTTAATATTAATACGTCTGCCGTTTTAAGTGATTCGTTTTTTCCTGGAAGTACTAAAGAAGTCTATTCTAGTGACGATTCTTGTCAATGAAGTCGAAGAGAATAAATGAATATAGTTATATAATATAGTAAAGAGTTCCACTACACACTGTCAGTCTTCATAAGTAATTGGTAGAACTTGACCGCACGAACATAACACACGTTAACACGATGATCTTATTCAGCTGCTGTTACATCAATAAAGATTATTTAATAAGAAAAGGTATCCTATACAATTAAACGAGTAATATTTGTATATATATTTTGTTTGTACTTACATATATTTGTACTCACGTTCTCGAAATCGGCTCTAACGGTTTCGATGAAAGTTGCAATACAGGGGTAGGTTTCATATCGGGGAAAATTTGTTCTCTCCGTATTTTCACCCGAGCAGAGCTCGGTCGCCCAGGTACTGTAGGTTAAAATAAGAACGATTGAGACAAAAATTATTATTGTGAAATTAAGAGAAAAGAGAACAAAGACAGCTGAACAAAAAGTCTCAAGTCAAAATCTTTGCTTAGTTACTAAGTTTGAACTTTTATCGACAACTAACAATATGTTTCTGCTAGAATCATAACTAGAGCGATAAGTATCAAATCTAGAATATTCCATTTTTAACTCTTATAAAACCAATAGATATCATAATACCTTTCTGCACCAGGTAAATTCTATAATCTTTATCAAATTCCGATTCATTATTATCAAAAAGTCGAAGTCACTATCTTCAAGTATATCGTAGAAAAATGTAAACTATCCAGAAAGCAAATCATTATCTATTTCTAGTCAAGATTCATGTAGGTACTTAAACATTATGTACTACAACCATTTTGAAATACTTATAATCCTGTTAATATTTTACAGTGTTATAAAAGGTAATAAGTTGTTCAATTCTTCAGTTCAGTTTCGTTTCGACCCGAAGGACCAGTAGGTAATATTAGATCAGCTCACTCAATGTTCTGCCTACCCACTGTACACGATAGCATGTCAATATCGGGGCCAAAACCAAAATGGTCGAAGTAAGTTGATCGTCGGTTGTTTGTCAAGCACTTTTATATTCGCCATCAATCTGATTGAACTCCATTCATTTATCCGATTCAGGGTTTTCGAAGACATGAAGAAAAAGGTTAAGTACTTTCTAAATACCTTCCTCCCTTTACCTCATTGCGGATTATTTCAAATATAATCTTGGCTTTAGAAGCAAAAAGGACGGTATCATAGTCAGAAAACTTCGCCAACTTCCTCATCCAACACTATCATCTTCTTTCAATTACTTCCTCAGAGTTAATAAAAAGTGTTATTAATTAAGTTGGCCTCGTTGGAAAGTTAAACTGTCTTGCGACCGTCAAAGAATAGAAAACTAATAGAAAAACTTAGCTCTGCGGCTCCGCTGATAAATAAACTTTGCATTTGAATGCCACTCTTGCAAATTACTTTTTCATTTAACGAGAAGAGAAAGGAAAACAGCTGTTTCTTAATTTTTAATTAAACTGTGTATCAAATCAACATACTTTTAGATAATTCACAAATTAATATTGCCAATAAATCAAACGTGTGTTATAACAGTTTATTTTTGTTATTGGATCTGTCAACAAGGAGGCATTCCAATGAAACACTAAACTAACTGAAAACGTTTGCATTCAATCGATGGACAGTAGTAAAACTGGTGTTTTCACAGTCTTTTTTAGGACACTGAACGTTTTATCACAACAAGGTGAAAAATAACATTGTGTAGCGATTTGCAAACTAAAACCCGTGAATGTAGGGACATTTTATCGCTTTCACGTTTAATTCTTGCTTGTTTATAACGACGATGGAAGCACTCTACACAACACAGTGGCCCTGAAAGGATTTTATTACTTACAAGGAGGCCAGAAATTACATTAGAATAGAAAAATCCTTCACCTACTCCATTTATCAGAAATTATCTGAAACTAGTACCTACATTATCGAAAAACACATTATGCCACTACACACGTCGGCTTTTTAACAAGGCACATCATATTTGCTCATAATTTGAGGCTTTTAGGCATAAGTGCATTATCACCACAAATCAGCTGTTGATATCCTATACTGATGATACACGATGATAGCCTATATTTAAACTGACTACTGTTGGTTTTAACTTGTTTTGATTCCCCCTTGATTCCTACAGAAGAACACAGGTCACTCAGAAAGTTTTGCGACTAACAGTTTTAGATTAAAACTATGTTTATTATTACAAAAAAAAAATACAATATTCCAAACTCGAAATTCCCTCCACATTTTTTTACGAGCAAAATCAAAATACTGTCTCACTGAAAAATGGATTTACATTTATAACATTTTAGCGCGATGATTTGGTACGATTTCAACTGTTGACTAAAACCAGAAGAATCGTTTGAAAGACCTCGAATGTTATTAATAGACAAAAGCCCTTCTAAAGGGACTGTTTTCCGCTAGTTCAACGAATTTATGCGTGGTCGAGTAACTTTAGCGGACGAAGAAAGAAGTGGCCGCCCTATGACGGCTGTTACATAAGAAACATGCTGGCTTTGAAAAATTTTACTCCAGAGAATAGACGAATTACATATGAAGAGGTTCAGTATATACTGCAGATTGAATCGGGAAGTGTGCATGAAATTCTACACGGGCATCTTCGGGTAAGGAAGATAGTTTCACGGTGGTACCGCAAAATCTAACGCAAGCTCAGAAGGAGGTTCGGGTAGAATGGTGCCAAGACATGATAGCACAATTTGAAGCAGGCTCGTCTCGACGCGTTGATATCATTATGGATGGATTTATCACTTTTGTTCCCCAAAATAAAAAATCAACTCAAGATAAAACAGTTTTCATCACTGGAAGATGCACTGGCTGCATTTGAGAAGGGGATTGAAGAGGTGTCTGATGCGGACTGGAAAATGTGTTATGAAAATTGGTTTAGACATATGAAACTGTTTATAGACGCCAATGGAGAGTTCTTTGAAAAGTAATAATAAATAAAAAATTAAACCTGTACTAATTTTTTTTTAGTATCGCAAAACTTTCTGAGTGCCCCATGTGTTATGTAGGTATTTGATGACTGTGGTGTTGTTATCATCCGGACGTTACATTTAAAGCCTGAAGCCATGTACCGATTCTTATTCTTATTCATGTACCGATACCATGGACATTGAGCTTCCTAATTTTAAATGCAAACAGGGGTTTAAATGTTTGTATCCAAAGTTGAAAACTATCTTGAACTCTGACGGAGCCCTGCAGATCTGTCTGTTCGTATTAAGCTTAACATTCAGGCTGTAGAAAGTATTAACGTAGTCTATAAATCAGTGAACAGCTTGTCCCGGCGGAGTAAACGACTCGGAAGCACTCGACGTCAACTCAACTCGACTCGACATCATCTCGACGACTCGACACTTTTTATAGTTTTTTTGAGTTAAGAGTGAACGGGTTGAGTATGAAAAGAAAGAAATAAGAGCAGCTCTTTAAAGCTAATGGAGGCATTCGTATTTTATTTTCGTTTTTAATAGAGATTGGTATTGTTTACGTTGCTTGTGAGAGTGACACACTCAGTGTAGGTAGAAAATTGTTAAGTACGGTTTCAGAACGTGCTACATTGGTGGATGAAGCTTTCAGACAAACACGAGTTAGCTATCAAAAAGCCTTCTAGCAATATATTGACAGAAGAACTCTAATCCGTCAACTCGATCACTTTGTCTCATTTAAACACATTATTCCCTTTTCCTTTAAGTCAGCCTCTAGGCATCCATTAGGTGATTTAAATCTTTTTCAGACACTAAAGGCTTTTTCGCGTGCTTTCAAAAGTCTCAAAGGTTCTTCGACAACTCGCATTCAGATATTTCATTTGTTATTTCTATCGTATTCATGCATATGCTTTACGAGCGGGACAGATCATAAATAGATTCACAATGTCAATGTGACTCGCTAATAAATTAATGAATGAATAACAAATTCGATCAGGCGACCCTGTTCAAAATAGTACCCAGATTTAAAGATATAATATTCTATTGTTTGAATTTATACTCTATGGGATGGGGGTTCAAGTACCTAGTGCTGGATGAGTACCTATTCGGTTTGGATGGATAATAGCAATTAGTTTCAAGTGTCGTATTGTTGGGGTAGATATCGAATTTTGACATATTGATGGGAAAAAAGTGTTACTGTAATAAAAACATGGTGGGTGGCTCGTTTTCGTTGGCAAGTTTATAATAGGATTAAAAGACAACCTACATACACAGATATGTGCCTGTACCATTTAAATCTTAGAGGCGCTGTGAAAAGTTCACAATAAGATAAAAACAATCAATCTTCTGCGAATTAACGATCCGAAATAAAACTGTGTTTAATTAGTAAAAGAGGTCTATTTCTGAAGCTGGCAGACTAAATAATGGTTCAATCGTAAACAGTGGGAGTTTTGTGCGCCCTTTGTATATCTCTCCCGAGATTCGCGTCAACAATGACACAATACGTAAACACATGCTGCTGCATTTACTTTATAAATCATTTCTGTTCGGTTCAGCCCGTAGTCCTGTGTTCTATTTATTATTATTTTGGTTTTATTTTAAAGAGAGCTACATTGTTTCAACGCATTAATCATTGTATTCAGGTCCCACAATTCCATTGCTGGGTACAACTCGCCCTTTATATGTCACCTTCTGGACTTTAACCCAGGAGCATATATCAAAAATCAGCTGTGCCATTTTTTATTAACCCTGGGCCACAAAACTTTACAAGTCTACAATTCTACAAAATTGTTAAATTGTAAAAAAATTGCGTATCACCGAAATTACAACTATGTTTGAGTTACAATATTAATTTATTTTGTATCGTAGAGTTGTCAGTACAATTAACATATTTGTAAGGTTTTCCGTTACAATTATGTGGTTTAGAGTTTTGTGGTACACGCACTTATAAGATTTACAAATTTGTAAATTGTTATTGTAAAGTTTTGTGGTATAGGGCCCTGTTATGAAGTAGCTCAGAAATGCGGTACCTAATATATTATAAAGGTTACTGTTTTTTTTCTGGCTTCGCTATCAATATTGCTTGCCACGTATTTTTATACGTATCTTTTAAAACGTGATCGCCTTGTACTTGACACACCAGGGTCCACAGTTGCAGATAAGCATCAGCTAAAACTGTTGACTTCTAATACTCCTCGTTTTAGATCGACGTGACAGATATTACTTCTCAGGACTTAGCACAAAGTGCAATGTAAGCTACATGCTTCGATGCTATCTTAAAGTTTGCAATGGGAAGCTATCTTCAATACTTGTATTGAAATATGATACTATCTTCAACACTTCTGTCAAATGTAATAAATACTATCTTCAATACTAGTGTCAAACGTGATACCATCTTCAATGCTAATGTCAAAATGTGATACTATCTTCAATACTAGTGTCAAAATGTTATTTACTAACTTCAATACTAGTGTCAAATTTGATACTATTTTCAATACTAGTGTCAGACGTGATGCTCTCTAAATATAGCTGATTGACTAAAATGTCTGGTCCTTCGTGGCGTAAGTTCATAAGGCCCTTTTTTCCGTTTTGGTCAAATAACATTGTGTGATTGATTGCATTGTGCCCATTTATGATTTTGGTGTTACTTAAATAAATAAACATATTTGCTGAAATACATCAAACAAAAGTAAAGAATATTCGGGAAGTTCTCATAATTTCTGCGAAGGAATCTGTGTTGCGTCTCCACCGATCCATCTTTATTACAAACTGAGATTTGAACTGAGAGAAACTGGAACTCCATGGATAACCCCCTAATGGAATAGCCTTGTTTCACCACCTAAGGGGGGGAAGGGCGATGCGAAGGCAACTCAACATAAATATTAGTTTCAAACATTCTTATATGATTTCTCAGGTGCTGGTGTGTTTATTTTTGCAGAAAGTAAGTTTGACTTATGTACATTCAACGAAAAATAATTGTTACTGTATTTGATAACTAAGTGGCAATGGGATTTATCACGGGCCGTATTCTACCTTATCATTTGTATGGATAAATATTATCGATTATGAAAGCCAGAAGTAACAGATGAACTTTCATAACCGAAACCAGCAGCAAGATTTAAATTCTTACTTTTCCAAAATTACCCTCATCTTTCTTTGCCCACTACTGTTTATCCGGAAAGTGCACCAAAATTACTCATAACGGACGACGCTGATATACAAAATAATTTCCCATAAACGGACCGACAGAAACGGACCGAGAGAGACATTGTGTCGCAGGATGTATTGATAGTGCAGCCTAGGGGAATGTGTTGTCCGTTAATACTTATTAATGGTTTTGCTGTAGGGTTTGCATGTCGGCTATGGCAACATCTTGTATTGTCCATTCATTGACTAGATAACTAGGCGAGTTCCGACTTATACCTCTATTACTCAAATCCCCAAGATACAGGCGCCAACAAAATGAATGTCACCAATAGTTACAGACAGAATTATTATGTAAAACTAATTTTAAGGTAGCCAAAAATATTAACAGTAATGAATTGCAATTATAACATTGAATTTGAAGTTCACGTTTTACGTGTAAAAAGGGTATTTGGAAAGTTTTCAAATACTTTTTTACATCTAAAAATAAATATCGGTGTTACGATATTAATTAATGCATTTCACCTTAAATATATTTTATGATATGTATAATAATATAATCATTGCTAATATTATAAATGTGAAAGTGGGTTTGTTTGTTTGTCACGCTTTCACGCTCAAACGGCTAAACGGATTTGGATGAAATTTAGCACGTGAGTAGATCATGACCTGGATTAGGACATAGGACTTTTTTACCGATATTCCCACAGGATCGAGACTTATGCGAGTGAAACCGCGCAGCCAGCAATCAATATAATTTTACTAGTTAGCAATACTTCTATACGGTGATGTTGCTAAATTAATCAAAACAGCGAAATATTAGACAGCTACTTGTGACGTTGCCCATTTTCATAATGTACGTTCATAAGAGTTCAATTCAATAGATATTAATCAGATTTAGAATTGGTGAACCAGTGAAAATATTTTACACAATTTTTATGATAGGTAGGTAGGTACATGATAGGTTTATAGGATTCACAGGACGGGCAAAGTGTTATTGGGTTTTTACAAAAAAAAAAAAAAAAACAACTGACTTCCAAAACAAACACCACAGAGTGAAAAATAACTTTAATTTCGGAAGTCGGTCGCAAAAAACGAAAATTCAAAACCAAAGACACCGACTTCCGAAATTAAAGTTATTTTTTCGTATTTGAGTTGGTTTAAGTCCCGTATCAGGCAAGCGACTTTAAAAATATATTTTAATGAAGCTTTTAATTCTTTTGATAAAAAAAGGTTTCCTTTGAGTAAAAATTGGTTTATTGGCAATATTTCCCTTGTTCAATTAACCTCAGATATCTCCCACGAATTTTAGATTTAGAATTCCATTGCGCTTTGTGCTGCCTAAAGTAATGTAGAAGCCCAGCACGCTTACGAACGGTACCAAGTTCCGAAATTAAAGTTATTTTCCACTTTGTTTGTGTTTTTTTTAAGATGAAAATAATGTTCCGAGGAGACCTCCTTGAAACGTTATTCTTAGTAAAAAAATGCACAGCATAAAATGATTGTTGTGGAACTGAGAAGAAACGTGGGAAGCCATATGAAGATATTACTTTAGCTCAGACGTGGATAGGAAATAAAACAAAGATTTCATAACAATTTCTGCAAAGAAAGTGAACTAAGTAAACATTGTCCTGTGCGGATTTCACAGAAAACAAATGTAATAAGCTAAGCAATAATAAGCTGCGTAGTTCCTTCCGTTCCGTAACAAAAGGATGCAGGTTAATTATATTTGTGTATTGTTCTATTTTAACGTCAACTGTTCACTTCAGTAAGTATTTAGTTTCATTAAACTTCGTTCTATTTATTTGTAATCTGATTATGCATGGACCTTTGGTTGCCCATAGCCAGTTTTACATTCGGAATAACAAACATGGCATCAAATCTACAATGGACGCTGTTATCACTCACAAACAGCCAGGGTAACCAAGTACATACTGGATGGTAACCTCCAGATATTCAGCTAAAATAAAGCACCGGAGATAGAGACTCGTCATATCATCAACAGCCTCCAAAAACTGAAGATTGGCTAATGTTAGTCTACTCTGGCTTTCAAGTTTCAGTAGTCTCTTTCTTCTGAACGATGTAGATAAAAATTAGTTTAGACTGCCGCAAATATTAAAAAAAATAAAAAATTACAACCGAACAAAAGGTCCAAACGAAAATCAATTTTTTCAGTAATAATTGAACTAACTATATACAGATATCAAAGTTTTGGAAAAAAGTTCACTGAACCTCCTAGGTTCCCCAATTTTAGAAGACAGCTTTTCACCTTTCGTGGACGAAAAAATTAAACATTTCAACGACATTTCGGATAGACTTTCTAAAATTAACGTACATTCGGCATTCACTCTTATCAGACACTGCTGTTTCGGTCCAAATTTTATGTATTTCCTCCGCTCTTCTCCTTTATGGAAGAAGCCACAACTTTTAGACAAAATTGACCAAACCATTCGGAGCACCTTAACATCAATCATAAATGTGGCATTGGACGACCGCGCGTGGCTGCAAGCCACACTACCCATTCGTTTTGGTGGGCTCGGCGTCCGCAAAATTTCTAGTGTAAGCTTACCGGCGTTCTTGTCCTCGGTCCACAGCACCGACAAGTTAACCAAAAGAATCTTAACCGTTTCTCAGGTTGACTCTGAAGTACCGTATTTGACTGATGCCATGAACGCCTGGAAAGTGGCTTGCCCGAATACGGAGCAGCCCGAGAACCCGTCTTCCCAGAGACAGTGGGATGAGCCGCTCTGCAGGTTGGTACGGAATAACCTCTTTAATACGTCCACCAATACTGCTGAGCGTGCACGCCTACTGGCTGTGGGGGAATGGGAGTCGGGCCTCTGGCTTCAGGCGCTACCGTCACCCAACATAGGCACTATGCTGGGTGACACCACTTTCCGGCTCGCTACAAGCCTGCGTTTGGGCGCTCCTTGCGGGGCTCCGCACCGCTGTCAGTGCGGTGAAGCAATCGACCGCCTCGGACACCATGGCCTTTCCTGCAGCAAGAGCGCCGGTCGGTTGGCACGACACGCAAGCATTAATGACATAATCCGTCGGGCTCTTGTCACCGCCGGGGTGCCAGCTGTTTTAGAACCCAATGGCTTGGCACGCGACGATGGGAAGAGGCCAGACGGAATGACCATAATGCCTTGGAAGTTGGGTAGGCCTTTGGTGTGGGACGCAACCTGTGTCGACACCCTCGCGCCATCCCATCTTCCTAGCAATGCGAGTTGTGCTGGGGCGGCTGCTGCAGGTGCAGAAAACCTCAAACGGCGCAAATATAACAACCTTACCGGTAGCTATATTTTTGAACCGTTTGGAGTTGAAACACTAGGGCCATGGGGTCCGAGTGCTCATCGCTTATTCCGGGACATCGCCAAGCGGTTGGTCGACTCTTCACGTGACCAAAGGGTTGGCCAATTTTTAGGCCAAAGAATTAGCATTGCCATACAACGTGGCAATGCTGCCAGCCTTTTGGGCACCTTTCCCACCGACAGCGATTCGGATGAATTTTTTGATGCCCAATGATTTGTTACTATATTTTATTTTATTTTTTCCTCTGTATATAGTTAGTTCAATTATTACTTAGTAGAATTATTAGTAGAACTTATTTAATAAATTTTCTCAGACATGCTTGGAAATTCGAGCATTATTTTGATAACCTTCTTCGAGATAAATGGAAAATGCACTACTGTTCGAATACATGCGAGCGCCCGGCCGGCAATGTTTGTATGAAAATCCATATCTATCGTATTTAGAGGCCGAATAAATTACTATGAAAACTCATATCTATCGTGTTATATACAACTGGAACGAACTTTTTACTTCAACACATGGCAACCAAGGAGGTAACTTAACAAAGATTTTATTTAAATTTCGATTTGGCTTGCAAATAGTAAAAAAAAAAAACAAATAAACATATTGTCGTGTGAAAAATTATCGTTGTTCGTAATTGATTCTGGAATTTATAATTAATTTACTTAATTTGAATTTCCTTGCATTATTTGAGAAAAGTACTATACAAGCCTTGACCGTTACCAGGCATTGATGGACTCACGTATGTGTGCCTCGGCTTCGCCTCGGGCTACATTATCACGATCGTCCATAAATGCCCTTGTTGCTGCAGGCCGCGCTGTAATGTGCTATATCAAAATTCAGTCGTACGCACCTGTGTGTATAAGCTTGAAGGAGACGATTCATACAAAATGCGACATGTCTACGCCACAGCCACAGCGTTGATAAATGTTCGAATGTACTTTATTCAATTGGTTCCCTTTCAAATTGTTTGTTTTTATTTCGCCGGCTGATGATGGTCGTGTGTCAAAACGTCGCCATTGACGGCGTTTGATACAAAGGGTTAATGGCTCATTTGCTTCATTTTATTGGAATTTAGGGACTCATCTTTTGAATGTAGGGGATTTGTAAATTGTATTTATTTGGGGCAATATATCTTTTTTATTTACTTAAGGGATGAAATGATACAGTCACATATTTTGGGTGAGTAGGTATAGTCCTCGTCACCATCTCCGGTGATAGAGACCTGAGAGCAAGACACATTTTCTTTCCTTTTGTGAGCGTGACTCTGAGTAAACGTAAATTGCGATGCCTTTTATGAGCTCAAATTCTATAGAGTAAAAGAACAGCGCACATGCAGTCACATCTTGATCAAATCAAATCTATGTGCAAGTAGTGGAAATATTCAAATATACTAGTATTTGAATATTTCCACTACTTGCAACTTTACGCAGTCAATTTAAGACTCATTTTGCCACGGCTTCCAGCTGAGAATCTGGCATTCACTAAAATGCTTTTTCGAATTCCTTGCTCTTTTTACAGACTGGTGTTCGAAATTGTTAGAATATCAGTCCATGTTCTTTGTCAAAGTGAGCGAGCGACCGAATTAAATTACCTGCTACATTGACACACCGTGTAAGAATAGACTTTATCGCAAATTGCGCTTTCCAACTCTCCAAAAACAACGCGTGTGAGCACACAGTGTCGAATTAAGTAACGTGACGTTCAACACTGTGTCGTATCGTGTTTGGAGGCCATACGTGTTGCAATCACATGGCTGAGCTGAAAAACGAGGTTTTGCTGTTAGCGTTTGAGTGACGTTTGTTTATCGAAACTGCGAAAGAGTCGAATCTGGCAGCAGATTGAACGCGAACTTTGTGTTCGGGAATATCATTTTTAATCGAATTTTGTCATTTTTATTTGTCGTGTAATACTTTCGGGAGTGACATGATACAATGTAACAAAAATTGAATTATAGCTAGCGACAAAATAAAATTGAGCGTTTAACGTTCTGTACTACCAACTAGGTACTTGCGTACCTACTGGTTAAATGACACTTAAAATATAAAGTCTACCCCTTGTAGGTACTCCAACATGACGTGGTTAAAGTAAAAAACTTTGGCACAACATACACTTGTGTGTTTACATTTCAAACAAACTGTTTCCATACGACGATAGACGATTGCTGCCAAAATGAAATGAAAACCATCCGTTTGTTTGCCTTTAATCGTAGCCACGGAGCACGGAAGTAGTGGACCTTTTGTTCAGAGAAATATTCTTCCATTCGTGAAGCATAGCTTAATGCTGTATGTGTTAGAAAAAATCAGAGAAATTGAATGTTAATGTTGTGGAAATATGAAAAATAGGTAAAAACTACTGCACTTCCTGGACCTCGTTTATTCTAATTTTTGAAGATTTTAGCACAAATGTTTTTCACATTTTTACTATGTATTAGAGGTGAGATTCAAAGATATTTACCCAAACAAACTCTTTCACAATTTATACAATACATTATGTACCTCTCAGTACCTACCGCTACCGAGTCACTGCTTACCGATCAGAGCCATTAAAAATTTGTGACATTCAAGAGATATTATTAGCTAAGTAGGTAGGTACTCCCGTTATAAATAATATAATAATGACAACCAAATAACTCTCCCTGAATGGATGTGAGCGAAAGGAAACACACATAAAAGTACTTACTTCGTAATTTCATGATTTGATTGAGTTTCGTCTGAGTAAGTATTCCGGATGTTTAACTTTGCTAATTTAATCATATTATTTTTGGAATCGGAAAAGTGGTAGGCATCTACCTACTTATTAAAAGAGTTTTTTTGAGTTCACAGGAAGCTTAGCAACTTTATTTTGGTTCAAAATTTTACTAAAATTATGTTGTCTGAATTTACCTACATTTTAAATAATCACTCGCTATAAAACATTGAAAAAGTTGTTTAAAGCGGTGGAATGTACGCCTCGGGGTTGATTGATTGATTGAAAGACCAAAGAGGACATCAATCAATTGTTTTGCATCGTGCACAAGTTCAAATGTTTTATAAGTCCATAGACCGCAATATAACGCAAACGTTTGTTCTCTTCTTCACATGGCTACATATAAATAGAATACATTCAAATTACCACAACAACTGGTTTCAGAAGCTTTCCCTCGTGTATCTCACCCAAAGGGATGGAAGCTTAACAGATTAACACATTTCCTGTGTACTTTACCTGGTAGTGACAATCCGGCTGCTACGCGAGACGAGGCCCTCGCTACAAAGGGGCCTCTCGGAGGCTCAACTTACTTTACTAACGCGCTCTCTTTGTTCCAGATTCCTGTGTAGTGTCCCGCAGTGTTAGATCGTAGTTTTCTCGCTCTCAGTGTCTAATTAATCAGTGTTAGTGTTACGAGTATAATGTTAGGTGTATGTAGGGATAGTTTCGTGACTATGTAGTAAGTGTCGCGCCTGCGATGTCTTTGACGTTTAGTGGAATAATGTAAGCACTTGCGGACGTGGTAGGACTGCTAGTGAGTGCGCAGACTATGCGACAGAGACGCTTGGTGTTCAGTGGCGGGTAGTGCAGTGTGCGCGATGTCGCTGCCCATGAAGAGGTCCTTCAGCTCGGAGGGCGGCGCGTCCTCCAAGCGCGACTGGAAGATGCGGCTCAGTCTGCGCAGCCGCAGTGGGCATAGCGTCGTGAGTATACTGTTTTATTATAACTTTTATGTTATGGTTATGTAGATTTGATTCCCCCATTCCATTCCCATTCCCATAGGGCCATTGTCCCATCAGTCTGCTAGAGTGGCCCAAAGGTCCTTTCACCTGCACCCGTGACGATCTGCAGCATGTATCCGCCGCAGTAAGCCCACGTTTGCACGAAAGTAATAAAATCGCGGTGGAATAAAAACCCGTTTAATGTTTATTTACTTTCTTTATGATAAACTTCACCCAAATACCCATCTATGCCCAGAACTGACTGATTATTCCAATGTTTTATTACGGCCTTCTGACCAACGTGCGCGATTTTTTCGCGTCCGTGGGAACACGAGTACAGAACTTTGTAAGTCGCATTCATTCAACGCCGAGCGTTGTAATCGAACACCGCGCGAAAAAAAATCGCTGTAGGAAAAAACCGCGGCCGTTCGAACAGATGTACCGCTTTCTACTTGTTCCATTCCAAGCGCAGCACGCGATTTTATTCCACTGCGATTTTTTACGTCCGTGCGTACGCGGGCTAAAATTAAAAATGACCACCTACTGGAGCCAAACAGAAAAGGTGACATAGATTAAAGCTCGAAATGAAAAGAATAAGAAGATACCCATTCAGTTTTATTTTACAGTTCTACCTATCTTGGGTGCTATATGTATACACTGATAGCTCGATGCGTGACAAATAACACACATAACGAATGCCATTCCTATCATTGCATACCTGGTATTATAGGAATGGCAGCCCTAATTATTTGAGTAACCTTTCTCTAAAATTCTCTCTCAGGTATTAAAAACCTAATCCTATCATTTCAAAACTCATTTAATTTACAAAACTCCTAAAATAATTATTTACAGTGCAATTTGACTCAATAAATAAGTTTTGACGACACTACCAGATAGTTCGAGCCCGCCGTCCGTTATAGTACATTTCGACTTATTTAACAATTTTCGCTGAAACTGAACTTACTGAAGCTTTCAGTAATGAAAGCACCGCGGGCCTGTTTGGCCGTAACATCGTAATTACAAATTTGTCTAACATCTCTAATAGAATTTATAATTCTGTTAGCGGTACAATGTTTTTCTTTTTATTAATTTATGGGTTCGCTAATGTACAAAACATTTTTAGTACGAATTATACGAAATTAAAAGTTTAGTTTTTTACAAAGATGACTTTTATGGCGTACCTATTAGATGGGTTTGAGCGGAAACATAGTACTTATTTTTTTAGGCCTTGCTTTATTCTAGTCCAGTGCGTACTTAGCTGCTGACGTGCCGTCCGTGCTGAGAATCCGTCACTATTTGGCGGCAGCAGGGCTTGACGGCCGTGTCGGCCCCGATGTCGCTTATAAGTGATAGCTGGGGGTAGAGCGGTTCGCGCCGAAGAAAAATTGTGTGTGCTTATTATGTATATGCGCATACAACACTGACTACCGTGCCTACACACGGCGAATCAACCGTAGTTTTTACGGCAAAAAAAACGTGTTTTTACAAAGGGCCTTACAAAGTAGCCAAAAATTTCGTCTTCAACAATAAAAAGTTTGATAATTGTTGTTTGTTTGTTTGTAAAGTCAAAGTCAAATCATTTATTTCAAATACGCCCATGTACGGCACTTTTATACGTCAAAATTTACAAAATAGTAGAATTGATTTTAGTCGCCTCTTCCAAAAGGCAGTTTTCGTATGGAGAAGAATGAGCAAGAAACTCCACTCTCCGTGTAAAACATGAGACTCGCTCACACACATTTTACTTGGTTAAAAAACTAAAGAAACAATGGAAACGCCCGTCGTGAAGCAAACCTTCTACAAAGGTTTCAGCTCTTATATTTTACTAGACAGCCCAAGAGCCAAAGCAGCAGCCTTTTATTCACAGGAAAAAAACTCGTTAAAAATAGTTGGTAAAATTAATATTTACGTCATAGTCAAAAGATTTGAGAGAGGTAATGTTTTAATTAAGAAAAGCCTCGGGCAGGTGCTGCCTGTGTTTCTTTAGAATAAAACAAATTATTCGGGATTAAATTTGACCGCGTTTTCATAAAAATATAAACGGCTAATTTTCTGTCAGTTATATTTTAATTAGAATTCTTAGTGAGCTTCTAGCTTGAAAAAAATTATCAGAGGCTTAATCATTTTCAGGTTTCTAGAAATCGGGTTGTAATTAACTATTTATGGCCAAACATCATTTCTGTAGAACCTATAGATTTGGCTCGATGCTAGTCTGACGTGTTTATACCGATATATTAACGATGCTAGTCTGACGTGTTTATACCGATATATTAACGATGCTAGTCTGACGTGTTTATACCGATATATTAACGATGCTAGTCTGATGTGTTTATACCGATATATTAACGGTCGGCGCCGCAGCTCTTCTTCTATCTCTATTAGTCGTCATCTCCAAAATTATTCACATTCCCCTCGCATAATTTGCATTAAAAATAGTGTCACATGGTTTCCTGAAAATCTGAGTACAGGCCTATGTATTGTCTTTCACGAGAAAGCACCATCGTAAGACTCCTAAAGCAGGGCTCAGAAACGTTAATTAAAATAACATTTTAAAACGTTTCAAACAGTTCTTTGTACAACATTTTGTTCGGAACGAAAACGAAATGAGAACGTTTATTCCACAAAACAAAAACCGGTTGCAGACAAGCATGAACTTATTTAGTTAAATTGTACTTTATCTTCATTTCATTACATCATTGATTCCAATGCGCTTGCCTTAAGGGATGTGTCGCGAGTTACCTATCGATCAACCGAAAAATGGAAAAAACAAAACGGTTAAAAACGTTTTATTAACCGAGAACGATTTAAATTTTGTTCTTCTTCAGAAACGTTTTTATACCGTTTCGTTTAACCGTAACCGAAACAAATCGTTTCTTAGGTTTTTAAGACGAAACCGTTTCGAAAAATTTACTTACCGCTATCCGAGCCCTGCCCTAAAGTACCATTAAATACCTACAGCAAAATTTAATGAACCTTTAATGAATTCTCATGGGCAATAGAGGCAAGACGGCAGCAGTGTGTCAGGCTGTGCCTGTGTCGTGCTTATATGTATGTAGGTACGTATGTACCGCAGTGAAAGCGTTAACGTTAATAAAATATGAAGACGTGTTTATTGCGCCATTATGCAGGATCCGAGTCCCGGTGCGTTTGTATTGCATAGGTACAGGTTGAAACAGGGCGTAAGTTAGGTCATGCGAATGACTACTACGTCTAGACGATATTTTAACTATCGTAACCTGTGTGTCAACACAAATAAAAGTGTCAGCTTTAAATTCAGTACAAATAATAGTATTTATTCTCTTAGGTACTAAGCAAATAGAAAATCTAAGGCAAATAACAGTCGTAGTCTCATAATATATAACGTTGACAAAAATCATTCTAGCTCAATACTAATCACCAGCTATTTAGGAACCTGAAAACCTGTCTATAAGAAAAGCTAATATTTTCTTGTCACTTCTACATTCATAAACCCCAAAGACAAATCAATCTAGACAACAAACGGAACTACCTTCCGAACACAACGTCTTTATTCAAGTAACTACAAATAAAATGTAATAGCACAGACTTTCTTCCAAGGTATTCCTTACCACACCGTATTTTTAATATTGCAAGGCAAATATCACTTGTAAAAGGAACGAGAATTAATCACCACGCTTCCTTTTCACTAAGAACTTTTATAAACAACGGAGCACTTTAATCAAGTAATTAATTTGATTTAGTCCTTATTGTAAGTATAAACATCACGACACAGCGTCATCTCATGTGAAAGGTGCAGCATAAAAGGATTCATGCTCTGATTCATTTAACTATGTATGTCGCACAGTCGACATTCACGTAATAAAGAGTATAGGAACGATATACTGTATTTTATATTATTAAGTATAAATCATCGTCAAATGACGAGGAATGACGTGAATTATAAGAAATCAAATTTCAGGGAGAACAGAGTATTTTTAAAAGCTTTTTAAAGGCCTTTTCTTCCAGAAGATATTAATTATCTAACACAATTTTATACCTACTACTTATTTAAAAATTAAAACATAATTTTTAACGACAGCATCTAATAATCATAAAACGTGCAAAAACAAAAATATGAAACGTTTGTATCTCCAAATGGAAAAATAGAAGAGGTTTTTGATCTTTATTTCCCGAAGATCAATCTCAATTTTAACAAAAGTACTTAAAAGTATTTATCATAATCATAATAACTACTTTCACAATGTAATGGTGACCCATCTGTTGCCGTCAGCATGAATGATGAACAGTGCACAACAAAGTTTAAGTCTCAAAATAAAAAAAGAGTCATTACTTGAAGATTGAAATGTAATTTCAAGAACAGTCCATCTATCACAATGAACACAAAAGTAGTGAACTTACTACCCAACGTCCATTACAACACACTATTTTGACATCAACAAAAATAATGAAAAGTGAACAAAACTTCGACAAACAAGTTTTAATAAGTCTCGAAATACGAGTAGGTATCTGCTGAAGATCAATATCTACTATCACAACTGACGACACTCACTTATCAACAGTGCAACTTTCTGTATTCATCTGTTCTCCTAGTACCTGGAAGTGGTTCGGATCAACGCCGTTCACATCACATGGTGACCATTCGTAGATTTCATGTATGTTTGGACGTTTGGAATAGGGAATGACGTGTACTGCTCCGACCAAAGATTATATACCACCAAATTCAATGAGATTTCATAGGAGAACTTGACTTCGTTTACAGATTTGCATTTCTTAAATATTTTAATAGTTCACTTGCTCCGATATCTCTGTTATTGTGTTTACATAATATCATGCTAAAAGAAAAAAATCTACAGACAGTAATAAAACTAAACGGTTGTCCTCAAAACAGTTTTCTCATAAAATAACGTTACTTCAATACGTCAGTTGCCTAGGTAAAAAAAAAAACTTTATTCCGTCTTTCAGATAATAATAAAATATTAGACACGTATTTTTGCTTTATCATATTGACCAAATATAACTTAGAAAACACGCATTAAAGTTGGGGATTGGGGGCTCGTTACGTCACAATGTATCGCCGTAATCTTTTCATTACGTCAAAAAAGGAAAAATACGTGTTCAATATTTTTTTATAACATACAAGACGGACAAAAAAGAAATATTTTGGACACAGGCCTATTTTCTTTCACTCTAAATTATTCAAGTTCAAGAAATTCAAAATAAAATGCGATTTCCCTTGAAAGTGTATTACAAAAATAAAATAACGTCGTTTTATTTACTTACGCTGCACCATTGCCGCAGAACTAGGCCTCTTGTGGCACTCCTGTAATCCGGCGAGCCGTCGCCAACGTTATGAAACTACGACTTGCTTTGACCAGTCGCCATTGCCCGCGCAGAGAATACAATAAACGTCAGATCCTGTAAGTTGTACTCACTTGTAAATGATCAAGACCACTTGTAGAGAGTGCAACTACCGGTAGATTTACGAAACAATATTTAATACTCACCATTCCGCTAATATTGTTGTAAGTTACCAAAAACTCCTTTCTGGGAGGTCTAATCAATTTTATTTGAGTCAGTTATCTTGTGGAATAGACAGAGCCTTGGCACGTGTTTTGCCGGTCCAACCGTCCAACCAATTATTTGACAATAGGTAGCCGAAAAAATTAATTATTGAAACAATAAACGTTTCCGGAAAAGTTAATTGACACACCGATTGTTTCAGTTTGGACGGGTCGTCTGCGCGCAAACAATGTGCATGTCATTATTTCTGATAAAACGACAGTTTCCCTTTCGCGTCGTCTACACAATGTGAGCAGAGCTTTTCCCAATAATTGTTATTTCGAAGTTACAGTCCCAATTTTTTAATAAAAATAATTGAATTGTAAATACTTTTAAACTTTGAGGACATCGGCTGTAAAAATAGAATCCTTTAAAATTGTTCTTTTTTATTTTTGGCAATGTTTTATCAATTCAATTTATTCGGTTTTTGTAACTGTTTTTTAGGATTCCGTACCTCAAAAGGAAAAACAGAACCCTTATAGGATCGCTTCGTTGTGCGTCCTTCAGTCTGTCAAGACCCTTTTTCTCAGGAACGCGTGGGGGTATCAAGTTGAAATTAATATCAAATACGTAAGTTTGTGGTCTCTTAGACCTCTAAAAAATCAAGCTACTAAGTCAACGCATTAAAAAAACACGGCTATTTATGCGATATATTTTATTCGTATTTTTCTGTTACTTTTCTCGTATATGTACATAAATGGTTAAATAAATAATAAATATTTTGATACTCGCAAATAAATCAAAACCTACAGGGTACTTCCCGTTGACCTAGAATCATGAAATTTGACAGGAAGCAAGGTCTCACAGCACAAGTAAAGGAAAAAGACAAAGTTCTAAAATCGTAAATTTGTAGTTTTATCAAATAAAATATTAAAAAATTGCGATTACAAACTTACATTTGCAGTTGGAGAATTGACGTCAATGTATAGAAACATGTTTTTCAACTAAAAAGTTGAGTTTTTTTTTGGGATAAATTCATTCCAACTACGGAATCCTTCATTGTGCGTGATCCGACACGCACTTGCCTGGTTTTTTTTCAATGTTCAGGTAAATTATGCAATGCTTTAAAATAAAATAGTCTGATGTTTACATTGAGAAATCGATGTTTCATTAATGATACGATGTTTTTCTTGAAAACTGACTTCCAAACGTTCCATAATGTAAGAGATATCATGTGGCAGACGATTGTTTATGCACCCTGGTTATTTTGACTTGCAATGAGTGTTTTTACTTTAGTGATAGGTCAAGGACAGGAGGAACAAGCTCTGGATATGGATTCAATTTACGTTAATAATGGGGCGTGTTCTGTCGTAACATTATTGTGTTGGAAGATTTTCTTTTAACCATACCTTCGGTACTTAGAAATAAATAGAATATTTAATGAAAGTTAAAACCATTTATGTAAGGTAAAAATACGTTCTAAAATAAGGAATTCAGAACGCATTTTCCCTGTTTTAAATATACTACCCATTACAACCACATAGTCCCGGCATATCATTGTCAGTACCTACTGACCTGGATTTATTTGTCACGCTTAAATCAGGTGCACGCTTCTCAATTATTTCGAACATAACCTTAAACTGACATGATAATTACACCTTCCTAAAGAAGTCTGAACTAATTTTAATCAATATTAAATGACCTGTTACATACAGTTGGATAGGAACACTAGACACACTGACAAGCGACCGACACAGGCCTCAGAACACTAGACACACTGATAAGTGACCGACACAGGCCTCAGAACACTAAACACACTGATAAGCGACTGACACAGGCCTCAGAACACTAGACACACTGACAAGTGACCGACACCGGCCACAGAACACTAGACACACTGACAAGCGACCGACATATGCCTCAGAACACTAGACACACTGACACGTGACCGACACAGGCCTCAGAACACTAAACACACTGATAAGTGACCGACACATGCCTCAGAACACTAGACACGCTGACAAGCGACTGACACAGGCCTCAGAACACTAGACACACTGACAAGTGACCGACACCGACCTCAGAACACTAGACACACTGACAAGTGACCGATACCGGCCTTAGAACACTAGACACACTGACAAGCGACCGACACGGACCTCAGAACACTAGACACACTGACAAGCGACCGACACAGGCCTCAGAACACTAGACACACTGACAAGTGACCGTCACCGGCCTCAGAACACTAGACACACTGACAAGTGACCGTCACCGGCCTCAGAACACTAGACACACTGACAAGTGACCGTCACCGGCCTCAGAACACTAGACACACTGACAAGTGACCGACACTGGCCTCAGAACACTAGACACACTGACAAGTGACCGACACAGGCCTCAGAACACTAGACACACTGACAAGCGACCGATACAGGCCTCAGAACACTAGACACACTGACAAGTGACCGACACCGACCTCAGAACACTAGACACACTGACAAGTTACCGATACCGGCCTTAGAACACTAGACACACTGACAAGCGACCGACACAGACCTCAGAACATTAGACACACTGACAAGCGACCGACACAGGCCTCAGAACACTAGACACACTGACAAGTGACCGTCACCGGCCTCAGAACACTAGACACACTGACAAGTGACCGTCACCGGCCTCAGAACACTAGACACACTGACAAGTGACCGTCACCGGCCTCAGAACACTAGACACACTGACAAGTGACCGACACCGGCCTCAGAACACTAGACACACTGACAAGTGACCGACACAGGCCTCAGAACACTAGACACACTGACAAGCGACCGATACAGGCCTCAGAACACTAGACACACTGACAAGTGACCGTCACCGGCCTCAGAACACTAGACACACTAACAAGTGACCGTCACCGGCCTCAGAACACTAGACACACTGACAAGTGACCGACACCGGCCTCAGAACACTAGACACACTGACAAGCGACCGACACAGGCCTCAGAACACTAGACACACTGACAAGTGACCGAGACAGGCCTCAGAACACTAGAAACACTGACAAGCGACCGACACAGCCCTCAGAACACTAGACACACTGACAAGCGACCGACACAGGCCTCAGAACACTAGACACACTGACAAGTGACCGACACAGGCCTCAGAATACTAGATGCATTGGTAGTGGCAGTGATAGCCTAGTGGTGTGACCGTCAGACTGCCAAGTCATATGTCTCGAGTTCGAACCCAAAGCACGCACTTCTGACTTTTCGTATTCATGTGCGTATTGTATAATTATCACTTGCTTCAAAAACGGTGAAGGAAAACATCGTTAGGAAACCAGCATGCCTGAGAGATATTTCTCGACGGCATGTGAAGCCAAGTGAGAGGACCATGGGCGGCTTTAAAACTCTGACACCAGGCTAGTCACTAACCACACAAAAAGAAGATCGACAAGCGATCTTTAGAGTTTAGGTTTTAGCATACAAACCCCCAGGCTGCTTTATAAGCTTTTAAAGATTTTAAAATTAAATCAACAGAAGATCTATGGGAAATGTCTGTAAAAGTCTGTAGATCTATCATCGAAACAATTGCGCCCTAGTTAGCTTTCATATTTAATACCAGTGTAGACCTAGGAGTCTTTCCGGATTTCATGAAACACGGTAAAGTAGTTCCTTTGTTCAAATCCGGTGATAGTTAGGAGCCCAACAATTATAGGCCTGTCTCAATTCTGCCAGTTCTCAGTAAGGTGTTTGAAAAGTTGATGCTCCATCAAATGTGGCGTCACTTTAATAAAAAATCCACATTTCATGAACAACAGTACGGTTTCAACAAAGGGCGTAGTACCACTGACGCCGGTGTCACCCTAATAAAGAACATTTTTAATGCCTGGGAAGAAGCACAAGATGCCATTGAAATCTTTTGCGAAGGCGTTCGATTGCGTAAACCACGAAACACTTCTGCTGAAACTAGAGCACTATGGAATTAGGAATAAATCTCTTGATTTACAAAGATCATACCTAAAATATAGAAAGATTAAAGTTCAAGTAAACGGCATAAACTCATTCTGGGGTCTAAAATGGCAATAAGCGTTACTCAAGGTTCGATATTGGGTCCATTCCTCTTTTTAGTTTACATGAATGATTTACCCCAATTACTTGAAAATCAACCGAAGCTGGTGTTATTTGAAGATGACACATCATTGATCTTTAAAATAAATTGACGGTCACAAAGTCTTGACGACGTGGACAACTCTATTCTTCAGGTCCAAGATTGGTTTACGGTAAATAATTTGGTACAAAATGAAAGAAAAAAAGGATTATGTGGTTTTATGAAACCACGGTAAAAGTGAAACTTCTATAGGCGCCGCCATATTGGCCTTGGCTGCTCTGACGAGCGCCTTTCACTTTATCCCTACTCCGCGGCCGACCGTCACGCGACATCCAACACACAGACAAAAAAGTTTGAGACGATGTAATAAAAGTTTCACTTTAAAAACGAAATAGCGAAACAAAAGTAGCGAATGTGAATGGAGACATCATAATGAATGGAGAAAAACTGGAATTTATTAATCAAACGGTTTTCTTAGGAATCACGCTAGATGAGAGATTACAATGGGGACCTCATATATCATCATCTCTTGCGGGACGGCTAAGCTCGGCCGCTTATGCTGTTAGAAAGATAGGATAGTTAAAGGATCTAGAAACCGCGCGATTGGTCTTTTTAGCTACATCCACAGCATTATGTCGTATGGCATTTTACTGCGGGATCAGGCTACTGACATTGAATCCATCTTTATTTTACAAAAGAAGACTGTCAGAGCCATTTATAATCTACATGGTCGTGAATCTCTTAGGGAACTATTTAAAAAAAAGATTATTATTATGACGGTACTTTGCCAATTCATTTATGAAAATATAAATAAAATCTACATCTTTTTAAGTGATAGACATAATTTTAATACTAGAAATAAAGATGAAATAGATCAAGATTTTTTCAGATTATCTAAAGTACATACATCTTTTATGGGGTACTGTGTTAAATGTTACAACAAAATACCTTGTGATATATTTACAATAAACTGAAAGAAAATTTTAAACTCATATTAAAAGTACACTTTGTTAACAAGCATATTACAAATTAGAAGATTATATCTAAGATAAGAATGTTTGGAAACATGCTGGTTTAGCTCCATAGGACAAATTAGAGTCTAGACAAAATCAAACTGGTTGCTAATTAAATTGAATAATTTATTATTTTTATAAAATTTATTTTACATTCTGTGATTACTTGAACTCACACACTGACTTATTAGTATTACTTGTATGTTTGTAAATATGTGAGCACTATGCATCCATCACATATTTCATTTATCTGTCATTGCTTCATTTTTTATTCGTTTACTTATTGTGGTAAAGTAATCTTATTCCATGTGCATCGTCTTCAAATATAATTGTAAAATATTTTAAAATAATAACAAAATATTGTATAATAACAAAATATTGTAAAATATTTTAAAAGAGTAACGGTGGAGTTTCTTTTCCATTCTTCTCCATACGAAAACTACTTTTTGGAAGGGGCGACGAGAATCAATTCCATTTTTTGTAAATTTTGACGTTTAAAAGTGCCTTTTATGTGCCTAATTGAAATAAGTTATTTGACTTTGACTTTGACCGATACAGACCTCAGACAACCGTAACCTTTTTAAAGAAATTCTATAACGAACTTTAAATATTAGCCTAATTAACTTTTAATTGAATAATTATACTAGAATTAAAATATCAGGTTAAAACGTTTACTTAGAAACAAGAGCGTGGTGAAAATATAGGATAACTTCAAAATATATTTTTTACCAATTGGATTCACTCATTTTAGACAGTGACATGAATTATCGCGATATCTAAACTGGTCTTGTTGGCTATCTGAGAGCATTCAAATGAATGTGTTCTTTATTTTCTTCGGGTTGGTAACAGTGATTATCATTCAAATGAATGTGTTCTTTATTTTCTTAGGGTTGGTAACAGTGGTTATCAAATGTTTCTCTTTTTGTCGTTGATTGATGAAAATGAACTACATACACTATTGAGTTAGGATATAAAACATTGTAATTTTTATTAAGAATTAGATATACATTGTTATGTATGTACATTTAATGTTGTTATTCTGAATATAAATCTTAAATATACTATCTATGTATCTTTATTATTATGATGTTAATGAAATGAAAGGGACTAGACGGTCTTCACTACCATAGTGACGTAGGTATTTCCCATTCTTTACTTTTGATTTAACATAACATAACATCACGCCTTGTTTCCCCGAAGGGTTGGGCAGAGGTGTCCCTGTAGCAGGTACACCCACATTTCGCCAGTTATGTTTAAGTCCCATGTAATAGGGGGCGAGCCTATTGCCATCAACCGGGCACAAATCCAGACTCCGAGCTGCTACTGTGAAATTTCAGATAGAAAAACCCAATAGCACTTTGCCCGACCCGGGAATCGAACCCAGGACCTCATGCTCAGCAGTAGCGTTTGCGACCACTAGACTAACGAGGCAGTCTTGATGTACTTTAAATAATAACGCACATAGACATAATATAGACAACACGCATGCAATCCCCGAAGGGTACGGCAGAGGTGTATCTACATGTTACAGTATAACCTACATTTCCGATATAATCTGTGCCCAATGGTCTCTGTTAACTGTCTCCTTGCAAAATTGACAATAATTCCTATTTAACCAGGCCTTCGATGTGACAAGTTGTGATATATGTCCCGCTTCCCACGCAGTAGGCCGGGCTTATCAACAGAGTTATAAGTGATTAGGTCAGTTCTGTGTGAGTGCAACTTCAAGTCTACTGCGGACTATTTCCGTCCGCGCACTGTTGTACCGCTCTGCGATTTATAAGGATTTCCAAGGAAAATTAGATACATTACTAAGACTTAATCACATTTAACACTTTGTTTGTGTCGTCAAATTGATTTAACAAGTTTTCGTTTTGTAAAGTTACTAAATAAGAGAAAGAAAAAGAGAATTTTATATTTCATTACCTACATTACAATATTACTGTCGAATTAAAGTGACGATCAAAATATTAAACCTGCAATGAACATATTTCAGTAAAGTATTTTAATTACACATTTTAAATAAGCTTTTGAAACTTTCAGTTTCAAACGTGGTAAAATGTGGCTGAAATACAGTTTACACTGTTATTTTATACACATTTTCGACATTCACGCTTCAGTTAAAATCACAAAGACTTCAGCGTCAATGAGTAGTTGATGACGTAGTTACGGGAAATACGATTAATATTATAAAAGGATTGAATTGAATTGAAAGAGTTTTAATTAAAAGCCATACTGAAAAAGTTAAATAAACATCACCGAAGAGTGTTTTGATACGATTTATTTACTAGAAATCTCATTCTCAGTAATTAATACAGCAGTTAAAACATTCAATTGGTTCTATAGTATTTTTTTTACCCAAAGGAAGGGTTATGATTTTAGCAGTCTATGTATGTTTGTATTCACGTGTGTTCCACCGTAGCGCATAAACTACTGAACCGATTTTGATGAATGAGGTTTTAATAAAATCGTTATGATAGTCCGGGTGACATGGGCTATATGATTTTTTCTAAATTTAATATGGTGGACTTTACTCGTAAATTACTAACCTCGAAAAAAATCATATTGAGATGATTATGACATGTAAATTGAGATGATCTATCAAAAGAAAGGCCTTGATGAGCACATTACAAATATGTATAAAATATGATATTATCAAAGTAAATAAATATGTTGAAATGTTAAAAACAAGCAAAAGTGAGACTGTGCTACGTACAGCGCAATATGATACAAACGCACCGTTAAGCAAATTTGAATAATAATAAATAGTAACGATTTGTAATTCCACTCTTATAAAGCAAAACAAGTACAACGAAATATTTATATTTTGAATTAATTCGAAGCTCGATAAATGGCGTTGGCGTCGAAATAAATCGCGCTGTGGTTTCGTTCAAAGCACTGACGTCCATAGTCATACTATTGGCATTTAAAAAATAGGTTGATTACTGATCTATTGTATATTACTCTTATTACGTTGTCGTAACGTTTATCAAGCGTTAAAATGGAAAAGTATAAAATAAAAAATTAAGTTGAATAAAAAACTGTAACCCGACTACGGGAAAATAAAATGATCTAAAAAGTACGAAACAAGAAAATATTTCAGACAGAAATCAAGACATAGGTACAAAAATCCCCACCAGTGGAGATTGTTATTCTTTTTTCCAGAAATTCCCTCTATTTAAATAAACTCAGCCTTTTTTTCTAATATTCTAGTCGTTTTTCTAACCTTTTAACTAGTGGGGATTTCTGGAAAAAAAAAATAACAAACCCCACTGGTGGGGCTTTGTCGGTGGGGATTTTTGAAATAAGCCCAAAAAATGGTCAAGGTAAAGCCATTGTCGCATGTCGTTATAATTTTGTAGGTGTTCCTATCACCCACATGGAATAGTGCTTCGGCTCCTACGTGCTTCGGAAAGCACGGGGGAGCCGAGTATGTAAAGTAAGGTATGTAAAGATTGTCACCCATCCACGAACCAACCCCGGCAAAACGTAGCTTAACTTGATGGATCGACCCGTGCGGCTGTTATGAGTTAGCCACAAGCTCCTCTAAGATAAGATCAAATAGTAGTAAAAATTATAATCATGCAGTTAGAGGAGGAAACCACACTCTTATCTTAAAACTTAGACGCTGCATTTATTAATGAACTTTGGCCCGTGAAAATTCAAAATATTCAAAATATTTTATTTCACATAAACTTACAAGGGCACTTATGAAACGTCAGAAGCTAGGTGCACGGTTCCAATTGGTCGCTTCCTATGGAGAAGAGCCGGCAAGAAACTCCACGGTTACTCTTTTAAAAATAAATAGTTTCTACAATGTTTTCAAATTACAGTGTTAATAGGTATAGAGGAGGTATAGGTAGAGAGGACAGTGTAGGCCTAACAACAAGTCCTAGGTACTTAGTAAAATAGAAAATGGTCCACAAGTCTACAGCCTGCAACGTTCTCACATTCACAAAATCTAAAAAATAAACAAAATATAAAAATAAGGACCTTTTTAAACCAAATGACATGATTGTCGCTACAGCTGTAACAAATCTAATTTGATTAAAAAAATAATCTAGTTGAAACCAGCCAAGAGCTGAAAAAAGAACACATCCGAAAATAATAATGCTCGATAACTTTTTCTTGAAACTGTCAAACCCTAACTTACCCGTCTTTCCCTACAACAGTAACAGTGATGCAACGCTTTCATTCCACTATCGCCTGATTTACGAGGCAATCGTCCGTTTTACTGTTACCGTACCCTACCGCGTCAGTAATTACTCTTTACTGAAGTGAAAACAAGCCGCGATCGTGCCGACCGGTTGCCAAGCGGGTGCCAAGCGGGAGCCAAGCGTTGCCAATCCGCTAACCGATTGTTTGGTAAACTGGCAGTGTTGACAATCAACCGGTTGTTTTGTTGCCTTGCTAATTAATTATACTTCCTCTTTTCATTCATGGACTTACAGTCTTCATATAACTAGCTGTTAATGGAAGGTAGTGAAGAAGGAACTAGACGTAATAAACTTAAATAAATTTTAAAATGAATCTAAAATTACAGAATGGCTCATTCAGCAAGACTATTTTAAAACAGAATCAATATTAACTTACATCGCAAGCAAAAGTAACAACAACACAAACATCTACAATATATCTCATATATGTATATGAGTACATACATACAACAATACACACACCCACTCATACACCCTCACACCAACACACACACACACACACTTACCCTCTTACACAAACAGCACACTACAAACAGATTTAATTTAATTAAATTGAATCACAACTGCAGGAAGTTTTCACTTAAAATGTAAAATTTACAGATAATGTGGTTCACCATGTAATGATAGATATATCAACCATACTTCACTTTTAAAGGGTACAACTTAATTTCCGCAACCATCTGGACAGCCTCCGAGTTTGAGAGACAGAGATAATATTTTGTCATATAGATTTTTGTAGCTTTTTAACTTTTGTACTAACAATTATGTTAAATTTTAGTATATACTACTGTTGTGCTCAACCTGTGTTTATGTGTTAGTTTGAATAAATAAACACTATTATATTATTAGTGAAAAAAGCTATTTGTGTCGCCCATTCATATTAGAAACGCCATGCCAGAAACTAAGCGTTGCTAGAAGCTGATAATACTACTACCTACATACCTTTGATACCTAACAGTACATTGGTACCTCCTTTGCTGGGGCCAATCAACTGTGTTAGTAGGCAGGTAACCAAAAAGATAATTCTGCATGCCAATCTGTTAATTGAATTAACTTGGCGTTGGGGCTTCAGTATCTTCAATGAAACTCCCGTATCGAGGTATTGTTGTTTAGTTTGTTAAAAATAGTGTTTTACAATAAAATATGCGGAGCGTACAAACTCGCGACGATGGTGAAAGATTTTGAAATGAAATGAAATTGTTTATTCTGTAAATAGGATATCGAAATCACTTTTACACGTCATAAAAAAATATTAAAATAAGCTAGATGAGTTCGGCGTTTCCTAACTAACTACTGACTACTTGACCACAGATTATAAAAAAATCCGTAGAATCGGAAGGGCGACATACACACTGAACGTCTTCCGAACATGCAGGCAAACGCTTGGTAACACTAAATTATACTAAAACCTCACCGTGAGTGTAACTTAAGGTTTTGTTATCCGCAAGATCTTCAGTAATGAGCTTAAAGCTTCCGGCACATTACGTTGTGTGTTTATTTCGGGACGACTACAAAGGGTGCGACGAAAATGTCTGTTTTTCTTTTACAAAAAGATAAACTTTCTACAATATTGCAATGATGCGGGCGCGGGAGTAGTTTAGGCAAATAATACAGTTGATAAAGAGTTTAGGTACCTACATGTACCTTGAGTAGACCTTTAATTAAATGTCTAGTAGAGTAGTGACTGTGGTGGCCAGTAGAGCAGTGGTGGCCCTGTGGAAACGGCCGCGACTTACGAGTTGTAAGTCGTAGGTTCGAACCTAGTAATGCACTTTATTTTGTGTAAATTATTTCATCACCACTGCTCTCAAAACGGTGAAAGAAAACATCGTGAGGAAACCGGCATGTCCTAGAACCAAAAATTCGAACACATGTGATATCAACAAACTCGCTCCGGGCCTGCGTGGTGAATAACGGCCCACTCCCTCTTACAGAGGGGAGGCCTGTATCCCAGCAGTGGGGACATTATAGGCTGATTATGCTTATGTTTATGCCATCTACTACTAGACAGGCATATCCATCACCATCGGTCCGGAGTTTCCCACATCATCAAATTATATTTTAGCTAGGTTTAAACAAATATAACATCATCTGTTCACATTTAGAGCTGTTGTTTGCTCGAAAGTTGGAGATCATCATCATTGGCAGCCTTATACTACCCATTGCTGGGTATAGGCTTCGTCCCTTATACTACCCATTGCTGGGTATAGGCCTCGTCCCTTATACTACCCATTGCTGGGTATAGGCCTCGTCCCTTACACTACCCATTGCTGGGTATAAGCCTTGTCCCTTATACTACCCATTGCTGGGTATAGGCCTCGTCCCTTATACTACCCATTGCTGGGTATAGGCCTCATCCCTTATACTACCCATTGCTGGGTATAGGCCTCCACCCTTTTGAAAGCTACTGATAATAATTGCGATAAAGTGAAGAGTAGTTTTAATTGAGCAAACAGCAAAATTGATAATTAAAAACAAAACAAAAACAACTATTTATATTGTGTGTAGGCCCTGCGTAAACATCATTGTCGCCATTATGGTGAAAAAAATTGGTAAAAACAAGTCAGTCATGACTTTGTAATGTGCCCAACGCTTTACAAGTCAATGTTGATCGATGTCCAGCGAGTCCCGCAGGATAGGCCGGTAAGTCACATGGCGCACAAGGGGAATGGAGGTCGCTCTTTGCATAATTATTGGATATGACCGGACATAGATTCTTACATCTTTAATTTTTTTCTCAGGGAGTCTTCACCTGCTCTTGACTCATCTCTGGCAAACGGTAGGCTAGGGTAGCTATGACACCGATACCGCTATATAACGAAAGATGCTCTGATTTTCTAGAGAACGTTAAGATGAACAGACAGCTGTGCTGCTGGGGAGTTTGTTGCGCCACTTCTTCTTTCCAGCTAAAGGCACTAGGAAGTGGTGAAGGGTGGGCGTTTTGGAGGACTGTCTTATGTAATTTTGACGTTCGAAAAGTGCTGATTCTTAGCCTAGTTTGAATAAATGACTTTTGAATTTGATAAATAATGGTTTCATCAACATAAAAAGCGCATATCACAGAAACTTCAACTCTTTCGACGATCCAAAGGAGAATTAAAATAAAACAGTTTGAAAACTCTCTACAGAAAGCCCGCTGTCTAAAATTCTAACATTATTAAATAATCACATTTATCCCAGTTTGTGACGTCGTAGGCTCGCTAGCTCTCGCCATGACCTGACATTTGATATTTAAATAGCAGCTGAACAGAATGGCGCAGCGACTCCCCGTCGCCATTATCGTGTAGGCTCCAACATAAAGCTCACGGACGGAGGCAGCAGGGGACGCTTCCTGTGCAGGGAAATGAATATGTCGAATAGTCGTTATTAAGATTTAAATAGGTTACGTTACGGTTACTAATACAAAGTGATGTTATGAAAGACGGATTCGACTCCTGCTATGGGTAAACAAGAAGGTTTATAAAAAAACAGATGTTGTGTTCTCCAAAATTGAACTAGTGACTTGTTTGTCTACTTATTGTTCGCATAACTTTATTTTATTTATTATCATACAAACATTACACATATTATGTACAAGTGTGTAAATAACTTATAACTAATTCGATAGAAATAACAAAATTATATACTAACTTAACTAGAACTATTTACAAACTAAAATATGGCGTCGAAAAATTCATCCTGTACCCAAGAGACTGGCCGCATTGCCACGTTGTATGGCAATGCTTGGCCTCTGGCCAAGGTAAAAACCAGCCCTTGGGTCACGGGAAGTGTCAAATAGCCGTTTTGAGATGTCACGGAAGAGGCCATGGGCACTCGGACCCCACGGCCCGAGGGTTTCAACCCCAAACGGCTCGAAAGTATAGTTACCAATGAGGTATTATACTTACGCCGCTTGAGGTTTTCTGCAGCCGCAGCAGCAGCACCAGCACAGCACGCCGAGCCAGGAAGATGGGATGGCGCAAGAGTGTCGAAACAGGTTGCGTCCCACACTAAAGGCCTACCCAATTTCCATGGAAATAAGGACATGTCGTCCGGTCTGTTGCCATCGTCGCGTGCCAAGCCATTGGGTTCTAATACAGCTGGAACGCCGGCGGTGACAAGAGCTCGTCGGATGATGTCGTTGATGTTCGCGTGCCGCGCTAAGCGGCCCGCACTTCGGCTGCAAGACAGGCCGTGATGGCCGAGACTATTGACAACTTCGCTACAGTGACAGCGATGAGGAGAACAACATGGAGCTCCTAGTCGTAGGGAAGCAGCGAGGCGGAAAGTGGTGTCGTCAAGCAAAGTGCCTATATTCGACGACGGTAGTGCATGAAGCCACAGACCCGATTCCCACTTACTCACAGCCAGCAGGCGCGCACGCTCCGCAGTAGTAGTAGACGTGTTAAGTAAATTGTTCTGTACTACTCTGCAGAGCGGCTCATCGCACATTTAAAATTGAAGTTAATATGTGTCGGATAATTTGGTCCATTTTTTCTAAAAGGTGAGTGTGCTTCCATAAATGGGAAGCGCGAAGAAAATATGTTAATTTAGGGCCGAAACAGCAGATGGATTTGCCTACTTGCTTCTATTTTTCTTAGCTTTGGAGTTCGCCCTGTAGAATGAACCAGAAAAAACAAAAAAAGGATTAGTGAAATATGAGCTATCCACCACTGCCAATACCAGTCTCTTCTGGAAAACAAATAGCGGTGATCCAGTTGAATCCAATTCTTTGCAAATAAACACTAGCTCAGATTAACTTTACTATGCTCGATGCTACACTGGAACTTGGTGGAGGTTTGCACCACAATGCGCCGGAAGTGGCCACCGCCGGGCTAATTGCGTCCGAGCCTCACAAACTCACAAATACTTCGGACACAATTGAACTAGATAGAGGTTCTAGAACTGACGGAATTAAAGGTAATGGTGAGCCATGACCTTATGAAATGGCAACTGGCAAGAATTGTCACCAATATGATGTACCTACATACATACCTGTTGTGTAATGGTGATTTACTGAAAGATGTGTAACATTGGGATAAATAAATGCTAACAATTATCACATAAAAATTCATATAGGTGTCGACTTTAAATACTTTCTTTTTTTATTGAGAACCCATATCAATTTGAATTTTCACAACAAAATTTTCTCTAGATAAAAATTTACTTTACGTAGGTACGGTACCAAAATCTAGAAAAATAGGAACGAGAATTCTTGGCATTCTTCTAGTAAAACTGTCAGTTATTTTACAGCCTACTTCGGAAAAGTCGGTCAAGTTTAATAATGTTGAATGTCAAGGCGCGACTCGTGCCCACACACAGAGTAGAAAACGGAACAGAGAGTAAACTTATAAAGAATGTGCAAAAATACCCACCTATTTTAGTAGGGTTGACATAGGAGGATAATAATAAATTAATAGAACGTTAATCAGCTTACATGTTTTAATTTATTGCATAATTATTCAATCACTAATAGGTCGGTAGGTATTATCGACGTATTTCAAATCAAAAATCAAACAGGTACAAATAATTGTAAACAATAATTGTTATTTTTGTTCTTAAATGCGCCGTTTACGAGATAGGTAGGTTCTATTCCGTGCCACTTGCAAAAAAAACCACTAAACCATTTACGATCAATACCAAAACTTTGTTACACTCCTGGGTTTTACTTTTCTTTCGATGTTGAGGTATGAGGTGTCTACCACATTAAAAATAATAAATTATAATCAAGTTACTACTTACCAACTAGTCCTCTTTGGGATAGTTCAAAAATAATATGTTTTTATTCCTATTGGTATTGTTCATACACACAGTACAGTAAACAACCATATTTACATTTTTTATATTAAAACACTGTTATGTTTTCATCGTGAAACGTAAACAAACACGACGCGTGACGCGTACACACAGCCCTGAGCGATTCAACTGGTCGAGCCGGTATAAACCGTTTCTCTTCGTACGCGACGACGCCGCCGCCAGTGGGACGCACACACGCGGCTCATTCTTGTAGTAGTGTACCTATCATAGCGCCGCGCCATTGTATAAAGCTTACTCTCTGTTCCGTTTCTTTATTCCGTTTCTGTATTCATATACGCAAGGCGGGTGTTTCCGGGCCCCTTAGTTGGGTGAAAGGTGCGCCCAGGTAGAAACACAGACGAAGGCTGATGATACACAAGACGATAGGGACTGAAATACTAGTGAAGACCCTGTTCTGTTCCGTACCGAAGTTTTTTGGTTACCTAAAATAACTGTTGACTCATTACAAATATTTTTAGTTTCTGTTAAAACCAAAGAAGGATATATACCCGGTATTTGAAAATGTATCGAAACCCAATGTCTCCAATTTGTCCCCACCACGTCGGCCGCCGCAAATACACATGCAGATCAGTAAACCCAATAGATACGAAGTCGCGCTCACACTTGCAATTCATAATTCAGAACGTATTACTCAATCAATTATAAACCTTCCATCATTCACATTTAATTCCATCATTCACAGCGTGCATTTACCATGCGCCGTACAACTTTACTCACACGAAAACATCAATCGCTATAGTTGTGCTGAGCAAAAGCCATTTATTTTACATATACGTTAGTGATTGACTAAATCGGAAAGTTTTCGATATACATATTATAAGATGATATAAATAAACAATACGTAGCTAAAAATAATAATATTATTAATCAAAAAAATTCAACATTATGAGAAAATATAAATGAGTATAAAACAAGATTTCACATCGGTCTTCCAACCAGGCTATAACTGTTGACAAATTGAAGAATAAACTTTAATAGAAATATAAATTCAAACGACAATTGACATTGTTGTCGATAGCCTATGTTAGTGGATCTGCACAAGCACATCACTAACTCGTCGCAAGATACAGCGGCCGTACTACGCGATGTAACCGCATAACTAAAGCATCGTTTTGTGATTTTTACATTGCTTGTCCAGTCAGTAAGCAACATACTTAGGCAGTGGTTAAGAAGCAATGTATTTGCTGCAAAAATAGTACAGTTTCTGTAATGTATGAAAACAAAAATAACGTAGGGCAAGACATGTTTTACGATTTGTTGTTTTTCATGATTTTCAAGACAAATATAGTAAAACACTTGTCCTGTTAAATGATAAATGGTTCCATGATTTATAAAGATTTTAGTTTCGCTTCGATTTTACAAGAAACCACTGAACAACACGGTATTCTTAAAATAATGTTGTCACGATCGCAGTCGAAAGCGCACTAGTTCGCGGAGACGGCCATTTGCCTGTAACATGAGCGTCTTGATCATGATGCGCGGACACAGACACGCCATCATGCTACTTCTCCTGTTTGTTTATAAATCTATGGTTAAAACAACAGCTTGCTTAGTTATAGTTTATAAATGGACCATTAATTATTAAAATCGATTATTTTCCTTCCTGTTCTTATCATGATCAAAAAGGAACTCACCAGCAAATTCGACGTACCTATAACAGCAAATATCTTCCTGCAAGAATAAAAATATTACTCATATTTTCGATTAAATAATTAAGATTCCTAGGCCGTATTTTTTGTTCCAATTCAAATAAGTAGGTACATTTTGTTTTTCGTGTTCTTGTGCCATAACTTCACCTATTTCAGCCCTCATATTTGCATGTGCTCCAACTAAATTACCTTTCATTTCGGTACAAATATTACTACACAAATAAAACGTCCCTACAGCAGTCTCGTCCCATCTAAACGGTTTCTATAGACCACTCCTTATCTGCTCTCGTTCTAAGCACATTACGCTCATTTCCGAATCGCCACGGTCCTTGTGTGTCGTCGACCGAAAAACCTTACCAGCAAAAAAAACATTTGCACTTCGTGACCATCTTATCCTTAAAGCAATACGGTTTGAAATAGCTTGCTTCAAATGTCAACCAAACAAATATAATTTGCACCTACAAAAGTTTTTATTGAAGTAGCCATAAGGATAAGTATTGCGTGTGTTGAGTTAAGTGAGGTCTGTCGCAGAAGAAGGGATCTCGACATTTGGTCGTATGAAGGTAGGTAATAACTGCTTTAGTGTTAGAAAGTATGTTTTATGTATGTATTGCGCACTTATTTCTTGAGTCATCAAATTTTCTTATAGTTTTATGTAACGGGGAGGGATATGGAACTGCAGACGTTGATTATAATTATTATGCATCGTCGATTGAGTTCATCTTAAGAGCTCCTCTTTCTGTTGTGAGAGTGCTTGCTTCTGACATTCGTCCGTCACAAGTAGGTCAACATCTTAGCTGATGGGTTCTAGTTCTGCAGTCATTAATCGATTAGCTTCTTAAATAGTCTGTCTATGATAGTGTTGCTTGCCGTCCAGTACTTACATACAATCTCAGCCTTCTGTTTACCCATTACGTATTTAATTTTGATTCTACAAATATTTATCTTATCTTGGCCACTATTATTTCTATCAATCTTCCCGATTTAGAGCCATTTCCAACGTTCTCATTTTTCTTTTTTGACAATTTCCGTTTGCGAACATACATCAATATGAAAAGTAGGTATATTACTTATTTTCAATGTGAGTCCACAGTTCATGGTTGGTAAGAGACAAAAGGATTGGCCCAGAAGTTTCCGTGATATAAGTTGAGAAGTGGTCGCCGTTGATCCCTTCGAGCTTGTTTAATTATTGGCAAAGTTGTGAGTAGGCTCTATTTTGGTCCAATTTGTTTGGTGTATCATACACTTTCTTAGTTCGAGGCTTAGGATGTCCACACTTTTTATCTATTTCATAGAATTAGAGCTGATTTATGTAAGGAGTTTCTTTTCAAATAGTTGGGTCACTACATTATTATCGATTCAGTATTCCTTGTAATAGGAACAACATTTGCTTTGAAATTTTTTGGAGACCTGACCAATGTTTGCAAACCAAAAAAATTGCGTTTAAATAATAATAATTGCTTTATTTTCAGGCAACTAAGGCCCATAGACAAAATACACAAAATAATCTTACAAAATAATAAACTAATACATAATTAAAAAACCGGCCAAGTGCGTGTCGGACTACGCACAATGAAGGGTTTCGTAGTTGGGATGAATTTATCCCAAATACAAACTTAACATTGTAGTTGAAATACATGTGTTCCAATACATTCCAACTGCAAATATAAGTTTGTATCTACGCACAATTTTGAGAGATTTACCACGTTATTTTAAGACCATAGACTTCTTATAGGTTTTTCTGTAATCTATGAGTAAAGAGCCATATTATGTAGTTTTTTCAAAGGTCCAGTAGTTTCGGAGATAAGGGTAAATTTTCATCGAATTTCTTAAATGTCTTTAAAAGTATTTATTTTATAATTATATAAAAAATATGTTTAAGATCTTCACACTTTCATTAATTTGACATGTCACACGGTACTGTTAGCAAAACTTTATTTTTAATTTTCTTGCATTCCCTCCAAAAGTGACCTCTATGTTCAAAATAAATTTATTTACGTTATACGTTCGTGTTTGGGTCACAGAACTATATATATGTACCAAATTTTAACTTAATCAGTCCATTAGATTCGGAGCAAATTGGCTGTGACAGACGGACAGACAGACAGACACACGAGTGATCCTATAAGGGTTCCGTTTTTTCCTTTTGAGGTACGGAACCCTAAAAACGTCTCTACAAAATCTAGTTACTACGTTGGGTCGGCGACGTATTGCGCTGAGTCGTGGTGTCATGTAGCCTTCCGTGAAAACGCCAGTACACGACACCCACTGGCCAAAATTCCTCCTTCATGAAAGTCTCCAGGTGATGAGTCGGAACCCGCACCACAAAAGATTTGAAGTTAATCTTGTGGCGCGACTCCAACTTCTCGACTCTCAAGGTGAACTTGGTCTTCATCCTGATGTACTCCACGACCTCCTCTACCTTCGTGGTGTGATGCAAACGTGACACGTACAGCTGCGTCGATGGAAAAGCGGGACGCAGCAACATGTCGGGACCAGTCAATGCGGTACCGCACTGATTGCGACAAGCAGGCTTCTTCTTCTTGTTCTTCTTTTCCACACGAATGATGCCTTCTTCATCCGCCTGTCCTTGGCTTGTTACCGGCGGCAACGAGCTTCGAACTGCTTCGGAGGGTCTTTGGGCACCCCTCGTATTGTTGGGTTGCTGCTGATGCTTTGCAGGAGCTTTAATAACAGCAGCCGAATAAGCACGTCCCGGTGTTGACGTGCTAATATTGGTCGGCGCCCCAACGATGGGGGACGCGAGGAGGGTGGGGCGCGGTTCTGCATCGCTTGCAATGACAGCGGCTGGCGACGAGTCAAATTTTGCTGACTTGAAACTCAGCTGCGATTCATTGAATGCGCCGTGACGTGTGTTGACGCTGGTAGCTGGTTCGTGTGACCTACATACCGCGTTGCGTAAATCTGCTACCTCAATACGTAGATCACTGATGGTGGATTGCGATGCTTCCAACTTCAACTGCATCTCGTCCTGGCTTGATCTTAGGGTTGTGATGTCCCGTAGCAGCCTGATGACGTCAACGTGGTCGAATGTGACGGGGGGCAGCTTGCGCAAATCCTTCGCCACGAACGTCGGCACGTCGTCCAGGTCAGTCTCCTTCAATACTTTTATAATATCTTGGAGACTCTCCCTTTTTATCCCTCCTGCGGGTCGGCATTCGGTCGGCCACATGTAGCGACTCATACAGCAATGTTTTCGCTCTGCGTATCTCCTCTTCATTGAAGTTGGATTTGCAGATCTGGATCACACTGACTTCGTCCAAGATATCCAGCTGGTACTGCAGGAATGCCAGGACCTCGTTCACCACTAGTTTTTTGGAACGTATGGTGGCAGCGACATTTGCCATAATTTTCTCGGCGCAAAATAATAATTTCCGCTTACAGTGTAAGGGCGTCCGACTGCAACGGCGGATCGCACTGCACTGCAACTTTGTTTTGCGATATTGATAACCAAAGCAATCCATCAATGCTTCACTAATTAATCAAACGCATATAGAAACCACAAATGGAACAAGTTAATAACAACTAGTATATAGGCTTTGCCTACAGAAAATAAAGTAATTGGAAATATCTATCATTTTCACTAAAACAAAGAAACTCAATGAAATGATGAACTTGCGTGACAAATGCTATGGTAAAGCTACTAAATTTGAACATCACATAAGCTCACACAAAGAGCTTAAATACTTAGTTAGGGCCACTTTTGATAGTAAAAAGTGAGCATATTTAAAAAAAAACATTAAACAGCCAAAGACTTTATGGAACCATACAATGTATAAAAAAACCCTGTTCGATCCATGAGGGGTTGTTAAGTATTGTACTGAGTGTCTATTTATATGGAAATATACGGGCAAAAAGAAAAAATAAATACACCGCATTTTTTTTTAAAGGGGGTGTTTTCCCAGGATAATACATGGGCGGCCGTCGTTTAGAATACATGGGCGGCCGTCGTTTAGCGGGTGTCCACAAGTCGTAACTTATGACCCCTGTTGAAAATTTGCTAATTTCGAATGGAATTGAGATAATTTTGGTTAGAAATAACTTTTTATTTTCAATAATAATAAGATTTTTGATTACTTTTTGGTAATGTTATTGCAGTACCTATGTGCTCTTTTCGGATCGGACAGGGCTTTTTTTACACGTTGTATAAAATCTTCCATAGCTATTAAAAAGAACCAGAGCACAGTCTACTACACTTTTGTAAAAAACCTGGTTGGTAACAACTCTGAGAAAATAATTACCACTTTTTGGATGTGCCTGGCAGTGGTAGGGTCAGTAATGCTGATTTGACTTACTTTGAACACCACAGATTAGATTAGATTATGTCCAGGAAGCAATGGTGCTGAGACTTTTACATGGTCTTATTAAGTCCAATGCTCAGTGTTCTGACCATGTCTCCCTGGAGATGTTGATGATGACTCGTCCTCGTACCTTTGCAGCTATAACAGTTGGTTCTAAACCCAGTTAAGTCCAAGTACATTCTCATGGGATCAAGAGATTTAAAAAATAAAATTTTAGGGTACAATCTGGACTTGAAGATTGACGGGTGTACTATTGATATAGGGTACATGAAGTCGGTAATCTTTGGGTGGTGTTTGACGAGCACCTGCATTTTGAGACACACATCATGCTGTGGCTCTGTAGGTGAGCTTTTGTACCGTGTACGGCCGTAAATAAGTGTGAACATGCGTGTCATGCTGTGTGAGTCACTTGTTTTACCTAAGCTGAACTACGCTGACACTGTGTGTGGTGCGTGCATTCTCGGTAGAAGTGAAAAGTTGATCCAGCGAGTACAGAATGCTTGTGCGAGATTTTGTTTCAATGTCCCTCCCCGATCTCACATAACTCCATTTTTAAATAAGGGTAATTGGATGAGAATTTCAGATCGCAGAAAGCTTCATCTGGCAACCCTACTCTTTGGCACAATTCTCACAAAAAAAAAACAGAACATCTTTATAGGAAATTGACCTGGTCACGTGACATAAATAAAGTTAAAGCAAGAGTATCTTCTTACCTTCTGCTGGCTTCAACGCACAAAACTGCTGCATTTCATGGAAGCTTTAAATTCGCAGTCTCTCGCTGCTGGAACGACTTGTCAGTTGTAACTTTTAGTACTAAATACGCAACATATGATACGAGTACAAAAGGAAACCAGTTTCTGAACTTGCCCAAGGACTGCACGCAGTTGGTATTGGTGACCTTAGCGGAGTCTAATGTTCCTAGCAGCATGATTTTGCTTCAATCGCTTTGTTTTGCTCGGTGACTGAATCTCTTTCTTCCGATTTACACAACACAACACAGTCAGTCACAACACAACAATACTTTATATTATTTATTTGCACCACTTTCTTGCCTTATCTTATATTATTAACTCATTGTTTTATTTATATCAATACCTCTCGTTAAAGAGTAGTATATTCTTTGACCAATATTATATAATTTCTTTAACTACTCCAATAATACATTGCACATATAAATTGACAGCCGAATGTATCGCAGATTCGCAGTGCGCCCGCGTTCCTTTGCTTCTTACCACAGATATACTGTATCATGGACAAGTGATGTTGGAACGTCGGGCATAAGTCGATTCTTATATTTATTACACAGTATCAGTTTTTGTTAAAATTTTTATTGTTTTATTTATTTTGTAATCCATTAGTGAGATTTATATATGTCCGTAGGTGTGTCCATGGCATCACAGCGGGCCCTATCAGAATACCTTTATTATTTTTTTATATATCGCAGTATCATGCAGAGATAGGTCTTTTTGGCCTCGCACAGGTCGTTATTATTTTGTTGGTTTTAAAATGGTCCTCATTTATTTTATTTTTTATTACTGTTTATATTTCCTGTGCTTGTCCCAAATAAAATATTTTATTTCTTTCTAAAATCAAATAAAATTAAAAAATTAAATGTTCCCGTACCTTTTTTTTGTATGGGAAATTATCAAATAACTTCGCCCGCCCTGGGCGGAGCGGGAGGGCGTGTCAGACACTTCCTGACTAAAACCCACCCGTGTTTCTTCAGTTGCCCTGTTGCCGGGGGCCACGATTTCCCTTTCGGCCTTATTCGCAACTCCGGCAGGCATCGGCCCTAGCGGACCCCGTCAATTCTGCTGACATCTCTTTGAGGCGCGCGTGGAACACAACGCGCCGTCGGCGTCGACCCGGGCCTGGTCCTTATCGGACGGCGAGCTACCTATTGCTCACCGTCCGCAAGCCCGCGCCTACGGTGGCCGGAAATCGGCTCGCGATTCCCGACGCCCAGGGCGTCTCCTCCTGATGTTCCCGTACCTACTATAGGGATACCTATTTACTGCTTATCTCGCAACTTGCGTGGTGGAGTGTACCGAGCATGGAATGTGATTTTGATAAACGACATAGAATTGGATAGGATTTGTTTTTGTTTCTAAACCTTTTTAACATGACAATAAGTACATTTAAATAATTTTTTCTTAGCCGTTATTGTCCCACTGCTGGGCAAAGGCCTTCCTACTCTCTTTCCACCTCTCTCTGTCTAGAGCTTCTAAGGACCAATCTTTCTTAAAGGAGTCCAGCTCATCCCGCCATCTCCGTCTGGGCCTGCCGCGATGTCGTTTGCCATTAAGCGGGACCCACTGGGTCGTAAGTTTGGCCCATTGATGGTTTGACATGCGGCAGATGTGTCCAGCCCAATTCCATTTAAGCGTGGCAGCTTTCCGAGTGACATCAGTTATTTTAGTGATGGAACGGATTGTTGTATTCTTAACCCGGTCCACAAGTTTAATACCAAGAATACTCCGTTCCATAGGTCCTCGATATGACTTTAAACTGTCGTGCATTTAGTATTGAACTAAATGTAGAATGCCACCTGTGGGCTATGGGAAAAATCCCAAATAGGCTCAGGTGGAACAGTCGGCATCAGTACAGGATGTCGACTCAGGGCGGCGGCTGATGAGCGTCTTGGACGTCAAAGGTGGCGCCCACGGATCTAGTCAGACGATCCACTGTACACCCACCAACTCGCACTAGACAAGCGCGGTGGGTTAATTTGTCTAAACCCCTACTCTCTCATTTAAATAATAATAAAATTAAAAAATACAACAAAAGGCAAAATAAACAAATAACTACTAAATGATAAAATCAAAACTGAAAAGGGTAAACTTTTACGTTCAGGTAATAACCACAGAGGACCCTCGACCGAAAAATGACACCTACACAGTTGAACCTAGCCAAACAGCCCCAAGCTGCCTTCAGAAACTATGTAAATTATCAAATTACCTCGCACAGTGCTCAGGGGGGGTGGCTCGCGCTAAAAATAACCTTTATCTAGGCTCACACAGCCTTTTGTTTCATTGAGTATATTTTTTATGTCGGCTTTGTAATCCCTACGGAATGCTGGGCCCAGACCGAATTTTATGCAAAGCTCTACACAGATCGTTCAGGGTGTCAAAATACCGTCTTAGCAATTAAAACACAGGAATTCCTGGAAATAATTAAGAGCATCCAGATGGTCTGTTAAGCAGCCGCCGCCGCCGCTGATAAGCGTCATTCGTTAGTAGGAACATTGCGAGAACGGAACCGTTCTTCGAATAACTTCCATCAAAGATTCAGGCAATAATCAAAATTTGATTAAAGAAACCTTTCAATTCGTTCATTAATTAATTAACTGAGAGCGGAAGTGATTTTCTTAGAGTCGAGTCAAACATTCAACGTGCTGTCCAAATGTAAGGGTTGTAATATTACAAAACTTTGAACCGAGGATCGTAAAAACTTGAAAACAGAGGTAATGTCGTAAATTTTCATTTCAACTTGGTAAGTTCGCAAGTTCACCTAAAAATAAGTGTAAAAGTTAATTAGAAACTTTTTACCTACTGTTTTATGAAGCAGAAGATTTTTAATTTTATTTAAAACCTTTTCTTAACCGCAATACCTACCGCTTAATCTTACCTTAATCTTCTTGCTGTAATACTCCCCACATTTCATCCTTGTTTCCTAAAATCAATCATACTTTTTAAACAGGTATGAAAGCAAGAAATAACATAATATTTGAAACACCATAACTATAGGTAACAAACGCCAAACTTATTATAATCCTCCACTACTGTGAGTTTTCCATTAGTCTAAACTAATATTATAAAGAGAAAAGATTTGATTTTTTGTATGTTTGTTTGTAATCAATAAACTCAAAAACTACTGAACTAATTTTAAAAATTCTTTCACCTATAGAAAGCTACACTATCAGCGAGTAACATGGGCTATATTTTATTGACTTCCACGAGAACGAAGTCGCGGGCAGAAGCTATTATCAATAAACGTCGTCCGTCTGCCACTTATGTATGTCTCGGTCGTTTGTCGTAACTCAGAAGAAAGCGCAAAGTAATGTTCTGTTACGTACATAATGCATCACTTGAGTTATTTACAATGATCAAACAAATGAGCGATATATCTAGTTTAATGTTAGTTGCACAGCAACTGACACCAAGTACTGATTCAATAAAATGTAGTTCAGTATACTGCCCATGGATAAATAAGAATCTTGAATAATATTCAACCTGTAAAAACCAATTTATGGTACCTACCTAGTATAAATAATCAGCCTGTAATGTTCCCGTTAACTTTCAACATTCCGGAATGTCTTACAAATGCAGGCTAAGTAGAAATCTTTTCCATCCGAGCAAGTTAAGTTAATCTGTTGAAGTTGATCCAGTGGAATCCAATTCGTGGCCCACTCCAGGCCGCTCCGGGCCGCTCCGGGCCACTTCGGGCCAGCGTCTTCCTGAGTTATATTGCCAGAGACCGCTTCCCTCAAATTGGTAATGAAATTGGACGTGTTCAATTAGGCAGCGTAAGCAGCTCCGTCTATTAGGTGGAATCTAATTACACTGGCGCTAGTAGAGGAACTATCTTGCCGAAATAGGCAGGTATGTAGGTTAGCTGAACTGGGAGTTTATACAACATTTTGAAACCGGATAGCTTTGAAACAAAATTTTTGGAAAAAGCTTGTGGTGGCACTTTATCTTTTCTCCTAAAAAATATATTTTTATTTACCAAATACGGTTTCTGTAGCAAAACTGGGCCATTTAACTCGTTAATATTTTATTTAATTTTGTGTTAGTTCAAAATGTGTCTTCAAAGTCTTTGCTTGATTATTGGTAACGAAATACGTTCTTCTTACACCCTCATGAATTTATACAGAAATCTATCATTTATAAACCTCTTCTAAGTAATTACAAAACATCCTGAAGCTCAACCAAATTACGAGGAAGCACAGTAAATGCACATCTGCGGAGAGATGTCAGGAATCACAACGGTTGCCGGTTGCACGGGCGCCTGGTCGCGTCGGGAACTGGATTAGCTTCCACCTCGACAAATTCACGTTATCATGTGATAAACGTGAGCAATGCTACAGAACCGTTAGGAAGCAAGTTATCGGTCGCATGTGGCGATATGTAGGTGAACTTGGTTAGATATTAGAAGTGGACTGATACCTACACATCAGAGATTGAAAACCTCAAACACACCTACACCTTACGAGGACTATACAACAATCAAGTCAACAATAAAAGAAACGCCTTGCGTACAAAACAAATACTTAAGACATAGGTACAAAGATGGTCAAGGTAAAGCCGTCGTCGCATGTCATTATGATTTTGTAGGTGTTGCTGGCAACCACATGGTATACAGGCATGCGACCACGGCTTTACCTTGACCATTTTTGTACCTATGTCTTGGTTTCTGTCTGAAATGTTTTCTTGTTTCGTACTTTTTTGATCACTTTTATTATTCACTTTTTTTTTCGTGGGTTTCAGTTTTTCAAACAATTTATTTTATTTATTCATTTCTGTTTTAACGAACAAAAATATCGAGCTTCAAAGAAATCCAAAATTTTAATATTTCGTTGTACTTGTTTTTCTTCCGAGTGGCATTACAAAACGTAACTATTTATTAGGATTTTATTAACAGCGCGTTGATATCATTTTATTTTAATCATGCTTTTTATGGTATCATTATCAGCTTATATTTTATGGTATAATAGGTATTAATTTTACAGCCGCGCCTTAGGTGCTTACCGTAGTTTTGCTTGTTTTTAATTTAACAATTTAAACATCTTTATTTACTTAGACAATATTATAATATGCAAATTTGTAATAAGCTCGTCAAGAGCTTTCTTTTGATAAGTACCAAACATGTCATGATACCTCAATTAAAGGAGATTGCCCAAATACAGTAGTACTCTTGAGAAATGTCTCGTGTCTCAAAAAGTTGAACAACATGATATATCTAAAATATAAATAAATTTTTAAATAAAATATAATTATTATTTATAATGGGAGTTTTTTTTAACAATAATTAGTACTTTTAAGTTTCCGATTATGAAGTACGCTATTTTTTACTATCGCCTGTATTGAGAAGAAATAGAGAAATAGACATCCCTAGTATTGACTAGGGATGTCTATTTCTTCTATTGCGTGTAATGTGCCTACCTACCTACATAAAATATAAGATATCGATTCTGTATTGATTGTTCAATTTATTATTGCGTATCAAGTTAAATGACTGTTTATTTAATTAAAAAAGGTGTATGCAATATGTTTAAAGCACGAATATGCTAAAAATTGAAATCAAGTAAGATTTGGTGAGGAGGTAACAGGTGGTCACCAGCAACTAGCCACCTGACATAGCTACAGATTTTACACAAATGTATTTTAAATACACAAAGTGTAAACCCATTCAGACTCTTTCAAATAGCTTTTTTCAATTCATTTTACGGTCGAACATAAACTAATAAAAACATAACGAACAGTAATAATTTTTTTGAAAATATCTCGGAAATGCCGCTGTAGTTTGTGCTGATTTTTTTGTGGAAGTATTTAGACATACCATCGGGTATTTTAAAAATGATTTGATGAAGACACAATAATGTTGAATTCAGTACATTTGTCCATAGTACCATGGGCAATCTCCTTTTTTGAGGTCAGAATTGTACGTGTAAAGTCCACCATATAAATTTTTGGGTGAAATTATATAGCCTATATCACCCACATTATTATTACGAATCTATTGATACTTCATTCATCAAAATTGGTTCAGTAGTTTAGGCGCTACGGTGGAACATACGTAAATACAAACATATTTACATACATACATACATAGACTGCTAAAATCATAACCCTTCTTTTGGCTTTGCCGTAGTCGGGTAAAAACGTAAAAAGAACCTAACCTCTGATAGACATTATTCAATACAACAAAACAATACAATATCGCATCAACATCTGGCGTCGTATCTCTAAACCAAAGGGGGTAGATATTTCTCCCACGCACTTCCTCGCTCGAACTGTTGAAGGCGCTATCTGTTCCCAAATTATGTTTAAGCACCTCAACTTAGTTTTAATAAAATACTTTCCAAACTTTCCAGCCAGCTATGAGGGCTAAACGGAAGCCGTAACCGACTCAGGGAAAATAAACCTTATTTAATGAACCGAAGAGGTTGAAAATAAATTTGTTTTCGTGAGTTTAGAACAGGCGTTCCACCCGTCTGGGTAGACAGCTATCATCTAAACTAATCTGCACTAATATTATAAAGAGAAAAGTTTTAATCTTTTGTTTTTTGTTTTTACACATTTATATTACTTGCTTTTGCCCGCGGTTTCGAGCAGTGGTGGAGCAGTGGTAATGGCCGCGACTTAAGAGGTGTAGGTCGTAGGTTCGAACCCAGACAGGCGCTTTACTTTGTGTAAATTATTTCATCACCACTGCTCTCAAAACGGTAAAGGAAAACATCGTGAGAAAACCGGCATGTCCTAGAACCGAAAATTCGAAGACATGTGACATCTACCAATCTGCACTGGGCCCGCGTGGTGGATTACGGCCCACTCCCTCTCACAGAGAGGAGGCATGATGATAATTATATACATAGATATATTATTATAGATATGTTATAATTTAGGTACGATCAAATAATCACACTAGCAATTCACACAGTGTAGGTGTGTGACACAACCATACGGAACGCGCGACAGTTTGTGTTCACTGCTTCAACATCACCGGGAAACTCTACTTAACTCCGGTCGAGCTTTATCTAGTAGACTCTGTCGAGATTTGTCAAATCAGAAATATTATTTATTCACTGACAGCGTGTTAGTTAATATTAGTACTGAGTGTGATATATGTCGCAGGCAGATTGTAACAAGTGGGGCAAAAGTAATCGCCCTATTGGAAGACGCTATAACGTTTGCAAATGGCGCCAAATATCAATTCTGTTTTGACATTTGTGAAGTAAACAGATGTAGAATACGCGTCCATAAGCCATGGAACGCTATACTCCTCAAGAACTTGGAATAATTGTTTCAGGAAGCATTTCCGCGTCGTCTAATCTCTCGCTTTGGCGATTTGCACTGCCGATTTGACCACTCCAGACTTTTTTTGTGTGATTTACTTAAATCCCGGGTTTATGTTAACAAGCCTCAGACTCTTGAAACCCTTAAAGAGAATATCCGACAGGAATGCGAGGACCTATCGCCGGAAGTTCTGACACAAGTGATGGAAAATGCAAATACTTAACCGATATCATTATCTCGATTTGATGGAAAAAATTCTAATTCATTAAACAAACATAATCCACAAGAAGAACCAAAATTTTTAATTCCTTAGAAAAGTTACAGCAAAACAACATGCCTCACCCTGTATGATTTGTCATTATACAGATGGTGCCAATTGGTAATACAGATGGTATTTAGTTCTATTTCATACCACGCGCGTCGCTTCTAATCAAAGCAAGAAAAACCGGCCAAGTGCGAGTCGGACTTGCACACGAAGGGTTCTGTACCACCATCCAAAATTAAGCAAATAAATGAAAATACTAAACGTTAATTCATCTTAAATTTAAAACTCGCGTATTTCTTATTGATACTAAGAATTACAAAGTTGTTTTTTGCAGTTGCAGAAAATCACCCATATTTAAATAAAATACCTTTAGAATCGGCGTTATTAGTATTTGGTGATTATATACAGTACATGGTACTCCTTTTTAAGGATATTTCTCGTCGACTGGTCGACACTTCACGTGACCAGAGGGCTGGCTCGTTCTTTGGCCAAAGAATTAGCATTGCCATTCAACGTGGCAATGCTGCCAGTCTTCTGGGCACGTTTCCGGATGACAGCGATGCGGACGAATACTTCGACGCCTAAGTGTCGTTTTGTTTTTATTATTTTTATTTATACAGATAGTTAGTCTTTTAATTTAGTACCTAATGCAAATAGTTAGCTATGTTAAAACTGTACATGGTACATGATATACAGAAGTTTCAAATTCCTACCTTGTTTAGTTGTTGAGGTAGAGCTCGTACAAAAATGATCTAAAACTGACTGACTGACTTCTTCATTTTTGAATATAAAAAATACATTTGTTCTCTACTCGATGATGATGATATAATCTGTGAAATTTTCTACTGTCTACCTATTACGGTTCATGAGATACAGCTCACTAACAGACAGACGGACAGCGGAGGCTTAGTAATAGGGTTCCGTTTGGCATCCTTCGGGTACGGAACCCTAAAAATGGCGTCGAGTAGTGGTTTCAAAAAAATATCATTGAAAACAGTGCAACTTCTACGTGTGCAAAGGACATTTATATTATAATTTACTCTTAATTTAAATATTCATAGGTACGAGTACCAGATTGGTGGAATAAAGTCTGATTTGTCGAATTTTCATCTATTTTCTTAAATAACTTTAAACGTACTTATTTTAAAATTATAAAAAATATATTTAAAATCCTCGCTACAAGCCCTTTCATTTGATAATGTCACACAATACAGTTTAGACAGTTGTCAGTGTCTATCAATTTTCATGTTTCATACCGAAAAAAAAACATTGAAAAGGTTTTTATTTAAGTATTCAAAAAAGTATTTGTAATCTTAACCAACATAGTGAAGTCTGCGTAAAATCACCCAATATGTAGTCAACACAATATTCATATATTTTTTTATAAAAACAACACGTCTCAAAACCAGTTCATTTATGTTATTCCTCTAATGTAACGCATTATTTAAAAAAAAAAGTTTTTTTAAACTTACTAATGGAAACATTGACGGAATTAGTCACACCACCAGACCAGCAATCAAAGCGCGGCTGCCATATTGTTATGTCAAGCAACATGAAGGTGTTGTGTGTGGGATGAAAAGGAAACTTTAAATTTGATTTTTCTTGCAAATTCTTAAAAATACAATTCTAAGTATGTTTGATCTAAATCTTATCCGAAAACTATTTTGTTTGTGTTATTCAGTCACTTAAGAGCTGTAATTACTAAGTGAATCTTTAATTGTTGAAGAAACAATCAAAAACATGAATCCATGCATCTTTTATGTTTATTTAAATTACTGTAAACATGAATTTTAACATAAAATAAAGGATTAGAATGAATCACTAGGTATAACGTATTTCTTTTTTTGTCATTATTGATAAAAAAATTGTCTCGCTAAAATGTTGTCATTTTCCATTTTCAGGCTGATTTTAAGGCCTTGGCAATCTTTTAAGGGTGACTCATGATTACTTCTTTATTATTAGTTAAGATCACATAAAACCTCAGAAGAATAACCAATATACGCTTTTGGCAGCATTTTAGTTATTCTTCTGAGCGTCAGAGTTTTGATAAATCAACCTTTCAGATTTTAACTATGAATAAACATAATAAAATACTTGACTGTTTTTCTCTTACACCATGAACATAGCCCTTGTTTTCCTTTATGTTACTTTTATGTAACTGTGACATAAAAATAACATCAATGAAAATGTCCATAATTTTGGTTTTGACCCTTTAACCCAATTTTTACTTGAAATCATTATGTTTTAAAATCTCCCACATGGCAATGGAAATAGTGAAGGATATGAAAACGTTTCCTCTCGTGGCGGCATGGTAACGTTTACATTTGAAATAACAACTTCTTTTTCCAGCTTTCGCGGGAAAATATCCAGCTGACATACTAGACTATTTTTCTTTCATTCAACTTCATTCATTTTTCTCGTATACATGAAAATGTTCCGCGCAAGGAGAGAATATGTTCGCCTATTTTATTTAGTTTACAATGAAAGGATAATTATATTTTTCTATGGAACGGAAAATTATTAAAAATGTTGTGTTCAATGTGTTTACAAAATAAATTGAACACAACATTTTGAACTATAATGATTGGACTTTCTGATATTTCATTTTCGTTTCCCTTTTTGTTTGATGCTGTATCATCATCATGATTGAATAAACATTTTCATTTAAAAGCACTATAAATCAATCACATTAAGGTTCTCTGTTATACCTATATTACAGAACAAATTATTTACGTCAGTTACCTAAACAGTAATGCGAAATCTGTTATCCGATATTTTACGTTTTAAATGAAATTCGTGAACTGTATAATTAATTTAATTGCTGTTATCATAATAATTATCTAATAATAATCGTATTCTCATATTTAATATAAATAAATATTTGGTAATTTCAAACCTTATTTATAGTGAAAGGATTCATTAAGCTTCGTGCAGACTGGCGCGACAAAACAATTTCTAAGAAAACTGCACGGTAGAACAATTACCGGCGTCGCCTCGCGCCGCACGCCGTCTGCGTCGTCGCGTCGCCCCATTCTGCACGAGGCTGAAAACGTAATCTACTTAGGACGATTGACTGATCTAATTCATTCCCTTTGCATTTTATTTAAAAAAGGTTTTATGAAAATAGAAAATATAAAATTAATCTTTAATTCGCTTAGTATTTACGGCTTTCAAATAAATATTATGTGTAAAACTCAAAAGTAATAATGTATAATCTAGATAATATTAGCAGGCCCATTCAGCTGCAGTACCTAGACTTTATATGCTGTTATGTAGTAAAGCTTAGTGCAGACTGACGAAGTGGAGCTCCGACATATTTCTTCGTTTCGCTAGCATGACTTCTAGTAGCTCTTCACGACTCGGCTTTAGCCGCAGTTCGTAGGTTGTAATTCCTTAGCTACTGGTACATTTCCGTGTTTCGGCACTTTTCCATTTTTATTATAGTTTTTATTGCACGTCTTATTGTATGGGATACTAAAGTATGCCTTTTACAATTTCTGTTATTTTTGACTGTGTTCAATTGTGAAGTACTTTTAAAAAGTTGTGAAAAGTTTATATATCAGTTCAATGTATAATGTATTTAATACAATAGAAAAGCACCATGGTACACATACTATCATTATTCATATTTTTAATGATTTCAGTGTGTTTTTTATTTGAATTTGGTAATTAAAATAAAACAAATATGAAATCGAGTACATATTTTGCAAAACAGAATAACCCTGTCTAAAAATGAGCAATCCTCGTGAAAGAAAAAACCGGATTGCTCCGTTGTTGTAACAAACGCAAAACATTGTTTAATTGAGCTGACATTGACTGATCGCGTCATCTATCACAAGGACCAGTGAATCTGAGCGAACGCGTAAGATGTAGGGTGCACGGCTGCGTCCTTGGATATTATACAGAATATCGAAAAACGAAGATATGGGTAACGTGCCATGTCAAGCTAGCACTATAACTATTAATTCCTCAGTAAACTGCACAAACACGACCGCTCAGGTTACCATACAGTACACACATCTGTTCACAAACCTCACTACTTAGCATGCAAACAAAAGCCGCAAGCCATACCATAAAATTTTACACCGCAGTATCCGCAGCCGTCGGATATCCGCAGCCTTCACATTAATGTGCACCCCGCCTTACGTGCGGCCATACAATACATCAAGTAATGGATTTACGAAAAACACAGTTTTTGAGTGGCAGGCAAAAGCTAAAGCTAATGAGAATGTAGCGCATGCATGTGTGTTCAATTGAAAGGGATAAAATAAATACTTTAATGGATTGACCTCGTCCGATTTATTGGGAGTTTTTAGAGACTAGGTTGAATTCAGATCTGAAATAATAAATTCTGATCAGTGATTTTATTAAGTCAAAATATGGTAGAAGTTCAAAGCATGCATTATTTTCAATATCTGAGACACTCCTAACTTACATTGAAGGAAAACATGAGTAAACTTGTAAATAAAGATAGTCTGAACTCGACGGAGGTGTGCAAAATCAAAGTTGTCGATGGAAACAACAAACAGCTGGAGAACAACTATACAAAGGCAGTAAGTAAGTTGTTCTCTTCAACTTTGTGACTACTTTGCGTCTCACAAGTATTGTCAAAAGAGCCTCTTTAAGTTGCAAGTGCACTTTAAGTTATAACTTGTTCTATAACTCTGCTATATTGCTATTATTGCAAACTGTTGCACTCCACTCTCTCACTTTCTGGTCACACTTTGTCTGTCTTTGATATATTTTCTGATACTTGCATAATTTTAAGTGAAAATTTAATATTTTCGTCGCAGTTATCAGTGTATTTTAGAAGTGATTTCTTAATGTGTTTTAAAAGTTCTTTCAAAGCTAAAGAATTCTGTCCAGGATCAACGGAATTCAGTTCAGTGACATGATGACTGAGGCTCACTGTCCACATACCAACCTACTGTCACAGTTGTGTTTCTCTATATTTATCAGACTCACTTATGTACTTACATTAATTAGGTACCTACTCGTTAAAATTTAGGAACCTCTTTGATTAGATCTGCTACCTGCTATGAATGTAATTAACACTAGCAAAACCTCTTCTATAAATTACTCTACATACTTTTAAGTTGAAACTGCATGAAAGTCTTTTATTTGAAATCGGTTTAGGAATTTTATGATCATTATTTTCCTAGACTTCATCATCATCATTACACCCGAAAGACGTTTATTGCTGGACATAGGACGTAGCGGGTTCCTGCGGCCTTCACAAGGTCGTTAGGCTTCCTGGACTTATTGCAATTTACTTGAGGTAGTCGTAGTATGTCGCACAGATTATTATTAGGTATTAGTCACCATCTTTTATTTTCTAGTCATATTTCTACATCTTCTAGGAATTTGAAACTAACTCTTACTCTTTTGGCAGGAGGCACTGCGCGGGCGTCGATGCGCATCGCTGCGGTCTGCAGCGACGCCGGTGCGGGGGGCGGAGGACTCGGGGCGTAGCACCCCCTCCACCGCGCACCGCGCCTCCCCGTCGCCCGCAGACACCCCCGCCCCCAAGAAATCCAACTGGGAAGTGATCGAACACTTCTCTTCTAGCAAGAGCAAAAGAAGTCCTACCGCTGTGAGTATTACTCTTTTACTAGGTATAAGTACAGGCTAACAAGGAGATGGGTATACAGGCTACTATTTTTGAACAATGTTGTAACTGTTGCAAGTGGACAGATTAGTAATTGTCAAGTCTTTACGAAAAGTTACGCAGTGTACTGTGTCGTGGATAGATGAATATTTATGCCTGTCTAACTTTTTGTTGTTTGTACTTACATCATTTTAATTGGGTATACAGGTGATGTATTCATGGATGTGAACACCCTATGACGCGATGGTGGAACACGAGTCAACTGCTTCTGACAACATTGCACTTATTAATAAAACTGTTTCACAAAAAAGACAACCTACCTCCACTGTAAAGTGAAAAATAAACTAAAATTTCAGAAGTCGGTGGCAAATAACGTCAAAAACCATAACCAGTAGTCGAGTCGCAACCCGTGAAATACTTAAGAATAAAAATACTATTTATTTGCATAAAACACGGTATAAAAATATGGTAAAAGAACAATATTTAGAACAAAACATATTTTGCCAATATAATAATTAGTGTGCAAATTTTTCAGTAGATTTGACTTGTTCATTAACATTTTTTGTCAATGAAATCTTTAACACTATAGAAATTATTAACACATAACCATTCGTAAACTTTATTTTTAAGATACTAGTGTTTAAATTTTTGAGACCATGTGGTAACTTATTATGTAAACGTACACACATTGCAAGGCAGCTTTTAATATATTTAGTTAGTCTTGGAAACTCGCTGTGAGGTCTCGTCGGTTTCGAACATTACCATCATCTGCTTTAAGAAATAAATTCTGATTATTTCTTACAAACATACATATTATTATTTGAACACACTTATTATTTGAGTAGGTTCTATGGCCATCTGTGGTCTTCATCATCAGTTCCATTTCACCAAATGGTGCTTTCCAAGAAAAAAATCACGAGTTACTATAAAAAATACCTAAATCGCTATAGGTGTGCCTATAATATTTGAAGAGTTCCCTCGATTTCTCCAGGATTCCATCATCCAATCCTGATATCTATCTCTATTCTTTATATCGAAGTTGTTTACCAGTTTACCGCCCTTACAAGTGAGGTACATCTGATTGATCGCCAACTTAGACCAGTTTGGCGAGTACTGGCTTCCCTCGAGGAGGACCCTCCGTTTCAAATAAAAAAAGAATTTTCCAAATCGGTACAGCCGTCTTCGACTAATTGAGGAATATACGTAAAAAATAAAAAAAGATTCCGAACAACTGAGAACCACCTCCTTTTTTAGAAGTCGGTTAAAAAGAAAATAGTCGCATTTAGTAGAAACTTGTTTACTTACATGTGATAGATGGCTGTCAGGCTGTCGCTTGAGTAACCCTCAGTTGCCACGGCTGTGAAATTTCGCAGTATATTTCCACATAACATCACAAGCAAAATAAAGCAGGTTATTGTAAAACGAAACAGTTCTGGCGTGTGTGGGAGTCACTGTTGACTTCATTAATGTAGCTTACGTCTGAGCTAATAGCGCCTCGTTTCGTTTCGTGTCCTGAGGCGACTCCACTAATTTCACTCCTAAAGGAAATATTTCAGCGGAATTATATCGCATTGCGGTTCGAAATTGAAACAATTACAACAAACCTACCGCCGAAACGAGACCTACAGCTTTATTGTAAAATTGTCTAAAAATATTTCATTACATTGAACAGAGTTGCTCTCAGAATCACGTATAAATACGTCAGAAAATCGTCCTCTTTATCCTCTCTTAATTGAAAAGCGTCCGTTCGGTCCCGGTCGGGGCGCCTGCCGCCGCCGATCGTTCGCAAATTTCGTGGATTCGGTCCGTTTTCCGTCGCTCCCGATCGAGTTAGTACCCGGAATGTGCGTAAAAACTTGGAAATGCGTTCAATTGGACCTCAGGGATGACAGCCTTTGCCATTATTGTCCTCTTTATGGTTATAAATTCCATTTTTAGGTGTTATCTGTAAGTAATCGAGTGAGGGCTTTAGCTGGCTGCAAGTCCGGTACTACTCGTTTAGTGCAATGTATGTATGAAGTGTCTTGTTTCACGGTCGATGGATTGCTAATTATATTAAGTGGGGCTTGAGTACATTTCTATTTGGATTCTTTCAAAGCCTCTTGTTTTCGATATGAGATTGGTTTTTCTTCATCGATTGGCTCGTTTTTGTAGAATTATGTCGTATCTACTCCCAATATTTTTTGTAATGTACTAACATGACCTTTTCACGTAGCATTGTTGATAAGATTAATATTCTTGGAGTTGATCCCTTTTCGGGGCGAATAGACACAATCAAAGGGAATCGAAAAAGATTATTATAATAATATTCGAAGCAAGATTGGAAATTGTACCTAAAAGTATCACTCAACTAGGTTCGCGTTCAATTTTTCTCTCCAAATGGAGGTAAGTTTTTTCATACGAAACTCGGCACCTAAGTAAACAGTAAAAATATTATCGTAAAAACGTGGATCGACGGTTTGCTATTCTTTTCTTATAAAAACAATGTGGAAGACATCCGACGTCGGCCGTCGTCGTGCGGCCTCGTGCGGCCTCGTGCGGACAGACGCGGACCAATGTTGTTATTTCTTTGTCGCGTTATTCTGTGGAAGACTTTGACATAAATAGTGTTCGTAATGTCGCCGAATTTTGTCAAGGTACTTGTTGTAGCGGGTTTGCTTCTAACCCAGGTTTATATTCTTGTCTCCGCGGTATGTGGACAGCTCAGTGTAGCGAGTGTTCAGTGTAGCGAGTGTTCAGTGTAGTGAGTTTGAAGTCCTCTTGTCCTCTTGTGTTTAAATAGGTATAATTTAGAACTAAAACATATTATTGGCTTGGAGTTGTTTTTAGTTTGGTTGCTAGACTGTGTTCGTCAATCGAATCGTACGGATTAAACACAATAATATCACGCCTGTAATCTCCAAGAGTTAGGCAGAGGTGAACCTGTGCACCCACATTTCGCCAGTTATGTTTAAGTCCCATATAAAAGGGCGAGCCTATTGCCATCAACCGGACAAAAATCCAGACAAATTTCAAATGGGAAAACCTAATAACACTGCCCGACCCGGTAATCAAGCCCAGGAGCTCATGCTCAGCAGTAGCGCTTGCAAGCGTTAGACCAACGAGGCAGTCGTACGGATTCAGTTTATATAATTATCTAAACCAAAATGATAATGATGGCTCAATTAGAGGACACACTGCGGGATTATGTCCGTACATGGCAATAAAGGCGTACAGATATATCGAATACATCGGTTACGTGCATACGTGACACTCCATATAAATCTATAACTGATAAAAATACTACCTATTATAGTACCCGTATTTTGATAAGATCAATAATAAAAAAGGAAAGTTGATTGTAAGCCCCACATCAGAATTGATATTGAGGCAGGTAGGTAATTGCAAGTAAATTGTCCAAACGTCATGTTATATAAATATCAAGAATTTTATCTAATCAGCCGAAACCAGCTGGACGTAGGCTCGTCACTAATGGTTCCGTAGCACATACATAGTTATCCCTCAATACCGTTCACAGTGTTCGTCGGACGTCAATAACATGAGGAGTGACAATATTCCCTAATACTCTAATATAAGCTTTTCAATGACAGCTCTACTGAAAGCTTACTAGAATATTCTAGTAAGCTTTCAGTTAGCCTACAATATTATACCCGACGAGTTCAGTAATATATTTTTTTCCATTACTCTCAAAATGTAGGCAAAAGTTTACTCACCTCTGGTACAACAATAAGGAGAATATCATCCGGCGCTCACCTCCGCGCCCCAAGGCCTCAAGGCCCCAAGGCCTCAAACGATATCGATAAAACTCCGCCTGCTCGACACGCAGGAGCTTATTAAAAGAAAACTTGTTCCCAACTTTATACAAATAGATTTAGTTGTGAATTTGTGAAGTTTCGCCACTCCGTTTGTATTGACGTGGATATCCGACACGTCACACGCTAGCGACGTGTATACGCGCCACGTTATCTGACGGCGTGACGGCACTGACAAGGGTCCTGCCCGCCGTGGCTCCGTAAGTGGGGTGATGTTTTGATGTAGTGTTTAGGACTAGGAGGGTAGTGTGACGTTTCTGTTGTTACGTCAGATTGTTTTTGATCTGGAGATGATTGAATCAGGTTGAGTAGTGGTGGCACTGGTTATGTCTGAACATTTGTAGTAATTAGTATAATAGAAGGCCCGTCCGTAACGAACGTAAATGATCCTTATGATACCGTTAACATGGTACCTTTTATTTGACATGGTTCAGAGAAAAACAGTATTTCATATAATGAAAAACAAAACATTATAACTACGAGTACGTCCTGTCTCCAAAACAGAAACAACATTTATTGTATGGGACATGTAACGTCCACTGTACACGTACCAACTCTATAGTAGGAATTACACAAGTAAACCCGGGAGGTGTTCCACCCCTCTGTAGGGTAGTGTTTTAACAGCTGATAAATGACGGGGAGATTAAACAAAGTAAAGAGTCCTGTTTCGTCAACAAATACTATTTCGATGAATTTTTGGTCTATGTTGATTGTATGTGTTCGGTGTTAACGCCAAGATTTTTTACTATATTTTGATGGCATTTATCAATATCATTTAATTATTTACGGTATTCTAACATTGACCTACTGATATTATTATTCTCCCTCTACAACCCTACAGAAGGTTATAATATCTAACAAGGCAAGTCAGTACCCGTGCTACATCTCTTACCAGTATCGGAATATTTTACTCTGTGGCGTCTCTGCTTCCCATAATATTTGCTTATATTTTTAATGTTCCTTGTTATTTATTACCAGAATATATTTCTGAAGAATGTATGTCGGAGCAAACACGAAATAGAAAAGATGTTACTCAATCAAACAATGTTTCTACTTGTAGCAATTGATTTTGTGAGAATCTTCGAGTTATTTGGCAATAATTAAAGTAAAATCAGTATCTATAGGCGTTTGTCGCTGTAGTTTGCCCAGAAACGATTCAGTGTGACGTCAGCCACGTGTACCTACACCCTAGCGACCTTGCTACACAGTACGTTTGTCGGGGTATGAAATGTGGAACTATTTCATTCTCCTGGACAAAGGGCGCCGCCCTACCTACCGCCAACCTTCCGCTACGCCTACCTGGGGCAGGAAGATCAAAAGGGCCGCTCTCAGACAATCCGAGACAACGAGTCAATCACGACAGTCACAGTTTATCTTAACAGACACACAACAGTGTCTACCCGCCTCTTGCCTAGCCTACGAGTACGTAAAAAAGGAATTATAATGTAAAACAGAATGTCTTTCTAATACTGTTACCTGCTTTGTATTGCCAGTGATTAACATTATTAATTCAAGTGTTTTTTTTTCAATCATCTTCTCTTCGTATAATGAATAAATGTCTAACTGCTGGTCCTTCTGGATATCTCTACTACGTGCACCCAACCACTCATTAGAACCGGAATGTAGACCTTTTGTTTGAGTCAAAGGCACATGTAACTCTAAGTAGTAACCAAACGTGGCGCCTGCCATCGAACGGGAGCAGCCGAGGGACCGCTGCTGGTCAATAGGCGATGTAAACCCAAGACATTGTTCCCCTGAATAGGCAAGCGGTGTTTGCTCAACTATTGTAGCATTTTCAATGTGTTTAAGTTGGAAATAATAAACGTAGGCCACTATGAATATTTGAATAAAACGCTAAATATACAAGCATTGTGTTTGCATTACCTCAATTCGAGAAAACATTCAGAATAAACACTGACCTTTACTATATTGATTATTTTAGTGATTCATTTCCTTAATAGGTAAGTATGTTTATATCTTGCGTTTTATTTAATTAATTACTACTACATTTTGAAGGAACATACTCTTATAAGACTCGGATGACCGGAGTTTTTGTTCGTTTACCGACACGGGTCGGGAGTTCGAGACCACCGACATATCGGGAAAAACATTCGCAACATTATTTCGCGCTCACTGTATACTGAAGGCCAGATGTGACATTTATATGGCGAGGTACAAATCTCCCGAGAGTAAGAGAATGATCACATTTGAAGTTTGAACATTACAAGGCTTTTAGAATGACCTAAAAGTAATGTCCCACGTCATTTGTAATAGAACTTTTCTGATACGTAGAATACGTCACTGGTTTCGAAGAGGGCGTTAAAATGTTATCTCAACTCAGTTTATAATTCAATTAAAAGCTGATATTATAAATTAGCATCAATTTGCTTTAACATAATTAATTCCACTGGTACGGGTGTACTTTATGGTCTCATAAATACTTAAGTACCCATATTCCTTGTAATCCCCGATGCCCGAGCGATGCCCTAGCGATGCCCGAGCTACGCACAAGCGATTCTCGAGCGACTCGATCAAAAGATGATGTAAATAATAAATTCACTGCTTTCCGACTGAATATGGTGACTATGTTAGTTACGGAAGTTAATATTCATTTTTAATTAGCATTTGTATCGCGAAAGATTCCTTTACAAATCAGCCTCATTGAGATTAAATTTATTTTTAGGGTTCCATACGTCCGAATGAAAAAACGGCACCTTTATAAGATCACTCGTGTGTCTGTCTGTCACAGCCAATTTTCTCCGAATCAAATGGATCGATTTGGTACACATATAAATTTCTATTACTTCAGTCATAGAAATTTATATACACGGATGTATAACGTAAGATATAAATGAATTTTGAATATGGAGACATGGATATATTTTCACGTTTGAGAGGAAAATAAGAGTTAAAAAAAAGGCAATATCCATATACCGTGTGGCATATTAAATGAAAGGGCTTATTGTCAGTGGCTTCAAACAAATATTTTTGTATATTTTTGTTTTTTTTTATAGTTATTTAATTAAGAAAATAGATGAAAATAGGCCATACAATTTTGAAGAAAAAAAGCAGATGAGAATTATTTTATAGTTCTATACTTATAGATTATGTACAGGAAAATCTATAAGAAGTCTTTGGTTTTAAAATAACTTGGAAAATCTCTCAATATTGTGCGTACAAACTTACATTTGCAGTCGGAATGTATGGGAGAACATGTTTTTCAACTACCATGTTGTTTGTTCTTAGGATGAATTAAAACCGGCCTTGTGCGTGGTCCGACACGCACTTGACCGGATTTTAATTTATGGAGCTGTTCTGATGAATACTGGATTCGAACCTTTGCGCAGTGGTAGTTGATGGGCGAGGGGTACAATATACGTTTAATCTACCTACATTAATCTCTATTTATGGACATGTATTCCATTTTATTAAATGGTTTTAGCTGGTAAACGTTTATTATTTCAGTAAAAACAACTACTCGAAAAGTTTTCATAACGTTTTCATCATAACAGAGATAGAACGTTCTGTTGTCGTTCAGTATAAAAGCTTCATAGAATGCAGTCATTCAATTGATCTCGCTTATTTTAGTGCACACTGAGGTTGTTATTAAACCAGGTTCTGGTCCAACGATTTTTCAGAAGTTCACTCGTGAAAGAGCATAGTTTGTGTTTATTGAAAATTGCTTCTGGGTACATATAAAGCCAACATTAATTAATTAATATAAGAATCCTTTGATAGTGCCTGTAAATCATTTAATACTTTGGGTTGCAGTTTGAATAGTCTCTGCAAAAAAAAAGTCATAGAACGCGAGCTCAGAATACATAGTTGTGCCTCGTAGTTCACAAACGACAAATTCCCGAGATAAGCCTGGCCTTCTGCTCCGATTGGCACGAGCGTGTTCGGAGCTATTGGATGCCGGCAGTCCCGCTCGCCCACAGTCGCATCATGTGACATTCATGTCTAAATATAACCTTTGGCTCAAGTTAATCTGGATTATCTTTGTAACGGGTGGGTCCGGGGTTGAGTGAAGGTCACTTCAACAAACCATTCAATACATTGTACATAACTTTGGTCTACACATATTTACACGTTGATAATTTCAGTTTAACATTTTCAGTTTTTCCACCACCCTGGTACACAGGGTCAAATTAAATGTATTTTGTGCGGACCTTCAATAAACAGTAAAATTTATAACTAAAACTCAATGTAAAAATTACTTAATAAAACCGGAATCCACAACGAATCTACAAATCCACACGGAAAGAAATATCACTTAATGAAATGTTTCATTTCGTTTTATTTCTTGACTAGCTTTTGCCCGCGACTTCGTCCGCGTGAACTTTCTTGTTCCTTCGCATCGCCCGCCTGCGTTTTTTCTACCTTTTATTACTTTTGCTCAGCTCCTAAAAGTCATAGCGTGATGATAATTAACCTTGACAATGAAACTATTTAGTCAGATAAGGGTTATCATGATACGAATATCATCAGTGTTTTGATTGAGTAATTTGAACACTAAACGGCTTTTGTGACTTATCTATAATAGTTAGGACACACAGCCTCGCGGAATTTTTTGTGTGTGAGTACTTTAAAAATGTAATACATTAGTTTATGTATCATCAATAGTTTTCGCAGCGCACTCCAAATAATGACTTTTATATGCAAATTTTTGATACCGTGGGTTCCATTATTGCAATTTCCGCAGTGATCTCAATTTTTTTGATAAATACTATTCATCTATGTTACTCGTTGATAATGTAGCTTTCTACAGATGAAATAGTTTTGAAAATCAATTAAGTTTTTTTTTTAGTTTATCCATTACAAACAAATAAACAAACATACAAAAAATCTAATCTTTTCTCTTTATAAAATTAGTATAGATTGATATTTATAATCTTCGTTGCTATTTTTTACCCGACTACGGCAAAGCCAAAAGGAAGGGTTATGATTTTAGCAGTCTATGTATGTATGTTTGTATGTATGTTTGTTTTTACGTGTGTTCCACCGTAGCGCCTAAATCACTAAACCGATTTTGATGAATGAAGTATCAATAGATTCGTAATAATGGTCCGGGTGATATAGGCTATATAATTTTTCCCTAAATGTAATTTGGTGGACTTTACACGTAAATTTCTAACCTCGAAAAAAATTAGAATGGGATGATCATGACATGTTTGGTATCAAAAGAAAGGTCTTGACGAGCACATTACAAATATGTATATAATATTATATTTTCAAAGTAAACAAATATGTTTAAATCGTTAAAAACAAGCAAAAGTGAGACTGCGCTTCGTAGTATCGTTACCATCTTAATAAGTAGTACCGATTTGTAATTTCACTCTTATGAAGAAAACAAGGCTGGCGAAATATTTATATTTTGGATTTCTTCGAAGCTCGATATCGATATATGGTGTTGGCGTCGAAATAAATCGTTCTATGGTTTCGTCCAAAGCACTGCTGTTGGAATTTAAAATAGGTTAATTACTGAACTATTGTATTACTCTACTCTTATTTACGTTTATCAAGTGTAAAAACGGAAAAGTATAAAAAAAAAAAGTTTAATAAAAAACTGTAACCCGACTACGGGAAAATAAAAATGATCTAAAAAGTACAAAACAAGCTAATATTTCAGACAGAAATCAAGACATAGGTACAAAAATGGTCAAGGTAAAGCCGTCGTCGTATGCCATTATAATTTCGTAGGTGTTCTTGGCAATAAAATGGTATACAGGCATGCGACCACGGCTTTACCTTGACCATTTTTGTACCTATATCTTGATTTCTGTCTGAAATATTTGCTTGTTTCGTACTTTTTAGATCATTTTTATTTTCCCGTAGTCGGGTTACAGTTTTTTATTAAACTTTATTTTTTTATTCTTGCTAGTAATTGTCTAGGTATACTCGGCTACACATCAAGCTATACATTTCCAGTACAAGCTGACCTCGCATTGTACGGAAATCTTATACAATGCGAGATCAGCATAAACTGGAAATGTATAGCTTGATGTATATAATAGCCGTGTGTACCTAAAAGACAGTGACAGTCATATTATTTTTATAAACAGACCTCCAATAAAACGAATTGGTGATCCCTACTCTACCGCTAAAAACGAGTGCACGTATGAATGTCATCGCAGCCAATACAGTGTCGGTTCAGTTTTATTTATTTTTTAAGTTGTATTTGTAACCAGTTTTTATGTTTTTTGATATACCATTATTGGTATTTAATTTTTAGGCCAAATAATCAGCATTGCCATCCAACGTGGCAACGCTGCCAGCCTTTTGAGCACTTTTCCCGCTGACAGCGATGCGGACGAATTTTTTGACGCTCAATGAGCTCTTCCCTTTATTTTTATTTTATTTTTTCCTGTACATACTTGGATATTATAATATACATATTTTAGTGTTAGAAATAGTAAATTGAATTCAATGTAACAATATGAAACAAAGAATAATTTAGGTACACACCAGTTGGCGGAATGTGTGGAGTACTCTTCTGCCCTACTAACTCTACCCTTCGGGTAATACGGGCATGACGTTAGCTTATTATTGGTATTTAATGCACATACAATCTATTTTGTAAACCTTTATATTAATTATCTTTTTCAAAACCGTTACTCCCCAAATTCGATGGAGTCAGACAGAACCAACTGCTGTCATTTTAATTAAACAGCAGCATAATATTGAACAGCCTGTTACTAACTCAAATACGCATACACTACTATATATTATTAATAAAGGAACATAAACCATCTTCAAAGAGACTTCTATTACAATTCGAATGATTCAAAATAACATTTTAATCTCATTTATCACATCTTTTGGAGGTTGACTGTACACTCATACCAAGGGAGATATCATCATCATCATCATTTTAGCCGAAAGACGTCCACTGCTGGACATAGGCCTCCCCCAAGCACCGCCATTTCGACCGATTCTGTACTTTCCGCATCCAGCGGATTCCTGCGGCCTTCACAAGGTCATCGGTCCATCTTGTGGGAGACCTTCCAACGCAACGGAGATATGAATCAGTGCAACCTTACAAATTGATGATCTCTATATACATAAGTTCCTGTGCATGTAGCGATAGGTACATGTGCGTATATTCAGGTGAATAAAATAAAATCCGAAGCATTTTTAATTAAAACTCAAATGAAAAACTTCGACTCAATATAAACGTTGATGGAATGCAGCAGATATACGGATAGTGATATTTTAATATTCATAATAGTTTGAATCGTTTATTGTACGATTTTTATTATAAGTACTTAAAGTACTTATAACTGATTTTTATTATAAGTACTTAAAGTACTTATAATAAAAATCGTACAATAAGCGATCACGAACGCTTTCAATACATCCGAATTTCTGAATTTCATACGTAGTAAATTTCTGGTTTTTCATTAGAATTTTACATCAGATTACCAACAAAAATATAATAACTAAACAAAGTATGAAATATTTTTGTTTTACATACGCATCCATTATGGTATTCAGTTTTTTATTTCAAAGAATTGAGAAATGTATTGTAAAACTACAGCGAACTGTTGAGAGTTCCTAGAAAATTGAATAAAAATCTAAACCATTTTATGTACATTTTATAATAAATATATGTTTAATTGTTTGACAATCAAGGTACCTATCTACTAATGTTCGGATATGCGATACCTATTTTTAAGACTCACTTTTAGATTTATTTGAAGACTTGGGGACCATCATTATAACTTAGTTTTATGATGTTGTGTATCTTTACAAAATGTCCGAGATCCCCCCTCCCTCTACCCACCGAACGCGAATTAAATGTTCCTAATTCCTTTTTATTAAATTCTCAAGAGACCGACGCGGGACAACGACGCTGCTTCCCATAGCGTTGAAAATAAACGCTCACGCAGATAAGCGCGACGCGACACCGGTACAACAATTTCCACGAAGTTTTTATAGCAACAATCATGGTCGTGCGTAGATATGGACTTGCTACCTATGGACACATATACGTTTGTGAGTGAGGCACACGGCTGTCTGCGCTGGCTCGATCACTTTTTGACGACCAGTGCGGCAAGACGCTCAGTACGTAAAGTGTCCGTTTTACATGATGCTTACTGGTCTGATCATTGTCCCTTATGTGACTTAAAATTGATAAGGTCGAAAATTATTGCGACTGATAACGAATGTAATAAAATAATTTGGGGAGAAAGAAACAGTGAACAGACCGGAAAGTTTTTTGAAAATTGTCACTCACAACTGGCAAATATTAATTTTCCTGTAGAATTTACACACTGCGCCGATCACTGTTGTTATAATGAGGATCACAAGCGCATTTTAAAACAAATGTATAGCGATATTGTGCAGATACTTAGTAAGGCGGCAGCAGACAGCTATGTTGGTTCTGTGTCCAGGAAACATAAATATATGCCAGGGTGGAACAAACACGTCAGCGGTGCTCACAGAGAGGCTCGATTATGTTATCAAAACTGGTTATGGAGTGGGAAACAAAAAAGCGGGCCTATTTACGATAGCATGTGCCAAACAAGGCGATTTTTTAAATCGCGGGTAAAATTTTGTCAAGATAATGAAAAACAAATCAAGTTAGATATAATTGCACAGCATCACTGGAATAAACAATTTGGTAAATTCTGGAAAAAGACAAATAAATTGAACCCGAAATCGAGTCTACCTGTGAGCGTTGCGGGCGTGCATGTGCCTAGTGATATAGCCAACCTATTTCAGCGTCATTTTAGGGTGGAATCTCCTCCTGTAGGCTCGACTGGCCTGTCACGTGATGCTGAGATCGTGACAGGGGACATTACTGTTCGATTTTGTGCCGGGGAAGTTGCCTCCGTAATTCATAAAATGGTGCGAGGTAAGTCCCCTGGTCATGATGGTCTCAGTATTGAGCATTTGAAATATGCTGGTTTCCATTTGTCTCGAGTACTTGCTATGTTTTTCAGTTTATGTATGAGTCATTGTTATCTTCCGGATGAACTTATACATACCGTGGTTGTTCCAGTTATAAAAAACAAGACCGGGGATGTCTCAGACTTGGCAAACTACAGACCCATCTCGCTGGCAACTGTGATAGCAAAAGTGCTGGACAGTCTGCTTGACAAACACCTGGATAGGCATATGGAACTTCATGATGCTCAATTTGGATTTAGACCTGACCTTTCGACCGAGAGTGCCATCCTGTGCCTCAAGCAGACTGTGCAGTATTATACAGCCAGGAAAACGCCGGTCTATGCCTGTTACCTAGACTTATCCAGGGCATTCGATTTGGTATCATATGATGTATTGTGGCAAAAGATGACAAGTGAAACAGATGTGCCACGTGATGTTGTTGCAATGTTGAAATATTGGTACTCGAATCAAAGGAATGTTGTGCGGTGGGCAGGCTCACACTCGGACGTGTATGGGTTGGAGTGCGGGGTGAGGCAGGGGGGGTTAACCTCTCCTCGCCTCTTTAACATGTACATGAACAAGTTGATCGGCGAGCTCAGCAGAACAAGCATAGGGTGCCATATAGATGGACAATGTGTCAATAATATCAGCTACGCGGACGACATGGTGCTGCTGAGTCCGTCGATCAGTGCCATGCGCAGATTGCTGGATATTTGTGAAAAGTATGCACGAACCAATGGACTCAGATATAATGTGAAGAAGAGTGAAGTGATGTTGTTTAAGGCTGGTAATAAATCCCTCGCTAATGTGCCTCCTTTGTATCTTTGCGGTACCAGCTTAAACAGAGTGTCTAATTTCAGGTATCTGGGTCACTGGGTCTCGGAGGATCTTTGTGACAACATTGATTTGGAGAGGGAGCGCAGGGCGCTGTCTGTGCGCTGTAACATGCTGGCCCGCAGGTTTGCACGGTGCACTGAGCAGGTCAAAGTGACATTATTTAAGGCCTTCTGTCAATCTTTTTACACCTGCAGCCTGTGGACTAAGTACACGCAGCGTACATACAGTGCTCTGCGTGTGCAATACAATAACGCGTTCAGGGTACTGTTCGGGCTGCCGCGCCACTGCAGCGCTTCAGCTATGTTTGCGGTTAAAACCGTGGATGGTTTTCATGCCATCATGCGGAAGCGTTGTGCGTCTCTTATGAGGCGCATGCGGGCCAGTTCGAACAGCCTTCTGAGCGTGTTCGTGGACCGCTGGAACTCGCCGATGTGGCAGCACTGGATGCGACTACACACTGTGGGTGGACGCGTCCAGGGCTTGGCATAAACTGGCACTCCTGTGCGGTGTCACTTCGTGGTTTTAATTTCTTTTTTTTTGTTTTTATTTTAATTTCTTCATGTGGCTTTGTTTTTGTTTATACTAACAATAGCTTTATAAGGTTTTTTTTGTATTACTAACAGTATATGGACTACGTCTGAAATAAATGTTTTGAATTTGAATTTGAATAGCAATTGTTCCACCAGCGTCGCGCCTGTCAGCGAGAGCCTTCAGAATTCAATTGCTGCCTAGCGAGTCTTGTGACGGAAATATCATCGATATCTTGTTACTATTTAATTTATAATTTGATTCTTAATTTAAATACTTGCAATACAACAGGAATAAAATTTAATAAATCAAAACAATGTCATAATTTATGTATGTCAATATTAAATTCTGTACATAAGTCAGTGTTATTTAGAAAGTCGTTCACAGAATAATAACATTTATTATATGTTGTTATTTACAATTAACAGTGCTGTCACTCGCAAATTATAATGAATTAGATTAAGAAGAGGAAAATAAACTCATTTTTATTATAATATTATGGCATTGATCACAAAACCCCCGTTATCTGACGGATATCGGTCAGATTAATTAATCCTATTAGGTACTGATTTAAATTACCGTTCGTCATTTTGTACTTCCCTATTGCTTACATCCTAAGAGAATATCATAAAAGTTGGCAGCAATACCCATTTGCATAATATATAATATACATTTGCTATTTTAAGGATTAATCTCTGACAGCAGTCGTTCTAATTATTTGTCTCTCAAATAATAAGTAGACAGACACGGAGTCAATACAATAAGGGCGAAAATACACATGCCTGTACAATGGAGCAGTAGCTTGCATGCCAGTTGACGGCATGTGCAAGTAAATGGCACACTGTGGATACATTTGCAAGTAGGTAACCTTACATGCAATTTGCTTCCTTGCATGCCTGTTACTTGCAAGAATTATACACATACACAAGCCAGTGCACGCAACAGTACGAGCCAGTCCCACACTAACAATACTATTTCTAGTTTTTGCAATGGAAATCATTCGAAGTGAATTAAATAGGTTTTCCTACAGTAGCAGTTGATTATGTGGCTTAATTAATAAAAGAAAAAAGGAGACAAAAAGAAGGAAGATGTGTCTATCAGTGGGACTGTTGAATTTTGTAATAGTACGATGTATAAGCATAATCGGCCTATATTGTTCCCACTGCTGGGACACAGGCCTCTTCTCTGTGAGAGGGAGTGGGCCGTAATCCACCACGCGGGCCCAGTGCGGATTGGTAGATGTCACATGTCTTCGGATTTTTCGTTCTAGGACATGCCGGTTTCCTCATGATGTTTTCCTACACCATTTTGAGAGCAGTGATGATGAAATAATATACACAAAGTAAAGCGCCTGTCAGGGTTCGAACTTAGAACCTACAATTCTTAAGTCACGGCCGTTACCACTGGGCCACTACTGCTCTCAATTTCTGAATTGTATGATGATGATGGATCATATTTTGTCGAATTAAGTGAGTAGGTACCTATTTATCTACAATAAAATTTTAGGTACTTATAATGCGTACGTTTTTTTATTTAAATGGGTTTAAATACACACACATCGTTTAATTAGATTGTTTACAGAATAGCACTACATACGTACCCACGTGCCAGTTCTGCAGCCCCCCGCGTCCCCCTGCCATCAAATGTTATGCAGTCTACTTGATTGCCAGGAACAGGCACGCCAGTTGTCGTATACACATGACAGTAGCTGGCACGTGCAAGGAATTGGTATGCAAGTGTGCCAGTTAAAGGCATGTGTATTTTTGTCTTAAGGTAATCAATTACAATATAATAAGCTAAGTCTTAAAAAATCATTCTAATGATGTCATTAGAATGATTTTTTAAGACTTAGCTTAGCATGCACATATGTGCATGACTATAAAAAAGGAGGGAAAAGAAAAAAAATCGTCCGCTGTCAATAGGGAAAGTGGCCAAAAGGCTGGAAGCATTGTCACGTTGTATGACAATGCTGATTCTTTGGCCAAAAAATAGGCCAGCAATGACTAATTATTAAGTATTGGATCCAAACCAAACTCCTAACTACTGCTTACAGTAGATATTATGTAGGTACCAATCTAAACGAACGGGCTTAACAACTAAAAGGCTAACAAACACTACCCGAACGTTATTATTTCAATGGACTGAGTTAATACGAAAACGATGAATTATGAAAACTACAATATTCTAACAGAAGATTTCTCACTCCTCCCTTTTTACATTGAGAGGTAGTGAAGGGTATTATTATCCCGTTGCCCGTATTTTTGTATTTTAATGTAAATAACGCCAAGCAAGGGTTCCCTCCAATATTTGTTGGCAACTTTTTCCATTCCGGTATAATTCGGTTGATGAGCTTAGCTCAACTTGTTAGAATCCTTTTATGTTTGGTGCAAGAATTTGACGACTAGCATTTTTTTAATTCGTTTTTCATTATTATATATAGGCTTCTGGTTTTTAAACGTTGGAAGTTTTTGTTGATTATAACAAGCCTGACTCTTTGGTCCTTCCTCAAGATCGGCGGCGGTGATCTCTCGCGTCCGGCCCTGATTCGGGCCATGCTACGGAGCGAGAGGAAATGGGAGGCCGTCACCTCGTTCTGCGAAGCAGTAATGCTCGCGAAGGAGGAGACGGAGCGCGTGAGGGAAAGGCAAATCTCGCGCCCTCGCGCCCCTAACCGCCGCAGCAGGAGACGCCCTGGGCGTCGGGAGTCACGAGAGGATTTCCGGCCACCGAAGGCGCGGGCTTGCGGACGGTGAGCAATGGGTAGCTCGCCGTCCGATAAGGACCAAGCCCGGGTCGACGGCGCGTTGTGTTCCACGCGCGCCTCAAAGAGATGTCAGCAGAATTGACGGGGTCCGCTAGGGCCAATGCCTGCCGGGGGTTCGAAGAAAACCGATAGGGAAATCGTGGCCCCCTGGCAACACGGCAACTGAAGGAACACGGGTGGGTTTTAGTCAGTAAGAGTCTGACACGCCCTCCCGCTCCGCCCAGAGCGGGAGAAGTTATTTGATGATTTCCCAGCCAAAAAAAAAAAAAAAAATGGTCCTTCCTCAAATGATAATAAAAAATTAAATCAGGAAATAAGGTATCCAACTGAATTTTTCTGTTGCAATTTCAAAACATTCTATGCGTTCCATCGTCTGCGTTTTTAATCAGATTGCTGGACATACGGTCAATTCTGTTGTAGATATGCTATAGATAAGCACCTGACTACAAGAAAAGGAACTTCCTTTGGTTTTGTCCCTCACAATTCTCATCATTGTATCAAAATGATGCCCCAAGATATCCTTGTTGACCATTTCTTCACAATGGCGGCTCCTCTCTCGCTACTCATTCCCGCTTCTATCAAACAAGAGAGCGATACAAACGAGGTCAGCCATTGGGCCACCTACAGCAGAAACATTATTTAAATGTCTTGTCCATGAGGATTTTCTCACTTCTACTTCCTTCTTTGTTGAAAGTAAGCAACTACCTAATATTTGGTTGGTTGATTCAATATTTTCTCAGTTTTGTTTAAATTATTTATAAGTTCCCAATTTAGAACTGTTATACTTTTATTTACTTACCTAGGTATATACTTCAGGGCTCAAGGTCAACACAGATCTAAAAGGTTTTCCTTTTACTTGTGTTGATCTAAACTCCCAGCTATCCTTAGTTTTTATTCTACAAAGATACTGCCACACAATTTCGTAGACACCCTCCTTATACCAACATTGAGAACGTACAACAACAAACAACGAGCAGTTGGTTGAACAGAAAACAGAACAAAACAGTAACAACAACAATAACAACAGACAAGCGGAAACACTTGGTTTGCGGCATCAGTCACAATACCTTTCAAAGAGAATAATATATTTGGGATAAATAAAACAATGAAGGACGCCCACTTAGAATTTCACAACAGACGATGAAATAAATACCATTGAGGTCACTGTAGAGTCTCCAAAACAGCGAAAAATTAGGAATCATCTGATTTATCTCCTGTTTCAGTTCGACAAAAGTATTTGATCCCAGGCCTTTTGCACATCTACCTTGCCGTCTGCAATTATTACTCGTATGTTCAAATATAGGTTAGTTCGTAGGTATCACACAGACTCAAATGCCTGTCTTCCTCGTACATATTCCATTGCTTTAAATAGCAGAGTATTGTTAAAATTTGTATAACTGGTGACTGTAGCCTCAAATTTGTTGACACCAGTTACTATCGCACTGTATTCGCAAACGTCAATGCAATGGCGCCTTGTGCTGACAACCTTTGTACATTCGCGTGAGGAAAAGGCATTGCTTATGATGAGTTGAATCGTATCATACGTTACATTGTGCTAGGACGTGACTTGTATCTGATAAATTGTGCTTCATTACGTTAACGTTCGCGTCGACGACGGAAAGTAAACTTCGATCCTTCTCCATTACACTTTATTTTAAAAAGAAGAGAAATCTAGCTAGAAAGGGGACGTAGAGGTGTGTGTTTTTTTTGTTGTTCTCGTATCTTTTATCTAGTATATAATTTAATGGTTTAAGAAAGATTGCTTTTACTAAGTTTATAAATCTTATCACAAAGACATTAATTTAGGTTTTAGGTGCTTACTTCGTGGTAGGTCCTACATAATGTGTTGTGTAGAGTGAGAAAAATATAAAATAATTCAGTTAAAGATACTATAAATCCCTGTGCCCCACAGTGCGGGCTCCCGAAACCCCTCGTTTTAAAATTAAACGTGGATTGCCATTTCTATTTTCTTGTAAATAACACTGGAATGGAATTGAACGGTAAACCAAAAAGGGCAAAAATGTTTTGGTATAATTTTACGCAAACATACGCAATAAATTACACAAGTTGTTAGGGTGTACAAATTGTTAGTTAAAGCTCGGGATTTACCCATACATATTCTACTATGTAGTTTGTTGCTCAAATATTTTTATTAGAATTTGGTATTTCTGTTTCTTTAGAAATCAACATGGATTTTAAACACTGTCGATGTCAACAAGTCACAATCAACATTATTATTATTTGGTAAGATACACTAGCAGCTAATTATTAACATGCACCTACAATAAAAAATAATAGTGATAAACCTAAAAAAATATTAAAAGTATTACTTAATCTACTTTTAATCACTTAACCGCGAACCACGTACATAATTACCTCTCCAGTTCCCAAATTCAAGCTTGTATAATTACAAAGTACGGCCGTTAGCTATCTGTTGTTCAAATGAATAATAAATAAAACTTGTTCGTGATTTAATATAATTAGCGCTGCTGGTCTATAAACAGCTGGACAACGTGGGTGTAATGTCCAGCTGTCACACTGTACCCATCACGGGCTCACGCCAGCGTGCCACAGCCTGCCACAGCCTGCCACGCGTGACGAGACGCGAACACAACCGTCGAAGTCGTCGAAGTGATGTTGTGTTTCAAATAATAAATACAGGTTTCTATTTCATGGTTCAGTTTGCGCTGTAAATTGTGAGAGAACTTTTGAACTTTACGATTCTGGAGACATTGCATCTAGGTATTACCTTACTAAACATAGTATAGCTAGAGTGGTGATGTTGACAAGTTCATTGTGTACTTAATCCAGTGGTACTTAATACTTTCACTTGACCAAAGCTCGAAGTCTATAAATTTTTATTTTAAGTATTTAACAAAGTTCTCTTACAGCTAAATCACCATTCCCTCTGAACTAGCGCTTCAAAACAACAGGATTCCATAAAGTTGCGGCGGAATTATTCGCATTATTTACGTCTAATCATAATATTTTGCCGGCAGTTCATTACAACCCTTTGTGTTAAATAAAGTGGTGTAATTATTTCTAGCTGTACCTTTAACTCCGGCCACGTGAATTACTTTTTAATATCCGGGACCAAGGTGCCCCTTTGTCCTTTTCCTGGTTTCAAATTACCTCTTTGTAACATTCCACGAAAATTGGCTTCCAGGCACTTTGACCTGACGCAACAGATTGACCGTTGTAGAAAAAATTCTTGACTTTTATAATACTAGAGTAGTTTCCACGTTAGTATAGTGAACCGTCGGAACTTAAACATAATATAGTTTTCAGTTAGCAGGTGTAATTTATACATTTTCATTGACTAGTAAAGGCTCCTACTTTCGACTAAAGTAAGTGACCAAGTTGGTCACTAAAGGCTCTTACACACAGTGCCGGTGGTACGAACCGCCGGCTTTTGCCGAGCGGCACTTCTTTGTTTGGAGGCTCCTTTGTGCGGCAAGCCAGGCGCACCGCGGCTTCACGGCGGCTAGGCTGGCAGCATTGCCGCCGCACTGCCGCCGGCACTGTGTGTAAGAGCCTTTAGTGACTAACTTGGTCACTTACTGAACAACAGACGTCCAAACTCAAGATTTGCCAGCGGGCAATGGAGCGCAGCATAATAGGTGTCAAACGAACGGACCACGCTCCATAACTCAAGTACCGGATGTTGGAGAAAAAACAGCCAGGCTGAAGTGGGAGTGGGCCGGCCACGTCGCACGAATACACCCGGAGAGATGGGCAAAGATCGTCACTCACTGGACGCCTGAAGGAGAACAACGCCATCGAGGTAGACCGCGGCGAAGGTGGTGTGACGATCTAGTTATGTTTGCGGGGCTAACATGGCCTGAAATCGCACAAAACAGAGAGATTTGGAAGGAAAAAGGGGAGGTCTTTGCCCAGTAGTGGAACACAATATAGGCTAAAAAAACAAATTTTCTAAAGATTTAAGAAGATAACAGCATGAGAAAGTTACTCCTTAATTTTGGTTCCTAAAAGCAAAATTCGAAAAACACAGTTCATTTAGCTAAAAACGACGTCTGTGTCTTCAAAAGTTAGTCTTTAGGGAAAATTTGTCTCAGGTACTGGCGAAGCAAGTCGCGGCCAAGTTTTACGTTCCAGGGCTGAGATACTTTCTCATTAAGAGATGTAACTCGACTCGCTAACGATCTGGTTGCACACGTACTGTCGACGTTGGGAACTTTTGTCGTCAAATGTACAAGCATTTAAAAAGTGTAAAACTGAAAAATGGCAAGCGATAACACGTTGAGAGCAAAATGAAGTTTTGAAAGTTAATTTTAGCTGCGGGTGTCGCAAAATAATGTGCCAGATATAGACATATGTCACACACACATTTAGAAACTCAGTACCTAAAGGTACCTTACTTATAAAAAGTCAATTTGACTGAATCCAATGTAAATATCATGACAATCAGCCGGTAAGGTCACGTGAGATATACCCTACTCAGCTGAATCCGTAAAAATGCTAAATTCAGTCCTTTTATTGAATTGAGTTAGAACCTTACTCCTAAAATATCAAGACAAGACTAACATATGTAATAACATATAATGGGATTTCAATTTTAAACTTATCAATTCAATCGCAAAATAAGTACTAGATACATACAGACATGCTCTCACAGTTCAGCAAATCTATAGACCATGGAGTCTATAGGGTTGTTGAACTGTACACACATAGTCTGGCGCAAGAAGTGGCTCAGCGCACAATCAAATGAAACCCCGCACGATGGCCGGCTGCCGCGCGAACTTTATTGCAATCATTGCAAACTCTTGCGATGCTAACAACTAGGCAGGTTCCATGCAAGTCAGTATTGCGGGAGTTTTACTTGTGAGATTGCCTGAGCAACATCTTCTGAGAATCTTTAATGTTATGAGAAGTATTGTGACTGAATCAGAATGAGTTCTGTACCATTAACGGTGACTGCTGAACCTAGGCCTCCTAATTAATTACAGTCAAAGGGCCTATTGTCACTATTATCATTATCATAATTTCATCCTGCTGGTCATAAGTGCCACCCAAGCGTCGCCACATTGAGCGGTCCTGTGCTTGCTTCACTACCTACTACCACGTTAAAGATTGTAATTATTGATCAAAGACCAAAAGACATTGCTGAACGTTCTGTCGTTTGTGATCCAATAAGTTGTCTTTATCAACCACCACCAAGTGACATCGAAAGAACCGGAAAGTTCAATTAGCTTCGACTGTTTCTTTTATGATTTCCACCACCATTGATTGAATGCATGTACTATGACAGTAACCCTTTACAAAATACCAAAGCAATTATGTTAGCTTGCTTTAAATAACAATAATATGTAGACACCTACTTATACATCTACTATCAACTATCTATATATCTATCTATATCTACTACTAAGATGTGAAAGAAGGTGTCTTTTTCATTTTCCCTCTACCCAAGACACGGCTTCGTAATTCGACAGGTGACCTTTATTGACAAATGAAGGGGACGGAAGGTGACGTCACCACCTGTCATGTTTCAAACAAGTTTCTTAGCTTAATTTTAATACGCGCACCGCGACGTTACCTCCAACACAAAATTCTACGACATACGTACTTCAAAGTTATAGTTTTCTACTGTTCTTGTCTTAGCTCATCTATTATTACTTATTTCCCAGGAATGGAATATTTTTGATGTGTGATTAAACTACACCCTCTTCGGGTCTGTGGTGTTCTTTCCTATGTATTTCACCGCCGTATAATATGTATAATTGCTGTCTTAAATCTTTTGTCACGAAGTTTCTTATTATTGGGTCGAGGTCTAAATGATTAGAAATATGTACCTACATACTTTACCAGTGGTAGACAAAACTATAATCTAACTAATCTACATGGTATAGTTCAGTACACAAAATACGGATCTGACACAAAGCCCCAAGTAATTGATCACAATGAAATAGTAGGTACTAGAAGAGACAACCTCCAGGCATCCTCAGTACACGATGTGAGACTATTAATGTATCGGTTACAAATTATCAACATAATACTACATAAATTACAGTCCCTGGATTAAATTCACAGTACAGCAAAATTAACCGAGTACCAATTTCATCTAGACCTCTATTTTCCCTTCACCAAATACACAACATAGTTCAACTTACACTGGTGTTCCCCAATAGACCCTGCGAAGCAGCGCCCATATATTTCAGATACAATTTCTTAATATTACCCTGACCTTACCTTTCGGAGCAATTACAGGCTTCCGAAAGACCTCCGAAATAAAAAACATTTAAACAAAGACCGCTCAGCGGTGATTTAGGGCAGCGCTTCCACTAGTCTTAAGGCTGGCAATAAATTAACGTTTCGTAAACAATTTGCGGAGAATTTAATATGGCAACCTACTGCTCCGAATAATAACTAACTTGTTAGCCTAATAATAAGCTTATTGGCTTTCCATCTAAATTGTAGATTATTACTGTTACCAGGAATTACGAGTAGTCTGATTACTGGAAATAGTGAAACGTGTTCCATATATTATGATGTAAATTCATTGCTTCTTCTTCTTTCTGTGTTGATATTGCTAAAAAACTTGTTTAAAGCAAGACATCTGCTACCTTCCTCTGTCACGACCACCAAGACCACAGTTTCACAAACTGACTCTAACTTACTGAGAACAACTTTAGATATGAATATTTCATGATCGCTTGCCGCCCGCGCCGCGCGCCGGCTCCACAGTATGCTAATTGACGCTTTGATACAAAGGTGTTAGTGTTCTGTGCACCTTTTCTTTGGTAGCAAAGTGGCTGATGTTTTGGAAGCAGTTGTGACTTGTTTGTTGTTCTTAAGTTTGAGCTTACAGTTGCTAATGAGGATGAGCAGTAACTTCTTTACTGTAGTAGTTCACCTAAGGTCCAAGCCTATCCAATTTCTCTTCCCGCATTTGATATAATTATGCTGTTTATATGCCGAAATATTGTATAAAATGTTCTTGACTACATTCTGCATAAATAGAAAACGACCGTTTTCATCCTTTTAACAGCACGTTTGTGACATTTACGTCAAAGATATTTACCATTTACTTAAAACATACCTTAGTGCTTCTATATCACGAAGTTATTAGCATAGCTCTCTCTCCATAAACTATCCATACATAGATACAACATCCCAATATTACTTGTTTACAGAACGATCTTCTATGAACAACATCGTAATATTGCCGTCCCGTTAGCGATAATACCAGGAGCACATACGTACGCAGGAGTTCACACGTACACCGGAACGTCGAGCGGGTAAATGTTGGTATTAGTCGCTTTCCGATATGATTCGATACTTGTTTACATACGCTGCGATACTACATGGCATTTATGTTACCCCGAGCTAGACTGAAAATTAGTTATGTAGGTAAGGATGTTGGAATAGTAGGTTAGTTTTAAAAATGTCCAAAAAGCTTTCATAGAACTGTTGTCTATTTCTAGCATAGTACTTAATTAGTTTAACTTATGGTAAGTCAGTCTATTTATAAGCCCCTAAGACAGAGGCCTAGATTATGTCTCGTCTGCAGGCTATAATGTAAGGATCTCGGGTAGCCTGTTGCAACGAGCTGCCCCCACCGCCAATAAGGCTCATTAAATTGCTATACACTGTGTTATTAGCTCGCTTCATTGCTTGTTCGAAGGAAATCTAATAAAAAGTCTGGTGCGGCGACCTATTACAAAGTGGCTGGCAGTTTGAAGTTTATTTTACAGACAATAATAGTTTTAAAATGGGGCAAAAGAAACGAAAAAAAGTACCTACGAGTTTAAAACAAACGGAAAACGTTATAAAATGATACTTAATATTTGCTAGGACTTAACACAAATTAACAGAAAAAGCTCAATTTTCGCCATTTGGCATACATTTGGCATTTGGTCCCAAAGTTATACAGCAAGTGATAGCGGTCGGTCTGTGCAGCAGGCGGAGACAATTTCCTGTAATTAACGAGATTGGACTGCGAGATTAGATGCGGAATGAGATGCAGCCTCACTGCTCACGGCTCTGTGAAGTCGAGGGGAAATTCTATTTAATATTTCCAACTGGCCGGTATTTATGTTAACTGTTTTAACGAGTCGTGTCTCTTTGCCTGAAGACTAAAGATGAGGACCTCGCTCGGTTTTATTTAAGTTAAAAAGTTGAGGGTAGTTGAATGAATTAGGACATTTTAAGAAATAGAAATCATTTAAGTATTTGTTTTTCAACAAGGGTGGGCGTTTTGGGGGACTGTCTTCTATAATTTTGACGTACGTAAAGCGCTGATTCTTAGCCTAGTTTCAATAAATGACTTGAATTTGAACCGACTTCAAAAAAGGAGGAGGTTATCAATCGGAATATTTTTTTTTAAATTACTTTCGGGCATTGCGCTGTCATATACAGAGTGGGTAAAAAATCGTGGTTCAAACGAAACACGGCGATCGTTGCGATTATTAGCAGTAAAAAATACCTCTTTGGCAACTTGTTCTCCTTAAAAGTTATGCCGATTTAAGTGTTTTTTTAAGAAACTACCAAAATTTGTAATAAAGAGGTATTTGTATAGTAAAATGGGTATCTATTTTAAAACAATAAATTATGTTTAGTTACTTCTAGGAAATGTATTATCACTTCAAAAGTGCTTTTATGACAGTGGGTCCCATGATTTATGAGTATTAGCACTTTTTTCTATATCTTTTAAGTCGTACGAAAAATTTGTAACTTTAGATACTTACGGTAAAAAATGTACTGCCAAAAAATTACCCTGTATTAAAAAAACTTGCCTATTTAATGACGATCAAAAAAAGATGTAACACAGCTGTTTGTAACAATTTTTTTTTATGTTACTTTTTCATAGCAAGGTCTAAATTAACGTAAATGAGAGGATAGTCAAAAACCAGTTACCTGACTGTTTAATTAATTGATCCTTTATTTCACTAAACAGTTAGCTCGGACCCTTGGCTACGTTTTACAGTAAAGTTGTAAAATTACAAAAAAAAAAGTGAGACTTAAATGATATTGAAAAAGTTCCAATACTCATAAATCATGGTACCCATTGACATAAAACACTTTTGTAGTGGTGATACATTAGAAGCAACTAAACACCATTTATTGTTTTAAAATAGGTACCCATTTTAATCTAATTGCCTATTTATTACAAAATTTGGTATTTTCTTAAAAAAAACACTTAAATAGTTATAACTTTTAAGGAAATGAAGTTAGGGATCTGCCTCAGAGATATTTTGTACTGCAAATAACCTTAACTATAGCCTTGTTTTGTTTGATCCACGGTTTTTTACCCACTGGTACCCACTGGTAAGACTGGTTGTCAGCAACCAATCTTACCAAGGCGTATCGTGTTACCTAGTAACTAGGTTGTTGAGGTCAGACAGGCAGTCGCTCCATGTAAAATACTGGTATTCTGCTGCATCCGGTTAGACTGAGAGAGAGATGATGACCTATAGCGATTTGGGTATTTTTATAGTAACTCGTGCGGTTGCTCTCGGAAAGCACCATTTGGTGAACTGGAACTGATGATGAAGACCACAGATGCCCACCGGAACTACTCAATAATAAGTATTCCACGGTTTGCGATTTGATTACTTTAAAATGGTTGTCAAGCAATTTATACTCGTCACAATGCATAATAATATGGAGAAGTGGAGCTGATGGTGTAGTACCAGGAAAACTCCTCAACGATTAACGTCCCTGCATCGGGAAAAGCAATAAAAGGTTATTTTGTAAAAAGTGATGAGTAGTTGACATTAGGCTATTGTAACTTAGTTAAATAATATTACAAACTGACACATTGAAAAAAGAAAATTAATTTTTTTTACAAAAAAAAAAAAAAACAATTGACTTCCAAATAAACACTACAAAGTGAAAAATAATTTATATTTCGGAAGTCGGTGGCAAAAAACAAAAATACAAAACCAAAGACACCAACTTCCGAAAGGACTGTGGGCAAAATACACCTAGCTCCGCCACAATTAAAACCTCTGTAGTTTTGAAGACATTACTTTACCCTTTACTCACGCCAAAGCGCATCAAAATCTGTCCCGGGGTTATACAGTTCCGACTATATCGCAGTGTTGCGAGTACCGCAGAAGGCGATGGCCGTCAGAGTCATCAGAGGGTATCGCATGATCTCCCACGAGATGACTTGCGTACTGGCTGGGTCCCCGCCGTGGGACCTGGAAACGAGAGTCCTCGTGTCACTGCATCGGTGGCGTGAGGAGGCGCGGACGTGGGGCGTGTTACTGGTGCAGTGGCAGATGACGCTGAGTAACGAGAGAAGTAATGTTTTCTAAACTACAGCGGTTTTAACTGTGGCGGACGTGGGTGTGCCGTCCATACATTTTTGCCCACTATCCTTTAAGTTATTTTTCACTTAGTAGTGTTTTTTTTTTAGAATTCGGTTGTTTTTATGTTTGTAAAAAAGTATTTAATACAGATAAGTTGGTAGGTTTAAACAATTCGCACTCTAAACTGTCGAATGTGGAAACATTAAGCGGTTTATTTACTGTTAAGTAGTTTGTGCCGATGCGAGAAAAAACATAGCTAAGTATCTAATTTTTGAGTAGCTTTTTTACTCGTCTACGCAATCTACTTAAAAAAAAATCATTTGTTCACTCACTGACAGACAACGCACAGCCATGCCTCTGGGTGTATAGTATAACAAAGGTGAGCATTCAGGAAGAATTTTTGAAAGTTCATCCCCTAAAGGAGTAGGGGATGAAAGTTTGTATGGAAGCTCGTCATTTATTTGGAGGGTCGTCATTTATTATGGAAGGTCGTCATTTTTGCCGATGGGAAATCCCATCGGGCACGCGGCTTGTTATAATCATTCCAACTACGCACTTTAAATAAATGTTTTTTGAGCTTAGCACATAAACTGTTTTAAGTTTTTCTGTACCTTTGAACGATTGAAATAAGTTAGTACGAATTTATTTGCTCAGTCAAGTCAACGTTTCATGTAAACTGAGATAATAACCAGATAAGTAATAAAACAGAACGCTCACACGAACTGGACAGAATAACTAACCACAAAGCGATTTAATGAATCTAATGATATCATAACAATACTCCTCAGTGGTTCGCCATGTTGTGTCGGTTATCATAGACAATACAGACCAATAATTTGAAGGTGACACAACGGAAAGACATGCTGCAAAAAAGATCGAAGATTTCAAATAAAAATTGTGATTGAAGATTAAAAAATGACATTTTGATTCGTTTCAGTCGTTTGCAGGAACAGTGCTTAAGATAGTGTGAAACAAGTTTTTAGTGTTTGCAATGTGCATAAGCATGATACATTCTGTGTGTATGTCTATTTGTTCGTATCACGTGTGCGATGTGATGTTGGGGTTCCCGTGGGCTGGGCGCTGCTTGTCGTTGTTGTGCTGTAGCCTGGTGGCTATGAACCTGCTGTGTAACTCGCTGCCCGTCACCACATGCTACCGGTTCCTGCGAGCGGTGAGCCGGGCCAATGGAACGCTTTGATTATTTATCAACACGAAGGTAAAAGTAGATACCTACATAAATTGAGTAAAAGACGTTTTTAGATGAACACGACGAGGAATCGTTTCAGTTATAAATAATGAAACATGCTAAGTAAATTAATGTAGAACTTGAAAATGATGGCGAAAATAGTACCATGACCGGTAGCAATATATTTCAGGTAGTTTATCTAATGTATAAAAATATTAATTCGAGATTCGAATTTGATCGTTAAGGCGGAGACTGACTTTTTTTTTTCAATACGTTGCCTATACTAGGAATTTCTCCTGTATTTTAGGTGATCTTACAAACATTTAAACTCACATACACAAACTGCCAGACCCGGAACAACTACTTGTAGGTCAAACAAATATTTGTTCCGTGCGGGACTCGAACCCGCGACACGCAGCGCAGCAGTCAATCGCTTAAAACAACTGCGCCAACCGTGCCGTCAGACTTGCAACGTTTGTTTGTAATGTATCGAGTTTTTGTAACGCGTTACAGTAGTCAGTGCACTCTATGCAGCGAGTTGAGCCGTGCGAGCAGCCGCCGCCGCCGCCGCCGCCGCCGGATCCTCCACTCGACGTTCGGCTTTTTCGTGAATTCCTTTGAAACGTGTTACAGTAGTCAGTGCAGCGAGCCGAGCCGCTGGATGCGAGCATTGCGAGCGCATGTTTACCAACATACTGTGATAATACCGATGACAATAAAACAAAGTAAAAAAAAAAAATGAAGCACACACAACCATTATGTCTGCCATTCTGAATAAAAATGTAACATGCTTGAGTCGAGTACTCGAAGCGAGCGTTCGCCACGTTTAGTATATCACAGTTTTGTAACAAGAAATGGAGCGCGCTTGAGCCATAAGCAAGCGTTCGCCACGTATCTTGTATGTATTCTTGTGTATCGTCGTTTTGGAACCAATCTCGTCTCGAATCTGAATGAATAATTACAAACAAACGTTGCAAGTCAGCCTCCGCCTTTATACTCGCCACAGATGACATAGATGTTTCATTAGAGTCAGTAAACAATTTCTAAAACATTTTCAATTCTTGGAAAAATAAAGGTTCTTTTGACTATAATGAAATCAGAAAGGTCAAGTGCTAACTAAGCATCCACGTGTAAGATAATTGATTCCTTTTAGTACGACCTAGTATAGAAATGAAATCGATTATATTATGACCAATAAACCAAGAGCTTTTAAAGACCTGTCAATTATACATAATTTAAATTTTAACTCGAACCATAAGATGATTTGTGCGACGTTATGAGGAACACATACAAAGAAAGATCGAAGGTTGCAATCAGAATCAGTACCCTATGTGAACATTAAAAATGATGCGGAGATAAGGTACAACTTAAAAGAAATTCTGGATTGAAGAGAGGAAAAAGATTACAATAAATCAACCTATGTGAAATATTGCGATTTTGTAAATATCCTAAAATCGGAAGCCAGAAAATTAAATACAAGTAATAAAGCAATAATATCCATCGAAACAACCCAATTACCTAAAGAAAGAAAATTACTTATACAAGGCACGAAAAGTAAAGAGAAACGTAACGACATAGCAGAATTAAGTAAAAAGATTAACGAACAAATAAGTAAAGACAGAAAGCAAAAAAGGGTAAATACTTTCCAATATCATATTAAGAAAACAGGCGGAGTAAAGAAAGCGTTTAAAGAGTTAGAATTAAAGAGTTAGAATCAAAGAATAATTGGATGCTAAATATGAAGGATAAATGGGGAAACTGCACTAGCAAAATATTTAAAACATTAAATATTGTTACGGAATATTATAAAGACCTGTATAAAAGCAAAAATGATAAACTCAATTCGACTGTGAATGACGACACACAACCATCTGAATCTATACCACTTGTTCAAGAAGAAGAAACAGAAAAAGCTATTATTACGCAGAAACTAAGCACCCGGTCCTGATAAAATCACCAATGAACTTCTTAGGATATCAATGCCAGTAATTGTACCCAAACTAACCAATTTATTTAACGAAATAATAAAAACAGAAAATATTCCAGAAGATTGGACGAAATCAACGATAGTTTTGTTACACAAAAAGGGGACATTTATTTATTATGGCACTCCAACGACTAAATCACAAAAACATTTACAGAGAGCATATCATATTAAAACTTACAAACTACAGCGAACTTGTCACTTAAAGGTGTGCACAGCACTGACATAGTTTGCCTATTAATAATTAAAGTGATAATAAAAATAACAATAAAATCAATAAGTTAATAATATATTCAAATAAATTAATAACAATAAGATCAAATTAATCAATAATAAAAATACTATCAATTAATCAAATTAAGTTAAATAATTTTATTTGGTAATTGAAAAGTTTAGCATATTACAATAAAATGCAGATTAATAATAGGAATGATGGAATTAAACAAGAATCAATCGTCAGGTTAGGAGTTAGCAATCCACAAGTTGCCGTAATAGATCTTTGCGAAATTGAGCCAGCGTGTTGGAGAAGATGTTAATGCTATTGGTGCGAGAGTGGCTTTCATTAAACGTCCTCATGAAATGGTTCAGTAGCGCTGATTGCCCGAGGTTGGTTCGAGCTGTAGATGGTGCAAACACATCTAATTTGTGGTCGGGCCTGGGTTGACTACTACGAGAAACAGATACATTTATGTCTTTCAGTAGTTGTAGAGCATGAATCAATCCATTGACAATTTCAAAAACCATATTTTGATCCATAATTTTTCTGCGGTTTTCGAGGGATGTAAGTTTGAAGTGACTCAACCTTTTAGGGTAATCTGTTGTGTTGGGGTAGCTGTTTGATTTATATCGCAGATATCTAGTGGACATAAGGGACATTGGCATTTATAGGCCGATAAGTTTAATGTCTATATATAAGATCTTCTATCTTCTTCTAAGAGTCTAGATCAAGAGTGTTAGTTAATCTAGATTCTAGACTAACTAACCATATTCACCATACCACCATATTCCACATCCTACGACATACCATACCATACCATACCATATTCACGTCCTACGACAGATACTTCAGAAACACAAAGAATACAATAAAGTATATTATCTGGGTTTCGTAGATTTACAAAGCGTTCGACTCCTTGGAACACCACTATATATGGGAATCATTAGAGTGACAAGGGGTCCATAGAAAGTACATACGCATACTAAACAACAACATGAAATTACGAAAAACAAAGAAATGCCAATGTCGAAGAAACGGAAAAGTTTTCAATGCTTGTTACCTGCCATGTCTGACCGAACAACAACAATATAAAATCAATATATGTCGGAATGGAATACAGAGAATTGTACTGGGAGTAAGGAGAAGAGATAGAGTACAATTAAAAAAGGTAAAAGGAAAGACTAAGTTCATAAAAGTTCAAACGTTATGCAGAAAATTGAAGTGGCACTAGACGGAACATATGTTGAGAGAAAAGAAATAAAAATGGACCAAAATAATAACGGAATGGTATTCTAGAGAAAGCAAAAGAAGCAGAGGAAGACAGACTAAGCAATGGAAAGATGATTTTAAGAAAGTGGCTGACCCATTAAATAAAGGCTTGTTTATTTATTAGTACTATCTAATTTATCTAAGAAAATACTCCTTTAACTACTAGGTAGAGATTGATGGAGAACAAACAACACAAAAAAAACATTGATAGAGCAGACAAAACTAGAGAATTCTGAAAATTATTTTCAGAATTTCTTGCTTTGTGTTTGTGTTTTTTTGTGACTTTAAAACCAATATTAATATTAGTTTTGCAATAAGGTCACTAGATGGCGCTACTATGCACCGTTAGATCGCTGTCGTTGTCGCTCGCCAAATGGTTAGGTCCCGTCGAACATTTTGTGTGACTGAGTTTTGTTAGGTGTAAAGTAGCTTCAAAAGTAGTCTCGTGTTTAACAGATTATATGACACGGTTATTTTCATTACTAAAGTTATTTAAAACGGGATATCTAACAAGTTTAAAAAAAAAAACATGGTAAATATTTCGTTTTAAATAACTTTAGTGGTATAGTAATTGTTGCAAAAAGTTTGTGCTCGCGAGGTCTACTATCGAAGAACTACTAGTATTAATATGCTAATAGTCGACATTTCTACTCTTTTATCGTATTTCCTTAAAAATATACCTGCCATATCTAGATTCTTACTGATACTTCCCCAGGATAATAAATTCATAACCAATTTTTCCAATAGCATACCAAATAACAGGTTGTGATAATATGTGGTATCAACACACGAAGCCCACACGGCGCCTCTGCTTATTACGTCAATACGACAGACGTTGCGAATTTGCACCATAAATGGAATCAATACCCATCGTCGTGAGCTATGCCTACACCACACTGGTTATGGGGAATTGGGGACTGTGGTGATGTCGACAACCTTTGTTCTAATGATCCTGCTCCACAACCACAAGGGCGCATGAACTAATTTACTTTTTGTTCTGGACGCTTTTAACGTGCACTTTCTACATCGTTCTCACATCCCATCACGTGTGTACTCGTATAATTTCAACATGGCTGATGCAACTAATATTTTGATTTAAAAGAGTTTCTTGCCTGTTCTTCTCCTTAGGAACCTACTACGCTTTGGAATGGGTAACTAGCTTCATCTTTATGACTGACCGACTCCTTGACAATTCAAAAGTGTCTGTAAATAGTTTAATTTAAATAAATGGTTTGAGTTAGAGTTTGGTTGAAAAACATGGCACATAATTACATCAATCTTTCATAATGTTTTATCATCACAATTCCCTAAGGATATGCAATCATTCCAGTAGCTAGTAACATGTTTTTGTTGTCTAAGGTCGAGTCCGAGGGCGGCGCGGCGCAGGGGTCGCCGGCGGCACTGCCGCTGTGCCCCGCCGGCAGGCCGGACGCCGATGTGCAGCCGCTGCTTACTGACGGTAAGTACACCGAACTACTACCTAACTGAACAGCTCCCTTTCGCTACAAACATGAGGTCTGTGATACATTGGGAACGAGGTGTAACTCTCCACAATCACCGGTACTATTTACCCCATTTGTCATGGATTCGCCAACGATTAATCAGGGTCGAATGTGGCGGCATCTAGAACGCCACTTATAAACTGAGCATTGTACCTCGTCAGGCAAATCCTACATCGCACAAGCAGAGTTATCCACGCAATCTGTAGCTACACTAATATAAAAAAGCTAAAGAGTTTTTTGTTTGAACGCGCTTATCTCTGGAACTATCAGTCGAATTTAAAAAGGCTATTTAACGTAACGACCCTTAGGAGCTGAGTACAAAGAAAAAAGTCAGAAAGAACACTAAGCGAAAACGCAGTAAGAGTGTGGGCAGGCGATTCGATGCGACGCAGTTGGTCGGGGGAACAAAAACGCGGACGAAGTCACGGTCAAAAGCTAGTTAAAATATGTACACAAACCCAACAACAACCGTTGAGCAGTAGCCCACCTAGTGGCGGATTTGCAGTCTTGGTTGCGCTAGGCCCCAGGCCAAGTACTAAGTCTCAACCGCCCCTTTCTCAGCACCCATTTAGCCCTTAGTCTATAGATTAGGTAAAGAAAGAAAGAAAAAAAGGTTTACAATATTTTTCGAGGTTTCAGGGTTTAATGGTTTAAGTTATTATTGTTATACGATGTGGTGCAGTTCTTGTTTTCATCAGCGAATTTTTTGTCACGATTGGCTGCCCCTAATATCTGGCCACCTTAGGCCCGGGTCTACTGGGCCTTAGGGCAAATCCGCCTCTAAGCCCACTAGATACAGCACCCATTTGGTCGGAGGATCCTCCCTTTTCAATGGAGGTTGAGGAACTTTCCACTCTGTTCCTCATTCTCACAATAAGACTATCCGAAAGAAATGCTTTGCTTTTATACTTATAAAGCCTTATAAAACATACCACAGCCTTGAAATGATAGGTCAGGAAACTATTGCATCAAACTTAAAGATACCACTACCTACACTAATAAAATATATTATCAAAACAAAAATACCATTCGATAATTCAATATCATTGATTTATCGAGATGTATTATTACACAAAAACGTTGTTGCGAATCTAAACGTGTTGTGAATAATTCAAGTCTACGTAAACATATTGCGACGGTATTCAGGAAAACTATTCTTTTATTTTATTTCGTACTTCGTAGGTATGGAGTCTTATTTATTTAAAAGGGTACCTAGCCCAGTCAATGGTGCCGATTCTCTTGTCACAAATGTCTCTAAACTAGACACAAATGTCACCAAAATTTAGTTTATTCCTGTCAAACGATGATTGCCCATTCTGAAATAGACTAAAGTGACCCAACTATATTTTAGTTTGACAGCACTAATATGGTAGGTACTGAGATATTAATTTAGTGAAAATGGCAATTTTGCTATTCTGAATTTCACGTTTTTCATCTAAAATTTAGATTTTCTAACTAAATCTGAATATTTTTAATCGCGATTAAAAACATGTGGAACAAAATTGGTTGTCATGAACTTTAAATTCACACCAACACCTCGACTTCAGATGCAAAAACAGTACTGAATCTTTTGTTTTTCTTTTCCTTGTATCTCGAAAACAATTAAAATTTCGACCCCTTTATAAAATCCTTAACCCCCATTTTCCATACAAAAAGTGAAATAAAACACGTCGAGACTGCCCCCCTGCGCGCCTCCGGCTCTAAAAAGATTCACGTGGTTAGGTATCACGTGTGGAGTTGCGATTGTCAAATTCGATTTAGATTATTTTGAAATTTAGAGAATTTATTTTGCAGAATAGCTTTGAGATTCTCATAGTCCAAAGTAAGGAATTTTAGTAAAGCACGAATATCGACATAAAAAGTGCAAACATCGCGAGAGTAGCACAAGGTTTTCAGGGTTGCAAACTTGGGTATAAACTATTCTCAGGGGATCTAACAACATAAAAAAATCGTAGTTCCATGCGCGTTTGCTATGTTTGATATTGTTAATGACTGGACTAATGGGGCTTTATAGAAAAGAAAGGTCCTACTCAATTCTTTGTGTTGGATGAAGAAAATAATATGAGAATTTGTGAAAAAATATAAAAATAAAATGATAACTCGAGAAACATTGTGATGTGAGAAAAATCGATTGTTAAAATAAACACTCAAAAATATAAAACTTAAATCATGAATCTTCAGCACTTTTGTCCAATATTAAAACCGTAAAGCAGTAGGTACTTTGTTTCAATTATTTTCCGCGTCGGGGCTTTTTTTGGAAGCACTTACTTTAATGGCGACTAAAACTTTTAAGGTTCAGATTTTAGCCCTAATTCACCTGGCGGACCAGTACCTTATAATTCATTTAGATTTATAATAGGCTACAGTCTTTGGGACATATAAATATCTACTTATCTGCTTTTATTATTATTCATTTTTGACTTAATATTCCATAGACGAATTAAGTTCATAAAAATTCGAAGTTTCCATTTGAAAGCTCTAAAACATACGTTTCTTAATTGAATCATTATTTTTCCTGGATACGTATTTGATATCGCTTTAATATTCGCGCTGGGTCCTCAAAGAGGGAGCTCATTAATCAGCTCGAGCTGTGAGGATCACGGAGACAAATGACTTGTCCGGCGGAGGATAAGGCGGTTATTCGGTTGAGTAAACCAGGTGTAGCGTGATAGAAGTATGTTGTAGAATGATGGACCTGTCAATCTGCCATCCGAATACTACGAAAAATGGATCGTAGAAATGAAAATTAAGTGATGACTAATGGCAATGAAACGTTGCCGCTCAAAATGGGCCTTATTAGAAGATTAAAAGTCACCCTAAGGACAATAGAGAGGGCTATTGGAGTTTACCTACATGATCGAACCAGAAATGAAGAGATCCGTAGGAGAACCAAGGTCCGACATAGCCCGAAGAATTGCCAAACTTAAGTGGCAATGGGTAGGGTACATGCTTGCAGAACAGATGGCAGATGGGGCCGCAAGGTTCTGAAGTGGCGACCGCGTACCGGAAGACGTAGCGTTGGAAGTCCTCCCACAAGGTGGACCGATTACCTTTTGAAGGCCGCAGAAATCTGCTGGATGCAGGAAGCACAGAACCGGTTGAAGTGGCGGTGCTTGGGAAGGCGGCCTATGTTAAGCAGTGGACGTCTTTCGACTGAAATGATGATGCAATGAAAATACAAGTCAATTCATTAAACGTAGGTGTTAATTAAAAGGTATAATTCTGTCGGAGCGGATTGTATAAAGTGAGTCAGGTGCGGATCTGTTCCGACAGTCGAAGTAATGCAATTATACAAACAGCTGCAGCTGCAGTTAACTTTTAATTGCTAACAATTGAACTTCCATGAAAACTTACAGTAAAACCTTAATTTTACGCCGGATTCAAACCGTAGGGTGTGACATGAATGACACCCGACATTTTGTCGCAAAAGGTTTTTCATGTTTAAAAAAACTTTTGTGAGCCATTTTTTTGTTTGTCAGTTGTTTTCCTGGAGCCTGCTATTGTTCCTAAATGAGAGTCGCAGAAAGCTGAATACAGAGAGTATTTTCACCCCGTAAAGTTGTGTGTGAGATGAAAAGTTTTGTTTTAACTTTTTTTGCTGGTTTTAACCGCCCGCGCAAAACACGCGGTAGCTACAGAGTACAGTAGTGATGCTTTGTTGTGATATGTGTCATGACACGTGGCTGATAAGGAGGAATGACTGCAGATTGTAAATCGAGGCTGAGTCACATACGGCCACTGCTTCTATTTAATTACATGAACACAGTCGTACAGTGTTCAGTTACGCAAGCTGCGATATTATTGAAACTTGTCATTGAAAGCCATGAGCAACTTAAAGAGCTGATCCTCGTTTTGCAAAAATTTGCTGTTCCATTCATTTTGACGCGTAGATTTTGTACTTTTGCTGTAGCAGGGGGGTCCAGAATCATGTACTGAATCCATGGTAACAGGTTGCGCGTCGAACTCCCTGTCCCTACCTCCCTGAATATAAATATTAACACAGTTTTCGTGTTTATCTGTATCGCTCAGACATGCGGTTTTCACCATCATTTAGAGTATTTATTCCGGAAAGTTTATAATACTTATATTAATATTTTAGTATGATATACCCAGCACAGACATGTTGTGTTTAGCATATCGCCTTTGCCGTGCAGGGGTCGGTCGCTAGTCTTGTATAGTATAAACAATCAACTTATTCAACAAATTGCAGTTTGTGTCTAAGCCTGTGTCCCTCGCAGATATAATCTAGTTTCGTGAAGCAGTTTTAAGATCCCTTTCAAGATGATATAGAACCTATTGTAAAGTCAGTGAAATTAATTGTTCAGGAAATTGACACCCCTCTCTCACTCACGGTACGGCTAACTATCGGAAGGCGTCGATTCGATAGCGTCCACTCGATGCCTATCGGAAGGTTTAGCTCCAGCGTAGATATGTCACAGGAAATTAAGCTTGAATCTTGAAAGGGGTTTGAAAGTACGGTGTGTAAGGAACCAGTGGGCTGATTGTTTTATCGCAATCTAGATATTTTACTCATTTATTGGGTTCCATACCCGAAGGGTGACAAGCTGAAATCTATTACGAAGCCTCCGCTGTCCGTCTGTCTATCTGTCTGTCTGTCAGCGAGCTGTATCTAATAAGCCGTGATAGATAAACAGGTGAAATTTTCACAGTTTGTGTATTTTTGTTGCCGCTATAACAGTAAATAATAAAAATTAAATAAAGTTAAAAATTAAAGATTGTCCCATATAACAGACACTTGATTTTGAAAAAAAATCTTACCATGGCATGTGGGGTATCATTGTCTAGAGCTCATCGAGTAGAATACAAATATAATTTTTGTATTTTTTATCTTCAAATATGAAAAGTACAATACCTACGCGGTCAAAACGTATGGAACAGCAGTTTTTTTTAAATATCCGACGAAAAATTTCAACACAGGGGTTTCAGAATCATGTACTGAATCCATGGTTTCAGTTTTCGTGTCGATGTCCCTGCCATCCTGTGTAAATAAAATACCTTTTCAATCGGCGTTTTTAATATTTGTTGACTATATACAGTATAATAATTATGGTACATGATAAACAGAAGTTTCAAATTCCCAACTTGTTTAGTTGTTGCAATACAGCTCGTACGAAAATGGTCTAAAACGGATAGACAGAATATTCTTTATTATGTACACCATAAAAATTACAGACATAAAACTACGGACAACTATTACAGCCCCTTATTGCTTCATTAATTTTAAGAAGATAAAAAATAATACAAATTATATTTATACTCTACTCGATGAGTTCTAGACAGTGATACCCCAAAATGCCATGATAAGTTATTTTTTTCTCAGTCAAATTTTTTATGTATGCGGCCGCCTTTAATTATAGCGGTAATAGAAATTCATAATCTGTGAAAATTTCAACTATCTACCTAATACGATTCATGAGACACAGCCCGCTGACAGACAGATGGATAGACGAACGGACAGCGGACGTATTTTAATAGGGTTCCGTTTGGTGAACCCTAAAAACTAGATGAAACTGAAGTCCATTCAATGTCTCCCATGGAAGTTCATCCCCAAGGACCATTACACAAAAGTCAAACGCCCAGACACTGTACCGTACAACTAAGAACAAATTCATAATTACGAAGCAGCTTGTACCATGCCATTAAAAAAATAACATACTTGACCCTAAAAAATAAAGAACTCATCGTATTAAAATCGTGAAAGCTACATTCCTAACTCCTTTGATTCGGAGTAGAATAGTTCTCGAGAACGTTACGTCACGACACGTTGCGGATCGTCAACAACGTGTAAATCTCGCACGGCATCGCTCCGCGTGACGGCCGACGGATTTACGACGACGTTCATACGTGGGAGGCAGTTATTAACATGTGTTGGTCGGTGGTTACCGGAAAATTTAAAGTTGAAAAGTTCATTCAACAAGCAAGGTCATTCTTTATTCATGGCTTTGGGTATATGGCTCATCTGACAGTCTAATCTTCATAGTATTGAAGTGATCCACGTAGGTAGCTCTACTCCCGAAACACTGTTCTTATCCAAACCATAATATAATGGAAAACTACTTTCTCCTGTATGGTCCGAAGACACAAATCATACACCCACAAAAACTTATAAGTTATTGATAAAACTTTAGGCGTGTGTAACAACTAATATCCAAACCACGATTCCTTTGTTATAATATCGCTAGATCAACAGCAAAACTAAGCTATACTTGATTTTACTGAATAGCACATTTTTCATTGCCAACAAGATATATATTTAGTTGTGCACTGGAGTAACCGAAATAAAAACGAGATATACGCACGAACTAGCAGCAATGAACTACAGCCGATCAAATATCTGCAACATGCACTGACTCACTCTTGTCCCTTCACCTATTGATAAATGCAACATGCACTGACTCACTCTTGTACCTGTTATTAATATATGCAACATTCACTGACTCATTCTTATACCTTCTCCTATTAATAGTTGCAACTCCGCTTACCCCTTAATGAATATAGAATTTGTGAAAAATAATATCTTGTGTACCCTCGCTAAGTTTGCCACTTGTCCCATCAGAAACGTCAGCTTCCAGTATTTGGAAGTATTTAACAGCATAATAGAATAAACTTTCCATCAAAGAAACATTTTCTATTAATGTTTTCCAGTTATTCTCATTAACTTTCTTTTGAGCCTCAGTGACGGATAAAAGTACTGTAAAATAAACTGTTATTACGTGTTTTGGTAAATATTTTGTAAATAATAATTGCTGCACTATATTATTGAATTTTTTACACAGTCTATGCTTGATGGAATTTAGATGCAATTATTCGAGCTATGTCGGTTACCTTGGTTTTCTTACGGATCTCTTCATTTCTGATTCGATCACGTAGAGAAACTCTAAGCATAGCCCTCTCCATTGCTTTTTGGGTGACTTCCAGCCTTCTAATGAGGCCCATTGTGAGCGACCACGTTTCACGCACTGGTCAAAAACTTTTGTCTTGAGTCTCTGCATATATGCATAATAATTATGCGTAAGGACCAGCTACCGAACAAGTTCGCTTGCTGTTTCCACTATCTCTATTTATGTTCGTATAAATGATACACGACATAAGAGTCCAAAATAAATTGTGTGGAGTTCAATTTCGAACATATTATAAAGCGATCAATTCATTATTCAGGACTGTCAGTAGTTGTGTGAGATTAACTCCGCTGTTTATATAAACGTAAAATAGGTACCTAATAAATTATTTAAGCACACAATACACGTATTAGGACATTAGCTGTTGTGTAGCTTAACTGTGAAGCTAGAGTAAGATGTTGAAAAACTGGTACGTTAAAAAAACACACGCAAATGAATTCTGAAAATAAGGAGTACCTAACATAGCTTTATAACTTATGACAGCATCACGCCTGCATTACCCGAAAGGTTAGTCAGAGGTTTACCTACCTATACCACACCCACATTTCGCCAGTTATCTTTACGTTCCTTGTATGAGTGAGCCTATTGCCATTAATTAACCGGGCACTAATGCAGTCTGCTACTGAGAGAATATGGAGTATTCTAAACATAAATAAAAAGTTGAAGTTTGAACCCGTATTAATACCGGTCAAATAACCTAACTGATGATTCACCATAAACAAGAGCAAAAGTGCTCAGTATTCTATTACAATTGTGAAATACTGCTAACAATTTTTCGATATTCAGTTCCGCTTTTATATCGCAAGCGCACTCTCCAGTGCTTAATTGAAATGTAAATATAGATACTAGTCTATGGAACATGGCAGCCATTACAGCTTTACCTACCTGTCAGGTATCTACTCACTTCCAAGAAATTTGAGAGGGTATCTATAAGCTTCTTAGTCTAGCTTGTGCATCGTGGTAGCGGTTCCATCTTGTCACTGGTTATACTATATTTTCATGTTTCCAGCTGAAAGCAGCTTACCTTTGTCAGACGCATTGATCCTTTCTGGTCCTTTGAGGCGGCTTTAAAATGTGAGGAAGCTTGTTTGCTTGGTCCTTCTTTTATGAGGTACTGCCTACTTTTTGAATGTCTTGGGGTTTTAAGTCCACTGGTCCACTGTACATAAGGCATATCAGGTATACCTTTCCGATCCTCTTGACAGTCCGCCTGGAGATCGATAACAATTAAAATTCTATTGTGTCTCATTAAGACAGTTGAAGGTATATATTTACTCGTATTCGAATCGCCCCTGTTTATTTATGTACTACCATTGCATCCTTAACCTCTCAAGCCCTATTTGACTGAAATATATGAAGAGCTAGTTCGGTTCGGATGAGCAATTTTATGGACGAATAAACTTATGCATCTTACTGCCGGATATTAGACTCGCTTCATTGCATCCAATATGTGCTCATAAATCACAAATGCAGATTGTGCATGTCTGATTTACACAAATGTACCTACACTCTGTGTAGATATAAAGTATCATTTAGATCAATTAGCACGTATCCTAAGCGATACATTGTTGGAAACTAACCTAATTGCCGATAGCTGTCAGTATTCCAGACACGATCTATGTAGCCCGTAACTCGGGGCTGATGAGAATATTAAACTATGCCTAATGATTCAATATATTTGCCCTGCCAATTACATTAGATTCATTTAGGTAATGTATTCAAAGATTATTAGTTTTTCCTGAGAATGATCGTCTCATTATAGAAACGTCATTTCTTGGATTTCTATCTAATGTAGTCCACAAACTTTCTAAAGCTCATTTTCGTTTGTTTGGGAAATTCGGGTGAAATATTTTATGTAACACTAACTAATTCACGGTGGGATCTGAAACTTCTCACTCTGTAGGGAAAGCCAACAATCTGACTGCTAAAGTACACAAAACCCCGGGAACACTTAGTTTCTAAGCAAAAACAACAGCCTACAATAATGTTAGACAAGCTTGTTTCTGGCTTGAGCTGCTTCTGTTTGACATAACCGGATCTAGACGAGTTTACGTTAAAATGACGGAGAATAAGACTCCCGGCTTAGAAAAATGGAAGTAAACGGATTCATGCCCAAGGATCAGCGGCAGCAACCCCGATTCGCAGCGCTCGTAAAAATATGTAGAGTATTCATTGGAGTGACACTAATGGACGTAAACTTGTTCAGTGGATGTTTACGTCCGTAAACGATGATCCAGATGTCAAGCTTGATTCTTGCAAAAAATACTTTCCTACAATTCAACTCTAAAACCATACACACTAATGAAATCTTGCAGTGTCACGCGCTCGCTCCTCGAAAAATCTCTTCTAAAAACACCGTTGCTTCATTCGGGAGGGAAATAATCGTGACAGAGGAAAAATGAGTGAACTTTGAACACATTAAGGCACTCAGCCGGAGGGAGGAAGTATTTGAATTGCTAATTGAAGTAGCATTGCGAACGGCTGATGGAAAGATTCGGGGATCGAAGAGCATGGGAAGTTGGTTCTGAGACATCATAGGACACTACTGTAGATTTATATAGTGATAAAAATATGAGGTAACGTACTACTGAGAAAAAGATCAAGGCAATTATAGATTTATTTCAATCTCAGAACTTGCAAGCAAAGCACGAAACGATTGCTATGAAAGGATCACTATAGGTACATACAACACTTGAAACGTTTGATTGACAGAACAAATCTAAACAAAAACAGTTGATAACAAAAAGCAAATATGACTTAGGCTTCCTATACATGACGCCGGAGCCACACCGGAGCTGCTCCGGAGCCGCACCCACGCCGCATAGTTTTTACGTTTTCATTCTGAGATGTTCAGATTTATTTTTATGTTGCGGTCCGGTGCCGCGTCGGTTCGTCTCCGGCGTCATGTACAGAAAGCCTTAGTAAACAAGCAGGACCAGCAGCGACTCATGCATATTTATAACATGCGACTGATCAATTTACTTCCCATTGTACCGCACGCAATGGCGGTGACATCAGATGAGGTGATGAGGGCTTCAGGTAATTAAATTATCATAACATCGTTGGGTATTTAGCTTGTGGATGTTGTAAATGTTGGTAATTATGACTTAAAAGTCGTTTCAAGTAATCAGGCAGCAACATATTCCTATGCGCTAGAACAACAAAGTCTGAAGCAAACTTCGAGACAGCACATGGAACAAGCTTAGAGTATAGACAACAACCTTGATTACTAAAACATGACATTTTTACAGCAATTCCAATAAATTATTATAAATTATGTAAATGAATAATTAAATAAAATTTTAACTACGACACTCAAGTAATTCATTATCTGAAAATACTTCCAAATAACTCTCAGCAAGATTTATGAGTAAGTATCTGTAAGCTCTGGAGTGACAATAAAGATGAAAGAGGATAAATGGTGCCGGGCCAGGAGTCAATTTGTGATGAGGATCCGGAATGACGAGTGAGGACCCTCGAGATGCTTCATACTAATTTTAATTTCAACTAATTGAACCGCGTCGAGAGTTAGTACTTCATAATTTAAAGATAGATCCGGGGTTTTTGAAATTAAGAATCTCTTAGATTTTTTGAGAATCATGCTGAAAAGGATTAAATTGGTGACGTTTTGAAAATATGTCACATCATCTTCCTTCAAAAAAGAGTTAATTCAAAGAATACAGGCGTTAATACTATTGTAATTATTCATTTAATTTCACAGATTAATATTCTAGCTCATCAGTAATAACCGGTGTTTCTGTTTTGTTTTAGTTGATGCCTATCGCAGTATCACTTTTACAATTTCATACCTGTACTATTAAAATCTAAACGCGGTCGTTACTACTAAACATACGCCTATCACAATGGTAATTATCATCGTCACGCAACAGCACTTTGCTTCCAGCATGCAGTTATTATAATTCCAATTAGTTTCGTTTTACAAAGTGTTTTAATTTTGTTCACGCGTACTATTGGATTGTTTGTATACATACCCGGTGTATTTGTATTTGTTTTTGAAACTATTTAATAAATAACAATTATACAACTATCGTCGCCTGTTGAAACCTTTAATATTTTTGTGATATTTACATCGATAATAACTACGCAGCTACGTGTTCAGTTTGTATACCAATTCACATTTTCCATTCATACTATTACTTGATATATATCCGACTTCATCTAGTTTTATAGTACATTATTGTCGCGGTCTGCAATAATAATTGATATTATATATAATAATAATTGATGGACAATCAGAGAAAATGAGAGAAAAAATTTAATTATTGACTTTAAAAGTTTTTGTTAGAACCAGTTGACAGAAACATTATTTAACGTGTATGATTTCATAAAACATTAAATTTTAATATGTCAACTAAATAAAAACATCATCATGAAGGAGATGGTAACTTTTACAAAGTGATAAATTTATATTATTATGTTTCACTAACTAAGAATAATTCTCTATGAATGAATTGAACGTACAGTTAACTTGTAAATCCAAGAAACAATTTCCATTCAAAGTCAATAGCGGTAAGAAATGTATTGTTTAGCAGTCAGCAACAGGCGCAACATCTGAGGCATAACTAGTGAAAACGTTAAAATTGAAGACGTCACGTCATTGGATGTCGTTTCGTATATCTCTACTGAGAAATGACAAAATTACGAATTAGAGTATGACGATTACAGTATGACAAAATTACAACAAAAAAAAAAAAACAGTTTTAAATAGTCTATTTACTGTATCTTGAATCTCTAACTTACTAAGAAAGTAATTTTCTCCCTAGCTTAGATGAGAGCTTTCAAGCGTACAGTCTAATTGCCATAAGCAACCACTTGTCGATGCGTTTGTCTCACACGAGGCACAAAAATTGCCACCGCAAGCAACAGGTAACAGCATGCATAATACAACAGCCAAGCTTCCTTCTACACCCATCCTTTACTTACAGCAGTCTTAAGTGTATCTTCGTCTCGCTCGAGTGACGTCACGACGGGCTCACCAGTGCCAGTTGGGACTTGGGAAGCAACTTTGCTTTATGAGTTTGGATGGTATTTCTCGGAAAACAAAAATTCCCTTCCCAAGTCCCGTTGCATTGATAAAAGTTTGTTGTGAAAGAAAAGTTGTGGTTTTATTAGATTCAAGTTGAGTTCTGAAATGTGATTTTTAGTAAAAAATTCAGCTCTCTCAAATTGATATGTCTACTTGGGAATTATTTGCTAAATCTGCTGTTTCAAAAATATTGTTGGAAAATATTTGGTAACGCACTTAATTCCTTCAAGTGTTCTTTGAAACTTGAAAAAAACTTAAAACTTCTTATACCTTTACATAAAGAATCTAATATGTATAGAAAATTTCCAGATAACACAGCAAAGATAAATAACTACAAACACTTAGTAGTAAGTACTGAGAACAAGAGGAACAACGCTGAGCGGAGAAGAACAAGTGAAATTAAAGTTATGGAGCCGAGGAAGTTGCGTGGGAGTTTTATCGGTCGGATGGCCACGGCTCAGTTAACGCGAGGTGGCTTTGTTAGGAACTTAGTTCACTTTTTGTTCGTATTCCTGCAGTTAGGGTAGTCTTTTTTGCAAATACCTTTCATTTTGATCAAATCTACAAAAATTTACAATGGACGTATAGACTTGTTTATTCAATAAAATACAGTGTTATCATAATAATATATTTTTGTGTTTGCATATACCCACTCTACCACAAGGCTTAACTTCTTAGAGCTACTTAGAAACTACATCTACAAAGCAAAATTTCGAATTCGAAATCACTCAAGCAAATTCTAGTCTAGTAACAAACTTATTAAAGTTGAAGTAAGTACTGATACAGTCTTTGCCCCTAAAGCCTTACAAAACTTACACTCTTGAGACACGGGAGACCACGCGGCCATCATTAATTAAGACTTGCCACTAAGAACATCGTCGGGACCTCCTGAAGTTTCAAAGGCGATCTCGAGAGCAAACGAAATCACATAATTGAATTCGCTAAACTCTTACCGAAGCAGGAATAGAGTGTGGTCCAAGGTACAGACGATGCTTTGAAATCAACCCGGACTCCATCATCATGCAACGGCTTAAAAATAGGTGCTCTTATCGAAACTAGCTTAAAATGCGATAAACGCGATTCGATTAATATTTTATACCATGAAAAGGAGTACTGATTTCATGCATCGTCAATATTTCGGTCAAACAAAGTAAATACTTTTGGAAAGAAATAAAATCACAACGCAAACGCAAAGTCGCACATCATGTGCTCAACATGTTTGTTGCGTCTGCTTTGTACCATCCTGATGTGAAACGTAGCGGTTGTAGTTAGAATCCAGTGATATCTCAAGCTTCGCCACACACGACCCAACCTGGCCGGCGACCGCACACCACGGCACATCAAGTATCTCGCAAGTCGTCAACTTTGATTATAGAAATTGCTCACGTGTATATTCGTACGAAGGAGCTTGAACATTGATCTAAAGATGGAATTGATTTCTCGGTTTGAAAATTAATATTTGGTTTGTAGGTACCTACAGTCCAGCATACTTGCTCAGTCATTGAAATTGGGGATTCACATAAATTTGCAATATTCGTAATGCCCTATGAATATTTCAAATTATGTAACGAAATAAACATCCACATTTCATAGTAATTCATCCAAAAATAGCTAATTATTACTAGCGTGGGTTGGATTGTGGGTGTTCGTGGGCGCTTCCTCCAAAATATTACACACTAGAGAATATTCAGCTACCACCATCGGTCAATAGTAATGATTTTAAACAAACTTGATTTCCCATGTCTGTGTCGATCCAGCAACTTCGCTTGGAGTTATTGGCCAACCTATAGTTGCGTATATCTATACCTAGTGTACCTTAACTCACAGAAAGCAGGAAGTTAACCACACTACACTACACGATACCACGCTACATCACACCACACCACACCATACCACACCACACAACACCACACTTCACCACTTTGCACCACACTACACTTCACTGGCATCTACAATCTTCAATTATAACTTTAAATTTTGTATCTTTTTCTTCCTTTATCGTTGTTTACTGTGTTCCACAGGTTAAAATAATTTGTTAATATTATCTTTAATATTTAATTTAATACACACTGCTTTTGTGGGGGGCCTGGTAATCTGTGACAGGTTTTTCTAGTGCAATCTGATAAATCTTTTGTGGGAGACTGGTATCTACCAGTCTCCCACAAAAGATTTATCAGATATGTCAGATCACATCAGAATCTTCATATTTTAAAGGCGTCTTTGTGGAAATAAATATTTATTTATTATTATTTCCTTTAGTTCAATAGATATATTTAAATTATATTTTTAAATATCAGAATGTAAAAAATACGTTAAAAAATATTATTATTATTCCGTGTATAATTTTATTCCATATAGAATCCTTTTTTTAAATATTTCTCACAAAACATTTTATCCTTGCTACTAGGTTGTGTCTGTGCAAGTACTCGCCGTTAGCAAGACGAGAAAAACCGGAAATAATACGTCGGATTGATTCACCGGGACGGTGGCATGCCCGACAGATGTCAACCGTACCGGCCTTGACAATGTATTTCCGATAATTATTGGTCATGATAACTTCATCTATAATCACATAGATAAAACCTTCGGAAAAGCGTCCGTGAAGCTCTTTACCTTGCCATACTTTCTTACGATCGTAAGTTTCAAGTACTGCAGGTTTGCACCAGTTCTCTTTCACCAAGTAGAGCAGAGTGAGGCCCTTGTCTACTGCGACCACATACATCTCGGTGTTTCCCCAAGTCAGTTTGAAGAAAATATTCCCTGAGACTGCAAATCCCGCGGTTGTGGAGGATTTTAGCATTTAAGAAACCTCGACCCCTACATTTCCGCGGGATGTACGTACAGTCTCATCACTGATGACCGTGGGTGATGCATCCGATTTGCCGTCAACAATGTACGGACCTTCCTATCCAGAGCGTCAAGTTCCCTCCGAGTCTATTTGAGTATGCCGAAAGAATACATTAAAACCGGCATGACCCAACCGTTAAAGGCACGCACTTGTTTCCGCCTGATAAGAGACTATTGCACTTTATTCAGGCGGCCAAAGAAGCGTTCCCTCAACGATTGTTTCATGTCGGCAACATTGACGCCTAATGCTTCCGACATACCCAAATACTTGTAGGTTTAGATTGAGGAGAGGAATCTAAGGTGTCGAGAGTTGGGTTCCCACGGATTGCAGTAGCTCCATCAGTCGCAAATTGTTGGGGGCAAAGAGTTTCAAGTCATCCATATAAAGGAGATGAGATATCACCTGACCACCTCTTCTCAACCGATAGCCGAGACCTGAAACCTCCAGCATTGTGCTAAGAGGATTCAAGGCTAACCAAAACCAAAGCGGAATCAAACTTATCGCCCTGAAATATTTCCCGTGCAATCCTGATCGGTTCATCGATCCCCCGGATTTGTCGACATCTTGAATAGAGAAGGACCGTCCTGCATTGCCCCATACATGACATCAGGAAAGTGCGCACAGTTGTATCTATCTTGTACAACTCCAGCATCCTTATGAGCCATGTATGTGGCACCGAATTATAGGCATTCTTATAATCTATCCAACATGTAGACAAATTCTTACGGGATCTACGAACCTGCTGGCTTATAGTCATGTCTATAAGGAGCAGCTCCTTAGTACCGCAAGACCCATTCTTACATCCATTCTGAGACACAGACATAATTGAGTTGATAACAACATGATGTGCAATTTTTGCTCTAAGAATGGATGTATGAATTTTATAGACCGTTGGTAAACATGTAATTGGACCACCCGATTTATGAAGCAAGTGGTGACTCCTGTTGTAAAGAACAGTGGTAGTGGCATAGTCTGTAAAGATGACTAGGATTGCGAGGCTAAGCAGGCGTGTGACCTTTGTAGCCATTTAATCCAGAAAATGTGCAGTCCGTCCAGTCCTAGAAATTTCCTGCTGGGCAATGGACGGACTGCACGGGCCACATCCAGAAGACTAAGGATAATAGCTTCTATGTTTGGTATAGCGGTATACGTAGCGTAGGAAGGCCTCCCACAAGATGGACCGATGACCTTGTGAAGGCCGCAGGAATCCACTGGATGCGGAAAGCACAGAATCGGTCGAAGTAGAGGTGTTTGGGGGAGGCCTATGTTCAGCAGTGGACGTCTTTCGGCTGAAATGATGATGATGATTGACTTCAGGTGCAAAAACAGTACTGTGTCTTTTTTATTTTTCGTTATAATCTCGAAAATAGTGTGTCCTATCGCAAAAATAATGAAAATTTCGACCCCCTTTATGAAATACATAAACTCCTAAAACTCAACATGTAGGTAAGTTTTTTTCATTCAAAAAGTGAAAAATTCCATATAAAACACGTCGAGACTGCCCCCCCCAAGCACGCCTCCGGCTCTAAACAAAATTCACCGAGTAGGGCAAACAAGTACCACATGGAGTCGCGATTGGCAAATTCGATTTTAGTTGTGACAAAATTATTTTTAAATTTAGAAAAATATTTTTGCAGAATAGCTTTAAGATTCTCATAACCAAAAGTAAGGAATTTTAATGATAGTTTAGTTAGTTTAGTTCGGTGTACAAGAGTATCGGCTTCACTATGAAACCTCTCTAGAAAGAAATTCGAACGAAAAGTGTTTAAAATAAAAAAAAAATCGTTTAATAAAAAACTGTAACCCGACTACGGGAAAATAAAAAAATTATCTAAAAAGTACGAAACAAGAATATATTTCAGACAAAAATCAATACATAGGTACAAAAATGGTCAAGGTAAAGACGTGGTCGCATGCCTGTATACCATGTGGGTGCCAGGAACACCTCCAAAATTATAATGGCAATTATAAATCCTCTATAAAAGTTTCTGAAACAGCTTATTGCCAACATTAAAACAACCAGTGTCATAGTAACCATAATATCATCCAAATGAGTGTTATAATGTTGTACTAAATTTCACTGTGCAACTCGAATTAAAAAAAGAACATTGTCATGCACGCGCGTTTCACTACCCCAGCGCCGTAATTTAAAAAAATAACCTTCGAATTCACGTCGTATCCCGCCATTTTTGTTCGATATTAGTATTGCAAAAATTTCTTACTTTGTTGCTTACAAAAATGAGTGATACAAGCTTTGATAACACACCACCAGATATTTCTAATGCAGCAAAGGATATTTCTTACCAATTATTACCAGAAAAGTCGAAACAACAATACTGTACAACACCCTATGGTTTCAGAATCATATATAGAAGATTCATATCATACATACATACATACATAAACTCACGCCTTCTTCCCATGGGGGTAGGCAGAAACTACAGAACACCACCTGCTATGATCCTTACATACTCCTTTTGCCTCGTTTACGTTCATACGTTCATCTGGTCATACACGCACGTCGGTTGCAAGTTGCATTCATATCATGGGTGTGGATAAATTCTTGTATGCAACTGTACATAATTAGTTATTAAAAAACTCATGTGATACTATTATTATCACACGAGGCGATGTTTTAATACCCCTTATTATACAACAATTAATATTTAGTTACTATTAACTATTAAATTACTTTTTGTGCGTTAATACACGCGTCTATTCGCTCCACGTGCCTGCTGTTTCTTTATGAGACCGCAGCCTACCAATCCACTGCCTGGACAAAGACCCTTCTCAAATGTTGTCCCAACTAACGACACCGCCTATAAGTAAATCCCATTTGATCTTAATTTCCAATATATTGTCGTAATTGAATCCAAAATGTTCACGTGAGGAAATGCTGACGTTTTGATTAACACTAGTAATTATTGCCTTTAGAGTTTATGGTCACCTCTCCCCCTCCCACCCCAACCTCACAGTGGTAACGTCATGGTCAAAGCAGTAATTGGAACGGGAATAGAATCTTACCGAGAACTAACATAATATCGCAAATACAAGCCTATTGCACGGTGATGGTTTCAGGAAATTGGATAGTAATCGGAACTTGTGGCTCTATGTCCATCAATAACCGAATGATTATTGGTAGTTAATCTGTATTGCAAGATAAACATAATATCTAGCCAGTATTCTCCTCTGTAATACACTCAATTGCAATCACTTAACAGTAGCGCAACCAAACACTAGAGAAAAACCGAAAAGTCGCCATCCGTGATAATCCCAACACTATAATTATAAAAGGCTTACCGTTCCTCGCCGGCTCATCCCTACGGTTTAGCAAAGTGTTAAATAAGGCGCAAAGTCCTGATTCAATTAAGCCGATCTTGGTTCCGGCGGTCCAAGGATCGAATCCCTTTGGGCCGTCGATTGTGCCGATATCAATTAGACCCATCCGGATCGCGATGTGCTTTTCGACACCCCCATTCCGAGGGTCGGCTGTTGTTAATTCAAGATTACGGTGGAAAGGAGTAAGTGTATCTTAGAACAGGTCGGCGTGTTGTGTTATTGAAGAAATTAGTACCTAGTTCTTGTAACATCGGTCGGTACTCATAATTGTATGGTGGTGGGTAGTTAGTTTACTTTTGGGAAATAAATCAGTCTGTCGTTGACCCACGTATTTTATTGACCTATCATTGGCGACGAGAACGGGATTTGTGTAATTTCTTTTAATTTCCGGGATTTCGCGTGTGTCAAGATGCCTATTGGTAAAATTGAACCATTTAATTTAACCTCGAAACAGTGGCCAGCGTATATTCGTCGAGTAAATCAGTACGTACGGCTTAACGAAATCGACGATGAATTGAAAGTGCCTATGTTAATAACGGTCGTGGGGGAAGAAACGTATGCGCTTATGTGCGATCTGTGTTCACCTAGTTTTCCGGAAAATAAAACATATGACGAACTAGTGACATTGGTGACGGAACACCTGGAACCGCAACGATCGGAGATAGCCGAGCGCCACGTGTTCAGGTTGCGCCGACAGCGTGCGGGCGAGTCCCTTACGGAATACCTGCAGGCATTGAAGCACCTGGCGTCTACGTGCAGTTTTGGAAAGTGCAAGTCATGTTCGACGCTTGAAGAAAATTTGCGCGATCAGTTTGTGTCAGGGCTTACTAGTGACGTAATGCGATCGAGAATCTTCGCGGAAAAGAAAGTACAATACAAAGAGGCAGTGGAGCTCGCGCTAGCTCTAGAAGCAGCGGAGAAGCATGCCGAGGTGAGCGGCACCACGACGACGGCGGCGGCGGACTCAGCAAAGCCGGCAGGCGGCGAGGCGGGCGAAGGCCTGCATTACGCGCGTGGCGGACGAGCGCGTCCGCGCGGGCCGCAACGGGCGCACGGCGGCGGTGGCGGCGGCGATGGAGCAGCGGCAGCAACAGGCGCGGCAGGCGCAGGTGGAGCGCGCGCGGACCCGGCGGACGGGCGCGCACGGGCCTGCTGGCGCTGTGGCAAGGCGCATCCGGCCGAGAAGTGTCGGTTTAAAAATTACAGTTGTGATGAGTGCGGTCAAAAGGGGCACCTAAAAGTGATGTGCAAACAAGTGCGCGGTAGTGGCGGTCGGCATAATTATGTGAGTGACGAATCGGAGGATGGTATGTTCAACTTGAATGTGGCAACTCGAGGTAACAAACCATATTTTATTAAACTGTCCGTTGATAGCATTAATATGGAATTTGAAGTGGACACAGGTAGTCGTATATCAGCAATAAGTGAGGTTATGTACCAATATATGTTTTCACATAAAAAGATTGAACCAGATAACTTAGTTTTACGTTGTTACTCGGGTTCAACAATTGCATCACTCGGTTACATTGAGGTAGACGTGTTGCTGGGAGAATTTAAAGCTAAATCATTGCGATTATACATTATTAAGGGTGGAGCGCGGCCGTTGTTAGGACGCGAGTGGATGCGCGCTTTAAAGATAACACAAATAAACCTCAATGAAATCATAGAGGATGAATTTGTAAACAAATTATGTAAGGAATTCCCAGAAGTATTTAGCAATAAGTTAGGTACATGCAAACAGCCCATACGACTACAGCTGTCCGATAAGGAACCGGTTTACGTGCGAGCGAGACCCATGCCGCTGGCACTGCGCGCACGTGTCGAGCGGGAGCTGGAACGTCTCGAAGCGGACGGCTCCATCTACCGCGTTGACTACTCGGACTATGGAACTCCAATAGTACCCGTTGTAAAACAAAACGGAGACATACGCATTTGCGGGGATTATAAGATAACCATCAATCCAAAGTTAAAAAGAGATTATTATCCGTTGCCACGTATCGAAGAGTTGTTTGCAAATCTTAGTGGGGGAAATAAATTCACAAAAATTGATCTGAAACATGCCTATGAACAGTGTCTATTGTCGGACGACTCGCAGCCCTACACGGCAATAACTACGCATATGGGTACTTTTGTGTATAGACGTACGCCCTACGGACTGTCGGTTATACCGGAAAAATTTCAAAAAATTATGGAGGAGACACTGCGCGGGGTGCCAGGGTGTGTAGTATTTTTAGACGATATTTGTGTAACGGGGTCCAACACGCTTGATCACATAAAGAATCTGAGAGCGGTATTAGAAAGATTACGTCACACGGGACTTACTGTTAAATTAAGTAAATGTCGATTCTTACAAGATAGTGTGAAGTATCTAGGTTTTATTATTAATAAGGAAGGTTTGCGACCGGATACAGATAAACTGGAGGCCATTTCCAGCGCGCCTAGACCAGAGAACGTATCACAACTGAAAAGTTTCTTAGGGATGGTAAATTACTACGGGCGATTTATTCCTAGTTTGAGCACCTTATTACAACCATTACACAATTTACTTAAAAAAGATAGCGGCTGGGAATGGGACTACAAGTGTGAGAAAGCTTTCGTGGAGGCAAAACGATCTCTCCTGAGCGAACGCGTATTAGCACACTACGAGGAGGGGCGCGACCTAGTGTTGTCAGTGGACAGCAGCGCGTACGGACTGGGCGCCGTGCTGGCGCACCGGTACTCGGACGGTAGTGAGCGGCCCGTGAGCTGCGTGTCGCGCACACTCAGTGCGCCCGAGCGCAACTACAGCCAGCTCGATAAAGAGGCGCTGGCTATTCTGTTCGGTGTCACGAAACATCACCAATATTTGTTTGGGAGGCGTTTTACGCTACGCACTGACCACCAGCCCCTGACTCATATTTTTGGGGCCAAGGGGGGAATCCCACAGACGGCTGCTAGTCGTCTACAAAGATGGGCGGCACGCCTGGCTGCATATGATTTCGCCATAGAATTCGTGCGATCGGTGGACAACGGTCCGGCCGATGCCTTGTCGCGATTACCGTTACCTCGGGAGGGGCGTAACGTTGACACAGTAGATTATTTGAATCTTATAGAGGAGTCGTTGCCTATTTGTTTTAAAGATATAGCAAAAGAGACAGAGCGCGATCCGGTATTATGTAAAATTAAAGGCTATGTTTTATTCGGTTGGCCGACAATCCCAAGCTGCGACGCGGAAAAACCATTTTTTGCTAGGAAAAATGATTTTCTAGTGGATCAAGGATGCATCATATATAAATATAGGATAGTGGTCCCTCACGTTTTACAAAAGAAAATATTAAACGAAGTTCATGAGGGCCATCTAGGGATGAACAAAATGAAAACGTTGTCGCGGAGTTACATTTACTGGGCGAGCTTAGATCAGGACATTGAAGAAGTGTGTAGGTCGTGCGCTGCGTGCCGCATCGTGCAGGACGCGCCGCCGCGGGCGCAGCTGCATCCCTGGGAGTTTCCACTGCACCCGTGGCAACGCGTACACGCGGACTTCGCAGACTGCGGCGGTGTGCGATATCTTATAATAGTAGATGCGCATTCCAAATGGATAGAGGCCCTGCCGATGCGCGGCACAAACGCAGCTTCTACTATTAAAGTCTTTAGAGGTACATTTGCACGTTTCGGTTTACCATCGCAACTTGTGACTGACAACGGCCCGCCGTTCTCTTCTCAAGAGTTTAAGGTTTATTGTGAAAACAATTGTATTAAACATACAACTTCGGCACCGTATAGACCCCAGGGGAATGGCGCGGCGGAGAACGCAGTTAAAACCGTAAAAAAGGCCATAAAGAGAGCGATATACGAAGGCGAGGACGTGAACGTCGCTCTAAGCAGATTTCTTTTCCAATATCGCAATTGTGAACACGCAACGACAGGGGTCTCGCCGGCTGTGGCGCTCCAAGGGCGGCGCTTGCGCAGCCGACTTGACGCGTTACGGCCGGACGTAGCCGCAGCGGTACGCGCGAAGCAAGAGCGTCAGGTCGACCATGCTTCGGGGGCTGATAGGGAATTCTGTGTTGGGGATGCGGTAATTGCTCGCGATTACACGGCGAGGGGGGACAAGTGGACCGAAGCCACAGTTATTAAAAAAACAGGGCCAGTTTCTTACAAAGTTAGTTTAGGTAACGGGGTTGAGTGGCGTAGACATGCCGACCAAATGATTTCAGCAAGTAGTAAAAATAGGTACGCATTAACACGCGTGAATGACGTGGCAGTAGCCGAGGCTACGGGCTCTGGAGCTGTTGCACCGGGGGTCGATAGCGGAGCCGAAGGTGAGATGTTTGAGGACGCATCCAGTGGTGATGGTAATACTAGGGACACGCCGCTGGAAGAGTCCAAGTCGACGCAGGTTCGATCCGAACGGCTTTCGTCGTCGATACCACCACCACCACTGGGCACGTCAGCTCGCGCACTGCGTGCGTTCAACCGAGCTAGACAAGCTGTCAATAGTTTGCCACCATAACTAGATGTATAGTTATGTAAAATTGTTAATTTTAAGATGTATCTGTCGAACTGTGATTAATGGACTTGATGAGGAGAGATGTAACATCGGTCAGTACTCATAATTGTATGGTGGTGGGTAGTTAGTTTACTTTTGGGAAATAAATCAGTCTGTCGTTGACCCACGTATTTTATTGACCTATCAGTTCTAATTATAGTGTAAAACACATACCTACGTAAGAGTGGTAACTGCTACGGCAAAGAGAATACCTAAGCGTTACCAAGTTGACAGTTAAAATTAAAAAATAACTAATGTGCCTGCAATTTCACAAGTTTTCTCTATTCAGAACAGAACATGATTCCTCACCATTTCAATTTTGGCATGCGTGAGGCAAGGATAGTTATTAAAACAGTAATCATCCGTCTGCATCAAAGGATAAAAATATCGAAATCCTTCCATTGAAATCGTAATACAAACAAACCGTGCAGTACCAATTATACGAATTTTTTTATGTTCGCAAAATATTGCGTTTCGTTTCAGTAATATGCATGATTTAATGGGTCTGTGTAAAGTTTAAATATTTGGCATGAAAATATTATTCTTCTTTTGCCTTTTATGTCGCAGTTTTTAATTATTAAAACTGTTTTGTCGTTTGTTGAGCTGCAAGTGCTGTAATTATAAACTCTACATTAATTGCTTCAAAATTCTCTGGAATATAAAAATTTTGGAGAATGTTCAGGTATGTTGTTGGCGTAAGTTAGGTCTTTTGTTTCATTATCTACATCCAGCCGCCATGCAGTACCTATTTATTTATATATTTAAGCTTCATACAATTGATCTGGCATCTACACATGCATGTAGTCCACCTGTGTGCTTTAGAAATTCTCTTCCTGTTTACCTTAGGGTTCCGAAGAGATATTATAACATGGCAGGTGCAATACATTAAAAAGTACCCCTTATATCCTTTAAGTACCGAACTACTGACCCTATTAGCGATTATCAGCATAGCTCGTAGATAAACCTTTGCTATGGTGATATTTACTTAGCTGTGTCATGTGTGTGTAATGTGTGTGTGTTATTTAGCTATGTTGTGATGAGATGGATAAATCAGGGTTTGTGGTCAACCGTTACTATTACAAAACACGTGACACGTTACTAAAGCAAGAAACCGAATGGCATATCTCTTTAATTTAGGTGGGGTTACACCGGCTCTCTGAGTGCCACGGTAATCCCGCTTTAATTATCAGACTGTCCGCACAGGCCTTACAACAACCCACCTTAGAATATGTAGGAGAGAGAATTTTGTAACAAGTTGTAGATCTCCTTCGAGGAGTTGCTGAACTACTGGAAATTAATTACAAGTTGGTTTTGAATGACTTGGTATTTTGGGTCTGTGTGTGTTTTGCTCTTGTTAGTAAGTAAATGAATACAAACATAAACTCACGCCTTCTTCCCATGGGGGGTAGGCAAAAACTACAGAACGCCACCTGCTACGATCCTTACATACTCCTTTTGACTCGATTACGTTCATACATCTGGTCATACACGCACGCCGGTTGCGAATACTACGCACCTGACCTTTATGAAGAACATCACCAATAAGGTCACTAATGTCCACCTAGGGCGTTTCCACTCACATCTGCCTTGTAAATATCTTTTGTTAGTCGCCTTTCATTCATCATCTCAAAATGAGAAAACCATCTAAGCATACTCTTTTAAATGTAGGTCACTACAACTTCTTATAAACCACACCGCTGCCTTATCACATCATTCTGAACAACCAGTCGCGCCTTTTTGGGCATCAACTGGTTGGTCACAATCGCATCTAGAGCACCATTCACTTTATTTCCCGCATTTACTCTCCTTTCCAGATCTTCATCAATATTTTCATCCCTTGTGAACAGACTCTCCATATATACAAACTCACTTACTTGCTCCACACTCTTATAATTTATTTTCACATCACACACCGATACATTCTCTTCTCTTTCAAACACCATGAACTTCGTCTTATTCACATTTTTATTCATCCCTTTCATCTTATATGCTTCATTCATCACAGTCACCATATCTTGCAACTATTCTGCTGACAATGCAAGTAGAACTTGATCACCTGCGTAGAAAAGGTATTTGACAGACAACTCATTCATCCTCAATCCGCACTCACCCTGTTTCAAATCTGTCAGACAACTATCCATGTACAAGTTGAACAGCCACGGTCGGCGATGCTACACAATCCTGTCTAACACCCCTCGAGATGCAGAACCAGTTATGTATGCACCATTTATTTTACTAATTTTGGCAACATTGGCTTTTTCAAGACTTCTATTCTTATGTGATAAATTTACTATAATCCTCAACGAGTGTTGTTTTCATGACACTGCATTTTAAGTGGATTAGTTGTTAGAGTACCTACCCTTTAATAAATAATCTATAAAATGGGTCCTCGCGAGTCCCTTAGAGACAAATTTAAAGAAATTGATATATTGACTTTGCCTTCTCTTTATATCTTAGAAAGTATTATGTATGTTCGTAAAAACTGCGATTTCCATAATATAAATACACGTAGTCGACATGAAATTGTGATACCCAAATTTAAATTAACTAAAACAAGCAAGTCATTTCTTATAAACAGTGTCCGCTTTTATAACAAGTTGCCAAAGTCGGTGACAGAACTTAGCGATGGGAAGTTCAAAACCCACATCAAACGTGTCTTTATCAAGAAAGCATATTATAAAATTAAAGACTACTTTGAAGACAAGGAAGTTTGGCAATAATTCCTTCTGCACATGTGGCTTCCCTGGTACCTCATTAACGGCATAAATAAGTAAGAGTCTATTAACTGCTCCCAAATTACCATGTCTATTTTAATCTTTAATTTTTATTTTTTTTACATTCGTCCTTGACATATTTATTCTATTATTTGACATTATATACCTACGATCTAATTTCAACTCTTTATTAGTGACTTTTGTGGACATGATAATTATTTAGATTGATTACAGTTGTAATAGCAATCATATAATTGCGTTTTATTTAAATAAGTTTTTACGTTTATTAATTTATTTATCTTTTGTACCTATAGATTCTTTTCTATTTTGTGAATGTGAGAACGCTGTAGGCTTAGTGGATTGTAGACCTGTAGACCATTTTCTATTTTGTTGAGTACTTGGTACTTATTGAAAGACCTACACTGTCCAGCCATACCTAGTAACACTGTTATTTGGAAGTTTAAAAAAAAGTAACTGTGGAGTTTCTTACCCGCTCTTCTCCATAGGAAACGACCAATTGGAGCCGTGCACCTAGCTTCTGACGTTTCATAAGTGCCCATGTCGGTTTATGTGAAATAAAATATTTTGAATTTGAATTAAATAACTCACACCAGATTTAATACGTGCACTGCTAAACACGGACCTCTCTTCGAAAGCCCAAAAATAGTTAAAAGACCCTATAAAAAGCACCTACCTTTCAAAACTTAGCAGACGCATTAGTAGCTCGGTGGAGAAGTCACAGATATATGGGAATTTGTTTGTTTCGCGGCCACTTCCTATCCTCTACTCCTGTCTGTGGCCAATGCAGTTTTTTGTTTCTCGGTGTAATTAATGTAAACCTGCACTCATCTCTGAGTGCAAGTTTTTTCACAAATATTGTACCTTGGTACAATATCCGTAACTGAGACGGTTTTTATATCGTTGGCGTAGGTGGAGAACTAAATAACAAAAAAAATCTTGTTTGGAGAAAATTGCGATTTATTTATGCGGCATGATTTGGGTGTTACGAAAATGGTGAAAAGTCAATTTGACCAAAATCGCAGTTATTTAGTTCTCTACCTACGCCGACGATATATAACGTGTCTGATTCTATAGAAAAAAATCTAAAATTAATTATCTATTAGTCTATTATTGTGAACAGCCCTCACCCATAACGATATTTGGAGTACAAACACTTGCGGGTAGTATGTGCGCTGTAAGAGGTAATATCTTGGCAGAGTACACACGGCGGAGGCGATATGATGCGCCATAGCACCGCGGAACGTGTGCACTGTGCGAGTCAGGCCGGTGTTTGTGCCGACACGGGCGTGAGCGCGCATAACTTGGTGCGCCCCCGACGCGTAAGGGCCTTATCACACTGGCGATTAGCGAGCGTGTTTCCAGCGAAGAGTATGTTAAATGCGCTCTCTGCGTCTGCGTAACGGGGACGCCACGTGAGTGCATCGTGTTCGTCGCGTTTGCGTAACAAGAGCGATTGACGAGAGTGTATGTACAAGACAGAGTGAGACAAGCGACTGTAAACAAAAAAAAAAATAACGCGGAGAACACGTCGCGTAGTCGCGGCGATTCTCGACCGCGAAGAGCACATTCACAAATCGCCGCGCAAGAAACACGCTGGCAAATCGTCCGTGTGATAACGCTTTAAGCCCGGCGCAGACGACACGCACGAGCCGCGACTTGTCACATGTAGCATTTGTCAATCATTCTCACGACAAAGGTTAGTTCTCACAGTCTCGCTCATTTCGTGTTGGCAATTTCAGTAAGTACATTAGAACTACACGATGCTTTCCTTCACCGACGCCATAGTAAGTTTTGTTGCTTTCCATTTTTTTAAGCACCTTTTTTGGGTTGCTGTATAGGTACCTATCGCTATTTATAATTTAAAGTTGTACCGAAACCTAACTATAACAACACATATATGTATACAAAACACATTAACGTCGCGCAGTCGAGTAAAAAGGTGCCTTAGAGTAAGGGTGCCTGGTTTACTCAGTTTTTTGTCGAGCAAGCCCTGGCGTTGTGAAATTGTGACGTGTTACCGCGTCACCTGAACGCGGTCTTAGCGCGGCGCGGATGGCAACCTTACGCGGTAGGTGTTTCTTTAGAATATTTTGTGATTGGCTTCGTGGCATGTTTTCCTAATAACATGGTGGTTTATATGTGAATTTCTATATGCTTCACGTCGTGAAAAGAGAGGGTGTTTGTTTGTGACAGGGATTAATAGAAATCCACAAAAATATACCCAGTATGTAATTAATATGGTAAAATATGAATTTCATTAGTAAATACTAAGGGCGAATTTCACCTATGAAACTGAACGCGATCAGCACATCTAACCTGCGTTTAAGAGCTGTCAGTGATAATATTCCCCAGCAATGAAGACACTGACAGCTCTTGAACGCGGTTTCGCCCTAATTAGTTCACGCCAAAACAACTATTGTTCCTATTTAAATAAAATCATAATAATAGAGATTTGAAGTACCTGCCTATAATACCAACGGTGAACAAACAAAATTATAAAGTTTAATTAATTATTCTTTGCCATTGCAACGCACATTTACAAATGTGTCTCAGTTCTGCCGATATCCAGCAGTGGACTGCGGTAAGCTGGTTGATATCGGATATAATCGGAATAACCAGAACTTTTCTCGAAATACACACTTACTAATAAACATATTTAATACAATGTCAAGTAACTTGTCACGCATAACACGCCGTAGACTCCCGACCGCCGTCTTCTACCATTTAAATAAAATCAAAATGACTGGCCTCTATCAACACATCCAAAACTCTTCGACACTCTACAAACATCCCTAACTCGTTCAGTGCACTTGAGAGTTTCAATTTTGCGCCCTTCACTCGAGCACCAGCTATTTAGGTACAAAGGACACTCGATACTAATATAATAAATAACTGAAACTGCAACCCATCACAAAAAGATTTCAGTTCACAAGATAGAACAATTTCTTGTAGCAAAGTTACATCTAAAATAAAACTAACATGCTACTAACATCAAATGCAATTTAGATTAAGTCACCGAAACGTGATATTGAACGCTACACCAAATTTTCTCAGTTGATGTTTCCGAAATCAGCGGTCGCCGATGTGAAAAGTATCGTGAGTGCTTTGAGCCTTAACCATGCCGTCTCAGAGGAGGCACGGAGCGTGTTAGTGCGTGACAATAGACTACTTACTTACCCGTCAATCACATACGATACAACGTTAAAGAACTAAAAATATAAAAACGAAAGGTGACACTTTAGTGAAGACTGAAATGGATTTCAGACGCTGGAAACTTTGATTCAATTTCGAATTTGTTGACTATTTTCAAAGTGAAACAAATATCAAGATTATGGAAAAGTCTTAATTCAAATAATATTTATACGGATTAAAACGTGAAAGTACTCAGCTCGAGGTTGAGTCGACTTCACATAATGTTTATTTTCCGAAAGCGTTATTCACATCGTTTCACTCTAAACTTCCATTTTTAATTTGGCACATTCATTTTATTGCTTGATAAGAAAATTGAAACTACTTTGAAAATAAATGGCCATTTAAATCTCGTGCAGGAACAGGACTGAATGTTTCTGTCAATCATATGCGTCAGTGGTCTTATTTCCTGAACATTTATTTGTTAATATTGCACATCAAACTTGCGGCTAGCCTTGACGAGACAATGCATGTATCAAGCAGTCTCCAATGTAAGATAAGTCATAATTGACACGTCATCGTCAGTGTCACAATCAAACATTAAAATTGTAAAATGTCACGTCAGTGGCTACAGTTGATGCACTTCTATTACGTGATAATCTGTCACTTCTGTGGGTATACTCAGTGGCAAAGCCGAAGCTGTCCCCACCTGTCCCGCTCATTGACATGCGGGAAATTGTGTTCACTACGTGTGAAGGGTTAGTGGTTAGCTTATGTCGCGAGCGTGTTTGGGAAACTTGTCGAATTAATATCTTGTTTATGCTTGTATGTTGATGAAGGTTATTAAGTTGTTTGGGATAATCATTTGGCCGTATTTTGGGGTCGGCTCTGTAGCTATAAACACTAAAGCTTTCATTATACTGAAGAGATTATTATTTACGATAATTTTCTTACTTATTTTAGTCATACTTGATTTTGGGGTTGTTAGTTACATTATATAGTCGCGGTTCGTTCAGTATTATCTATAATGTTTTTTTTTCTTTTCTCCTAGTAGTTGAGTTTTATTTAGTTAGGTACCGCTAGACATAATAAACTTGGACGCTTCTTGCAAGCTTGGACTCTTCTAGAAAAGCCTTCTAAAAGTTATGAAGTCTTAGTGTATTTTACTAAACCAAAAACTTGAATAGAGAAGGAGGGTCGCGGGGCGAGGTGGCACGCTCCTAAGCCGCTTAACAGCAATAAGCTGCAATTCATACTATTAGTAGTGAATGTGTTCTTAGAGTGTCCACGCTTTATGTGCCCCAAGATAACCGGCTTTTTAATAAAACCTCAGGTTATCAGAAGCGTTTCTTACAAATTGGGCCCTTCATGTCGTTATGTGGCTGTGCGTGACAATGGTACTTTACCGTAAATGGTACAAACGACGATCATTTTGCTTGTCTGTTAAAAAGGAATTGTTGTAGGCAACTAGAGATCTTATGACGGTGAATGCTAATGTATTTTTTTTTTATTGTAGTTATTTCATATTATTATACAATGTTGCCCATCGGCATGTGACCGCCCTTATTTTTCTGAATATTCATGTCGAGTGCGAGGCGGCCTCCCGCATTGAGGGTTTCGTACAAACCGCGTTCATGAGGAAAGGGGTAAGTTTAAAATTATTAAAAAACGTGTGGCACTCGGGGGCTGCCGCGGTAAAGCTATTGCATTGCATTTGTAACCTCCATACTTCCTATTTGTCAACGCTACACTTGGGATGATGACGTTATGACATAAAACAAAAATTACGTTCCCATGACAACATCACGTTTCCCATGACAACATCACGTTGTCATGGGAACCGTCATTACATGGTAGGTGGAGTGGGGGGTGTAAGGTTTTATTTTCGTTACGGAATTTCTTGTTTCGGTCGCCGTGCTCAAAGCCTACGATAAAAGCTGTGCAATAGCTTAAAATATTTTTATTGTATGATGTAACTAAAAATTTATGCTTTTCGCAATTTTTCCTTTATCTGTGCTACAAGACGTTGCTTCGTACCAAATTTCAAGATTCTGAGTTCACAGGAAGTACCCTGTAGGTTTTGATTCCCTTGCGAGTGACGAAAATTTGCAGCATAAACGGATGTATCTTTTAATTGCGTTGGCTTAGAAATTTGAGTTTTTCACAGCTTCAAGGAACAGTAGATTTGAGTATTTAATATGATTTTCAGCTTGATATCTCCACGCGTTCTTGAGAAAAAGGGTCTGAGGGACAGACAGACAGACGGACAACAAAGTGATCCTCCTATAAGGGTTCCGTTTTTTCCTTTTGAGGTACGAAACCCTAAAAATGATCGAAAAATAACTTTGAAAGGGGATCTTTAATATTTTTCATGTTAATAATTTTTTTATGTAATGAGTAGCATTTGCCATACCTCCGATGTTATTGGCTCGATTTGGATTTTGTTTATTATTTCTAAAAGCTTATGAATTATTTTATTGGATTAACTAACATTTTTATTCTTTAACAAATATGAAAAAGAATATATATATTTCTAAAAAAAAAAGCAGGGCTTTAAAAAAAGCACAAATATAAATATTCATAAAATCATTTAAAAATTTAAAAAAGTCAAGATAAACCCCCCTTTTAAAGTAATTTTTCTATATTTTTTATTTAAATTCAGAAAATTGCGGGCACATGCCGATGGGCGACATTGTAAAAAGGTGGAATAGATTAAAATTTAACTTTATTGAACTGCACCATGATGTCACGTCGCTGTCTCAGTGGAGACGGCATTAAGAATATTGCATTTTCAAAATTTACCGTGTTGATACCTTTATTGAAAATTATTTCAAGCCACTCACTGATAAAACTGTTGCGGAAATACAGCGTGTCCCTTTATAGACTTCAGTTTATTTCTCAACATATTTATTTTATTTTTATAATAAATTGTCACGCTACATTACATCCTCACGTTTATGACTATGGAACTACATATTTACCAACGTGACAAATATGTTCAACTCAAGGCGTTTAAGTTTGTGTCGTACTTACTTTTCGCCTCGATCTATAACGCCTTGTCACGCTAGTGTCTAAGCCGTGGCGAGACCGGAGCCAGCATTATGCGGGACTTTTCAACCTCACCTCTGCCGCCGAGAGCCATTGTTATGTGCTGCAGGTGCAAATTGGCTACTATATGCTAAACTTACATGGTGTACTGGCCTTAGGAATTATTTAAACTTTATAGGTACCTTCAATGTTTTATTCCGGTTTTATAAAATAGGGACAGTAACTGGGCATTAATACGACACATCAAACTTAAGAAGAACACTGCCACACGCGCATGACATTGTTTAATGTTTCCACAAGACCAAAGAGATTTAAGATGAGAGGCCATCAGAAGAAACAGAAAACTATGATGCCATGTCTCAGTGACGCCATCTAGCTTTAAAAAAGGAAACAGCCAAGTTGACAATAACATAATAGCCAAGTTTGACATGAAACACTTTTACCAACACTAACCTTTAATTACCAACCTTCAAATATTTTGACGTTTCTAACAAAATTATTTAATTTATCTAAATACCTGTAAATTATTAAATAATAACGCTTTTAAACATTCCGCATTCTATCACTACGAGGTTTGCAAAATTTATTTCTTTTGCACACAATGCGACCTATCATGTGGGGCGGTGGGACAAGAGACGAACTAAAACTGAGCGAGGTGTGACCTGTACGTGTTACTTAGTAGATTTTGTTCACTTTGTCCCGGCTATAAGTAGGTATATTAAAATGTCTTTACACAAGACACTGTTTCAAAGATGAAAGTAAACAAGTCGTCAGTTTTAAGAAGAAATACTAACTAGTAAGTCGTCCACCGTGGTACAGAGTGATTTCGTTAAACATAAAGCGCGGCAAGTCACGGGGCGCGACTGTCGCGTGAGTGTGTTATCGCAGATTTACGACATCGCGCTTTCACGAGCGGCAAATGTGTTTAACGAGGTCGTGTGTCAGATCGTGTGAACCGGGCTTTATCGCCAAACTTCGGATTATGACTCGTAAGTGAATTTAAGTAGAGTATTAGAGCGATAAGTGTCGCGAACAGGAGTCCTGTTCACGACACTTACGGCTTCTTACGATGGGTAACATGATGTAGATAAGCACACAGTTAACAGAGATAATACCACTGCTTTTGTGATCGATTTGCCATTTAGCTATTGCTGGATGTAACTCATTGCCTACTTGAAGTTGAACGCCACCTTTTTACTCTCTCTTCGTCGTATCGATTATTCCTTTTCCATTTTTACACTGAAAATCAAATAGGTAAGGCAACACAAAAATAAAACAAAGCCCAAACCGCCAAAGCATGCACAGCAGTTCCTTGACACCCCTCATCTCCTGACTGTCACATAATCCCAAGTATGCCTACATTTGACTGATCACTCGCATATTTTCGCCCCTTAATTTTGCATATTACTCAGCTTCTTAGCAAGATCCCTGCATTTCTCGGTTGCGCTAAGAAAGTGCTAAGAAAAGTAATAGTTGTGGTTGCATGCCCCGCCATCGTCTATCAACTAACAGTCGCCAGTGTGTGCCCGGCGTTATGTCGTAAATAAAGCAATTTTACAAGTTCTTATTGTTATAGCTGTAGGAAAGAGTAACAGGTAGGAGGAATCGTAGATGCGCTTGTGGGATAGGTACCGTACCAATTATAATATTTTGGCAGAAAAAGAACTGCTAAATTAATTTATTGAAAAATGTTCTTTTAAAAGACTTTTAGAGATTTGCATTCAAAGAATAAGTATTAAGGAAGTAAGACGTGTCCCAGAAGCCTTCAAAGAACCACAAAGTTACCGAACAGAATTTTCTTGACAGCCTGCTCTTCAAGACGAAACGGGGATTTGTGAAATTCCGGAATGTTTGAGAGAATTGATTCATACAAGCAATGCCTGTATTTTATATTTTAACAGGTTCTTAAAGACTGTTTAGCATAGAGATAACTGGATACTAAGTTGTCTAATAATTTTTTGAACTAATTACCTGCTTTGAAGCGAGCCCCTGCTCTCAACCCCTGACTACTGATGCACAACATTATCAAACAACATTTGACGCGTTTCGTGCGCGACTCATCAGAGTAAGACAAAGCCAATTCTTTTTATAGTCAAGTAAAACTCGGGAGGTGCTCGTTTGCCTAATTTTATTTCGAGGCTCGCAATAAAAGTGGTGGGTTGATTGACACGTTACGACCTGTCCCTTGTCTCCTGTCTCCTGCCTCCTGCCCCCTGGCAACCCTGCCACCTCCTCATTGGAGGGTTGAGGAAATCATTGCTCTTTTATTTTATAACAGAAGTAATGGGTTCTTTATGGGAAGATGGTAGCTGGGAGAAACAATATGACCAAATAATTTTCTCTCCAGTTTAGTGTTTTGATCGGCTGGAGCTATTTTATAAATGCCACGAGCGGACCGCCCCTGTTTCGCACGGGTGATAGCGACATGTCAAAACATCGAAATTTCTTTGACTAAGTTAAATAAATATTAATGTTTTATAATCATGAAATTTGGCAAAATGCAAGGTCTTACAGCACAAGTAAAAGATTTACATATTCTTTTTAAAAAAAATTGCGATTACTAACCTACAGTTTTCAGTTGTAGAATTGACCGTGACGTTTGACGCATGGGAGAACATTTTTTCAACTACTAAGTTGTTTAGTTCTTGGGATAAATGCATCCCAACTACGGAATCCTTTATTGTGCGTGGTCTGACACTCACTTGGCCGGTGTTTAGGGTTCCGTACCCGAAGGTTGCCCAACGGAACCCTATTACTAAGCCTCCGCTGACTGTCTGTCAATGGGCTGTATCTCATGAGCCATAATAGGTACACAGTTGAAATATTCACAGATTGTGTATTTCTATTGCCGCTATAACAAGAAATAATAAAAATAAAATCCCATAAAAAATACAACATGTAAAAAAATACAAGTATCACAACGCAGTTCTTCTACCGTAAAAAGATGTGAGATCTAATGTAAAACCAAGTCTCTTAATTTATTCAGCACTTATCTATTTGTCATCTTTATTTCTTTAGTAAATAGAATGACTTGGCCATCGCACGGCAACATAATTACATAAGGATAATGTACTATTTTAAATAATAATAATACCCTTATTCAACAATCTTATAAAAAACTAAAAAAAAAACATTAATGAAAGTAAACTAAAATACAACTAACTAAACTTAAATAATCATTATTTGACACCGATATCGCGATTGTCTTGCGTTCCCGTAAAGACCTCCCCTAAAGCTTGCCACCCTTTCCGATTATGGGTCATCCTCCTCCAAGCAACACCAGCTATTTCCTTAGTATCGTCCTCCCATCTAAGACGTTGCCTCCCTTTCTTTCTTTTATTTTGTCTTGGACCATTTGGTTACGTCCTTAGCCCATTTATCCCTGTTACTCCTCATCATATGTAATTATGGCCTGCCCACCTCCATTTTAGTTTTGTTATGCAGTATGTTACATCTTTAATATTCGTTTTGTTTTCGCAATGTTTCTATTTTTATTCTGTCTTTTAACTTGACATTGAGCATGCTACGCTCCATACTGTTTTGACAGCTCTCAAGTTTGCGCTTATTTTTCTTCGTCAGACTCCTTGTTTGATATTCATATGTCATGATGGGTAAAATACATGAGTTAAATATTTTTTCCTTAGCTTTGAGTGGTACTTGAGGGTTTTTGACGATTTCCTTAAGGGACCAATATCTTTTCCATGCTAGCTGTACTCTGTTGTTTTTTCTTTTGTAGTGAGGTCGCTTGGTGATATTATCTGTCCGAGGTATGTATATTCTTCTACATATTCTATTTTGATGCCATTAACTGTGATGGGGGTTTTGTCAAGGTTTGTCATTAATTTGGTTTTTGCTGCGTTCATTGAGAGTCCGACTCTATCACGTTCGTTCACAAGTTGTTCAAGCATCTCTTGGAGGCTTCTTGGATCTTCAGAGGCACTGTATGCCCTTTCAGTATAATCAACCCACAGGCTGCTCGTGTACAGTGATGTGCAGTACGCTTTAAAAAACGTGACCTTCACACCAGCAGAACAACGCGAAAACCTGCGGGCTATCATGTTGGCTCGCACCGACAGCACGTACCCTCCACTCCCACTCCATGTCGGCACGGTCTTTTGGCATGGTTTTTTTATAAAAACTTGTTCTCTGACAACTTAATCATTATTTTGATGTTTTAGGCCCATAACATTAGAATACGCGGTGGCTCGACTTACCGAATCCGGGAGTGTAGTATGATTCTTATATGTTTAGACCCTTATGTGTTTCATAATAATCATATCCCTTTTGTACTTAATAACCTGTAGGACAACGTGATGGAACACTTATGAATACTTTTTCCACGAGATCAATGAACACTGAACAGCATCATTGTAATCGCGCAGATTCCCGTCTCATTGTCGTGTTGGTGACAAGAGCTGCAGATCAAAGCGCCGCGGCTCGGCGGCATCTTCACACGCGTTTTGTTGCCCATTACGACGCAACAGATCCGAGTTTATTCCCGTCTCGTCCCATTGTCATCTTGCTCGACAAATACCGAGGCAGCTCCCTTTCCCACTCCTTTGACGGATTTATACACTTTATTCTGTAACTGAAGCGCCAATTGGAATAAAAACTCTGTTTACGGCAATGTTAACATGTTTAGTCACATTTGTGTGAATAAGCGTCCATAATTTAAGTTGACGGCTCCAACAATACTCGTTTTTCACACACGGGCAGTGATGCTAAAACAATGAACTCACAACTACCGCAACAAAAACAGCCGATTATGTTATTAGCCGGTCGCTCCCTCACTAACTGTATTCAACTAAAATTATGCAAAATACTATCTGTTCGAGATACTTTAAGACTTTATTTTTTGTTAGGAATATTCGTTGCCTTTGTGACCGCTGCCGAGCGTTGTGGCAGAATGTAAATAAAATATGCGAGCATCGGGATGTGGTCCCGCAGCGGCGCTCGCCGGCTGCCCCTGCACGGCTAGGACAAACGCACCCGGATTCGCTTTGATGTCTGCTGTTCCACTATTTGCATTCAGTAAAATTACGGAATGCAAACCTTTGTTTAAAAAACCGGCCAAGTGCGTCTCGGTCCACGCACAATGAAGAGTTTCTTATTTAGGATGAATTTATCCCAAAAACAAACTTAACATTGTAGTTGAAAAATGTGTTATCCTATACATCGATATACGTCACGGTCAATTCTCCAACTGGGTTTGTAATGGCAAAATATTTTTTTTCGTTTGAATAAACTACAAATTAGGTAGGTAACCATTTTCGGACTTCGTCTTTTTTCCTTTACTTGTGCTGTGATACCTTTCTTCCTGCCAAATTTCATGATTCTAGGTCAACGGGAATTACCCTGTAGGTTTTGGTTTATAAATTAGCGAGAATAAAAATAATATGATGTCTCATAAATTAGTCATAAATGACTGTAATTTTTTTTGCTTTGACTTAGACGTTTGATTTTTTAGAGCTTCAATGGACCATAAACCTACGTATTTGATATTATTAGTTTCATTTGGTACCTCCACGCGTTCCTGAGGAAAAGGGTCTTGACAGACTGACACACAGACAGACGGACAACGAACTGATCTTATCGGAGTTCTGTTTTTTCCTTTTGTGGTACGGAACCCTAAAAAAACCGGCCAAGTGCGTGTCTGACCACATTGTAGTAGAAGAACATCTTCCCCACATACATCGATTCACGTCACGGTCAATTCTTCAACTGCAAACATATGATTGCAATCGCAAAAAAAAAAACTTTAATTCATAATTTTCGCACTTTTGCCTTTTATTGTGCTGGTTGACCTTGCTTCTTGCCAAATTTCAGGATTCTAGGTCAACGGAGAGTATCCTATCTGTAGGTTTTGCGAGTATCAATATAATATATGCCGCTTATATTTTTGTTGCATTGACTTAGAAGCTTGATTTTCTTTTTGAGCTCCAAGGGACTCTCAAATACGTAGGTATACAGTTTCTGATATTAATTTCAAATGGATAGCTCGACGCGTTCCTGAGAAATAGGGTCTTAACAGATTGACAGACAGACAGATGGACAACGAAGTCATCCTATATGGGTTCTGTTTTTTCCTTGTGAGGCACAGAACTCTAAAGTTGTCGCAGCGAGGATGCTCGATTTTAGTAAAAAATATACCTTTTTCATACTCAAATGAAAAGCCACACAGTAGCTATATTATTATTTCAACAATACGAAAACCTTTTACATCTGCGAGTAAATAGTGAATTAGAACAAACGCTTGTCAGCAAAGAACGATGAGAAGTAAATCCCTAACAAATCGATTGGAGATGAGGAAAGGATTATTGTCTACGGAACAATGAGCAACTAAAATATTTGCTTTGATTTAATATGCGCAAACAGTTGGAGCGTCCGCGATCAGTCGCTACGATCCGGACCCATCGAGTGGAATCTAATAGCTCTTCACATGCAAACTTGAACAGACCAACAAAACGTTCTCCTTTTGTTGGTCTATCCGAGTTTGCAGGTAAATGCGACGGCTCACGAGAAAATTCTTTCGTCTCACTCACAATAGACCTCAGATGTAAATGTCTCTATAGAGCCAGCGGCGCCAGTGCGCCTGCAGCGGTACTAGTGCCCCAGCTCATTAGCAAATCATTCGTTCATTGTTCTATGTTGACAAGTTGACAATATTTTTGTTGTATTGTTACAATTCTCTTCCATTGGACATTTTGACAGCTGTTTCAATGGCTTGAAAGCAGGCGAGAAAAGGAAAGATGTCCAATAATAATAATACATATATTATACTTAAGGGCCACAATTCACAATACCGTCCGATTAAAGATAACAAAAATAAATAGCTATAGCTTCATTATTGCCAATTACTAACACCGACTTACTGTGTTAGAAAACCCGCTAAAGCGATTACTTAGGAAAAGATTTTGCCAAAAAATTACCGCCATTTTTTGGCGAGAGGTGTGTCGAGTTCTCGCCACCCCACTCGCAGCGAATGAGATAATAAATAATAACGAACGCACCGAACGTTTGTTTAAACTTTGTATCAAATGTAACAAAGGAATTCGCTCACTATCACATTAGACCGACGCTGTATTTATCGTTATTTTGTTTGCATACATAATCTCTCGAAAAGATCTAAGGATTGTTTTTCGTAGAACGATATTGAACGTTATAAAAAAATTAATGTTTTTATTATTACATTTTTAACCGACTTCAGAAAAGGAGGAAGTTATCATTTTTTTTTAATGTATTTTCGAGCATAACTCCGTCATATATTGACGAATTTTTTTTTTTTTTTTTTTAAAGTATTATCCCGTAGTAGTAGGTCTGTCATCAGGTTTGGATCTGATTATGGAATCATGGAGAAATCGGTAACTCTTCAAATATTATTGGGACACCTATAGTGATTTGGGTATTTTTATAGTAAATCGTGCTCGTGCTCTCAAAGAACACTATTTGGTGAAGTGGAACTGATGATGAAGACCACACCGGAACTACTTAATAATAAGTATTTCACCGGTTGCGATTCGATTATTTTAATATGGTTGGCAAACAATTTCTCGTCACAATGCATATGGAGAAGTGGAGCTGATGGTGAAGTACCAGGAGAACTCCTCAACAATTAACGGCCCTGCATATGCAATATTTTGTAAAAGGTGATGAGCAGTTGACATTAGGCTATTGTAACTTAGACTAATTACAAATTGACCCACTAAAATGTGAGAAATAAAAACCTATTTACAAAAGAAAGTACCGACTTCCAAAAAAGACTGAAATGTGAAAAGTAACCAAAACGGAAGGCGGTAGGCAGGCAAATAACGAAAACACAAAACCAAAGACACCAACTTCCAAAAAGTTATTTTTCACTTTTTAGTGTTTTTTTGGAAGTCGATTATTTTTTTTTTGTTAATATATTTTTGACTCTTTTATTTCAAAAATGAATTTGCAGAGTTTAAAATAAATGAAACGTTCAGTAATGTTTCTCATGACTACTTCTTTTTGTTCGGATGTTATTCTGTTGACTTCGTTGGTCTAGTGGTTGCAAGCGCTACTGCTGAGCATGAGGTCCTGGGTTCGATTCCCAGGTCGGGCAGTGTTATTGAGTTTTTCCGTTAGGAATTTCTCAGCAATAGCTCGGAGTCTGGATTTGCATCCGGTTGCTGACAACAGGCTCGCCCCCTATTACATGGGACTTGGCGAAAGGGTGTACTATATATGTTATTTTATTCTGTTGCTTTCTGTTGTCCTCAGAAGGTCAGGCGGACGGCGGCGGCGGGCCCGGTGGCTTGGACGACGATGCGGAGGACGCGCCGGGCTGGTGGGGCGACTGCGTCAGTACCTGCCCCCCGCCCGTGCAGGAGCTCTGCACATCCAACAGATTTGACAACCTACACGTAAGTCATCCGCACCTGCAGTGCTACAAGGATCTTTTGGCGCTCAAATGACGTTGACAGGAGGGCGCTGTGTCAAGTTTCAATTGAAATTTATTCAAAAAAACAAGATGGCGGCGTTATTTCCGATGTTGGTCGCGCGCAAAAATAACCTTGTAGCGCTATATTAAGATAAGATGCCGAGCTGATCTCTACCTCATCACTGTTGAAACTGATTTCACAAATCTACAGGATAAAAATCCGGCTAAGAAAATTCATTGCACCCTAGTACACACCTAGGCCGCGACTTACGAGTTGTAGGTCGCAGGTTCGAACTCTGACAGGCGCTTTACTTTGTGTAAATTATTTCATCACCACTGCTTTCAAAACAGTGAAGGAAACATCGTGAGGAAACCGGCATGTCCTAGAACCAACAATTCGAAGACATGTGATTTCTACTGTGGTTGGTAGATTACGGCCCATTCCTTCTTATAGAGAGGAGGCCTCAGTCCCAGCAGTGGGAACATTATAGGCTGATTGTGCATACCTAGGGCAGTCAATCAATATCCAATTTAAAACGAAAGCTATAAGCTTCTCTATCTTTTGTGAGCTTAGTAAAAATTACAAACCTTTTTGGCAAATTCCAACGATTAAATCAAATTCCCGTTCATAACGACATTGCTTCCGTCACGTGCCGATTCTCTCCCCTGGCGTCGCAGCCTAAGGGTTAACAAAGGCTCCGTCGATTAAATTAAGTTCTAACCTTTGTAATGCTGCGAGAAGCAACTGACATCGCGTGCGATATGAATTGCCAACACACCGCGCACCGCGCACCTGGCCATATTAACATCAAATCATACGTCGTATGAAGTCATACTGCTTTCCTAATAATTATCTGTTCACCGAATTCCAGCTTGATGAATGTGAACAGGAATGTTTCTGCATGTTTCATCGTTGATATGATCTCTCAGTCTATCGTTGTAGTAAAACATCGGGTTTCCGAACATATTGGATCACGTTCATCATTTCAAATTCTCGTACAATTTTTATTTGTAATAATAACGATAAACTATAAAATGTTTAAATTTTCCTTAAGATGATGCTGTTTACGAGGCATATTTTCATCAGCGTACTTACAATCCATCAACGTATGTCCATGAACAGAGCTAACGTAAACACAGTCATGTAAATCCAGTGTAGCAGCATACACGCTACACGCAGCCGCTGTATAGACGTACTTATAACATTAATTGAGTCTTAACTTCGAAAACACGGAGGTTATACACATGTTCTCAAATAAATCAAATCAAAATATTTTATTTCACATGGGCACTTTATGAAAGAGATATTGCGTACCCAAGTACAATTTGTCGAAGTGGGGGATCACTGACCCATCCAACACTCAGTGTGAGTGCGGTGCTTCTGATCAGACCATGCCCCACTTGCTGGAGTATCCTAGGTGCCCGTTCACCTGCACCTCGGATGACCTAAAGAATGCCACTGATGCCGCAATTAACGTGGCCACCAACTGGGCTTATTTATTATAATTTTTTTTTGTTATAAATACTACGAAGAAGAGTACCATTGACACGAAAAGAAGAAGAATTTTATGAAACGTCAGAAGTTAGGTGCATGGATCCAATTGATTGTTTCCTATGGATTTAGCCGACAAGAAAGTCGACGGTTACTCTTTTAAATAAAAATATGTAAATGGCTTTTACAATGTTTTCAAATTACAGTGTTAATAGAGAGGACAGTGTAGGCCTATCAACAAGTACCAGGTACTTAACAAAATAGAAAATGGTTCGCAAATCTACAGTCTATCACAACAAACTATAAAATAATCTATATAAAAGATAAATAAAATAATAAACCTATTTAAACCAATAACATGATTGCCACTCCAACTATAACAAATCTGAATTAATACGCAGTCCTCAAAAGCCACAAATAAATAGTTGAAATTAGAATTGTAGGTATATTATAATGTCAAATAATGAAAAGATTATGTCAAGGAAGTATGTAAAAAATAAAATAAACATCGCAATTTGGGAGCAGATAGACATTTACATAGTTATTCCATTAATCAGGTACCCTGAAGCCATATGTGCAGAAGTTGAAATTAGAATTGTAGGTATATTATAATGTCAAATAATGAAAAGATTATGTCAAGGAAGTATGTAAAAAATAAAATAAACATCGCAATTTGGGAGCAGATAGACATTTACATAGTTATTCCATTAATCAGGTACCCTGAAGCCATATGTGCAGAAGGAATTATTGCCAAACTTCCTTGTCTTCAACGTAGTCTTTAAAAATCTTATAGTATGCTTTTTTGAAAAGGATACGTTTGATGTGGGTTTTGAACTTTCCATCGCTAATTTCTGTAACTGACTTTGGCAACTTGTTATAAAAGCAAATACTGTTTATAAGAAATTACTTGCTAGTTTTAGTTAATCTTTTGGGTATCATAATTTCATGTTATCTACGTGTATTTATGTTATGGAAATCGCTTCCTAGTTTGAAAAGTCCTAAGTTTTTGCAAACATATTAAGATATAAAGAGAAGGCAGAGTTAATATATCAATTTCTTTGAATTTGTTTCTAAGTGACTTTTTTTTCCCCTTTTGGCAACTGAGCCGATATCTACTATTCTGCCCTAAGTGATTCACGAGGATCCATTTTATAGACAGCCCGGATTGCCCTCTTTTGTAAAATGAAAATTGAATCTACGTCAGCTGCCGATCCCCACAGCAGAACACCATAAGACATAATACTGTGGAAATAAGCAAAGTATACTAACCTAGCTGTGGCTACATCAGTCAACTACCTTATTTTTCTAAAGTATGTTAGTTTCTACCCAAACCAAATATAAAGTCGTCTAGATTTCTCCAGGAACAAGCTTGAATGTCGTGATAGTAAATAGATGTATGAAAATATAGTTCGCAGCGAGTCCGTCAGTGCGGTCTTCAATATAAAACTATAGTTCGCAGTGAGTCCGTCAGTGCGGTCTTCAATATAAAACTATAGTTCGCAGTGAGTCCGTCAGTGCGTCTTCTATATGAAACTATAGTTCGCAGTGAGTTCGTCAGTGCGTCTTCAATATAAAACTATAGTTCGCAGTGAGTCCGTCAGTGCGGTCTTCAATATAAAACTATAGTTCGCAGTGAGTCCGTCAGTGCGTCTTCTATATGAAACTATAGTTCGCAGTGAGTTCGTCAGTGCGTCTTCAATATGAAACTATAGTTCGCAGTGAGTCCGTCAGTACGGTCTTCAATATGGAACTATAGTTCGCAGCGAGTACATCAGTGCGGTCTTCAGTATTATTTCTTAGACTATGTCTGAACCTGTATTTTAAATTCTCTTCACAATTTCGGTGAACTCTTCAGACGAATCAAGGAATCTTTAAGGTATCTTCCAAACGTGAATGTACCTCTGTTACTTCTTTGAACAACTAAATAGCCTGCAGTAGCATCTATGTGCAGTTATCTCCGAGTTCAAACTAAGGAAGAGTACGAACGAAGTCGTTGAAAGCACCAGGTTGTTAAAATACCCAGTAGTGGTTGATATGAGAGCTAATTAGAGTTAATTGTGGCGGTAGCAGCATGTGTTGTGCTTATAATTGTGGTGGTGGCAGCATGTGTTGTGCCAATAATTGTGGCGGTAGCAGCATGTGTTATGCCTATAATTGTGGCGGTAGCAGCATGTGTTATTCCTATAATTGTGGCGGTGGCAGCATGTGTTGTGCCAATAATTGTGGCGGTAGCAGCATGTGTTATGCCTATAATTGTGGCGGTGGCAGCATGTGTTGTGCCAATAATTGTGGCGGTAGCAGCATGTGTTATGCCTATAATTGTGGCGGTGGCAGCATGTGTTGTGCCAATAATTGTGGCGGTAGCAGCATGTGTTATGCCTATAATTGTGGCGGTGGCAGCATGTGTTGTGCCAATAATTGTGGCGGTAGCAGCATGTGTTGTGCCAATAATTGTGGCGGTAGCAGCATGTGTTATGCCTATAATTGTGGTGGTGGCAGCATGTGTTTTGCCAATAATTGTGGCGGTAGCAGCATGTGTTATGCCTATAATTGTGGTGGTGGCAGAATGTGTTGTGCCAATAATTGTGGCGGTAGCAGCATGTGTTGTGCCAATAATTGTGGCGGTGGCAGCAAGTGTTGTGCCTGTAATTGCGGCGATGGCACCATGTGTTGTGCATATAATTCCACGATCCCCGCAGAGAGCGACAGTTCCACGACGCCGCTGTCTTAGCTATCATACGTGTACGTCTATGTACTACCTACTTATATACGAGTATTAAAGCTTTTAAATGCAGAAGACGAAGACGATAAGTCATAAAATTTAAATTAATTAAGGTAGGAAGGTACATTTACTTTACATTCTTTGTAGAGAAAAATATAATTCATGACAAAAATGTTTATTCAAACAGTATTTCTGTTTGAATAAACATTTTTGTCATTTCATTTGAAAGCCATCGATCTATCAGGTTAAGCTACGCTTGCTGGGGTTGGTTCGATGGATGGGTGACCATCTTTACATACCGAGATTTCTCCGTGCCTCGGAAAGCACGTTAAGTCGTTAGTCTCGCCTGTCATTCGTGGATCTTTGACAGTCGTTACGGGTCGTCAGAAGCCCGAAAGTTTGACAACCAGTCTTACTAAGGGATATCGTATTACCCCGTTTCCGGGTTGTAAAGGTTAGAGGGGCAGCCGCTTCATGTAAAATATTGGTATTTAGCTGCATCCGGTTAGATTGGAAGCCGACTCTAGGCAGATTGATTGATTGATATGAAAACACAGAATCCAAAAAAAAATATAATAAGGTAACAAAAAGTAATTTGGCAATATTACTGTATAGAAATATGAAATGTGGCTAACTAGCGAACTAAAACATTGATTATGAAATGCAATAATTAATAGGTACTGTAACACCGAATATTTAGTTTTAGATGTAAAAAAACCGGCCAAGTGCGTGTCGGACCACGCACAATGAAGGGTTCCGTAGTTAGGATGAATTTATCCCAAAAACAAACTTAACTTTGTAGTTGAAAAATATGTTCTCCCATACGGAATGTATGGGAAAACATGTTTTTGCAACTGCAAAGTTAAGTTGGTCGATTATTACTCGTTAACCTGTAAAGCCTACTTAGCTGTGATAGTTTTCCTTTTAATTTCGTTATATAAACTACTGTTGTAATTTTTTTCACACACCCAATTCCAACCATTTAGCCGGCAGGGGGGACACTTGACTCTAACAAAAATTAGCACTTTAAAGCTTAATATTTCGCAAACGAATCCCTGAATGCAAAAATAGTTTCCACAAACACAAATATTTTTAAAGGACCTTTCCAATGATACCCCTCACCATGGGGTAAAAAAATAAAAAAATAAACATTACCACTTTACGTCTATGAGAGGTACCCTAAAAAAAAATGTTTTTCATAATTTTGTTTTACCACTTTGTCGGCGTAATTAATATGTATACCTATGCCAAATTACAGCTTTCTAGTACTAAGGGTCTCGGAGCTAGACCGCGGACAGACAGACAGACAGACAGACAGACGGACGAACATGACGAAACTATAAGGGTTCCTTGTTTACTACGGAATCCTAAAAAGGTATTTGGAAACTTTCCAAATGCCTTTTTACACCTAAACCTGTTACAACATCAAATTCAGGTTATAATTTCAATTCATTATTAATATTCTAGTTCGCTAGTTAGCCACATTTCATATTTCCATACAGTAATATTGCCAAATTAATTAAAACAGCAATATATTTGACATCTATTTGCGACGTAGCCTACTTTAAAAAAAAACGTTTTTAAAAGCAATATTTAAGTCAGTGTGGAGTTGGCTCTGAAATAATGAAATAGTTTCATGCTTGAATAACCTAACCTATACCTAAGATCGCTAAGTTGACATCTCGATTTGTTCCAATATTCCGACTACAAACATAGCTTCTATATATATCTACAAACAGACGGTATTCCCATCGCGATTCTATTTACAATTGAACAGGAAACAACAAGAGCCCGCTCCTACTGAAAATGTACAGAATTCTTATAAATCCTATCCTGACCTCCCTGAAAAAAGAATTTAACAGGCAATAACTTCAGTTCTAGTAATTTTACTACTATAATAACTCCACCTGCCGTGCTTTTAGTTTTCTTAATCGTGGTTTGTAAAGCTGTGTGCAGACGGCGCGGACGGTCGTGCGTCTCCACCGCACCGGATTTGTTTGCAGTAACAAATTCAGTAGTTTTGAGGGCTTGCTACTCGTTAAACTGTTGACTGCTGTTGTCGCTTTGCTGTAATTTGAATACCTATGCGCTCGAGAATGCTGCCATTACACTTGTTAGTTGCTTCCGTAAAATTTATGTACGTAACTAATGACTGCGTAAGATGTAAGAAGAAATTACGATAAGCTACTTACAAGAGAGTTCACGTTTGCTTTATCGTAAGTTAATTACGTAAGCGACTTTCGTGAGGAAAACTTATAAGTGTAATGGCGGTCTAAATGTCATCTTTGTAAACTTTTTTAATAGAAGCTTCCTTTTTTAGGAAATTCAATAATACTTCAGCCCCCAATATTTAGTATCGTAACAACAGTCTACTGGTAGAGTCAATCTGCCAATAATTATAAAACCGGTAGTGATGGACATCGTTTGTTGAACTGTCAGACGATTGACGAGTGACTGAAGTGTGGACTAGTTGAAAACATTTTGAAGCTTTAATAGTTTCACTGTTTAGTGTCACGAGCGCGCGGGCGGTGTGTCATGCACTGAGTGTGCACGGTAAAATGCACGATAAATAGGCGCGCATAGAAACGCACGACGTGTCTGTCTTCGTAGCTGTGCACTCACACACGAGCACAACACTCAAACTATCAAGAAGCAATCCCAATTTAACACTAGAACAACAAAATTAATGTCTGCGAGAGTTTCGCGGACGATAAATTTCTTTTGGGGCCTCCGCGGTTGACTGGCCGCGTAAATATTTATTTTAAATTAAATAAAGAGCACTTGTTCCCGCGGCTCCTGCTGAGCCCTGTTCACACGCGGTGCAGCGGGTGCTCTGCCCATGAGTCAGATCGCCAACTTGTAGAAACTGTCCAGATGAGGAAAACCGTCGTGTTCTGAAAAGTAGGAAGAATGTGTAATTATTAATAACGTTGTCGGTGAGATGTATTGCACAGACATTCACTTGAGTGATGGTGTTTTCTAAAAATATTCGCGCAATTTGAGTAATATATACCTAACAGAAAAATCTGTAAACATACATTCTTATCTTATTTAACGTGGTTTTAGTGAATATGAGATTGTGAAATAATTTAATATGTTAGTGTCAATAATCACCAAGCAGTTTAGTGACATCAACAGAGCATCTAAAATCTCGTAGGCATGTTGTTGATTTCAATGAGTCTTATTCAGCCTAGTTCTCTAAATTGTGAATTGGTCCTTAAAATATGTGTCTATAAAACTAATATTTTAAAGTCTGTATCACGCATGTTACCTTTTCCGCTGATATAGTGACTAAAGCAATCTGTTGCCAGACACACAGACAAACGAACAATTCCTGTTCATCTCTGGGCCATAAAACACGTAATAATGGCGCAAGGCGCGGCATCGAATGTATCTTTTACGGCGCCTCTAAATCACGCTCAGGTGGAGCGCACCAAAATAGACGCCATGCCGCCGTCACGCGGCGTGACGTGACGCTGACGTGATGATGACGAGGCGTCACGCGCCCTGACTGACGGTGCTGACGGCTGACGTCAAGCAGTTGAGGCAGTGTACGAATGAACAATGAGCTGTTTCTTTTATTGTACGTAGAATCAAATGGAAGAATTAAGTGGCGCTTCACATAAATAAATCGTTTTTTTTTTTACAAATGGAAAACTCCCACATACTGGGATTAAAATATGAGTACAATAAAAATTGGTTTTAATAAAAAAATAAGTTTAAAAATTTCTATCAGAAATGCTTTCTTTTTTTTTTTCGTACTTCTTAAATCACTTTTATTTTTCCGTAGTCGGGTTATAGTTTTTTTAAATACTTTTCCGTTTTAACGCTTGATAAACGTTGCGATAACGTAAATAAGACTAAAGGCTCGTACAGACCAGCGCGATATCGTGGGCGCGACACGGGTCTTAATACAAATGTCAGTAATCAATATTTTAATCATGCTTTTTAGGTATTGTTTAAGTAATAGGTATTAATTTTACCAGCCGCGCCGTATGTAACCCAGTCTCGCTTTTGCTCGTTTTTACCAAATAAAAACATATTTATTTACTTAGACAATTATGTTATATACACATATTTGTAATGTGCTTGTCAAGACCTTTCTTTTAATAAAATTCAAAATATTTTGTTTCTCATAAACCTATAATTAAGGGCACTTATGAAACGTCAGAAGCTAGGTGCACGGTCGTTTTCTATGGAAAAGAGCAGGCAAGCAACTCCACGGTTACTCTTGTAAAAGTATATATATGGTTTATACAATGTTTTCAAATTACAGTGTTAATAGGTATGAGAGGACAGTGTAGACCTATCAACAAGTACCAGATACCAAACATGTCATGATTATCTCAATTTAATTTTTTTCGAGGTCAAAAATTTACGTGTAAAGTAGTTAGTAGTATATTTTGAGAGAATTTATATAGCTTATGTCCCCCGGACCATTATTACAAATTTATTGATACCTCATTCATCAAAATCTGTTCAGTAGTTTAGCCGCTACGGTGGAATACACGTAAATACAAACATACATACATAGATTGCTAAAATCATAACTCTTCCTTTTGGCTTTACTGTAGTCGGCTAAAAAGTAATAACTGTTGTATTTCTGTGCGAATAGTTTAAGACTGGATCTAGACGACAATGCGTCACGGCTAGTCAAACACACGAGACTTCATTTGTTATTGCAAAGAAATCTTCTCGCAGACCCTGCGACAATTGTCACACTAGCGGCTGTAGGGACTAGAATCGGCTGCAGGGGTATTTAAAGCCATTAGTATTTAGTTACCTATTCGTTTTCCTGATCTAATATAATAACTATACGCTTGCTAATGACTACAGTTTTGTATGTTCCCTGAGGCTACAGTGGCTCAGCAGTCTGTCATGACGTCACAGTAAACCTATATTTCCCTAGATGGGATGGAAAAGACAAAACATCTTCAACTGAAACAAATTTCAAACACAACCACTCACAAGAAATTGCAGAAAACGCTTCCAAGCTTACTCTAACTCAATATACACACACGTGGCTTGTAACAAGCTTTTGTCTGTGACTTAAAATGGTTTAGGTACTTCAAGAGAGCTAAAATTATTTACAGCAGAAATATAATATTTTATCAAAATATCTGATCTGCTTGAAGTGAAATATGTCAGCCGACTCCTCAGGCTGTAATGTTTTAATGAAAAATGTTTTGTTGACGCTCCCAATTGTTTGCGAGCGAGTTTGAGACAAACATGCCAAGTACAGCCTGCTGTGGCTCGAGTACAAGCCTCTGTGGCTTCAGTACAGGCTATGGCTCGAAACCGTGACGTGTTTGTACTTTGTACGACCGAATGTTAAACGGAACTATGAAAGACTGGCAATGTCAATCACGCCATCGTAGTCATTGGTCTTAGATACATTTGGGACATAAATAAGAGCAGTTTCGCCTTTGATACTCAACTTAGTAGATTTCTGAGAACATGTTGCTTTTGTAACAGATTGACTTTATATCCAGACGGCTGAAACAATAAAGGGTTTACCCTGCAGACTATACTATGATACGGAAATTACCTACCACAGAAAAACACAAGCAAGATTTGAACCCCGCTGTAGTAGATGAACCATTCAACATCCAAATGTCCTCAAAGGAAGAATCCTTCTCCCGTACAATATCTACAGCGAGGTACATCGAAGTAGGTCGCGGCGTCGCCGTCGTGAGCACTCGAACCGAAATTGTCCGTTAAACATCACTTATCTTGAATCCCGATCGTGAACTTATTGTCACTCAATAGGAGTTCCGTTTCCGCGCATAAAATTAGCCTCCCCCTCCTCCACCCTCCTAAACCCGAACGACCCACCCCCTCGCTTCTTTTTCGAAGTAATCTATTTGTTTACATCTAAGAGGTGACAAGTTTGGGGACGTTAAATTTCTAGATAACATATTTAGGAATTTAGTCGAAACAGATATAAATGACAAATTGATTAGGTACATTATGAATGATTCCTGAAGGAGCCAGAAAAAAGCAAAATAAGGGAATCAGTTTGTAAGTATTGTAGAAGAAAAAGAATTGGGTCATTGTGTCAGAAAGCGTTGGACTTACAATACCAGCCCGACACGAGGTCGAATCTTTACAAAACACAAACAATGACGTTTTCAACACAATGTAGCGAAGCGTTTGTAAACGAGCCATGGAGAATTTATTTGGAATATTGGAAACTGTGCACAGAAGAACCTTATTTCCGAGCAGCTTAGAATTTTGCCATTTTATTTTGAGCTAAGATTTTCGAACATTTTTTTTTCACTAAAATCCTCACATAATCGAATTTCGCATCTCGCAGTGCTCATACAGCTCACATCGCTACAAGTAAGAGTGCATACATACTGGCTGTACTACTGCAGCCGGCGAGGTTCCTCATAAGCCACGTGCGCCGCCGGTGTTACGGCGAGCCACGAGAGGCTTACGGGAAGCCGCATGACGAAACGAAGGGAGTACGTTCCGCAAGCTCGCTTTGTGTGTTTGCTCCAGTAAACCGAGCTATAGCTGCCGGGGATTTGGACGGAATATTAAATATTGTGACATTTGATGCAAGTTAGCTGACAGCTTCGGATATACATATGTGACAATAAAAACGATGACTCAGTACCAATCAAGTTTAACCGTTATGTCTGACATTATGTCTGACACGATCCTATGTGACCACAAACCAATTTCTTGATTTATGTATATTACTACACACTAAGTTGTAGCTACATCAATATTGATGTGTAAACTAAACCATGTAATACGCCGTTATGGATTCAATCACAATCCTCTTGGCTCCTACTATTAGGTAGGCAGTAATTAAATAATCACTGAATATCAAGTGGGGTTGACGACGATTAGTGCTCCATTGACAATTCGTTCAACTAGGCATGCCATTTGTGGAGCGTAACCGGTCATTATACTGAAACTGGTATTTAACCTTATAGAAAAACATTGTTCTCTAACCTTGTTCATTGTCTATAGGCAAGTTCAGCAAAAGTGTTACAGTACCTAACACCATCCAAAGAAAACAATGTGAAGAAATAATCACATTGATAACGTCCGGCACTTAATAAATCAGGTCCATTATCAGGAGCCCGGCGGATCCCGGCGGACCGCACCGCGGGAAAGCTCCTCGCGTAACGCAAAAGAAAACTTATGAATTGAAGAAATAAACTATTTGTATTTGTAAAACTCCCACTGACTGTAATACTTGGTGAATTTAAGCGCACTTTATTTCTTACTGTTAATGGTCAAGATAAATCCTACTACAAAGGATTAAAATAAGCCTTTAAAACCCGAAGCTGATAAGGATAACATAAACTGAAATAATTCAATCCTAAGTTAAGCTAATAGTACATTACTGCGCGGTCTGTTATGACTGCCCAGCTCTCAGCACTCATGATGTCCGAAAACGCAGCGTAGCGCTGCTCCGGGCCAACATAGCGCGGTCAGCATTGCAGCCCTTGATGGACAAGCTGGATTAAAGGCCGAGACTAACGGATGCGGACAGCGAGGGCTGCAATGATGACCATGCTTGAAGGCCGAGAGTGTAGCCAAGCTCGAGGCCACCATAGCGTAGTCAGCATCGCAGTCATTGCGGCTTATTGATGATTAACCGAATTTACTCGCCTGAAATGGGTGAATCGACACTTTTAAATAATGTTATTTTTTCTTGACCGATTTGCACGAAATTCATTAACTTCGGGCGAATTGCCACAAGAAACAAGTACAATTTTAATTTCAACAGTTAAGATTTAAAAAACCCCGACACAAACATTTCCTCATTTCTCTTTCCTACCCCATCACCATACCCTGTTCTCATTTATCGATAAACTATTCATTGATACCATTCCAATGACCCCAAACACGATACCTACCTGTGCTGTAAGTTGATAAGGGAGTTGGATATCCTGCAAATTCCAGGTGATGCTGCAGCATCAGTTCAAGGTTACTATGTTCTTCTAATATCATTGAAGTAACAGAATACCAAATTTAAAATCGATCAGACCTGTCGAAGATACTCACATCCATTTATCAACTAGAAAATGATAATCTTCAAACGGTTGAACCGATTTTGATAAAAACATATCTAAGAACCATTGATAGAAAACCTGCTTTCAATAAAAAAATAACGGTTTTTTTATCGGTTCACTCGTTTAAGAACTACGTTGCCACAGACAGACACACAGATAGTACACATAGCGGTCAAACTTATAACATCCCTCTTTTTGTGTCGTTGGTTAAAACAATATTTAAAAGTGTCGATTCGCCCGTTTCGGGTGAGTAAATTCGGGCGAATCGTCAATAAGCTGTCATTGCGGACCAAGGCTTGTATGGAGCTTTACTCAAACAATGCGAGTAATTCAAATAAAACCAGCTTAGTAATCGTAAGAATATATAAAGTAACAATTGTTCGCGTTTTGTTCTTTTCCCGCGCTTTTGTTTTTTGTTATTACAAATGATGATAGGCCTATGTCCAATAATTTTTTGAAGTGAAAATTTCTTTAGGCGCGTTGGGCATTTTTGAGATACGTCTAAACCATTGATTTCGCGACACTGTAACGACACCTCATTTTTGTATTACATTACCGATCAATGTTCTATGCAAGTATTTTTACTTTAAAGGTTTTATAAACGCGATTGTGCTCTTTATTTAGATAAGGTTACGGACCAATGTTCTATACAAGTATTTTTCTTACACCAAGGCGATCTTGTTTTCAAAACTACCAGCAATGAAATAATAAACATTTGAATAGCGTATTCACCACATACTTTTTGAAACGATAATTCCGGCGATTTGGCGAATCGTTTTCAGATGTTTAACATGTGATGTTATATTGCTTTCCTTATCTTTTCCCTACACTCTGTGTAAGTTAGAGCAGGAAAGTATAGTTTAAACAGGCAATTTGGCGCGTTTTTTTCGACCCGGAATACGCAGACTTTGGCTGCGTTCCGAGTAACGCTGTAATGACCAAAACACTTCATTTAAAAGTACAATTATTTTCTGCACAATAAAATATTTTCCTGACGATTCAAAAAATATACACGTAATTGTTCAAGTTTTCACTTCTGTCGGCACTCCCGGAGTGCCACTGACATTTTTTTATCCGTCTTGTAGATTATTAAAAAGTATTGAACCCGTATTTTTTCTTTTTTGACGTAGTCAAAAGATTACGGCTTTGCAAAACTGAAATATCATGGTAAAGTTTGAATACCTAGTTATAAACAAAACCAGATCACACAAATTCTACTTCTGCTTAATAAAATGCTATCAAACACAAAAAGTTTAATTTGAAATTAAAAAAATATTTCATTTCACGATGCCTTTTACGTCAGTTGTAGTTGCAGTTTCATTTCCGACAGCGTGAATTTCAATCCAGACACTAATCTATTTAAACTTTAACGTTTAAAATTCGTTTAATTTATAGATTACCTGCTTATGCAACCATCGCGGGTGTTCAAGATATAATAAGCAATATAATTGGATGTAAGTATTTCCGTGACGATGCAGGCGGTTAAACGCAAGTTTAGAGGAAACAATGCGAGCATAACTTGCTTTCTACATAAATATATCAGATTACCCTTATTGGATGTGTTTCACTTTCTGCCTCAAGCAATGACGTTGGTATCTACCAATAGCTGTTACGACTGACACATATTTCATATCTGCACTGCAGTCACTTATCACTGTTAACAGACAAATCGACAGGAAAGGCTCGTACAGACCAGCGAGATATCGCGAGCGCGACATGGGTCGCGCTGCTTGTCGCGCCCGCGATATCGCGCTGGTCTGTACGAGCCTTAATGTGTATCATGCAATATCATAGTCCTTGATAAAGTGCAGTAGTGCCTGTAGTGTTGTGTTCCGTTGAATAAGCCAGATAGTTAGAGCTTCAGTCAGATAGTTAGAGCTTCAGTCCTGTGTCTAATATTCAAGCAAGTTAAAGGCTTTGTGAGCAATATTCAATTAGATGGGAAACTCGTGTGTTCATCGCAATAGCCACGGATAACTACAATCTTGTTAACTAGTTGTAGCCCCCGGCTTTCCCTGCATATTATTATGTAAAATAATCTAGTCTTACCAAGGGGTATCGTGTTAGTCGCTTCATGTAAAATAGTGCTATTCACTGCATCCGGTTAGGTTGGTAGCCGAACCTAACTTAGTTGGGAAAAAGCGCTGCGCTGATAAAAATAAATAAAAACGTGTGCGGTCGGCGGACCCCCGTCAGGAACGAAATTCTTTCTCACGTATGATTTAAAATAAATACAAAATCTTTGCAGCCGCCATCTTGGAAGTACATTTTGACCTCATATCGGCTTTAGCACTGTCGAAAACTATGAAAACGACACCCATGACGAAAAATATGAAAATTTTCGCAGCCGTTATCTTGGATTTTCATTTTGATCTCATTATCGGCTTTTGCACCCTTGAAAACCATGAAACCGATACCTGTGATGAAAACTGTGAAAATTTTAAGAGCCGCTATCTTGGATTTTCATTTTGACCAAAATCTGATTTTCTCTCTCTCCGGCATGCAGTGTACTCGTCCCGATGTGTACAATTTTATCCCACGATACTGTAATCACTTTACTGTTTTCTTTTGTTTTTTTCTGCCGGTGTTCTCTCTCTCCCTCTCTTTCTTTCTCTTTGAATTAGAAGAGGACAGTCGCAAGTATTATCACGTTTAGCGTGACGATTTCTGAAAGTTTATAAGCCGCGTTAAAGAACTTCGTTCCAATACCACAATGTTTTTTTTCTGGCATCTGACAAAGGACATATCGGAATATTTCGAAGGTTAGCTGATTTTTCGAAGTATTTCCGGGGGTCCAGTAACAAACTGCCAAAATTTTGTAATGACGATTCGATGAAAACGTTTCATGCAGACTGAATAAGTAATTCTGGATTGGTTTAATTTTGAGTGGATAAGTTTATACCGCCATTGCATTGTAATACAGTTGTCAAACAACTCATTAAGAAGTTAATCTGTTGCGTAAATATTCAGCATGTTCCGAGCTCTGCGACAGTGAGAGCGCAACCGGTGCGGCGCGGCGGCGCGGCGGCGGCTGGCTGGACTCGATTATAGTTGGTCCCTTACATGCCACTTGCAACTCTCCTGGGCGGCTAAATGCTCATGTCATTTATACTCAATTACAAAGTAGTTGTCTAATAATAGTCCTTTTAATAGGTAACAGATGTAAATGGCATCGCATGACGTACAGATACTCGTATCTTACTCGTACCAACTCCCTCCTCCTAGCTCTCAACACTTAACTCATAAAGACGTCAAACACTCGTAAAACTGAATCCTAATCGCAGCCGGATTACAGCACAAAGTTTCGCTCAGCTGTTTTCAAACAAACTACCTCCCGTTCAATCATATCGCGGCTTACAATCTTCGACAAGGTTTTAACGCGGAACATATTTCACAAGTTTACAACGTTGTCGAAGTGCGGGAGGTAAGGCGGACGGATTCGGCAGGAGCACGCGTGGCGCACTGACAGCCTGATCCCAAACGTCGCTGAATGTTTTTTCATGTTTTTGGGAAAAGCTGCGGATTTGGAATAATACGAACGAAATAGGATCACTGTCTACTCGGTGCTGAACACAAGTCTTGAATAGATAATGCATATCCAAATTCGAGTATCTTGTTAGCTTTTGCTATTTTAAGACCATAGTTTATGCATATACTTGTTATGATATTGTTATGTAAGCTTTTCTTTCTTTAGTCAGTGCACCATTTTAGAATCTCTCCACTCAATATAAATTAAATTAATTCTTCAAAACTTTTGTAACGATGAGAATTGTGCCTGAAGTTCAACCACCTTGTGAGTACCAAAACTCAGATCTGACAGACCGTTTCAGGGTTTATTAAATAAATCGAGGAAAAATAACAACTTCCCAGCAGTTTATGATGTCCATTTAATACTGCTCAAGTAAATGAGCAAACAAATTGTGTACATAAGCTAAGATGGCGCCGCGGATTACGAGATGTTATACATTTTTTATGTAGGCGCAAGATTTTATACAAGTTTGGGGAGGTTTGAGGAAAGGGATCATTTTTCATAAACTTGAGACTTATTAAATATCACTCAAATGTATGTTAGGCCTCGGTTTTCAGTAGTTAGGTATTTGTGTAGTTTGAATAAAACATTCGACTGTGTTAAAAATACTACATGCTTTGTTAATTAAAAAACTACAAGGCTTATCGTGTATGTTATGATTAAAATATGAAAAGTCGCGAAACAAAATAAACCAGAAATAATGGAGTATTTATTTATTCATAAGGCAATTAAAACAGGTAACAATCACAGTATATCACGTTCACAATATAGGTTTCAACCTAATTAACAACACATAGAAACAACAATAATAACTAGCCTTTCTGCGAACAGTGAACCTCGCGACCACAAACTTTTATTCAACAATTAATATACCTATCACTAAAAGTTATTTAAAACGTTATTTACCATCTTTTTCAAAACAAAAAACATGGTAAATCCTGTTTTAATTAACTTTAGCGGTGAAAATAACCATGTCAGTTTAAAATCCTATATTTAATCATTATACCAATCCAACTTTTTTTTAAACCCAACTGCGGCTGTAGTTTACTAACAAGCATTATGATGGCAAGATGATAATTAAACAGAAATAAGCTAACCCACAACTAACCACCTACTATCTGTTAAACACGACACTACTTTTGAAACTATTTTACACCTAACAAAACTAAGTCACGCAAAATGTTCGACGGGACCTAACCATTTGGCAAGCGACAACGACAGCGCGATCACACGCGACGCACAGTAGCGCCTTCTAGTGACCTTATTGTAAAACGTTTTTAGATATTATCTAATTATGTATTTTGTTCAGAATTCTCTAGTTTTGTGATGAGAAGGTGGTCCCAGGTGCTCCATCAATCCCTACCTAGTAGTTAAAGGGCAGATTTCACTGGTACAAATCTAAAAGTGAGCATTTTACTGCTCATCATGCCGAAGATTCTCATCAGATCTTCACCAAATATTTATGAGACTCATTTTAAACTAGTAGTTCTGCGAACACTAGACCTCGCGATTTCTTTTTTGCTAAAATTAATAAAAAACTAAAGTTATTTAAAACGGGATATTTACCATGTTTATTTTTAAAAACATGGGTAAATATTCCTTTTTAAATAACTTTATTAGTGAAAATAACCATGTCAGTATAAATCCAAAAATTAATACACCTATCCAACTTAAAAAATAAAACCGACCGCGGCTGTAGGTTATTAAAAAGCATAAAATAAGCTCAGGTAAGTAGTACTAAGTCTAAGAAAGTTTAAAGCTGGCGGGATGGAGTCGGTTGGCAGGGTAACAGCGGTACTTACCGCCTATTTTATGAATTCCAGGGGTTAAAGGAGATTGGCTCCCAGACTTGAGCGGGCCGGGGCTGCTTTGAAGCGGCTCCTGCCCAATCTAGGGAGTCCAAACACCTCCTGCCGGAGGCTCTAAGCGGGGGTCGTGCGGCCCATGGCCCTTTACGGGGCACTGGTGTGGGCGCGTTCCTTGAGGCGGCGGCCAGCCCGCTGGTTGAACGCTTCCCAAAGGGTCATGGCCATCTGGCTGATACCGCACGGTCTCCGGTGAGGCGGCGAGCCTCCTTGCCGGATTACTACCATGGAATCTGGAGGCAAAAGTCCTTGCGAACATTTGGGAGTGGTGCGAGGAGGCAAAACGCCGGGGCGTAACTCCGCTGCCGCGAGAAATCACGGCACAGCGTACAGAGCTCCCGCGGGATCTCATGGCGTCATGGAGAGTGTGATTGTCGCAACCCAGTACTGGGCACGCCACAATTTCGGCGATAAGTCCCCTCTTTGAGGAGTAGCTAGAGAGGCGCCACGGCGTCTTCACCTTCCGCCTGACGCAGGTCCTCACCAGACACGGTTGTTTCGGGAGGTTCCTGTTCCGAATAAGGCGGGAGGAAACGCCCGGCTGTCACCATTGTGTGAATCGCCCGGAGAACACGTTGGAGCATACGGTGCAGGTCTACCCGGCTTGGGCGGGGCACCACCGTGTCCTCGTGGAGGCTATCGGCGGCGGTGATATCTCGCGCCCGGCCCTGGTCCAGGCTATGGTATGGAGCAAGAGGGCATGGGAAGCCGTCACCTTCTTCTGCGAAGCAGTAATGCTCGCGAAAGACGCGGAACGCGTGAAGGAGAGGCAAAGTTTGCGCCTCAAAGAGATGTTAGCACAACTGACGGGGTCCGCTAGGGCCGATGCCTGCCGGGGTCGTGGAAAAGTCCGAAAGGGATACCGTGGCCCCTGGCAACATACAGGCAACTGAAAGAACACGGGTGGGTTTTAGACAGTAAGAGTCTGACACTCACTCCCACACACTGAGTCCCACTCCACCCAGAGCGGGAGAAGTTATTTGATATTTTCCCACACAAAAATAAATAAATAGAGGGGGTTAAAGGAGATAGTTTTTTTATTCGACGATTAGACCCATAAAAAATTGTGGTGCCAAAGATTAATGAAACTCATGTTGATTTGTTTCTTAAGTTCTCTGACGTGTATTATAATTCATATGACAATATTTACATTATTAAAAACTAACAGACTTGGTAGTAATAATTAATTATACTTCGTGTAACGGGAATACAGAAAAATACGATCATAACCTATAAAATCACTAAAAGAGCTATTATTTAGTGAGTCGGTTGGCCTCATTGGTATTATAATTAAGTAAAATAGTGCACCTGAAAAAAGAAGATTGTGTTAGAAATTAGCGTATTCTAACTAATATTAATTATTATTTTTCTCTTTGGTGTGCCGGAATCCACTGCAAAAAATGTTCTTTTCCGCACATTCAACAGGTTGTACAGTATGCATTTGTTATGTAGATTGACATGGAATGCAAATATTCCTGTATCTAAATCTCATTATGGAATAAACAGGTTCAGTATTTTCTTGCATCATTACGCACTTTCCTCAAATTGCATCTAGTTGGTTTGACTAAAACTAGCGAAAAATCGATGCGTTCACAAGTTATCGCACATCTGCAGTAGTCTCGGACAAATAAATGTCTATGCACATTGCGTAGAAATCGTACTGAACAATTAACAAAACATCCTCCTTGAGTAAATGCTGTACCTTCTTAAAGATGTCATATTATTTACTTAATCTGTGTTGTTCTATCTTGTGTTTCTATTCGTGACTCGGACTTCCATTTTTCATACCTTCCGGTTTTTAAGGCTGCATATCTCTTTAAAAAGTGTTTGGCATGTCGGGTCACCCTCCAGTTATCCAAGGTTTTGTCTTTTATTGGGTCCTTCTCAATTCACATTCACTCACAAACGCATAAAGCACTGACACATAACTTTTGCATAATAATAAACACTTTAGGTCATTGGCCATTTTGTAATTTCTTACATCGTAATTTGGATGAACGTCAAATAAGACGCGTCGAAATGTTGCCACTATATGTATAAAATGTAAAACGTTTTTTGAGGATGATATTTTCGTAACATAGAATAAAATACCTATTTCTATTTCTTTTTTATCTTTTTATATCTATTTAGTATATTGCATCACATTTTAATTTTAATAAATCATTTTTCTTTAAGTACGCTGTACTATGTACAGCGTCTTAATATTTGTTTGCTGCACCGGTCGACGACATCGTCGGCGCCGGCTGTCGCTGAAAACCAGCGCTGGGGCTCTGTTTTGCAGGGGGTCGTAGCATAATGCAGAGCGATAGCCGATTTGCGTGGATGTGACGCATGCTTCCCCCAACCTTTTCTCATTTTTATATTCTAAACTATTTTTTGCGTCATGTTTACCGCAAATAAACGTTTTTCTTTCTTCCATATTTATTATAGTACTTCTGTTAAGCACAGGAAAACAGAAATATCAACTTCATGCAATTCGAAAGAAACGGAAAGAAGAAATGAAATGGATGTTGTTGTCACTTGACACTTGCCTTACTGACAGTGACAGATAGTGATGCGGCTCGATTAACTCGATACTCGAATAAATAAAATAAACTCATTCTATAAGTAATGTGTAAATAGGTAATAAACGGCGGCGGAATAGATATATTCCATGTAATTGAGTCCGGCCTTTTAATTGACACAATACAAATCAGCAATAAAAAAGAAAACAAAATAATGTTCTGTGGGTTTTCTTAACTTCAGGTTAATACAGCTTTTTTTTTAGCTTCTCGTAGTTGACCTCTGAGATCATGACTACTTAACCGGGCTTTCTTTCCTGTTGGTGCCTTAAGCTAACTACACTTAAAACCTCCAGCCAGGGGTTATTCAACTATGCTAATTAAAACTAGGTGAACGCTCGCCAAGGGCACCCCCTGTGGGTTACGAACCTCTGCTTATCCGGCATCAACCAGAGGGAGGACATCAAGGATGGGACGGACTGGATCAAAGTTTTGATCATGATTATTAGTCGAGGAATTTAAAGCTACGTGTTCAGCTGCAACAAATGCTGGCACCTCATTATCGAGCAAGGGTCGGGGGGGGGTATCATTTACTCGGGGACGCGGTCGCGATCGCAAAGGACCTCGGCGGCGAGGTCGGAATGACGGGAGGCGTCTGTTTTTGTACACTGTGCTGGTTTTCTAACTGTTCTCTTGGAGGAACCATAGGGTCGTCAGGGTTGGTAAAGATTCGCTTAGGGCGGTGAGTTCGATTGATACTACTAGAGGGAGTGTAACTAGCGGCCTCGGCAACCATTGGGTTGTGATGTTTGGCGGCATTATCGAAGTAAGTTAATACAGCGCCGTCATTATCTAGTGCTGTCAGTTGATAACGTGTAATATTTTTGTCATTAGAATCGTCATCGCATTCTCAATGATTATCAGATTGACCGTGGAATGTAAGAAACACGCTCAAAATCAAACAAATTCGATTTTAAATCATCAATCAAACATCAACTGGTGTACACATGGCTACACATCAAGCTGTACATTTCCAGTGTAAGCTGACCTCGCATTGTACGGAAACTTTATGCAATGCGAGATCAGCATAAACGTATATTTAACGTACGATTGCTATATTTTGGATCTTGATGATTTTTTGTGTGACCAATACAAGTACAGTGCGTTTCAAATGTATGAAGCTGCTGAGAACCTCCTTCTCGTCCATATACCCTGTTACAACTGCAATCGAGTTTTCGAAAAACATAATCGGGACAATCGAGTCCTGACCTTTAATGACTGAGTAACATCACTAGAGTCACACTGACAAGCAACCAAAAACTATGTAGGCTTTTATAAAGTAATAAGAAGGTTTGAGATTTTCTAAATCCTTTGGCAGACCTACTTAGATATAAAACCGAAAAGTTTCCATGCTCTATTCGTCATATTATTGTAATGATCTCTACACGCCCAGTTCTCTGGCCACGTGCTTTCGTTCTAACGATTGACGCTCGAGTCAAAGGCGTTGTTTATACGTTTTTTCGTAAAAGTTATAACTAAGCATTTGTTTATGTTTAATTATCGACGTGAAACCTTCAGATTATTAGCATACAACAGACAGGAACATGTTTATTTTGTCACGAAATCGTTACTAAAAATTATGAAAAGGACAGCGGCTCTATATGTGATCCCTGTGGAATGCCTGACGTAACATTAACCGGTAACGACAAGAATCCTCTGCCAGAGACGAGTTAGCTTCTGTTTTTTAAGTAAGACTTTATCCACCAGAACAGAGAAGCATGTATACCGTACGATTTCAGCTTCAAAAGCAGTATTACATGGTTAACTTTATCAAACGCTCTCCGAAAGGTTGTGTAGATTGAGTCTATTTGACCACCCTTCGCGAAAGCAGTTCACATATAATATAGTTTTTGTACTCGAGCAGGTTTGTGAGAGCACAGTATGCTGATATAAAGAGGTTTCAAAAAAAATTGCCGTACCAGAGATAATACTTATGGGTCTGTATATTTGAGTAATCTGACTTATCACTATATCTTTATAAATGGGCACAAGGTGCGCCTTTTTATATTTTTGAAGCACCTGTGATATTAATTTTTATCATTGAGACATTTTTTAAACCACAGCAAAGTAGTGGTTTCACCGTTGTAAAGTGCAGCGCTTTCGACGCGGTACACGTAGCGATGTACTCGTATGCAGCAGGCTACTTTGTGCACGTTTGCAGTGCTAGCCACTCGGTTGATCTCTGCGGCTCACTCGGTTGCGGCCATTGTGTTTTATGAACGTGAAACATAGCATAACAAGGGGCTTATCCTATGACACATACGTTGTACAATTGTATTTATAAAACACGTTTTGCCCGCGACTTCGTTCGCGTGAACGTCGATAAAATATAGCCCATGGTACTCGTTGATAATGTAGGTTTCTATAGGTGAAAGATTTTTTTGGGACGAAGTTCTTTAACGCGTCTTGTAAACTTTCAGAAATCGTCACGCTAGAAAGTGTTAATACTTGCGACTGTCCTCTTCTAATTCAAAGAGAAAGAAAGAGAGAGAGAGAACGCCGGCAGAAAAAAAAAAAAGAAAAGAGTAAAGTGATTACAGTGTCGTGGGATAAAATTGTACACATCGGCCCGAGTACACTGCATACCGCGAGAGAGAAAGAGAGAAAGTGTGAATTTGGTCAAAATTAAAATCCAACATGACGACTACGAAAATTTAAAAAAATTTCATCCACATTTCTCCAGTTATGCTTAAGACCCATGTAATAGGGGGCGAGTCTATTACCAGCCGGGAACAAATCTAGACGTATATTTCCAATATTATAATATTAGAAAATTAGTTTGTGTTTTTAAAAGACTCGGAGATGTGGCTGACTTTAAGCTATTACGTATGGTGTATTACGCACTAGGACAATCAGTTCTCGCATACTGTATACGGGTTTGGGGTGGCGCGTGTAAGGCGTAGGTATATGATTCGCCTTGAAACGGCTCAAAGATCTGTCCTCAAAGTCATGACATTCAGGCCATTCAGGTTTCCCACCATAACTTTATATGAGAAATGTCAATTATTAACAGTACGGCAGATGTATATTTTTGAAATTGTCATCAAACAGCACTTTATATCGCCATACAATAAAAGTATTTTTTTAAACGCACCGTACAAAATATACGTTCATCGATTAAATGTCGAACTGCATCAGCTAGACAGCAACATAAGTATTTGTCCAATGTTTTGTATAATAGGACAAACAGAGAGCTTAATATAAACCACTCTCAATGAAGGAAGCTACAAGTAAGGTTAAATCATGGCTACTTATTCATCACTATAAACAAACCGAACTCCTTCTAAAATAGATACAAATAAAACAATCCATACATCCCTCACAAAGCACACGCTTCTATAACATCACACTCCACGTACCTACATTACACACTCACATACCAAAAACACTATACATCATATACACTATACACCAAACACTCTTATAAATTGCTCCACGTAAGTAACGTTTTTCATGTCTATAATTTTCTTTTTTATTTTCATTTCCTTTTTAGGGTTCCGTAGTAAACAAGGAACCTTTATAGTTTCGTCATGTCCGTCTGTCTGCCTGTCTGTCTGTCTGTCCACAGTCTAGCTCCGAGACCCTTAGTACTACAAAGTTGTAATTTGGCATAGGTATACATATTAATTACGCCAACAAAGTAGTAAAACAAAATTATGAAAAACATTTTTTTTTAGGGTACCTCTCATACACATAAAGTGGTAATGTTTATTTTTTTATTTTTTTACTCCATGGTGAGGGGTATCATTGAAAAGGTCCTTCAAAAATATTGTGAGTTTGTCAAAACCATTTTTGGATTCAGGGATTCGTTTGCGAAATATTAAGCTTTAAAGTGCTAATTTTTGTTAGAGTCAAGTGTGTCCCCCCCTGCCGGCTAAATGGTTGGTTTTGGGTGTGTGAAAAAAATCACAACAGTAGCTGATATAACGAAATTAAAAGGAAAACTATCACAGCTAAGTAGGCTCTACAGGTTAACGAGTAATAATTGACCAACTTAACTTTGCAATTGCAAAAACATGTTTTCCCATACATTCCGTATGGGAGAACATATTTTTCAACTACAAAGTTAGTTTGTTTTTGGAATAAATTCATCCCAACTACGGAACCCTTCATTGTGCGTGGTCCGACACGCACTTGGCCAGTTTTTTTGTTATTTGTATGTTTTAGATTAATTCTTATTGCATAAAAATCAATTCATGTAATTGGGCCTCCCTATCTTTGTTAAAATTTATTTATGCCAATAAAGAAAATTATTATTATAATAACCAAGGTTGGTAGACTGATCGGAAATCTTATAGTTTTTGACATCATCACACAAAAGACTTGATGTTTGCGTGTGCATTGACAACGTTAACCTTTAATAAAAATCTAATAGTTAACACAATAATAACAGCTCATTCGTTTACCTCAACCAAAAGGCAAACACATTATAATTCGTATTTCGTCGAGGGCATCTTTAGAAGCTGAAAGCAAAATTAAATACACATATGAGATGATTTTTTACGCTAACGTCGATTTTTACGGAAAAATAAACAAGAATTCCCCGTTTTCATCATGTCACGTGTTTCGGGCTTGCCGTGACGGTGTCGTGTCGGTACTTTGTCGTAATCGTACGATAGTCGTCCGCTATAAAGTTTTAAACACGATATGTGGGAGTAAACATTACATGTAATGGCTGTAGGCACCGAGATAATAACTAGTTTTACTGGCTAAATTATGTCGTAATTATAGAGAAACTAGCGGACCTGACAGACGTTGTCCTGACCGAATACCGCCACCTATCGGGTCCGATTGTGAATCTAAACCATCCAGGGATCCACTAAAACACACACAAAAAAAATCTACAAAATCGGTGCAGCCTTTTAGGAGGAGTTCAGTGACATACACACTCACAGAAGAATTATATATATAACTAGCGACCCGCCCCGGCTTCGCACGGGTATAAACCGGGTTATTATACATATAAACCTTCCTCTTCAATCACTCTATCTATTAAAAAAAACCGCATCAAAATCCGTTGCATAGTTTTAAAGATTTAAGCATACATAGGGATATAGGGACAGAGAAAGCGACTTTGTTTTATACTATGTAGTGAAGATTGTTATTATCTCAACTGAATATGTTTTTTGAGAATTGTGTGGATTTCAGTATAATCTTATTTGGTTCATAAATAATGTTTTTTTTTTATGTTCTCAAACATAAGTAAATTTTTTGTTGTTTCTACAGTTTTACTCGACAAACTTTCCAGTTTGATGGTGAGTGGTGGAAGTACTTGTTAACAGGTATAGGTACACACAATCTAGCAAAATTAACCTCAAAACTATCAAGTATGCACTAATTTCAGTCAGGGGTCAATCACACCAGAACGGATAGATTGCGGACGAGCCGCGGACACCGGACACTGACAGATTCTAAGTACGTACCTATCCGTCTGGAAGCGTCCGCGTCCGGAGCCGCGTCCACAACCCGCCCGCGCCGGCCCGACCCTTAGTATGAATCACAGATTACTCATACTCATGATCTCTCTCGTTACAGGCAGAATCCTCTTTATCGAAAAATTAACTCCTTAATTTTGACTTTAACATACCTTTACTTAGTTTAGGGTTTTGTCTTAACAGATCTTATTTATTAAATACCTTTGGGACTAAATTTTTTGAAGTTCTTTCCAAGTAATAATTTGTTACCTTCAGTTCAACCAGTTTTTACTCTTTTACACTTCTTGAATTAAATTTATTTTTAATAGGTACTTTATACTCATCACTAAAATAGTGTTCTAGGCTTATCAAGTAATCGACTATATAAGAGCATTCTTAGTTCTGTAGATGAACTAGTTCAAAGGTTTAGCTGGTGTTGAGCGGCTGACACACTCTTAAACGGAGAGCTACTGAACCGGAATGGCGCAAATTTATTTCGTAGTTTGTAAAGCACAAACCACAAATTCTGGATAAACTGACTATAAACAACTTCTCAGAATATGTAGTCAATTGCTAAGCAGCAATACTATTTATTCAAACTTGGGAAAAAACTAGCTCGGATCAGAAACTGCTCAGTATGATAAGTAGAATATAAAATGCAATTTGAAAAAGAAATTATCTGAGAAGCAAAGTTATAATTCAGAGAGTGGTTCATCTTCCAGGAACTTTTAACTGCTAAGGTAGATATGTCAAAGATGATACCAATTTCTACGCAATATATAAATGAGATGGAGTGCGGAACATTGTCGTGAGCCGTAAGCTGTGTCCAGTCAAGGGCGACAGGATTTCCACGTGAGCTCGGGTGCTAAGGATTCGGGGGCTCGAGGGCTCGGGTCACAACACAGCCACACAGACCTCCGTCACATGTGGATGGCGTGTCCGACAGACTCCGTGACGTTTTCGCAACCATTGAACTTCTGCTCATCCTGCGGGCGTTCACTTTACATCTCGGTGGGTTGGGAGTTCTCTTACTTTTGGTAACAATGATTTTTCATTGCGGTACGACAAAACAATGAGATTTCAGCAAACACTGTTCATAAAATCTGCAATCGGGGTTGTACATAGGCTGTACTTTATTCGTAGCTAAGTATATAATTCATGACGTCATCCAATCACAGTGAGCCGCGAAGAGCTGAGGGCTGTGAAGTAAAAGATCTTGACGAATAACTAATGACCCCATTTTGTGGGTTAAACGGACAAATGAAGCACGAACAGTAACAATTTTGATGTATTACCGTCACCCGTCACGGAGCTTACTATGCCCGACTCCCGACGCCCGGCGCCGTCCCGGCCGCAACGTTACGAAAAGGACTTTTGTAAAAATTAATGATAGCTCCAGTTTGTTGTTACGAAGCAATTAAAACAGAGGCTCGCTAAAACTCAGCTTAATGAGAATTCAAAATATTGAAGTCATAAAGGGGTGTGATATAGAATTTAAATGATGACTTGCTCGGATTATAAGCGAATGATCTATAAGTATGTATAAAATTCTCGTGTCACAATGTTAGTTGCCATACTCCTCCGAAACGGCTCGATCGATTTTTATGATTTTTTTTAAGTATTATAGGTCTGATAATCGGTCGGAATCTATTTTTCATACCCCTAAGTGATAAGGGTGGTCCACCCCAAACATTTATATGGTAAAACAACGTTTACCGGGTTAGCTAGTCTTTATATTTATAATTCTTCCGTACGTGTGTTTGTTATCTAACTCCTCCTAAACGGCTGAACCGACTTGGATGAAATTTTGTGTGTATATTTCCCTGGATGGTTTGAAAATACAATTGGACCCGGTAGGTGGCGCTGTTCGGACAGGACAACGTCTGTCGGGACCGCTAGTAGGTATATAAGTTTAGAAATGTCGTTTCTAAGCCTGGGTTATAGAAATACGTCGATAAATGACAATAAAGTAGATTTCGATGTCTATATAAGGCCATTAATATACCTACAATTAATCCCGGGGCAATACCAACTGGTCATGTTCAGAAGAAATAATTATTTGCGTAAGCTTGGTACACACAGAGCAATCTGTGTCCGAAGCTTACACTAATTAAGTACGACAGCACTTGTGACGTTTGTGGTGCACCTGTCCTGTCTGATGACACCTGCTGACTCCACCTCGCAATACAGAACAGGCCAGAAGGCTCGAAGGCGCGTAGGACTGATGCAAGAGCAACTTATCTTAGTGTATTTCTTGTTATTATTTTGTTCGTCCAACTTTTCGTAAGATGAAAGTGATAACAGTTAAATGTTAAAGCAAGTCATATTGCGCAGAGGAAAGGTAGACATAGAGTTTGGCATGAAATTGTAATCTATCTATGGCTTGAAATATGCCTTCTAGTTTGTTTTGTATCCTTAGGTTAACTTCTACTGGGGGCTGGATACGGCACGTCACCCTTAATTCCTACAGACGCATTGTGAACTTGACACACATTGGACTGCGCAGCTGATATAATAAACACAGTTGCTACCTTATTAAAATTTCAACTTCGTAATAAATGGCATAGGTGCCTAGTCATTGCTTGTGTTGTGTTGTGTTGTGTGTGTTGCTTGTGTTGTGTTTGTTGAGGGCACACACAAACCAAGCACTGGATGAGTGCGGTTGATCAAATTAAATTTAATATTTGGTGAATAATGAAAGCAGCCCTTATCTGGACTAACCAATGGGACCTAAATTAATGTCAAATACGTCCTGTCCGCAACTCAACCTGATAATTTCGTAGAATTACCCCACTTGTGAACTTTAATAACTTCCAGCAAAAAGCCTCGAGACACGGTATAGGTGGAACAGAAAGACCTCTTTGAGATATTCGTACAAAAGGACCAGAAATAGACGCAGTAAGGGAAAAAGTAGCTAAAGGCTTTACGGCACTCGATGTCAAGTCCTCTCCTAGTTCATTTGTCCTTGTGTACAATATAATTCTGCCGTAGACTTCTGAGATGATAGCTTTCATTTATCGTGTTGCTCGCGTTATTTGTGATGAGTATTTCTTGAGACAATGGACTTTTGGTGGCGGAAGGCTCGAGGGGAAATACTCCAATGGCTATTCAAATTGAATTCAGTTCAATAAATGATTCTTACGTTGTGTTATTTAAGTGTTATTGCATTACGCTGTGTTTCCACCAGAGATGTGCGAGGTGGCTGAGCGGTGCGAGGATGCGTAACAAAGCTGTGAAACGATGTGAGCGTTTCCACCAGAGATGTGCTAGGCCGCTGAGCGGTGCGAGCTATCTTTTGCAATAAAATGCAACTACTTATAATCAGAACTTGCCTACCTTGTACCTTGGTATCAAAACATCGTCGTAACAAAAGGCGTGTTATTTAAACATAAATAATCAAAGTCGTATTAATTCAATCCACCAAGTGGCGCTTAACTTCTTGCTCATTATATTTGAGTTTTAGCCAAGTTTTAATGACGGTTCGATCGCTGCGCCTCGCGCCTCCTGCCGCGGATAATTAAGGTAAACTTACCAATACTCGTCGGGTTTTGATGTTCACTGACTTTAAAGAACTGCTGTGTGAAATGTATTTCATTTAGAATGAAACTTTTTGCATGACTATTTTATTTGCAGTGGCAAATAAAATAGCTACGGCAGTATCAGAAACCGAAAGAAAATCTGCAGTAAGGAGCGAAAAAGTTTTAGATGTCGTCTCATATCGGCTGTAAAAAACTCAGCACTAAAAAATACACATATGATGAAAAGTTACTTTAAAAGGAATGCAATAAGCCTACTAAGTCCAGTGTCAAGCAAGTACAATGGCTACGGCACTATTGAAAACCATAAGATTGTTTACAAAACCCTATAAAGTAAAAAAGATTTCGCCACATATCGGCTGTAAATCTGCCTATATAACCTACCTTTTGAATGCTCAATCATTACGTATTCAAACTCTCGTAGTTATTAGCGGTTCAAATCTTACATGTTTTTGACTGTCAGAAATATTTAACTTACCACTAGTACACCTAGCGAAAACACGTTTTCACGGCAAAATTTATTCAAGTAAATCTAATTCTGTTATTCTGATCTTTTAATTTTTTAAACATAATACATTATAATTTAATTTGTCTTGCTGGTTTTATTACTTATCTGCTCTGCTAACAGCTTTAGTCATTTCTTGGAATTTGGTCTTCTACCCATCTTTTGTTTCTTAGACTGGCCACAATATCAAAGACGATCACAATTTTTTGTGCTTATTTTGAACTTTATGTTCAAGACACGAGAGTTCAATTTAATATGACGAGTTTAGAAGCAACTATTAAGCGTGTCCCAGTAATCGTCACAATAGTACTTAAAATGACGAGTTCTGGGTCAAATATGAATTTTAAGGTACCAATAAATGTCACATTCGAAAAAAATACTTATAAGATAAAAGTGTTCCAAATTCCAAGTTATATCGTTTGCTAATTAACTCAATTAATTCATCAAACAATCGGACTTACCGTAGACCCCACTGAAAGTTCACAAATCAAATCATAATACTACGCGCTGAGTTTCACATTCAGTAGCTAAACATGCAAAAAATTTATTTTTAATAGGTACTTTATACTCATCACTAAAATAGTGTTCTAGGCTTATCAAGTAATCGACTATATAAGAGCATTCTTAGTTCTGTAGATGAACTAGTTCAAAGGTTTAGCTGGTGTTGAGCGGCTGACACACTCTTAAACGGAGAGCTACTGAACCGGAATGGCGCAAATTTATTTCGTAGTTTGTAAAGCACAAACCACAAATTCTGGATAAACTGACTATAAACAACTTCTCAGAATATGTAGTCAATTGCTAAGCAGCAATACTATTTATTCAAACTTGGGAAAAAACTAGCTCGGATCAGAAACTGCTCAGTATGATAAGTAGAATATAAAATGCAATTTGAAAAAGAAATTATCTGAGAAGCAAAGTTATAATTCAGAGAGTGGTTCATCTTCCAGGAACTTTTAACTGCTAAGGTAGATATGTCAAAGATGATACCAATTTCTACGCAATATATAAATGAGATGGAGTGCGGAACATTGTCGTGAGCCGTAAGCTGTGTCCAGTCAAGGGCGACAGGATTTCCACGTGAGCTCGGGTGCTAAGGATTCGGGGGCTCGAGGGCTCGGGTCACAACACAGCCACACAGACCTCCGTCACATGTGGATGGCGTGTCCGACAGACTCCGTGACGTTTTCGCAACCATTGAACTTCTGCTCATCCTGCGGGCGTTCACTTTACATCTCGGTGGGTTGGGAGTTCTCTTACTTTTGGTAACAATGATTTTTCATTGCGGTACGACAAAACAATGAGATTTCAGCAAACACTGTTCATAAAATCTGCAATCGGGGTTGTACATAGGCTGTACTTTATTCGTAGCTAAGTATATAATTCATGACGTCATCCAATCACAGTGAGCCGCGAAGAGCTGAGGGCTGTGAAGTAAAAGATCTTGACGAATAACTAATGACCCCATTTTGTGGGTTAAACGGACAAATGAAGCACGAACAGTAACAATTTTGATGTATTACCGTCACCCGTCACGGAGCTTACTATGCCCGACTCCCGACGCCCGGCGCCGTCCCGGCCGCAACGTTACGAAAAGGACTTTTGTAAAAATTAATGATAGCTCCAGTTTGTTGTTACGAAGCAATTAAAACAGAGGCTCGCTAAAACTCAGCTTAATGAGAATTCAAAATATTGAAGTCATAAAGGGGTGTGATATAGAATTTAAATGATGACTTGCTCGGATTATAAGCGAATGATCTATAAGTATGTATAAAATTCTCGTGTCACAATGTTAGTTGCCATACTCCTCCGAAACGGCTCGATCGATTTTTATGATTTTTTTTAAGTATTATAGGTCTGATAATCGGTCGGAATCTATTTTTCATACCCCTAAGTGATAAGGGTGGTCCACCCCAAACATTTATATGGTAAAACAACGTTTACCGGGTTAGCTAGTCTTTATATTTATAATTCTTCCGTACGTGTGTTTGTTATCTAACTCCTCCTAAACGGCTGAACCGACTTGGATGAAATTTTGTGTGTATATTTCCCTGGATGGTTTGAAAATACAATTGGACCCGGTAGGTGGCGCTGTTCGGACAGGACAACGTCTGTCGGGACCGCTAGTAGGTATATAAGTTTAGAAATGTCGTTTCTAAGCCTGGGTTATAGAAATACGTCGATAAATGACAATAAAGTAGATTTCGATGTCTATATAAGGCCATTAATATACCTACAATTAATCCCGGGGCAATACCAACTGGTCATGTTCAGAAGAAATAATTATTTGCGTAAGCTTGGTACACACAGAGCAATCTGTGTCCGAAGCTTACACTAATTAAGTACGACAGCACTTGTGACGTTTGTGGTGCACCTGTCCTGTCTGATGACACCTGCTGACTCCACCTCGCAATACAGAACAGGCCAGAAGGCTCGAAGGCGCGTAGGACTGATGCAAGAGCAACTTATCTTAGTGTATTTCTTGTTATTATTTTGTTCGTCCAACTTTTCGTAAGATGAAAGTGATAACAGTTAAATGTTAAAGCAAGTCATATTGCGCAGAGGAAAGGTAGACATAGAGTTTGGCATGAAATTGTAATCTATCTATGGCTTGAAATATGCCTTCTAGTTTGTTTTGTATCCTTAGGTTAACTTCTACTGGGGGCTGGATACGGCACGTCACCCTTAATTCCTACAGACGCATTGTGAACTTGACACACATTGGACTGCGCAGCTGATATAATAAACACAGTTGCTACCTTATTAAAATTTCAACTTCGTAATAAATGGCATAGGTGCCTAGTCATTGCTTGTGTTGTGTTGTGTTGTGTGTGTTGCTTGTGTTGTGTTTGTTGAGGGCACACACAAACCAAGCACTGGATGAGTGCGGTTGATCAAATTAAATTTAATATTTGGTGAATAATGAAAGCAGCCCTTATCTGGACTAACCAATGGGACCTAAATTAATGTCAAATACGTCCTGTCCGCAACTCAACCTGATAATTTCGTAGAATTACCCCACTTGTGAACTTTAATAACTTCCAGCAAAAAGCCTCGAGACACGGTATAGGTGGAACAGAAAGACCTCTTTGAGATATTCGTACAAAAGGACCAGAAATAGACGCAGTAAGGGAAAAAGTAGCTAAAGGCTTTACGGCACTCGATGTCAAGTCCTCTCCTAGTTCATTTGTCCTTGTGTACAATATAATTCTGCCGTAGACTTCTGAGATGATAGCTTTCATTTATCGTGTTGCTCGCGTTATTTGTGATGAGTATTTCTTGAGACAATGGACTTTTGGTGGCGGAAGGCTCGAGGGGAAATACTCCAATGGCTATTCAAATTGAATTCAGTTCAATAAATGATTCTTACGTTGTGTTATTTAAGTGTTATTGCATTACGCTGTGTTTCCACCAGAGATGTGCGAGGTGGCTGAGCGGTGCGAGGATGCGTAACAAAGCTGTGAAACGATGTGAGCGTTTCCACCAGAGATGTGCTAGGCCGCTGAGCGGTGCGAGCTATCTTTTGCAATAAAATGCAACTACTTATAATCAGAACTTGCCTACCTTGTACCTTGGTATCAAAACATCGTCGTAACAAAAGGCGTGTTATTTAAACATAAATAATCAAAGTCGTATTAATTCAATCCACCAAGTGGCGCTTAACTTCTTGCTCATTATATTTGAGTTTTAGCCAAGTTTTAATGACGGTTCGATCGCTGCGCCTCGCGCCTCCTGCCGCGGATAATTAAGGTAAACTTACCAATACTCGTCGGGTTTTGATGTTCACTGACTTTAAAGAACTGCTGTGTGAAATGTATTTCATTTAGAATGAAACTTTTTGCATGACTAAATAGAAAATTTATCCATTATTCTGATTAAGTAGTTCATTTATATAATTATGAGTGCTAATAAATACTTATTTAAGGAAATGTAAAACAAGGACGATTTGTACCAATAGTCGTCAGATTTGTACTATTACTCATCAAAAAGACCCAGTAGTCGTCAATTTTTGATGATGATTTGAACTCTTGGGTCTTGAACATAAAGTTCAAGATAAGCACAAAAAATTGTGATTGTCTTTGATATGTGGCAAGTCTAAAAAACAAAAGGTGGGTAGAAGACCAAATCCCAAGAAATGACTAAAGCTGTTAGCAGAGCAGATAAGTAATAAAACCAGCAAGACAAATTAAATTCTAATGTATTTTTGTTTAAAAAATTAAAAGATCAGAATAATAGAATCAGATTTATTTGAATAAATTTTGCCGTGAAAACGTGTTTTCGCTCGGTGTACTAGTGGTAAGTTAAATATTTCTGACCGTCAAAAATATGTATGACTTAAACTGCTAATAACTACGAAAATTTGAATACTAGAGTAATGGTTGAACATTCAAAAATAGGGTATATTTGTACTAAGTTTGAGGCAGGATATAATTTGCCTATGGTGTCACATCGCGAATGCACGTGCACACGGCTACACATCAAGCTATACAATTCCAATTTATGCTGATCCCGCATCGTATAGGATTTCCGTACAATCCGAGGTTAGCTTATACTGGAAATGTATAGCTTGATGTGTAGCCATGTACATGCGTGTTACCCTCTATTTTGCACTATGTGTTGCAATTCCATTTCGAGTAGCGCAAAAACATGTTTAGCTAGAACGATGATTCTAGTGCTATTATCAATATTTGACAAAGTACTATCACTTTAAGATAAACAACAAAAATCTTGGCCAAAATAGGGTTAAAGATGCATTTGAAGTTGACAAAAGAAAAATAATTTTAGATGTCGTATCATATCGTCCGTAAATCTAGTCAGAAATGAAAAAAGTCTCAATAAAAATAAGCGTGCATCATAAGGCAAGCATTGAGCCTTAAAAGTGCAGTGGCAAATAAAATAGCTACGGCAGTATCAGAAACCGAAAGAAAATCTGCAGTAAGGAGCGAAAAAGTTTTAGATGTCGTCTCATATCGGCTGTAAAAAACTCAGCACTAAAAAATACACATATGATGAAAAGTTACTTTAAAAGGAATGCAATAAGCCTACTAAGTCCAGTGTCAAGCAAGTACAATGGCTACGGCACTATTGAAAACCATAAGATTGTTTACAAAACCCTATAAAGTAAAAAAGATTTCGCCACATATCGGCTGTAAATCTGCCTATATAACCTACCTTTTGAATGCTCAATCATTACGTATTCAAACTCTCGTAGTTATTAGCGGTTCAAATCTTACATGTTTTTGACTGTCAGAAATATTTAACTTACCACTAGTACACCTAGCGAAAACACGTTTTCACGGCAAAATTTATTCAAGTAAATCTAATTCTGTTATTCTGATCTTTTAATTTTTTAAACATAATACATTATAATTTAATTTGTCTTGCTGGTTTTATTACTTATCTGCTCTGCTAACAGCTTTAGTCATTTCTTGGAATTTGGTCTTCTACCCATCTTTTGTTTCTTAGACTGGCCACAATATCAAAGACGATCACAATTTTTTGTGCTTATTTTGAACTTTATGTTCAAGACACGAGAGTTCAATTTAATATGACGAGTTTAGAAGCAACTATTAAGCGTGTCCCAGTAATCGTCACAATAGTACTTAAAATGACGAGTTCTGGGTCAAATATGAATTTTAAGGTACCAATAAATGTCACATTCGAAAAAAATACTTATAAGATAAAAGTGTTCCAAATTCCAAGTTATATCGTTTGCTAATTAACTCAATTAATTCATCAAACAATCGGACTTACCGTAGACCCCACTGAAAGTTCACAAATCAAATCATAATACTACGCGCTGAGTTTCACATTCAGTAGCTAAACATGCAAAAAAAAAAAAAATTTGTGAGACACACCTTTCAAGTAAAACATTTCAGACCCCATTACAGTTAAAACTTAGGGTTGTTATTTTAATTGTGCAATATGTTATCTTAAATATGTTGCTATAAAAATCGGCCAGTTTAGTGTTGAGTAGAAAAAGATATTGATGTTTTTAGATAATTTGACGACTTCTGGGTCACTGTCGACTTCACCCGCGTTTACCTTACGTGTTGTTTACTCCTTCATGCGAAACGAGGTGAAACATAGAATTGCTAGAATAACTGTATCAGTTAGGTGCCTACCTATAAACCTCATCGACGATAATTTCCAAGGCTCTGAATACAATGGGACCGAAGTCTAATATTATTATAGCCTTCGCCTAGTCTGTTCAACTCTAACGGTCCACATCACATTAACACCTTTGCTTTTCGATTACTTGATGTAAGGGCTGCGCGGTCGCCTTTCCTAAATTCCGACCGAAATGTTCTATTTTTGTTTAATTAAAACACAAATGAAAGCTGATATTTTCCATATTTACACAGGAAACATGGAAGTGATCCCCAAAATGACTCGCATTCGTTCGTGAGGCTAACAAACAATTTGTTTGTTCTGCTTCACCCACACGCTCATCAAATTCAGCTTGTAATAAAATTTTATTTGTCATTACTTATGTATGTATCCCAACGTAGGAAGAAGTGTAAAGCGTGAGTCGTTGGTAAAGGAAACGCAAGTTGGAATAAAAAATATCAGTCGGTAATAAAAGAAAGACGTCTAATATTGTCGCTGAAAGAAAACTCCAAACAAAGGGAATCTCTCTGCAAGTTAGTCCCCGCGTGTCGGAAGTGTTCGGGTGCAGTCGGGTGCGCTCGGCTCTTCAGCTCGCCAACAAGTCAGGAGCTAACTTTATAACTGCGAGATCAGCTAACTAGTGGGTGCACTATTGGTATTGTAACATAACGGTAGTTTGAAGAGAAAGTTTTGTAAGCTTTTGCTTATTGGCTATTAAACGATAGTTGCTTGCAGAATTATCATTTCGTTTCAAAATGTTTCAGTAGTCCTGGGTTCCTTTCAGGCATATAACAGACATATATTTGTAACAGCAACATTTTCTACCGTAACGGTAGAAAATGTTGCTGTCACAAATATAATTATCTTCAAGTTAATATGAATGCCAAATATTCCTTCTGCTCAACTTTGCAAGATCTGCTGATGTACCATTTGCGAGGACCTACCGCGCACTATGTCCGGTTTGTTGAGCAGGTGTTCAACAAAAATCGTCTATAAACATCTCATCAATCAGCAGTATTTGCTAGACAGCGGGGTGTGGGCCGCTAACACTATTTCAATATTGAGAGGCTGCGAGAGATCGAGCTGGTGTCTAGCGAACTGTTTGTGAACAACTCGATGATAAATAAACACAAGATTTTCTCAATTTTCCGCATCGACCACTAATAAAGAACTGATATTCTGCTGTAAAAAAACGCAATTGATACTGTAATGGTTTTAAATTCTGACGGTCCCTTTCAAAGAAGCTTAATAAACAGAAATGCAGTGCTCACTCTCAGTGTTGTGTTCACTGAACATTTCACGTTGATTAAATGAAATTATATGTAACTTACTGCAGCCCGAGAATTCTGAGCATCCATGGACTTACGGAAAACTTAAATCACAAAGCTTGCTTCTCTTGCTTGCTATTAAAATCATTTCTTTGAGTGAGAGAGTGAATAGTTGCTCCGTTATTACTTGTTAAGTTAACCACTCAAGCCCGTTGGCATTTAGTGGCGTCATATACGTAACATTCCACTGAAGATTTATATAGTTCAATAATCAGTGAATATGCCCGCTGTAAATTAGCCAAGTAGTTAATTGACTAGAAGCTACAATTGTGACTAATATCAGTACTTTGCAAATGAACGTCCATTCAATCATTGTTCTGAAACTGCAATACCTGTGTGAGTGATTAAATCAGATGTCATGCAATATTAATTAATGTTTCTTTCAACCTTCTGGAATAAATACCTTTCAATTATAAAACACCGTGGTCCGCCATTCTGGCGAACACTCCGCAAACACATGCGCGACTGAACATCCCTATTAATAATTGCGTTATACGGTTGAATAATTGCATCGCCGTCCCGAAGCCTCCAATAAAGAACCGCCGTCTACCTCCATGACATTAAGAGTCATTTGAAAATACCAAACAAATAAACTTTGCTGTGGAACCTACTGCATAATCAAGCGTTGGTCAGAAACACGCGACGAACAATCAAATGTCGAGGTCGCTTACCGCCCTAAGACTCGTTAAAATGCATTACTGTGTAAAAAAAATAACGCTGAAAAAAAAACTAATAAAAAAAAACTAAACATACAAATTATACTTTTAAAAAGTACCACTAGCTTACAAGAAAGTACAAGAAAGCATAAGTAAGCATAAGAGAGCATAAGAAAGCATAAGAAACTACAAGAAAGTACATGAAAGTTCAAGAAAGTACATTTTAACTTGCGTGTTCTGTGCTGAGCTCACGCAACGCGTCGTACGTCCAGTCAGTAATAGGACTCGCCCATCAAGGAGCGCTGTCCTAAATTAGATATATTATTAATTTATCCTTATCCTTACATATTATAAAACAAAATCCCCCGCCGCGTCTGTCTGTCTATCTGTCTGAACGCGATAAACTCAAAAACTACCGAACGGATTTTCAAACGGTTTTCACCAGTGGATGGAGTGATTCATGCGGAAAGTTTTGGTGTATAATTCATTAAAGTTTTGTGTAAATTGGCTAAAATATGACGATTATTGTAGAAGATGTCGGAAAAAGTCATGCTGACTGGGAGCTTTACTGGCGTGCGCCGCGTTAGCCGTAAGAGATACATCCAATTTATATTCTACAAGCTTGATAAATTTGATGTATCTCTTATGGCTTATGATGTAAGAGGGCTTAATGGTAAAAGCATGCCATTGAAATCGTTCTTTTAATCATTAGATAGAACGCTAAAAGGATAAACAGATCATCTACTTCAATACTTGTTTCTAAATACTGTAGAAACTTAAAATAATATCTAGATCTACATATAAACACATTACTATAAATGACACTAAACATGTCCAACTCTGAGGGTTACACGAAACCTGTTAATAACTATAACGAGATATGACATAACTAGTTATAACTAGTTAACAGCTTACCCGTAACCCGCACTGTGGGGAAACGGAGCAGAGGTAACATGTCGGTAACGGAAATTGCAATGGTGGGATTATGTTGGGCAGATTTAAGAATTGTTCTTCGGCTCTTTGTTGATTTGCACTGTTTATTAACCCCCGACGTAACAAAAAGAGGGGTGTTATAAGTTTGACCACTATGTGCGTGTGTGTTTATCTGTCTGTCTGTGGCACCGTAGGTCTTAAACGGGTGAACCGATTTGAATGCGGTTTTTTTATTTGAAAGCAGGTTTTCTAGCGATGGGTCTTAGATATGTTTTATCAAAATCGGTTCAGCCGTTTCAAGTTTATCAGCTCTTTTGTGTCGGCTGTGGTAGGGATCTTAGACGCATAATTGGTGTTTACTTTACTTTTAACCATGTGTGTGACCTGTATGCTATATATGTAAGATTATGGAATTATTAGTCTGATGCTGCAGCCAGGATATCCAACACACTAACTGTACACTCTTTAAAAAACAATAGCAGATAATTTATGTAAGTGTTTGGATTCGTTTATGTTTTTTTTTTAAATCTGTTTTGAGGGTTTTTAAAATGTTTTATTGTCAACGGGGAATATTTGACTTTTGTCGCGGTCGCCATAGGCATTCAACTTTTCAAAGTAAACCATTTTAAATACATATTATAAAATCGTAGCGAAGTCAAAACAGTTCATTGAATATTTTTGAAAAATAGTATTTAATTGCTACGAGGTCTGGGATCGATTCTAATGCCGAAAATATAGTTTTTTGTCTGTTTGTCTGAATGTATGTCCCCGTACTCGTATCACGCAAATTCTACCGAATAGATTCTGTTAACATTTTGCATAGATATTCCCTATAAGTCTGGTCAAACTGTAGGGTATAAACTATTACGCTATTTGCTATGAGAGATGAGCAATATTACATTATGTTCGTATTCCTCTCCGCAAATTGTATAAGGACGCGCCAAAAGGTTAGAATATTGCAGATAGTTACCCATTTAACTTTTTAAATGATTATAATCACGCTATACCTTTATGGAGCTAAGCAGTCAATCATGAATGATAAGAACGGCTATTTTAGCTAACCTGCAATAACGGCAAATAACTAAGCTGTTGGACGATTGCTTCCTTAACCACAGGTATTCTTTGTGATTTTTTTTTACATCAACTATTGGTATTTTATGTGTTTTTTTTACATTTTAAATACTAATCTTTATATATATAATTCTTCTGTGAGTGTGTATTATATGTCACTGAACTTCTCTCAAAGGACTGGACCGATTTTGATGAAATTTTTTGTGTGTGTTCAAGGGGATCTGGGAATGGTTTAGATTCACAATCGGACCCGATAGGTGGCGGTATTCGGTCAGGACAACGTCTGTCAGGTCCGCTAGTATGTATATAATAGTTCGTAGATCGCGGAAATCGGGAATACGCCGCGGAAACTAATTACGATCCAAGCGCAACGAGTACCATTCGTCCACGATGACCACGTATCTATGTTCATCTTAGAGCAAAAGGATATTTTTAACACCGTTCTCTAAAGCGCTGGGCTTAGTCAAGGGAAAATGTTTTTCTTGGATGCTCCTGGTGGTACCGGAAAAACATTTATTACTACTGGCATCCTTACAGAGGTCAGGAAGTAAAGCAAAATTGCAATCGCGATAGTGGAATCGCTGCCACACTGCTTCCTGGTGGCAAAACAGTGCACGCCATTTTTAAGATTCCCATAGATTTAGAGAGCAACGAAACGCCTGTTTGTGGGGTGTCACGCAACAGTGACAAGGGGCGTGCTTAGGGATTGCGCTTTCATCGTATGGGATGAATGCATTATGGCAAATAGTGAAGCAGTGGAAGCTGTAAACAGAACCCTACAAAACATCCGCAGGAATCAAGACATGGTGGGTAGTGTCACAGTTCTGTTTAGTGGCGATTTCCGGGTAACTCGAAGGAATTAGGGTTGACGAAGTGAATACTTCGGTTCAGTGGTAATGTGTGGCACCAGATTGCTGGTGCCACACATTACCCCGTAGAATTTCTGAATTCACTAACAGCAAGTACACTTCCGGCGCACAACATCCAGCTGAAGGTCGGTGTCCCGATTATGCTCCTTCGGAACTTAACTCCGTCGAAGCTTTATAATGGAACCCGACTCAAAATCGTGTCTTTGCAGAGAAACTGAAATTCTAACAGGCGTTGGCGAGACAGTGCTTATACCGCGTATACCACTGATTCCCCACACTTACCCCTTCCAGTTTAAGCGCGTGCAGTTCCCTCTGGACGTATGCTTTGCGATGATTATCAACAAGTCACAGGGCAGAACACTGAAGGCTGCGGGTGTCGACGTCAGGACAAGTTGCTTCTCATATGGACAGCTGTACGTCGCTTGATTCTGCGTCACCAGTCCCGACTCTTTATATATTTTGGCTGCTGAGAAAAAGCTAACTTCCCTGTATACTACGTGTATACAGGGAAGTTTTATAAACATAATAATTAATATTTGTCATAAGACTTCCGCGTGAATGAAGTCGCGTGCAAAAGCTATTATTAAATATCTAAAGTTGTTGTTTGGTAGCCGTACTGCAAAGAGTAGCCTGTCAACAACAGGACAACGAAGGCTTTGCTGAACGTAGGTACTTGGTAGAGTCGGTCGAGTAACGTCGTACCTTTTGATGTGATAAACATTTATTTGTTTCTTGTTTTTCCCACATGTAACATTATGAATTATGATTGTTTAAAAGTGACCTCCTTCATTCATCGTATGAAGGATTTTAATCGGAAACTAATCCAAACAAACACAAAGTTCGTCCGTACGTAACGTCCCAAAGGAGTAAAGACCAGACAGGAATAGCCATGAAAGCATCCAGACTCCAATTATTTATTTGAAAAATGTTCAATGAAATGGTAATAGGCATCTGAGGGTCGGCTAAGCACCTCGAAATTATTTGTGTCACTGTGGGCCATTGTCGGCTCCGTGCCCCCACGCTCCACCCCGTTTAAAGGATATCGTCGCTTGTCTGCCAATAAGATTTTTTTTTTTTGTAACCACTTGGAATATATACATTGATTTGACATTGTGTTAGATGGCAGCCCGGGATTTTTCTGTTATGTCTCAATGCATTAAAACGGTTTTATTTTCTTTTAACAGCGCCTTTTTTCTCATCTTTCCTTATTAATGTGACAAAACAGCAACAGCTTTATCATGATACGAGTATAGACTCTTCAAATGAGTTGTTTGACTCCGCCTTAGCCACCTTCAGCTTTAGTTAATATTAGCTTTACAAATCCTGACTAAAGTAATATTATAAATGCGAAAGTGAGTTTGTTGGAACGAAGTTCTTTAACGCGGCTTTGTAAACTTTCAGAAATTGTCACGCTAAAAAGTGTTAATACTTGCGACTGTCTTCTTCTAATTCAAAGAGAAAGAAAGGTAGAGTGAGAACGCTGGCAGAAAAAGAAAAGAGTAAAGTGATTACTGTCGTGGGATAAAATTGTACACATCGGCCCGAGAACATTGCACGCTGGCGAGAGAGAGAAAGTATAAATTTGATTAAAATTAAAATCCAAGATGGCGGCTCTGAAAATTTTCAAATTTTCTTTATGGGTATCGTTTTCATGGTTTTCAAGGGTGCAAAAGCCGATAGTGAGATCAAAATGAAAATCTAAGATGGCGGCTATAAAAAACAATACATTTTTCGTCATGGGTGTCGTTTTTATAGTTTAACGAGGGTGCTAAAGCCGTCATTGAGGTCAAAATGTAAATCCAAGATGGCGATAAAGATGGTGCAAAATTTTTGTTTTTGTTTTAAATCATACGTGAGAAAGAACTTCGTTCCTAACGGGGGTCCCCCGACCGCACACATTTATTATTTGTTTGTTACGCTTTCACGCTTAAACGGCTGAACGGATTTGGATAAAATTTGGCACATGGGTAGAGGTAGACCACGACCTGGAGAAGGACATAGGCTACTTTTTATTCTGGATCGCTGACGAAGTCGCGGACAACAGCTAGTATAATATATTTTCCCGTCATGGTAAACTTGCCAACTCTTGACTAAAACTTGAATTAATTACAAATGTTTTCTCCCAGCTGTCACCGCAACTGGCTTTCAGAAACTCAGTCATAGAAGTCAGTAACAGGAAGCTTTTAGTTCAGATCTTCACTCCTTTTAAAGTTACTAACTTTAAAGAAGGGGATGTAAACCAGGGCTTGGAATACTTTATTTCCTCGAGTTATTCCTTAGCGAGGATTGTATTTGGCAAAGTTTTAACGACAATATTGCGTTCAATTATTTGTATGAAATTGAATAGCAGAGACGGTAGGCAACTTAATAAAGTAGAATGTACCTATGTAGTTTCTCTTACCTGTAACCCGTAATTACGGCCCGCACATACTACAGCGTCACTAATTGGATGCGTCGTGTTCGCCACTGAATAGCACCGACCAACGGGGTCGCTAATATCAGCCTAGGTTCTACAGACCCTAATGATTCCGAAATAGATTCGATTGAAGTATCGTTACATAATATCGACTAGTTCACATGAAGCAGTAGTCATTACTGGTAAACCTGAAGAGAAAATCATAACATGCGAGGTCTTATTTGTTGTTGGTTAACTTAATCATGTCTATTTGAGCCGATTGCTCGATACTCATCTTATTTTCCTCGTTTATTCCATTTACTTTCATATTGTGATATTATTTTCTGATGAATTTATTGAAACGCTAACATCTCTTGTTAGGTTGGGAGGATCACAGAATTTTTTTTTTCTTCTATAAAACTTTTTCATGATCCAAATAAGATTTGTATTTGTGATAGTTTCGTTTTTAACTTTGAAGTAGCTTATGCTGCTCTAGATACATTCTGGGATCTAAAATCTTAAGCCGCACACTCAACACTTTTATCGGTTTACTCAATGCCTACACCCGTAACGCCATTAGAATTGCCATTATAAACAATAATTGCAGCGGCCCTTTCAAAATGGCATCACAGACAATTGGAGAAGTCATTTTTTGATTGATTCCGACCTTCCCGGGCCTGCAGAATAACATGCGTTTAATTACCGCAAACGTTGTAGCTAAATATGGGGGAAACGAATGGAAAAGACTACTTGATCAAGAATTACATGCCTGTAGACGAAAACTACAATATTTTAATAGGAATTCATAGTCACATGACATAGCCACCTAAATAAAATGCAGATAAGTAAATACGGACAAAACAAAAGATTTTGTTAATTTATCACGCATCACTAAAATTCAACATTTATCTGAATCCATCCAGTAACAAGGACGAGCTCCCATTATTTCCTCATTCTCTTGCAGCATTGTAATAGGTTAGCTGTGATGTGAACCACGCCGACTAAGGCGAGCACATATCGTACGTATGATATCGTCTCGCAGATAATCCCGACGACGACACGCTCGACGTCGGGCGCGCTCTCAGACTCTTAGCATTAGACGGGCTGCGCAGATAGCCCAGTTATGAAAGCTTTGTTGTAACAGGGCACAAGAATTTGAGTCTTTTTAGTCTATAAGATCGCTTAAGCTTGATTCTGAGTAAATATTGAAATAGTGATATGAGCGGTACGCTGTTGTTAATAATTATAATAAACAATAGCATATAATGTTATGTTAATTATTAACATAACATAACACATCACGCCTGTTTTCACCGAAGGGTTAAGCAGAAGTGTACCTAAAGTACACCCAAAGTTGGTCGCCAGTTACGTTTAAGTCCCACATAATAGGAGGCGAGCCTATCTCCATCAACTGGGCACAAATCTAGACTCTGAGCTGCTACTGAGAAACAGATAGGAAAACCCAATAACACTTTGCCCGATCTAGGAATCGAATCCAGGATCTCATGCTCAGCAGTAGCGGTTGCGACCACTAAATCAATGAGGCAGTCGTTGTATTATCAACTGTACCTACATCTAAACCTTTTAAGGACCAATAATTCCTTATGCTTTTACGGACTTCCAAGTTCTATGTGGCGACTGGTTGTTTGGGACTCACTACACTTCCAAGTTCTATGTGGCGACTGGTTGTTTGGGACTCACTACACTTCCAAGTTCTATGCGGCGACTGGTTGTTTGGGACTCACTACACTTTCAAGTTCTATGTGGCGACTGGTTGTTTGGGACTCACTACACTTTCAAGTTCTATGTGGCGACTGGTTGTTTGGGACTCACTACACTTCCGAGTTCTATATGGTCACTGGTTGTTTGGGACTCACTACACTTTCAAGTTCTATGTGGCGACTGGTTGTTTGGGACTCACTACACTTCCAAGTTCTATATAGTGACTGGTTGTTTGGGACTCACTACACTTTCAAAAAGCGAATATTTTGATCCTTCAATCCAAGCTCAAGTTCTAATGAACCCTTTTGCTTGTCCCCAGGTGGAAATGCTGTACCAGCGTTACTTCCTACGAATGAACCAGACGAACATGACACACCTGCTGGGCCTCCTGCTGGCCGTGGCCGTCGGGCTGATGGTCGTGCAAGTGCGCACGCTGCTCATCGCGCAGAACTTTCTCGGCCAGCACGCGGTCAACAAAACCAATTTAGACGACTTCAAGTACGTCGACAAGCTTGACTACTGTATCATAGCATACACTTTATATCACTTCACACGTTTTTACGTTTTGTTTGGTTGTAGGAGTGAGTTTATTTATTGCAACGCCTTTTAATTTATTCAATATTTGTCACCATCATATAAAAATAAGAAGCTAGTCCAAGCATTATCTCCTTATGCTTATCTCAATATCGCGCCTTACGTCATGTCTGATTCCCATGTATTTATTAGCCTTCCAGCCTTATTCCCATGTATTTAGGCAGTAACTCTTTAAGGCACCTGCGACCGCCGACGAGGAAACGAATAGCTATCAACGATTTGCTCCAATCGGTTCTCGCTAATCGCGGCGATGGGACAGGTGGACAGTCACAGAAATAATATGAATAATCTAGACTTACTGAGTACCTATATTTAAGTTGAACAAAGCACAAGACAGTCATCCTAAACTGATTTGGTAGTACACGGCGCTATTCGCAGTGGATGGACACTCATTCTCACTAATAGCTAAACACAAAACGCAGGTAGGTATTACACTAAGCAGTCATCGTTACACTGGCGAACCTACTTGTATCCTCCATCCCCGAGGCCAATCGAAAGTAACGTGTTGCAAACTCAAATCACCGTATTTCGTTGATTTGTAAATATTTTATTGTGTTGACTTGTTGACAGATAAATAACTTTTATTTTGTTTTCTTTTGCATTTGTTTATATAATTAGGTACATTCTCAACATAATTTTAAAATCTATAGTAGGTACCTATTACAGCTGGACTTTGTTTTTGCGTGATTTGTGCCACACGTGATAATATTTTATTTGATTTACGTGAGTTTATGTTTGAAGTGGGTTAAAACGTTGTCATATTGATATGAATAGAGAGCTAGATAGAATTACTTATTAATGTTCCATTTCGTAGATTTGTTGTGTTGATTTCTTGACAGATCAATTTACGTGTATTTTGTTTTCACCTGTTCCCTCGCATAGATATTATTCGTTATGACATAATTTTAGAATCTATTTGTAATAGACTGTTTTTCAGAAATAAAACTATAATCGATAATACCTATTTATTGGAGTTCTATTTCTGTAAAACATTGATAATTTTGTTTGTGTAGTGATAGCGTCTCTTTGATTCTACTACTAGACCATAGATAGCGTCAAATTAAGATTATTAAAGGAATGACTTAAATTTTTGAGGTACAAATGAATAGGAATTTCCTACCACTCATCTGATCACATTGACCGAATGAATGGAATAGTCTGTAATCTTTAATTTATCGTCGCCATTTTAAACAGAAAATGCAATCAGAATCAATAGCAATGTTTATTTTTATTCAATCACAAAATTATAATTAATGTCAATGTCAAATAATTTATGTTTATGCACTTTTGAACGTCAAAATTTACAAAAAATAGAATTCATCCTAGTCGTCCCTTCCAAAAGGTAATTTTGAATGGACAAAATGTTTTACAATATTTTGTACGACATTAAATATATTAATAATTTTATTTCGACTACAAGCTTTTAGCACTTACGACTTTCTTAATTCATGGAATAAGTCATCTTCCATCGCACGTTGCGGGATATTCAAGCATATTTTTGTTCACCTCAGCAGCGAAAACATATAATACCTAAAGGTAAAAAAATACAACAAGATAAACTTCGTATTTTTTTCTTCGGAACGAAGTTCCTTCTCACGTATGGTTTAAAACAGAAACTGAATAATTCACAGCCGCCATCTTGGATTTACATTTTGACCTCTCTATCGACTTAAGCACCCTCAAAAACTATGAAAACAATACACATGATAAAAACAAATCACAGCGGCCAGTTTTGATTTACTTTTTTATGTCAGTATTGGCTTTAGAACACTCGAAAACTATGAAAACGACACCCATGATGAAAAATTAAAATAATTTGCAGCCGCCATCTTGGATTTGCTTTGTGATCTAATTCACACTATCTACATAATACTCAATATTCAATATCTTTATTGCTTTACCATGTGTAGTTAGGTGGTACCTATCTCTCTTTCTTTATCTTTGAATTACAAGAAGACAGTCGCAAGCGCTCTTTCGCGTGACGTTTTCTACCAGTGCACTCCTACTGCAAGCCGCGTTAAAGAACTTCGTTCCAAAAAATTTAATAAAACAGCATTTAAATAAAACCTTAACAAATGATTTGCAATTTTACGGTTTTACGTTTATTCGGACATTTTATTGTTCGTTTATTTTTTGTGTCTAGTAGCTATAGAATATTAAAATCGAACTTCGATTCGACTTGTTTCTGTCTCTCACTATTTTCGTATTAAAGTGAAAGTGACAGAACAAAGTGAAGTTCATATTTTTCGAATTTTGTAAGTAGACCCAGCACAGACCTCGGCATTAAAAATTCGGCACTGATTAGACTTTGGCTCCTGTTCTCCGTACGACCGACTTGTAGAGGAGTACCAACAAACTAACACACAAAAGCAAATTTTGCCAGACTTGAATCAGAGACACTTCACTCGCTTCGCTCGCTCGGTCTAGAATGTTCAGGTAAATAAAAACGTTTAAAATAGTATCCCACCAGCACCGGTAATAGATTCACGGGCATACAATAATATTGAATAATATACTTACACAGCGATCGTACTTAGTTACATTAAAAATAAAAACGTGTGGCACTCGGGGACTACCGCGGTAAAGCTATTGCATAGCATTTGTAACCTCCATACTTCCTATTTGTCAACGCTACTCTTGGGATGATGACGTGATGACATAAAACAAAAAAAAAATCCGTCATTACATGGTAGGCGGAGTGGGGGGTGTTAAGTTTTATTTTCGTTACGTTACGGAATTTCTTGATTCGGTCGCCGCGCTCAAAGCCCGCGAAAAACTATGCAATAGCTTAAAATCGTCTCCACTTCGGACTTCTCCGCACATCTCCGCTTTAGGCCCGGACTCCACCAAAGCGGAGATGAGACGAGAAGACAGGATATTTGTTTTAAACAACCAATAGAATTTCGTTATTCACAAATCTTGTCTCCTCTCAGCTTCAGTGGAGACCACTGAGCGGAGATATATCATATTTGTATGGCGCAATCGAAGCGGAGATATGAGCTGTGACTCTCCAAGATTGAGCTGGGCGGCGCGACAAATCCGAGATGTGTGCTGTGCCTAGAAAGAAGGCGACGGCGGCAGCGGAGACTAGAAGAGATGTGCGTTCATCTCAACATAAAACGCTCGCCGAACACAGCTCAGTTCAGTTTTAGCAAAACATCTCTTCTCGGCTCCGCTTCGGACATCTCCGCACATCTCCGCTTTGGTGGAGTCCGAGCCTTAAGCGTCTTTTTACACTCGCTATACTTTCGTGCAAAATTATGTTAGTCTAACAAAGCATGCGCGACAGATCGGAGGGCTTTGCACCAATCTCGTACCTACTGATGTCCTGTCTCTCCGCAGCCGATACCATGACCCCAACCGATACGAAAACGTGACTACCTCCCGATACCACGAGGAGCTGGCCGCAATCAACGCCGCGCAGTTGCAGCGCCTGTTCTACGAGAAGGAACGCGTTGCACACATCGTCAACATCATCGTCCTCGGAATTACTGCTCTAGTGTACGCCTGTGAGTATAAAACATCTTCTTGTTTTACTATTGCTGTAGTCCATTGGAAGTTTTCAATATAATTCAGTGATAAACGATAACTGCTGACGGTGAGACTCCTGCGAGGGTTTCAAAACACTTGTTACGCTATATATTTATTTCATAATACAGCAAAACTATTATCAGTGAGAATTTGTAATTGGCCTTCCTTCACAAATATTTTACTATCTTTGTATATATTTATTTAATAAAAATTTAGTTGATTCTTAATTTCAAAAGCGTCGTTCTGTGGTTTTTGGGATTATTCAAAATAATGAATTATTACAAAACGTTTTATGTGCGTACTTTTCCTTATATACTTACATTAAAAAAATTATAGCCTATTTTGTTACAAGAGGGCTTTTAAAACATTTCGTATACAACGACTTTCAACAGAATTGACGTTGTAAGTAAGCTTTACGCGCGATAGCTTTTATCAATCCATGTTTTACTTTTCCATTATAGTTATCGCTGATAGAATGTCACTTTGCTCTACGGTCAAATCTTTACAGACTAGTTCAGTGGCATCTTGATTAGTTCCCGTAAGTTTGTAGAAATCAGACTGTCTGGTCGAAGTGACCAAACTCTTTGTCAAACTTCAATCAAACTGGTAGTATCATATTTTATGTATTGTCGTAGTTAGGTATTCAGCTACTGTGTGACAAGATAAGTACAGGGCTGCCAATTTGAAAGTATACAACTTTAAATTAAGATTATTTTTTATTACAAACGAAATTAACCAAATATTTTCCCATAACTATATCAATTACTGTATTCGAAACTAAGTACCATTTAGACGACCATGTTTCCTAGTCTATATTTATAGATCTTTTTGTTGTTTATATGAAACTGTGCCCCAGGAAACTGACCGTGATTGGATTGATTTACTACACAAAAAATCCAAAATATTCAAAAGAGTAATTCCAAATGTTTTGCAATGACTACTTGGGAACAAGTCAGAGTCAGCGAGTGTGTTAGGCCACTAGCGACTTACGTGCCTACGTACCAATTTGCTGATGTGTATCTACATGCCTCTAATCGTGTACGGCTAAGTACAGCGTTATCCTCGGGATCAGCAAACTGATCGTTATCCTTGACTGAGCAGTACTCTGATGGCGGGTATCTTACCACGATCAGCTGCGATTTGATTAGCTTCTACATGTCTACCCGAACTTTTATGTAAAGTCCCCGTCACGAGAAGCTATAATTTTTGTAAATAAAGAACTTCTACCAAGTTACGTAGCGACAATTTAATCAACAACAAATAATCCCAAATTCAATGAAGTCAAAGTAACGTACGTGTTATACGAAACTAATGAGCAATTTCACTTGATTGGGTTAAATTTTAGCGATATAAAGCGCTGTCGTCTAAGGTTTTGTGGTACTGGAACGCATCTGATTCATGGAACGTAAACATTTGGGCCACGATTTTGAAGTAAGTTCACGCTGACGTTGTCTCTGCTGTCTTTCGAGTTTCGAATGCGTCTGTTTGTTTGTGGTGTTTTCGCGGATTAGGTTATATTGTTTGTTTGTAATTAGATGTGTGTGTTAATATAATTATATCCCTGTAAAAAAAAATTACAAAACTGTTTTTACTATATTTTACCCAAAGATTGCAAACCCCTAAATGTGTGTTTACAAAATTTATAGCTTCTCGTGACGGGCACTTTAGGTATGTAGCTTAGACTGGACATACAGGGTGGCAGAGACATCGACGCGAAAACTGATAACATGGTTTCAGTACATGATTCTGAACCCCCCTGCGTTGAAATTTTTCGTCGGTATTTTAAAAAAAATCTGTTGTTTCATAGAAAATTGCAATACTTACGCGGTCAAAATGTATGGCACAGCTGATTTTTTTTAAAATAACCGACGAAAAGTTTCAAGAAAAAAATACGGAGAAAAGGAATTTTCCCAGATAAGAGACCTAGCTAGATCGCCACCGTAATCCCCTATATTGCAACTTTCATCGAAATCGTTAGAGCCGTTTTCGAGAACGTGCGTACAAATATATAATATCTTTATATATATAATTCTTCTGTGAGTGTGTATGTCACTGAACTTCTCTCAAACGACTGGACCGATTTTGATGAAATTTTTTGTGTGTGTTCAAGGGGATCTGGGAATGGTTTAGATTCACAATCGGACCCGATAGGTGGCGGTATTCGGTCAGGACAACGTCTGTCAGGTCCGCTAGTATATTATATTTACAAATATTGCTCATTTAATAGTATAGGATAAGATAAATCATAAGAGCTTTTGCCTCAAGTAATAACTTCATTACTTCGTACAATTGATACATTTTATTTCTATGTATACCGATAGTGCCACTGGAATGAATAGAATTTCACTTAAAACAAATAAATTAACGCTATCGAGGATTTTAACAATACGACAGGCGTGTTGTTTTGTTAAAAGAATCTACCGCGCTGAGGACACGCCGTGTCACAGATAATAAATCGATACGTTATACGAGTAGACTAATCTGTCAACACTGCTTGATCATAACTTCCGATTGATTTACTGTAAAACGTTAGATAAACAATTAAGTGATAAAACAAGTGAATTAGTGAAAGGACACTCTATACACAGGTCACTCAGAAAGTTTTGCGACTAACAGTTTTTATCTGTGGGACACTGGCTGGTTTTGATGTCAATTAAAACTATGACTATTTATTACAAAAAAACACATCATTCCAAATTCGAAATTACCTCCACATTTTTTTACCAGCAAAATTTAAATACTCTGTCTCACTGAACAATAGATTTACAACGAGAATTTTTCGCGCGATGATTTTGTACGATTTCAAATGTCGACTAAAACCAGAAGAATCGTTTCAATGACTTCAAATGGCGTTTATAGACAAAAGCCCTTCTAAAGCGACTGTTTTCCGCTGGTGCAACGAATTTATGCGTGGTCGAGTAACTTTGGCGGACGAAGAAAGAAGTGGCCGCTCTATGACGGCTGTTATATAAGAAAACGTACTGGCTATGAAAATTTTAATTCAAGGGAATAGGCGAATTACATATGAAGAGGTTCAGCATATACTGCAGATTGGATCGGGAAGTGTGCATGAAATTCTACACGGGTATTTTCGGGTAAGGAAGATAGTTTCACGGTGGTACCGCAAAATCTAACTCAGGCTCAGAAGGAAGTTCGGGTAGAACGGTGCCGAGACATGATTTTTTTTTCCTTGTCCTAGATTTCAACAATAGGATGGACCCTAATCTTATTACAATCTAGCCTTACAAATAGACTAATAAGTAATTTAATTATAACCTAAACCATTAAATTGTCTTTACTAAGAATGTGTCCAATAGCACTTTTCTTATTGTCTCTATTAAGGCGAATACACTTCGTTCTTGTGTTTGTTTGGCACTTTTGTACTTTACACTATTCACTAACACTAAACACTAGCTCGAACGGTTTTGTTCTTTTTAGTCTTCTAACTATGTTTGTGTGGTCGAGAAGCTGGATTGCCTCGACGTTCACATGCTGATGAAGTCTCTTTTCGTGAGCTTCTGCAAATTTCTGGATCACTGTTTCGACGAACTCAACTTGTAGGTCCCATGGAGGTCATCATTTCGTATGTACCAAGGTGCATTTACAATTTCCCTTAGCACTTTGTTCTGGAATCGTTGTATTATTAATATATTCGTCTGTTTGGTGCAGCCCCATAGCTGAATACCATAAGTCCAAACTGGCATCAAGACTTGTCTGTATAGCAACAATTTGTTTTGCACGGATAGCATGGAGTTTTTTCCAAGCAGCCAATACATTCTTTTGAATCGGAGGTCGAGTTCATCTTTTTTTTTCTTGACGTGAGCTTTCCAGCGTAGCTTGGCGTCAAGGGTCATACCTAGATACTTGGCTGTATTCTCGTATGGGACTTGTTTAACCGAGACATGATAGCAAAATTTGAAGCAGGCTCGTTTCGACGCGTTTAAGATATCATTACGGATGGATTTATCATTTTAGTTCCCCAAAATAAAAAATCAACTCAAGGGAAAATAGTTTTCATCACTGGAAGATGCACTGGCTGCATTTGAGAAGGGCATTGAAAAGGGGTCTGATGTGGACTGAAAAATGTGTTATGAAAATTGGTTTAGACGTATGAAACTGTGTATGTGACGCCAATGGAGAGTTCTTTGAAAAATAATAATAAAAAAATTATAACCTGTAGTATTTTTTTTTTGTATCGCAAAACTTGTGCCCCATGTACATAATTATGAGATAATGTTATGAAGGAAAATGATTTACAACAAGCGAAGTTATAAACAATTTAAAAAACAGTGAACAAATCTAATAATTTTAATCGTGCACTGACACTTGGGCCTGGAGTTCGAATCCCACTATTAACAAATTGTAAAAAGGCTAGCCAAAAGGTTAGAATATTGCAAATAGTTACGGATTTAACCTTTTAAAAGATTATCATTACGCTATAGCTTTATGGATCTATGCAGTCAATCATAACATATAGGTACAGGGTCGATTTTGAGATGTGGCAATAAGGGCAGGTACCTTAACCGTTGTCGCTACAAGAAAACAGTCTTAGGAGACTGTCATTAACTTTTTGAAACATTTTGATCGGCACTCACAGATTTTGAAAAAAAATTACAGTCAGCAAGAAAATTACCAATTTTCACAAAAACTTTTATGATGCCATTCCATCCTATTTCTTATTACTAGGGTCAAAAAACTATATCGTGCCAACTCAGGTTTAAGTACAAGAATGTCTGTCTGTATGTTACCTTTTTATGCCTAAATCACTAAACGGATTTCGATAAAATTTGGCAAACAGATAAATGGCATCTTAGGGTAGGATATAGGCTCTTTGAGGAGTGGCTGGAGAGACGCCACGGCGTTCTCACCTTCCGCCTGACGCAGGTCCTCACCGGACACGGCTGCTTCGGGAGGTTCCTGTTCAGGATAAGGCGGGAGGAAACACCCGGGTGTCACCATTGTGTGGATCGGCCTGAGGACACGGTGGAGCATACGGTGGAGGTCTGCCCGGCTTGGGCGGAGCAACACCGTGTTCTCGTAGAGGCGATCGGCGGCGGTGATCTCTCGCGTCCGGCCCTGGTTCAGGCCATGGTACGGAGCGAGAGGAAATGGCAGGCCGTCACCTCCTTCTGCGAAGCGGTAATGCTCGCGAAGGAGGAGGCGGAACGCGTGAGGGAGAGGCTAATTTCGCGCCCTCACGCCCCTAACCGCCGCAGGTGGAGACGCCCGGGGCGGGAATCGCGAGCCGATTTCCGGCCACCGTAGGCGCGGGCTTGCGGACGGTGAGCAATGGGTAGCTCGCCGTCCGATAAGGACCAAGCCCGGGTCGACGGCGCGTTGTGTTCCACGCGCGCCTCAAAGAGATGTCAGCAGAATTGACGGGGTCCACTAGGGCCAATGCCTGCCGGGGGTTCGAAGAAAACCGATCGGGAAATCGTGGCCCCCGGCAACAGGGCAACCGAAGGAACACGGGTGGGTTTTAGTCAGTAAGAGTCTGACACGCCCTCCCGCTCCGCCCAGAGCGGGAGAAGTTATTTGATAATTTCCCACCCAAAAAAAAAAAAAAAAGGGTAGGATATAGGCTATTTTTTGTCTCAAAAATAATCCTAAAGGGGGTGATATATAGGGGATGAGTTTTCTCGCCTGTATGGTAATATAGGCTTTGTTTTATTTGCGAGTGTCAACATAAATATGCGGTATTATTAAATGGCCGTATTTTTTTATTGCGTTGACTCGGAAGTTTGATTTTCTTTAGGTACAGCTCCAAGGGACCATAGATCGAAGTTTTTGCAGACAACGAAGTCATCCTTTAACGGTTTCAATTTTTCATTTTGTTTACGGAACCCTAAAACAGATTTATTATCTGCCTGTTACCTTTCATGCTGTAACGGCTGAACGTATTTAGATGAAAGGCATACGGATAGGCCATAAGCTGGGTTAGGACATAGGATACTTTTAATTCCGGTAGCATGTTCCTGTGGGATATTTTCCGACATCTACGCGAGCGCAGTCACGGGCAAATGCTAGTTGTGTATATATAGAGTTCCAAACTAAAGTAAGATGTATCTTTTCTTTAATAATTCAACCTACTTACTACGGAACTTTTGCTATTAAAATAATCAAAAAATAATCTATGGAGATTTTAACATTGACTTTTCAGCAAGCTAAAAATTCTACTATATTTAAACATATTTTAAAGGAGTTTAATCTCAATATAGAAATAAAAAACCTACACGTCCTAGTAGCGGTGCTTGTCTAGACAATTTTCTACACAATATACGAGGCTGCAAGAGTGAGATATTGGAGCTAGGTATATCTGACCACACAGCACAAATTAAGAAGTTTCCTGTACAGCGAACATGTATTTTAAAATATTACGATGCTACACGTGCTTCGGCACTCGACTAATTACGCCATAAATTGTGTATTGACCCGTATTGCTCGAATTTTTTACACAGATTTCGATATATTTAACTGTAATAAACCTACATTCAAAAAATAAATACTAAAAACCAGAAACGAAAGCAAATGACAAACTATTTATGTCTTAATTTTTAACTTTTTTTCTCTTTAAAATTTAAACTTAATTATAAACAATATCTAAAATTGCACTTTTTTAATTTATATATTTCTAAGTAGTCCGTTCGTATGTTATATACTTATCCTAGTTATACAGGGAAACCTATTATTAGCCATACAATACTGTAACACATATTCTATAACATACTATTATGTATCGCTGTTGGTTGCCTAAATAAAATAAAATAGAATAAACGCGATTACAGCAAGGCAAAAGATAATCTTTTTAGAAAATGTATTGCCAGTCTTAGTTTCTCTGAAGTTTACGAAATACATAATGCAAATGAAAGCTTTGATTCGTTTTATGATTTGTTTAAACTATTCTACGATCTCTGCTTCCCAATTATCAAGCGTAAAATTTCCACAGTTATGAGGCCAAAGTGGTTCACACGGGGAATAAAACGCTGTAGTAAGAAGAGACGAACTTTATTGTGGCAATATAGACTAACACGAAACAGTGATTCGAAAATAGCTTTTAGATCATTCTCATATTATGTCAAAAAAATATCAAATTAACACAACGAGCTCAAAAAAGCTATTTTATTGCAACAAGTACCAACAAATCTAAGGCGACTTGGAAGGCAATAAATAGTATGAAACCCGACATTCCTAAAGCTAATATTAATGTCATTAATATAAATGACAAATTTATGACAAACCCCAAAAATGATAACAGAGTAATATTTAATTATTATTTGACTCAGTTCAACCGAATGCCAATCATTTTCAATCGGCTTCGCCTCGTGTGATAAACCCACATTCGTGTTTTAATACACCTTATTATACAACAGTTGCATAAATAACTATTATCGATGCAATTCGGCCGACTGACCAATCTGTCATCTTTAATAACTGTCCTGTCAAATAAATACCTATAAAAACGTTATTGGGATGCATACTTTAACTTTTTCATGTAAATAGCTATATATAGTAAGCTATAGACCCTCCCATCGATAGATAGCGTGGGCCGGTAAGATTCCTTATTCTCTGACAGATTATTGGGACGTTAAAACCATAGATACATAGGCTTTTCTATGTCCAGTATGCCAAAACTGGTGATAGATAGGTTATTTGGTTCGGCTGTTAATGGTTTAGTTGTGACACGTTTTATTAGCTCCTAGATCTATTGGCAAATTTTGTGTTTGTGGATTTATATAGTTAAATATATAATATTCCTCCTTTTTATTTTATTCATAATGATGGTGTTGATCAGGATGGCTGATTATGTTTGTTACAGGCCTTCTGGCGTGCCTGACCCGCCCGGCTATGAACGAGATCTACCTGCTGACCATCTCATACGTTGTACTGGTCACCTTCCTGCTCATCGAGCTGGCCCTGGCTGGCACCTCCGTGTTGCGGTTAGTCTACCTTTAATACTTCTTTACCTGTTTCGCCAAAACCATTAACAATGAGATTGAATGAATTTAATTGATCGAATTTTAAGGCCACATTATAGAATTTACATTAAATGGTTCTTGGAAATGGCAAGAATAACAAGAGTGTAAATGTTTACTGCGGGTTCATTACAACTTGCCTCTCAACGTTTGATCTTCGCATTCAAACCGAGCTCGCTCACCAATGCGACGTGAAAAGGCGCATGGAGTCGCAAGTCACAACTACAGAACAACCACAAGTGAGTGCGGTGTCGCCGACTTCTGCATGAGCGACCGTAGCCGGAGCGACTCCCGTGACCGGCGACCGACGACCGGCGCCACTGAACTTGTGTCAAATTGAAATTAAAACTTTCCACTCCACCCACCGCCGCCGCCACTCGCCTCAAACAAACCGCAGAGTAAGGGTCCATTTATTTAAACCAGATTTTCAAAACTGTTCCAAATGTTACTGGAACTTCGCAAATCTGTTACAAACGAAGTTTACAAGTGTGGCGGGAGACGTGTTTGTACCGAGTTTAGATCAAAGCGAGTCGTGCGCGGTTTTATCGCCGTCTTTATTGTCGGTGAACGTTTTTACGGCGAGGTGTTATCGGATAGTGCATTACTCGGACAATATTCGGGCAAATTTGCCAGTCGTTAAAGGTGTTATTGTTTCATTTTTAACGGCGGTGGGTGAAGGGTATTAGGGGGAGAAGGGAGGACGTTTACGAGCGCCGGAAAGTGGTCGTTCAGGGTAATGCGGCGCGCCTGAGAGCCGGAAGGTGTTCCCGTTCTGTCGACTGTACCCTACCTTCAATACAATCTTTTTAGATTTTATTCATTTTCACGATGTTGACTATGTTCTACATTAAATGTAAAACTGTGAGTCGTTGATAAGCTTTTTCATAAGTAACACAGTACATGGAAATGTACCTAACTATGAAGGGTTACACTAAGTATGATGTCACAAAGACAGCTAAAACGTTTCCCACGAGGATACGTGGTACTAGTCGTTAGTGACGGTGGCGGACGTCCGACTAACTGCGACCAACACCACCTGGCGTCTAGACGTATCTAGTAAAGACACACATAACTATTAACAATACATTCTGAATAACATCCTCATCATTCCTCGTCTTACTTCAATTTATTTGTGCACAGTCATGTTGCTGGAGATTTTTTTGCGCCACTCTTTTCGACATCACCATCACCTTATCTAGTCTCCTGCTGGCATGCAATTGGCGAAGGCATATATTATTTAATTGCACGCCATTCAATTCGGTTCTCGGCAACTCTCATCCAGCTGCTATCAACCGTCCTGTGAAGATCGTCGCTCCACCTAGCCTGAGGGCGTCATACCTTACGTTTGCCAATTCGCGGTCTCCATTCGTTTATCTTACTTTGACGTTAAAAAATAGCTGAATCTCGGCCTAAACTCAATGAAAAACTTTATGTGCAGTTCACTGAGCATCAGCACAGGCGCCTCTGCTCTGTTCACGTACGCCACGTACGCGATGCTACCGGTACGGCTACTGGAGGCCACTGTGGCGGGCTTAGCACTTGGCATCGTCAACATCGGCGCCCATCTCATCCTGGACGAGGCTGCTGATGTGCACGTGAGTATTATATGGCTGGCTTCGGTTCTTACATCAATATTAAGAAATATTTAATTGATATTCAAACAATTATATTGGCTTTCTTATTCTTCTTCGTGTCGCCGACATGATAGTTGTTCAAATTCTGTTAGCCCAAAACTTCACCACTTCAACGGCGGTATCAGTGGCAGCGCTGACACTTTGGCTGCAAGTTTGCGTTTGATGAATTAATAAATGTGCCTCTTTTTAACTTACTGGCCTTTTCTCGAAATTGGTCATAGTAACTAAGCTAGGGGCACCCACCGAATGAGTTAGGAAGGATGTTAGAACTGTGACCAAATGCGCAACTGCTACATCTAAGTTGCTCTAAGTTGGCTACATATTATTTTCAGACACCAAAATGGGAATTATTTGAGGCTCACAAAAAGGGGCACATTTATTATTTAAGTTTCCAATAACATTTTTACAAAATCAAAATGAAATTTATTTGGGATTCGATTAAATACTTGCTTTGATTTTTTTCTCAAAGACAGCAGCTAACTTGTGGCATTGTCCTTAGCAAATATACTGCTCAGTGGCGACGCTGATCGCCTGCAACGTGGCCGGCATCATGACGCACCACCCGCGCGAGCTGGCGCAGCGCCGCGCCTTCCTAGAGACGCGCGACTGTGTGGAGGCTCGCCTCGTCACCCAGCGCGAGAACCAGCAACAGGTAACACTTTGACCTGAGCATCTTTATCATCATTCAGCCGGAACACGTCCATCGCCACAACGACCAGTCCTGTGCTCCACGCATCTCACCAGTCCATCGGTCCATCTTGTGTGGGGCCTACCATGTGGCATTTTCCGGTACGCAGTCGCCACTAACGTATTATTTGGCCCCATCGGCCATCCTTTTTCCCGAAGAAAAAAGGCACATTGAAACGTGATTAATCTGATGACTGCAGTCGTATAAAAGATTTTATAGTGTTATTAAGTGTAGTAGGTACTGGAGTGTCTGTGGTACCTAAGTACCAACATTACAATCATTTTTCTGAATTCTGTTTATACGGTTACTCGAAATCAATTTGGTTACATTTTTAATTGGTTCTTCGGCACTGAAAACGAGAATATTAAATACTTTTTTTTCATCTTTATTTTAAAGGTTTTAACGTCGGGTTCGATAACGTCGCCCTGTAACATCAGCACAATTAACTAAACCTAAAAACGAGCGAGCTTTATAGTAGTCGCGTATGATGTGTAACATCTGATATCTCACGTTGGTAATAAGCAACATTCTGTGCAACATCTGACGGCCAACTCTAGAACGGCGCGCGCTCATTGGTCAAATCAAATAGCGCGCGCTACCCGGCTTCCTCAAATCTCTCCCACAGATTTGATTATTTAGATTTTGATTGCAGAAAAGCGAGAGGAGAGATATTACACATCAAAAACATGTTTTCATTAAAACGTTACTTTTGTCACTACTTCCTAGCTACTTCCTTAAAAACAAAAAAATGCCAGTGTGTATAGTGTCCTATATTGCTCTGATAAAGGACAAGCCACGCTAGCATTACACTCTCCAATGTCGTATTTTTTGTCCAATTAAATTAAATCGCAAAGCTTCCTTCCACACAAACTCCGTCAGAACATTTTGCACATCTTCGACTACTCCATATTCTTCATAGTTGGATGACGTGGGTAACCTTTTTTATCAGAAAACCAAACGTTCTTGATGGAATGTGACAGGAACGAAGTCTTAGTGCCATAACTAAATCAATTCTGCTAAGTAGATTTTGATCAGTCCAATTATACAATGGAAGCTGTGGTTGGATGGTCTTGTACCAAATTCCCTTTTCTGCCGACCTCTGGTTAAAGTATTCACTCAACAGATCTGTACACTGATGTTTTATTAATGTTATATACATTTACATATTCAATTTATTATTGAATTCCTTCTTTATATACATTATACTTGCGAAGTTTTCATTTTTTACGCAATTCAGTGTGGAATATAACTAAAAAAATTAGTTAACCGCATCCAAAATCTAAACCAATGTGTACCACGACCGTTTGTCATTGACTGTAGAATTGAAATTAAAAGGTGTAGTTAATACAAATATGGACCAAGTGCCAATCGATACGGCTTCGGTTCGCCGCTCAATATGTGCCACTGGTTCGTTGGAGCGTGGTCGGCGAGCCGCATGTCATATGCGTGCCACTTCCATTCATGAAGCGTCCACTATTTTGTGGACTTGAGTGACCCATATTGTTGGCAGTTCAAATTAGTTTAGTTTCCATACGCTATCCAGACTGACTGAAGCTTTCAGTGATGTTCTTAAAATAAAATTGCGGTTATAATTTACACATTTGGTAGGTCACGGTGCTTCAGTTATAACTCACTAGCTTTTTCCCGCGGCTTAACTCTCGTTGAAGTCGGAAATTATCCTATGTAAACGTACTACCGGGATATAAAAGTGTGTGTGTGTCAGCTCCGACGCACGACCGGGGTTTACTCCTTACAATTTTTATGTCTAATTAGATTTCAGTAAGAAATTGTTATTATGTTGTGATCTCAGGTAGATTCTTATTACAATTGTGTTAAAATAGTTATTTTGATCCATTAACAGTGTTAAAAGTTAATTTAGAAGGAAATTTTAGCAAATTGAAATCTTGAAAACTCACTTTTTTTGTTTGTAAAGATATTTCTTTAATTTTGGTCTTAAATGAAAAGTTTAAACTTAAAAACATTTGTCACGTTTAGTTCATGAAAATCGGCCCGCGGAACAAAAAAATACGGTAATTTTATGTATGGAAATTTTGTTTTGAAAGGTGCTAAAGTACGTTGTGCAAAGGAAAGTAACGCCTCACTTTTAGTTAACGCTCGATTTTTAGTCCTCATAAAATTTTCATACCGTAGGCTAAATATGAAAATCGTTTCTTAAGGAGTAAACTCCAAAAGTATCCTATGTCCAGGTTATAAACTATCTGTCTGCCTCATCTAAATCCTATTAGTAGCAAAACATAATGATTGAATACTATCGTGAGTTCACGCAAGCCTTGCACTTTTTGTTAGGATACTGCTCAGAAATTGTGCACAACGTCTAATGGTTGAAATACTACCTTGAATTCATGCAAGTTTAGTACTTTTTGTGCCAAGTTTCAAGTTTATTACTCAAGGAATAAGATTTTTCATTCAAACAAAATCCCCCATTTTCCATACTTTTTTTTTTGGATGTGAAATTATCAAATAACTTCTCCCGCTTTAGGCGGAGCGGGAGGGCGTGTCAGACTCTTACTGACTAAAACCCACCCGTGTTCATTCGGTTGCCCTGTTGCCGGGGGCCATGATCTCCCTTTTGGCCCTATCGGACCCCTTCAATTGTGCTGACATCTCTTTGAGGCGCGCGTGGAAAACAACGCGCCGTCGACCCGGGCTTGGTCCTTATCGGACGCCGAGCTACCCATTGCTCACCGTCCGCAAGCCCGCGCCTACAGTTGGCGGAAATCCGTCTGCGATTCCCGACGCCGAAGGCGAAGGCGTCTCCTCCTGCGACGGTTAGGGATGTGAGGGTGCGAAATTTGCCTCTCCCTCACGCGTTACTCCTCCTCCTTCCTTCGCAGAAGGAAGTGACGGCCCCCCATTTCCTCTCACTCCGTACCATGACCTGAACCAGGGCTGGACGCGAGAGATCACTACCGCCGATCGCTTCCACGAGGACACGGCAATGCTGAAGAATATGTCCATAATAATAGCTTTTCACTTGATTTAATAACTAGCTCGAATTCAATACAAATGAATAGTCCTGGGCTACACTACACAATATATTGAATGTTTCCATTCATATCGGATCCTCGTTATCCGATATATTCGATAATCTGGGAACACAAACAACTGCTTATTCATTTGAAATGCTCCTTTCGACAAGATATCGTAATGTTACAACAGTGTTACACGTCATTAGTTTCTTGTAAGCTTTGAACAGAATTTATATGGTTTGAATGTTGCTTTGTATTCTATTCAGGAACTAGAATGTTAAGGAAATAATATTAGCTAGTTGCGTTACACTGATTTCGATTTCTGCGCGATAGTCTATTCAGTATTCACCTGTTGGTTTAGCTTTGCTGGCAAGTTTGTACGAGGTCTTGGGATTTGAATTCTTGAAGAATTTATTTCAGTAAATCGATTTCAATTGAAATAACTAGCTTCGTTTCTAATTTCTGAATCATAGCTGCTCTACTTTTTGGTTTGTTAAATGACATTTACTATTTTATTTAGAAAAACACGTTGAATAGACAACATGTTTGTTCCCAAAAGTGCTCTCAAATACGTCTCTCTACATGAGTTCCGCATCGCGACATATTGACGTCAAATGCTGCAAAATTTTTTTTGGGCCTAACTTTTTTTCAGCGGCCCTGGTGTAAGGAGGAAATTGGGCCCCATCACGCCGGCGTGTATTTCTTTTTCAAACTCTTTGGGCTCTTCCCCAGACAGAGATTCAATAATATGTTAACAGCGATTGAGCTAGGGCATAGTAGACGAATTTCTTTAGCTTATTATCAGCCACTTGTCTTAGGGTTTTAAAGATGTATCTATATTAGTTTACGTAACCTTATTTAAGTGTTTGTGTTTATGGAATCTAAGCGAGTTATCGATAATTACTCCTAGATACTTAACGTGTGTGGAATTGCGAATGTGCGTACAGTTACATTGGTATAGATTCTTTACTTTTAGATTTTGTGAATGTGAGAACGTTGTAGGCTGTAGATTTGTGGACCATTTTCTATTTTGCTAAATATCTACCTGGTACTCGTTGATAGGCCTATAAAGTCCTCCTATACCTATTAACACTGTTATTTGAAAACATTTTAAAAGCCATTTATTTTTAAAAGTGTAACCGTGTAGTTTCTTGCCGGCTCTTCTCCATATGAAACGACCAATTGGAACCGTGCACCTAGCTTCTGACGTTTCATAAGTGCCCATGTAGGTTTATGTGAAATAAAATATTTTGAATTGAATTGTTTTGAATTGAATTGGATACTAATACAATAGAAGTTAGTAAAGATAGTCTTGGTACTTATGTCTAATTTCAAACTTTAAATTATCGCAATGATCACTAAACTTTTAATCTCTTTAAGTGCAAGATTTCGTGCAACCAACATCAAACTGTACCCAAACTAAGATCTCATCCAAGATCTTGAGAGCTCCGTACTTTGATTGTACTAATAAAAAGAGAATTTAATACTTTATTAAACAAAGTTTTAATTACTTTTAAAGTGGAGCGATGTTTCTTTCGCTAGAGACATGTGTAGTGTTCAAGTTGCGAAACCGGCTCGTAGAGACATTTGTGTAGTGTCCAAGTTGAGAAAGCGGCTCGTAGAGACATGTGTAGTATCCCAGTTGTGAAAGCGGCTCGTAGAGACATGTGTAGTGTTCAAGTTGCGAAACCGGCTCGTAGAGACATGTGTAGTGTTCAAGTTATGAAAGTGGCTCGTAGAGACATGTGTAGTGTTCAAGTTGTGAAAGTGGCTCGTAGAAACATGTGTAGTGTTCAAGTTGTGAAAGTGGCTCGTAGAGACATGTGTAGTGTTCAAGTTATGAAACCGGCTCGTAGAGACATGTGTAGTGTTCAAGTTGTGAAAGTGGCTCGTAGAGACATGTGTAGTGTTCAAGTTATGAAAGTGGCTCGTAGAGACATGTGTAGTGTTCAAGTTGTGAAAGTGGCTCGTAGAGACATGTGTAGTGTTCAAGTTGTGAAAGTGGCTCGTAGAGACATGTGTAGTGTTCAAGTTATGAAAGTGGCTCGTAGAGACATGTGTAGTGTTCAAGTTGTGAAAGTGGCTCGTAGAGACATGTGTAGTGTTCAAGTTATGAAAGTGGCTCGTAGAGACATGTGTAGTGTTCAAGTTGTGAAAGTGGCTCGTAGAGACATGTGTAGTGTTCAAGTTATGAAACCGGCTCGTAGAGACATGTGTAGTGTTCAAGTTATGAAAGTGGCTCGTAGAGACATGTGTAGTGTTCAAGTTGTGAAACCGGCTCGTAGAGATATGTGTAGTGTTCAAGTTGTGAAAGTGGCTCGTAGAGACATGTGTAGTGTTCAAGTTGTGAAAGTGGCTCGTAGAGACATGTGTAGTGTTCAAGTTATGAAAGTGGCTCGTAGAGACATGTGTAGTGTTCAAGTTGTGAAAGTGGCTCGTAGAGACATGTGTAGTGTTCAAGTTATGAAACCGGCTCGTAGAGACATGTGTAGTGTTCAAGTTATGAAAGTGGCTCGTAGAGACATGTGTAGTGTTCAAGTTGTGAAAGTGGCTCGTAGAGACATGTGTAGTGTTCAAGTTATGAAAGCGGCTCGTAGAAACATGTGTAGTGTTCAAGTTGTGAAAGTGGCTCGTAGAGACATATGTAGTATCCAAGTTGTGAAAGCGGCTCATAGCGAGGAGTTGAGCTTTGTTTATTCAACTCAGCTATGTTGCTAATAAGTTGTGGAGTTGCCTCAGAGTACAAATTAGTATATAAAGTGTTTTTCCTGTCTATTCGGACAATAAGACCAATTTTTACTCCTTTCTTTTCACCCAACATTATATTTAATTAGTCAATAATAGCGAACGTCAATTTATCTTAATGAGCGTGAATATATATAGCTGGCTATAGGCTCGAAAACAAACGTATATCCAGCGGCGGCTACTCAAGAGGTAAGTATCATCCATTTTAAGATCATCTCTTGTGACCCGGCTGAAGCGAGTCATTCTCGTAAAAATTGCAATTTTCAAAAGAGGTTTATACCTATGAACGCCGCAGTTCGTTTCCTATACTGGGTGATTTTTTTTACCGTCTCGAAATTTTTACAGGGTGTTCTACCCATGAATATAAACAACTTTCACTATGGGAGCAACTCTGAAAGCACGAAAAAAAATCAGCTGTTTATACAAAAGTTCAATACCTACTTGACCAAAATGTATGAAACAGCTGACTTTTTTTTCGTGATTTCAGAGTTGCTCCCATAGTGAAAGTTGTTTATATTCATGGGTAGAACACACTGTAAAAATTTCGAGACGGTAAAAAAAATCATCCGGTATAAATACAAAGAAGTCGTTTTTCTACCTGACCCATGTTTACATCAAATCACGACGTTATGCTTAAAAGTTCCTGGTGATTTTAAAAGCTGCAATGCTTCTACTACCTACTTTCGTCACCTACTTAACCTCTGTAGATTTGTCGCTAGACGGAAGGAAATTAACAATCACAAAGTATGTAATTTACAGACTAAATCAAATTAAGAAACTGAATTAAATTCCTTTATCTCTAACTTAACATTAATCTACACGAAAATTTACAAAACGTCTCGCTTAACTAATTCGTGTATTAATCTAAATTAACTTCGCAGCACCTACTGTGTATTGTCTAGCGTCTCGTTTAGATCTGTAAACGCGACTTACTCTGATGGTTAGTCGTCGGGAGCGGAGTTTTGTTTGGGTACCCGAGCAACGATGAATACGCGCGCGGCGGTGTCGTCGTGAGATGGATCTGTGTCGCAGCTGACAGTACGTGACGCTAATGGTTGGTAATGAGTCGCAAGCTGTCTGTGACACCGAACAGTTACTGCTAGTGACGCTCTGTGACTCTGTTGTGAGCTTTGTTCGAACTTTGGAAGAAGACGTACAAACTTTGGAGACATTATATTGTTTTGATGGTTAATAGTGGTGTCAAGTCATGGGTTAATATACTAGTTAACATTTTATTATTAGGTACTTAAACACGTCTGTCTCGTTGGCTTAGTAGTCGCAAGTGCTACTGCTGAGCATGAGGTCATGGGTTCGATTCCCAGGTTGGGCAAAGTGTTAGGTACTTATTAGGTTTTACCGTCAGGAATATGTCAATAGTAACCCGGAGTCTAGATTTGTGCCCGGTTGATGGCAATTTATAGGCTCGCCCACTATTAAATGGGACTTAAACATAACTGGTGAAATGTGGGTGTACTTCCTATATTGTACACCTCTGCCTAACCTTTCGAGAAAATACAAGCGTTTTGATAAGTTATGTTATTTATTACCTTCTTAAAGAAAATAAGTGATTGCGAATAAATTAGGCAAAACTTTTGTAGCTAAGGTAGCCTCAAGAAAATTGGTGCATTTGCCCTTTAGAAACAATTTTATTCTCATACCGCAAGTAAGGGCACACTAGCTTCACAATGATGAACTGAACCACTCAGGTAACTACAACAAACACGTAGTCGACACCACATCCGATTCCGCCGTCGAACAACCTGTGGAACGCAGACAGTTCCTCAAGACAGAAGCACTCGACACATTATCTATTACCTACATTGCACTCAGTTTGGTTTCAAAGCATACCTAACAACGTTATAGATCTGTTCGGTTTCGTTTCACGTGATTTAAATTAAATTAAAATTTTCAAATAAAAAGGACCAAAAGCAAAACAAAATAAGTATACTTAGTCGATAAAAATAACATGCATTTCATAAAAATCTAAAAAAGTTTTTTTCTCAACCCGTGTTATAAATTGAAAAAAAAAAAAGAAAAGAGACAGTTTAATAAGCCAGAACAGTCATGTCAAAGTAGCCTGTGTCGCTCCACGAATAGACACAAAAAAAAAAATATTCACATGACTTTAGGAGCAGAAAATTATGCAAGAGAAGTATCCCTACCTTAATCCTGAGAAGTGTAAGCTTATGTGTGAGGTCGTAACTTGATCTAATTGTGTAACGCTAACTAACGCTTTGTGTACGCTCCTGTACCGGGCACGACTCCACGCGTATGTACGGTGACGTCACCGCGGACTGTCGAGCCACCGCGCCTACAGCAACACGAGTGTATTGACCGAGCAGACAGTGGAGCTTTTACTTAATGACTCCTCTAAATAGAGAGATTATATCTGTCGTAGACAATGTGGAGCGTACCTAAAGCCCCATTTACATGGTGCAAATTATAAGTGCATATTATAAGTTGGGGCATTTCATCGCTGATAAAAATGCTCAGCTCAGCGCTTGTCCTGTTCCACAAGGGCGCATAAACTAATTGATTAGCATTTAAAAATACTGTTGGAGCTGCTGAAAATTTTAAAACTATCTTTGTATTAAGATTCAAAAATTTAAAATTCAAAAGTCATTTATTCAAACTAGGCTGAGAATCAGCACTTTTCGAACGTCAAAATTACATAAGACAGTCCCCCAAAACGCCCACCCTTCACCACTTCTTAGTGCCTTTAGCTGGGAAGAAGAAGTGGCGCAACAAACTCCCTAGCAGCACAGCTGTCTGTTCAAGTTAGAAAAAATGATTCTATAAATGCATAATGTAAGTTCATTATGCAACACAAAACATAATGTAAATGATAAATTATTCGCCTTATGTCAGCTAGTACACGCCAATATACCAACCAAAAACATCGAGAACTATACTCAAGCAGAAATAAAAAATAAAAACTAAACGTAAACAGAACTAAATACTCGTATCTAAATAAAAGCCTCCAGGTATAAAGGGCGTGCCCGCTTACATAAAGCTATTTAAAGCTATAATTGGAAGTTATTATAAATGATAAACTAGGACCATCGAGGTAAAATAAATAAACAGTTAGTTACTAGTTACAATAACAAAACCATGAACAGCAAGACGACCAGTCACCACAAGCAGCACCCGTTCACGAGCATAACGCAAAGATCAGCCATTATATAATTCAATCTCTTAGCATTATATAATTGCATAGCACATGTGTGAGTACTATGAACCTACTATAAAGCTACCATTTACTGGGTATCTACGTCTTTTATTGACTTGAATGTGCCCTGGCGGCTGAGAGTATGTCATGCTCACTCAAATGTCTCGTTGATAGTGGCGAGCGTGTTAGATCATTCGGTTCCCTACAAATTAGTTGAGCTGGATAGTGATTATCCGCGCGTCATGTTCGTGACCGGGCGCCATCAGTTGAAACTGGTCATCTCTTATCTACCAGGGCTTATTTTTAATTTTATATTTTGAATTGCTATTGATTATTTTTTGTACATTGTTCTCATATATAGAAGCAACATGAATAATGTACCCAGGATTTTGTAATATCTGTATTTAAAAGAGTGCCCTTGGAGTTTCTTGCCCGTTCTTCTCCATAGAAATCTACGTTTTGGAATGGGCAACTGGCTTCAACTTTCTGACTAACTGACCGACACTTTGACAATTCAAAAGTGCCTGTAAATGGTTTAATTGAAATAAATGCTTTGTTAGTCGTCTGTAATTTGCGCTGCCAAATATTTCACTCAGTTTTATTGAACGATTTTTTTTGTTTAATACAGGGTGTGTTAAAGGCATCATGAATTTTTTTGGAAAAAAATTTCATGCCAGAATTGAAAGCGATTTTAGTATACGTGCGATGTTATTGTTCAACTAGCTTTCACCCACAGCTTCGCCCGCATGGATGTCGGAAAATACCAACGGGAACGTACTACCGGGATTACATACATGATAGCCGAGGAAAAGGACATTGACTCCTACCGCTGCGCCCGCGTTGTCGTCAACCATATTGATTTTGTGACGTGTAATTTTGAATCTGTTAAACTATTAATTTAAATGATATGATGTCAAAGCATATTTTGATCTAAATTAAATGCCCAATTTAAAATAACATATTTTATTGGACAAGGATTAATATGAAACCGATCAAAATAGCTTCGGAAATAACAACGAAATATTTTTAAAATTCTGAAATAATGGTTATTGCGGGTCCATCCTTAGGAGATAGACATATGCTAATGCGGACTTTTTTGTTGAACTTTTTATGATGTAGAAACCTGTAGAACATAATTTTGATGTATTTCTATCGGTTTAAGCCTCGTGCAAACAGGTGCGATGGGACGGCACGACGTGACTTTAACAAAACAATTTCTAAGAAAACTTCACGGTGGAACAATTGACTCGTTGATCAACTTGTTTCGTGACGCGACTTACCGGTGTCGCGCTAGTCTGCACGAGCCTTTACGCGGCGCATGCTAGTAAAGCTCCCAGTTGGCATGATTTTTTCCGACATCTTCAACAATTATCATCATATATCATTACACCAAAGTCTTCTTCATGAATCACTCGAGCTATTGGTGAAAATCGCTTGAAAATTCGTCCGGTAGTTTTTGAGATTATCGCGTTCAGACAGACAGACAAACGCGGCGGAGGACTTTGTTTTATAATATGTAATATAATTTTGTACTTACAATTGTACATGCTGTGTGCACCTAAACCAGTTTTGAACAAAACTAACTATCCCATATCGTGCAACAATTGTACGAGTTGTTTAGACGGTGCTTGTTGCTTCAATTTTATGGTATGCCACAGGCAATAAACTTGCACCGTGTGAACGGGGCTTTAGTAATAGATCCACGAGACCTCAAAGTGAAGCTTGTCGAGAACCGAAACCGTTCACAATACCCAACAGTCTGGGTATCGCTGTCATCAAGCAAAATTTTGGCAATAATACCTACCTAAGTGCAATTTTAGAAATTAATTACATTTTCTGCTGCATTCTCATAAGCCCGTCATCGATAACACGTAGTTGAAAAGTAGAGATATTTAATGAGACTAGCATAGTTTGTTAAAATCAGAACATTTCGGAAATGAACTTAATTAATCAATGGATAGGTATTTACAATCCTCGTACAAAATCTGCGCGTTTATGTTATTAATATTTTTGTTTACTGTGTTGCTCCTAATTACAAACCAACGTATTCGTCGCGTCGCAAAATAAGTTATTCGAATACCTACCGACTGAATAAATACGTAATATATTCCATAGTTTGTTTATATCCATCTAATTCGCATGTACTGTTGATTTTAGGTCTAAACGTACGGAGCTACTATTTTGGGCTACATACTTATAAGTTGCGTCTGGATACCAATAACTGAGTAAATCATTCGTAGATAATGAAGTTAGTAGCCGGCGCCGGCAGCAACTAGAGGCGCTTGTATTCCATATTCATGCTAGATAGCGGACGCTAGATAATTTATACGGAACATTAATGCGAGCCTCCTGATTACGGAGCTTAAACCCGCGCTGTGTGCTGTGCCCTGCACCTGCCGCCTGCCTGCCGCCTGCCTGCCCCGCGTCCCAGGCTGTTGACTCTCATCCACTCACATTCTCAATCACACTCTCAATTCAGTTGCGATACCTAATGATGATATTCTAAGTCATCTCTCCCGCATTCGCATTAGCAAATTTTACGTCTCACTGAATAAAATATTCGCAAAAATTACGGAACACAAGTGAAGCAACAATGTTCTACTTCTTTAGTATCAACAAGGATGACACAGACAAATAAAAAAAACGTGTGGCACTCGGGGACTGCCGCGGTAAAGCTATTGCATAGCATTTGTAACCTCCATGACAACATCACGTTTCCCATGACAACGTGATCCGTCATTACGTGGTAGGCGGAGTGAGGGGTGTTAGGTTTTATTTTCGTTACGTTACGAAATTTCTTGATTCGGTCGTCGCGCTCAAAGCCCGCGATAAAAGCTATTCAATAGCTTAAAAATCCGGAGGCATAGGTAATCTTTTCGAGTTATACCCTAACAAGTGTGACTCCGGATTATTATTTGTCTGTATGTGATGTCTTATTTATACCTTTTTAGTTGACTTTTTGTCGTAGTTGAGTTTTAGTTTTTATAACTTTTTGTCTATTTCGAAAAGACGCCTGCTTCTGACAGGCTGCGCGCTTACCTGCTTCGTTCTTGATCGCTCCTCTTTGAATCTTCAATATCCCTGCCGTCCGCTGTTTGTACAATATATTACCTATTTCCTACAAAACGCAGGACAATATCTATAACAGATGAAAGAGAAAAAAAAATGAGAATTTAATCAAAATTCCTGTGTACATGTTAGTCACGATACAACAAAGAAACAGGAACGTACCTAAAGCTAATTATATTCTTACAACAGCCAATTTAATCAGAAAGAAAAATGTAGAAACATTTTAATATTAGGCGAAGAAAACGAGATATTTGCTCCGCTGAAGTAATACTGAGAATATTTTTCTTGAAACTGGAGCGACGAGACGTGGAGGCAGGATGGCGTTTAAAGAAAAACTCTTCTGAGCGGCATCTGTCCTAATCTCGAGCCACTTGCTACTTGCGCCGCACTTTGTTACCGGTTTAAGTTCTAAGAAAAGAAAGACGCATTCGAGGGATTAATATTCCACTCGACGAAATGTGAACATCAGCGGGCGCTAGTAGTGTTGCGCGATCAACCTGTACCGGATTACGATTAATTCAATTTGCGGTTTTTAAATAATATAATTCATGCATTATATAGGATTACTTCAAGCCATTGAATGTAGATTTCCTCATATTATTTTATATTTAGGTTCCTATTTCATGCTCAATGGCAGAGCCTAACAAAGTCAAAGTCAAATCATTTATTTCAAGTACCTAGGCCACCAAAAAACACTTTTGAACAACATTTATATGAAAATAGAATTGATTCTAGTCGCTATTTCCAATAGAATTGATTCTAGTCGCCTCCAATAGGTAGTTTTGTATGGACAAGAATGGGCAAGAATCTCTGTACTTACTCTTTTAAAACGTTTTACAATATTTTGTGTACATCCATACTAATATAATAAATTATAAAGTAACTCTCTCTGTCTGTATGTATGCAGGGCCGTCTTAATCCTATTGGAGGCCCTGGACACATAAGGATCACGGGGCCCCTGTGTTAGTAAGAGTAGATAAGCAAAATTCTAAAATTCCTCAACAATTATTTTAAAGGAGAATAGGTACCCATGGACAGGCTCAGTCTTTGTGACAGAGTGTATAAATAAAACATGTGCAAAAAAAAATTGTCAGTTTTCAGTCACGAAATACAACATTTTTAGCATTAGCATTTAGTATGACAATATATTTACCCTCTGACACTAACAGTATTTTTTTTAATGTATCTAATATTATAACAATAATGCTACTAATTAGGGTTCCGTAGCCAAATGGCAAAAAACGGAACCCTTATGGATTCGTTGTCTATCTGTCTGTCCGTATGTCACAGCCACTTTTTTTCGAAACTATAAGAACTATGCTGTTGAAACTTGGTAAGTAGATGTATTCTGTGAACCGCATTAAAATTTTCACACAAAAATAGAAAAAAATTACAATAAATTTTGGGGGTTCCCCATACTTAGAACTGAAGTTCAATTTTTTTTTCCTTCAACTCATACGTGTGGGGTATCCATGGATAGGTCTTAAAAAATGATATTGAGGTTTTTAATGTCATTTTTTTTCTAAACTGAATAGTTTGCGCGAGAGACACTCCCAAAATGGTAAAATGTGTGTGTCTCCCCGTAACTTCTAAAATAAGAGAATGATAAAACTAACAAAAATATATGATATACATTAACCATGTAAACTTCCACCGAAAATTGGTTTAAACGAGATCTAGTACGTTGTTTTTTTTAATACGTCATAAATCGTAAATCAAAAATACCCTATTATTAAAACATCGATCAAAGTTACAACGAACTACAAGAATTTTACGGCTACGGAACCCTTCATGGGCGAGTCCGACTCGCACTTGGCCGCTTTTTTTATTGAATTGTCATTGTATATAATAATAACCCAAATGTTTGCCTGTCACATTATTATGAGTAAGTGTTATGGATCTGTATAATTATTTATTTTAACACCAAAATTGTACCAACACTTATGGCAAACTAGCTGCGCCCCGCGGTTTCACCCGCATAAGTCTCGATCCCGTGGGAAAAAAAAAAGTATCCTATGTTCTTTTCCAGGGCATCATCTATATATGTGCCAAATTTCATCCAAATCCGTTTAGCCGTTTTAGCGTGAAGGCGTAACAAACAAACTTACTTTCGCATTTATAATATTAAGGATAAATTTTATTTGAATTTGAGTTTACCCTGGACAAGTTTTTTGGCTTAATGAGTATGCTAATCAAATAATTATTAATGTCATTGCCGCATTTGATCCCATTTTACGTATTTTGATAGTTGGCAAATTGAATTTCTTTCAAAGTTCTATTGAACCTAATTAAATCACGTATAACCAATAAAAAAACAATACTAATATTTCATAAGTGGCTAGAAACTTATTATAAATTACACTGCAAATCAATTATGTCATTGAATCTGCTACTAATAATGCGTAAGAATGTAACGGCGGCTGCAAGTAATGATGTTTTCTTTGAATGATTCTTTCCCCGTCGATTGCGTGGCCCTGGGCACTTGCCCAAAGTGCCCTATGGAAAAGAGGGTCCTGTCTGTATGTTACCGTTTCACGCGTAAACCACTGACCGGATTTCGTTAAAGGAGGATCACCCATTTTGTTCGCCGATTTGGGATTTAGAAAAAGTCGGCAGCCATGAATGAATTACATTTTATTTTAATAATGGCAGTAGTGGAAATATTTCTTTTTATAGCAACAACGCTGTAATGAATTTGCGAACAAAGTTAAACAAAGATCTTTATAAATTATTGTCCTCTCGCCATTTCGGACTATAATTCCAAAATAAAATAAAATGTAACAAAGGTATCAAAATATTGATTAATTTATTCTTATCACAAGTCTACATAATACGCTCGTCATCTTGTACTTTGACATACCTAATGTAGAAAACCCGCCGGTGTTTGTAAGGGCTAATCTAGGTGCCTAGCCAAGCCGAGAGACCAAATGACTGACATTGTATGTGCAAAGCAGCCGAGTTTTTCTGCAAGCAAAACGCATTAATATTTTTTTATTGCAATCCTGCCATTTTCTAAATAATCTGCCATAATATAAACGTAATACCTCCGTAATAGATCGGGGACCTTGAGCGGCGCGACTGGATATCAGCTCTTAGAAATCGTGTCGTATTATCTGTTAACATCTGGCAAGTTAATTATATTTGGATCAATGTAAACTTTGATTATGTACACCCTCTGATGTGGTCACCACAGTACGTTTCCCGTCGCCGACATTCCAATTTTTACATGATATACATAAATAATAATAATATTTCCGAACCCCAATTGTTTTCGACTTTGACGCCTTGGTAAAAAATAATGCGATCTATGTGTACTTTAAAAACAAAAATAAATTATTATTAGTGGCCGCTAAAAAAAGGCTACTTTTTTGTCAAAAATATACCTAAAGGGGATGAAAGTTTGTATGGGAAATCCAGCTTTTCTTAAGTTAGGGTAATTAAATTCAAATTTATGATTTTCGTAAGAAATAAAGAATTACCTACGTATTTCAGCGTTTCTGATAATAAAGAAAGTTTGATAATATCTTGATAGATATCGAAATCATCCTATAAGGCTTCCTGTACCTACATGACGACGGAGCCGCACCGGCGCCGAACCGTATGTTTATGTATACGACTGAATATCGTCCATGCGCCGCACTGGAGCCGCACTGGAGCCGCGGCGGCGCGCGGCGCGGCGATTCGGTGGCGGTGCGACTCCGGCGTCATGTATAAGAAGCGTTAGGGTTCTAAATTTCATTTTCAGATACGGAACCTGAAAAAAGATTATTTGAATTTATTATCTGCCTGTCACCTTTTCATGCCGTAATGGTTGAACAGATTTAGATGAAAGGCATAAGGATAGGCCATGACCTGGTTTGGGACATAGAATACTATGACTCCCGGTAGTACCATCCTGTGGAATAATTTCCGACTTTTGCGCGGGTAAATTCGCAAGCACAAGCTAGTATATTATAATTAAATTATGTGATAACGATGCTGGAATAAAATTACTTTAAAAATTAAGCAATGACAGATAAATCTATATAAATCAAAATGAAATGCTGTTCGTAATAATAAGTCCGAATGAGGTTTTATTGCAAGAAAAATTACATTTCCCGGAATTGTAATTCGGGAATAACTGAACGTCCTTTATTCTATGGGATTTTTGTATGAACTCAAGGACAGTACGTCTGTCGGGTCAGCTAGTTATTTGTTCTATGTAGAAACATTGGCCTCACATATTTACCACTTTTGCCCGCAGACGATTTTTAGTAATACTATCGTTTGTCCTCAGGAGCGTCTGCTGCTGTCGGTGCTGCCGCGCCACGTCGCCATGGAGATGAAGGCCGACATCGCTAACCAGCCGCGCCAGGAGCAGTTCCACAAGATCTACATCCAGCGCTATGAGAACGTGAGGTATGTACCGCACGACCACTTACATCGGCATCGGCGCCTGGGCGTCGGTAATCGCAGGCCGATTCCCGGCCACCATAGCCGCCGGCTTGCGGACGGTGAGCAATGGGTAGCTCGCCGTCCGGTAAGGATCAGGCCCGGGTCGAAGGCGCGTTGTGTTCCACGCGCGCCTCAAAGAGATGTCAGAACAATTGAAGGGGTTCGAGGGCCAATGCCTGCCGGGGTTGCGGGTTTGTCCGAAAGGGTTACCGTGACGCCTAGCAACATACAGACAACTGAAGGAACACGGGTGGGTTTTAGCCAGTTAGAGTCTGACACGCCCTCCCGCTCCGCCCAGAGCGGGAGAAGTTATTTGGTAATTTCCCACCCAAAAATAAAGAACCACTTACATTTTTTTACTCTTTGGTCCTAGCCTGTTTGACCTACCTAAGCTAAGAAACCTACTTTCATAAACAATTGGTAAACTTTTAATGAATGTGATCATGATTCGGTACTTCTTAGCCTATCCTATAAGAGCGTGAGCATTTAAGGAGCAATTTAATTGTTAAACCTTATTTAGTGGCGATGGTACTGCAATGTATCCATCACGGGGACAAATTACACAAAAATCGAAAGAAAGATCCTTTTAATCAAATCATACAAACGTTATGGAAATGTTTGCAACGCTTTGTTGAGAAGGGTAAAAAGAAACCATGAAAAATCTCTCTTCAAAAGTGCAAGAGCAATTAAAGAGACGTCGTCAACGAAGACATCTGCAGATAGTTTGCTGAAGGCCCAGGATTGATGCTGTCGAGGAAGTCAATGAATATTTTGCAAATATAAGGAAGTTACTGGCGGATAATACTTCACAGTCTTATAACCGAACTACTTACCTCAATGATTACAACATATCCCGTACCATAGATTCCATGGCTCTGCTCTCGCCGGATGAAAGTGAATTGAGTCCCAAAACGACAGTGTGATTGGCTGGGACTCGATTTCAAATAAGTTCCACAACATAATCATTGTTCCACTTTTACTATAGTTATTGAATTGCGTTTTGAGAAAAGTGTTATTTTAAGAGAATTTATGTCATAAGACATTTATCCATTTGTTTTAAGAGAGCACTCATTACACCTGTCCACAAGAGTGGGGCACGAGACAGTGACGCCTATTATAGACCAATCTCTGTAACCAGCAATTTCCAGAATGTTACAAAAAGCCCTTAGTAAGGAACTTATAAATTTTTTGGAGTGTAAAAACGTACTTTCAGACTCCCAATTCGGTTTAAAAGCAGAAAAAGACAAACATCCGAATAAACTACGCAAAAAACGTAAAATAATCAATGTTACTGATTTGATACGTTGTCGTGCTGCCCTAGCAACACGTCGTACTGCCCTAGCAACACGTCGAAGGATTTTCTGTCGGTACATCTTTGTAACAAACTTATCGTAAGGTCCCTGCCGCAACTGCGACTGTCGCAACCCAGCGCTGGGCACGCCACAATTGCGGCGATAAGACCCCTCTTTGAGGAGTGGCTTGAGAGGCGCCACGGCGTCCTCACCTTCCGCCTGACGCAGGTCCTCAACGGACACGGCTGCTTCGGGAGGTTCCTGTTCAGGATAAGGCGGGAGGAAACACCCGGGTGTCACCATTGTGTGGATCGGCCTGAGGACACGGTGGAGCATACAGTGGAGGTCTGCCTGGCTTGGGCAGAGCAACGCCGTGTCCTCGTAGAGGCGATCGGTGGCGGTGATTTCTCGCGTCCGGCCCTGGTTCAGACTATGGTACGGAGCGAGAGGAAATGGCAGGCCGTCACCTCCTTCTGCGAAGCGGTAATACTTGCGAAGGAGGAGGCGGAACGCGTGAGGGAGAAGCAAAGTTCGCGCCTTCACGCCCCTAACCGCCGCAGGAGGAGACGCCCGGGGCGGGAATCGCGAGCCGATTTCCGGCCACCGTAGGCGCGGGCTTGCGGACGGTGAGCAATGGGTAGCTCGCCGTCCGATAAGGACCAAGCCCGGGTCGACGGCGCGTTGTGTTCCACGCGCGCCTCAAAGAGATGTCAGCAGAATTGACGGGGCCAATGTCTGCCGGGGGTTCGAAAAAAACCGATAGGGACATCGTGGCCCTCGGCAACAGGGCAACCGAAGGAACACGGGTAGGTTTTAGTCAGTAAGAGTCTGACACGCCCTCCCGCTCCACCCAAAGCGGGAGAAGTTATTTGATAACTTCCCAACCAAAAAAAAAAAAAATCCCTGCCGAAGAAAAATGCATGATGAAATTCCTAACGCACATGGTTTCACACAGTGTGTGTATTTAAATTGACTCAAATTAATACTCACAGTGTTCTTTAGTTCCACGTAACCGTGAAACGTCTCATTCTCACACTGGATTCTTTTCTTCTACGAGTCATCAATATTTTTTTTTTTTGCATAAAATATGATCCTTTGCGAGAGACTGGCGTCCATACTAGAATACCCTGTGTGACGGATCACCAGGCTCTCACCCCGAATTTAATCTAATTAACATAACAATGGTCAATTTTTAAATTCTAGACAAATTATTTATTGATGAAGGAGAAAACAAAAAATGAAAAAACAAAAAACAGACTTTTTAAATTAATTAATAAAAATAAAAATTGTATAGTGTTAAAGTGCAGGTGAAGTGTGAGGATAAGTAGAATGATGGTGTGAGTGTGGGTGTGTAGGGAATTGTTACAGTCAAGAACCCGAAGTTATTAAATATTACGAGGAAACAATGAGTAGCTGCTCCGTGGCATCATAGTTCAATTTTTGTAACCAGGCTGAGAGGGTTTTTTTGCAACGCTGTTTGGGTAGAGCATAGATTGACAAAATTCCATTAATTTTGTTATACAAGTAACTTCCAAGAAAACCGAAATGTCGACGGGAGAAAGCAGTATGGCAGATATTAATATAAAATATTAACCCAACTCGTTAAAATAGGCGGAGCTGGCTTCAGATCGCTCATTAAGGCTGTCCATATACGTACGGTTTCCTGGTTCGGTTTCCTGATCAGGATTCCTGATTCGGAAACCTGAATGCTTGCCTTACATACAAAATGTTTGTACATTTTCCGAACGGAAAAAAAAACCCGACGTTCGGTTCGGAAAAAAAAAGAAAAAAAAAATTAACGTCTGCGCTAGTTTCACAGAATTCCGAATCAGGAATCCTAATAAGGAAACCGTACGTATGCGGTCAGCCCTAAAGAAGTCATATTGCCAACCGCACACCTAAGCGTTCTTTTTGTCTTAGTAAGTTGGTACCACTGCTCATCACATTTATCAACAAGTTGAATTAAGTTTTATTAATTTAAAAACAGAATTGTATAAATTATTTAAAGTTAGAACTGTATGTTTATTACATTTATTAATTACACACATTATAAAAATATGAATATTATTTAATCGATTAGATCCCAGCGCCATTTAGTTGATTTACTGGTAAACTTTTACCATGATTATTAATATTTAGTACAAGAGAACGCTACTGACTTTGAAACAGTGAATGAAGATTTTTTATCGTTACATGTGGCTACTCGTTAACCCGACTGGCAACTTAGAGCCAGGTAGAACAACATGTCTTGTCATACAAAGACAAACAACCAATAACAAATGAATGAGACCACATTAAAATGAATGAAACCGAACATTATAACATAGTAAAAATGTGAGTAACATTTTTGCTCACTAATTTGCTTACATGAAAAGCTGTACCCTACCGATTTTAATTACGTAAAATTTTAAGTTTCCCAAAATAATGTTTGTGTTGAAAATATAACGATGTTTGTAAAGATATAATATTCCAAAAGATAACATATTATTACAGTGCAGGTGCAGGAGCAAAGTTTATTGAAAATAATGATATTCGAGGGAGTTTATACATAATTATACACATAAACAGCCAGCTCATATTATTAGGATTGCTGAATATAATTATGTTCGACTAGCTTCCGCCAGCGGCTTCGCTCTCGTGATATCTTTATAAATTATATCCTATATAACTCAGTAATAATACATTCTACTGGTAAAAGAATTTTTTAAATCTGTCCAGAAGTTTTTAAGTTTATTCATTACAAACATACAAAAAATCAAATCTTTTCTCTTTATAATATTAGTTTAGATAAATATTTTTACCTTGCTTTGTAATATTAAATCTTAAATATCTCCACAGGTCGTCACTCAAAACAAGTTTCAATTCATTTACACTTTTTAAATTATATCTCATAATACTTTGACGACTAAGGTTGCGATTTGGACTGCAGACAGGAGCCACCCTCTTCGCGGCTTCATCCCGAATAAAGCTTCTCTCGAGCTCAATAGATGGCGATGGGATCAAATTAGAAGTCGCTATGGTTTCGTCCCCAGGCCGAGTATAAGTTCGGTGAAATAACTGTGAACAGTAACACACACAACCAAGAATCAGGTAAACAGCTACTCAACCACCAGCTGCCTAACTATTAAACTGGATTTTTGTAAAAGTTGAGCAGGAATGTCACTCGGCTTTGGAAGACAGTAAGAGTAAGCCATGACGCATTAGTCGTCACTAATGATGTGCGAGATGTTATATTATTAATCAACCTTATTACAATGTAGTGTTGTTTAACTGTAAGTGCGTTTAGTACATACATCAAAAATGTCTAGGGAACAAGCATGTTTTTGCTACAAAAAATTTGGTGTTTAAATTATATTTTTTGTAACTCCTATGGATTTTTTATTTGAAATGGGAATAGTTTTTGAATTTCGGTCAAAAGAGGAAATTATTTTGTCAAATTCAAAAATTCAAATTTTTTGCCATAAGTGTTTGTACAATTTTAGTGTTAAATAAATAATTATACAGATCTATAACACTTTGTGTTAATTATTTCATCACCACTGCTCTCAAAACGGTGAAGGAAAACATCGTAAGGAAACCGGCATGTCCTAGAACCAAAAATTCGAAGACATTTGACATATACAACCCGCACTGGGCCCGCTTGGTGGATTACGGCCCACTCCCTCTCACAGAGAGGAGGCCTGTGTCCCAGCAGTGGGAACATTATAGGCTGATGATGATGATGATGATGATGATAACACTTAGTCATAATAATGTGACGATGTGTGTGATGTGTCGTATTCCTTTAGTCCTGCAAAGGGTTTGAGGCCAAATCAGTAAAATTTTGTACTTCTCAGTGGAATCAATACAAATGAAAGTTATTATGAAAAGAAGACGCCATTTGACTGTATCAGATGTTATTATTCCTTTGCTGATCCAATTTGGTGCTACATTTCTGCATAAGCATGACAATGCACGTCCACACACTGCTAGAGTCGTTGCAAAAACACTTGCAGCAGCTAATATCAACGTCCTCCCATGGCCTGCTCAATCGCCAGACTTGAATCCCATTGAGCATGGGATATAAAGGCTTTAAAGAAGAGCTCTGACGAATATGGATGCCGTACACACCAGAAAATCTTTTTGCCTGTTCCAACGGACGTGGGCGGCCATTCCGCAACGTCGTTTGGATGAACTCACATTGAGTATGCCGAATCACTGCGATGCGATTGTGTTATACGTGTTAACGGTGGAATTACAGACCACTAATTATTTATTTTACGCAATAAAAACCTTTAAAAACTTTTATTTATAATTATCTTTTTATTACCTACATTTTAATGTCAGGATTAACTAAGGTGAAACATTCAGCATAAGTGAAAATCGCGAAAAGTCTTTAATAATGCAAAAGCAGAGAGTACTTCGCCGATATACACATCCGAAAACTTTTTATTTTAATAAATTTAAATAGACATTTTTAATTAAATTATATAATAATATTTTTTTTAAATTCTTTATCCCTAGACAATTTTGATGTGTGTACTAATAATGTAAATTTGTATTCAACAAAGGTGACACTAGAAAATTACAGTGTGTTCATATTCGTGTTAATTTTTGTTTAAAACTGAGCACATTGTTCCATTATACTGCTACTGCGATACGTCCAGTCCGGAGTCTAACAAACCAGATTGAAATAAAATATAAGTAAAAATCTTTTTAAAAACAAGCTTTTATTTATTGAACTAAAAAGTATTAAGTATAACTTACGTAAACACAGAACTTTAATATTTTCTTAAAATCTTGAGGCTTTACTTTAAGTCTAAGAAAGACGTTCACGCCTCAAGCTTTTAAGAAAATATTAAAGTTCTGTGTTTACGTACATAAGTAATCCAAATAGTCAGAAGACAACGGGGTTATCTTGTTTAGTTGAAGAGTTCCTACGGTGACCTTTCGGATCCATCATGAGGCCCTTGACTACATCTTGGGCATTATATTAGTACCTACCTATCAAAACCAATCGAAATGCCTGTAAAACAACAGGGCTATCTTGTTTAGTTGAGGAGATCCTATGGTATGGCCACCTTCCACCTCCATCATCAGACCCTGGACAGCATCTATTGTAAAAGCATTTGTCAATACATTAGTCTACTGAATCCAAACACGATGGTTCTATCTTGTTTGGTTGAGGAGTTCCTATGATCACCTTCCAGCTCTATCATCAGACCCTGGATACTACTTTGGGCTGTAGTATTCGTTAAGACAAAGCTAACGAGTCCAAACTCGGTGATGCTGTCTCGTTTTTTTTTAGAAGTTCCCATGGTCATCTTCCGGATCCATCATCGAATTCAAATTTCAAATGTTTATTGCTCAACACAGTATATAATCATACATTTCTAGATGTCAAGTGAATGCGTAGTCGACTGTGTTGCACCAATTCAGGTATGCAAAATTATTATTAAAATTATAAGCACTAAAATTATACCATTTCATAAATTCAAATCAATTATTTATTTATTAAGCAAAGCACACCAACGACATATTTACAAGGATAGTTACAATAGGTATCACGAGTCTTGAGTACTGTGTAAATACATCACTTATAAGCATGCACAACATTCTTATTAAAAGGTGAACAATTATTCGACAAATTATTAAATCATTAAAATTATTTTGCAAGCATTAACATTAATTTGATACATATGAAATTATGAAATAAGATTCGATTATAAAATAAAATAACAATAAATTAATACACGTCGTTACATTGCATGAGAACAAACAAGAATAACAAAACACAGTGAAATACTCACTCATAAAGTAACAATACTAAATACGGAATAAAATAAAACATAAATCATAAATCGTTTGTCAAATTAAAATCCAAATGAAATGAATTTATTATTAAATTTGATAACATTACTATATTAAAATTACTAAATTAGCATGTAATGTCAGAATATGTAATGTCTAATACAGTCCACATAAAACTGGCAATACAAATAAGATAATGTTAATAAAAATAAATCTGTTTCCAGTGTTCACCCTAAGTATATGTGTTATTATTATACACCCAAATTTCTATCAGACAGGTATTCATTAATTGTGTGGTATGTCTTACTTATTAGTAGATTATTGAGTTGCTTCTTAAATAAATGGATATCTTTAATAATTAACAAAGCATTAAGTAATTTACTATAAATTTGTGGTGCCATTACTGGGAAGTTTTTACGGAATGTTGCTCATCAGACCCTGAAAACCATCTAGTGTAATAGCACTTAACAATACATATCCAGTGAAACCAAACACGACGGGAAATCTAGTGTATTTGAAAATTTCGTGCCTGTGCTATTGACCACCGAGGACATCTCTCGTATGGAGCCATTCCTGGGCACAGCAGACAGGTCATTGTGTATGAATGCGTATATAAAATTTCATGTCTGTACCTACTATTGGCCGTTGAGGAGTCCCTTCGTCAGGAGCCAATTCTGGGTGTAGAATCAGGTCAGGCTTATCATTCAAAAGCATTTGGAACTGAACCAACATGTAAAATGTCAACTCGGTTATGAGGAATTGGTTTTAATTCAGCCTGCAAGATTCGAGCTAAACAAATTAACTAACATACAAACATTGCAATTTAAATAAAAGCTAGTAAAAAATAACACCTTCGATTCAAAAACAAGAAGTGCTGTCTATCACTGTTGCTGGTTTTTACCATTTTTCTAAATTACTTCTTACATAACAGCGCTATCTCTGCATTTCGTAAATTATCTTGCGGAGAAAATATACAACACAGCTGCCATCTGTCACATAGACTTGCAATTTGGCAAAAAAAGTCTCATCAGCTTTTTGCCCTGAATATTATCAGAAATATGATAACAGCACATGTACAACGCACGTAAACATTGTAATGAACATTGTTCGCTTCAATAATTAATAGTGTCAATACTTAGTTTCTGAAGCAAGCAAGTCAGGGGTAGGCACGGAGCTACGCTTCGTAGACCTTCGTAGCCATTACGCTACGATCACTTCCTTTTACAGAAAATACCTGTATTTCTATTTGCAGTTACATAGTAAGTCTTAACAGATTTTATCCGATAGACTTCTGTTCCTCTCTTAATCATAACAGGAATACAATTTACGAAGTTGTATCTTTGTTGACATATTGTTATTTATTATTACTAGCTGCGTCCCGCGGTTTCACCTGCATAAGTCTCAATCCCGTGGGAATATCGGGATAAAAAGTAACCCATGTTTCAATCTAGGTCATAGTCTACCCATGTGTCAAATTTCATTCAAATCCGTCCAGCCGTTTTAGCGTGAAAGCGTAACAAACAAATAAACAAACTCACTTTCACATTTATAATGTTAGTTAGGAAGTTAGGATTCCGAATGGAGTGTACTGGCGCGTCCTCACTTGCACTACAATCCCTTTTAACTTTATCGCACCGAATATCCTTGTGACGCCAATTTGTTAGCTGTTAAAAGTTGAGATTTCACACGGCATGCTTGAGTTGCGCTCACTCGAACTGTTAGAGTGTTTGTGATGCTTGTGTGCGGCAAATATTCTGTTGTAGAGTTATTTGATGTTTAATTTATATGCTAGCATTATAATATTAGTACCTGGGCGACCGAGCTCTGTTCGAGTGAAAATAGAGAAAACGAATTTTACCAGATATGAGACCTAGCTGGATCGATTTTTCGCCCCCGTATAGGGGCTATAATGCAACTTTCATCGAAACTTTAGAGCCGTTTTCGAGAACGTGATTACAAATAATTAAAATATATTTAAACACAAATATTGCTCATTTAATAGTGTAGGATCATCATCATCATCAGCCTATAAATGTTCCCACTGCTGGGACACAGGCCTCCTTTCTGTGAGAGGGAGTGGTACGGCCCTCACAGAAAGGAGGCCTGTGTCCCAGCAGTGGGAAAATTTATAGGCTGATGATGATGATGATGTTCATGTGTACGCCTTATCCATGAGATCTTGCTCATCTTGGCATCGTCGCCATCTGTCAGTACCCTCAACAGGGCGATAATATTAACACAGTCTTCGTAGCCCGTAGCAAATACGGCGTAGGCCTACGGTGCTACGGTGCTACGATGCTACGGCGTTTAATGGTGCTACGATGCTACGGTGCTACGGCAGTGTAGCATATTATTATGATAGGGAATAATTATGCATGTATTTTTCACAAAATCAATTATAGACAGTATCATAAACCTAAGAAAAGTATTAAAAGTTAAATTAAACTACTGCTTGTTGCACAAAAAAAAAACAGTGGCACTCCGGGAGTGCCTACAGAAGTGAAAACTTGAAAAAAATCGGCACCCCGGTAATTAACGCGTTGGTGTCTTTTACTCCACGCACCGCGGTAATCAACGTGTTGATGTCTTTTCAATTGTCCTTTTGACACAGGTTGTGTTGTCACAATGTCGCGAAATGAATGGTTTAGTCCCATTTCAAAAATGCCCAACGCGCCTAAAGAAGTTTTCACTTCAAAAAATGAAACTCCAATTTTCTACTTTCGTTTTTGTGCAATATTCAAGCAGAAATCGCACGTACAAACTTCAAACCTCAGTGAGCATTCAAGCAGTTTGCTAGGAAAAGACATTTGTGCACATGCCTTTTGAGCTCACTTCCGGCATTTTCGAAGACGACGCGTTTCGAGTTTGCGTTTCGTTTCACCAAAAAAACATAATGTAAAATAATGAAATGTAAATGTAAAGTATATAATCCATTAAAAAAATACAAAAATATGGAATTTATTTCTTGAATCTCATATAATGTATATCTCTATCTATATAATGAATAACTTTTGAATTACGTGCATATTCCGTATTAAACGGCGCTGGCTTGGCTTTGTTATTGATAAGGAAATAGTCTTTGTACATGAAGCTGATCTGTCCATGTCATTCAGTCATGTTATTCAGTCTTTAGTCACATCACATGCGTTTCCTCCTTCCTCATCATTTAATTCTAAATAAATACTAGGGCTGGTCAAAAAGTAATGACAATCGGTTATTTTTCTTTGTGCTCGGCGCTACGGGTCGTAGCGTGATGTTAACTAGCGTGTAGCCATCCTCAAGACTTAGGCTATCAAATGCAAAAAGGTTTTTTCAAATCCGACTGATAGTTCCAGAGATTAGTACGTTCAAACAAACAAAAAACTCTTCAGCTTTATTATTGGTATAGAAAATATGAACCGATTTATATCTTATCTGCCTAGCCTTTTCCCAACTATGTTGGGGTCGGCTTCCAGTCTAACCGGATGCAGCTGAATACCAGTATTTTACAAGGAGCGACTGCCTATCTGACCTCCACAACCCAGTAACTGGGTAATACGATACCCCTTGGTAACACTGGTAGTCAGACATTCGGGCTTCTGACGACCCGTAACGACTGTCATTTTCCACGAATGACAGCCGGGGACAACGGCTTAACGTGCTTTCCGAGGCACGGAGGAGTGTCGGTATGGAAAGATGGTCACCCATCCACGGACCAACCCCGGCAAGCGTAGCTTAACTTGACAGATCGACCTGAGCGGCTGTTAGTACTTAGTCACGAACTTCTCCGATTATCACAACTTAAAAATGAACCGATTATCACAACTTTTTAATCAGCCTAGTATTAACGTAGTAGGTAACATTTTTTAACTTTTTGCTACCATAATTGGATGCAGTACGAAAGCCGTATACCTGCAAAAGTGACATAACACGTCATTTACATCTCACATCATGTTGAAAAAGACGTGAGTGACGGGACTGGCTTTGTGCTGCTCAACGTCAAAGTATTAAATAACGCGTATAAAAGACGTTCGTAGCGCGACGTCACTCGAGGTCACATGAAATCTCTTTCCATGACGCTAATAAACGTCACACATGGAGCGGGCTATGCTCGCAGTTCTTTTGAAGGATACAATCAGAAATGAAATTATTTGGAAAAGAACCGGAGTTACCGACATAGCTTGCAGAGTAAGCAAGCTGGAGTGGCAGTGGGGTGGCTATGTTCGACGAAAGACCGATGACCGGTGAAGCAGACGAGTCGGAATAGAGACCGCGTAACGACAAGTGAAGTGTGAGAGGTTCCCAACTAGATGGACAGACAACCTTAAAAAGGTGGCTGGGACAGACTGGATGCGGAAGGCGGAGGACAGGGTGTTGTGACGCAGCCTGGGAGAGGCCTGTGTCCAGCAGTGGACCGCGACAGGCTGAGCTGATTGATTGCACGTCGTATACTCCTAACGCGGGCAGCGAGGAGCAAGTCGGGGTTCCAAGGGGTTCTCTTTGCTCTATATTTAGGCTGATCATCAAAACAAATATTTTATTTCACATAAACCTGCATGCATGGGCACTTATAAAACAAAAGTCATAATAAGTCAAAAGCTAGGTGCATGGTATACATTGGTCGTTCGTTTTCTATGGAGAAGAGCCCGCAAGAAACTCCACGGTTACTCTTTTAAAAATAAGTGGCTTTTACAATATTTCCAAATAAGTGTTACTAGGTATGGGATGACATTGTAGGCCTGTCAACAAGTACCAGGTACTTCACAAAAGTGGAAATGGTACAAATCTACAGTCGAAAAGGCCTATAACGTTCTCACATTCACAAAATAGAAAATAATCTAGAAAGATAAATAAAATAATAAAAATAAAAACGTGTACGGTCGCGGCACCCCGGTCAGGAACGAAGTTCTTTCTCACGTATGATTTAAAACAAAATAGTAGATTGTTATACAAGGGTCGAAAGGAATCAATTCCCATACGAGGTATTTAGACGTCCGAGCGCAGCGAGGGCGGTTATAGTCTGAGTAGGAATTAATGTCTTTCACCCGTGTTAAACACTCTACTTTTCATTTCGAATTTAAGGAAAACAAAAGTTATAGTTTTTCTAAAATATTAATTGATAATAATAACATGAGTATTCTAGTACCTATTAGTCTTTTTTAATTTTAATTATGGAACACACCGCGTCACCGCCGCGCGTCGTCCCGCTTGGGTATTTTTTTAATTCACACTGGCTGTTTATACAATGACAAGACTGCAGCATTTTTATCAGTATTTTTCTATAAGGGGGTATCCATCCTATCTACGATTACAGATTCATGATCAAAGACATAACTAAATTGTAAAATAGACATAACATGTGTGATTTGTGAGCTTCGTATATAGGTATGTGATATAATATGATAGTGTAATATCCCCAAGGGGGATATGCCCATAATAAATGTCTATTTTACAATTTCATTATATCTTCGATCACAGATCCATGACCACAGACTCAACCGTGTAATACCCCCTTAGTAAAATTTTTCGTAGCCGACTATCTAACCAATATAGTCCTATTTTTAAAATTCATTCCCGCCTTAGAGAGGGAAGCAATTACTATGAGTCTTTCCCGCCCAAGTGTGGGGATCAGCGTCTTCCACCCGCTACTTGGATCAAACAAACACTACTTTCCGAGTATGAGAAATGAAAACAAATTTTTTGCAATCGCCATCTTGGATTTACATTTTGACCTCACTGTCGGCTTTAACACCCTCGAAAACTATGTAAACGACAACCATGGTGAAAAATTTAAAATAATTCGCAACCGCCATCTTGGATTTCCTTTTTGACCAAATTCACACTTTCTCTCTTATTCTCCGGCATGCAGTGTTTTGTTTTTTCTGCGAGCGTTCTCTCTCCCTCTTTCTCTCTTTCTTTCTCTTTGAATTAGAAGTAGACAATCGCAAGTATTAACACTTTTTAGCGAACATTTTCTGAAAGTTTACAAGCCACGTTAAAGAACTTCGTTCCAAAAACCTATTTAAACCAAATGACATAATTGCTATTACAATTTTAATTGCAATAAAACAAAAAAAAAAAACGATGAAAAGAAACATGTTAAAATTGAAATCACAAATGAGCAACCAGAAAGCACTAGTATTTCAATAGTGGTCTGTTTTATTAAAATTAAGAGACGTTAAATGGTCAAAAAATGTCTGGTTAAGTAGTCGCTAATCATTACTTTACTTTAAGCAACGTTTATTGACCGAGCGAGCGTAGCGAGCGAAGCGTCTCTGGATCAGGTCTGGCAAAATTTGCTTTCGTGTGTTAGTTTGTACGTACTCCTCTACAGGTCGTATTTTACAACCTATCTGGATGAAATTTGGTGCACAGGTTTGAAGATTTTTTTGTAATTTTTTGCCGTCGTGTATTTCTGATTGGAGGGGTACTTCCTCCAAAATAGGGTAAAAAGGGGGCTACTGGATGTCTCCACCTTATGAGATCCGATTTCGATGGTTCTGCGGTAATGGACGACAGGCCTTACGACACAGTGGGAAAGTAGTCGCGTCGTGATGGACGACAGGCCTTACGACACAGTGGGAAAGTAGTCGCGTCGTGATGGACGACAGGCCTTACGACACAGTGAGGAAGTAGACGCGCCACTACCCGAACGCTCTCGAATTACTGCGACTAGTCGACAACCAGCGAGAGTTCAGTGACATCTCGCGTTACGACACGGTGAGGAAGAAGGCGCATCATTACCCGAACGCTCTCGAGTTACTGCGTCCATTCGACAACCAACGAGAGTTCAGCGTCATCTCGCGTTACCTCTTTACAGTGCGAGGGTTCATGACTGCCTCGTTGGTCTAGTGGTCGCAAGCGCTACTGCTGAGCATGAGGTTCTGGGTTCGATTCCCGGGTCGGGCAAAGTGTTATTGGGTTTTTCTATCTGAAATTTCTCAGTAGCAGCTCGGAGTCTCGATTTGTGCCCGGTTGATGGCAATAGGCTCGCTCCCTATTACATGGGACTCAAACATAACTGGCCAAATGTGGGTGTACCTGCTATAGGGAAACCTCTGCCCTACCCTTCGGGGAAACAAGGCTACCTATTATTACTCCACTGGAAGGCAAAGGCATCTTTTCATACTTACGAGCATTGATCACTACGCTTGTTCAAGACGGGCTGGCGATTTCGAACTTATTTTAACATATAGTTACTTATAGTCCAGGTTTCCTTACGATATTCTTCCTTCACCGATGTCAGTAATGTCCAAGTTAAACTCAGCAAGTAGGACATATAAATTGGAAAAGTAAAGTACTTCCTCGGATTCGAACCCACAACTTCGTATATGAGAGGCGAGGCCTTAACCACTGGGCTATCACGATATTATATAAGTAGGTAATGGGCATAGATATAGTTTATATATATTTCTATGGTAATGGGTAACCGATAATAAAACCGATGTGATGTAAAATTTACCTACAAGTTCATAACATGTTCAGTGTAAATTGCTTTGTTACTGCGCCGCACGGCACCGCGTCGCGCCATGTCGTGTTGTGTCGTGTCATACCGCCCTACGATCCGCAATATGTTTTTTACTCCCATAAATGTACGAGCACCAAATTACAAGCGACGCCTGAACAGGCGCTGTGTAAAAAGAAATTGTTTTTCTTTATGTATTCCGTGTCTTTCCCTCGCTCGTTGGTACATAACATGTACACGGTGCCTTTATCGCTCATGTTCGCGTTATGTAAATATTATTTAGGACACAATCACGTATGAGTGTCGTTGAGTCGTGGAGCAAACAAGGGATGGCGCTAATTAGTAACGATGGCTACTCCACTACAAACGTGTTGTGTGATCGTGTCAGGTTCTTATAAAACGGTTTGTTAGTAATGTAATTCGGTGACACTGAAAAGGATTAATAAATTGTCCTTCTTTTCCGACATGTTTTATCTGATAATACGGCGAGCATGACGGTTTGTTTCACGTGGTGGCTCATGACATTGGAGTTTTGTTATTACACGCGGTTAAGTTCCGGCTGAGAACCAGAGTTGTCGACATAGCTCACAGAATAAGCAAGCTGAAGTGGCAGTGGGCCGGCCATATTAGCCGTACAACCGATGACCGTTGGACTACACGTGTTCTTGAGTGGAGACCTTGAATCGGCAAACGTAAGGTAGGGCGCCCTCAGTCTAGGTGGAGCGACGATCTTCACACTGGTAGCTGCTGGATGAGAGTTGACGAGAATCGAGCTGAATGGCGTGCAATTGGAGAGGCCTATGTCCAGCAGTGGACTGCTGTAGGCTGATGATGATGAGGATGATACGGCTAACGCTTTATTTAGAGCTTTATTAGTAAAACTTGCTTTTCTGATTTAATTCTTTTTTCTGTCTGATACTCAGTAACCGAGATACTAATAGCGAACTGGTTTCAATACCCTGCTAAAGAAGCCAGCGAATATGTTTACACATAGCAAAATTCAAATGCTTTTTTTCTTGTACTAACGATTGAGATAAGACCTATTTCATGATATATGGGTATGGTATGGATTTTAAAATACTATGTTTGTAACAACAGTTCTGCGAACAGTAGACCTCGCGAGCACAAACTTATTTGCAACAATTAACATACCACTAAAGTTATTTAAAACAGGTTATTTATCAGGTATTTTGTTTTTAAAAACATGGTAAATATCCTGTTTTAAATAACTTTAGTAGTGAAAATAACCATGTCAGTTTAAAATCCTATAATTAATATGCCTAACCAACTTAAAAAAAACCCGACTGCGACTGTAGGTTACTAAAAAGCATTTGGTGGCAAGACGATAACTAAACAAAAATAAACTAACCCATAACTAACCAACTACTAGGTATCTGTTACACACGAGACTTTACTTTTGAAGCTACTTTACACCAAACAAAACTCAGTCACAAAATGTTCGACGGGACCTACTTAATCATTTGGCGAGCGGCGATAGCGCGATCTAGCGGTGTACAGTAGCGCCATCTAGTGACCTTATTGTAAATTGTTTTAGAGAATTGTGAAAATTATTTTCAGAATTCTCTAGTTTTGTGATAAGAAGTGGTCCTAGGTGCTCCATCAATACCTACCTAGTAGCTAAAAGGCCCATTACACTGGTGGAAAAGTAAAAGTGAGCAATAATCATTATACTCTCTTCTGCTCATCACGCCGAAGTTCCTCATCAGATCTTCAACAAATTTTTATGAGACTAATTTAAAGTAACCATTGAAAAACCAGTGCCCCCTGTTTGCCCCTTTTTGGAAGAAGTACTTCAATCAACAATCCCCGACGGCAAAAAAAAACTATAAAGTCGTAAAACCTGTATACCAAGTTTCGTTCAGATCGCTTGTAAAATACGATCTGTAGAGGAGTACCAACAAATTGACATACGAAAGCAAATTTTGCCAGACTTGAAGCAGAGACGCTTCGCTCTCTTTTTCAATTACAACTTTTGGTTAAGTGTAAACATATTAGTGCTCGTGACTGTACCTACCGCGCTGGTTAGCTGCTGACGTAACAGGTACTGATGGCGCGTGAGCGGGCCTGCCTCACAGCACTGGCACCAACTGTTGTGCGCCACATCACGTCACTTGACGTCCATGCTCTAATGAATCGTAATCGGACTACTTGGTATTGCAGTTAGTATGGAAGGCTGTTTAAACTCTGCATTCCTGATAATCTTGATTGTGCGATGCAGGATTATTTGACGTCAGGTATTGTCGTCACCGGCTACTTGTAGGTAGTTAGTTGATTTGCTACGTAGTCCGATAGCAACGTATCCAAGTGACACGCGTGACCCAAATGTTCATAGCATAGTACGAACATTCGGGTCTTAGGTTGCCTACGTAAGACGTTTTTAGCCAAAACGCGGTACTAACTTTGACCATGATGTAAAAAAAATAAGATAGGCAGCCTCACTAACGGCCGAACACAATAACCTATTTTCAGTAAAAGACAGATCGCTTTAGACGGCAGACAGTTTAATTCTATCTGTCATTGAATGTCGTCCCACAATTCCGTAAGATTCCTATTCTCTGACAGATTATTGGGACGTGAAAATCATAGATAGATAGGTTTTTCTATCTCATGTATGCCAAAACTGATGATAGATGGGTTAGCAGGTTCAGCCGTAACACAATTACTAAACCTAAAATGAACAACTCATTCAAACATGACGAGTAGAATGGACCGTGTGGCTGAACAAACAGCAGGTTGGCAGGCTTCGAGGAATTACCAACCAATTAGATGCGTCGTAAGCTTTCACATAGCACCCCTGAATAACTGAAACACACTACATCTCACACACGAACCTTTCAAAAATATGTTTTTATGTGGTATGTTTCAAACTGAAAATCAGCCTTGTATTTATTAAATAAATAGTTTTGCCAATGTGGACACGTGCGGTTGTCGGTTACATATCATTAAGGTTCTTGAAAATGTTTATATCATTGGATATTAACAAACTCAGATCAGTTTGTTAATATCCAAATTAGTTATTCCGTCTTACAGAAAATGAAATAGAACATTTTTGTAGCGAAGTTATTAAATAGTCATCTATCTATCCAACTACGATAAATTGTGAATGCACATTAATATTATATTCGTTGATAATAAACCTCAATCTGATCTAGATTGGAGCAAACTTTCGCTTGCTGATTATATTCTGTGCTTGATTATCACAAAGGACGCCATCCTTTTTGGACCAAACGTGAATGAGCCGGCCAAAAAAATGGTGCTACATTCAGTTAAAAGTTCAATTCTATCTGTTCAGTTTCCGCCTAAACATTTATATTATGGCACCGAAACTGTAGGACAATATTTGAGTTCAAAAATTGACTTTTTTGTTAAATGTAAAAGCCCATTTTTTACTTTTGGATTTTTTGTTTAGTGTAATCATTCACCATCATTTCAGTCGAAAGACGTCCACTGCTGGACAAAGGCATCCCCAAGCACCGCCACTTCCATTATTAACTAACGTCTTTCTCGAAGTTGGACTGACCTAACTGAACAGTTTGTCTTAGGTAAGCATACTCGTCCACAACTTCGAGTGTAGCGTCTCCGATCTTCATGAGTGGGTTACATGGGCATTTGACATGACCTTTGTCTTGTCCATGTTCTTTTTAAAACCAACTCTTTCGAAAGTTCTACTGAGGTCAGCTATAGTCTCAGCCATGCTCTAATAATAATTGGTTAATTGAAGGGGTAACTTCTGTTGACTTACTGCCAAGTTTAAAGAATTATCCGGAGTGACCTCCACAACTACAACTGAAGAATTTAAAGTGCCCGTATGAGTTCTAGCAACACAGATCACACAGCAAACAGAAGTGTAATTACATGGCAAAACTTGCATTCAATTATTGTATGCCATTTTACGGAAATCGCACGCGTGTAAACACTTACATGCAATTCTTGAATGGCAATAATTGAACGTACTTTATGGCATGCAATTACAGCTCTTGAACGTTCGAGCACTAAAAATAATATAATAAAAATAACACTTTTTGGAAACAATTCCTCGTGTTTAACTAGCTGTATCTTTGCAACCCATTGACCTAGAGTACTTGGGTTGGGCTCAGATTGTAAAAAACATAGCTTGCTTCACAAAAATATGGAATAAAGCGTCCCGTTATGGATAATTTTTCAAATAAAAACTGAAACAAGTACCACGGGAGTAGCACAAGGTTTTCTGGGTTGCAAACTTGGGTATAAACTACTCTCAGGGAACTTAACAACATAAAAAAACGTAGTTCCATGCGCGTTTGCGATGTTTGATGTTGTTATTGACTGGCCTATAGATAAAATCTCATCACTTTAAAAAGAAACGTGAACCCTCTTTGTCTAGATAACTCTCGGGTATCTAATAGGTAAGTACTCAATTTGAAAAGATTATCTTAACTATTTACTAGTTGAAAATAAACCACTTATATTATATAACCGGAGTTGCTGTAAAATGAGACTAATAACGAGCTGCAGTGCTAATTGATACTTCACTATGTTCATTTAGCAGTGCCGCAAGCTCGAAACACAAGTACCCGCATACAAACATTTCGACCTTTGTATGATTAAATCCTGAATATAGAAAAAAAAAAAAAGTATCCGGGTCAGTGGTACATTACTTCCATTTCAGGGTTCTTACATGTTTTATTAGGAAACACGACGCTTTAGAACATTGTAGGTAAGTATCTAGACACGCGGCAGCGTGTCGAGCCAAGTACTAGGCAAGACACGGCTGCAGTGTGTTATATTACACGAACCATTTGGAGCCACTTTTGACCCCTTAATAACTCAAAATCTATGTAACATAGACTCATGAAATTTGGTTTATTTATAAAAACCCCTTAGATTAACTAGAACTCCAAATTTCATAAATAAAACTCAAACGGTTATTGAGATATTAACGTATAAAAATCGGCATTTTTATCAACGACCCGTCACTAGACATCAAAAACATTTAACCCATTTCCGGGTGACCTAGAAAGTTGAAAAGAGATTTCCCGAAAGCAGGCCCATGGTATGATACTGTGTCAAAGCTTATTTATCAAAAATTATGTCGTATTTTTTTCAAGTCGTTTTATCAAAATTTATTTCTTCTAGCATTACAGAACCTAATAAATATTTATTTTGTTGATACTTAAAGAACTACATCCGCCATTCAATCCTAACCTGAATGTTGCCAGATGACAGACTAATCCAATAAAATAATTTGTAATCGATTGAAAATATCGATACTAACCCACATGGAGTAGGTGGAGCATCCACTACACGAGTATGTTTTAAATGCTATTTATTATACTCAAATACTGTAAAATTATGATTTTACAATAAATAAAATATTATATGGTCTGAATATACTCAACAACTTAAAAGTGTTTCGAGGCAGTAATGTTATTTTATAAACTACCAGTGATCAGAGTAAGTAGATTGATTTGAGGTCAATGAACTGGCACGTATATTAGTATGGATACGCCTCCGGGATTCCGGGATTTTGAAATTATTAAGATTTTTTAAGGAATTTCAAATGTTGTAATGTGTAGAATAAAGAATACATCAATATGAATAAGAAATGTTCAACCCTTTTGCTGTCTGTTTAATAGTATATAGGTGATCGGACTCCAAGAAAAGGATAGATATACTATAAAACAATATAATATATTTTAAATATTTATCTATCGCATTCTATAAATTTCTAATGTAGTAGTTTAAAAATCCTTACTTTAACAATATTTCATTCAATCCCGTAAGTACCAAAATGAAATCCCGGAAAAAAGGCTTATCCATGTTATGATTTCTATGACTATTCATGATGCGAGTACGTAAAATCAATCTACCTACTCCGATCACTGATAATCACCCAATCGATTTCGTCAATCGATTACCAAAATAATTAAACCTGGTAACACTGACACCATGCATAATGTCAAACTGTCAAAAATAATCTGTCAGATCAATGGCATTGTTAGCTGTTTGTTTTACGTTGATTTGAATTTATTTTTCCGTATTTACTTTATACTTATATTACGTTACGATTTAATGCTGTCAATTTAAATTGAAGCCAGAGGAACTATTGCTTATCTTTCCATGGCCCTGGGTAAGTTTATTATGTTCTCTAAATATTTATAAACACCGTCGTATTGTATAACCTCATTGATTTTAGCAGCCTATTAGTAGAAGGCCTATGTTCAGTCAGGGGTACGTCGCGCGTCGTCAGCTGTAAATGTCTATAGTATGATGTAATTATATAGGATAAGTAAATACACTGAATTTTTTTACCTTTTTCAGGTATGACGATGACATGTGTTATTGCAAGACTTGACATTATTGATTATATTATCTACAACTCTATCCCAAGTATTACTTGCTCAGCAAAATCTAAGCATATTATGTTATGTATGTGGCATGTCAACTGCAAGTCACAGAAGTCATCAGGTTAGTGTTTTTAAAATGGCAGAATTACTATGAGTGATATAATTATTATACAAAAGTAAATAAACAACAATAAGAGTATTTTCTTACTTTCTAGGTTAGGTATACATTTGGATAAAGTTTGTCATGCTTACTGAGAGAGGCTGCTACCAGAGATGTTTATAGGCAAGCAAGTGATGATAAAAACAGAGCCACCCTAGACTGTAAAAGATTTACCCATAATAGATCAAAACAATAATCTGGCTACGCTGCTTTCATACCATGACTACGTTATGAGAATGAAGCTGAAGCCGTTTTAAATTCTATGAGAAATAAAATGTTTTTAGTATTTAGGTATTGTTGTGTTATTTGTTAAAGTAAACCTTCCTATAGAAGCACTGAAAATGCTGCTGCCAATGAGATTATTCATCTTTAATTAAGAGAGTTGGCTAAAATAATGTTTATGCCATTAAATCTTTCATATTTAGCGCGCAAGATTATTAATTTACCTTTATAAAATTCAAGTCTGTAAATGCGATAATCGCCATTTTGATGACAGTCGAGGTCGAGGCTAAAAAACATAAAAATTGGGGATTGCGAACATCCAAACTCCACCATAAGGACAGCGACTATTACAACATTTAATTATTTGACGAATTCATCCATTTTTCAAGTTAAATAAGTAGTAGTAATGAAGTTTTTGATATCAAAAGTCGAAGATTCGCGCCAATCGTGCGTGTTTACATTTTAACTTTTCACAATTAACACACATACACATATCTGATACGACTTTAAATGTGACAAATGTGATTAAAAATATTATAAGTAACTAGAAAATGCCCAGATCTTTACTTATTATACGAACACATGTTCAATAACACGTAATATTCATTACTACTACTCAATTTGTGTTAAAAATCGTCGATCATTGTTTTTTTTTTTATTGTAATGATGTGCGAAAACGATTATGCCAAACGTTTTTTTTTTTTCAATTTTGATTGTCTCGATTAATTTATAATTATGTCGAATGTCTGAAATCTATACTTGAAAATTAAAATAAAATTGTTTTAAGCATTAAATACAATAAACATTGTTTAAAATAATTATTTATACTTTTCTAGTGTAATTTTAATCGTTTTTAGGACATTCAATATAAAACGAGTCAACACACAGAACGAGGATAGATACTTACCTCATTTATTGAATTTCGCGCCGAATTGTTTCTATTTATTTGAATTTAAATTCGGAACGTTGTTCAAAATTATTTTTAATTTATTGGACAATTATTTACTGTGGATTTTATTTTTGATACTTTCTGATATAGAATGCCTAGTATACATTTTTTAGGTAGGCTTAAGAAAATTTTGTTTGGGAATGATGTTAAATTAATTATATAAATTAGGTAGGTATTCCGCAAACACTTTTAAATGACGTCTATATTTTTAAATTGAAACTTTTATTACATCGTCTCAAACTTTTTCGTCTGTGTGTTGCATGTCACGTGTCGGTCGGCCGCGGAGTAGGGATAAAGTGAAAGGCGATCGTCAGAGCAGCCAAGGCCAATATGGCGGCGCCTATAGTTCGCAGCAGCTGACCGTGTAAAGTTTCACTTTTACCGTGGTTTCATAAAACCAACAATCATTTTTTTTTAGTTGTATGAGTTTGATAGTATTTGTTTTTAATAGGATAATCTTACTCGAGTAATAGAAATTGTTTATTTTTGAGGTAGTTTCAAAACGAAATTTAAAAAAAACTGCCCAAGTGTATGTCGGACTACGCACAGTGAAGGGTTCCGTAATTGGGATGAATATTTACGCATAAACATTGCATAGTATCAATTTTATCGACTGCAAAAATAAGTTTGTATTTCTCGAAAAAACTATAACAAACAAAGTTAATTCTGCGGTTGTAACCGAAAATAAACTGTATCTCAAAAATTATTGACTTCAAAAGCAAAGTCACTTAGAAACATCTTAACATTTTAATTATGAGATCCAACAATACACGCTTTATATGCATAGATTTTTTTCATCTCTCGGTTATATGTAAGTATGGAGAATGCCACCCCCACTATTATGTTTATCGTAATTTCACTACACCATTGTTTAACGGTGCAAAAAATACACCTTTTTCAAAATTTTCATCGATAGAGTGTAAATAGTCTCCATGTTAAATGACTGTATGACATCCGGACGCACGGACAGACGAACTTGACGAAATTAAGAGGTCCGTTTTTTTACGGATTTTGATTATCAAGTTTTGGCATGTATTGGCATGAAATTGATGTCTATAACAATTGATCTACAATATTATTATATTATTATTTGGAATAGCTGCCATCTTAAAATCCAGAATGTCCATCTAATTCGATATCAGCACTATCTCCCGAAAACCATGAAAATGACAGTCATGACGACAAATTTTCAAATGGGGTTAAAAACTGCCACTTGCTCACTTCAGATGGCGCTGATCTCCAGCGTCTTATAATTTGACAGCTAACTATACATTTTTGATTCGAATGCCAAAAGTTGATGTAAATTCCTGAATTTCATGACTGAATTCAAAACACCCCGTCGAGTCAACTGATGTGTCACGTGTCAAAATCTTGGTCCCTAATGTTAGGCGGCAGTGAATTCATTTCATTCATTCTCTGATCTCGAAAAACGTTGTTACAAACGTCAGGTTGGTATGTTCAAGGTAGTTGGTAGGTTGGTACTATGCTTGAGACGTTTTTGAATTGATAGATCGTATGACTATTGTTTTAGGGACTATTGTCGTTTAATTATTATATAAACTTACGAATAGTTAAGTCCATAGTGAGGTCAAAATGTAAATCCAAGGGGCGGCTGCAACGGCGGCGGTGATCTCTCGCGTCCGGCCCTGGTTCAGGCCATGGTACGGAGCGAGAGGAAATGGCAGGCCGTTACCTCTTTCTGCGAAGCGGTAATGCTCGCGAAGGAGGAGGCGGAACGCGTGAGGTAGAGGCAAAGTTCGCGCCCTCACGCCCCTAACCGCTGCAGGAGGAGACGCCCGGGGCGGGAATCGCGAGCCGATTTCCGGCCACCGTAGGCGCGGGCTTGCGAACGGTGAGCAATGGGTAGCTCGCCGTCCGATAAGGACCAAGCCCGGGTCGACGGCGCGTTGTGTTCCACGCGCGCCTCAAAGAGATGTCAGCAGAAATGACGGGATCCGCTAGGGCCAATGCCTGTCGGGGGTTCGCAGAAAACCGATAGGGACATCGTGGCCCCCGGCAACAGGGCAACCGAAGGAACACGGGTGGGTTTTAGTCAGTAAGAGTCTGATACGCCCTCCCGCTCCGCCCAGAGCGGGAGAAGATACTTAAAAAAAAAAAGGGGCGGCTGTAAAAATTAAATAATTAAATCATACGTGAGAAGGAACTTTGTTCCTGACGGGGTCAAAGTCAAAGTCAAATCATTAATTTCAAATAGGCCCATGTATGGCACTTTTGAACGTCAAAAATTACAAAATAATAAAATTGATTCTATTCGCCCCTTCCAAAAGGTAGTTTTCGTATGGAGAAGAATGGGCAAGAAACTCCACCGTTACTCTTTTAAAATGTTTTACAATTGTTTGTATATGTACGTACATTTGTTAAATAATAATTATATGTGAAGACGGTGCACCTAGAATAAAATTACTATACCACAATAGGTAAAAAGAATTAAAAATGAAACAACGACAGATAATTTAATATGTGATAGATACATGGTGCTCACATATTTACAAACATTGTAAAAGTAGACGATTTTCCTAAAATTTTACAATTAATAAGTCAGTGTGTGAGGAAGTAATCACAGAATGTAAAATCAATGTCATAAAACACAAAGTAATAAATTTTACAATTAAATTAGCAAACAGTTTGATTTTGTCTTGATTCTAAATTGTCCTATGGAGCAGGACCAGCATGTTTCCAAGCACTCTTATCTTGGATATAATCCTCTAATTTGTAATATGCTTGTTTACAAAGTGTATTTTTAATATGAGTTTTAAATTTTCTTTCATTTAATTGCAAAATGTCACAAGGTATTTTGTTGTAACATTTAACACAGTACCCCATAAAAGATGTATGTACTTAAGATAATCTAAAAAATGGTTGATCTAGTTTATCTTTATTTCTAGTATTAAAATTATGTCCATCACTTATTTTATTAAAGAGATGTGGATTTTTCCTTACATACATAATTATTATAATTATTTTCATAAATGAATTGGCAAGGTACCGTCATAATATTAATCCTTTTAAAAAGTTTCCTGAGAGATTCGCGGCGACGTAGATTATAAATGGCTCTGATAGCTCTCTTTTGCAAAATAAAGATGGATTCAATGTCAGCAGCCCGACCCCACAGTAAAATACCATACGACATAAGGCTCCCCGACTGTACACGTTTTTTTTAATAATAATACTTGCCGCGCCGGCTCAGCGATCTGACATCATTGCGGAAAATTGTAACAATTGTTACGAAAGAAATACCTACATTCTTACACAATATTGCTACGCATATTTACAAAAAGAATTTAATAGATCACGTTTGATTGACGAATAATAATAATTTCTTTACAAAAAGTAATGATATCCCATCAAAAACATAAATGTGAAAATGGGAGCCAAATTCCATAAATATGGTTGTCGACTTCGCCGACAAAAGAATTGAAATCTAAATGGGTGCCAAGTTCTGTAGATAATCCTGAAATTTATTTATAAGAACATGCAACTTTCTAAAATAAAATTAAAACACAAATTCTTGTTTTTTCTGCTATAACAATGTTTGCTATTTAAAAATATTACTTCTTAAATTTGAACAGTCGAATTATTTACACAAAGCACTTAGGATAAATTGAAGCTCAAGATTTGACTTGGCTAGTTTTTACCAGCAAGCTGAAATTTTAGAGAAAGAAGATATTTTGACCTTACAGTTACAATAAGAAACAGTAACTTGCGCATAACATAAAGAACAAATATATAAATACGCCTAGGTAGACAGTCAAAGCTGTAAACAGTTACAATAAGAAACAGTAACTTGCGCATAACATAAAGAACAAAGATATGAATATTTTACTTTATTTATTTGGCTCACCAACAATTAAGTACACCGATACAAAGATATGAGATACATGCAATAAACTTATAGACTAGTGTACAAATTTCTTACAGGTAAGCACATCATGAATTACTTATTTGATGTTGAGTGCCTACTTAAAATTAAATAATAATAATTAAATATGCCTAGGTAGACAGTCAAAGCTGTAAACTCGATAAAAAAATAGCGTCCAACTGTTAGCCGCTTAATGCACGCACACTAAAAAAGTAAAATTACAGCACAATGACGTGGCGCGAGTGTAAGACGTAGCTGTAATGCACACCAGCATAAAAAAGTTACCCTGTTTGTTTTAGTTCTTTTGCACCGCGACACTGTAGACAAATATAAAGATGATAAATTGATTAGCCAAATATAAGATAACTTGTATGTAAAAACTAGCCAAGTCAAATCTTGAGCTTCAATTTATCCTAAGTGCTTTGTGTAAATAATTCGACTGTTCAAATTTAAGAAGTTATATTTTTAAATAGCAAACATTGTTATAGCAGAAAAAACAAGAATTTGTGTTTTAATTTTATTTTAGAAAGTTGCATGTTCTTATAAATAAATTTCAGGATTATCTACAGAACTTGGCACCCATTTAGATTTCAATTCTTTTGTCGGCGAAGTCGACAACCATATTTATGGAATTTGGCTCCCATTTTCACATTTATGTTTTTGATGGGATATTCATTACGGACGACACCTAACTTCGTATCATAGTGCATTCGAAATAAAAATTTATCTTCTATTAGCAACGCGACGCGAGGTAGCGAGGTGAATATGACCATGAATACAACTTTGTCTAAATTAAGTCCTAGGTTCTGACTGGGATTATTGTGCTGGAATATTTGCGTCATATTGTAAGTACTCTATGATATGCAACTCCTTCTGCTCGTACTCTTAGTCGGCGACTGATAGTGCGCGTCACATAGATAGATACTCATAATTGACGGCGCGCAGTATTATCTGAGGGGAAGTGTCGCCGCAATCAATGGATAGTGAGCACATTGAGCACATTGAGCTAGAATAATATGCTCTTGCTTGTGTTTATAACAAAAACACATTTTTAACGCCTTTTCATAAAGATAATGTTTTTTTATAAAATCCGAAAAGGCAGCCATAAACTCATCATCACGGCACTTATACGCGGAGAGAAAAAAGAACTCTCGGTCCAATTTGTCGGCCCCTCAGTCGGTGCCGCCTTCAAATACATATTTCATTAGGGAGCCGGACCACTTAGAGATCCTCGGGCTGAATCAAAGAGAAATTATATAACGTTTCAATAAATGAACAACTCTTTTGGCGAAACACACTCCGCTATAAAAATAAGGAAACTCCCTGAACACACAATTTGTATGGTTGCCGCGGTCGCGTACTCACTGTGGTTAATATCTGAATAGATGCATCGAAATAAATGGAAATGGTAAACAATTATTGATGTTTGGGTTCGATACGTGGAGAACTGAGACACTTTTGGCACCCCTGCACCTTCCATCTGCCACATGCGATGACGAACAGAAGCCGCGCTGATCTTGTGTCGAGGCACAAATCATCGCACACCACTAGCGAGTCTCGTCACTTATGAACTGAAGCCGCGCTGATCTAGTGTCGAGGCACAACTCATCGTACACCACTACGTCGCTTATAAACAGAAGCCGCGCTGATTTTGAGTCGAGGCACAACTCATCGCACACCACTAGCGAGTCTCATCACTTATGAACAGCAGCCGCGCTGATCTAGTGTCGAGGCACAACTCATCGTACACCACTACGTCGCTTATAAACAGGAGCCACGCTGATTTTGAGTCGAGGCACAACTCATCGCACACCACTGCACCTTCCATCTGCCACATGCGATGACGAACAGAAGCCACGCTGATTTTGAGTCGAGGCACAACTCATCGCACACCACTAGCGAGTCTCATCACTTATGAACAGCAGCCGCGCTGATCTAGTGTCGAGGCACAACTCATCGTACACCACTAGCGAGTCTCGTCACTTATGAACAGCAGCCGCGCTGATCTAGTGTCGAGGCACAACTCATCGTACACCACTAGCGAGTCTCGTCACTTATGAACAGCAGCCGCGCTGATCTAGTGTCGAGGCACAACTCATCGTACACCACTACGTCGCTTATAAACAGAAGCCGCGCTGATCTTGAGTCGAGGTACAACTCATCGTACACCACTAGCGAGTCTCGTCAGTTATGAACAGCAGCCGCGCTGATCTAGTGTCGAGGCACAACTCATCGTACACCACTACGTCGCTTATAAACAGGAGCCACGCTGATTTTGAGTCGAGGCACAACTCATCGCACACCACTGCACCTTCCATCTGCCACATGCGATGACGAACAGAAGCCACGCTGATTTTGAGTCGAGGCACAACTCATCGCACACCACTAGCGAGTCTCATCACTTATGAACAGCAGCCGCGCTGATCTAGTGTCGAGGCACAACTCATCGTACACCACTAGCGAGTCTCGTCACTTATGAACAGCAGCCGCGCTGATCTAATGTCGAGGCACAACTCATCGTACACCACTACGTCGCTTATAAACAGAAGCCGCGCTGATCTTGAGTCGAGGCACAACTCATCGTACACCACTAGCGAGTCTCGTCAGTTATGAACTCGGACGAGCGCGATACGTTCAGTAATCGTTCGGTCAACGACCACATTGTTGAACAACCAATTCCGTACTTATGAAGCTGCACCGCGCCATTATTGTTCCGCTAGCAAAAGTGAGGTTTAATTCAGAACGAGTTTCAAATTTGAGGCAAATTGCAGCTTTACGGTGAATCTGCACATATTCCCGGCACGGACTGAGCTAGCTGGCTGAGGATTAACGGACATATTACGGAATCAACATGCAACCCGTTTAAAAAAAAAACCTTGAGTTTTCCACGTTTTTATTGATTACTGGATGCTCTTATGCCGAAGTATATGTGAAAATCTCCTGGACATAATAATGTAGAATGTAAATGAAACTTTTAGATTCACTAATCTTACTACAACTATTGTTACTGTTTCCTCCACCAGACCTCGTGGCTAAGTACTAACAGCCGCACGGGTCGATTCATCAGGTTAAGCTACGCTTGCCGGGGTTGGTCCGTGGTTGGGTGACCATTTTACATACCGAGACTCCTCCGTGCCTCGGAAAACACGTTAAGCTGTTGGTCCCGGCTGTCATTCGTGGATCTTTGACAGTCGTTACGGGTCGTCAGAAGCCCTAAAGTCTGACAAACAGTCTTATCAAGGGGTATCGTATTACCTAGTTACTGGGTTGTGGAGGTCAGATAGGCAGTCGCTCCATGTAAAATACTGGTATTCAGTTGCATCCGGTTAGACTGGAAGCCGACCCTGACATAGTTGGGAAAAGGCTTGGCATATTGACTGTTTCCTCCACACCGTCTTCTGGTAATAAAGACTGTTAGATTACACTGCTGGTCATTTTTATGGGATCCATGAATAAGAAGGCGTATTTGTAACCTTTTGTTCCAACACATTGTAAAAAAAATTAACAATCGCGAGCCGGTTGATGTGGCCGCGATCAGCAACAGGTCCGGAAGTAGCGGCTTTTTCTCTAATACGGAGTTGTTCCTCAAATGTCCCGATATCAACAATACCTTCCTACTTGAGATACTATAGCTCCGTTTCCTACGAGCGGCGTCTGTGTTGATTGTAGGGTTGTATTTTTATTTCTTTGTCCGGAGCCTCCTAACGACATCGCTGTGCGCTATTGTAAACCGTCTTGTTCACTGGAAGAGTGTTACGGCTTTGAATCTTTTCAACACTGGAACGATGTCGTTGCATTTGTGGAACTTTTTAAGATTTTTATGAATAGTTCAAACTTGATGCTACACTATGCTCTCTTTTATAAATATGAAGCTTAGTCGTTCGCTGCTAATGAGGCCGGAGGCGACTCCGCGGGGCTGCAACATGTGCTATGTGAGTGAGTTGACGTGTGTGTTTGTTACAGCATCCTGTTCGCGGACATCTGCGGCTTCACTTCCCTGTCCGACCAGTGCACCGCCGAAGAGCTGGTGCGCCTGCTCAACGAACTGTTCGCCAGGTCAGTCACGAGCCACACCTATTAAGCTTACGGTCAAACTAAAACTCAAGGCATTTATTTCAAATAAACCAATTTCAGCTACTTTTGAATTGTCAAATGGTAGATCAGTCAGAAAGATAAAGCTAGTTGCCCATTCCAAAGCGTAGTAGGTTCCTATAGAGAGGGAGGAACGGGCAAGAAATTCCACGCACATTCTTTTTACCCGACTACGGCAAAGCCAAAAGGAAGGGTTATGATTTTAGCAGTCTATGTATGTATGTTTGTATGTATGTATGTTTGTATGTATGTATGTTTGCTTTTACGTGTGTTCCACCGTAGCGCCTAAACTACTGAACCGATTTTGATGAATGAGGTATCAATAGATATGTAATAATGGTCCGGGTGACATAGGCTATATAATTTTTCCCTAAATTTAATTTGGTGGACTTTACACGTAAATATCTAACCTCGAAAAAAAAAATGGGATGATCATGACATGTTTGGTATCAAAAGAAAGGACAAATATACAAACATACAAACTTTATTTTTTTATTAATCAAAATATTGTTATAAAATATTGGTTACATCATTCATGTTGAATTATATAACAATGTAATAAAAAAATAAACTTTAATAAAAAACTTTAACCCGACTACGGGAAAATAAAAATGATCTAAAAAGTACGAAACAAGCAAATATTTCAGACAGAAATCAAGACACAGGTACAAAAATGGTCAAGGTAAAGCCGTGGTCGCATGCCTGTATACCATGTTGGTGCCAAGAACACCTACAAAATTATAATGGCATGCGACGACGGCTTTACCTTGACCATTTTTGTACCTATGTCTTGATTTCTGTCTGAAATATTTGCTTGCTTCGTACTTTTTAGATCATTTTTATTTTCCCGTAGTCGGGTTACAGTTTTTTATTAAACTTTATTTTTTTTATTTTATACTTCTCTTACTCTTTTTAAATAAGAGTCGAGTAATACAATAGTTCAGTAATTAACCCATTTAAATTCCAATAGCAGTGCATAGTGCTTTGGACGAAACCATAGAGCGATTTATTTCGACGCCAACACCATATATATCGATATCGAGCTTCGAAGAAATCCAAAATATAAATATTTCGTTGTACTTGTTTTTCTTCATAAGAGTGGAATTACAAATCGGTACTACTTATTAAGATTTGATTAACTGCACGTTGGTAACATCTTGCGATACTACGTAGCGCAGTCTCACTTTTGCTTGTTTTTAACGATTTAAACATATTTGTTTACTTTGAAAATATAATATAATATACATATTTGTAATGTACTCGTCAAGACCTTTTTTTATAGCAAACATGTCATGATCATCCCATTTTAATTTTTTTTTAGGTTGAGTGTAAAGTCCACCAAATTAAATTTAGGGAAAAATTATATAGCCTATGTCACCCGGACCATTATTACAAATCTATTGATACCTCATTCGTCAAAATCGGTTTAGTAGTTTAGGCGCTACGGTGGAACACACGTAAAAACAAACATACATACATACATACAAACATACATACATACAAACATACATACATAGACTGTTAAAATCATAACCCTTCCTTTTGGCTTTGCCGTAGTCGGGTAAAAAGACGTGCATGGTAAAAGCGTCCGCAATAAAAATATAAAAACAAAACATATCAAAAATTAAAATAAACCGTGGCAGCTAAGAGATGACCAGTCCCTACTGACGGCGCCCGTTCACGAACATGACACATGGATCAGCACCATTTAGCTCAACCATTTTGAAGGGAACTTAATGATCCAACACACACGCCACCATCAGCGAGACATTTGAGTGAGCATGACATACTCTCAGCCACCAGGGCACATTCAAGTCAATGAAAGACGTACTCATTAAATGGTAGCTTTATAAAATGTACATGTTCACAGTGCTCACATATACAATTATACACTACAAAGAGATTAAATTATACAAACCAAATATAGTTTTTACAACTGCAACTGCAACTTCAGCAGCTGCAACAATATTTTCGAATGCTAATCAATTAGTTTATGCGCCCTTGTGGAGCTAAACCAGCGCTGAGCCAAGCATTTATATCAGCGTTGTAACCCCCAAACTTTATAATATGCTTGGCTGCATAGTGTGCGTTTTATACAAGATTTAAGTTTCGTTTCATTCAGTTGGAGTATGTAGGGAGGTGTTATATTATAACACTAGCTTTTGCCCGCGACTTCGCCCGCGTGGATGTCGGAAAATATCCCACAGGAACGTGCTACCGGGATTCTGAGTATCCTATGTCCTAACCCAGGTCATGGCCTATCCGTATGCCTTTCATCTAAATCCGTTCAACCGTTATGGCATGAAAGCTTACAAGCAGATAATAAATCTGTTTTTGAGTTCCGTATCTCAAAATGAAAAATTTTAACCCTTTTTTTATTGGGAAATTATCAAATAACTTCTCCCGCTCTGGGCGGAGCAGAAGGGCGTGTCAGACTCTTACTGACTAAAACCCACCCGTCTTCCTTCAGTTACCTGTATGTTGCCAGGGGCCACAGTAGCCCTTTCGGACAAACCCGCAACCCCGGCAGGCATCGGCCCTAGCGGACCCCTTCAGTTGTGCTGACATCTCTGAGGCACGCGTGGAACACAACGCGCCGTCGAACCGGGTTTGGTCCTTATCGGATGGTGAGCTACCATTGCTCACCGTCCGCAAGCCCGCGCGCCTACGGTGGCTGGGAATCGGCCTGCGATTCCCGACGCCTAGGGCGTTCCTGCGGCGGTTAGGAGCGTGAGGGCGCGTTTGCCTCTCCCTTACGCGTTCCGCCTCCTCCTTCGCGAGCATTACTGCTTCGCAGACGCAGGTGCATTACTACCATGCCCTCTCGCTCCGTACCATGGCCTGGATCAGGACCGGACGTGAGAGATCACCGCCGCCGATCGGCTCCACGAGGACACGGCGATGCTCCGCTCAAGCCGGGCAGACCTCCACCATACTGCTCCACCATGTCCTCCGGGCGATCCACACCTTGGTGACACCCGGGCGTTCCCTCTTGCCTTATCCGAAACAGGAACCTTCCAAAACAACCGTACCCGAGGAGGACCAGCGTCAGGCAGAAGGTGAGGACGCCGTGGCGCCTCTCTAGCCACTCCTCAAAGACGGACCAAAATTTAAATCTTTAAAGGATGACTTCGTTGTCTCTCAAGACCCTTTGTCTCAGGAACGCGTAGAGGCTTCAAGTTGAAATAGATATCAAAAACTTAGATTACGGTCTCTTGGAGCTGTAACGAAAATCAAACTTCGCAGTTAACGCAATAAATAAATACGGCCATTTATGCTGCATATTTAGGCCCTCGCAAATAAACCTGTCCATTTGGTACTTCCCGTTGGCCCGGAAGCATGAATTTTTGCGAGAAATAAGGTCAAGTAAAGAGGAAAATCGGAAAATTGGTAATTTAAAGTTATATAATTATGAACTGCAAAGTTAAGTTTCTTCTTCAAAATACATAAGCCGTGTCTTGAAGTAGCATTAAGTCTGTTTCATTACTCTATTAAAAGTTATTTAAGTTAAGTTTGTCCTTCAATCCAGATTTGGAAATTCGAGTAGCCGCAGCAAGCACAGCTTTGAAACGGAACCCTGAGGGCGCAAGTCCTACTCGCACTTGCCCGGTTAAAAAAAAAATCCTTTTTAAATATGATTCTAAATGCCTTTCTTAAAATACTAATTATTCATTTTACTATTATTATCACCATCTACTCTTGCCGCCATTGAACACATAATACCTACATGTTAGAAACGTTAGTTTATGAGTTTAAATCTTAACAACTTTTGACCGAGTGAGCCTATTTTAATGAAAGTACCTGGGCGACCGAGCTCTGTTCTGGTGAAAATCGAGAATGCTCATTTAATAGTAAAGGATAGTGCCTACTAATTCCATACTGCCATGATAGTAGGTACTGTGAGCAACTAACTTGGCTGCGGCACTCGGAATCGTGTGTAGTGTAATAAATTAAAGAAACTTTTGGAAAAACAGACTATAATTAAACCAACAGTATAAAGCAAAAGACAATATTACGCGACCGGCGCCAGGGGCTCAACTAGTTTTTCTTACATTGACAAATGCACACCATATAAAAATCCTAATTTAAATATATAATGTTCGAATGTTCGGATACCATAGCGTTCTTGCCAGCCTGCATAATGTGTGAGGTTGAATTCCAATGATAAGTCCTCACATGAGCTACGCCCCACTTGAATAAAGGGATCAGGCAGAGACCTTTATTCAAAGTATCTGAACAATCGTACCCTTCCTGCCTATACCTAAAAGAAACGTTACCTAACGATGGCAATTAAAATACAAGGTGAGGTCTTTCTCTTGCAGGAGAAGGCTTAAGTCAGGACGTACGAATCGCAAAGTCCTGATACCAGGCTAGGTAAATGACAATATGTGCTAACTTGCACTTAAAAAATTAACATACTCCTGCTTAAACCTCACTGTACCAAAACCACCGCAAAAGATACAGCAAGCCTCTGACAACAAACAAACAGATGTGACAGTTCACATCTACCCAGAGGGGGTTTATGAAAATGAACTCTACATCCTAAGCCTTAACTCCATCGGACATAATTGAGCCAGAGGGAACGAAGGATCAAGAAGTAAGCGCTCAACAACATTAAAACTTCACGACCATACTCCAGAGGGAAAATCTCAAAACCTCATTTTATCCTCACAAGACTCAATCTTTACCAAGTGTCAGTTAGCTCTGACTAAACTGTGAGACCTCAGTCATAAGTTGAACCAATTGTGTCAACTAGACACACCTTGCAAGGGCTATGCCCCCGTTAGCGAGGCTGGTGTCAACCTAGACAGAGTACTTCCCCTCCCTCCATAAGGGGTCACAGTTTCCAAAAATATTTGCCTCTTCTAACTCGCATTAATAAATTCTGGAGTACGTTCATGCTAATTTAGACGAGACGACACATAACATTGAAGACGCAGACAGTGGCTCATTCCCTCCGACTTCTCAGCGATGTGAGGAGTGACAATACCTCACTCGCTCCCGGCAGCGTCCGATGATTGCTCCCCATAATATGAAACGAGAAACAAATTATAATGCATTAAAATCATATTTCACATTTATCACTATAATAATGTGTCAAATGATGTTTACATCTAAATGACATAATATGACAATAAAATAAATGACATAAAAACTAATAATTAAATTCTACTATGAAAAGGTTTTAATCTATTGATAGGGGTAAAATCGCTGAACTTCTATATTTTAAAAACTCGTATTCTAAAATGTAAAACTTTTTTATAAAATGTCTATAAACTTTCGACCTTCTTTTAAATTTGTTGATTTTCGGTACGAAGTTTTTAATTATTCTCACATACGACTCCTTATTTTTATTTGGTGCTCTTCTTGAATTGTTTTTAGCACGTTGTTGTCGAAATGTGGCATTCAGAATTTTTATACATTTATGTTCCTTATGGGTAACATAAACTTGAACATTTGTGGTCTCGGCCATTTGAAGACTTTCAACATGTTTGACCAAGTCAACGACTACTTCACCATCCCTCTCTTTCTCTATGACTGAACATGACTCCACGTCATCCTCAGAAATATTTTCATTAATTTGATCAACGACGAAGTTATGTGTAGGAGTTTCCTCATCGTGACCAATACCTTCCTTTGACAATGACACATTTTGATCTTCTGAAATATTGGATAGATAAATAGATTGGATAAATGGTTTAATATTTGGACTGGACTGACCCGATTCATAAATTTCTTCCATGTGTTCGTCTTCGAACACTTGAAGTGATTCATCTTCATCATCATCGTCCTCTCTGCCCTCTTGGCAGCTTTGCATTCCTTCCAGTGGGTCATCCTGTCTTCCACTAGAAAATAAATTGGTGTGATTATCTACATTCACATTCGCTACCTCTTCCTGTCTACGTTCATCAGGAATTATTTGTGCAATCTCCTCTTCTTGCACCCTATATATTTCTTTGTGGCATTTGCACGGGAACTCTGCCCTTAGCTTGTCACATAATAACTCAAAGGATATACCGTCGTGGTATATAGATTTATGGAAGTACATCGTTGGACCTTCCAAAAATGCGCGTACTATGAGCGCCCAATCACTATTTCGCCAATCATTGTTGGTGGCCATCAGCTTGAACGCTGTAATAAATTTCTCGAGGCATACGCCGTTTATGCTGGAGAAAACCTGCATTTGCAGAGCCATCTTGCACTTTTTACAAAAAATTAATAATAAAACCACTCAGCTTTAGACCCGGCGTATCTCGTATCCTTTCTCAGCAAAGTCCGGAATTATGCGCCTCCATCATTTGTGACGACTACACTTTAGAAAGGCGCCTCCACCATTTGTGAGCAACTAACTTGGCTGCGGCACTCGGAATCGTGTGTAGTGTAATAAATTAAAGAAACTTTTGGAAAAACAGACTATAATTAAACCAACAGTATAAAGCAAAAGACAATATTACGCGACCGGCGCCAGGGGCTCAACTAGTTTTTCTTACATTGACAAATGCACACCATATAAAAATCCTAATTTAAATATATAACGTTCGAATGTTCGGATACCATAGCGTTCTTGCCAGCCTGCATAATGTGTGAGGTTGAATTCCAATGATAAGTCCTCACAGTACTTACTAATTCCATGCTGCCATGATCATTATTCTACTGTCAAAAATGTAATGTTCTAAACTTTGGGCGACCGAGCTCTGCTAGGGTGAAAATACGGAGAAAACTAATTTTCCCAGATATTAGACCTAGCTAGATCGATTTTTCGCCCCCGTAAACCCCTATATTGCAACTTTCAGCGAAATCGTTAGAGCCGATTTCAAGAACGTGAGTAGAGATCTTTAGACAAACGAATAAATATTATTATATACAAATATCGCTCGTTTAATAGTATAGGACAAAAAACTAAATTTTAATTCAAGTTACGGACTATGACTATACATATTTCAAATCCCTTAAATCTCGTAAAAAGAAGGAAAAAAAATACATGCGAATTTTAAAATCATCGCCTATTCCCTCTCGAGGGATGATTTTTGAAAAACGCAGACATACGTAGTTCTTTTAGAGTAAAATAGTTTAGAATCTGTCACTATAAAACTGTTCCGTCAAGGAGGAAAAAGTCATTCTGTATTATATTAATTGTGGCGTTAATAAATGTGTACCATCCATATAACCTCTTGATTTCAATAATACAAGATACGTGTGAAATAGATCTTATCGACAACGGATTGTAGGTTTGATAAAACAACTCTAACGGAAGTATATTTTTACGAAAGCAAAATATGAAATCCCTTTTATTTTCATTATTATTCGTGTTCGTGGCTCGTTGCTTGTCGCCTCCGGGATACAGCAAGTCGTTCATTATTCAACAAAAATTACAGAGAATCATCCATGATTAGCGACGACAGCGACGAGTTTATTCTTTTTGTTAATTTCATCGTAATTGATGGAGGGAAAGGTTGCGACAGTACGGTTCGAGAGAAATACTTATCTCAACCACAGAACAAATAATAGTACTAATGCAACTAACCAAGAAGTCAGGGAGTCAGGCAGCTGCTGTGCCGGCCGAGCAACGAGACAATATCTCCGTAGGAAGAGCACGCAGATCAGAGGTTGCATTCATTATCGAACCGGAGCCGATGACTTACTGTGTACGTTTATTAAACTGTACTATTGAAATCAAGAGGCTATGAGGATCAAACACATTTATTAACACCACAAATTAATATAATATAAACGACTTTTTCTTCCTTGACGGAACAGTTTTACAGTGACAGATTCTAAACTGTTTTACTCGAATCTTTTAAAACACTGTCATGTAGGTACACAATCTCCATCACCCACCCTTAATCTATAGCATGATGCACGCGCAAGATTACATAAAGTACCTACTTAACATATTACCTGCATGTGCAAAAAATACTAAACAGAAATAAAATAAAATTATCTATTACCTATGTATAACAAGTCAAAATAAAATCACATCAAAAAGAATGTTAGATAACTTCGTAACATCATTTACATTACATTGCTTGTCCCCTTAATAGATATTTTTTCTGAAAATAGCTTTAGTTTTGTGCCTGGTAAAGATTTTGTTAACATATCTGCTACCATTTCTTGTGGAGGCATATATTTTACCTCAACCGCCTCATTGCTTCGCGAACGTAATAAAACCTAATGTCGATGTGTTTAGTCCTGCTATGGTTCATCTTATTTCTCGCTATTTTATGTGCTGATTGGTTGTCGTAAATGACTACCGGTTTGTCACAAGTCCCCTTTGTTTTTTTTTTTTTTAATCTTAAATATATGGCTTCTTTCAGTGCTTGACTGAAGCCTATATATTCTGCCTCTGTGGAAAACAGCGCCACGCACCCTTGCTTATGACTTTCCCAAGATACTGTATTATCTCCTAGTCTAAAAATTAAACCTGTACAGGATTTCCTATCATATGACCCACCCCAATCCGCATCCACGTAGCCATTTAATTCTAGATTACCCGTTTTTTTAAACGTTAGTCTATAGTTCGACGTACCCTTTAAATACCTAAGCACCCATTTAGCACATTTAAAATGTAATTCATTGTAACATGAATTAAATTGTGAAAAAACACTAACGGCGTGCGCGATATCGGGCCGAATACTTTGAGCTAAATAATTAAGGCAACCTATGAGAATTTGATATGACAACTTACAACCGGAATCTGAAGTTTTCTCTAATTTGAGACCTATTTCCATTGGGGTAATGACTAGTTTACAATCCGTCATATCAAAATCCTTCAAAACATAAAGAACGTACTGTTATTGATCAAGATAAATCGTGTTTTTATTTCTTCTAAGTCTCATGCCTAACACGTTTAGCAGGCCCTAAATCCTTAATTTTAAACCTTTTACGCAAGCCATTCTTTAATTTTTGCTTTTCTGTTTCGTTATTTTTGGAATAAATATAAAAATTTCATCGACATATATGACTGCTGCTATTCTATTTTCATCGCTAAACACAGACATGGTTCTATTTTTGACTGTATGAAACCTAAATTGTGCATCCTCTGATCTAGCTCATGGAATCAAGCGTTTGACGCTTGTTTGAATCCATACAACGATTTTTGCAATTTACATACCTTTGCCTCTGGACCTTTAATAATCGCCCCCTTGCATGTAGATATCCTCTTTTAGCTTGCCATACAGGAAAACAGTTGTCACATCCCATTGGTCGATGAGCCAATCATATTCTGCAGCTAAGGAGAATAGTAATCGCAAGGTTGAGCTTCTTACGACCGGAGAATACGTTTCATTGTAGTCTACTCCACGTACCTGCGTAAATCCTTCCAGCTTCCAGCCTGGCCTTATATTTCGTCACTGTCCCGCTTAATTTTGAAGACCCATTTGCAATGTATTGGCTTTTTATCACGTGGTAAGTCTACCAGTGACCACGTCTGATTCTCGTTCAATGACTTTAGTTCATCATCCATAGCTTTTTGCCATAAATTAGAATCAGGCCTTGCCAATGCTTCTTCAACTGTTATTGGATCGCCATCAATTTGCGCGATAGCATTATATATTATAGGCTTGCGCTCACAAAGACTATATCTTCGTTCTGGTTCTGCAGTACTGCTCGTGGTAGCAACCATTTCATCAGGCGCCGCAGACGCCTCAGTGCCAATACACTTCGCTTCATGAAACTCTTCTTCATCTTAAATAATATTGTTAGACGTACCACTTTCAACCACAGGTTCTATTCGTTCCTCCTCTATATCAATAGGAACGACTGTGTTCTTCGTCATGTCGGTACCATCACCAGGAAAAAAAAAATCCAAGAAGTTTATATTTCTTGAGAATGTTATCTGACCTGTTCTTGGGTCGTCAGTCGATAACCTTTAGTCATTTCACTGTAGCTGATGAAAACCAATTCTTCAGTCTTCATATCAAGCTTTTGTCTTTTCTGTTTAGGTTTCAATGCATATGCTTGACAACCGAAAATTTTCAATGTATAAAGTCTACATTCTTACGTGACCAAAGTTCTTCTGATACTGTATTGATGACAGCCTTTGTCGGGCTTCTATTCTTTAAATATACCACAGTACGTATCGCTTCGGCCCAATAAATTTTACTAAGTTTGGCCTCACAAAGCAACGTTCTTGCTTTCTCAATGATCGTTCTATTCACCCTCTCAGCCACACCATTTTGCTCAGGCTTATAAGGAACCGTCTTCTGATGCTTTATACCAGCTGACTTTAAAATCTTTTCGAAGGCTTGGTTACAGAATTCTTTACCATTGTCAGATCTAAGACACTTTATCGACCTTCCTGTCTGCTTCTCCACTTCTGCGTTATATTCACAAAATTTTTCGAGGGTTTGACTCTTATTTCTCAAGAAGTAAACATGCGTCTTACGCGTATAATCGTCAATAAACAACAACATATATCGAGATCCACTGAATGATTCTTTCATTGGTCCGCATAAATCACTGTGTATAATTTCTAAAAATTCTTTTGCTCGTGTACCTTGATTTTTCATGGAGCTCTTACAAGTTTTTCCATTTATACACGGAACACATGGTTCAATTTTATCAGTTGATTTAAAATTAAATCCAGTCACCATATTTTTCAATGAGTTCATATATTTTTGTCTCAAATGTGCTAATCTTATATGCCAAATATTTGACAAAATTTAATTTGACAAGGTCAAGTTGACAACACAATTTTCTTTTTCAATCAACTCGAAAATTCCATCAAACTCTTTGCACGTTGCTACTATTTTCTAGGCGTTTTTGGAGCCTTGAGCTGGGTCTGTAACCTGTTGAAATCAAGAGGCTATATGGATGGAACACATTTATTAACGCCACAATTAATATAATATAGAACGACTTTTTCCTTCTTAACGGAACAGTTTTATAGTGACAGATTCTAAACTGTTTTACTAGAATATTTAAAACACTGTCATATAGGTATACAACCTCCATCATGTTTTATGGTGTTTAGAACCAGCTACGAATTTGTACTCACAAAATTAGTTATAGTCCGTGCAACCCACGACGACGCGCCCCACTCCGCGATTACTGTACTGTAAGCTGAACTCTAGTACAGCGCGGAGCGGAGTGGGGCGCGTCTTCGTGGATTGCACGGACTATACGAACAGATTTTGGTTTGAATACAATTATTCGTTAATTAGCTTGAAGCAACAAGTGTTAATTAATAATTATCTAACTCCAATTACTTCACAAAGCTCGGCGCCATTTGTAATCTCGTCCTTGAGTTTATTTGCCCTTGACACATCATGTTGAATATTCATGACATGGTGTGGACCCCGAACCTCGCACCGGACCTTTGACGTACCTGTTTGTATGGCACACAGATTTGTTGGTGAAAAGACGGTCTATAATTTTAAAATAAACTGCATGGAATCATAATTGAAATCTTTCGTAACTATTCCTCACGTCATTTACCAGGACGCGTATGCGGGCATCTCCGAACAGCATAAGTCCCGGGAGCTCCCTTAACCCTTGAATGTTAACCTCCATCTTATACAGCTGATGTCAGGGTCCCGGCCGGGGGTGTTGGGCCCGCAACTCGACGCCACTGCTAGGATTACAAATTGTGGGCCCTCTGGATAATAGGCGCAAGATAATCACTTTGTTTTGTACCCAGAGATTAATTGGATGCGGTAACGCGAGGCGAGGCGGCACGGCGCGGTACGGTAGTCAGTAGCCCGACTGCCGAGATGTGATTAAATATAATGTTGTTAAAATCCCATCGTAAAGAATTCCTTCATCAGGGCTAACATGACACACGCGACAATTACTCACTCTCGCGTGAGTAATTGTTGTCTATTTCTGTCACTTTTCTCGTATTCTGACAGCGCTGCCATACAAAATACTCGACTCGTTCTGTGAAACTTTGTTTTCTCAACAAACCCTAACATTATTAGCTAACTCGAATTTTAACAATAAAATTCAACACGAGAAAATCTCCGATTCTTCTGTCATTTAGTCGTATTCACTCGTCCTCGATTTTGAAAACGAGAAGAGTAGACAAAATAATGATACAAAAAAAAAACTCCAAAATAACATGGCAGTTTCATAATTATTGTACTTATTTTAGTCATAATTTTAGTTAACAATATAATATTTATAATAATAAAAATACTTAGTTTTAACTACTATTTACATTGGAACGGACTTCTTTTCCGCGGCCACAAGAGAAACTGTAGCGGAGGGGAGCACTATTACTTAAGAAGCCTGCGAAAACGGCTCGCAACTACAAATCGAGATGTTTGCAAAATTAAATTCCAAGCACGTTGCGCTAGTATGATTGCCTGTCGGAGCGATATATACCTACAGTGAGCAATACTACCACGCACACATTGACAACTATTGCTTGACGCGATAGTACTACCAGCTTTCGAAAATTTATAATAAATTTGGATATGTTCCGTAATACCAAAAATTATGAATGCAAACTTAATAGTTTTTCATTTTTTTTTTGCGATAATTTGTTACTTGATAAAATAAGCTATGCTTCTGCAAAAACAATATTATAAAATATTATTGTTTATAATACAGAAAGAACAATATGAAGACATGCCATTTACACTGTTAATGTGCGAAGTATTTTTTTTTAACTTCTGTTTAGAAAAGATTTTTTGAAAAAACAAAAAGATGTTGGAGCCTGGATAAACACTGTCTAAATCCAAATAACATAATACGGTGGAAATATGCCAAAATTGCAAATGATTTAGGTATTACGTTTGTATGGACAATTCATGCGTCGTCGCGTTCTTAAATGAGTTTTACTTTCAGTAATAACCAGTCATTTTGCCAACTACTTATGGTGTTTAACGAAATCTAGGAATTATGGCTGTATGACAATAACAAACCTTTGCAACATAATTACTAAAATTGCCAGTTAATTTCCTAAGGGTAGTGATTAACAACGTTATGTGTTTTAAGGTTATAATAGCGAAATCAACTCCAACGTCTCTTGCGTTTTTGCTGCGAGTGTTGATTTTGAATCCCGAGTAAGCGAAGGATTCTATAATTGAATCACGAGTGTAGCGAGTGATTCTAAGTTAGAGTCCTGAGTGCAGCGACGGATTCAAAGACACGAAATACAAATAAAACTTTGGTCTCGTGTAACACATGCACTCAGCGCTCGGTGTGGCAACACGCCGTGTTCGAGTTCGCAACAAGTCCATCGTAATTCTGAGGATGCCTCGTTGAGAGGTGAAACACGTGTCGATTTATTTCAGGAGTTTTTTATGGCTCTTTAGAAATAGATAAGCGGAACAGGTTACTAAATATATCCACGTCTATTGTATTTTATAATGGATTTTCGCAAGGTCACGCCTGAATCAATTAACTATCACATACAACTGTTCACCTCAGCAGCGAGAACATATTAATATTATTAAAATGTATTATTCGTAGTATCTAAAGGTTTTTAAATACAACATGGTAAACATTTAATCACATGTATATTTGTAAAACAAAGGATATATCAAAAAGTTAAAAGTAAAATTATTGCACTGACATTCTTTTCAAAAATGCAATAAGTTTGGGATAGGTTTCAATGTACACGACGTCATCTTTTGTCTTTATTGTGGCTTTCAGCATTGAGTAAATACTCCACATTGTAGATGGTTGCCTCGTTTGTGATAATTCAATGAAGTACGATAACAGTACAGTCTCTGAAAAAGTATTTGCACCCTTTGTATTGTAAGTCTCCATTACTCGGATATTTTTCGCGAGACTTTTTCTCTTAGTTCTGCATTTTTTTCATGCTGCTTTAATTCTTCCGGTGGTAAATAGCAGACTTCGTCACTGGACTTACTCATATTTATTCATTATTATTTTTATATTATAACCAACATGTATCGAACTTTGTGGCTAGCTCAAAAGATAAAAACAATCTAAAAAATATCCCGCTATTTTTTAAAGATGCGTTCTGTAACTGCACCCGCGGTATTCTGCCAAAGTATTAAAGAATGTTAAAACAATAAACAATTATGTAGATACATGATAAACTTCGTATTTATTTCTTCAACATTATCTTTATTTGATAAAAATATATAATTCGATTATTTAGAAAAAAATATAATAATTTACATTAAAACCGATTAACAGATGATCTTTGCAATTTTACGGTTATTTGTGTTTCTGAACGTTTTGTTAGTTTCTTTTTTGGGCCGATTAAGTATATGGAATTTAAAAATCGAACTTCGAATCGACTTGTTTTTATCTCTCGTTTTTTTCGTGTCGAAGTGAAAGTGACAGAACAAAGTGAGTTTAAATCTTTCGAATTTTGTGAGTAGACCCAGCACTGTTCTCAGCATTTAAAAAAAAATTAAAAAGTTACTTTGTCTCACGCTCGCAGCAAAATCGAATTTTGCTCACTGTCTTCACACAGCAAAACCTGCTTGTTTGAGGTGAAAAATACTTTATACCATTCCCCCTCTAAAAAGTTTGAAACTATTTTAGTGTTTGAATTTAGAATACACCAATATATTCGACCTCCATCTCAATGCTATACATACAACCTCCTTGCAAAAAAATACTCGATACAAACTCTTTGTGCACAGAATACTCGACATACAAACTCCTTGTGCAATTAACTTCTCGAGATTTGATTGGTCGACATTTATGACAAGGAGTTTAGCATTAGAAAAAAACTGTTTTGTGTTCTTTGCTGTCATTAGTACCTAAATTAGCGCTATTTTGAATACTGTAAGTTGTACGAACACAAAGTTTAGTGTTACTTAATTATAAATCGATTGAAAATGCATTCAAGTGATGAAGACCAGAGTTTATGAAAGAGAGGGCGGCCGATATAGTAGAAAACTTGCTACCCAACAAATCACGGCTGGTTTACATCAAAACCTATGATGAGTTTTGCAAATGGAAAAATGAAAATCAAGGTTTTGGCACATTTTCAGAGCCTATTTTTGTCTATTTTCGCTTAAATCTTTCTTTTTCTCGTAGTCATGATATAAAGTATAGTATGCAACTCTTGAATAAAACGGATTTATATCAAGGGCCATGAATCACTCGCGTCGCTCAGGATTATAACACTTGAAACACTCGCTAGGCTCGTGATTCAATCATTATGAATTACTCACTACGGTCGTGATTCAATCGTTAGAATCCTTCACTTGCTCGGAATTCATCTATGGCCCTCACTTTAAATCCGTCCTTTATTCACTAATTGCATAATATACTATTGCCATTGTGGGTATGTACATTATATATATATACTGGATTTTCTTAGAATATCCAGTATATATATTATCCTCTGTGTATGATGTGTATATTGTGCCTACCTTTTGGACATCCTTGTACACTACGGTGCCATCACATAATGTATCATATTGTTATATGCTCGTACCCAGTATGATGATCTAGGTCCTATGTAGTTAGCTAAGTCATTGGATCGATCAATTCCGCATTAACAGATCTATTGAGTTAGTTTGCGGTTAATCTGTCAGCGACACATACCGCACTTAGCTTATGTGTGACGTCACCGTACTATCGCCCCTGACTATAATAATATATATACTAGCTGACCCCGGCAAACGTTGTTTTGACAATTATTTGTTTGAGGTGGACAACCCTTATCACTTAGGGGTATGAAAAATAGATAGTAGCCGATTCTCAGACCTACTGAATATGCATATAAAATTTGGTAAAAATCAGTAAAGCCGTTTCGGAGGAGTAAGGTAACTAACATTGTGACACGAAAATTTTATATTTAGGTGCTGGCTGAGGACAAAAATAACTAGAGAAATAATGATAAGTGCCTGCAGGATTAGCTTGTTTTTAGGGTTCCGTATATCAACAGGAAAAAACGGCACCCTTATATGATTACTCATGTGTCTGTCTGTCTGTCCGTCTGTCACAGCTAAGTTGCTCCGAATCAAACGGACCGATTAAGTTGAAATTTGGTAAACATATGTATTTATATGATCCAAACACGAACGTGTAACGTAAATAAATTAATTTTGAATATAGATGTCACTTTTTGGAGACAAACAAGAAAATTAAAAAAAAAAGTTTTGCTGACAGTACCGTGTGACATATCAAATGAAAGGGCTTGTTGCGAGGATCTTAAACTTGTTTTTATATAATTTTAAAATAAACACTTTTAAAAATATTTAAGAAATTCGATGAAAATTTACCATTCCCCCTTATTTCCGAAACTACTGGACCTAAAATTTAAAAAAATACATAGTATGGCTCTTTACTCATAGATTACAGGAAAACCTATAAGAAGTCTATGGTCTTAAAATAACATGGTAAATCTCTCAATGTACAAACTTACATTTGCAGTTGGAATGTATGGGAGAACATGTTTTTCAACTACAATTAAGTTTGTTTTTGAAATAAATTCATCTTAACTACAGAACCCTTCATTGTACGTAGTCCGACACGCACTTGGATGGTTTTTTTTTTATAAAGCTATTTTGTCCCCTTGCTGGGCAAAGGCCTCGCCCATACTTTGCCAATTTTCTTTGTGTCGTTTTTCCAAATCGTCACGCTAGTGTTTCTGATGCCAGCCTTGGTGCTTGAAAATTATATCTTTTTGAAATATAATATGCTCTAGCTAAAAAAAACATAATTCTTCTGTAGGTCTGTATGTCACTTAAATCCTCCTAAACGGCGGGATCGATTGTGATGATTTTGTTTGTGTGAGTTTGAGTGGATCCCTGGATGGATTAGATTCATAATTGGACCCGTTAGGTGGCACTGCGAGTTCCAGGAAACTGGACAACGTCTGTCCGGTCAGCTAGTACCTACTCTAGCTAAATAATCAAAACAGTTTTTCACATTGTCGCCCTAAGTACTTCTCGCTCTCTTGCCACAGACACAGTATTTATTTAAGATTATTTACATGTACAAGCCATAATCTAAGGATGAAAGTAACCAAAATCTTAACTGCGTAAAAATGGGTAACGCTTTCCAGATTGCCAATTTTCCTTCCAACTCCTTTACTTAAAAGGAAAAGTTTTAAAAGTTGCTTCTTTTACTGAATTAAGATTGGGACAGTGAACCTCCGTAATGTTAGGCGTTCAGTCGCCCGGGTTCTGCGGAACTGTCTAGAACAAACAAACAGAAACGAGAAATCTGTTAATTTTATTTATTTAACAGCCGTGATATACGTCGCGAAATATTATCGCGGTTTTGATATTTGAACGCGTTTGAACAATTCGAATTCATTCTTTAGCAATTTGATTTTTTTCTTTATTCATTATTATCATACACACAACAAATAAATTATAAATTATTTGTATTCTGCGCCTCAAAAAAAAAAACTTAGTACCTACCGAATGAGTTCCAATACGCACGACGATCCTTTATTTTCCTTCCATCCGAGCTTAATATAAAAACTTTTTTTAAAAGTTATTTTTCACTTTGTAGTAGTTTTTGGAAGTCGGTTGTTTTTTTTGTAAAAAGTTTTTATTTCTCGCTTTTTAGTGGGTCAATTTGTAATTTAAGTAACATTAGCCTAATGCCAACTGCTCATCACCTTTTACAATAATTGCTTTTCCCGATGCAGGGACGTTCATCGTTGAGGAGTTCTCCTGGTACTTCGCCATCAGCTTCACTTCTCCATATGCATTGTGACGAGCATAAATTGCATTGCAACCATATTAAAGTAATCGAATCGCAACCCGTAAAATACTTATTATTGAGTAGTTCCGGTGGCTATTTGTGGTCTCCATCATCAGTTCCACTTAACTAAATGGTGCTTACCAAGAGCAACTGCACGAGTTACTATAAAAATACCCAAATCGCTGTAGGTTTGCCTATAATATTTGAAGAGTTCCCTCGATTTCTCTCGGGTACCATCATCAGATCCTGGTTTTTTTATCATGTACCACCCTTGGGATATCTCCTTTCCAACAAAAAATAATCATCAAAATCGGTTCATAAACGACGAAGTTATCCGCGAACACACATAAAAAATTTATATATACGGTCAAATTGAGTAACCTCCTCTTTTTGAAGTCGGTTAAAAAAATATGAATTCTTTCTTTCTCGCATTTCTATAACATGCAAATGAATATTGATTGTATTCGCATTGATTCGAATCAATCGTCAACTGGCCACAATATTTCCTAATTGTAAAAAAAGATCGTTCAAAACAAGCGTATTTATCATTTGGCCGATGATAAAGTGGCGTCGGCACGATTGGACCATCCATCAAACCGGACGGTCCAGCGTTCGGCCTGGATCCGACTGACATCGATATTTTCTAATGAAGCGCGAATTTTATTGCTAATGGGAGTTTTGATGAATAGGCCGCTGTTTGTGCTTTTTTGTGGTTTACCTAAACGTGTAGGGTCGTTTTCAAATTTGGGGCCAAAAAAGTAACGATTTCACGAATTTAAACTTTCTCAAATTTTCGTTTTTATTTGTATTTAGGTATGTTCAGAATAAAAAATGCTTCGTCACAATCAAGTCAGTCACTCATTTATTCCAATAACACGCAATATTCAACAATTTGTGTCACAAATGAGTCACATAATTCGCCTAATGATATTTTTCGTTATACTGTTGAGATACTTGGTTACACTAATGATACTATTATTTTGGTAAACAATAATGACAATTATTTAAAATAAATGTAGTCGAAATGTTTATAAAATATTACAGATTTAACATAATTAACAGTCAACAATATTTTATTTATATGGTCGCACTCGTAGATGTCATTTTGCGCTCCAGTCTTATTTTCAAAATTCTTTCAATTACCTTATTTTTTTCTAATTTTTTGTGTTATTTGAAACGATCCAAAAGATGACGTCTATGAGTGCGATTACTAATTAGGATATTAAACATAATTATATAATTAGATATGTTCTTCTTAACATAATTATAATTTCGATACATACGTACTAATCAGTGGCAGATAATTTTTAATTTCAGTCTTTAAGATATATTCAGTCACTATTTTGGGAACTTTGACAGCTCAAAATATCAACAATCAAATTAACAAAAATAAAATTTTAATCGGACATAGAATCATCCTCCCCCTCCCCTCCCTCCTATCCTTTGGACTTCCCAATAAATTTAAGGAATGCCTTCTCATGTCCCGATGCTTTAGTGTAATCTCCTACATAGGATTGATTTGCCCAGGAACGTCTAATGCTGCGAAGGCTCGTAGTTTGTGAAGTCGAATCAACGATTCGTTGCTTTTGAGAGATTCTTTCAATTTTTTTATTGTGATATACTGATATTACTCGTATGCGATAAAAATTTAGGCAGTACTTTCTCCAGTTTTATTACCAAGTTACGTGGATCAGACCTTTTAGGCTTCTTCTTTATTATTTTAATTTCTTTGGTATCTACTTTCTTTATATCTCTTTCTCATTTCATATAATGTATCTCTCGATCATTTTTAAATTATTTATATTCTATCTTCTTGTCTTTACAATATTAGCACATGTGTGGTTAAGGCTATCCACATTATATTTATCGCAACAGATTTGCATGATCAACATTTGGCTTTCTTTTACATCAATAATATTATTTTTACTTAAAGCTGATATAAGTAACTGAAAATTTGTGTGCAATGTACAGGCACATGTATCACGATCATCAACTGGAAGAGAAACCCAAAAAGGCTTAAGCCTTGTAAATGTTGTATAACTGATTTTAATGTTAGTATTTTCTGCAAAAAATGTATTATGGAGATTTTTCATGGTATCTAAAAGATATCGTATTTGTATAACCTTCCCATTTTTTTTCTTATATTGTTTCTTCATAGAAGTTTTCTACCAATTTTTGGATATTGAAACCCTCATTTTGTGTATTTTTCGCGAGCCGTTGTCTAAGGAACACTTTACGAAGATCTGTTGAAACTTTAAAATGTTTGAATTTCTTTCTATCAATTAAATTTGTAATAGCACGTTTTTCTTTTCTACTTGCTGTTGTCGCAATTTTTTTTGTTATTTGTTCACTTAAAAGTTCGTCAAATAATTGTTTTTTTTGTCTTTTTCCTTATTTTCAGTATTTTCAATCTCATTGCTTGTCTAGATAGTTTAAATTTTTGTTTCTGTAAAACTCTAATTCTGGCTTTGTGTCTGTTTAGTAATAGTATATAACTTTGTTTTAGTTTTCTATGTTGCATTTTTAATGTTTTAATCTTTCTTATCAATTTTAATTCTGTATTACTTCTTTTCTTGTTCTGCTTTATTCAACGGATCTGCACTGATGTTGACTAGCACATCTTACTATCTTTTTCTCTAACCGTAACAGTTTCCATAATTTTTTGGCTTACTTTCTTATAATACTTTTTAGCGCTCTCTTTCCATTTTCTTCTTTGAATGCGTTGTTCCCGTGGACTCATTTCGTTAATGCTTTTAATTTGATCACTTTTCTTTCTTTTCAAGTAGTTTTGTCTCTTTTTTCCTGTTCAGCGGCGAGGATAGCTCAGGATTATTCTTATTTTTTTTTATATTTCTCCCTTTTGGCTATTCTTCGTCGTTCTTACTCTTCCTCGCTCTTCTGTTTCTTTGGTTTAGTCATTGTTATTAATCAATATTTTCCCTACAAAGTAAAACAAACATAGTTACATAATTTTTATCATTTGTACACTGTTTCATATCATTCGTGTGACTATGACACGCCACGAATGAAAGGGACACAAATGAGAATTTTAGAAGATTTTTCAATTTACCAGACATACAGTAACTTTCTAGAATATTTACCTAACATTAATCGAAATATACACTTAACACTTACATAGGTAAATGACAAAAAAACCAAACAACAAATAATTGAATACGATATGTGGACAAACACAAATGAGATAATTTTTGTTAAAGTTTCAAAATCTACCTGATATTGGAGTTTTTTTTTAAATAATGACGTCCACTATTGCACACCAAGCTCGTTCGAGGCCAACTGAGCGCCAAGGATCGCGCGGGGTAAAGAGCGGGGTAGAGGGAAGAGCCCGCGTGTTCATTGCCGCATTTGATAATGCCAACACGAATGAAAATTTAAACAGGAACTTTTTTAAAGCTTAGAAATATCGTATTTCTTTTGTTTTAAAAATGTCCTAATATGAAGTTAGTTTTCCTTTATTATTGTAATACACACTTATTAAAAAAAAAAACCGAATTCCAATACGGATTATCGAAGAAAAAAAAAAAACAAGCTTGAATTTGAATTTCGAACCAGTGATACGAATGAGATTTGGGCTAGTTTTTACAGTATAACTCCTAATTTTACAGTATTTATGAATATATATAGTTAAAGGACAACGTGCTAGTCGCCAAGACAACTAATTTAGTGTACTTATAATTACGGTAACGTTAAGGTTATAAGAATTAAATCAAATATTTTGCTTTTAGCCCCAAATTTGAAAACGACCCTGTAACAGAACACTGTTGGACCAATATCAATAGACAATGTCGGGCCACAATGTTACCTCCTTCGGATTGTGATAGTGGCCTCGTACGCGTGACGTGACGTGCCGCGGCAGAGGAGATGTTCTACCTGCCTGCGTAAGTGTAGGTCTCCCTGACCGAGTTCATTAGTCCACAGTAGAGTACAGCAGGTACTGGCGGTGCACCGTAAAAGGTGCAATAAGGCAAAGCGCGGATTTACGAGCTCCCAGCGACGACATCCGCACGTTCCGATTTATTCGATGCACTAAATCTAAATCACTGCTCGTTGTGTAAACAGACCGTGTTTAGTGCGTGTGTTAGTAGAGACAGTCACTTGCGGAATTACTCAAATGTGTGGCTCAATTTCGACTGTACTCAGCGGTGTGTGTGAACTGGCCCTTCCATCCATCCTTCATCTTCCTTCCCGTTACGTAGGACATGACGGAAGCCGTAAAGTACGTCAATACTCCCAATAAACTGCGATCTACTTTACGTATTTTATAGCGAACGCAGAACATTCCCGAAATATCAACATTTTTACGATGGTTTTTTATCTTCTAACCAAAATTGTAGATATGAATGTCTGCTTACTTTAACTAAATGTTGTATTACATGCTGCGAGCTGCAACTACCTACTCTTCGCTATGTTTTTACAGTAAAATATGGAGCAAACGACGTATCCATATTTACTTTGGCGAAAGTATGCAAAAGTCCTTAATTTCACGTCTATTCTATTTTTCTCTATGGCAATTGTGTCGATGTAATTTCACGTCATGATCGAAGATTTTCATTCGACATTCGATTCTTGTGATGTCTGTCCTGACATTGCCAAATTTCATATTAATGAGCGTGTGCGCAAACTTGTGCGTGCATACGTACTGACATTATTAGCAGCGGACAACAGGTGAGGCATCAGGGTGTCACGCACCATTACACTGATACAACACTGAACTACCGATGTGGGTCACACGCTCCGTGATTTACTTATGTATAGACTATCGAACTTTGATTAAATTGCTAACGTACCTAGAGATATTTCGTATGCTCTAATGGCTTTGAAATGATATTTTATAGTAAATGTATACGTAATTATAGCAACCTCACAAAATCCATTGCAATAATGAGCACGTTTGGCTAGCGCGCCTTAGAAAGAAGCTATCAATAATGAGCACGTTTGGCTAGCGCGCCTTAGAAAGAAGCTATCAATAATGAGCACATTTGGCTAGCGCGCCTTAGAAAGAAGCTATCAATAATGAGCACGTTTGGCTAGCGCGCCTGACGAAGCTATCAATAATGAGCACGTTTGACTAGAAGCTATCAATACGCGCTGAAAGGCAAAAGACGAGGTTAGTAATGAGAAAGCGGTTCACAATTTTTTTTTTCTCACTGTTGTTTAAGTAACATGGAGCGTGTAGAAGTTTTCTAAATGTTTTTCTACTTGTTTTTCCGCTAATCGTTCATCATACGTCATGTCTACCTGCATTTCCATGGATCAAGACATGAAATAAGTTACTTCATAAACCAAAAGTTTGCCGTCATCATTATTCCTTGGGAACCTGATAAATCAGCACAGCAGCGATGATAAACTCATAGATTTCGTAGATGCCAGCTAATTTAAAGTAGACACCTTGCGCTCGTCCCCATTACTGCGGTGCCTACAGCCGCACACTTAAAAAAAAAAAAAACAATTTAATGATTTTATTGGCTCTAAGAATCTCGTTTTTTTAAGATGAAGATAAACTATCTTAACTTTTGTGTAGGACACGATAGTAGGTATAGAAAATCACAAGCCTACATGAAAATATATCAGACATATAGGATTGATATCTACTAACAACAATATTATAACACCCGTCTATCAATATAATAACCATGAAGGTAGCTTAGCAACTAGCGATTACAACGTTCAACTTTCCGCTTTACTTTAAAGTTGACCAATACGTATGTCCCATGAATAGTTAACACGGCAGAGTTATTAAATCGCCCAGATTCGCCGTAACGACCGATATGGTGGACACCTCAATTACTTATATGAGGGGACACGGATGGACATGTTTACGACGACACGTGTATTTATAACCTGTCACCCTACCCTACTTAATATAATGTTTATTAGACCCTCATCTTCCTTGATAATGAATTTAGCAACTTTCCTGTTGAGGTAGCCTCAGCTATAATAATATTAAAAAAAAAGTTTATTTTCTCTACACAAGTTATGTACTTAATGCTAGTGTTTGACAATAGTGCACGTTATAATGTTTATTTCCAATGCTCATCAGCTTTTCTCATCTTACAAGTCCATTAAAACTTAAATAATTCACTCATTATTAAAGTTACGAGTTGTATGTATGTCCTTTTATCAAATCTTCAATTGTTGTTTATAATCGCACTCTAAACTTGAACAAAAACTCTTATCTACTGGGACTAGAAACGTGTTTTTGCACACGTCTTCCTTTTATTATGTAGGGGAGCACTAAGAAGGGGTTTTTAGAGAAAAAACTTATTCCTTGAGTTAATAAACTTGAATCTTGGCACGAATACTAATCCAAGTAAATTTAAAAAATTGCTTGTTTTTGTTTTTCTAAACTACCCTCTAAAGGGGGATTGGGGCATGTCAAAGTTTGTATGGAAAAATTTTAACACGCGGTCAGATTAAATCTAAGCTCAGTTTTGTACTAAAAACCAAAAATAAAGAAAAACTTAAATCAAGGTTGTTTTTAAAATCTACCCCTACGCTTTGAAAAGTGGTAAGTTTACAGGAGAGGATTTTAATGCGTGGTTTTGATTAACTTGAAAATTGGTATAAATCATCTTTGAGTTACGTTATGGAAAGATACCAAACGTGTGGGGAGAAAAGAGGGGATACAGTTTATAAGAAATATTTTATTCCTTTGGTTAAGTAAACTTGAAACTTGGAAATACCTACCTCAGTAAATAATAAAGGTTGTCACTTTTAGTTTTTTAAACAACCCCTCACAGAGGAATTACCGGGTTTCAAAGAAAGGAAGAAAAAAAATTACCCGCTGTCGGATTAACTCCAATCTTGATGCTAATACTTAAAACAAACGTGTTAATTTTCGAAAACTATCTTTCAAAGGGGTGGAGGGGGTGCCGAAGTTTTTAGAGGAAAGTACGAAATCCACGAGGACGAAGTCGCGGGCAAAGTACTAGTATGTGAGTATATAGTTAAAGCAGAGCTCAGTGGAATGTCACGTAGGTACTTGTGGCAAGCCTTAGGTACAGGCTTGTCACGCAGATATGTGCGGGCTGCTCACGACGACTCAACTTTAAAGCGCAGGCCACAGCGCCAGCTAGCAAACGAGCGAGCGAGCCGGGCGAGCCATCGTCGTTTCACCTCTTTTTATACTTCGGTTCAAACCTCAAACCACAGAGATAAGCTATGTAGAGGTGAAACGATGCTCGCCCGGCTTGCTCGCTCGCTCGCTAGCTGGCGGTGTGGCCTGCGCTTGAAGCTTTGCTCACTTTTTAAGGTTCCATACCCGAAGGGTACCAAATGAATTATGAAATCATCTGAAAAATTATGTTATTTATGTAAATCTGGTTGGGGTCGGGCAGTCGATGCAGCGTACCATCAATATGGTGTACTGTCGATACAACGTACTATCGATTTGGTGTACTGTCGATACAACGTATTATCGATATGGTATACTGTCGATACAGCGTATTATCGATTTGGTGTACTGTCGACACAACGTATTATCGACATGGTATACTGTCGATACAGCGTATTATCGATTTGGTGTACTGTCGATACAACGTATTATCGATATGGTATACTATCGATACAGCGTACTATCGATTTGGTGTACTGTTGATGTAGCGTACCGTCGATTTAGTGTACTGTCGATATAACGTACTATCGATGTAGCGTACAGGGGTGCCGATTCCTATCGGCTTCCCTTCGGAAATTTGGAACACAACCACTCTATCGTCATTGAATAATCAAACTATAAGTATTTGATACACCATAAAATTTAAATAATACAAAAGGCGTTTTGTAATATTATAATTTTACATTTTACATACATTAAAAGAAATTGTCTTAATAACCCAACAACAAAACAATATGCGCTAAAATAACTTGTAGACGCGTCCGGCTTATCGTGAATTCAATTTCCTTACAAAATAAAGTCCATCATGACGTCACTTCGGTCACGTGACACCGCAGTTTCTAGCAGCCGGGTAAGCCGATCTGCAACGAGTTACGATAGGGACGCAGTAGCAGAAACGTGCGCGCGGAAGCGAGAAGGAATTATTGCTATTGCACCATCTCTTTCTGGCACACGCATTTGCTTTGGTGGTTTTCGTTGAATTTCGTAATGCGTTCGGCTATGAGTTCGTAAACATTTTATCATTCGTTTGACAGTGATGCCAATTCTCTTGTCACAAATGCCTCTAAACTAGACTAAAAATCACCTAATTTAGTTTAATCTTGTCAAACGACGATTTCCCATTCTGAAATAGACTAAAGTGACACAGCTTAACTATATTTTAGTTTGACAGTACTACGATGATACTAAGATATTAGTTTAGTGAAAATGGCAATTTTTATATTCTGAATTTGACATTTTTCACCTAAAATTTAGATTTTCTAACTAAATCTGACTATTTTTAATCGCGACTAAAAACGTGTGGAATAAAATTGGTTGCCATGAACTTTAAATTCACAACAACACCTCGACTTCAGATGCAAAAACAGTACTGAATCTTTTTTAACCGACTTCCAAAAAGGAGGAGGTTATATGTTCGTCGCGTATGTTTGTTTTTTTTTTATGTATGTCCACCGATTTCTCCGTCAATTGTGGACCGATTTTGAAAATTATTTTTTTGTTTGAAAGGGTGTGCTCTCGAATTGGTCCTATATAAATTTTATTAACTTTGCTTTGATAGTTTTTGAGTTAGCTACAAAATACGTATTTTTTTCCCACTTGCTATGTAGATGATATGATAAGTTTCTGTCACTGGTAGCAGGTGGTGGTATTCGAATGTGTGTGGGGTAGGTACCACAACTAAAAAGTGAAAAATAAAACTTTTTACAACAAAAAAAACAACTGACCTCCAAAACTTTTGCTTATATCTCGAAAACGGTTTGCACAATCGCAAAAATAATGAAAATTTCGACCCCCTTTATAAAATCCTTAAACTAGGGGTTTAAGGATTTTATAAAGGGGGTCGAAATTTTCACACTCTACATGTAGGTAATAATTTTTCTTATTTTCCGTACAAAAAGTGATAAATTCCATATAAAACACGTCGAGGCTGCCGCCCCTGCGCGCCTCCCTAAAAAGATTCACGTGGTTAGGTATCACGTGTGGAGTCGCAATTGTCAAACTCGATTTAGTGGTGTCAAAATTATTTTTAAATTTAGAGAATTTATTTTGCAAAATAGCTTTGAGATTTTCATAGTTAAAAGTAAGGAATTTTAGTGACAGTTTAGTTCGGTGTACAAGAGAATCGGCACCAATGTGGGGTTGTTTTTTGACGTTATCGCATTAGAACCTTATTCATTTGCATTTTGTTTGCTCAGTATTCATTGAATTCATTAGTTTAGTATTATATTACTAGTAGTATTCATATTTGTTTGTAGTTATAGGACAGTGATTAATATAGTGTTTTGAGTTTAGTGAATGTGAAAGTAAAGTACGTTGTAATTAGGTATTTGGGGTAAGTAGATAGTTTAATAAGCTGAAATTACTTATTTAGAGTAGATTTGAAAAGTAATTAGTACGATCTTATTAGGATGGCGGCATTAAGAGTTCTAGAATGTTGTTTGACAGATTATTTGCTTTGTGAAGAAACATGCTTTTCAAGGTTCAGTTTTGAAAATAAGAAACACATAATTAAGCTCGCCCAGTTCAGACTATAAATTACAAACGCCGCGATGGTTTTTTCAAACATTTTAATGTTTCCCTTTACGATAAATATCAATGACTGACTGGCAATCGTAAATTTAATAAAATGTATTGTTCATGTGTTTACTTTTCTTAGATTCTAGTTATTTATGGAATATAAGGTTTTTTTACATTTTAATCTGACGAATTCATCAAAAAAGATGTGCATACTGAAAAACATATTCGTAGCTGTTTTATGAGTTCGGGACTGGTAGGAATAGAATTATTTTCACTAATTTACATGAAGCTCATAATAGAAAAGTAGATCGAAATCGGAATTTAATGAAACGGTGTATTGACACCGTTATTTTGATGGGTAAACAAGAAGTAACTTTTCGCGGCCACGAAAAAAGTCCAAGATTTTTTTTTTGCTGCTGCGCTGCGGCTCGCCTCCTCCATAAAATCACCCTACGCCACTGGTAGCGTACCATCGATTTTGGGTACTGTCGATTCATTAACCCGTCGATGTAGTGGCTGTCGATATTATGAACCAGACCCGTTTATATTTACTAGCGGATGGTGGTGCCCCCCTCAGCCGCTATGTTAATAAAGCGAGCAGGTTGTTACAGCTCTTCGTTTATATATAGAAAATAATTTTTTGTCGCACTTTGTTAACATTTTTTCGTGGACAACTGCCACTGTTTGTAATACCAACTTTTGCTGCCGCTTTGTAACGTGGCAGTTTATGCCTGGCCTAGCTTTAGAGTCCGATGAGACCCATAAATAAAACAGGTGTGTTTTCGTCACTGGTTCCTCACTCACAGTACTAGTCTCGTGATTGGAAACACCTACGGTGATTTTGATGATCATCCATTCTCGTGTCTAGGTCTTATTTTTTCGAACTGTATATTTACGGTGTAAGGGACATCGATGCGCAAACTGTTACCACGAATTCAGAGCATGATTAGTGATGACTAGAGCCGTCGGTGTAGAAATTGCTCGTCAGTCATTAAAAAATCTACTGTTACACACAAAAATGCAACATCTACACGGTCAAAATATATAGATCGGCAGTTATTTTTAAAATTTAATTAACGAGAAATTTTAATTTAATATCGAAATATATATTATTTTTAAATATCGTACTTATTATGTTAAATGAGTTGCGGTCAGTAGGTGGGCACGACAATCACGGCGTCAGTGGCTTGTTATAGGTCCTAGGAAGTGCAGATTTATGGACACTTTTGGACACTCTAACTTATAATATAGGACATGGACCATGGAATCTATAATCCCCCATTTTGCTAGATTGTGCTTGCAGCAACCTACTTGGGCAGTCTATAATTTTTTTTTCATATAGGCTCCTTACAGTAACCAACCAGATACCCTACCACATAATGGTAACTGAGCTGTTCTTCTTGGCTCAGGTTCGACCGGCTAGCCGCCGAGCACCACTGCCTGCGCATCAAGCTGCTGGGCGACTGCTACTACTGCGTGTCGGGCCTGCCGGAGGCGCGTGACGATCACGCCAAGTGCTGCGTCGAGATGGGCCTGGACATGATCGATGCTATTGCGTGAGTATACCACATGGACCCACACGATGGACTCCAAACGACAGCTACAGAAAAATCTTTGAAGATGAAAATAATGAATGATTAGCAGGTTAATTGCGTAACACAAGTTCAATCATAATCCGAGGGTTTGAAGGAAATTGCTAATCCATTGTTTCATATGTTTGAAAAATTCGAATACAACGTATAACCCAATTAACGTAGCTAAAGAATCAAAATGAAAAGCATTGATCTATCGATTGCTGCTGTATATGTGTTACCTAAGCAATTACACCGCTGCGCTGGTGGAATAACAATCTGTAAAACAACATCGTAGTCCACTAATGTTATAAACTCGTAAATTGTTAACCTGTGCAGCAGAATATTTTTGATCTAATCCTTCACATAGTGTTCATCACAGCACAGTGCTATCACCTGACTCTTGTGTCTGTTTGCAGACTGGTGCGCGAAGTGATGGCCGTGAACGTCAACATGCGCGTGGGCATCCACACCGGCCGCGTGCACTGCGTAGTACTGGGCCTGCGCAAGTGGCAGTTCGACGTCTGGTCCAACGACGTCACGCTCGCCAACTACATGGAGAGCGGCGGCGTTGCTGGGTAAGCACCAACCTCAAATTCAAAGTATTTATTTCAATTTTATCAGTTACAGGCACTTTTGAATTGTTAAAGGAGTCGCTCAGTCAGAAATATGAAGCTAGTTGCCCATTCCAAAGTGCAGTAGGTTTCTTTGGAGAAGAATAGGCAAGAAACTCCATGAAAACTCTTTTATATCAAAATATTGTTACAAAATATTTTCTATATTTATTACATCGTCCATATTGATAATACAGGTACATATATTGTACCCACCAAGCAACGAGGTAACTTACTCATCGAAGAGTTGAACTCGGTTGAGCTTGCTGATGTGTTTGTGAATCATCTTCCTCCTCACCTTATCCTTACAGCCATCCACATTCATACCTAACACTAATTATCGCTTGCGCTTCATTCCTCCGCACCACATGTCTATATCACGACAGTCACTTGCATCTCAGCTTTTCTATTGCAAGCACAATGTGTTTTAAACCGACGTGTTTCTTTAATGCACCTACATATGAGACTGCCTCGTTGGTCTAGTGATCGCAAGCGCCATTGCTGAGCATTCGGTTCCTGGGTTAGATTCCCGGTTCAGGCTCAGGGAATACAGGCGTGATGTTATTTTTATGTATGAGTAGTGTTCCGGTACTATTAAGCACATGGCTCTTGACAGACGCGTGCACATTACGAAGGAGACCCTGCGCTGCCTGGGCGACGACTACAAGGTGGAGCTCGGCCACGGAGGCCTGCGCAACACCTACCTGAAGGACCACAACATCGAGACCTTCCTCATCGTGCCTGACGACACCAGCCGCGTGGTCAGTACACAATCACACTCCATTTGTTATACGTCTAAAAAATGGCCCTCATCAAAGAAACCACCTCGAGCACAAACGATACCACCACCAATGTACACCCCACAAGAAATAATCTTGTCATTTCATATCGGCGTTTGGGTACAGTCACGACACGAGCACTACACTGAATAATCATTTAAAACTGTTTTTTCAAGTCTTACTGTATTGATTGTAATTTAACTTATGATCAAATTACGTCAGAACCAATAGATTAATGAACAAAAAGTGTTATCTTAATGATAAAATAATTAAAAATGTTAGATTTTATTTCTGTAAGTAGCTTTGTACAAACACTTTAATAACTAGATAAGGTCGGTGTTTCCTATCTGACTACTCTAAATAAGAAATGCTGAAAAAAACTCAAAGGTCACAGTCTCTTTTAAAGTCCAGACATAATCTTGGTCAGATCATGTGAAGACCATGTAGATTGGTGTCTAAAATGGTCTTTTGAAGAAAGAACTACACAGATTGAGTGGACCTGTGCAGTCAGTGCACTAATTTGTCAGAAATCATGCAGCTTAACTCAGAACTTAAGGAGCTCAACGATTCGGCGAACAATAGCAAAGAAAAGACATTTGAGTAGGCTGCATAAATTACTCTGTCAAACCATGATTAAAACAAACTGAGAAAAAAAAAACAAGAAATAACAATGACCCACATATTCTTCACATTCACAATAATTAAATTATTATAAGCAATCGGTACTTTACAATGTAATTTTTTTATGTCATTGTACAATAATGTATATAAAGTTCATAAATGTCAATGTGTATATAAAAATTCTTAAAATAGTCTTGTCAGATCATTTGAGGATCATATAGATTGGAGTCTGAAATGGTCTTTTGAGGAAAGAACCGCAGAGAGGGATTCGAGTAAAGTTGGCGTTGTTTCGAAGTATATATTTGCAATCAATAATTGCACACATATCCTTTATTGTGTTGTGTGTTGTACTGTACAGTTGTAATATAGGGATTTACAGGGGCGATCGATCGATCTAGCTAGGTTTCAAATCTGGGAAAATTCGTTTTCTCCGTATTTTCATCCGAGTAGAGCTCGGTTGCCCAAAGTTTAGAACAAGATTAATGACATAGAATAATGACATGGCAGCATGGAATTAGTAAGTAGCTACTATCATGGCAGCATGGAATTTTTATGACTTTTATTTATTTTATTTTTTTCTAACTATCAAATGGGTGTCGCAGTACGTAGCAAGGTGTCGGTGTTTTGAGGAGAAACAAATGTTTATGTTGAACACTATTTATTAACTCACTCTCAAACTGTTCTTAATGTTAAACTGTTAATGAGATGTTTGAATACAACCGGCTAACCTGCTAAATCTTAAGAAAACTAAAATCATAAATAATAATTAAATAAATACCCGTAGTTACATCAATGCTAAATTGTTACTTCCTAAGTACAACAATTTACACGGCAAGAGATTGTTAAAGTATATAATACCTTACCTTATTAATCAGCTACCTATATCATTGAGGGACAAAATAACGAATAAAAACAAAGTACAAATTAAAGGAACATTTCTTAAAAATACAAATCTCTAATATATGATAAGTGAATGAAACTAAATGTTATAAATTAATATAGTTAAATAGTAAATAAACATAATACTATCATAGGTACATATTACTAATACAATAACATAGTTTTTAGGATCAACCTGTATAAATCCAAATCCTCCACTACTTCTGTTTTAAGGACGGTCAGTATATTGGTCATCGATGTTCGCTCGTTAGTAATAGATAAATATTTCGCTTATTACCCTCGTTGTGTTTTTGTTTCATTTTATAATTAAGAACTTAAGTTTGTTTTAATTGTCTAAATCATGTGGTCAATGATTTTGGTGCACGGTAAAACTCTAATGAGTTTATGTTTGCACCAACTTGTTATGTATAAAGATGTAAATATACTACTGAATGAATAAATAAATAAATTTACGCGGTAGACAAAAGAGCACTAAATCTAAAATAATAAGTAATATAAAATTAGGTCAACGCATCAAGCCGATATTGCTAACTAAGGTGTTCGGTGAAAACACCGAACAATGAGTATTCTCTATATTCAACAGAGCAGAGCTGGGTCGCCCAGGTACTGTATAACTAAAACAGCACTATGAAGTTACATTAAAATTAAAAGAAGCCGCTGAAAAATCAAATGACGCCGCTAGTCCATATAAAGTTACTCATACCCCATTGAGTGGACCTGTCCAGTCAGTGCACACACTTGTCAAATATCAACTCAGAACTCAGAGCATGTGCACACGATGCGTTGTAGCGCCGCAACGCATATATTTCGTCGCATTGGCGGTCACATGGGTGCTGTGGCGGCGTAACGTTGTTACTCGCGCCGCATAGCGCGTAAAATAGCGTGCGGTATTTGTATGTAGGATGCCGCAGCAACACCACTCCGGCACCGAGCCGCCCGCCGCCGCCGCAACGCATCGTGTGCATAGGCTCGTAAGGTGCTCAACGATTCGACGATACCAAATAAAGTACATTTAGGTAGGCCGCTTATAGTACTCAAACTTACTGAAAGAGAAAGAAAAGAAAGAAAAAAAAATATTTGAGCCAGGTTTAGGCACATAGATTACAAAAACAAAAAAAACAGAGAAAGCTTAAAACAGTATAAATTGAGAGAAAAAACAACGACCCACATGGTCCTCACATTCACAATAATTAAAAAACTTTACAAAGTTAATATTCATGTCATTATTTAAGTAAAATGGTATATAGAAATAAAAATATAGTAATAATTTGCTAAAATAAAATAAAATAATCGTAATTACATCGCTTTTGAATGGTGCTAAGTGCATACATAATTAATGAGTGCTCGTGACTTTACCACCACTATGTGAGCGGATAAACTAGTTAATGATAAAATATTATTAAGATAGTGGTTCAGTGAAATATCGCGAGTGTAACGTGGATGTGTTGTGCGCAGGACAAGAAACCGCAGCACTCGTTCTCGCTGAACGGCAACGTGTCGAAGGAAATGCGCGTCATGGGCCACGGTTCGCAGCACGGCAAGCACTCTTCCAAGTAAGTATACTTCATCCCACCTATCCACTAGTTCCACTACATTAGACAATCTTATATAAGTGAAAAATTCTTAAATGTAAAGGTATCAAGTTGAAACTTGAAAATTTGTACCAAATAAAGTCTACGATCACTTGGAGCTCTACAAAAATCAAGCTTCTAAGTCAACGCAATAAAACAAAATACGGCCATATTATATGCAACTTATTTTGATAATCGCAAATAAATCAAAACCTACAGGGTACTTCCCGTTGACTTAGAATCATGAAATTTGGCAGGAAGCTAGGTCTCACAGCACATATAAATCGTTCATTTGTAGTTTTAACACCCATTTTTTTTTTACAACCTTACATTTGCAGTTGGAGAATTGACCGTGACGTACATCGATGTATGGCAGAACATGTTTTTCAAATACAATGTTAAGTTTGTTTTTGGGATAAATTCCTCCCAACTACGAAAACCTTCATTGTGATGTGCGTGGTCCGACACCCACTTGGCCGGTTTTTAACCGACTTAAAAAAAGAGGAGCTTCTCAGTTCGTTGGAACCTGTTTTAATATTTAGGGTTCCGTACCTCAAAAGGTAAAAAACGGAACCCTTATAAGATCACTCTCTTGTCCGTCTGTCCGTGTGTCACCACCGATTTTCTCAGGTACAGGTGGACCCAGGAAGTTGAAATTTATACCAGATACTGTTACTGAGGTCTATAGTCCTTATTAGATGTATAAAATCAAGGTCCTGAGTCAACACGATAAAAGATATGGGCAAATTTAGATTTTCGTGAAAACTTCAAAATGTACCTTAATTATCAGTTTTTTTTATTTTTCGGAAGTTTCCCTTTACTTGTGCTGTAAGACCTTGCTTTTTACCAAAATTATCAATTCTAGATCAACCGGAAGTACCCAATAGGTTTTCGGTCGAAAACCTATATGGTAGTTCCCGTTGACCTAGGATCACGAAATTTGGCAAAAAGCAAGGTCTTGCAGCACAAATAAAGGGAAAATTCCGAAATATAAAAGTTTAAAAATAAGATAAATTTTGGTACTTACAAGTTTTCGCGAAAATCTAAATTTGCCCATATCTTTTTGCCAATAAAAATGATACCAATTTTATTATGGCGGTATAATGGGTAGGTACGGAACCCTCGGTGCGCGAGTCCGACTCGCTCTTGACTAGTTTTTTTATATGTATGTTCCCCGATTACTCAAAACCGGCTGGATAGATTAAATAAAAAAAAATTGGTTGCCTGTAAAGTCGGTATACGGGCGAAAGTTTTACGTGACAACGACTTTGAGTGGTAAAGTAATTTTAATGTGAATATTCATTCGTATAGTAGGAAGAAGGATGAAATAATAGTAACAATTTCAAACATTTATTTATACAAAGAATTTTACTAACTTATAACAACTGATTGATTTTGGCGCCTAAGCGAAATAGAAGCGCAAGACATGAACCGGTGTGTATGCCTATCTCTCTCACTCTCTCTCTCTCGCTCTGTCTCTCTCGCTCTTAGGCGGGCTAACTGTGCTCGAGTGGAAGGGACGCGTGCCTTTCACTTTTTATGTCTGTCTCTCTCGCTCTTAGGCGGGCTAACCATGCCCGAGTGGAAGGGACGCGTGCCTCTCACTCGCTCTCATTGTGAGCGCATAACGTGAGCGGAGCGTAACGCAGTTTCTTGAAGTGTCACCCGGCAAACCAATTTATAAGACGTTGTCACGTCAAAAATTTGAAAGCATATTTTCTAGTTGGTTCCATGGTCATTTGGTCACAATCTGATAATGAGATCTTGGAGAAATCGACGGAACTCTTCAAATATTATAGGCACACCGATAGCGATTTGTGTAACTCGTGAATTTGCTCTCGGAAAGCATCATTTGGTAAAGTGGAACTGATGCTGAAGGACACAGCACATGTACGAAGGAGGATCTACCTACAGTACCAACATACTTGGAGGCCACTACCAGTCAGATAGGATATTCCCTTCCTGCTGGAACTCATACGGGCATTTTAGATTCTTCAGTTGTAGTTGTGGAGGTCACTCCGGATAATTCTTTAAACTAGGCAGTAAGACAACAGAAGTTACCCCTTCAATTAACCAATTATTATTAGAGAATAATAAAAAGGTATATTTTACATAAAAATAATAATAAAAACCAAAAGGGGGCAATATACTTTAGTGGCATGAGGAACAGGGTGTAAAGTTCACTCATCCGCCATAGAAAAGGGAGGATCCTCCGACCAGACGGGTGTTGTGTCTGGCGGGCAACTGCCCATCGGTTTGAAGTTGAAATCTTGTATGTATGTCGATCGCTCGGTAAACTCTAACTGCGCGATGCAGGATTTGTGTGACGTCATATCTATGATGCGTAGTTCGTATGTGGCGGTGTAACCGCTACAATACTTTAAAATTATTCAGTCAAATTATCCAAGGTATTGTTTTTGGAAAATACCAAGTTTGATGTAATTTGTTTAACAGAGCATTGGTTAAAAGATCATCAAGTAATGTCAATTAATTATGAAAATGATTGTGTAGTTAGCCATTTCAGCCGAAAACGTATTATGATACATCGACACCTCCTAAGTACAACTAAGTAACTGAAAAATGCAAATTTTATAGGAGAGCGAATTGAAGATTTCAATTTTTTTAAATCGCCGTAGCTAAGCCCCTATATGGAATTAAAGTATAATATTTGGTGAGCGGGTTTAAATTTAAGTGAAATTTATAATTAAGAGTATATTTTGTTTCTAAATCTTCAAGTTTTTGTTTTATCATACATGCATACTTTTACTGCGTTGTAAAAAACAATCAAAATATGCTAACTGGCACATACACATTTCTTCATTGGAATATTCAGGCACCTTATTGCTTTAACTGCCAGATACGTACTTGTAATTGGTAAAGTCAATTGAAATATCCTGTGTAACTGATACTTACATAATTTACCACCGTAATTATATTATTGTGCATACAAGTGTAACTGAATTCCAAACTTGTAAAAATCATCGTGTGTTTTGGTATTTTGAAATAAAAGCAATGGATATCTAATGTTTATTTTCAAAACACAAAAATATAAATTTCAAACGTTTCACGTGTCAAAAAGTAACATTATTATTAATTATACGTTGTATGTTTATAACACCGAAGATCTAATGTAACATTAATTAAAAATGGCAGCTACCTACTTACTGGTAATTAGACTTTTCTCTCTTGTTTTATTAGGAATAAGTTCTTACTGGACTGGAAATCACTTATGTAAAACTATCCAATAATAAAAATATTCTTGAACTTTATAAAAAATTGCCTTAAAGGCAGTTTTTGTTCATTTCGTAAAAAGTAGGTATGGGGTTTGTCTCAAAATAAATTCTCAAAATAACGTAATGTTCATTTTAAATAGAATGAGTACCTATATAAAATTATTACTTATCAATAAAATTATATAAATCAGTCGTTTCATAAAGCTATTTGGACATTCTTGTACAGAGATCAAATTTAATATTATATTACTGAACTATCATTGTTTACTTATTTATAATGATTTTAACAAGGTTTTATTCTATATTTTACTTATTGAGTAATAAAATTGCACGTTTTAATTTATCATTAATGACTTATGACCACAACAGTAATCAACCTAATCAGTACAGAGATCACAAGATGACTTCTTCATTCCTCTTCTTCGTCTTCTTCATCTTCATTGTCATGTTGCTTCTCATTGCTGCCCTCTATCAAACTCATGTAAAAGCCATGATAAACAGATGGTATAACATTATTTCGGCATAAGTACTTCAAATCCTGAAGTTTAGCCTCGGGTATTGGTAATTTCCCCTCGTAAGCTTGGGTCAATGTTCTTGCTAGAGGGGCTGGAAGTGGACTGTTGTCTAATCTTATGCGGTTCCTTGATTTGGTTTTGGGAGTCTCTAGTGCATTATTTACAATAATGCATTTGAACTCATGGTCACAAAAATCTGTTTTATACTGTATCCTGTCAGAGAATTGCGGCCATATTTCTAACTGTCTTAGTTGAAAACTCGTTCTTTGTTTGTATTTATAGTCCAGTTGCATCCAGGTAGCAGTGCTTTGAAATTCATAAAATTTAAAGTAGTCATTTCCTGGACTAAGTAAGGGTTTCCATCTTGTTTGGCCCACCTTATGAGGGCATACCATTGTTCGGGGGTGTACACCATTTTATTCTTGGCAGTTCTCTCGATAAGGGCATATACACTATCACCCTCATTTTGTGTATGGCCTTTCTCAAAATATTTATGAGTTATAGTGACTTCAAAATCTTTTGCAGCTCGTAAATAGGCTGCAAAAACGATACGATTAGAGCAACATGGTTTTACAAACCTGTATCTTCGTTGTCTTTGGAGACACTGAATCAGTCTCATGTACCTCATTATCATCTTGTTTTTTTATCTATTTTTGTTGGTAAATAATACCGCAAAGTAAATTCTCTTCTAGAGGCAGTTTCAGTAGTAACCCTACGTTATGTAATTTTATCACAGTACTTTTTGATAAAATCCCAATGACGAACTATATCTCCTATTGACCAAAATGCCACAAAAAGCAAATCTCTGTCAACATTAGTAATTTTTTGTGAATATTTTAACTTACATTTCTCTCCACAACATGGCCCCATCTCTTTCTTTTTCCTCATTTTACCATCCCTACTTTTGTACGCATTTCCTAAATTTTTATTTTTCTTACGCATAACATCCAACCATTGGTCTTGATGGACCATTCGTAAATCTACCTTTATCTTTTTTTCTTGTGGATAGCCTGCGCCTCGGTGATGGTTCAATGTCAGAAAGAGTGTTTTCTGTTATTGGGGTTTGTATTGGCATAGGTGAGCTAACTGGCATGACAACGTTTGGCGTAAGAGCTGGTGATATATCACAATCTAACTGAGCAATTGCTTGAGCTATGACTGACGAGAAATTTGGCGACTCAATAGAAATATCATTTCGAGTACCTGAACTGACATTGCTCATCATGGGTGAATGTGGCGTTATTGTTGCCAATATGGGGTCATGAGAGTTACTCGGCAAAATCACTGGAGCTGTATGACTTGTGACGGTTGGGGAATGTGTTCTGGAACATTCTGAGGGTTTAAGATGGTTTTGTGCAGCACTTGTTTCTTCGTCACTGTTTTCTATGAATTCCGTCATTTATTGCAAGTCTTCATCTGTGAAATATTTTGAGAAGTGTACTGGAGTATCTGAAACAATCGAACCACAATAAAACACTCGATTTTATACGATAATCAACATCATTTCATAAAAGTAAAACTATGGAAGTATACAGATAGATATTAATAATCAAGTTAAAATCCAATGTAAAACAATACATGTGTTAGTTAACTGATTTCATTTTAAACACATTCCGTAGAATAAGTATGTAAGTGCCTAGATACATTTTTCAATCAAACTAAATTCCGACGTAAAAATGTGTAACTGAGTAGTTACATACTTATGCATCGGGAATGAATAAATTGCAGTAATGTCGTCATGACGATAGATTTTCATTCTAAGACGTGTTCAAATATTTACAGTATAGGTAGAAATCTCAATTTATGGGTGCACTTAAAATATATACTTTAATAATTATAAAATATTTAGTTAATTACTTACCTTGCCTCGATGGCGAGTCTATAATCTGGTCTGATTTTACGCTTATTATTTGGTCCGCAACATTTTTTGATCTTTTAATTGCATCTTCCCTTAATGTAGTTAAAAATTTCTAATGTTCACTCGACATGGTAAAAAACAAAGCAACAATTGCGCGCACAACTCGCTGCCCGCCGGAGAACTGAGTAACCGGCAGTTACCCGCACCGCGCGCCCTTTTCCCCCCACGTCAAAGTATGTAACTGGAACTTAAATGGCTGTACGCTGTGTTTATTTGTCAGCTTATGCAGATAAACAATTATACGTTTGAGAAAAAAGTATGTTGGGTTAATTGAAAAAATAAAATAAACTTGTATGTGGTAAATATAGGTAGGTACATAGATGCCAAAAATGCAATAAAAACCATTTCGTGTATCTGGCAGATACATACGTATACTTAGCGGGTGTCGACATGACGAGTCATATTATTATTAATAAAAATTCTATTAAATCTAAAGAAAGAAAAGACATTATTGGACTGTCTGTTGAACACAACATTGAATTGTCCTGTGTAAAAAGCTTGATAAGCATGTTATAGTATGCGTATACAGACCTCCCAAGTTACCAGAATCTGTCCGTGTTTGATTCTGTAATGGAAGATGTATAAAGAAACTTAGTACTAGTAGTAAGTCAATAATCATATGTGGTGATAACTTATTACAAAATAACTCGAATACTGTCAGATTATTAAGTCTTTTTAGGTAATTTGATTTGTCAAATGTTTTATTGAACCATCCCGAGTGACAACTTCTTCTGCCACTTGTATAGATAATAAATTTTGTAATTGTGATAACTTACACAAACAAATTGTAAATAAGTTGCCATCAGATCACAGTGGACAAACAATAACATTTTGCTCCTACATACCTTTACAAAAAATTCGAATAAGGTTTAGACAATTACATGTAAAAGTTTAGAGAAATTAAATAATTCTTTGGTGAGTAAATTATGTGTTCAGAGTTTTAATAATATAGCTGACCCAAATGAGTTCTACGCCGAGTTCTTTTCACTATTAAACACGCAATGTAATGACACTTTTCCACTAAAGACTAAAAGTATTTATACAAAGTTCTTATTTAGTGATTGGGCGACTCCAGGTATTCGTAAAAGCAGGGAAAAACTATTTGAACTTCATGGCTTAAAGCAACATACGAATAATACAAGGTTTCATAAGTATGTTGCAAAATATTCAAAAACTTTTAAAAGTGTTTGCAAACTAGCCAAAGCTCTTTATATTAGCAATAAAATAAAATCAGCTGATAATAAAATAAAAACTACCTGGCAAATAATAAATAATGAAACAGGTAGGAAAAAACAGCGAAATACTGAATTTAATTTAAAGACTGCACATGGCCCCTTGACTCAGATATAGAAATAGCTCAAGAATTTGAAAACTTTTTTGCTAATATTTTAATTCCTCACCCGCGCTTTCTGCTGCCTTACTTAGACAGAATGTGAAGACATGCCCTTTGGAGTTTAGGTTTCAGCATACAAACCCCCAGGCTGTTATAAAAGCTTTTAAAGATCTTAAAATTAAATCAACAGAAGATCTCTGGGGAATGTCTGTAAAAGTCTGTAGATCTATTATCAAAACCATTGCGCCCTATTTAGCTTACATATTTAACACCAGTGTAGACCAGTTTCACTGTAGTTGTAAACATAATCTTTCTGGATCTCATGAAACACAGTAAAGTAGTTCCATTGTTCAAATCCGGTGATAGTAAAGAACCCAACAATTATTAGGCCTCTGTCAATTCTGCCAGTTCTCAGTAAGGTGTTTGAAAAGTTGATACTCAATCAAATGTTACGTCACTTTAGTAAAAATTCCATCTTTCATGTACAACAGTATGGTTTTACCAAAGGGTGTTGTACCACTGACGCCGGTGTCACCCTAATAAAGAACATTTTTAATGCCTGGGAAGAAACACAAGATGCCATTGGAATCTTTTGCGAGCTCTTAAAGGCGTTCGATTGTGTAGACCATGAGACACTTCTGCTGAAACTAGTTTAAATCTTTCTATCTTTCAGGTATGATCTCTAGAGATCATACCTGAAAGATAGAAAGATTTAAAGGTTACCTGAGCTGTCAGACCCATTATAATCTACGTCGCCGCGAATCTCTCAGGGTGCAGAACTCGTCGAATGCTGGCAGCGAGATGGGTGGACTTTTTCTTAATGAAAACTCGAAGTACAATGACAATATTTAATGACTTTTACTAAACAGTAAAGAATAAAGATAATTCAGAAATTCGACACACATCGACCGGTGTCGTCGACTCGTTTTCTCGAATGGCGGGGCGCACACCGCGCACTCTGCGCAGGTACCCCGCGCGCGCCGCTGCTACCGCTGCGTCGCCTCCCACGCCGTGCCGTATGCGTGTGTGTAGAGGCCTTGTGCACGCACACATGCAAGCGTCAACACAGGGAACTATTAAAAAGGATTAACATTATGACTGTACCTTGTCAATTCATTTATGAAAATATTATGTATGTAAGGAAAAATCCACATCTCTTTAATAAAATAAATGATAGACATAATTTTAATACTAGAAATAGAAATAAACTAGATCAACCATTTTTCAGATTACATAGTACATACATGTTTTATGGGGTACTGTACTGTGTTAAATGTTACAACAAAATACCTTGTGACATATTGCAATTAAATGAACGAATATTTAAAACTCATATTAAAAGTACACTTGTAAACAAGAATATTACAAATTAGAGGATTATATCCAAGATAAGAGTGCTTGGAAACATGCGGGTCCTGTTCCATAGGACAAATTTAGAATCAAGACAAAATCAAACCATTTTATTATTATATATATTTATTATATATAAATATATTATATATATATTTATTAGGTATTGTATTAGGTATTGGTAGGTGTCTCAAGACGAAAGTCTTTGACCAGTGCGTGTTGCCAGTGATGACCTATGGTACTGAAACGTGGTCGCTCACAATGGGCCTTATCAGAAGGCTAAAAGTCACCCAAAGGGCAATGGAGAGGGCTATGCTTGGAGTTTCCCTACGTGATCGAATCAGAAATGAAGAGACTCGCAGGAGAACCAAGGTAACCGACATAGCCCGAAGAATTGCCAAACTTAAGTGGCAATGGGCAGGGCACATTGCTCGCAGAACGGATGGCCGATGGGGTCGAAAGGTTCTGGAGTGGCGACTACGTACCGGAAGACGTAGCGTTGGGAGGCCTCCCTCAAAATGGACCGATGACCTTGTGAAGGCCGCAGGAATCCGCTGGATGCGGAAAGCATAGAATCGGTCGAAGTGGCGGTGCTTGGGGGAGGCTTATGTCCAGCAGTGGACGTCTTTTGGCTGAAATGATGAGGTATTGCACTTTTCTATGAAACAGCAGATTTAAAAAAACCGACGAAAGATTTCAACGCAGCGGGGTTCAGAATCGTGATTGTATTGAATCCATGGTAACAGTTTTCGCGTCGATGTCCCTGCCACCCTGTATAACAATACCGTGACTGACCGCGTGACACAACGCACTCGACAACGCAAGACAGAAACATAATATTATTTTGAAAGATTGATGATCCTTCCCGTCGAAGGATTTTGTAAACGAAACCGTCACAGCTTCTGTAGGTACCCAATAATAGTAACTCACCAGAAAATACTACCGCCATTTCCCTGTTCATATTTATTTGTTCTGAGTTAAAGTTGCAAGTCGGGCCACGAGCAGGCCGCGGCCGGGGCGGCGCGCAGCGGCGGCGATACGATGTGACGAAATTGTGTCTCCAGCTGTGCTCCAGCACAATTAGCTACAGACGCTGCGATCGCTTTCATTTATCAATAAAACACGTATGAAGTGCCACCGACTTTATTAGAACTTGCTAGGATAGCGGCTAAGAGTTTGTCTCTTTCGACTTATGGTCGAGACATTCCTGAGGTAAATAATATGGTAAAAAGACAAAAGTGGATTTCGGATTTCATGACAATGATCTTGAGTTTTTTAACAATTTCGACTCCACCCACTTTTCATAGAGCTCATACGGCATGCCGACATACATATTGAAAGTGAAATCTCCACGAGGGTCACCGGCATTACTTTTGCGCTAAAGTTAACCCTCACGAACGCGGACGGTCAACGACTTTAGTTTTAAAACCGTGTTAATAAAGTTTGAAACACCGTGTTTAGGTTTGAAACACTGTAAAACGAAGTAAAACTTTCATTTTAGGGGGTGTTGTTGCTATACGGTATCTTTGGGGGTATTTTGATGTACTAGTGGAGTGGGGATATGAAATGACAAAAAAAAAATTGAAGAAAATATAATAACTCGCTCCGATCCCGAGACAGGGGTGTCCACCCTTTTAAATTTTTAGTGAATATTTATAACCGTAAAATGGTTTTTCACACCTGAAATACTGGCCCTCCAGACACAAAATATTTTTTAAATATAAAATTGCCTGTATTTTAAAACCAACGCATATACTAATAAATCTTGTTAAAATATACAGTAGATTTTATTTTCTCAATTTATAATGCTGTATTAGATAAGAAAAACCTACATTTAAAATGAGTCTTCCGCGAGGGCTCCCAGCATCCCATATGTGACTAGAGTGAACCCTCCAGCAAGGCTCCCGACAACGAACGTGTTAATAGACGCATTTGCAGATAAAATAATAATTTAAATAAGTTTCCAAGTCCTAAGACTTGAGCACTTCTTCATTCGCAAATGAACACCAGTTAGCAAAATTATGCGCTCTCGTAGAATCTGAGCATGCAGCACTGCCGGAGTGCCTGCAAACTGCATACTGCTGTATAATAGCCTGGCAGATATATGATACACGAGGCGTGCAACCATTGAGATTTATATAGAGAATTTCAGTGTGCGTTGGTTACCTGTTGAGAAAGTCAGAATTCATAGTTCCGTTAGTACTGTTATATTTTCTGTGGTTCCGTACAATTTATAGGCAATCGATCATGCATTGTGCCTAGCGCCCTTCACAAGTAATGCATGAATTAACGGAACCCTGCAGTGCGAGGTCACCAAGTCACCAGCCTACTTCCCAGCAGCACTGCACTCGTACTTACCTAATTGCGTGCCACACTCGTAATAACAAACCCTTTCATTTTGACAATTCAAACCGTAGTAGGCTGCAGGAATTAGTTCTACTATGTTCATAATGCAGCAGCCGTAGCTTGTACCATAGGTACACCTCGTTAATTTTGCAAATCCGCGATTCCTCTCATTTCCGATGTATTAGTGAGATTATTTAATTAATATTGCTGTGCCGTAATCCGAATGTTAACAATGTCGGTGCCTAATTAATTAATGTTTACAAATGGGAGAGTATTATTTGTTAAATTCGTGTTATAACGGCGTAGTCTAATAATTTGTATCTATGGGGCGTATTTTTAACAATTTCAACAGGTACAAACATTTATTTATAATCTATTTCAAGAGTAGTGAACTAATGAATCATGATTGATCTTATCCTCTATTGTAGCGTGTCGTTAGGCTCGACTTTTAAAACATTACTCAAACTGCTCATGCAGAGCCAAAGAATAAAATAATTGAGTCCACTGGTATCGGTAACTATCCTCCACCCACGCTACGAACAATATTATTCCTCTGGAACTACCAGTCGGATTTGAAAAAATCTTTTTGCATTTGTAAGCCCAATTCTTGACGAAAGTTTTAAATCATTTAATATTACGCTACGACCCTTAGGAGCCGAGGAAAAAGAAAAAGTCAGAAAGCACGCTAAGCGAAAACGAAGTTTCATTGCGCGGACGGGCGATGCGATGCGATGCGATGGTTCGGGAGCTGAAATTTCACGCGGACGAAGTCGCTGGCATAAGCTAGTTATTTTAATTATATGTTTACTCTTTTCAACCTCGTTCCGGACACATTTCGCTAAAATATCGCGTTATCCTCTACCTTCATCACAATCGGAACTGTTGGTAGAATTACTCTTCCTCATTAAAAAGGCAAAGCTTTTCATCGAAATATGTCCTGAATGCAGTCTGAACGTAGTCTTTGGCAACCTTTAGTGAATGTTTGATACCAAGCCTTCTTACCCTCCTATAGTTCTGTCCTTACCCACAGGATCGGTGTAGACGCCGGCAACGAGAACAAGAAGCCGGAGGATGAAGTCAACGAGTACCTGATGAAGGCCATCGACGCGCGCTCCACAGACCGGCTGCGTGCCGAGCACTGCCGCCCCTGCACGCTGTCCTTCCGCGACTCCAAGCTGGAGCAGAAGGTACGGACCACAAAACAGACTCACTCATCGACGTGTTCTTCACAAATCATCCTGAATATCCTTTCTTGTCCACGGTATTTTGAATGAATATTTTTCGAGCCGAGTAGGCCCAGTAGGATCACGTTGATTCTGAATATCGATCGATGATGATTTTTTTTTAAACATTCTAATTTTTAGAAATAAATCATCATCATCGATTGAACGAACGAAAATTAAACCGAAGTTGAATAAAAGGTTCAGTAAAGTTATCGCTACCAAAAATGCGATGCTATGACTTGTATGGATGAATAGTTTCACGATCGAAAAATATCTATCATTTTTAGCAGTCATCGTCTATAATTATTACAAGTTATGATTTATTTAGATTATAGATAGATTAGATTACGACAAAGCCTTCGGTACTCGGTACTGAGTGCAAATTGAAGCATCATTTTATGAAGTGAACCGTCCAGCACCATCATGTGATTGCAAGTCAGTTATTGCTTATTTGTCAGAATGTTGTTCTAATGGAAGTGGAGTAGTTCGTGGATATTATGAGCATTTCAATCAATGCGCGAGCATTCACAGCGATAAGCGAACAGCCTGCACTCGCTGACATTTGATACTGTTTAAATTACCAATGCAACAAGCAAGTTATTGGCTCTAGTCTCTACATATAATCTATCTATCTATCTATTTAACATTTTGCTCCTACATACCTTGACAAAAAATTCAAATAAGGTTTAGGCCAATTACTGCCACTAAACAGGCCACACCCTGTTTAGTGGCAGTTTCACGTCTTTAATAACAATTATGAAACAAATTGGATTCAAATACAAGAAAACCGACAAGATAAAAATTACGATGGAACGATATGATTTAATTTTGCACAGAGTATCATTCTTGAGGGAGATGAACAAAATCACAAATTGGGACACTGTCATATTTAACGATGAGACTTGACTGAACTCGAATCATACCGTGCCTCAGTCGTGGACGGACGATACCAAGGCATCTTGCTCAAAAATGCCAATGGGAAAAGGTGTACGCCTATAATCTGCCGCGCCAGATCAGCCAGTAGGTTTTGTGAATGATGAGTCTAAAAGTACAAAAGAATATCACGAATAAATGGACGCAAATAAATTCACAGAGTGGTTGACTAACTTGTTAACAAACCTCCCCGAACAGTGCGTAATCATTATGGACAATGCATCTTACCATTCAGTTCAAATAGATAAAGCACCTACTCAAGCAAACAAAAAGGCTGACTTAGTGGCATGGCTACAAAGACAAGGTGTTGAAGCTGACCTGAAATTGTTGAAAGTTGAATTGCTTGGACTGGTAAAAGAAAATAAACCTGCGAAACTAAAATTTAAAATTGATGAATTGACACTTCAGCATGGACACAAAGTGATAAGAACGCAGCCGTACCATTGTCAGTACAATACTATTGAGTTGATCTGGACTCAAGTCAAAGGATACGAAGCTCGCCACAATACAAAGCCGCCATTTTCCACTAAGAAAATGATGACATTGCTGAAGAGTGGTAGAAAAAACTCGAAAAATAATAAAGGAAGATTTTGACAGAGACGTCAATATTGATAATAAAATTGAAAATGAAATAATTATATTTACAGGTGACGATAGCTCAACTGACGATTATGGCTCATCATCTGAAGAAAATGATTGAATGAAGATTCAATCACTTTCGCTTTTTCTTGATTTTTTTGTGATGTTTCTTGACTTGATGTTACTGTAACTAAAAATATGAAATTAAAGACAAATTAACCTTTCGTACCATTGTATCATTTCAAAATACCTATAATATTAAAGTTTAAGTAAAATTTTCTAATCAAAACTTTAATTCGATGTACTTTACAATAGGTACATAATCAAATCGATCAAATACTCATACAAACTTGAATCGATTTATCATGAGTATCGAGTACCAAATCGTATGGTTACTTCACTAGTTACGTCGCGATGACAAATATCAAACGGGCCTTTTATTTTTTGACAACTTTAAGGCTAAGCGCGCACTACGATTTTCTTCGGTGAGAATTTTTCAAACTGTGAAATAAAATCGCAAATGATCATAATTCCTACGCGTAATCGCAAACGATTTTTTTTCGCAGTGCATGGAATCTAGTATATTGGTATTGTTGTTCGCAACAGTTGGCGATTATTATTCGCAACGATTAAAATTCGTAGTGCGCGCTTAGCCTTAGAGTTTTCGTTCCCAATGTTTGTATGTCTTAAACTGTGAACTGTTTTATACCCAAATATACTATTTTACTGAAAAGGTGGTTTCCCTGTGATAACCTCCCTGATAATAATTATGGACGATTTCAAAAAGGATACTGACAAAGTATCTAATAAAATTTAAAAAAAAAATAACAGAATTCCCAAACCGAAACCATATTGTCCGTGCTACTCAAGTCACTTTCAGACAGGTGATGAGCAGAATATGAGGAGATAGTTTCACTTCAAGACAGCCACACGGTCTCTTAGTCTTTGTTCTACATATCACAATAACGTTAAGTAACATGAAGCCGCACAGTGCACAGTGTTCGGAATGATTATTTTACGAGCTACTTTTATTTTGTATATGAAATTTTTTATTTAAATGTAGGCAGGTACATGCGTGTGGACTTATATGAAAAAAACACAATGTATTCTAAGTATTGTTATATTTATAAGTCTTTAAATAAAATAAAAAAAGGATTTTATTAGAGTTAACTTTAAGACATTTTTAGATAGGCGGCCCTGAAAAAGGCTTTTGGCTTTTGTCTACTCGCTATCTGCCTCTTCATCGGATGAGTGCGTCCTTTCAGGCGCTTCAGGAGCTTTCAATAATTGCAAAACTTCTGGCGCCAAAGTACCCGATTTTCTCTTAGGCAATGGTCTGATGCTGGATATTAATGGATCGGAGGAGATGAGCAGAGCATGTAGCAGGTCTTGATTTTGTACTAACCAAAGCTCTTCTTGTAGCGAGTCGTTGCATTTTAAAACAAACTTCTCTTTGTTCCTGATAGCACTCCATTTCTTGGTTAGCACAGCAGAAAACACCTTTATTTTATTTTTAATAACTTCTGCTGGAAGTCCTGGAATCTCTGAAGAGACATAGTCAACCATCCGAGCAATAGAAGATCCCTTATTCGCTTGATTGACCAGTTTATGCCGACATAAAAGGTCGAAAAGGTGAAGGCGTGTTATTCCTCGGGTAACACCTGGGGACCTACCACCAGCTCTTATAGCAGTATTATTATAATCTTACTATGACTTTTCGTACCATGACGTCCATAAAATAAGCTTATTGTAATGTTGAAACAATCGTATTTTCTTAGCGATTTTGGTGACGTCACCTCTAAAAGTTCATTCAATTCGTACTACGACGTGACTTTTGACAACTAGCAGGATTGTTTTAATGTCAAATTTAGCAATCTTAAAAAAGTTCCTCGGACTCGACGGAAATATTATTGTTTTGCAATTTATAATAAGAAAAAACATTTTCGTGTCATGTCAAGTTAGTAAAATGTACTTATTCATTTACGTAAACTTGCCGAATGAATTGTGTATCTATAGATTTTAGTACATGTGTAATTAATTTCTTGTTTGATGGCGAATGCATACGAAACATTTGAGTTTTTGGAAGCGGATAACAGAAAAAAATAAAAAAATATCAGAGTACCTCTAGCTGCCGCCCGGAAACCCGACTGCAAAATTAATAAAAAACACTAATCACTGAGTCTGACCACAATATATTGTTTCGAACTATCTTCGTCAAAACATTACACATTTCTTTGTTTTAAAACTTATTCACTGAGTAACCTTAACCTTCCCTTGATTCCATGTCGACTTTGTAGCCAGTTAGATCATAAATTCATTAGCAAATATGTTAAAATAAGTTCAACCTCGTAGTAGTTATCCATTATCCATTTGTAAACAAAAATATCACTACATCGAGGCTGCGTTCAGAGTTACGCTGTAATCGATTAGAGCGAGCTAACACCCATACCGAATTAGTGTCAGCGCGATAACAACGTGCTGTGAATCGTCATAGATGACGTCATAGCATGCACCATCTTGCGATAGCGCTGACCATGCCCTAAATTAATATCACCGTGAGCGCTGTCAAAATGACAGTTGTTTAGCTTGAAACAAAACTCTCCTGAAATAAGATTGTTTCGTAAAAGATTGTGGTCGGCCCCCTGGTGAACGAAAAAATTACATCACTCAAAAGTCGAGGCGAGTCGAATATTGAGACTAGATTCATTCGAGAGCTAGATAAATACTCGATAATCACAAAAAAACATGGACGGCTGGAATTGGCTGGGAAAAAGTTGGAGTCTATTGAACGTTTAAACTTTTTGCAAATTTCGTTACTTTTTTCAATTCACATTTTATTTATTTTCTCATAATACGAATTCATGTATGATTAACAAATTGGTGTATATCTTACCTGTGCATGTGGAACACATGATAAAGCAAAAATTTTATTTAAAAACTCAAAAACTGTTGCAAGAATAGAACGTAAACACGTGCGATAAGTAGCGGCTAACAAAAGCGACTGACCGGTTTTGTTATCGCGCGGGATTGGAGCAGTGCTGAGCGGTGAACATTTCTCGGAATCGGCAAATTTTTCGTGGAACGAATTGTCTGACTAATAGTGTACCCTATTCACTTGCAAATTTCAATTTATATTGCCAAGATGTTTGTACCTAAAGTAGCTCGTAATATAAACATTCCGAACACTGTGCGGTGGCGTGCGCTTAATTTCTACATTGTTCTCAGAAATCTCCAACTGAGGATGTCCAAGGTACTTAAATTGGTTTCCCTGCTGCTACTGCGACCCAAAAGCTAACAGCTATTTGAACCATTTTATTTTCGCGGAGAAGTTACGGCAGCTCCCTTTGTTTACCAAATTCATTACTTGGCGCATAATACCGTCACACTCCCCAGAATCGTGCACCGGCGGCGGCGCCTGGTAATCGCAACCCAAGTGTAAACGTTGACACTTGACAGGACAGATCGTGTTCTTCTATAAGCTCAAGGTAAAGCTCATTCGGTTAATAATGAAGGAACACAACACTCCTCTTGTTAAATTCGCGCCACGTACAGTTTCGCACGAACAAACTTTTTGCCACAAAAACAAACAGTAGGTGAGATCGTTGGGCAGTTTCTTGTTGTGTGTAAACTGTCGGCGGTGGCAGGTCAAAGAGATCACACAGACGTAGTCCTGAAAGATTCAATAAATAAATAAATCTATCAATAGATACAGTCACAGATTTCTTACAACTTGTAGATTATAAAGCTTTCTCCGTAGAGAAAAATTTTATTGTATTGGACAGTCACCCTCCCCTTACTCTCCGTTAACGAGCGTGCATAACATGCCGCTTTCTGGCAGAAGTTGCATAAAGTCGTGTTAAAAGCCTGCACTATTGAATACAATTTAATTTATAAGCTTCCATCTCGCGCAAACATCCGCAGCCGGATGGCGGGTATGGCGGCGCCAGCTCGAGCCAAAATTGTATATTATTTACATGCTGACGCAATGTTTACACTCGTCATAAAGTTCAGAAGTAGGTACCAATCACACGTTACAACGGAAAGGATCGCGCGTGACATTACTCGCCGCACATTCAATATTAATGAGAAATGAGTCTGAAGGACTCGTTTCTAATGTACATATGTTTCTAAAATTCGTATACCTAATGGCGGTGGGTGATAGAAGCCCAAAGTTCACGACGGGCACTTCCTGGGCAGCGGCGGCGCGGCGGCGACGCAGCGGTGCAGAGCATCATACACCTGAAACGTTTACACGACGAGACGATATTGCAATTTATTCCTCGCTACGAATGGAATATTTTATGAAAGTCACCACTTCGCAAACTGTGCGCCACTTCGCCAAATAAATAACACGACTTTATCCTGCAACAAGCTCTTGTAAAAGTTGTTTGGTTCGACAATTACATAATATTTGTCCTTTTTTCCATTTGTGTGTGCACCCATGTGGCCTTTTACGACAAACAATTTTTAAAGTGGCAGGGACTTAAGTACGAAGCAATTTGTGTTCGGGACCGTGGATATAGAAAAATGATTAATGAAATCTACAGAAAGCTGTAGTACCAAATTAAATCATGTGAGACGTATAGTCAATCGAACTCGCCGCCCTAAGCGAATCCTTACCGACCCTGACGACCCCATTACCCTCCTCCAGGAGAGCAGTAGGGAAACCAGCACAGTGTACAAAAACAGACGCCTCCCGTCATTCCGACCTCGCCGCCGAGGTCCTTTGCAATCGCGACCGCGTCCCCGAGTAAATGATACAAGCCCCCCGACCCTTGCTCGATAACGAGGTGCCAGCAGTTGTTGCAGTTGAGCACGTAGCTTTAAATTCCCCGACTAATAATCATGATCAAAACTTTGATCCAGCCCGTCCCATCCTTGATGTCCTCCCTCCGGTTGACGCCCTAAGCCGAGGTTCGTAACCCCACAGGGGGTGCCCTTAGCGAGCATTCACCTAGTTTTAATAGCATAGTTGAATAACCCCTGGCTGGAGGTTTTAAGTGTAGTAGCTTAAGGCACCCACAGGAAAGCCCGGTTAAGTAGTCATGATCTCAGAAGTCAACTACGAGATGCCCTACATAAAAAAAAAATGAGACGTATAATAGTAGATTGTCATACGAGGGGCTAAAATAACCCATTCTATCGAAGTAGTTTACTCCGGAGCTTTAGCGAGGGAGTAAATAGAAACCGAGTTAGAATGGGTTTTAGCGCCGTGTGTTACACTCTACTTTACACTACGAAAGCGAAAAAATAAAATCATACAATACAAAATTAAATAGTTTATTTTATTTAAAAAATATACAATTTGTTCAATCTACATTTTAAAGGAAACTTTTTATCCCGGTATGCGGTAGTAAAAGCTAGTTTTACATAAGAATATAGCCTTTTTTGGTTTTATAGGCTCGTTGATTACAGACAAAAATAACTTTTTCCCCTAGAGCAAGATATACTATTTTTTCCCCGCTCTGGTATGCTACAATGACGGACTTTTTGAGCAAGAGGAGTGAAAACCTTATTTATAATGAAATTTGACAGCCGTGTTAAAGCAGAACACTCGTCCGAGTTCAACAGCTGACATTAGTAGATACCTATTACGCGGTGCTCTTGGCAAATCGCGGCTTCTAATGTACAATGCTACTAAAGTGTTAAGACCTGTGTCCTGTGACACGATAAGAAAGCGCTTTCAATTCTGCAACAGAAAGGTTCCGGCGTGAATGACCACTCATTTCTGTGAGTCACAGAGCTTGTGCGCCAGAAACATTAAAAGTCATCCTGCAGATGACATTACTTCTTGTCACAAATTTCGCAGCGGTTAGACCAGTCCTCATTAGTGGTCTGCGTCACTCCTAGCGTGGTGTGGAGTCACTGCCACGCTGTCATTTATGCACTCACACTCACGTAAGCCCGCGTTGTTCGCAGTACACTGCCGAGCGTGACCGCATGATGAAGGTGTACTTCATCTGCACGCTGGCCATCTACCTCGCCGGCGTCGCCATTCAGACCATAGCCTACAACCTGTAAGTACAGTACACCACATAACTCACGACGCGTGCTTACACATTTCAAGCTTCAAGAAAACTCCAATTTGTTTATGAATAGGAAATATTTTCAATGAAGGACACAATTTACCTACTTTAGATTAACGTTACGCCGCAATAGATTCTTCAGTGTATCGTAATCTATGATATCTTTTGAAAAGGGAGACTTGTTATTTTTGTACTTACTTGAAATAATTTAAAGTTTACGTTTAGGTTTATAAAAGACGGTGGCTCTACTCGTCGAGTGCAGTCTTCTGAACCAGTGAACCGATTCTTTCCAGACGATCACACGCATTATGTTTTAAAGTCTGTCAAACAAGTCTGTTAACTGAAACTTGTAGGAGAACTATTTACAATATTGTTGGCTAGATAATAATTGCTGAATCATAATATAGCTTTTGTGTGCTGTGTCCAGGTCGTTGCTGGGTATCGTGAGCATTATTGTGGCCGGGCTCATCATCACGTCGTGCACGTACCTGGTGGGCTGCCTGGACTTCGTGGTGAGTGTTAACATGGCGCATTACCAATGAGCACAGAGTGCACAATGTCCTAACATTCCCGTGTGTGTGCAGCACGCCGGCGAGCGCGTGCGCCGCTTATCGCAGCGCGTGCACAACAACCGCACGCTGTCGCAGGTGCTGTCCTTCACCGTCGTCACCACCTTCATCATGCAGATCCAACTCGTCATGGTCAGTGCTGTCGTCATGCCTTTTAATATAATCACAAAGTTGCGATTAACTAAACTGTCGTTCCAACCTAATATAAACCAGCCCTAAGGCTGGTTTATATTAGGTTGGAACGACAGTTTTACCGGAAAGACAGAAGTGTCGGATGTATATTGGCATATTGTGTAGATATATCAATAGCGCTATTCACATTAGGGCGACCAGATAAAACTGTCGGCGACGACACATTTACCGGACGTTCAGTCACTGTTTCAGTCGGTTCGAATATAATATTGGTATAGTATTGCTTTGTATAGCGCCCTTCGCATTAATTGTCGATCCGACCTAATGTGAACCAGCTCTTACACGCAAATTATAGGTTCGGTTACAACTGCGGCCACTTTAGGTAAATTGAATATTATAAGTTTCAAACATGTATTACTCTCAATAAATTGTATGCATTTTGAGTGGTATACCCACAGATATAGATAGACCTAGATAACGCAAGTATCACGATCTGTATGTAAACCAAGCGTGCGATTTTTTGACAACCTAATATGACGTCACAAGCACTATGAAACGTTTCTTTTACTTTTTCTCCTCGCATTTGCACAGTTTTTACAATTTACAACAGTGTAATTAACCATTTTAAATTTTTTTACTGACTTCCGACAAGCGTGGCACCGAGGCAGACTGAACGCGAAAGTGGCAGCTTACGATTATTGTACGTAAGCTGGGCACGAAAATGGCACGCGAAGTAGTTGCTCTTGCGTTATCTAGGTATATCTATATCTGTGGGTATACCAAACGAATTAATATTCAATGTCTATTTAATACCGAATATTGTTAAAATAGAAACGTCTATTGTTCTATTGGAATAGGTATTCTAATAGAGATAGCTACCTATTCCAATAGAAACTGCCTATGCCATGTATGAGATGTTGCAGTTATCTAATGTGTAGTTAGTTGGTTCTAACCGAGTCACGTGGCGCAGGTGGAGGGCGTGTTCATCACGGCGGCCCAGCTCGGCAGCAACATGACGCTCGCGCAGCCGGGTGACTTCCACTATTGCCCCTTCGACACGAATGAGGTAAAACACACACACACACACAAAAACACCAACATCTAACATCTTGACCATGAGTGTAGGAATAGTCCAGGTCCCACCTCCTGTGTGCCCTTGAACTTTCTAAACTGCCTTTGAAGATGCATCATGATAATCAGCCACTATTTCGTCACAAACGCTTTTATTCTTCTGTTTAGCCAGTCGATGGTAATCTAAATAGTGTCAGCTTAAAACTTAACAACGAGAAAAAAAAAATCAGTACGATCACCGTTCGCTCGTTCCTTTACCGTTCAGGAATCAGGGCACTTAGGAAATGATGTTAAAATGAAATGACATGAAACTGTTTATTCTGTAAATAGGAAATAGGAATCAGTTTTACAGGTCATATTAAAAATAAATAAGCTAGATGGAGTCGACATTTCCGATCTAACTACCCCTGTGAAGAAATATTAGATAAACTCAGGGGTCATAATCTCTTTCAAAGACCAGACATCATATTCTTGGTCAGATCATGTTAGTGTCTGAAATGGTATTTTGAGAAAAGAACCACACAGGTTTGAACAGACCAGTGCAGTCAGTGCAAGCATTTATCAGTAATCGTGTAGCTCAACTCGGCAAACAATACCAAGGAAAGGACATTTGGGTAGGCCGTATAATGTACCTACTCAAACTGTCAGACCATCACCTTCCAGCGGTCGCGCCCGGTCTCTAAGTCCACAGTGAACTTATTTTAGTAATTTTGCACAAACTATGAACAATAGGAGGTTTCGGTTCGGTGATATCCTCAGAGGGGTGAGGTACTGCTCCTCAGTGCCCCTGTAACATTGGTCATTAACGCACGTGCTTCTTTACTTGCGTTTGTACTAGAAAATACCTTGGATTGAAATTGAAACCGGGGTGAATATTTCAGGTTATTTGTATCTTATTACTAGAAAATGAATTTTTCTCAAACATGCTTGGAAATTCGTACATTATTTTGACAACCTTCTTCGAGATAAATCGAAATTGCAGTACTGGTCGAATATAAGCGAGTAAGCGACCGGCAGTGTTAGAGTCTGTCTATTGAAAGCTGAGAGCAGTGTTGCCAACTGCACCATAATTACGGTAAAAACACCGTCATCAGCATAGATTTACCACCTACCGTAACAATGTAATTACGGTGCCAAAAAACACCGTAAAAAAATTATGAAAAAACGTATTTGATACTTGAATATTTTTGTACAGAATATTTAAACATAGAAATTAAAAAATAATTTATGTTAGATATATGTAGGTCATATTTTTTAAATATTTGTTTAGTCATCCTGATTCTATGTATTAGAGTCCGCGCTACCACTGAAGTCCAGCGGAAAAATTGTGGAACTACATTTTTTTAACGCAATTTGTTTTAATTGTTAGCGCCACGTCTATCGGACTTGAGTGCTAGTGGTGGCGTGGACTCTAAAGGTGTGTCCAAACATTGCGCGGCAATCGTGCGCGGCTGCCGCGCGCGACCTGCTGCTCTGTTTGGACGACTGGCGCACGCGAACGCTTCTGTCTACCTGCCGTGCACAAACATTTTTAGGAAACATTCATCACTGTTCGTATCTGGATGTATTTTTGCGTATAAAAACGGACAATGTAACATGCATCGATTCGTTTGATTGAAATGTATGAATCTTTTAATGAGTTAGGGATCCATCGATCCATCAAGTTAACTTTCGCTTGCCGGGGTTGGTCCGGGGATGGGTGACCTTTACATACCGAGATTCCTCCGTACCTCGGAAAGCACGTTAAGCCATTGGTCACGGCTGTCATTCGTGGATCTTTGATAGTCGTTACGGGTCGTCAGAAGCCCGAAAGTCTGACAACCAGTCTTACCAAGGGGTATCATATTACCCAGTTACTGGGTTGTGGAGGTCAGATAGGCAGTTGCTCCTTGTGAAATATTGGTATTCCGCTGCATCCGGTTAGACTGGAAGCCGACCACAAAATAGATGGGAAAATGCTAGGCAGATTGATATTGCCAACTGAAGTGCGCAGCGTGTCTCGGATGTGCCGCGCAGTACAGCTGCGCAAACATTCGTCGGTTTCACCCTCCGCAAGCCCGCGACTACGGTGGCTGGGAAACGGCCTGGGATTCCCGACCCCCAGGGCGTCTCGAGCGGTGGCCAGGGGCGTGAGGACGCGAAATTTGCCTCTGCCTCACGCGTTCCGCCTCCTCCACGAGCATTACTGCTTCGCAGAATTAGGTCACAGTTTCCTATGCCGTCTCGCCCCGTAACATGGCTTGGACCAGGGCCGGACGTGAGAGATAACGGCGGTGCCACGCCTAAGCCGGGCAGACCATCACCGTATGCTCCACTACGGTAACTAGAGTGAGGCAGAAATGTGTCCGGCAAACGCCGCGTGTTGCTTCCGCACTGTTGCCGCTCAATGTTTGGACACACCTATATACTACGTTTTCTTCTATGAAGGTTTCCATAGCAGAAAACCTAGGATGTTAAACTGTACCCAAATTACTTATTACACGATCAAGCAATCAATTTGAAACAGATTGCTAATCCCTACGAATAATCAAAGTCAAGAAATATAACACAAGCTCAAAAATAGCACCACGCAGGATAAACCGCGGTGGGTGGAGCCAAAATATTCACCGCGCAGCGCTGACAGTTTGCCGGTGTCATTGGGTCGACGTGGTCTCGTCGCTGAGTATTTGCGATAATAATAATTATTGTGTTTAGATAGAACTCATTTTCACAAAAAAAAAAACGACATGATACGCGATACGTGCCTGTGACGTAAGTACATCAGATGCATACTCGTGGCCCACTCGAGAGATTCGGGTAGACTGGCTAACGCCCGGGCGGAGCGGGCAGCCCGCGGCAGTCAACAAAAAAAATGGGCGGAACGATACTTCGCGCGATTGTATGTTATTGACTAATGATTTATTTATATTTCGACCCGCATTGGCCGGACATCCTTGTAGTCCACGTGGACTCATCATAATTCTTTTGAATGCCATATCACTACCGCGATGAGTACTTTGCTGTTACGGTTAATGTTTGAACACGTTTGAGTAACATAAGATTTATTTGAGAACACTTAGTTTAGTTTGTTTTAATAACATATTTGATGGTTTAGAATGGTAGTAGACCATGGTCTGAACAACGTTTGTTCTAGCAAAACTGTGATTCAAATGTCACGGTGTATATTATTATAAATGATGATTTATGATAATAATATTAAAAAGTAAAGTTTTATGGTTATAGCATAAGGCTTAGCAGCGCCAGCAGGTCAATCCCAAGCTTTGTTGAGTTTCCCTTCGTTAGCTGCCCATCTTTTGAACTCCAGACTGATATCGTTCATGTATCTCAACCTGAGCAAGAAACGCTAATCCCTTCTTCATCACCTCTCTAGTGCCTTCTCTGGAAATCAAATCTCGAGCCCCAAGATACAGACTAACTGACTATTTTGGGGCTCATTGGCAGCTAACACTAATGTTACCAAGCTGTAGGTAATATTTTGAACCACTTATGATATTTTATTTGTGTTATACCTCTGTATCTGCACCAAATGCCTATGGATAACAATCATGTTTCCTATTTCTAAGAATTATCTATTTTTATATTTGTTTGGCAGCATTACCTGCAGCTGACGCTCCTGGCCATGTTCCTGTGCGCGGTGCATCAGATCCTCATCACCATGGTGAAGTTAGTTCTGCTGACACTCACGGCCGCCGCCTACGTCGCTGTCACCACGCATCAGTACCTTGTTTACCAGCAGCATTTCTACGACTACCAGTGAGTGCCTTACTGACTATGTGATGCTCCCTTAAATTTCTCGCTTACGGTGGCGCGTTTGTTGGATCATTCGGTCCCTTCAAAATGGTTGAGCTGAATGGTGCTGATCCACGTGTCATGTTCGTGTACGGGCGCCGTCAGTTGTGACTGGTCATTTCTTAACTGCCAGGGCTTATCTTTAATCTTTATATTTTGAAATGTTTTATCTTATTTTGTTTTTAGTGTTCTATACCCGAAGGGTGCCAAACGGAACCCTATTGCTAAGCCTCCGCTGTCCGTCTGTCTGTCAGCGAGCTATATCTTAATGAACCGTAATATGACTGTTTTGCATTAAGACAAAACAGGTATTATATGTTGGAAAAAACACAGCAACGATATGAAGAAGCAGGCCTTTTGATTCCGTGAAAATACGAGAATATACGCTTACAGCGCCCTCAGGTGCCAGAAAAAAGAAGGTATGCTCGATACTCCTACTGATTTAGGGGGATATTCTCGTATTTTCACGGTATCATAAGGACTGCTTCTTCATGTCATTGCTGTGTTTTCGAAGACATTATAGTAGCTTGATAGTTAAAAAAATTACAGATTATGTATTTCTATTGCCGCTATAACAACAAATAATAAAAATTAAATAAAGTTAAAACATAAAAAATACAAAAAAAATAAGGACTAAGAAAAAACTAACCCTGGCATGTGGGGTGTCATTGTCTAGAGCTCATCGCTTTTTTATCTACAATAATGAAAAAATAGGGCGCCGTAAAAGTTGTCAGTTTAAGACCATTTTTGTACGAACTCTATCTCAACAACTAAACAAGTTAAGCTATCACCATATACTGTAATAATCCACAAATACTAAAAACGCCGATTCATAAGGTATTTTATTTAAATATGGGTTATATTTAGTTAGTACTTTCATTTATTTGCTAAATATTGTACGGTGGTACGGAAACTTCGTGTGCGACTCCAACTCACACTTGGCCGGTTTGTTTTTCTTTGTCCTCGCATAATAAAATTTTTCGGTGTATGTGTCTCTGTCTATGTCTATACCTATTGTAAATGGTTTTTAACTGTTTTAATTAAAGTTAATAAATACAAATGAATAAATATCTTGATTTAAAAGAGTGTCCATTGTGTTTCTTGCCCGTCCTTCTTCATAGAAACGGGCAACTATCTTCAACTTTCTGACCAACTCCTTGACAATTCAAAAGTGCCAGTAAATGGTTTGAATTTAACATGCCATCAAATCATCCCTAAAACTATACTGAGACCTTACCAACCTACTCCTTTTCTATTTTCAGGTAAGTAAGTAGCACTGTCACTGGTTTTGCCTGAGTAAAATATTTATTAAAACACTGGTTCCCCTAATAACTACTTAATAAAAATACACCACCTAAACCTCCAGTTCTAGAAACATGAAATTTTGCAAAAGATTTCCATAATTAACGAAATTGAGCACTAAGGATGGTTTTAGGAAATTCGTTCCCTTAAATAGGGGCTGTTTAAATAGGGGATGAAAAATTTCTACGGAGGTTCGACATTTTTGCCGATGGGAAATCCCATCGGACACACGGCTTGTTAAATATAAATTGGCGGATTGTCCCCGTAGACACCGCTGCAGCCTAGACTGGAACCAGCAGTGGACCAACATCGTGATTGCCGTCGGCGCCACGGTGGCGCTGCTGCTGCACTCTCATCAGACAGAGAGCACGTACCGGCTGGACTTCATCTGGAAACTACAGGCTAATGGTAATCAATTGATCCTTACGTACAGTCTCCGGCAAAAATATATTACTATGGACAGTTCGGCAATAATATCTGATATTTATCATGATTCATTCGTTACTAACTGTTCTTAAGTTCCACTAGTCGTTGGCTCGAACTCGTTGGTGCGCGTGGCTAATAGATATACAATGCATGCTATTTAGTATAGTTATTTATTTCAGTACCTATTAATTTATCTAGTTTTAAAGCGCGTAAAATTTCGTGAACAGACCTTTGGATATATGTATAGGTATTATGGAAAAACTACTGAATGTATCTACTCAAAATAAAATTATTTGAATTTTTGAATAAATTATCTATCCCTATACGTTTCTATTTGCCATTTTCATACTACATAAGTTATTTAATTACGCTCAAAGATGAGTTAAAATCAGTGTTGAAATATGGAAGTTTCGACGCTCACAACTTCCAAACCAATATTTTTTTTTCAATTCTGCTTTCGTATAGGGCTAGAAATGACAAGACAAATTGATATAATTTTCAGTTTTGAACGTACACCGTCAAACAGACGAGTAATCACCATACTACGCTTGCATGGAAGAATGACCGACTAGCGTGACCTTAAGAATGCATGCTTAAGTACAGGGTTATTGGTTATAACGTCGGCAATCCGTTAAGGGGATGTAGGAGAGGTCATTTGCAACCAAATTACGCCTGATGACCCCTATGCTAATGTGAACCATTTTCGAGTAAATACACTATTTTTTAAACGTTTTTTCTTTTTGTTAGCCTGTATTGTGACCCACTGCTGGGCAAAGGCATCCCTGTTTCCTTCCAAATCTCTCTGTTTTGTGCGATTTCAGGCCATGTTAGCCCCGCAAACATAACTAGATCGTCACATCACTTTCGCCGCGGTCTACTTCGACGGTGTTCATCATCACTATCATCATTTCAGCCGAAAGACGTCCACTGCTGGACATAGGCCTCCCCCAAGCACCGCCACTTCGACCGATTCTATGCTTGTGTCGACGGTATTCATGAAGTAAAAATATAAAATGTACCCAATAACCATGATATAACATGGTTATAGTCCGTGCAATCCACGACGACGCGCCCCACTCCGCGATTACTGTACTGTAAGCTGAACTCTAGTACGGCGCGGAGCGGAGTGGGGCGCGTCTTCGTGGATTGCGCGGACTATATACGTAACCATTTTCAAGTAATTTAACATTTTATATTTTAAAATGTATGTAATAAATTTTTAACATGTAACCAATAACCCTGATATACAGGGTTTTGGTAATTTAACATATTTTTAATTTTTTTATTCATACGTTTTAAAATATGAAATGTCAAATTATTCGAAACAAAAAAAAAACATGGGTATAAGGGTCATCAGGGGTAATTTGGTTGCAAAAGCTCTCTTCTACACCCCTTAACGGATTGCCGACGTCTAACCAATAACCCTGTATGTGTTCATCTGTGGAAGGCATATAAAAGTTGCGACACAAAATGTGATATTAAAGGAACACCAAAACTATGTGACAGGACACGCAAAATTCAACCAAAACATAGGATGCCTCACCGGCTTAAAAAAAAAGATGTGTCACCTCTTAAAATGCATAAAAACTAGAGCGAATCCAGGGGGAGGGGGCACAGGGGCACGTGCCCCCCCAAACGGTTTAAATAAAATAAAATAGAATCGTCTGAATGAACTGCCCTGAATGCATTTCTATTATATCTTCATTGAAAAATTAATTAATTGCAAAAACAGCATAGTGTAATAGATATGGGAGACACTTTGTATCTTTGTGGCCTATCAAGTGCCGGATTAACGACGTAGCAAGAGTTGCTACGTCGTTGCTACGGGCCCCGTGCAAAAGGGGGCCCCTGCGTATGCACCGCGCACTTCGGTTTAAGCGTAATTTTTTGAGTAAAACTTATTAAGAATATTGAATTTACTTAATGTCACAAAAACGCGATACATAACACCTTTTCCGACTAAGACAATCCACGTCAGATAATCGGTTATAATTTTTTTACGTATTTCTAAAAGTTGATGGCAAATAAACGTAGTGGGAGGAGCTTGTGGCTAAGTAATAACAGCTGCATGGATCAATCCATCAAGTTAAACTACGTTTGCCGGGGTTGGTCCGTGGATGGGTGACAATCTTTACATACTGAGACTACTCCGTGCCCGGGTCGTCAGAAGCCCGAAAGTCTGACAACCAGTCTTACCAAGGGGTATCGTATTACCTAGTTGCTGGGTTGTGGAGGTCAGATAGGCAGTCACTTCATGTAAAATACTGGTATTCAGCTGCATCCGGTTAGACTGGAAGCCGACTCCAACATGTTGGGAAAAGGCTAAGCAGATCGATTATTGGTAAATAAACGTTTGCAACAGGCCTCGCGTTTCCTTAATACGGCACTGGGCCCGTGTGCCCCTCCCAGAAACAAATCCTGGAGCTGCCCTTGCATAAAATTAAATATCAGTCATTTCTTGCGTCATAAATATCTGCCTACTCAGTCAGTTCAGAAAAAGGTCATACCTTGTGGTGAGCAATATTTGGTCAGATTTGCAAATTTAAGTCGCACTTGACCAAAAAATATGACGCCAAAAATTTTTTCATATAAAATGAACTAGTGGTTCTTAAGATAGTTTCCCAAATCTCTTATGGTTTCGAATTTTCCCACACTGCCTCAGTAAAAAAAAAAACTGTATCGGTAATGGTCACCTACCTATATCCATGGGTCGACCTCGACAAACATTGCTTAAACCTTGAAGATCGACCGGTGCAGGTCTATCTCACTATTTACTTGTAATATAATTTCATTGTCACTCTTCGTGTAATATCCTGGGAGCCGCGGCCAGCCTCAGCTGACCAGCCGTTTCACTTGACGAGATGCGTTGCTAAACGTGCAGCAGCTAGTTGACCGCTGCAACCCGACTGAGATAATTACATTCATTGAACAAAATGTTTTGTTACGGTACTTTAGTAAGGGCAAGTTATTGTGCTCCCCGTTTTCTGCCGCGCTAATCATGGTCGGGCCACACCAATGGGAAACGCCGTTAATTATCGCGATGATGGACGTTAATCCATAGGAATAAAGTCTATCGTTGCGATAATCAACGGCGTTTCCCGTTGGTGTGGCCCCGGCATTAGAATTGCAGTAAGGAGGTTATTCGTGGTTTCGAGTAAATGGCGCCTAAAGTTTTTTGCTCTTTACGAGGATTCCGAATCTATAAGTAACTCAATTTTACAAAAATCCATTCTTACTGCGTTTCTGATTAGCACGGCAGTTTTGTGCAGCGACAATACGAAAATTGAGCATTATACATAAAATTTTATGACGCAACGGTAAAAATATATTTTGTTTTTATAACATAACTGTCACCACTTCTGCTCACAGTCGGCGGCTAAGTATATAATACTATGAGGTGCACCCACAGTTATTATACGTTACTAGTTTTAAAAGTTCCTCATTGGTCTAGTAGTCGCAAGCGCTACCACTGAGAATGAGCTCATGGTCCCGGTAGATTGTAGACAATTAAGTGAATTATTATCTAAGATAATTATGTGTTGTGTTGCAGACGAGAAGGAGGAGATGGAGCACCTGGAGGCGTACAACCGCAAGCTGCTGGCCAACATCCTGCCCGAGCACGTGGCACAGCACTTCCTGTGCAGCGACAAGAACATCGACGTGAGTACACACGGCTTCAGGAAGTTTAGGATAATGCTTCACTTTCTCAATCCTCCTCGGCTAGCATTAGTTCACAGGGGCATAGGGTGATGCCACAGTTAACTTCACACTGTGACTCAAGTGACGATCATTAAATTTATCGTATAGAGCCGGTAGTAAAATAGTTTAAAGGCTCGGATTTCTTACTCGCGCAAATGCACAAACAAGCGTATAACGTTAAGACGGCAAAACGGTATAGTATGCGGTGTTGTTTCGACTCTGAATTATCCACAGTGTTCTTACGCAAACTTTTACACAAACGGTATGCGCATGCGATGCTGTTTATCCGAGGTTTAAGGCGACAGTAACCGATTTTTAATGATTTTATACAGAAGATCACGTCTAAACGTCTACTTTTTAGAGCGTGATTTTTCAGTAGTCGGGTTAGTTTTTAAACTTACTTTTTATTTAAATTATTTTCGGGCTATAATTTCGTGATAAAGTATTTGCGGAGCAGCTTCAATTTTTTTTTTGCTTGGATTTTATTGTATAATAGGTATTAATTTGACAGCCACGCCGTACGTAGCACAGTCTCACTTTTGCTTGTTTTTAACAATTTATACATATTTATTAACTTATACAATATAATATAGGTATTATATATACATATTTGTAATATGCTCATCAAGCCCTTTCATTTGACACCCAATGTTTTTGTTTATTACTTTTATGTCCTCTATAGGGCGTCACATTGCATTTAATGTGACGCCACATATCCTATAACCAACGGACGATCAAGACGATCGTTATTTTAGAAGTTATGAGGTGACAGATGAACATACATACACACGGTCAAAATCATAACACTCCTTTTTGCTTCGCAGTAGTCGGGTAATTAGAGCATTTTTTTAATAACTTAATCTGTGAATATTTTAGATTATGTTTATTTTACAATATAGAGTAATTAATTTGTAAAGTTATGTCTAACGCGGATAAAAAAACATTTTACAAAAAAAAAACAACCAACCTCCAAAAAAAAAACACTACAAAGTGAAAAATAACTTTAATTTCGGAAGTTGGTGTCTTGGGTTTTGTATTTTCGTTTTTTGCCACCGACTTCCGAAATTATAGTTATTTTTCACTTTATAGTGTTTTTTTGGAGGTCGGTTTGTAGGAGCGAATGGTTGTAGGCACCGTACACTATCACTTAGTTAATGTTGGTTTAGTTATGAAGTACAAAGAAAGAACCACAAGTTGTTGAGTTTAAAGTTATATTGCTTTATCCAGAGAGTAGTGACCGCTAATCACATCATCAACGTAGAACTCGTTAAGTAATGTATTGGCTGACTCTGGATGTTTATGACCGTCATCCAGGGCTAACTGTTTCATAGTTCTCATAGCCAACCATGGCACGCACTTGGTCCCGTATGTCACGGTGCAAAGTTGAAATTCTTGTAACCTTTCACCAGGAGAGTCGCGCCATATTATCTTCTGAAGTGATTGTTGATCTTCAGCTAATCCGATGCATCGGTACATCTTCTCTATATCGGCGGTAAAAGACCTCCACTTTAGTATAAGGGCTTGAATGTCCTTCTGTAGATTTGGTCCCTTTTCCATTAAACTATTCAAGCTGTACCCAGTTGTTGTCTTTTGCGAGGTATTAAAAACCACTCTTAGTTTGGTAGTAGTGGATTGTTCTCGCAAAACACCATGGTGCGGAAGGTAGCATTCAGACATAGCAGTTAATATTGGAGACGCCGGTTTCATATGCTGTAGTTGCGTATATTCTCTGATGAAGTCCCGGTACATTGTTGCAAGTTTTTTGTTCTTTCCCAGGCGTTTTTCTAATTGGAGAAATTACGAGATAGCCATTGACTTTGATTTGCCTAATTTGTTTTGCAATTCAGAGCTCATAGGCATCTTAACGATGTATTTGTTATCTGCGTCTCGTTGTACTGTCTCGGTGTAGTATTCTTCACACTGATTATCCTTGGGTATGTCCTGGTTGCTGATAGTTATGTCTTCGTTCTCCCAGAATTTAGTTAATTCGCTTAGGTCGATCAGTGTCATGTGACAGTTAAAAGTTTTCAGTTTGCCACATAGGATCCAGCCTAAGTGCGTCTGTTGCGCTACAGGAGACTGTTGACTGCCTTTCAAGACTCCGTCAAGGATGATGTTGGAATATACGTCTGCCCCAAGTAATAGATCTATAGGGCTAGATACGTTGAATTCCGGATCTGCTAGTTTCAAGTTTTCCAGGTGTGGCCAGTTTTCCTTTTCGAACGATGAGTTGGGTAAGCTGTTTGTCAGTTTGCTTAAGATGAGTGCCTGAGTTTCGAATGCGTAGTCTGAGTGAATCGATTCACAGGTAAGCTGAAGCCGTCCTTTGCAGTTCCCAGGTGCAGCTCCCACTCCCGTTATAGTTGCATTCAGCCGTTTCCTTGGTAGTCGTAGCATCTGTGCAGCGTTCTCGGTAATCAAGTTTACTTGCGAACCTTGGTCTAGTAGTGCTCGAAGCGTAACGTAATCCCCATTTACAGACTTTATCTTAAGCTGCATAGTAGTTAATAAAACCTCCATCTCGTTAGTAGATATATGGTTGGAGCTTTGTTTGTGTGTGGATGCGGTTGGTCGTTGACCTAAATTGTCGTTGTTTATTTCCGTATTCATTGCGTTTACAGTATTTTTCTTGCCTGCGTTGTGCAATAAGGTGTGATGCTTCATATTACATTCTTTCCACGTTTTTGCTGACGCACAGTCTGTGTTGCCATGACTGTATAGGCAGTTTTTACACACGTTTAATTTTGCGACTGTGTAATTCCGTTGGAATGAGTCCATATTGATGAACTTTGGACATTTCATCAATACATGATTTCCGTCACAGTGTGGGCAGTGTCCATATGCTGTATGATAAGTTTTCTTGAAAGATTTTTGCCGCTCGTGATGATTATTAAACGACTTGGACGAGACTTGCTTCTGCTGGTTAGGTGCTTCTTTTTTCGTATTCTTCATGGTTTCATACGCCAAGAACTTGTTTTCCAGGAAGTATAATAGCTCGTTCAGGTTTGGTACATCTCTAGGATCTCGCAATTCCTTTATGTACTCGCTGTAGGTAGTCGTGTCAAGTTTCTGCGACATCAAGTGTACGATAATTGGGTCCCATGTTGCGATGTCTAAACCAATGTTTGATAGTCCGTTCGTACATTCAGTTATGACGTCGTGCATATTCTTGAGGTTGAAGCTGTCGGGTTGTTGAATGACAGGCAGATTGAGCATGGTGTTCAGGAATGACGTAAATTGCAGCCTTCGGTTGTCGAAACGCTGAGTCAGTATTTCCCAACAGGATGTGTAGTTTTCTGCACCAATACTGAGATGTTGCACTAATCTTTCCGCTTCGCCTCTCAACCTTGTTTTCAGATGCTGCATCTTTTGCGCTTTGTTAATCATCGGGTTGTTGTGAATGGTTTCCATGAAGAGATTCTTGAAGGAAATCCATTGAATATAGCTACCCGAAAATTCAGGAACCTCAATTTTTGGCGCCGACTTTTCGTAGTGCATTGTCGACCAAATCTTACTGTTTAAGTTTTTTCTTAGCTCGTCGTACTTGTCCTCCATATCGACGAACATGTTGTTGTAATTACCGTTAGAGCCTTTGAGTATGGCTTCCAGCTCCCAGTGTTGTTTGTCGATGGCATTCCACTTTGACTTTAAAATGGAGAGATGGTCTTCTAGCTCCCATTTCTCCGTGACAGCTTTTATGTCAATTTTTGACATGGCGCGTTCGAGGGCTTTAAAGTTGCACTCTTGCTTACTCAGCGATGCTTTGGTGGTATCGTCAGTATCTCGATCCAACATCCCAGTTAAGTCGAACTTTACAAACTTTTTTCCCTGTAGTTGTTCCAGTAAGTTAAGCATGTCACCTTTTGTAGATTCGTATTGAGCTTGAGTTTTGCTGTACATGCTATCCACGAAGTAGTTGATGTTTTTGTCTTCTAAGATTTGCTCCAGAATCACATGTCGTTCCTCGAAGTCATTCCATTGTGCTTCGAGCGATTCTAGACGTTTGATTAGGTACTCTTCCGTTTTTCTTGAGGGGCTATGCTTTTATAGTTAGAGCACAGAGCTTTGATGTTTTCAAAGCAAGATTGTTGGAGTTGTAGCTTCTCCATAGTGAGTTCTCTTCTCTAGTTGTCGAAAAGAGGTAAGTTCAGTTTGATGTTGGTAGCTCAGTAGTCCAGCACGTAGTTGACGGTGATAGACGTATAGCTTGACGTTAGTTCACGACACGAAGACCACAGTTTGCAGGCTTCTTCTTCCAAGTCTCCACGGAAACGTTCTCGTAGTTGTAGTAGAGTTGCGTAATCCTTAGCGTCTTGAAATTGTCGTTTGTTTCTATTTATTGCGTTTGCACTCTATGTACGATATTATGCGCCTTCTCAATCCAACTGGGGCGACCCCCTTGTGACCAGCTGAACCGATTCGCTAATAGAGACACTACACACAATAAATATCCGGCTCGAAGGACCATTTAATGTAGGAGCCAATGGTTGTAGGCACCGTACACTATCACTTAGTTAATGTTGGTTTAGTTATGAAGTACAAAGAAAGAACCACAAGTTGTTGAGTTTAAAGTTATATTAAAATGTATAAAGTTCACAAGTTAAAGTGGTAGCGATTCCTTCTCTTGACTAGTGGTTAGTTCCACAGTTATAGTCTGACTCGATGTGCATTACTTAAAACGTTATAATTATAGCCTAATAATAGTGACGCACGACATCCAAGTAGGTTGCTGCGTTTGCAAAGTAAATGTACGGTTGATGAGACCGTACACGGTTGTTTTTTTTTGTAAAAAGTTTTATTTTTCACTTTTTAGTTGTGGTACCTACCCCACACACATTCGAATACCACTACCTGCTACCAATGACAGAAACTTAACATATCATCTACATACTAAGTGGGAAAAAAATACGTATTTTGTAGCTAACTCAAAAACTATTCAAGCAAAGTTAATAAAATTTATATGGGACCAATTCGAGAGCACACCCTTTCAAAGAAAAAAAAAATTTCAAAATCGGTCCACAATTGACGGAGAAATCGGTGGACATACATAAAAAAAAAAAAAACATACGCGACGAACATATAACCTCCTCCTTTTTGGAAGTCGGTTAAAAACTGAGAGTCACTTAAAACTATAAAGCGATTTTTTCCTAAAAAATTTCACCATTTTAAAGATATGAATGAAACATACCGATTCCAGCGTAGTTTAACCAGACTCGATAAATCGAATGAACCCCAAATTCTTGGAGAAGACAAGACCGTGGAGTTTCTTGCTGGCTCTTCTCCGTAGGAAACGACCAATTGGAACCGTGCACCCAGCTTCTGACGATTCATAAGTGCCCTTGTAGGATAGGTTTATGTGAAATAAAATATTCAATTATTTTTTTTGTCTCTCTGGTTCATGGTTTCATGGGGCTACAGAGGTCATTGTATATCAAGGATTAGACCGGGTGGCACGGTAATGGCAAGGAAGACGTGCCCTTAGGATATGAAAGGATTTGCGAGCCATATCGGATATGCATCCTTGAGTAGGCTATGGACTAGTGGAGAGACGGGTGATATTTATCTATCGATGGCCATCTTTTAACGACGTCGCCGCCAGATTGGTTCATGTCCAGCTTCATCGATACATCTTCTGGCGGGGTTAACTGCTTTCTCGACTCTTTTCTGTGTCACTACTATGCCGTGTTACACGTTGCTGTTTCCATTGTCTTCGTTTGGCTACTACCTGATTCAGGTTTCTTGTAAACCTCGCTAGCCGCCTTCTTATTCTTATCTCGGTCTTCAGTCGTCTTCAACTTCACAAATATTTAAATATGTAAACTTAAACACTTCTGCACTAAAATATCTTTACCACCCAACTAAATACAAAACTACACTTAGCTTCGAAGTTATAGGATTCAAAATCCAATGTCAGAGTCAAGAGAAATAAAATCTAAAAGAAATGCTTTGTTAGTTAACACTTCTTCTTACTACTTACTACCTCTCTGACCCTTGAAAAAACACACACGTATTATAATTTAAAGTTAGTCGAACCAATTGTAAATACAGCATAATAATATTGCAAGATGTATGGATTTATAATGAGATCTTAGAGAGAATAATATTAATGAGACTTTATGCGGACCTTTTCAGCAAATCCCTGAAAGATTTGGAAAGGTCTCACCAGATAAGCTTGCAACTGGGTCTTGCGACAGTTATTCCCTCTTACTTATGCACTAGACTGCTTGCTTGAGATCAGGAACGGTCAGTCCACCCACTTTTGTACTTTATTCATGTATTTTTTGGTGACATAAAGTCACAACCACAGCAAAACAAAAAACCGGCCAAGTGCGTTTCGGACTACGCACCCAAATACAGACTTAACATTGTAGTTGAAATACATGTTCTCCCATACATTCTAACTGCAAATGTAAGTTCGTACGCACAATATTGAGAGATTTACCATGTTATTTTAAGACCATAGACTTCTTAAAAGTTTTTCTGTAATCTATGAGTGGAGAACCATTCTCGGTAATTTTTTCAAAATTGTAGGCTCAGTAGTTTCCGAGATAAGGGGGGAATGGTAAATTTTCATCAATTTTCTTAAATATATTTAAATTTATTTACTTTATAACCATAAAAACAGTGGCGTAGCTACCTAGGGGCTAGGCGGGGCAGTGCCCCGGGGCCTTCAAGCTTAGGGGGCCCTCGAATCCTTCCTTTACAGAAAATCTCGATCGAACTGAACTTTTGAAAATTTCTCCCATTTTCAAAATAAATATGATAAGTTGCAAAAACAGCTGTCCCATACATTTTGACCGAGTAGGTATTGCACTTTTCTATGAAACAGCTGATTTAAAAAAAAATAACCGACGAAAAATTTCAACGCAGGGTATTTCAAAATCATGTACTGAACCCATGGTAAAAGTTTTCGCGTTGATGTCCCTGACACCCCGCATATTTAATATTTTTACCTGATAAAACCTAACCAGTTTAGATAGCAGTGGGGCCCCATTTTTTTATTTGCCCCAGGGCCCTTGGTTACCTAGCTACGCCACTGCATAAAAAGATATGTATTTGATATCCTCGCAACAACCCCTTTTATTTGATATGTCACACAATACAGATTGTTTTTTTTTTCTTATTTGCCCCCTAAAAATGACCCCCATATTCAAAATTCATTTATTTATGTTACACGTGCATGTTTGGGTCACAGAAATACACATGTGAATCAATTTAATTTCGATGCCCGGCTTATAACTCAAACTTGCAACATGAAATGTCGCGGGAAAGCCCGAAAGGGATACCGTGGCCCCTGGCAACATGGCAACTGAAGGGGTGGGTTTTAGTCAGTAAGAGTCTGACACGCTTTGGAGTGTAACGGCTAGGGCTGCGCAGGGTAGGCTGCGCAGGCCGTTAACGGTTTAGGTAGTAGTTATTAAAACAGCTTGACAAGTTAATACATATATTTTTAACACTAGAATGTACACGGCTAGGTCGCGGTAAGGTCACACTGATTTGTTCTGAGCACCAACACAGTAAAAGGGGAAGGGTACCGTCCTTGTTAGCACGTGGTAGATTCGGGCGCCTGGTCAGCACAGGCTCCGTAGCAGGCCGGACGGCCCTGGCACGTGGTAGCACGTAGTCAGTAGCTGTGGAGGTCGCCTGACAGCTCAGGCTCCCAGCGGTAGGCTGCAGGCAGGCCGGACGTCGGACCTCAGTAGCGTGCAGTTAGCCACGCATGCGAGCAACGTGCAGAATTGGGTATGCAGTGTCTTCAACCCGTACAAAGAGCCCTGGAAGCGCCATAGGGAGCGCATGTTAGATGCGGTGCAAATATCAGCAAGCCGCATGCGATGTGCTAGCTTCTTCCCCTTTCTAAGCCAAGGAACGGTGTGGGAAGCATGGTAGGTGAAGCTCAATACATCGCAGCGGCTTACAGGCATAGAGTTTGCAAACATAGCATAGCACATGTACAGATGTGAAATGAGGTTAAGTATGGCGAACACGCGAGCATAAAACACAATGCAAAAATGATATTAGCAGATGGCTCGCTGATCGCTTGTAACACACAGTGAGGCCCTACACAGCCTTGATGCAGTAGCAATACATACATATTACCATCTCCTGTGCACCGGATAACCCCAGCCGCGTGTCTGACATTGACAAACGAGAAATCAGAAACTACATAGGTGATGAAATCAATATAGGTTATCCGGTGCAGAGGGTCTAGTATAAATACCAAAGTAATGTGGAACTCACCCTAGGTCGGGGCACAAGTAATCCTAATAATCAAGGAATACCTTCCTTTATGTAAGCCAGCGGAAGTCGAAATGGCAGAGCGTCCTTAGGAAATTAGTGTTGTGCCACGTTTCTAGTGATGTGTGGTTAGTAACTTACTAATTGTGATTAATTACGGTTGAGACCTCACACAACGCTACAGGAGGTCCGCCCAGAGCGGAAGAAGTTATTTGATCATTTCCTACCAAAAAAAAACAATTGGGAGTATCCGTGCTCTTCAACATCCGACGACTGAATCTTCTGAATGAAACTTTCATCATTTTAAAGATAATTTTACTATTTATTTTTTAGTATAGGTACGTGTTTTATTAAATACCTTTTGTTTTATGTACAATAAATTTATAATGTGTCTAATTTGGGACAGCACTCCTTGATTGGAGAGTCCTATTACTAGCTGGACATATGACGCGTTGCGTGAGCTCAGCACAGAACACGCACGCTTACCACTCAAGGACATTGGCATTTAGTCACGTCTTAAGAGCCTGATCTTAAACTGTCGTCTTTAGATTGATCGCGGTAACTTTTAATCGTGTTCCAAATAGTATCCATTGAGTGTACCACGTGTGTGTGTGGCAGGAACTGTACCACGAGCAGTGCGAGTCGGTGTGCGTGATGTTCGCGTCCATTCCCAACTTCTCCGAGTTCTACGTGGAGCTGGAGGGCAACAACGAGGGCGTGGAGTGCCTGCGCCTGCTCAACGAGATCATCGCCGACTTCGACGAGATTCTCGCCGAAGACCAGTTCAAATACATCGAGAAGATCAAGAGTACTGGCGCCACCTACATGGCGGCCTCGGGTACGTAGCGAACAGTTTATCGCTAAATCTAATATTTTTGAAGGCACTGACTCATATCACAATGTTGAAAAATATAATTTCAGGCCTAACGGCTGCCACACGCGACCTGCGCGGCTTTCGCCACGTCACCGCGATGGCCGACTACGCGCTGCGCCTGCGCGAGCAGCTACAGTATGTCAACGAGCACTCCTTCAACAGCTTTCGTATCCGAATCGGTAAGAGGAGCCCTGTCTGAGCAGCGCAACAGCGTGATGCATCATGCATCGTGTACTAGTAGCTATAGTCCGCTAACGCTCCTCTGTTGTACCGCGCTGTCCAGCTGAGACGGGCTGGAGTAAGACTCGGGTGAATTGTCTCCAACGCGAATTTCTTAAGTTGCACGCTGTGCTCTTGCGACTGTAGTTGCGCTAACCCATAAGTGAAGCAAGTGAGGAACGAGATTTGTGTGGCCCGACAGGCATTAACATCGGGCCGGTGGTGGCCGGCGTGATCGGCGCGCGCAAACCGCAATACGACATCTGGGGCAATGCCGTCAACGTGGCCTCGCGCATGGACTCCACCGGACTGCTCGACCATATCCAGGTGTGCACCTCAAACGGGATTACTCGTCTATTAACTCAATGCGATGTGTTCCACTGCAGCTCTTAATACTTATTGCATTTGCAAGAGACATAATTAATCCGACGTTTGCGCAAAACAAGTTAATTGAATTTGTGTTCCTCCGCGATTGTGATGTGGTACACTTTGCGAGCTCCGCTCTATTCGATGCATGCGCGCGACAGTGAACTCAACTGCGTCGTATGCGAGTTGTAATTGGAGCGGCAAGCGTCGGGCGGCTGATGTACAGGGTGTGTTGGTAGGTGACGGAGGAGGTGCACGACATCCTGTCGACGCGTGGCTACCGCCTGCGCTGCCGCGGCACCATCGACGTCAAGGGCAAGGGCAACATGATCACCTTCTTCCTTGAGGGCGTCGGCGAGACCGCCTCGCCCGGCGCACAAGACATCTACAATGTAGGTAGACATTTTCCTTAATAATATATTCGCAATCAGAAACTCGTGTCATTTTTTGTTTTTATGTCCCACATGGGGTTAATCAAGCTCTCAAATAGCACTTACACTTTACAAAAAAGTCACCCATCCACGGACCAACCGCGGCAAGCGTAGCTTAACCTGATCGATCGACCCGTACGGCTTACCTCAACCCCAGTTTCATGATCTGAAAATGTATATTTTTAAATTAATCGTAGGTATTTACCCTCGTGAAAAGTAGCAGTAGTCACGACGTTCGCTGTGTGGTGTTTCAGGACCCGCAGCCGTCGACGTCGGGCACGAGTCACGAGGGAGTGCTCGAAAGCTCGCGCGCCGAGCACCGGCCGCTCGAGACGCTGTCAGAAGGCCACACGGATGAGGACGGTGGGCCCTCGCCCCGCGCCTCCATCCCCAAAGGTAACTAACAACTCTTTCAAGACATTTTGTCACTAATGACAATAGCCTGGTTTTTTCAATTATATGACGCTCGATCTCTTCCAATTATATGACCTTCCTACTCCTCGTACAAGGAGAAGGAGCGTCAATGTTTTGAAGATTGTGACCGAAATCTAGTTGAACATTTGGATGAAAGTATAATATACGCTGAAATTTTAATGGTTGTTTTCCCGCGACAGAACAATTTGCCCTTAGTAGTACTATTGAATCATAGAGTTAAACCATGGAAATATAAATAATAGGAGAAGTGGCATGGGGGCGTGTCTGCGTCCGCGCGTCATGATCACGATGCTCATGTCATAGGAAAATGGCCGTCTCCGCTAACTAGTGCGCTTTCGACCGCGATCAATCAATCAGTCAATTAATATTCTTATTTGTAAACATACGTTACAACAGTGTGCAAGATGTTACAATTATTACATTATAGGTTCTCTATGTTTTGCTATTTGGCGTACAAATACTTGTATGGGAGGCTTTTGCCAAGTAAATTCAATTATTATAATTCAGTAGTATCAATAGTCCCAATGTCAATTTTTTTTTTTAATAATGCAATAGATTATGTCAGGTAAGTAATGAAAATATTTAACGAAATGTAATAAAATCAATAATAAATACTTTTAATGTACACAAACATATTTACAACTAACTACTATATATATTATGTACAAGTATGTAAAGGTATGTATATTATATGTTAACATAGTAAACTTTAATAAAAAAAACTTTAAATGTTAATAAGTTACTGATAAGAAAATAAAAAATCAAATTGACAGAGTTCACAGAAAGTCATCATACATGTAAAGTCATGTTACGAGTATATAAATATTTATTATGTCAAAGAACTGTCATCAAAATAGTCACCGAGACAGTAGTAACATTTCTGTAATAATCAAATCAATCTGCCTAGCCTTTTCCCAACTATGTTGGGGTCGACTTCCAGTCTATTCCTGTAATAATATGTTACGTAATTAACGTTTGAAGTTTATTAAATTTAAACTTTTTATTGAGCAAGGTAACTTATTAAATATCCTTTGGGCCATACAAAAAAAGCTTTTCCTCATTAAAGCCGTACGTGCATTTGGTAGGTACTTTAAGCTCTAACTTACTTTTATCACGTAGTTTCCTATATTAGCTTTTAAAAGCTATTTCATAAAGAGTGATGTTTGTTTTAACAAATATATTTACTTCATAAATATACAGTGAAGGTAAAGTTAAGATTTTGAGGCTTTTAAATAGAGGTTGACAGCTGTCAGTACTCTGTAGCCCACACATAGCTCTGATGCATCTTTTTTGGGCTTTGAAGGCATACTAAATAAAATATGTGAGCACCATGTATCTATCATATATTAAATTATCTGTCGTTGTTTCATTTTTAATTCTTTTTACCTATTGTGGTATAGTAATTTTATTATAGGTGCATCGTCTTCACATATAATAATTATTTAACAAATGTACGTACATATACAAACAATTGTAAAACATTTTAAAAGAGTAACGGTGGAGTTTCTTGCCCATTCTTCTCCATACGAAAACTACCTTTTGGAAGGGGCGACTAGAATTAATTTTATTATTTTGTAATTGATGACGTTCAAAAGTGCCATACATGGGCCTATTTGAAATAAATGATTTGACTTTGACTTTACTCTTTATTTACTGAATTGCCCCAATATGTTATGCCATATCTTAACGTGGATGCAACATAGCCATGGTAAGCCATTAAAAGAGATTCTAAGTTTACAATTTTAGCCAGTTTATAGAGTGCATATGCAAATTTATTCATTTTTAAACAAATAATGTCCGTTTGCGGTTTCCAAGAAAAGTTATTATCGATATTAACACCAAGGAATCTAGTCATAGTTGCCGATTCCATTTTAGTCCCCAAATAGTGATTATCAAGGTTTACATTAGGAATCCTCTGAAAAAAATGCTTAATTTTAATATTTTCTAGATTTATGTCAAGATTATTATTATTTAGCCAAGTAATTATTTTATTCAATATAAAATTTACCTCTACTTCGTTTGTATTAGGATCATCACATTTTACTACTACCATGCTGTCGTCAGCAAATAGTACCATAGGATGCTTTATTTCTCTAGGGAGATCATTTATATAAGTTAAGAATAGTGGAGGTCCTAACACACTGCCTTGTGGGACTCCGTATTTAATTATCCTACTACTAGGTCTGTATTTTCTTTCGTTTCCAGTGCGTGGACATATTCGTGTTATTTCTAAAATTTGCTTTCTGTTGTGTAAGTAAGATTTAATAAGATTCAAAATGTTGCCTCTTATACCATATTTCTCTAATAGTATCTTATAATCAAGCCTTTGTGAGGTCCATATATATAGCACATACGGCATTTCTTTCATCCACATTCGATAAGATAGGGAGTATCAGGTCATGGATAGCCATGTTAATTGTTCTGTTCTTCCGAAATGCTTTCTGTTCATTAACTAGAATGTTTGATTTCTCTAGGTAAGTATAAAGTGCTTTAGATATATATGACTTTTTCAAATATTTTTGCAATATAGGTATCAAAGCAATAGGTCTATAATTTTTCATAAGGCATTTATCTTGCTTTTTATATAGTGGAGTAACTATAGAGTTTTTGAGCTTCTCCGGAAAGATACCATTCTCAATACTTAAATTGATATCTGTTTTCAGTACATTTTGTATTAGGACGGCCACGAAGTTACACACTGCTGCGATAATAACGACGCAATAGAAGTAGGACACTAGCGTTATTCCGATATTGTGTTCTCAGAACATTTTGTATTAGGACGTATGCGATCTTATACACACCTTAATAACGCTAGTACGGTGAAGTGCAGGGGGCCTGTAGCCTAGATTACATGCAGACGTTAGAAATATCGGACGATAAAAACGCAGATAACGCTTGCGTTATTATAGCGCCATAAAAACGCGCCTGTGGGGAAGAGGCTTTACTTTCGCTTAGCATTCTTTCAGACTTCTTTTTTGCTCGGCTGCTAAAAGAATTGGGCTAACAAATGTATAAACATTTTTTTAAATCTAACTGATAGGTTCAGAGAATAGCGCATTCAAACAAACAAACCTATTCAGCTTTATTATATTAGTATCTTCTAGTCCCACCCAATAAATAAAATTATGCCTTTCTTTCGTCGATAAAAAAATGATTGAAGAAATTATTAGACGTAGAGCCTCTTATACTGTAAGCATCAAGTTTGACCAAAAGCGTTTCATGGTTCACGTAATCAAAAGCTTTGGTCATGTCGTTAAAAATGGCACAAATTGATATTTTTATCCACATTAACCATTATTTTATTTATTAGATCATTTATGGCCATATTTTTATTTTTACGAAAACTTTTTATTTTTAAATGTAAAACGATCAAATAGTCACCCAGTTTTAGCACTGTTTGTTTTAAATCCTTATTTATACAAAGATTATTGTTTTATTATGTTTTACTTTTGTTTTCACTATGTTTACACTGTTTTATAGTTTTACTTATATCACTGTTATTCACTAACAGGGTTATTTGCGAACACTGTCACTTATTTATCGGAATACACTGATGCTATTTCACTACTTATTCACACTTGAAAACGATTTAGATAATTTAAAAATAATTTAAATTACGGAGCCGAAGTTATGGCACTAGCGCGCTCGCACCCGCGGGTACGAGTAGCAGTTTTGTTAAACGTAACGCAATGACAATCCAGTTGAACGTCGCGACGTTCAGTGGTTTTATAACGGAGCTGTTTTGTAAAATAGATAGCGGTTATGTAAAACAGCAAATTCTACAATCCATCTGCGACATATATATTTATAATTTTAAAATCAACAGATAAGCTGTTAAAAAAGTTTATGAACATTTACTATTCCCTTATCTCCGTAACTACTGAACCTAAAACTTTGAAGAGAATACAGGAAATAGTTCTATACTAAAATACTTATAATAGTTCTATACTTCTTATAGGTTTTCCTGTACCTACCCAAGTAATCTCCTGGGTAGGCACAGGAGAAAACCTATAAGAAGTCTATGGTCTTAAAACATGGTAAATCTCTCAATATTGTACGTACGAACTTACATTTGCGGTTGGAATGTATGGGAGAACATGTTTTTCAACTACAATATTAAGTTTGTTCTTGGGATAAATTCATCCTAACTACGGAATCCTTCATTGTGCGTGGTTCGAAATGCACTTATTAAATCTGTGGCGACATCTATCCCGCCACGAACGAACTGCGAAGTCAGCTAGCGCTGTATACGTTGCAGATGAGGCAAACAACTCACGCGATACGTCAGATCATCAGTAGGCTGATACACTTCACGTAAGTAACCAAACAAGTTCAGTTGCAGTTCAGTTTGGATCAAGACAACGCTTTTCGTATTCTCTACCGCTGTCACCCCGCCTACTCCCTAAGTCCGTCAACGAAGATACGGGGCTATCGGAAAGTAGTTCGAAACTTACGTGAAAAGAAAGAAAGGTAGAAAATGCAACCACAAATCCACAAAAAACACATCGGGAACAGCGACAACTGTCGAATCGTGGTGTCAGTCATTCTTAGGTCGGACCCCAAACTAATCTTATGTTCGTAGGTGATACGGAGTAGGAATCACCCGTAATACAGATTTCGTGCTTAGGGAGTAGACCTCCTGATACGACCGACTGAAGTCGGTTTCTGCGCATTGAGAGTTCGAAGTTTCATGTTAATCAAATCGAATACAAATTTCAACCCCAAACTTAGTATGAGTTTTGAAATACTTCTAACTACAATTATTTTTTATTTTCTTATATTATTTATTGACAATTCAAAAGTACTGTAAATGGTATAAATGAAATAAATGGTTTGAGTTTGAGTTTATTCGTGCCAAGTTTGAAGTTAATTGAATCGCGTATTGAGATTTTTCATACTTTGTCACCCTATAGCTTTAATCCCAAAGGTTTTGTTTCATACATTATGGACCTTCTCTTTTATGAAAATAAGCAAAGATAATTATACACCGTGACATTTAAATCACAGTTTTGCTAGAACAAACGTTGTTCAGACCATGATCTACTACAATTACAAAGCATCAAATATGTTATTAAGACAAACCAAACTAGGTGTTCTCAAATAAGTCTTATGTTACTCAAACGTGTTTAAACATTAACCGTAACATCAAAGTACTCATCGCGGTAGCGACATGGTTTTCAAAAGAGTTATGATGAGTCCACGTGGACTACAAGGATGTCCGGCCAATGCGGGCCGAAATGCAAATAAATCATTAGTCAATGACATGCAATCGCGCGAAGTATCGTCCCGCCCATTTCTTTTGTTGACTGCCGCGGGCTGCCCGCACCGCCCGGGTGGTGGCCAGTCTAGCCAGTCTACCGAAATCTCTCGAGTGAGCCACGCGTGTGCATCTGACTGGACAGGCCCTCTCAATCTGTGTGGTGCTTTCCTCTAAAGACCACTTCAGACACCAATCCACATGATCTGACCTAGATTATGTCTGGACTTTAAAAGAGACTGTGACCTCTGAGTTTGTTTCGGCCTTTCTTCTCAGAGTAGTCAGATAGGAAACGCCGACCTCATCTAGTTTTTAAAATATGATTGACGTGTAAAAGTGTTTGTACAAACCTACTTACAGAAATAAAATCATTTATCATTTACAGTGGGCTGCATCAATTGGGTACCCCAGTTGTATTAAAATTTTAACACAACTGGGGTACCAATTGATGCAGCCTGCCGTACTTACATCACAGGCACGTATCGCGCGTTTTTTGTGAAACTGAGTTCTAACTATTTGAATGTGGAGTGGTGTTGGATATGGTGCGTTTTGCGTGCAATTTTGTACCTACATTCGGAACTGTGATGTAAGAAAGTAAATAAGTAGGTAGGTACCTACTTTACTTACCAAGACTAATAATTAACTTCAGCTAAAATTTCTAACGGTCCTAAGCCCGATAAGTATGAAGGGAAAATTGGAGTCAAAGTTGTCTTGGTGCACACTGAGCTAACTTAGTTTTGTGGAAGTTTCGTTTTGTCTTGTTCCTGTAATATCCCAATAAATAAATAATACCACGTTAGATACAATAGGTACCTACCCGTACCTAGTACCTACAGGAAAAAATTAAAACCATGTCTGATAGTACTCACGGCTACACATCAAGCTATACATTTCCAGTGTTAACTGACCTCGCATTGTACGGAACGGTGAAAATACCTTCCAGTTTATCATACCCAAAGCCATACCAAGCCAGAAAAATCTGTTTTAAAGTAGCCACTTATTAGTGATAAAATACCTACCGAAGTTCGTTTATGGAGGTAGGTACATTTCCCTGTCGACAATGCTGTGTCCCGTGCGTGAGCCGCGCGCCGCGCAACTACTATGATACGCGAGCGCCGGTGTCTGTGTTGTAGGGAGTAACGATAATCTCGACATTTTAAACATTGTCTTTTTTCAAAAACTTATTATGTTCTTTTTTTTTTATTGGATTCTGTAGAATGGTAGCAGACCATGGTCTGAAAAACGTTTGTTCTAGCAAAACCGTGATATGTGATAGGTATACAAATAAATAAAATTGAAGTGTCTGTATGTAATGTCAAAATAACAGCTTTATACTAAATGCATAAGAAATTATTACGGTAGGTACTTATAACAAGAAACACATTTTAAAATTTTAGTCTGTTTGTCTGTTTGTTCCGGCTAATCTCCGAAACGACTGGACCGATTTTGACGGGACTTTCACTGGTAGTAACTTAGGATACTTTAAAAAAAAAAAAATTAAATGAATGAAAATAATTTTCCAGAGACCAACGGCTCAGTAAGCCCAAAGCTGCCGAACGGCGGCGCGTCGTCCCGCGAGAGCATCGCGGAGGCCGTGCGAGCGCGCGTGCGACGCCGGCTGGAGCGCCCGCTGTCGCTAGCCGACCAGACCGGCATGCCCACGCTCTCATCGCTCGTCAACTCCAAGGCGTACTCCACCGAATTCGACCAGACCTTCCACATCGGCGAGACGAAAAAGAACTTCTCACTGAGCGACGTCAAGCACGGCGTGGTCGAGTCGCGCAGCAGCGGCGAGATCGAGGCTCTGTTGGAGGGCACCGGCCCGCGCCGCGCCGCCAGTCTTGCGGACTTCCTCTTTCGCCGCAAACAAACCAAGCTCAGCTCGGTAGTGGTCAACGTCATCGAGAACCCGATGACTGCAATGTACGACTATAGCCCGAACACCTCGGCCGCGCAAGAAGAGTCGCATGCCGGCTAGACCCCTGATGAGCCTAACGGACGTGACCCCCTTGACCGACGGGCCGCTCGGCGCCGCGCGGAGACCTGCCGGTGCTGGGTCGGTGATCGCCGTCACCTGTACTTACGTGCTGGTTTTGTAATGCTTTTATATTTATCGACGGCAAATAAGTACAGTGTCATGACTTCATTTGTAAATATAGATGGACACAGTGCCGGCAGAAATCTCTTATCGACAACGAGTTGGTCTCATTGTCAACATAATGGTATTTGAGCAGGCTATGTTGTCCCTGTGGCCAGTCCTAATTGCTAACAAGCAACATACTTTAATTTCGATGGGTTTGTTCTTAAATCAATGTTGTGGTTATGATGAAGCAGTATCAAAATTATTTGAAACATCCAATTGAACTGCGGTTGAGTTCCAAGATATTTCGACGCTAGTCCGACTTTACAAAGACTGTCAGCTTGTGACGTTTAATGTTAGTAAGTTATCACTGTAAAATCACAGGAATTTTATAAAATAATAATTAAAATATAACAAGTCTTTAATAATTTATCTATAAAAAAGTACTCTCCGACGGGTATACGGGTAGACGGCCTCCAATAATTTCCTTTTTCTGTATTTTGCTTTCATCAGTCATGATCCTCCTTCCAGCTCTTCTCTTTCGTCCAACCAGCGTTTCGTTGCTCTGCTTCTTCTTCATTCCATCTTTATATTCGATATACTCCACTGACGAATACTTCTGTATTGTTGAAACGAGTACTTATCTAAATATAGATTACTAGTGATGACTTTTTAATTATAACACACATTCGACGATAACAAACCATCGATGAAATAAGATAACCTCACAGTGAAACATCTCGCTTGAGCGGCCTTGTCTGTGAACAGTGGCATAGCGCCTCAACGACCATTGTGATGACCATGCTCCCTATGCCAACGTGTTCCCGGAACAGAACCCCACCATAAGACTGAAGGGCGGATCCGGCCCTCTTCATAACACACGTCACCACTGACATGGCCGACACTTCGGATTAACACAACAAATGATAATTTAACATGCTCTCTCGGACGCACGTCTGAGAGGTACCAGACATTACTCGTAACATCCACAGCACTCGAGGACCGTCGCCGGGCACGAGCCGAACTTGCGCTTACGAATTTATTGATATTATTGTATGAATGCGGCGCACCGGACGCGGTTCCCAAGGTTGTGACCCTGCTCACCGCTCTGTGTGCCCTACGCAGAGTGAGGTAGACTTAAGTATTTACGTAGTTAAGGATTGCGGTTGTGTATACACAGTTATAGGCGTGTTGGGATATATGAAAGGTATTTGTCAAGTTTTCTTACGGCTTTGTCGTTGTAAACATTAATCTTTCTGAAATAGTCAATCTGATTCTGTAGAAGTAAAACTTGTTTCAATACAAATTTTGTCAATGGAACTGTCATCTAATTAAAATGTTGAAAATAATCTTATATTAATAATAACCACCTACATAGATCAACAACACTACAATGTATTCCACTGTTTTCATAGATCCTGCATAATGTGACACCCCACACCTACCACTACAATATAACCTTAATCAAATAACGAGCTTATAGTAACTCATAGTGAGGTAAGACATGATAGTATTGTGTGAGAGCGAGCAGTCCGCCCGGCGCCGCCCGGTGCCGCTTGGCACCGTCCGGTGCCGTCCGATGCCGCCTGACATCTTGGACACTTGAAGCTTTAATACACTGTGTTCCTTTCGGCGGAAGGAGAGCTACAGTCAAAACGTGTCGTTTGGTTAGATGAATACATTTTCCAATCAAACATTTGGTGCTTTTTGGAGGTTAAGACTTAAAGTTTGTAACCTCATGGGGTTTAACCTTTAAAATTTTCATATATAAACATGGTGTAATAAAGGCTCGGAAGTCCCAAGGCATTATGTCAGCAGGCCCAGCCGTAGGAACTATTAATCTCAATGTATTTGAACTGATTAAGTATTTATATATAATTATGTTTGTTAGGTTTTAATGTGTGTTTTTACTAGCGTAATACAAGTACTTATATGTATTACTTGTTTACGTTCTGGATACAGGACTGGTATTTTAGATGAAACACTTACCGTGAGGTTTAGTCAGGGACAGCTGCACTTTCGTCGCCTCGCCTCTAGTGGTGTAATGTGCCTGCTCGGGTATTCTCGAGCGTACTCGGGTGTACTCGGATTAGCTCGTGTTGCATGTTCGTCTGCTCGGCGTCTGAGTCTCACTCAGCGTCGACAGTGTGAGTGCTCGGTTGATTGGCCGCGAGTTTCATCTGTTTGAGTGTGAGGGGCGAGGTGACTCTGTGTTACGGGTATTGTCGCATCACAACCAAAAATAGTAGCCAAATAATTATATTAATGTATACGATTTCTGTTTTACCATATTCGACTAATAGTTATAGAACAGTTTGAGGCACAAGTATATTGTAATAGTCAGCTCGTAAGCGGTGCACCGTCGATAGAGATGGTAGTAGTCAGTTGCAGTGCGGGCCCCTTTCGAACGTCGATAGAGATGGTAGTAGTCAGTTGCAGTGCTGGCCCCTTTCGAACGTCGATAGAGATGGTAGTAGTCAGTTGCAGTGCTGGTCCCTTTCGAACGCTTTGGTATCATCATTCTCCTGCCCTTATCCCAATTCATTTGGGGTCGGCGTGACATGTCCCAGTCCTGCATTCTTCTCTATTGGTCACCATCTCGGTAATTACTCCCTTACTTCTCCCCCCTACTCCCTTGCTCCTTTACTCCCTTTCTAGCCATATCATCTTTCAAACAGTCCATCCATCATCTATTTGGTTTTCCCCTACTCTTATAGCCATCCACATTCATACGATTGGGATAGCATCAGAGCACGTAGCCTTTCCATTCTTTAAGTGCTTTATGGCAGCTCTGATTTCTGACTCAAGGATGTCCTCTTATGTACTCACTTCTTATTCTATATATTCGTGTAACACCACACATCCCTCTTAGCATTCTCGTCTCAGCTGCATGCAATTGCCTTTCACTCATCCCTTTTGTAGCCTAACATTCTGATCCATACAAGACAGCACGACTAACCATTGTTTTATATATCTTTCCCTTAAGTTTAAGGGGAATGCGGGAGTCCCATTTCATCCATCCAGTGTTAATTCTGTGCTTAACCACCCGATCTACTTCGCCATCGCTTTGCACAAGTGAACCGAGATACCGAAAGTCGGAGCAGACTGGGAAAAGCGCGTCATCAATCCCTATAGCTCCAGAATGGGAAAAACCGCCGAAATCGCAGAACATATGTTCAGTTTTGGTTCTGCTAATTTTCAAGCCAACATTCTCCAGCTTCTGTTGCCATTTCTCGAATCTGCTCTGGATCTCAGGTTCATTTTCACCGACAAAAACAATGTCATCGTCAAACAGCATGAACCAGGGTGCCTCTTCCTATATGTCCGACGTCAGAGCGTCCATAATCAACAGGAAGGGGTAAGGACTTAAAGCCGACCCTTGGTGCAAACCTACAGCCACACTGAACTCGTCGGTATTGCCTGCAGCTGATCGACGTAGGTACAAGATTGACTATACATAGCACGAATTAACTTTACATACTTCCCAGGCAAACCTTTGTCTTTCAAGGTCCACCAAACACATCCCGAGGTACCTATAATACACTTTCTCCAAATCAATGAACACCATGTGCAAGTTCTTGTGTGCATGTCTGTACTTCTCGCACAATTGGCGGAGTGCAAAAGTGGCGTCCATTGTTCCTCGACCTGGCATAAATTCAAACTGGTTTGGGGTAATCTCACTCTCCTCTCAAAGTCTTTTCTCTATTACTTTCTCCCATATCTTCATACTATGTGACATGAGCTTTAAGTATCCCTCGATATTTATTGCAGTCCTGTACATCTCCTTTATTCTTAAAGATGGCACTAGCGAACTATTGCATCATTCTTGTGGGATCCCTCCTTCATGCAACAACTTATTAAAGAATAAAGTTAGCCACATACATCCATCTTCTTTTAAACACTTCCATACTTCTACTGGTATATCATCTGGGCCCATGGCCTTTCCAATTTTCATACTTTGAAATTGCCTTTCTTATTTCATCCATGCTAATTTCCTTAACCAAACCCATATTTACTTGTACCTCTTTGAGTACACCATTCCATTTATTCTCTTCGTTCATTAGCTTTTCAAAATAAATCTTCCATCGTTCTTTTACTTCGTTATCTTTAGACAGAACCTTACTGGCGTCGTCTTTCATATATTTGATGTGAATTATATCTCTCGTTCTCCTTTCTCTTGCTTTTGAAATCCGGTAGAGCTCCTTCTGACCTCTAGGGCTGTCCAGTGAGTCATACAACTTCTCCTGCACCTTAGCCCTCGAAACTGCTACCGCCTTTTTGCCTTTCTCTTCCATTCTTTATAAAACTTCTTCTTATCATCTTTCAAACTATCATTCCTGTTTTCTACACCCTGCCATTCTTTAAACGCAATTTTCTTTTCTTTAAGCATCTTTTGCACGTCTTCATTCCACTACCATGAATCCTTTCTATGATACCTTTTCCTTTCGATTCTCCAAACACATCTTTAGCTACTCTCCTTATACAATCCGCCATCTATTTCCAACATTCATTCACAGATTTTCCTTCCATATCCTTAATATCAATTATTTTATCTACAGTTGACTCTTAAACATAGATACTGGCGCATTCCTCTTTTTCTATCATACGCCATCTGATTTTGAGTGGGGGCCATTTCTTGTTCCTACTGGATGAGACACTGACTTTTACTTCCATTATAATGAGTTAAACTCTCCATAATTACTTTTACAGCTATCACTTTATCACTCACTCTTTTAACATCTATCACACATTCTTTCAACTGACTGTCCAAAACTATACCCACACCATTTCGCCATCGCTTCTACAGTAATAAACTTATGTCCTTCTCCTATCTCTCTAGCCTTCGTACCCTTCCACTTTATCTCTTGCAGACACGCTATATACAGTCGTCGCCTTTTTAAAACATCTGCTAGTTCCCTTCCTCTTCCAGTCATCGTACCTACATACCAGTTTGCACATCGCACTCACCCGTTCAGGTGCGACAACCCTTGTCTATTTCCCACAGAAGCTAGGTGCTGCCCCTGCGCGTTGCCTGTGGGGTACGCCCTAGACCTATCGCGCATCATATCATTTCCACTCATATTGCTTATGGTTTTGGCAAAGTTTTACAGTCGGCCGCCAGCCTTACACCAACCTTCCTTGGGAATGAATGCTTTTGTTGGTGATTTACACCCACCACTGAAGGTGCTACAAAGATATGCACTAGATATCCAGTTCCCTTAGTCACCTCCTACGACACCCATAGGATGAGATGGGGTAGCCACGTTCTTAATCCGGGACCACACAGACGTCGAAAGCTTTGATAATGGCTGCGTATTGAGTATCAGCTCCACCTGCTGTCAACAGCGGTAGGTTCTCGTCAGTTGCTTCGTTAGTTCATAAAGAGTATCAAGGTAAAGGTTGCGTATCCGAGTGATTGTAAGTAATATGAAGCTAGCAACGCTTTCGTACAAGAGTTGGGATCTCTCGTCAGTTGCAAATTGTCGGCCCTTTCGAACGCATCGGTAAAGGCTGTGTATTGAGTGTTTCAAGATCGGATAAGCGAAATTACAGTTGTTTATAAGGACGGTGCACCGCAGTGTAGGAAAAAGCGCATCCGTGTTTATTTGCTTACATGAATGTGTGTAGTTTGCTTTATCAGAGCGGCTCCGTCGCATTGCAGACAAGCCGCAGACGCGCGCGACTGCTCCGCGCGACTGCTCCGCGCGGCCCGCTCCCAAATTGCGTAACACACTTTCAATATCAGTTTCGCGAGTTGTTGATCCATTGCTTAAATAGGTTTGAAAAATTCGTCTGCTCGACAACGTAAATAAGGCAATAAACGTGGCTGAACTGAACTGTCAAAATGAAAGGCATCGCGATTAATTTCCATTTTATGTGTGTTACGCAATTACCCCGCCCGCTCCCTCCGTGTGCCCACTGACTCAACTCCGACCAAGCTCCCGGGTCCAAGCTTAAAAGTACTATATTTTAATATAACTTATATAAACGTATATTTTAATTTAATTATAATGTCTAATGCATCTTCTTCGATAGCAATTACGTCGTCTGTACGTTTACGCGCAAGAAACCCTAGGGCTCTCATTTATTTGTGTACATATCAATATGAAGGTTTAGTTGCCTTTAAACATTATAGTATGCTAAGAACAAATGACTTAGCAGAAAGTATCGCACGCAGCGCGTCTAGTGTTAAGTTGCTCGTTATTTCCCCGCGCGCGCCTCTCCTGAACACATAGGTCTCGCGAGTCCCGCGCACACTTCGCTGTAGGTACTAGGCGTACATACGCAATAGGTTCATAATACGAGTACATGTATGTGCATGTTTACAGTAGGTGTTAGCCCTAAGTACCAAATATTTTGTCGCTAAAGTCCCCGTCACGAGAAGCTATAAATTTTGTAAACACACATTCAGGGGTTTGCAATCTTTGGGTACTTAAAATAATATAAAAACAGTTTTGTACTATTTTTTACAGGGATATAATAATATTAACACACACATCTAATTACAAACAAACAATATAACCTAATCCGCGAAAATACCACAAACAAACAGACGCATTCGAAACTCGAAAGACAGCAGAGACAACGTCAGCGTGAACTTACTTCAAAATCGTGGCTCAAATGTTTACGTTCCATGAATCAGATGCGTTCCAGTACCACAAAACCTTAGACGACAGCGCTTTATATCGCTAAAATATAACCCGATCAAGTGAAATTGCTCATTAGTTTCGTATAACACGTACGTTACTTTGACTTCATTGAATTTGGGATTATTCGTTGTTGATTAAATTGTCGCTACGTAACTTGGTAGAAGTTCTTTATTTACAAAAATTATAGCTTCTCGTGACGGGTACTTTAGATGATTTAATCTTACTTTACTGTGATGTTACGAAAAGAAATGATTTAATACAGTACCTAATTATTTTATTTAAGATAAGGCTTATTGCAAAATTTCCAAATGATAATTTGTTCAGAGTCTAATAAGACGCAATGTTTATTACTTACTTATACCTACTTACCTAAATATTAGAGTACTTTATCACTTATAAAATATTTACCATAGATTTTTTCCTATTTACCCATTTGTGATCCAGTGTTTTGGGCTAATAATTCAAAACCCTAATAATCCATTTGGTGTTTTAAATTTGAGTAAGAGAAAATTATAGGTATTTTTGATGTCGTATACCTATTTAATGCTAATTATTAACTTTATTATTGATTAAATAAATGTGCCAATCGTGAACGACGTCTCAATCGTTTGCCAATAATGCCAACACTCGACCCGAACTCTGCTTCATGCGACCCGCAATCTGTCACACGCGATCCGTCAGATGTGACCCGCGATCCGTGATCTGTCACACTCGATACGTCTGATGTGACCCGCGATCCGTCACATGCAACCCGCTTTCCGTCACATGCAACCCACGACCCGTCACATGCAACCCGCGATTCATCACATGCGACCCTCACCCTAATTGCGTAAAACACGATTAATCACAATCAATCATTTTGAAAGAGATTTTTAATCAATTGCTTCAAAAGTTCGAAAAAAGAAGAACGTAAATAACGCAAATAAATAAACGTTATTGAACTGTCAAAATGAAACAGATTAGTCTTAATCATTTACGAAAATGTGTTACGCATTAGATAGCAGCTATCCGTCGCGAACAAATACATTAACTAAATAGGTAGACATTCTAACAAATTGTTGTATTAACTTATAAGTATGTAGAATGCATGGATTAATTAATTATTTTCTAATAGGTTAGTGTATTTCGTCTTTAATTTGATACAATTCTTAAAAAGCGTTGTAATTTAACGTTACCAAATATGTGACCAAACGCATAATATTTAGTCATATTAAGTGTTGATTTTAGTCTTTTATTGTACTTACTTAATACGAAACGTGTGTACCCCTCCGCGGTGCGCAGTGCCTGTCGTGTCATCGTGTAACATACGATCGTTCGCTCGCACAAGTACAGGTGCCAAGCGCCGCGGCGGGCAGATGTTGCACTTCGTCAGGTCACGTGCTCGGCATCAGCTTCTCGTCCAACTCTATACAAGTTAAGTATTAATGCGTGTTTAATCTTGCAGTATTAATTAGTATTAACAGAGTCTACCTTTACTTGACAGTAGTAGCGAGTACTACGACTGCGACGGTGCGCGTGCGAGACGACGCGCGGCGTGGTTCACTTCTGAATAGAGATCCCATCGCTGGTGGCTTTCATTCTAACTCTTCAAATTCTTCATAATATTAATAATAATAATGTAATTTACATTCTTCTCGAATATGTTTATATTCGTGTTGATCGAGTCAGCCGGTGTTGGCCTTATGAAACACATCAGTAAGTCACAACAGCCCACAGTCTCCTGACCTGAGTGTCAGGAAGCTTTAGTATGAGGAACGCCTCATACTAAAGCTTCCTGACACTCAGGTCAGGAGACTGTGGGCTGGCTAGGGTGATAAAATCTCCAGATTTTATCACCCTGGCGCAACCGTACTCAAAGTTTGCTCCGCGGAGCCCTTGGGCTCTGCAAAACCTCTATGGGACTCCGCAAAAATACTGGTCGTGGTCACAATGAAATAACATAGGTACTAAAGGGTAGATAGATTGAAAAAAGAAAGTTGAAGTCGCATGTCAGGTTCAGCATCCAGTCTATTGCGGCGTTTTGTTTTTATTGCTGCACAGGTTGAGATGAGAATCCTGTTTCGCTCAGTTTGTAACTCTGCTCTAAGTTCAAAATTAAATAGCCTTGTTAAAGTTTTACCCTGAGATGATTTCACTTCTCTATGGAGCAGTAGTATTTTATGTTTGCTGCTATAATCTTCACACAATATTGAAAACAGCCGGGATTGCAGTGTTCAAGATTAGCCGAAATTCATTATTTTTACCGCTTCGTCAAGAAACAATTTTAGATTTGGCGGTTATAATCCGAGTAGGAATTAATGACTTTCACTCGTGTTTCTCTACTTTTCATTTCGAATATAAGGAAAGTAAAAAATAGTAGTTTTTCTTAAAAATTATTGATAATAATAACATGAGTAGTACCTATTTAAAATTAATTAAGAAGTTGGATGGAGACTGGTATTTGATTAGACAGTGGAATTCAAGGCGGAGACTCCCTTAAAGTAGTTGGTTGAGGCGAATTGGAGCGTAAATTTATAATATCAGTTAATTTGTTTGACAATTTAGTTTTATTTTGGCCAGAACCCTCAATTCCGCGACTGTGCTGGATTTCCATCCTCCCTGTCTTTTTTTAACATTGTCAAGTTCGCCCCAGAATCGGCTAACAGTGTGCGCGGTATACTGCTCACAGTTTGGTAAATTCAAATATGTTGCTATCTACTTACCTGAGATTTTATTTTTACCTATCACTTGTTTATAACATTTTCCCTTTTGGTAGTTTCGAAAAAAGCGATCCGTTTTTATAGTCTAGCCACGCTAACTCTGCAATGAAATAAATGGGCAACTCCAAAAAGTTTTATATAATGGTACCTATACTTTTACATACGCAATCTGGTCAGTGTCATTGTCTTTACTCTCAATATACGCAATCTGGTCAGTGTCATTCTCTTTTTGTGCAAACTTATCCATAATACATATAAGAGTAAAGATGTTGGGAACGACGTTTATTTTTAGAGTAAAAGACCTCTCCCTACCTAAACAAACGTTTATAACTTATCTTCACTGCCAAATATATCTAGTCAGGGGCTTCATTTAAAAATGTTTCCACTATGTAAGAGGTGAAAACCTTAGATTTTTTGCTCTTGAACCCCTGAAACTGTCTTTTCAAAAACGATGTGTTGTACTCTTGACCATTGAATACCTGCTCCATAGCTTAGAATGCTGTATTTTGCTAGATAGTCCAGTGAAGTATGAAAATAAGAGTACGAGAAACACACTTTCGGAAATAGAATTTATTTTCTTGTCTGCTCGCCACTTCATAAAAACTTTGTATGTATTTATGTAACCTTCTTTTGAAATTTCTGGCATTTTTTTTTCAAATTTTTATCAAATATTACAAAACCGAGATTTTGAATTTCGGTACAGCTTACAGAGTTAGTATCCCGCCAAATTATTCAGTCTTAAAAAATAATAATATAAGGAACACACCGCGTCACCGCTGCGTGCCGTCCCGCTTAATAGTTACTTTTTTATTCGCACTGGCTATTTATACATTCATAAGACCGCAGCATTTTTATTTTATTTTAATCCATAATTTTCACATTTATGTAAAAAAAATCTTAGCCGACTACCTAATCAAATTTAATTCTCTTTTTAAAATTCATTCCCGCCCTAGAGAGGGAAGCAATTACTATGAGTCTTTCTCGCCCGAAGATGGGGAGCAGTGTCTTCCACCCGGTACTCGGATCAAACAAACACTACCTACTTTCCGAGTGTGAGAAAAGAAAAATCCACTTCATACCCCTCATTAGATGTTAATTTCAAGTATTAGTTAGTAGTACTAATGTAGAATACACATAAAACCAGGTTTTGATCATTTTAGGGCTCTGTCTAATATTTCGTTTTCCAAAACGGATTCGTCGCCAAAAATGTTTGAGAACCGCTGCCCTAGCGCATTATATCTAGTTCTCTATTCGTCAGAACCTTTCTCGAGCAGTGTGCGGCGCCAGACTCGCAGGGTGCACGCACTGGCTGCACGACGTGGCCGAGTCGTCACACAATCCATGTGTTCTTCTCTTTGTAAACTACCGTATAGGACATTTTTACGTCGTTTCTATTAGTATATACGATATACATAAATACTATAATTACAATATTTCCGAAGACTTAGTTTCGCTTATTTGCATAAGTTGTAGTCGGCAAGGCGCCGACGAGCACCACATCGGTTGCTGAAGGCCTAATCTCGAGCGAACAAGTGTCACGATATACAACAATCTTTTACTTACTTATACAGGGTGGGGCATAAGTGACCACTTTTCAGGTTTAATGTAAATAATGATTCGGTGCCACATTCGCACGTTAATGACAAAAAAAAAAAATTGTCCGTCAGTTTATTAAAAAATATTGGACACGTATTTTTTTACGTTATCAGAAGATTACGGCGATACATTAAGTTAAAATGTGCCGTGACGTCACGAGTATGTAGATTTTATACTTAGGGCTTGCTACACGACTGCCAACCGCGTCCCAACAGAGGTGACCTTGGTGGTTTACATCCGTTTAGTTGGTGATTTACGACCAAATTTCAAACAGCTCTGCCTGTCGCCAACCAAGGTCACCTCTGTCGGGACGCGGTTGGCAGCCGTGTAGCAAGCCCTTTACTTGTGACGTGGCGAACCCTACTGAACTTTACTGTTTTATCTAAGTATTTTTTTATTAAAGCAATAAAAACTTTTTTACATAAAAAAACAACCGACTTCTAAAAAAACTAGGTACAAAGTGAAAACACTTACTTACTAGTGTTTTTTTAGAAGTCGGTTGTTTTTTTTTTTCAAAGTTCAAAGTTTTCATTAATGCGATTTTTGGTGATACAACAGGGTCTTAAAAGTATTTTATAGTAGCTCAAAAATCTACCCCATAAAAGCATGCATTGTTAAATTACAATATTAGGAATTAAGTTAAAAATTACATGAACAATCAATAATCAACAGAAATTAAAAACAAGATATATTAGATTGTAATAAATTAGTAGACATAATTATGAATATTACATTAAAACATAAATACATAAAATGGTCAGTCACATGAAATTTTATCAACTAAGAATTCGTCAATAGTTATAGTAGCATTTGTCTATTAAAAATTTATTTAGTTTACGTTTAAATTGTGTCAAGTTTAAATCTTTTATGTCATTTGGTAGCCTATTAATTTTTTTTGTAAAAAAAAAATATTTCTCGCTTTTTAGTGGGTTGGTTTGTAATTTATCTCAGTTACAATAACTTAATGTCAACTGCTCATCAAACTTTTACAAAAAATTGCCTATCCTGATGCAGGGACTTTAATCGTTGAGGAGTTCTCCTGGGACTTCACCCAGCTCTATTTCTCCATATGCATTGTGACGAGCATACATTTCTTGGCATCCATATTAAGTAATCAAATCGCAATCGGTGAAATACTTATTATTGAGTAGTTCCGGTGGCCAATTGTGGTCTTCATCATCAGTTCCACTTCACCAAATGGTGTTTTCCGAGAGCAACTACACGAGTTACTATAAACAAGGTAGCTATTGTAAAACGTTGAGGAGTTCCCTTGACTGTCCTTCGTCTTCATCATTAGACCCCTAATGACAGTCACAACCCATCTAGGTGTAAAGTTCTCATCAATACAAATTGATCAAGCCCAAACACCAGGTAATTGCTGTAAATCGTTGAGGACTTCCCTCGACTGTCTTTCGGCTCCATCATCAGATCGACTCCAAACCTTTATTAAATAGTAGTGGTTTAAAATACTTAATGAAAACATTAACAAACGCACTAGTCGCCCCTACGATTTTCGAAGGTTCTTCTCGATTTCTCTGGGATGCCATCATCAGATCCTGGTTTCCTTATCATGGTACCACCCTTGGGATATCTCCTTTCCAACAAAAAAAGAATCATCAAAACCGGTTCATAAACGACGAAGTTTTCCGCGAACACACATAAAAAAAATGTATATAGGTACGGTCGAATTGAGAAACCTCCTCCTTTTTTTGAAGTCGGTTAAAAAATACGTGTCTTAATTATTTTTTTATGTGACTGACGGACTAAATATAATTTCATTTTCTGACCCAGGTATCATCCCTATTTAGAGCATTTTGAATAATTTATCTTAATATTTCTGGTGTTACAAATATTCGATACTTCTTTGGTCTCTTTTAGGGCTGCCAAGGTCTTTGGCTTATTCACAATAGAATCGTGTCTGCGAAAGATGCAATTAACAAAGTGTGCAGAGAATCAGCATTGCATTGGCAATTAACTAAATCAAGATAGGTGCTAAGCGTCCAAAACACGCTATTAACCATGTCCTCGTAAAGTATCTATCGTAGGTAACAAGATCTAGTGGACTGTTCCTGCCGAGTGATTAGTTGTGCGCCACCCTAGCTTAGCGACACAGCTGCTGACAATTAAACGTTGGAGCATGTTTACAAACTAACAACAAAACAATTTGAACCAATGTTATAGTTATTAACTTATTTTACAACCTACAACACATCAGGCCAGAATACCGTCGCGTATTTGTATTGATATTTATGTTCGCAGAATTTCCGTCGTGTAATTTACAGCAGATAATTATGTCGCTACGCTATAATATGAATAGATAAACTGATAAAGATTAGCCATTGTTCAATAGATTTATTAATTTTAATAAATGTTATGTTTACTGTAATAATTATTTTTATAATATTATAATTAAACGATGACTTTGTACCTAGGTACAATGATATTATTTTCTCTTGTATGAAAAATGTACCTAGGGACCCCTATTGAAATTCTTTTGTTTTAAAGATCTGCAAGATTCTAATAAATCTTCAAATTGTCTTCAAAGAAAACGGCACTAGGTATAATGAATGTACGTACATTATCAGTGTGCATGTATATTTTTTGCGGAAGCAGGCAGGTATAGTCAACTACCACGTCATGGTAATAATTACTTGACGTTGACAACGCATTTAAGTCGAAGCTTCAGGTTACCGCGCACCTACCCGTCCCGAGCACCTGCCCGCCCCGAGCTCCTGCCTGCCTCGAGCGCGCTGCAGTCACCGCATTTTAATTGTTTGTATGTAGTTCTGTGCAAGTTAGCGCAGCCATTCGAGCCGCGCTCGCCGCAGTAGCCGGGCGGCCTGACATCTTTTTTTTTTTGTATGTCGTCTTGCAGGTCAACCTAGGAGGTTGTTGGCTGCTTAACCGGACTTTCCTGTGGCTGCCTCAATAAATAAAGGCCTCCAGCCAGGGCATAAAACTTAGAAAGCGACTACACGCTAAGGACACCCCCTGTGGGGTACGGACCTCGGCTTAGGGCGTCGTTGGTGACAGCAAGGGACAGGCTGGATCGGATTAATATTATTATTAGGGGAATTTAAAGCTACAGGCTCAGCGGCGCGGGCTGGCTCGAGCAAGGGTCGGAGCGGGTCGGCCTAGCATTGGCATGAGATGCGCCTATAAAGCAATATGATGCAGCCGGGTCGTGTGGCGATAGAAAGCGGCGTGCGAGGCCATGACTGCGGCGCGTACGGTGCGGACTAGTGCGCGTTCACCTTATAGCGGTTTTTGTAGTGGAAGTGTTACCACTGACGTGCGATTGACCGTACGTCCTTCTCGCTCACCTCAACAGCAGTATAAATAAGTAGGTAACAGTATTATGTCTTCATAGTAAACGACGCGCTTCGAAATCTCAATGTAATATCGAGTACGCGCGCGGCAATTACGCACAGACGCAGAAGGTTTATCTACCGAGCGGACGCAGGTAATTATTTCAAGGTCACTGCCGAGATAAGTATAATACTGTTACTTATTTATACTGTGCCTTAACCGTGAACAGTCACCCCTGTCACGACTGTCACGACTGCTCGTTGACTAACAACCACTGTCATTCGATTATATCCAATATTATTTACCTAGTGAATGTTCACTAGTTGTTGTATATTGTGAACGCCTTGTTTTAGATACCTACCCACGCGACGTAATAGTTTTAATTGATCATTAACATCCTACTTTTATTGTGCACAGTTTGTTGTGTTCATACTGATGATAATTTAGCTATGTCGTGTAGTTCTAACATCTAGGTACATAGCTACCTATACGTAAAATTAACTCCTGTAGTTAATTTGGTGATGTGTATCCACATTTAAGTGAAAAAATTCTTCGGCACTGAACGACTAATAACCAACAAACTGTTCTTCATAACATGCAATTAAAGTAGGATGAGCACTGTTCTCTGTAAATAATGATATTTTGTAACGGCACTAAACTAGAGGACTCTCGGAATTTAGTGATAGATGCAGTCTCGCACGTCCATTGTAGCAACTTGACTTTAATTTACAGCCTCTTTAGGGCTTTTTCCTGTCACGCGGATTTGCGCCCGCATGCGTGCCTAACCCGCATACGAGAGCTAGCGCGTGCGATGTATCCGCAAACCCCTGCGTGTCGCCTGTTTGTGGCATGCATGTCAGGAAAAGTATGTGCGAAACGATGAGACGCGGGGGACACGCATACGAGTCAGACATGCACGTGGACTTAAATTCGCATAATTAGGAAAAGGCTCTTATCATTTATTACCAGTAATTGCGTATTATCGTAATGCAAGTGTTACCACTGGCGTGCGGTTGACCGTACTAACAGAAAAAATTTATGTGTCGTAAACCAACTCCGTGTGTAACGATTATCAGGGCTCTTACTTAAGGTGGATCCGCAGTGATGACCCGCGAAATTCAAATAAATTACAGGCAGTGTTTAAGGTGCCGCTAGCGGTATTCTATCAATATTGGATAAAGTGCCGCAAGCGGCCTTCTTCATTATTATTAAAACTTTTTTTGGTGTATATTTGAAAACCGGAAGTCCGAAAAACAATAGGTGCCGAGAAAATCATCGCAAAAGTTTCTTTCGACATTTGTGGGATAGTGAGAGTATTAAGGTTGGGGAAGATCACGTAGCGGGTCTAAATTTGTTCCCAAGTAATAATACAGCTTAGTCGACGGAGCCATGCTGCTATGCGGGGCTCCTATTTCTGAATGGTTAAAAAACAATAATCACGAAGGGGATGACGGGATCTTTGTACACTCGCTACACTCGCTCACTAGACCCCGTCATCCCCTTCGAACCTAACCTGTCCGAGTCGGGGTGCCCCAAGTCCCGAGCTCATTTCGCTCGCTCTTGCATCCTAAGTTCTCCTAGTAACAGCAGTAGTAACATTGCTTTTTGTACATACACAAAATGTTCAATTTGTGACACTAAATCTTTTAACAACGTAAATTCACTCATTGTAGTGACTTTTAATATCACTACAAAAACAAACACAAACCAAAAAGCAGCGAATTAACCTCAACACTGAACCAAAATAACAAGTGACAGTGACAATGCAAATCCTTACGGCACTTTAAACAGTTCAAGGTGCCTACCTAGAACCGCCACTATTATGCCGCAAATTGCGGTTTTATAACCGATAGTGATAGAATGCCGGTAGCGGCACTCTTTATGCTTCCTGAATTATACATCTCTCTAAGTCTCTCTATATAAGATTTGTTCCGTTGAGTGACTTTTTCATGTAATCATGACATTTAAGAACAAACCTGATGTAATGATTCTAATGATTATAATTCTGTAAATAGGTAGATACGTATTTGTTGTGGTCGTGAATCATATTTTGATCAAGATGGAACCTGACACTGACCTGCAAATTGCAAAAAACGTAAGAAAATTTAAATTTCGCAGGCTATCACTGCGGATCCTCCTTAATGTCAACAGAAGAAATAATAATCAAGGAAGCCCATTACTGAATAATATAATATGTACTTGTGTGACAAGTTTAAGGACCGTATAGGTACCTACCTAAATAGTATTTGATTGTAAATATCACTTAATTTCCCGATTGTTCGTACGTGAGCTAGACCGCACCTGAAGCGTTCGCTTGGAACTCCTACGTACACTTTACATATCCTCAGCATGCTACGTATACACGGCTACACCTCAAGCTATACATTTCCAGTATAAACTGATCTCGCATTGTATAGGATTTCCGTACAATGCGAAGTTAGCGTAAACTGGAAATGTATAGCTTGATATGTAGCCATGTGAACATGTTGGCACTTTTATTATAAACCTCTTCATGCGTTGAGCAGCCAATGAGCCCGGTCACCCTGCAGGAGGAGCCGCGCGTTGTGCAGCTGTCACGTGGATAGTCGTCACGAGCGCTTCAGTTGCAGTCGCACTCACTGTTCTATTTTTACTTGTTAAGGTACCTTTGATGTTTCAATTTTATATCTATCACGCTTTCCTATGTTGTAATCTGATAGTTGCATTAAATGGTGTCACGTGATCAAGACGCTTTTTATTATCTAATACAAATCAACTGTTTTTTTTTTTCACCCCTAGTCGCCTAGCAATCCTTTACCTATCTATACCATTACCCACTTCTAATTGAACATTGAGCTAGCTAGACGTAATGAGATACCTACTCAATCAATACGTTTGGAAAACTTATTGGTGACCACGGCCATTGTGGTCACAAGAATAAAATAGTCTTGTGACTATGGTCGCTAGAGTAAGTCCCCCCTGGACTACTGGCTATTATACTTAACCATTATACGGGTTAACCCAAATAGTTTATTATGTACCTATAAGGGATCATTTAATAATTCGCTACAGATTACCCGAATTTAAACAAATTGCTCAAACTAAATTGTGCGTGTATTTAGATTAGATACGACGACCTACAATTTAACCTAGACAAAGAAATATTGTCTGTAAGCATTGGAGTACCGCAGGTCTCGAGTCCCGCAGTCGCGTCGTGTCGCAATTATTCGGGTAGTAATGAGGCTTAATACTAGTACTGCTTTGTTGGTCTAGTGGTCACGGGAGCTACTGCTGACCATGAGGTTCTGGGTTCGATTCCACCCGGGTCGGGCAAAATGTTATGGAAGGATGGCTGATGCCATTTTTTGTTTTTGTTCGAGTTGGCGGAGGCAAATGAAATGAAATGAAATTGCTTTATTCAGTCACACATCATATTATTAAAAATAAGCTAGATGAGATCGGCGTTTCCTATCTGACTACTCTGAGAAAAAAAGCCCGAAACAAACTCTGAGGTCGCAGGCTCTTTTAAAGTCCAGACATAAATAATTCTTGGTCAGGCCTTGAGGACCATGTAGATTAACCACACAAATTTGAATGGACCTACCAGTTAGTTCAAGCATTTTTCAGATTGTGGAGCTCAACTCAAAACTTAAGGAGCTCAATAACTGAACGAACAATACCAAAAGAAAGGACATTTGGGAAGGCCGCATAAAGTACTCAAACTGCCAGAAAAACATTTAAAAAAGTGAGAATAAAACAATCACGTAGGTACTTAGTCCTTACATTCAAACTCGCCTTCGCCCTTCCGTTCAAACTCGCACCGAGAACAGACGTGTGTCTAATTACTCCACAATCTGTTTCTATACATATAATAAATCTGTTGAAAAGTCGTTTTTGTACATCGAAAATATTTCCAAAAAAATTGCCAGAGTGTTAAAAGACAACCAACAGAACACATTTCCATTATTTTTAGGATTTTTGTCTGTTTGTCTGTTTATTTGTTCGTGCATCACGTAAAATGTACGAAAGCAATGTAGATAACTTTTATACACAACAATTGTGCGTAACTTGAAGTAACATTTAGTTTTTGTTTCATTGCAATCGATTCACTCTATCAAAATATATTTGAGAAGTAATATTTAGGGTTATGCGCACTTAGTTCTACTGTCACTTTGCATCACAATACACGCGGTTGAACTCCAATGTAACTATAACTTTTATACACGACAATTGTGCGTAAACTGAAGTAACATTAAGTTTTTGTTTCATCGCAATCGGTTCACTTTTTAACAAAATATATTTGAATTAAAATAAAGTGTTTTAGAAGCAAAATATTATCACAACGCCATCTATCGACCTGAGACTGCACGCAGTTGATTTTCTGAATCGTGGTGTTATGATTCTCCGTGAAAGAATGACCCTCGCCCATGTCTGCCGACATATTTGAGTTTTGCAGGTGTCATATTTTTCTTGAAAATGCCTTCTAGAAATAAACAAACCTTTCGCAACGTAGCCGAGATGCGAAAATGGTGAGACTAAGTAGGTCTCAGGAATCAGAAGAAGATCGTGAAGTGAGGCTAACAGCAATCCGAGCAAAGCAAGTCAGAACTCTTGCGTCAGAAACGCCTACCCAGCATGAGTCTCGACTTAGTATACAGCGTTCTCTTACGGCAGCTTCTCGGTCACAGTAGAGATAGAAGGAACACGAAGCGAGGTTGTCGGCTGACCGAGAGCGACACGCCCACTCACGTGAGTCTGAGACTTTCACCGGAAGGGAGTCACGCTTAAGTTCACAAAGAATTCTGACCGCGACTTAGCGCTCCCAAGAAAGCAGCGAGGACCGCGAAGCGCGGTTATCGGCAGACCGAGAGCGTCACTCTCTCACGCGAGTAAGAGTCTCTCTCAGAGAGAGAACGACGATTAGTAACAACCAGAAATAATTATGTATGCGTGCGGTTGAATGATGAAAGTTATTTAGCATCTGAAAGGAAAAGAATAGGGGAAATGAGACGAGCAGAAACAGCAGAACATAATCAATCTCGCCTCAGAGTTGAATGAGCTCTATACCATCTGAACAGAGTTATAACTAGCGACAGAGTTATAATTATTCTACCATGGGACAATAGAGAAAACGCAGGCTTAAACTATGGGGAGACTATGCGGTCTTCGCGTCTGTGGGTGGTAGGACTGAAATTTGCAATTTTTGTGATGCTCTGAAATGTAGAAAAGAGGTAAATGGTATGTGCTGTTCAAGTGGGAAAATTGTTCTCCCACATTTTCAAGATGCCTCATACTTTATTAAAACCCTTCTAAATGGAGATCATCCCCAGTCTAAACATTTTTTAGATAATGTCCGATCAAATAACAGCGCTTTCCAAATGACATCCTTTGGGGCAAAACAAATAACGGAGGGACCGTTCATGCCAACCTTTAAAGTACAAGGTCAAGTAGGTATATCACCTCATTGGATCATTGTTACCAGAAAATGATCCTAAATTTCTCCAAATTTATTTTGTGTCGGACTATACCGTCGTTTTCCACAGCATAACAATCAATCTGCCTAGCCTTTTCCCAACTATGTTGGGGTCGGCTTCCAGTCTAACTGGATGCAGCTGAATACCAGTAATTTTACATGGAGTGACTGCCTATCTGACCTCCACAACCCAGTAACTGGGTAATACGATACCCCTTGGTAAAACTGGTTGTCAGACTTTCGGGCTTCTGACGACCCGTGACGACAGTCAAAGATCCACAGAATGACAGCCGGGACCAACGGCTTAACGTGCTTTCCGAGGCACGGAGGAGTCTCGATATGTAAAGCTGGTCACCCATCCACGGACCAACCCCGGCAAGCGTAGCTTAACCTGGTGGATCACCCCGTGCGGCTGTTATTACTTAGCCACGAGCTCCTCCGTTTTCCACAGCATAACAATGACTTTATATCAGGATTACAAGACATGTTACATCAAATTAATAGACATGTGCATAATTTCAAAGTTGCCGCGAATCGATTGGAATCGATTCTGCACGGCAGTAATGACTTTAAAATAATTATCAGCGCAGATAGACGTCCTGTTAGTGAACACCGCGGGAGATACAACGTTCCCGTTGCAGTCGAAGTTGCGGTTGTTTTAGTAGACCAAGAGTGCGAAACGCGTGACTTCGTACTACGCACTCGAGATGATCGTCTGCAACGCATTTATGAAACACATCGAACATACGATGCATTGCAATATCCGCTCATATATTGTCACGGTGAAGATGGATACAATTTTGGACTCTACCAAGTTAATCCTACTACTAGGGAAACCCCCGAGGAACGAGAGCTGATGAAATTGCTGCCTGTCTGAAAAGCTCTATTTTATGGCGCAATATATCATCTACACACCTGAATGTAAATATGCGTGCACAGTTAGGAGGCTGCGAAAAAGCAGGAGTTTTCCAATTTATAATTACATGTGATGGTGATGGCACGTACAAGAAGATGGAAAAGTTATTTTGGTTGATAATCTCTGTTGTTGCGTTACATCACAACAGGATCTAATTTCTTCTGTGTACGGAGATCCCATAGACATGGGAAATCAAGCCGGTTCTTGGCTATGTTAACGAGCTATTTTGACTCTCCACAGTGACCAAGCTGCAGCAATTAATTTAAAAATATTGATTCATGTGTCCGGGCATAGTAAAGAATACACCTCCATAAATACAGTTATGAAAAAAGATGACACCACGCACTACGCGGTAGAATTTTTGGATTCCCTCAACATACCCGGACTTCCAGTCCACAAAACAGTTTTAAAATCGGTGTACCAATAATTCTCCTCAGAAATGTATGTCCTCCCAAACTTTGTAACGGCACTCGGCTCAAAGTCACAAATCTGCAGCAAAACATAATTGAAGCTGAAATCTTAACGGGTTGCGGCGCCGGTGATATTGTTTTTATTCCAAAAATAGCTATAATTCTTAATAACTTTCCTTTCTCTTTCAAACGAATTGAATTCCCAGTCAGTCTTTGTTATGCCATGACCATTAATAAAGCTCAGGGCTAGACATTATCCGTTGCGGGGGTGGACCTAAGTATCGGATGCTTTTCCCATACGTAGCTCTTTCACGCGTAAACAACCATAATAACCTTTTTGTGTACGCTTCAGATGGTTCCACAGCTAACATTGTATACAAAAAAGCACTTGCATATCCTCACAGCACTTAAAATACATTATTAAGTTCCGTCATAAACGAAGTCGCGGGCACAGCTAGTTGTTAATAATTTTCCAAGTGGTTTTTATTATTTGAATTTTTAATTGTATCGCCTAGAAATTTTCTCCATCACCTATTCGAAACGAATAAAATCTCCAGAGAGATGTCGATAGACGCAAATTATAACGTATCGCTCTAGTTCAACACAAGACAACTCAATAGTACGCTCGATAGAAAGATTAACTAAATCTAAACATTGTTTACATTTCAACTTGCTTGAAACAACACTGCGGATAGCACTTTTTCTTACGAATGCACTTTGTACAGTAAAAAAATCATCATAGTTAAAAAATACTTCATGTTCTTTCAACCAATGTTATGTCAAACATAACACCTGAGTTCTCCATAAATAAACTTAACTCTAGCTCTTTGCCAGACAGACCCTGCATATTTTGATGTACAACATTCAACATAAGTGGCTTATCCGTTGTCGCTCCTAATAGTTTAAACTACAAGGGGTATCAAAAGAGTGTTAGTACCACTACTAACAGCAATCGATGGTACACTACAAGTACCAGTGTCACTGTGTATATTGTATGCTAAAAGATTAGCAATTTGTCTCCTACAACTAGGTGGCAAGTACATAGTACCTATAATTTGTCAGTTTGTAATCAGTAATAAATTGATTACAATCAAAATATAAAATAGCGTCACCGTGACGACAAGTTCTATTATAAATTAACATATTTAATTTATAGATGTGCCTATTTTGCTCATTAGACAAATATTGAGGATAAGGCAAGGCACAGAAAATAAATTTACAATTATTGGTCTCATTAAGATGTAACATCAAATGGTCACATTCAATTATGTCCTTTTTTCTTACAGTTACAGTAAAACCGGGGTTCATTTTTGTCAATTTAATATGATTAATTAATTGGCTAATACTTAGGATTTGGATGAGACAGTTAGATAGTTTATAACCTGGATTTAACACATAGGATACTTTTTATACCGGTTCCTAGTACGTTTCAATGGTATAATTTCCGACTTCCACTTCCACGACAGCAAAGCCGCGGGAAAAAGCTAGTTAGTGAATAACTAGCTTTTTCCCGCGGCTTCGCTAGATCTATATCGGTAGAAGTCTTAAAACTGTCCTACTCGTATATCTTACCTACAACTGTCATGTCCTATACCTATAACTACCAGGAAAACAGAAATGAGCTGGAAGTAGTTACTTATGCCATCAATTAGTGTACTAAGTAGCATGGTAGTATCGTATGGCTACCTACTCAACCATTAGTGAGCTAAGTAGTATCGCATGGTAGTATCGTATGGATACCTACGCAACCATTAGTGAGCTAAGTAGTATTGCATGGTAGTATCGTATGGTTACCTACTCAACCATTAGTGTGCTAAGTAGTATCGCGTGGTAGTATCGTATGGTTACCTACTCAACCATTAGTGTGCTAAGTAGTATCGCATGGTAGTATCGTATGGTTACCTACTCAACCATTAGTGTGCTAAGTAGTATCGCATGGTAGTATCGTATGGTTACCTACTCAACCATTAGTGAGCTAAGTAGTATCGCATGGTAGTATCGTATGGTTACCTACTCAACCATTAGAAGGCTAGGTAGTATCGCATGGTAGTATCGTATGGATACCTACTCAACCATTAGTGAGCTAAGTAGTATTGCATGGTAGTATCGTATGGTTACCTACTCAACCATTAGTGTGCTAAGTAGTATCGCGTGGTAGTATCGTATGGTTACCTACTCAACCATTAGTGTGCTAAGTAGTATCGCATGGTAGTATCGTATGGTTACCTACTCAACCATTAGTGAGCTAAGTAGTATCGCATGGTAGTATCGTATGGTTACCTACTCAACCATTAGTGTGCTAAGTAGTATCGCATGGTAGTATCGTATGGTTACCTACTCAACCATTAGTGAGCTAAGTAGTATCGCATGGTAGTATCGTATGGTTACCTACTCAACCATTAGTAAGCTAGGTAGTATCGCATGGTAGTATCGTATGGTTACCTACTCAACCATTAGTGTGCTAAGTAGTATCGCATGGTAGTATCGTATGGTTACCTACTCAACCATTAGTGTGCTAAGTAGTATCGCATGGTAGTATCGTATGGTTAAATACTCAACCATTAGTGAGCTAAGTAGTATCGCATAAGCAACTACTTCCAATTCATTTCTGTTTTCCTGGTAGTTTTCATAAATAAAAAATTAGGACAGTTGAAATTTAAAACGTCTATCGATATCATTTATACGAATCCTTCATGTTCTTCTTTATGTTTCATCGCGTTGGTGCGTTTCAAGGAATACTTTTAATGCGCTTTATTTGGTGCGATTCAAAGTTGGTACGCTTCGAGGAATAAGCCCTAAACTTCAAAGCAACCGCATTTCCATCCGGAAGTCTAGTAAAAAAACAAAAATGTTGCCTCCCCATATCTCCGCCCCCGTCCATTTGGGGTTCATTCGGACGGTACAGAGGGGGTTCGGTATCACTTCAAGACCCCGATTATCACTCGCCATCCGGTTGCCTCTCCGATAAAATTTTACGTCCCATTGTTTTAACTAAATATAATTGTTGGGCACCAACATGGTATACAGGCATGCGACCACGGCTTTACCTTGACCATTTTTGAAAGAAGAAAGAAAGAAAAAGTATTTATTGAAACTCGCACAGGAAATCACAAATTAAACTAAACACCTTCAATAAGAACATTAATAAAAATAATAAAAAAACAATAAAAAAAAACAAAGTAAAATTAAAATAAAAGCAGAAGGTCCTGTACGAGGCCAAAAGGCTCCTATCTCAGCATATGCTGCGACATTTAAAATAAATAAATGTCGCAGCGCTGGTATTCTGATAGGGCCCGCAGTGATGTCACGGATAGATACTCGTAGATACAGAAATAAATAATAATAAAATAAAAATAGATACCTATGTGAAACACAAAAAAATTAAATATAAGTAGTCCGCGTGTCTGTACCCGACGTAACATCAGTTACTTGTCTGTGCCTTTAGTATCTGTCACAGAGCATGTATTTGTGGTAGTCTAGCTAGGCATCGTTGAGACAAGTAAAGAGACGCAGACGCCGACATCGGCAAAAAAGAATTGTACCTATGTCTTGATTTCTGTCTGAAATATTGGCTTGTTTCGTACTTTTTAGATCATTTTTATTTTCCCATAATCAGTACCCTAATTGCGTGATACAACACAATCACAATTTGTTTAGATTTGAAACAGATTGCTAATCCATTACTTCATAAGTTGGAAAAAAAAATCTGCTCAACAACGTAAATAACGCGTAGATAATACTTGTTGGTCTTAATAATCGCGTGATCCAAGCAACTGTTTTTACGGGTGGTGAAGAGATCACTGGGCAGCATTCCATGCGATGCAACTATGTTCAGGTAAGTTTCAAAATTTACGTCAACATTATCTGGTTAAATACTTATGTTAATGGTACCGATTCCCTTGTTCACAAACTAAACTAAAGGGAAACGCCCGTTTTTGGCCATGGTTTGCCCAGCAATGTGGGAAATACAAAAAAAATACCCATTTAGTAACTAAAATATTGCTATTACTTATTTGTAACAAAACCTCCGGAATTAAAAGCCGATTTAATCAAGACACTCAATCGTTTATTTCCTTATCTAACACTTCCGATTGTTGGTCAATCCTGTCAAAGTAGGGATGGCAACTTTTACTGAAAAAAATCGAAACACTTAAAACCGGTTACCAAAATAGATTTTTTGAAAATCGATTTTTTATTATGTAGCTGTTACAATCAACGTGGCCTATCGAAGTCCACTTCTAGACATAGGCCTCTCCCAGGCTGCGCCACAACACCCTTTCTCTGCCTTCCGCATCCAGTTTATCCCAGTCAACTTTTAAGGCCGTTGGTCAGATGGACCAACGGCCTTAAAGCAGCAGCTAGCGGCAGCTAGATGAGCTGAGGGGCGTCCCACACTATGCTTACCGATACGCAGTCTCCACTCTAGGACTCGTCTGCTCCACTGGCCATCAGTCCTTCGACGAATATGACCAGCCCACTGTCACTTCAGCTTGCTTACTCTGCAGGCTATGTCGGTAACTTCGGTTAACTTCATTTCTGATCTTAACCTTCAAAGAAACCTCGAGCATAGCCCGCTCCATAGCGTACTGAGCAACCTTGAATTTATGGACTAGCCCAACTGTCAGTGTCCACGTTTCGGCACCGTATGTCATAACGGGCAGGACGCACTGGTTGAAGACCCTAGTCTTCAAACACTGCGCGATTGGCAACGACAAGACTTGACGAAGTTTTCCAAATGCTGCCCAAACTAGCTGGATCTTTTCTGTTGGCTTCTTTCTCAAAGTTGTGCCTACCGAGCTGGATGAGTTGCCCTTAGTAGACGTACTCCTTCACAACTTCGAGAAGCGATCCTTTGATTTGGACTACATTTGGCAAGACATGCGAATTGTACATACATGACTTTTGTCTTGTCCAAATTCATGCCGAGGCCAACCAGCCAAGAAGCTCCATTTAGGCTGTGCAACATCTGGTCTATGTAACTGTCCTAGCGTCTCGTCAGCGTCAGTTGTAACCTCTTTTGTTATTTTCTTTAGAGACAAAAAAATGTTATTTCATTTTAAATACGATCCATTGAACCAATTCCGTTTTTCCAGTTTGTTTTTTTTAATATAGATTTTTCGAAAAATCGATGTCATATCGCATCCCTACGTCAATAATAATCGTAATTGGCAACTGATTGACATTAGTATTTGACATTTTGTTTGGTGCTGTATTTTTTCGACCACGTATTTCTATTTTATTTTCCGACTACTTTGATTACGATTATGAACCCTGTCACCGCTCCCGATGACGACCTTGGCTTTACATTGGATTCTGTACCCGCCTCCCACGACGACACCAGCTTACCAATGGATACCGTACCTGTTTCTCGCCAAGGACCTGAATATGGAACCTGAATTACACGAACTTACCAGCTTACCACGGAGCCATCTCTGTGTCAACTGTGGCGTGGATACACGAAGACTTAAGAGATTTACCTTAAGCAATGTGGAAGTTCGGTTTATATTTCAACAATGGATTTTTCTACAACAAGTAAGTTACTTTATGAACATACAAGGTACATACTCAGCAACTTTTACTGCATAGCTACTTTACGTTAGGTTTGAATTGAATAATTCGGTTGGTTAGTGTCACGGAAACCATAGGAATAAATATTTGAAGTTTGTTTTGTCTCAAACCATTGCCACATATTTTATGTGACATAAGTAATAATGAATTGTATGATCATCAAAAATAGTATCAAAGACCGATGTCATTCAATGTACATAAAGACCTTTTGATGCTACAGCATGCTAATAGGTATAAATTATTTTTATGACAGTATGCAATTATGTTTCAGATAATAGTCTGATGTGTGACCAATGTTGGATGTTGGCAAGGAATGCACAACAGCCTTCTGCACCACAAGAACGAAATGTTGGGCATCGACAAATATGATTGTGTAAACTGTGGTCAATCTGTATTAAGAAAGCACTTTCATCATCTATACCAACGCAAAACAGGCACAAGAAACATACAAATAAGAACTATAATTGTAGAATGGATCAAACCAAAACTATTAATATTCTTTTTATTAACCTTTAATTTATAAAAGACCCACCGAGTTCTATGTAAAAAATAGTGTTTGTTTCTTTATCTATAATGTTAACCCTAATGCCTATAACTTGTTTCTTTCATGGGCGTCACTTGGCCAAAACCTCCTTATCAAATGGGCATTTCCCTTTAAGTTCAGTGCATCTTTTTCTTTCTATTTCATTAAGAAAAGAACAGAAGATAAATTTTAGTTTAGTCCTGTCAAATTAATCAGCGCTTGACGTAAATTGACGTAATTTTAGTCGGCAAGTTTTTAATCACGTCTAAACTTGTATGGAGAGTAAAAGGCGCAATTTGAGACCGAGAGAAGTTCCATATCATCTGTAATGACCGAATTTTCGTCATTCATTTGGCGATCTTTGAAATCAACAAATAAATCATAATGTGATGACTATTGCGCTGGCCTGGAGACGCCAAATTGGTCTGGTACAAAGAGATTCTACTGATTACTAGATTGGCGCTATGAAGGAAGAGTGGAAAGGCTCCTACACACATGCCGGCGGCACGAACCGCCGCCGCGCCGGTTTTTGCCGAGCGGCACGCCTTTGTTTGGCGCCTTCTTTGTGCGGCAAGCCGGGCGCACCGCGGCTTGCCCGGTGGCAAGGCTGACGGCATTGCCGCCGGCTTTGACGCCGGCACTGTATGTAGGAGCCTTAACACAGCAAGACGGCCTGGTTATGACATTCCTTTTGTTGTAAGTTTTATGTGTGTATACGAGTATGAGTGTGTGTATTGCGAATTTATGTGTATTTTTAGTATGAGCAATGATTGGTATAATGAGAACTGGAAAAGTACAAAAAATGACTGAAATAAAAATAACACAAGAAATAATTTAGATGAAATAATTACAAGAAATAAAATAAATGAAAAAAGTATAGACGCCAGCACATCAAGCTACCCGAAACTGTCAAATTTTCCCAACCAACTTTGAACCTTAGATAGACAACGATAAAGTTGAAAATCTATTAAATAAATTTGACAGATTGTAGTAGCTTGATGTGCTGGCGTCTGTACATAAAATAACATAAAGGAAAAATACAAAAAGTGCAGCCTATAACAATCGTTCTCACAAACCGATCCAAAGGCTGCAGGAACATAAGTCATGCGTACGTACAGGGTATCATAGCCGACTAGTCACTTTGGGTCGGCAGGCTTTGGTAGATCCAATTCATTCTTGATCAAAATATGTGGAGACCCCTCTTTTTTGCGAAGGAAAATTTTACCGTTGGTTACCCAGCAGAAGCGATATTGGTGCCGATTCCCTTGTTCACATACTAAACTAAATTTAAGTTCAATGCATCTTTTTCTTTCTATTTCATTATGAAAAGGACAGAAGATAAATTTTAGTTTAGTCCTGTCAAATTAATCATCGCCTGTCACTCTCCATACAAGTTTAGACGTGATTAAAAACTTGCCGACTAAAATTACGTCAATTTACGTCAAGCGCTGATTAATTTGACAGGACTAAACTAAAATTTATCTTGTCCTTTTCTTAATGAAATAGAAAGAAAAAGATGCACTGAACTTAAATTTAGTTTAGTTTGTGAACAAGGGAATCGGCACCAATCATTGCTACTGGCAAAGTCTTAACCAAAAAAAGGAGTCGTTTCATTTTCGATGTAAGATTTTATGAAACGAATACGGGTTTTGCCGGTCCACTTATATTAAGATGTTCAATAGAAAGTTTACTATGTTTTTTATTATAATCCTTAAACATACGAACAAACTTTTCCTTACGAAGATTGGTAGTAAAGTCTACGATAATTGTTCTTGTGTTTGAGTCATTTGGTCCTATGCGATATAAATCTTTCACCTCGTGAGCCTGTATGGGAGCATTTAGGACAGAACCGACCCTCATCACGGTATTTAGTAACCGTTCTTTGGTCTCCAAGAAAACGGTTCTGATCGAGAGACTGACGGTGGTTAGTCTCGAACTTGAGCCACTTGATGCGGAAGGCGAGACAATTCGTAACAAGCTATCTGTACTCAAAGAAATATAGCGAAATTATAGTTCTGTGTAGAGTAACTCGATGATTTTTAACAGTTTTGATGAATAATTTGACATTTGTGGGTATTCACAGATTCACCATTAATATTGCCACTTTTATACTTTGCCTTTGTTCTAAATTAGCAGTTACTGGTGCCGATTCTCTTGTCACAAATGCCTCTAAACTAAACTAAAAATCACTATTAGTTTATTCCTGTCAAACGACGATTTCCCATTCTGAAATAGACTAAAGCGACACAACTTAACTAAATTTTAGTTTGACAGCACTAAGATGGCACTGAGATATTAGTTTAGTGAAAATAGCAATTTTGCTATTCTGAATTTGACGTTTTTAACCTAAAATTTAGATTTACTAACTAAATATGACTATTTTTAATCGCGACTAAAAACATGTGGAATAAAATTGGTTGTCATGAACTAAAATTCACACCAACACCTCGACTTCAGATGAAAAAACAGTACTAAATTTTTTTTCTTTTGCTTGTATCTCGAAAACGGTATGTCCAATGCAAAAATAATGAAAATTTCGACACCCTTTATAAAACCTTTAAACCCCTAACACTCTACATGTAGGTAATATTTTTTCTTATTTTCCATACAAAAAGTGAAAAATCCATATAAAACACGTCGAGGCTGCCCCCCCCTGCGCGCCTCCGGCTCTAAAAAGATCACGTGGTTAGGTATCACGTGTGGAGTCGCGATTGTCAAATTCGATTTAGATGTGTCAAAATTATTTTTAAGAGAATTTATTTTGCAGAATAGCTTTGAGATTTTCATAGTCAAAAGTAAGGAATTTTAGTGATAGTTTAGTTAGTTTAGTTCGGTGTACAAGAGAATCGGCACCAATGTTCACTTGCACTGATTTTACACATGTTATTTTACAGTGTGTGATTTCAGAATTACTGTATTCTTCAAGTTAAAACAATTTATAAGAAGGCAAGATTGCTATAAACACTTTTTTTAAATATTTTTGCGGAGCTCACAAAAACACGATCGGTCGCTTCCGAGTCAGCGGAGGGGGGGAATCACCCGTACTATATTACTTTCCTCTATGGGGGGAATGTATCTAGACAGTGCGAACGCAGATAACAACAAATCTTGACATCTGTCTTATGACTTAGTCATGTTTCGTGCAGTGCGAACGCAAGTTCAACAAAACAAGTAATGACATTTTTTTCATGTGACGAGTTTCGAAACTTCTACATGTTGAATGTTTTCTAGTGCAAACGCATATTAAGTGTTACTATGCGTTCGCACTGGCGAAACATCACAACAAAACATGTTGAAGTGTTGGGAAATTGACAGAAAATAGAGATTCCAACATGTTTCGTTGTAAATGTTTCGCCAGTGCAAACGCACAGTAACTATGCGTTCGCACTGGCGAAACATCACAACAAAACATGTTGAAATCTCTATACTTCATAAAATATAGCTTGATCTCTGCGACAGCTGTCAGTAAAAACACGCCTATGAAGTCCTGAATTTCTTAATAGTACAGACAGTATCTGTCAATGTCATACTTTATGGGCATGCCGACCTAATTAGTGATGGCCGATGAATCATCGTAACCACATACTATAAACTATTGATATTTTAAATAAAACTTAATTTAAAATTAATTTATCTTTTAACTTTATTGTATATTTTAATATCATAACATTATTTACATTTGTACATACTTGATCTAAAATAACAGCGAGTAAATAAAATCCAATTTCTCACCTACTCATGTAACATTCCATCCGTCAACGTCCCATCCTTGAGTTTCGGGAGAAGACACGCCGCGTTTGGCTCACAGGCCGTATTACCAGACCAAATTAAATCCAATTATATGTTACATTAGCATCGATAATAGTAAGAAACGTCGATAATTTCTATCGACAATTTTTTATACCTTAACAACCCTAGGAATGTCAGTTTGACATATGTCGCAGAGATCAAGCTATCTTTTATGTAGTATAGTGCCTGTCAAACTTTGTATGGAAAATTGACAGAAAATAGAGATTCCAACATGTTTCGTTGTAAATGTTGCGCCAGTGCAAACGCACAGTTACAAACGCTTAAATGTTCAACAAGTTAAATATTACCACTTGACACCACAAACAAAAACCACTTGACCACGATGGTTCCGACTCACAATATTTTTTTTTTATATAAAAAAGAAACTATTTGTTTCATAATTATTTATTAATTATAATAAAAACTACATTAAATTAACTCTATATTAAAAGCAGTTCTTTTTATGATTAATTTGAGAAATAAAATATTAAAATATAAATTCGCAACATTTGCGAATTTCCGTCATTTTTTTTTTGCAACATCCGTAAGTAACGTCCGATTGCCATGCATTCGTTTTGATGCTTAAAATGTTGATAGCATAGCGTGTTTTATTGTTAGCTCTGTCTTTCGTGCTCACAATACCACAATAACGATGGAGATGGCCGCTTAGTTTTATACAGGGTTACTGGTAACTCGACGTATTCCTTGCAGGACGTCATAGTTGGGTTAAAATGCAACAAATTAAGCCACCAAATGTTCTACCGAAATTCAGTAGTTTTTGAATTAGTTTAGAGTTTTAGTTTTTTTATGAAAAATCCCAGATTAAATCATTTGAAACCAATTTAAAAATGATTTACGGCGCGACTGTACTGAAATTTAAGTTATTATCATAGTTGACGCCGTAGCAGACCTTTGTTAATAATTAAAAGTTCAATAATGCCTAAAACTTTGGCAAATATCACTAACCAAACATTTAATTTTTTGTAATTTTTGCTATTACTTCATAAAAAATGTAGTCTAGTGCAAAAAAAAATGCTACACCTGGTGTACAAATTACTAAGAAAATATCCTTGTCTTATCAGCTATCCAAAAAGGTATGAAAGTTAATACAAAATCATGGACTACATTATGAAAATCGTTTTTGATTTAGTACAGGCGTGCGTTTCACAAAAAGGTGATTATTCGAAAAATCAAAAACAAAATCGTGAACATTATTATTCTTTTTAATCAATATTAAAAACTTTAATTACACACATTTCACACGTCTTGTTCGATGTGCTGCCCTCGGTTTCGAATACATGTTCTTATTCGCTTCCTTACTTCGGTTTTTGTTATTCTTGATGTGATTGTTGCCCTCATCTGGTCCGCCGCATTTGTAATTCTCTCCCTTAGTTCTTCAATTGAATTTACTGGGGTCACATAAACTAGATCTTTCATATGACCCCAGACGTAAAAGTCTAGCGGCGTCAGATCAGGGCTTCGTGCAGGCCACGGAATCGGCCCACCGCGCCCTATCCATCGGTTTGGATAGTTTTCATCCAGCAATTGTCGAATTGTGATTCGGAAGTGGGCTGGACATCCGTCATGTTGGTAAATCATGTTTGCTCTTCTTTCTTCCGGTACATCCGTGAGCAGTGCTGATAAATGATTTCTGAGGAAATCTTCATAAAGTTCCCCATTTAGTGTTCGGGGTAAAAAATGTGGGCCAATTAATTTGTCGTCAATAATACCCATCCAAACATTAAGCGAGAACCTTCGCTGGGATGCGGTTGGTTTCAGTTTTTTAGGGTTTGCTTCTGCTTTCGGTGCCCAGTAATGTAAGTTGTGGTAATTTGTGATACCATCACGATCAAAACATGACTCATCGGTCCACAGAATGTTTTTTAAAAAGTTTTCGCTGTCGGCGTCGGCACTTAGCATAAAACGACAAAATTCAAGCCGTCTCGGCGGATCTCCTTCTTCTAATGACTGGACTGGTTGGTAATGGTATGGATGTCGGCCTGACAAGTGAACTACAGACCAGACTTTCCACTGTGACATACCAAGCTCACGCGCTACGATGTTTGTCGATGTGTTAGGATCGTCAATAAAACGTTGAAGAATAAGCTCCTCGTCCTCAGCCGTGTATCTCCGGGAACGACCAGTGTCAACTTGCCTGCTTCTTTGGACGCTGCCAGTTTCAGATATTCGCCGATAAGTCGATCCGAAGACACTAACGTGGGGGAGTCGGCTGTTGGGAAAGCGAAGTTGATATTCTCGCCGCGCCTCAGCAGCGTTACCGTCACAAAGTCCGTAACAGTACATTATGTCAGCGTATTCAGGATTAGAATATGCAGCCATAGTCAGCGCTTATGAAGGCACAGCACAGCACAAGAGCAAGATACGCAGCAACAGTTAGGGAAATAGCCAGTAACAAAACACGAGCTTGCGCGACGTACAGTTGAAACTAACTAACGCTGACGACCAAATTTTGCAAAATCGTACCCCCTGTCATGCCGAGAGAACAATAGCGACCAATCACAAAGCTCCCCGAGTGTTTGGAGTTCAAGCGCAGGTAAAAACTACGAATAATACGAATACGAAACAATAGGTTGACCGTCTCGCAATTTTACCTGCCCCCCATAAAACTCTTCTCTTCCCTGGCACACATGCAAAAGTATTGACAATCATACACCAATTTGTACACCAGGTGTAGCATTTTTTTTTTGCACTAGACTACATTTTTTATGAAGTAATAGCAAAAATTACAAAAAATTAAATGTTTGGTTAGTGATATTTGCCAAAGTTGTAGGCATTATTGAACTTTTAATTATTAACAAAGGTCTGCTACGGCGTCAACTATGATAATAACTTAAATTTCAGTACAGTCGCGCCGTAAATCATTTTTAAATTGGTTTCAAATGATTTAATCTGGGATTTTTCATAAAAAAACTAAAACTCTAAACTAATTCAAAAACTACTGAATTTCGGTAGAACATTTGGTGGCTTAATTTGTTGCATTTTAACCCTACTATGACGTCCTGCAAGGAATACGTCGAGTTACCAGTAACCCTGTATAAATAATCGCACTGAAATTGGACCATAATTACTATGCTGCTTTAGCCATAGACATATAAAAAGTCATTTTAAGTCAGGTGTCAGTATACTATGATTTGACAGCTGCTGTAAGGGCCTGTTCAAGTATTACGTAAGCAGATTTATTACAATTATTTACCCCCGCCTCCCCCTTGTCAGCAAAAGTAAGCAAAGCTCTTACCCCCCCTCCCATGCTTACGTAAACATTGCTATATGCATTTTTCTTTTTTTTATTAATCTGTTTTTTTTTAATTGATTTATGAGCAGCAGTTATAATTCTAACAAGTGTAAATTTAGACAAGTGAATAGCACGCGGTTCTAAGCGAGTACCTAAACGTATTCATTTTTTGTGGGAATCACCAAATATGCATTTCGTTTTCAAGCAAAGACAATGTGTGGGTTGCCACAATTATGTGTAAAAAAGTAAATAATGATTGCTGACGTAATCACCATCTAGACCCCCCATCCCCCATGTCATCAAAAATAAGCAAAGCATAGACCCCCCCGCCCCCCTATAGTGCTTACGTAATACTTGAACGGTCCCTAAAACGGTAGCTGTCAGTTATCAAATCAATTTACTTGAGTCTTTGGCACAGGTCTTTGGCAAGATTGGGCAGGTTTCAAACCAAACTAAGGCAGAATCGGTAATTTTAATTAAGATGTTCACATTGGAGAGTAACAAAAACCAATAAATTCTAGCCATGGCTTTTTGTTTACATCCAATGTGCTTGGCTTAAAAACCCAGTATTCAAACTGATTTAAAAGTCAATTTATTGAGCTGCTGCCACCGCCCCGCGCTGCCTGCCGCTTTATTTCGCGCATGGCAATACAGGTTTTACTTTCATCAAGCAAGTCAGTCATGCTTTGAATCGTCCGTGCTGTGCTTCAATCACAGTGTACATTATATCGCATTTGGTGACGGTCGCTAAATTTCCGGGTCCGTGTTACCGATTTTCAAGTAGGCCACTTTAAAATCAGTGATTTAAAGGTCATAATTTGTTTCGTGAAATTATTCGTTCACCATGGAGTGGTCCATACCTGTCAATGACATATTCGACGAACAGGTGACGAAGATAACGGCTACGATGCTGCCGAAAAATTTTTCTGGCGATGTACGCACCACCAGGTAAGAAAAACCTAGTACTTAGTTACTTCTATACAGATTAACATCATCATAATCAGCTGAACATGTCTGTATAAATAAAGTCCGAATAAGGTGATCAATACTGCGACACGCCTTGTCAAGGTTTGTGTCCATATACGTACGCATAGACCATCCTCGAGCGGCTGGCGGCAGAGAGCGCAGTCGCGCGAGTCGCGAGATGCATCATATTAGAATATTGATTACAGGTAATAAGTTGCAATGGCGAGGTGCAGGACGGGCGCAGTGCGCCGCCGCGGACGAGCTCTGGCCGGGCGGGGGCGCGGTATTGATTGCACCAGCAGTGCTCTTCAATGATATGTAATATTGTACATCTCCTTATGGAGGCATCCCGGGGCCAGATGATATAATAACAAAATGGGATTCATTTTGAAATGAACAATGAGAAATAGCTTTTGTCATTGCTTGATCATTGGGAATATTACTGTTTAGCTATATCCCTAAGAAGACCCACTGACCAAATCTTTTTGTAACTAATTGCAATTTTGAAAAGAAAAAATCTGGTAGGTATCGTTTTTAATTTAACAAAGTAGCCATTTTTAAAGATGAAGTCACAAAACAATAAGTTGTTAATTGTTTGTCTAAGAATCTTCATAATTGTTTAAAATAGGCTCTCTCAATTAAACATGACTCATCAGTTACTGACATAATACTTTTCAAGGTTACAACTGTCTACCTAAAGCATATTATGAAGTAGATGTTCAGTGCTCTAGCTAACACATACAAAAAAAGTCAAATTATTTATTTCAAATAGGTCCTTTTATGACACTTTGAACGTCAAAATTTACAAAATAATAGAATTGATTCTAGTCGCCCCTTCCAAAATGTAGTTTTCGTATGGAGAAGAATGGGCAGGAAACTCCACCATTACTCTTTTAAAATGTTTTAAAAGAGCATGTGTATAAGAGCTCAACCGTCATTAATGAGACAATAGAATTTTAATTGTTATCGATCTCCAGGAGAGCTTGTCACAGTCAAGGGGTGTACCTACATTGGTTAAATAATTATATGTGACGATGCACCTAGAATAAAAATAAGCAACAACAGATAAATGAATTATGTGATAGATATATGGTGCTCACATATTTACAAACATTGTAAAAGTAGACGATTTTCCTAATATTTTACAATTCATAAGTCAGTGTAATTACACTAATCACAGAATATGAAATCAATGTCATATAACAAAAAATTGTAAATTATACAATTAAATTAGCAATCAGTTTGATTTTGTCTAGATACTGGTGCCGATTCTCTTGTACACCGAACTAAACTAACTAAACTATCACTAAAATTGCTTACTTTTGACTATGAGAATTTCAAAGCTATTCTGCAAAATAAATTCTCTAAATTTAAAAATAATTTTGACACATCTAAATCGAATTTGACAATCGCGACTCCACACGTGATACCTAACCACGTGAATCTTTTTAGAGCCGGAGGCGCACAGGGGGGCAGCCTCGACGTGTTTTATATGGATTTTTTCACTTTTTGTATGGAAAATAAGAAAAAATATTACCTACATGTAGAGTGTTAGGGGTTTAAGGGTATTATAAAGGGAGTCGACATTTTCATTATTTTTGCGATTGGACACACCGTTTTCAAGATATAAGCAAAAGAAAAAAAAAAATATTCAGTACTGTTTTTGCCTCTGAAGTCGAGGTGTTGGTGTGAATTTAAAGTTCCAACCAATTTTATTCGACACGTTTTTAGTCGCGATTAAAAATAGTCAGATTTAGTTAGAAAATCTAAATTTTAGGTGAAAAACGTCAAATTCAGAATAACAAAATTGCCATTTTCACTAAACTAATATCTCAGTACCATCTTAGTGCTGCCAAACTAAAATATAGTTAAGTTGTGTCATTTTAGTCTATTTCAGAATGGGAAATCGTCGTTTGACAGGATTAGACTAAATTTTGGTGATTTTTAGTTTAGTTTAGAGGCATTTGTGACAAGAGAATCGACACCATTTCCTTCAATTTCTGTATTTGCCTATCATTGTCGTCATCATCATGTTGCAGCCTTGTTCATTATTGCCCAAATTATTTTTTCACACCTCACAACTATAACAAGTAACTCATTATGAAATCCAGAAAGTGAAGATGTTACCATAAAGTTTTATCTCAGGTAGGCGCGTTGGTCTAAATTGTGTCTGATGCACACATTGTTTATATGTAGGTATGTGCGCAAGCTTGGGAGCATTCAACCAAGCCACCATCACGCACACACCGAGACAATGTGCATGTGTATTCACAATCCTAACACAATGAGATCAACTCAACTTTATGAAGTAAAACATCTACATAGACGTCACTTCGTAATTTCATGGGTATTGTTTAAGAGCAAATTTATTTTTAAGTTATGTAGGTACGGTTAAGAAATAAAGGCCTAGAATGTTGTTGTTTTGTTACGTTATGTTATTATCACAATCAACATTGAAATGCTACTATTATGTTCAATAAAATACAGATTAGGTAATTTACTGTTTTATGAATAGCATAAGGTGACTAGGGATTTAACATTTTGGTGTGTTTTTACACGCTTTTTATTAGCTTCACCTGTATGTATGTTTGTTTGTAACCGACTCCTTTGGACGCGATTTTGACCTACTTTAAACGGCCAGATTTTATTAAACTTTGTAGATTTATCGAGGACAATACATTAATTTGATAAAATTATTCCATTTTTCAATTTGCAAAATAAGATTTTTGTTAGTGAAATAAAAGAACATAATAATTGTGATTTGTTTAATTCAAAAATGAATCATAAACATTGCAATACATGCAAAAATAATTTTGATAGCTCTTGTCACTGTCAAGTAGGGTGACCATGAATTTTCCGGGACAAAATACAGAAACTGGTATACCGTGTAGGGCGACCATGATTTTTTCAGGACAAAATCCGGAAAGCAGTTTACCGGGTAGCGGGATTACAAATTTCGAGTATGAGCATGCGTTCCTTATTTTGTTTGACCAGGCATTCATAATCTGCTCAAAAGGGGGAGGATATAACGCGATCTCATTTAACGCGATAAAATTTAAACCGCTCCCGCCACAATCCGCGGCTTCTAGAATGTTCTAGAACCCGTCAAAAAGACAAACGACGCGCACCTTTTTTACACGCTTTTTATTTAGACAAGTAGTCTGTCATCCGTCAGCTGTGCAACGCATCAGATTACATTTTTACGAAACGTGTTCTTCGCCCCGAAACCCTATTGTATTCATATTTATATTATTATATTGTGATATCTGTATGTTAAAATTTCTCATTATCTTTAACCGATTCAACGATCTAATAATAACAAATTTTTCAATACCAAAGAGAATTTTAATTCAACAAAATAAGCAAGGATTTGAAAAAAACTCGCTTTTAAAGAAATCCAAACGAAAAAATTATATGCAGAAGACATTCCATCAGTACGTACCTATTTCGGTCCAGGTGGTGTTCAAGTAATTAAACCAATATTGGTACAGTTCCCAGCAAAACACAGCTATGGAACTGCTGAGAGACGTATGTTGCCATTGATTTTGAGTTGGGCATCGACCGTCCACAAGATGCAAGGCTGTACGGTTGATCAAGCAGTCATTTATCTAGGCTCTCGACTGTTTGCAAATTCAAATTCAAATTTAAAAGTCATTTATACAAACTAGGCTGAGAATCAGCACTTTTCGAATGTCAAAATTACATAAGACAGTCCCCCAAAAACGCCCACCCTTCACCACTTCCTAGTGCCTTTAGCTGGGAAGAAGAAGTGGCGCAACAAACTCCCCAGCAGCACAGCTGTCTGTTCAAGTTAGAAAAATGATTCTATACAATAGTATGCAAAATAACTTACATTATGCAACACAAAACATAATTCAAATGATAAATTATAGGCCATATGCCAGCTAGCACACGACAATATACTAACCAAAAACATCGAGAACTATACTCAAGCAATATTTAAAAAAAAAAAGAAAACTAAACGTAAAAAGAACTAAATATCTATATAAAAGCCTCCAGACATAAAGGGCGTGCCCGCTTACATAAAGCTGTAATTGGTAGTTATAAATGATAAACTAAAGTCCCCGTCACGAGAAGCTATAATTTTTGTAAATAAAGAACTTCTACCAAGTTAGTTAATCCCAAATTCAATGAAGTCAAAGTAACGTACGTGTTATACGAAACTAATGAGCAATTTCACTTGATCGGGTTATATTTTAGCGATATAAAGCGCTGTCGTCTAAGGTTTTGTGGTACTGGAACGCATCTGATTCATGGAACGTAAACATTTGGGGCACGATTTTGAAGTAAGTTCACGCTGACGTTGTCTCTGCTGTCTTTCGAGTTTCGAATGCGTCTGTTTGTTTGTGGTGTTTTCGCGGATTAGGTTATATTGTTTGTTTGTAATTAGATGTGTGTGTTAATATAATTATATCCCTGTAAAAAAATAGTACAAAACTGTTTTTAAAATTCAAAAGTCATTTATTCAAATTAGGCTGAGAACCAGCACTTTTCGAACGTCAAAATTACATAAGACAGTCCCCCAAAAACGCCCACCCTTCACCACTTCCTAGTGCCTTTAGCTGGGAAGAAGAAGTGGCGCAACAAACTCCCCAGCAGCACAGCTGTCTGTTCAAGTTAGAAAAAAATACAAATGACTCTATACAATAGTATGCAAAATTATTATGCAACACAAAACATTATTTTAATTAAGTATAAATTATTGGCCATATGTTAGCTAGCACACGCCGATATACCAACCAAAAACATCGAGAACTATACTCAAGCAGAATTAAAAAATAAAAACTAAACGTAAAAAGAACTAAATATCTAAATAAAAGCCTCCAGGCATAAAGGGCGTGCCCGCTTACATAAAGCTGTAAATTGGAAGTTATAAATGATAAACTAGGACCATCGAGGTAAAATAAATGTACAGTTAATTACTAGTAACAATAACAAAACCATGATCAGCAAGACGACCAGTCACCACAAGCAGCACCCGTTCACGAGCATAACGCAAAGATCAGCCATTACCCCCCTCGCCATATTTGAGGGAAGGAGGCAACCCGACTCCCGACGCTACCGCAAGCATTGACATCTAAGGGAGCATGACGAACTTGCTGCCGGTTGCTCAGGTAAAAAATAATATAATCAATTGTCGAGGTCACTAGCCAACCACAAATTGCAATACAAACTCATAACAAAAACATTGTAATGAGTAGATTATGTCAACAATAAAATAAAAATAAATAGACTCGTAAAAAAATAACTAAAAAATTGACTCATAAAGTCAAATAAAATAAAAAAAATTATATAAACTTATATAAACTGTCAGTAGGTAAGTTAAATCTGGAGAAAGAACATAAACATTGTCTTGAGTTAATCACAGCGACCAACTATTCTTATCATTTAAGTAGTCGTTGATACAATAGTATGCCTTTGAACAAAGGTTGGATTTTACTTTATTTTTAAACGCATTAAAAGGCAAATCTAGCATAGAAGAGGGTAGCTTGTTATAAAAGGTTATACCAAGCCCAACAAATGAGTTATGAACCTTATGAAGCCGGTGAAAGGGAGCTCGTAGTTTGTCCTTATTTCTAGTGTTAACATTGTGAATATCACTGTTTTTAGTGTATAAGTGTATATTTTGCCTAATATATAAGATGTTGGCGAAAATGAATTGTGATGCCACCGTGAGAATACCAACATCTTTAAAAAAATCTCTTAGAGAAACTCTGGCACGTAGCTGGTAAATTGCTCGAACAGCTCGTTTTTGAAGAACAAATATATTTTGAATGTCAGCGGCTTTGCCCCACAGCAGAATACCATAGGACATAACGCTATGGAAATAACTAAAATAGACTAACCGAGCTGTATCAATGTCAGTGTATTGTCTTACTTTCCTGACAGCGTAGGCGGCCGAACTGAGCCTCCCCGCTAGGCTTGATATATGTGTGCCCCACTGAAGTTTGGCATCTACTGTTATGCCCAGAAAAACTGCCGAGTTCACAGTTTCAAGCACCTCTTTATCTAAGACGATGTTGGGTCCTAGATTTCTAACATTTGGTAGAGCGAACTTTACACATTTCGTTTTCTTGGCATTGAGAACTAGGTTATTTGTCGTAAACCAATCCGTAACCATTGAGAGTGCACTGTTTACGTCGTCAAAATCTTGTCTATTCCTGTCTACTTTAAAAATAAGAGAGGTATCATCTGCAAACAGTACAACGTTACAGATATCCTTTAAATAAAAAGGTAAGTCATTTATATACACTAAGAATAAGAATGGACCCAGTATTGAGCCTTGAGGTACACCTAACTGAACTGGTAGCCCGGAAGATTTCACACCATTAACATCTACACATTTAATTTATTTTACCCAAAGATTGCAAACCCCTGAATGTGTGTTTACAAAATTTATAGCTTCTCGTGACGGGGACTTTAGGACCATCGGGGTAAAATAAATGAACAGTTAATTACTAGTAACAATAACAAAACCATGATCAGCAAGACGACCAAGCAGCACCCGTCCACGAGCATAACTCAAAGATCAGCCATTACCCCCCTCGCCATATTTGAGGGAAGGAGGCAACCCGACCCCCGACGCTACCGCAAGCAGTGACATCTAAGGGAGCATGACGAACTTGCTGCTGGTTGCTCAGGCAAAAAATAATATGATCAATTGTCGAGGTCGCTAGCTAACCACAAATTGCAATACAACTCATAACAAAAACATTGTAATGAGTAGATTATGTCAACAATTAAATAAAATTAAAAATAAATTGACTCGTAACAAATAAGTAAAAAAAAAAAACTTATAAATTCAAATAAAATAAACAATTATATAAACTCATATAAATTGCAGCTGAACAAGCTTATGTAGCACTTAGTCGTGGAAGATCTTTGGACGGAATTCGAATTGAAGAACTTGATTGCTCAAAGCTAACGTAAAACGCCTTGTAACAGAGAAGCATTAGATGAAATGATTCTATTACGAAGTAACACGTAGTAAGACTTGTCATTATCACTTGTTCGGCAATAACCTTATACCATTAAGTCTCACTGTATAATTATATTGACAACGTTAAAATCTTTGAATGACTTCTAAAATTGAGATTTAATTTTTACTATTATTACAGCTGTACAAATGAATAATTTGAAAAATAATTAGTTACTTATAGTTATCACGGAATTAATAGTAGAACAAATACTAATATCCAATGTTACCCTTTATTTATGTGTGATGTATTGTGTACATCTTTTGTTGGAGATCCTAAATAAATAAATAACAAAAAATAAATAATAGTTTTAAAATTAAAAAAAAACAAGCTATTATAAATAAACCAAACTAAAAAGTAGGAAATAAATAACAGTTTTAAAAAACTAAAAAACACGCTTTTTATAGAAAACCGAATTAAAAAATAGAAAATAAATTTTAATAAATTTAAATTAAGAATAGTGTTAAAATTTTTGATAAATATAAGTTAATAATAGTGTAAATAAGAAAAATATATTTTATTTTAATAAAAAAAGCGTGAGGTGCTTTTTAAAATAATATCCAAATGATAATCCTTTTACAATAAAATAAATCTGTCAATAAAATATTTTTCTCGCGTCAACTTTAGCCCCGCTGCGCTAAACGAAGTTGCCGCTTTCCGCCTCTGTCGAGGAGAAAATAGTATACACACCATGGGCAGTAAATAAGAAAGCCACAAATCACATGTTTGTTGACCTCTGTTTCGCCTCGGCCAACAATTACCTGTGATCTGAGACATTTCTTACTTTACTGCCCTAGGTTTGTAATGTACTATTTAACTATTGACACCATGCACCCCACGCTTTTTTGTTTAAAAAAAAATGTTTTTTTTTTCTTATTTACACTATTATTAATTAATATTTATCAAATTTTTTAACACTATTCTTAATATAAATTTATTAAAATTTATTTTCTATTTTTTAGTTCGGTTTTCTATAAAAAGCGTGTTTTTTAGTTTTTTTAAACTGTTAATTTTTGACTATAGGACCTAGTATCCTGAAAAATAATAATAATAAATGAATAAAAAGGAATACATGATACAATGAAATTTTCTCAATACAAAAAAAATGCAAAGTTATCGTTTTTAGGGTTCCGTACCCATAGGGTAAAACGAGACCCTATTACTAAGACTGCTGTCCATCCGTCTGTCTGTCTGTCACCAGACTGTATGTCATGAACTGTGATAGCTAGACAGTTAAAATTTTCACAGATGATGTATTTCTGTTGCCGCTTTTTAGTGGGTCAATTTGTAATTTGTCTAAGTTTCATTAGCCTAATGCCAACAGCTCATCACCTTTTACAAAATATTGCTTTTCCCGATGCAGGGACGTTCATCGTTGAGGAGTTCTCTTGGTACTGCACCATCAGCTCCACTTCTCCATATACATTGTGACGAACATAAATTGCATTGCAACCATATTAAAGTAATCCAATCGCAACCCGTGAAATACTTATTATTGAGTAGTTCCGGTGGCTATTTGTGGTCTTCATCATCAGTTCCACTTAACCAAATGGTGCTTTCCAAGAGCAACTGCACGAGTTACTATAAAAAAATACCCAAATCGCTATAGGTTTGCCTATAATATTTGAAAAGTTCCCTCGATTTATCTGGGATGCCATCATCAGATCCTAGTTTCCTTATCATGGTACTACCCTTGGGATATCTCCTTTCCAATAAAAAAAGAATCATCAAAATCCGTTCATAAACGACGAAGTTATCCGCGAACACACATAAAAAAACTCCTCGGTAGTCATTGTTGAAAAGTGACTATTTTATCGATAATGTTTGTACCCACGAATAACATTATCCATTCGTTTGATCCGCTTGTGACGTAGGCAGTGGTCGCATTAACCTTTTGACCGCTTGTGTCGCATTTATGCGACAAATATTTCCGTGCCCCTACCGCGCGTGTCGTATTTCTGCGACAGAAAACAAGTATGATTTTTTCGTTCAATTTTCGTCCTATTAACTGCGTGGTACAACTAAAACCATTACTAAATAGATATATTTTATAAAACAATTACTTAAAATTATGTCTCGTCGCTCTAAGTTTAGAAAACGCTTAAACAAAAATACGTAAATACAGCTTAAACTTTTCTTCGGTGTGTAACGCGCGTGTCGCATATATACGACCATAGGGATGGGATACAATGCAATGCGCATTTTAAAAACTAAATAACAAATAGTTAAATAATCAGGTATAATGCATCATTTTCAGCATAAAATAAACAGTGTCATACGAAATAAAGTTTATTTAACATATTGCCTTGTGTTATGAATTCTTTTCCTTGTTTTTCATAAGAAAAATATCCCTCAGGATCTTTGTATTATGATAACATTTCACGTTAGTTCCCATCCCTAGACGCTTATGTTTGCAACAAATTTCTCTAGTTAGTCTAGCGCGGCTGTCGCATTAATGCGACCACTGCCTACGTCACAAGCGGATCAAACGAATGGATAATGTTGTTCGTGGGTACACACATTATCGATAAAATAGTCACTTTTCAACAATGACTACTGAGGAGTTTATATGTGTGTTCGCGGATAACTTCGTCGTTTATGAACCGATTTTGATGATTCTTTTTTTATTGGAAAGGAGATATCCCAAGGGTAGTACCATGATAAGGAAACTAGGATCTGATGATGGCATCCCAGATAAATCGAGGGAACTCTTCAAATATTATAGGCAAACCTATAGCGATTTGGGTATTTTTTTATAGTAACTCGTGCAGTTGCTCTTGGAAAGCACCATTTGGTTAAGTGGAACTGATGATGAAAACCACAAATAGCCACCGGAACTACTCAATAATAAGTATTTCACGGGTTGCGATTCGATTACTTTAATATGGTTGCAATGCAATTTATGCTCGTCACAATGCATATGGAGAAGTGGAGCTGATGGTGAAGTACCAAGAGAACTCCTCAACGATGAACGTCCCTGCATCGGGAAAAGCAATATTTTGTAAAAGGTGATGAGCTGTTGGCATTAGGCTAATGAAACTTAGACAAATTACAAATTGACCCACTAAAAAGCGAGAAATAAAAACTTTTTTACAAAAAAACAAAAATCTTCTTTGGTTTTGTATTTTCGTTATTTTCCACCGACTTCCGAAATTTAAGTTATTTTTTACTTTGTACTTAGTAGTTTTTTGGAAGTCGGTTGTTTTTTTTTTGTAAAAACGTTTTTATTTAAATATTGTGATGTAATTCTGTTATTTACTATATTACTTATCTACATATCCTATCGATTTTTCAAATTTGGAACCGTGTTGAATGTTGTTCTTACCATTAAAAAGGTATTGTGACAGTACCTACAAGTCGGACAGGCACTCGCACTCGAGTTCCTTATGGTGTTGTCTCTTACTGTGCTCTGGTGATGACACTCAGCGCGGCACGTTTGAGTTATGACGACGCCACGCGCCGGGCACGGTTAGATAAATCGAAGTCTGTCAGAGACTGGCGTAGGCACGTTTTTATAAAACTTAATTTAATTGATGGGTGATAAGTTCCGTGTGGTGCCGGACGTAAAAGAATAGCACCATCCCATTTCTTGCCATGGGTGTCGTAGGCGACTAAGGAACTAACTAGAGAATGGGCAGCAGCGTTCTCATACTGCTACCGCCAACCCGTCTACCAAGCTTGGCGATTATGGCAAAACCCCCCTCTTGGGGAGGCTTATGTCCAGCAGTGAAAGTCACAAAGAATTTATAAGTTTAATATTAATCTTAGGAAAGAACGTATTAATTTAAAAAACCAACTAAATGTATGTAATATTAAGATGGAAACTAGCAGACAAATGTATGATGTTGAAATACAAAACCTTCAAAAGGAATTACTGAGCAGGGAAAATACACTTAAGGAAATATCTTGTAAGTATGAGTCTTGTCAACAAATGTTAAGCGAGCGCCTGCAGGAGGCCTGTGAGTTGGTGGATTTGGTGAAGTACAATGCAGAGAGGTACGAGTCACTGACAAACAATCTCACCTGTAGTTGTGCGCCCACTCCGCCACCTCTCATGTCACAGCATGTTGTTCCTGTCACCTCACCCATTCTAACTCATACTATAGAAACTATCAATCCCACTCAAAGTAATGTTTTAGTATATTCTGATAGATTAGGAGCAGGTTTTGGATCCTTATTAAATAACCAATCTAAACATGCCATAGTTAATTGTTGTTACCATAACCTGCATTTTAATGAGCTTGTTCATAAAATAAAAAACACACAAATGAATGAGCAGACTACTGTAGTTCTTTTAATTGGAAACAGTCTGAGCATCACTAAAAGGGACATAGTTAATGGTGTCGACACCCTACTTAAATTAAAATTAGGTAAATTAATATTATGTGCATTGCCATATTCTGGTAATTTGTATGCTGAAGAAAATGATTACATTTATAGTTTAAATAACTTAATGCATATTTTGACATGTCGTCATAGTGACCGTTTATTGTATTTTGATACTAACAATTTTGTTAGAGATTTTGTTTTAACTCGGGAACATATGTTTCTTCCCAAGAAAAGTCAACATGTATTGGCTACTTTGTTAGCTTACAATATACACGCAGTTATTGATAATTTAACTGAGACTAGGCTAAGTGACGAAATAGTATTATCTAGTATTTCTAATAATACTGTGATAGGCTCTTTAAACTTTTAGACTCGACAAAAGAGAAGCATGATAAGAATATTTTATTGTATCATCAAAATATTAATCGCTTCTCTGGCAAAATCCTAGACGTGGAATTGTTAATAGATAAATATCATATGGATATCTTATGCTTTTGTGAAACCTGGTTAAAACCAGATAGGATGCTGTTTAATGTAAATAATTTTTCAGTTGCCAGTGCGTACAACAGGTCCTCAATAGGGGGTGGTACCTTGATATTATGTAATAGTTGTTTCAGACATAAGGAAAGGAAGGATATCACTGCTTGCTCTGTTGACCGCTTATGTGAGGTAGCATGTGCAGAGGTTGAGGGCCATACTTTCTTATGTGTTTATAGACCACCAGCTTCAAACTTGTCATCATTTTTGATCATTATGGAAGAAATACTAAGTAAACTTTTTAAAGATAATAAATTAGTTTTTGTTTGTGGTGACCTAAATATTGATTTATTAGTTAACTCACCTGATAAATATAAGCTTATATCATTGTTTAATTCATTCAATTTAAAATGTATATTTAATGAAGCGACTAGAATAACAGCAACCTCAGCTTCATGCATTGACAATATATTTACTAATTGTAAAATACAAGACTCATCCTTAATTAGTGGCGTTAGGTCTGACCATACTGGTCAACTTGTATCATTTGAATCAGATAAAAAGTTACGTTTAGATAAAACTATTCAGTTAAGACCTCTTACTAAAAATAAATTGAAAATGTTTAATAATAATGTTCTTAGCAATCTTTCAACAGCTAGTTTTGATTCACAAGACCCCAACATAAACTATGGTACATTATTTTCTACAGTATGCCAAGAATTCCATAAAGCATGTCCTGTAAAAACAGTAACAATCAATACCAAACCAAAATTTAATGAATGGGCCACTCCTGGCATTAGAAAAAGCAGAGATATTTTATATAATTTATATAACGAAAAATCATTGACTTCTGATCAAGTAATTCATAACTATGTAAGAAAATATTCTAAGATATTTAAAAGAGTCTGCGCCCAAGCTAAATCTAAATTAATTAGTAACAAAATTAATAATTCTAACAATAAAATAAAAGCTGTGTGGCAGGTAATTAACAAAGAAACTGGAAACACAAAACAGCGAGATCAGAATGAATTGTCATTAAACATTGATAATGTAACCATTTCAGATAAGTTAAAAGTTGCTGAGACACTAGAAAACTTCTTTACCAACATCCCAATAGAGGTTACGAAATCTCTCCCCTCATCATCTATACTAGCTGAATCTCTTTTAAAAGAACACTTCAGTAGAGACATTCCAAGTTTTGAATTCAAGCCCATTTCTATTGACACAATTAAAAAAGCATTTAAAAGTCTTAACATAAAAAACACTGAAGACTTATGGGGGATTTCCGTTAAGGTTCTTGAAGATATCATTGACACAATTGCCCCTGTCCTAACAGGCATATTTAATCAATGTTTAGATAGCGGTACGTTTCCTGATTTAATGAAACATAGTAAAGTAGTACCAATTTTCAAATCGGGTAGTAAGAGTGATCCCTCTAATTATAGACCAATATCTGTGCTACCAGCATTGAGTAAAATATATGAAAAAATCATGCTAGACCAGATGTTGTCACATTTTAATTCTAATGGGATTTTACATAGTCACCAGTTTGGTTTCACGAAAGGTAGGTCGACGACTGACGCAGGAGTAAAACTCATCAGTCACATTTTGGAATCCTGGGAGAAGTCCCAGGATGCAATTGGCATTTTCTGTGACCTCTCAAAAGCGTTTGACTGCGTTGACCACAATACACTGATCTGTAAATTACACCACTACGGAATTCGTGGACAAGCTGCTGATCTTGTTCTTTCCTATCTATCAAACAGGCAGCAAAAAGTAAATGTTAATGGGGCGACGTCTTCGGGGTCTCTAGTTAAAATGGGCGTGCCTCAAGGCTCAATTCTCGGCCCTTTCTTATTTCTAGTTTATATAAATGATCTTCCTTACATGATGACTAACTTATCAGATATAATTCTATTTGCTGACGACACTTCTCTTATTTTTAAAATAGACAGGAAAGATACAGATGTATTACATGTTAACGATAGTCTGGCTGTACTTTCAAAATGGTTCGCAGCTAATAATCTTTTACTTAATGCGAACAAAACGAAATGTATTAGGTTCTCATTACCAAATGTACCTCAAGTAGGTCTAAATCTAAAACTTGATGGCAAAAACCTAGATGCAATAACGGAAACTATATTCTTAGGAATTACTTTAGATTCAAAATTACAATGGGGCGCCCATATTAGAACTCTTTCAGGTAGATTAAGTTCAGCTGCATATGCAGTAAGAAAAATAAGGCAGTTGACTGATATAGCCACAGCTAGGTTAGTATACTTTGCTTATTTCCACAGTATTATGTCTTATGGCGTCTTGCTGTGGGGATCGGCAGCTGACGTAGATTCAATTTTCATTTTACAAAAGAGGGCAATCCGCGCGATCTATAAAATGGGCCCTCGCGAGTCCCTTAGAGACAAATTTAAAGAAATTGATATACTGACTTTGCCTTCACTTTATATCTTAGAAAGTATTATGTATGTTCGCAAAAACTTAAGACTTTTCAAAATAAGAAGCGATTTCCATAATATAAATACACGTAGTCGACATGAAATTGTGATACCCAAATTTAGATTAACTAAAACAAGCAAGTCATTTCTTATAAACAGTATCCGCTTTTATAACAAGTTGCCAAAGTCTGTGACAGAACTTAGCGATGGGAAGTTCAAAACCCACATCAAACGTGTCCTTATCAAGAAAGCATATTATAAAATTAAAGACTATGTTGAAGATAAGGAAGTTTGGCAATAATTCCTTCTGCACATGTGGCTTCCCTGGTACCTCATTAATGGCATAAATAAGTAAGAGTCTATTAACTGCTCCAAAATTAACATGTTTATTTAAATCTTTATTTATTTTTTTTTTGTTTTTACATTCGTCCTTGACATATTTATTATTCTATTATTTGACATTATATACCTACGATTTAATTTGAACTTTTTTTTTTTTTTGTCACTTTTGTGGACATGATAATTACTCAGATTGATTACAGTTGTAACAGCAATCAAAATAGGTTTTTTTTATTTTTATTAATCTATTTATTTTTTGTATAGATTCTTTTCTACATATTTTGTGAATGTGAGAACGCTGTAGGCTTAGTGGATTGTAGACCTGTTAACCATTTTCTATTTTGTTAAGTACTTGGTACTTATTGAAAGACCTACACTGTCCTCCCATACCTAGAAACACTGTTATATGAAAGTATTGTAAAAGCCAATTATTTTTAAAAGAGTAACCGTGGAGTTTCTTGCCGGCTCTTCTCCATAGGAAACGACCAATTGGAACCGTGCACCTAGCTTCTGACGTTTCATAAGTGCCCATGTAGGTTTATGTGAAATAAAAATATTTTGATTTTTGATTTTTTTGAGTGGACGTCTTTTGGCTGAAATGATGATGATGAATGGGTGATAAGTTCTTTGATGTGCATTTAAAAATATCCCGTTTATATTATACCTACCTGCTTTAAAATCCGTAGGTATGGACTTTAACGACTCTGTCTGTCTTTCTGTTGATTAGGGTGGTTAAATTAAGGCTGATTTAAAATAAAAACATAAAAAACTTTTTGACTATTTTTTTATCGATACAACGATTGCTCCTCCTTATTTATTGTAGGTATTATTTTGTCGGTTTTTAGCCGCGCGCTAGGGGCACGCCAATTGATATTTGGCCAAGCGCTTAAAAGGTTAATGCGACAGCCGCGCTAGACTAACTAGAGAAATTTGTTGCAAACATAAGCGTCTAGGGATGGGAACTAACGTGAAATGTTATCATAATACAAAGATCCTGAGGGATATTTTTCTTATGAAAAACAAGGAAAAGAATTTATAACACAAGGCAATATGTTAAATAAACTTTATTTCGTATGACACTGTTTATTTTATGCTGAAAATGATGCATTATACCTGTACCTTAATTGCGTAACTCATTTTCGTAAACAATTTCGCGAAATTTGTTTCATTTTGACATTTCAACAACATTCATTGCGTTATTTACGTTGTTGAACAGATTTATTTCCAACTTATGAAGCAATGAATTAGAAATCTGTTTCAAATCGAAACAAATTGTGATTGTGTTGTATTACGCAATTAGGGTACTGATTATTTAACTATTTGTTATTTAGTTTTTAAAATGCGCATTGCATTGTATCCCATCCCTATGGTCGTATATATGCGACACGCGCGTTACACACCGAAGAAAAGTCCAAGCTGTATTTACGTATTTTTGTTTAAGCTTTTTCAAAACTTAGAGCGACGAGACATAATTTTAAGAAATTGTTTTATGAAATATATCTATTTAGTAATGGTTTTAGTTGTACCACGCAGTTAATAGGACGAAAATTGAACGAAAAAATCATACTTGTTTTCTGTCGCAGAAATACGACACGCGCGGTAGGGGCACGGAAATACATGTCGCATCGCATTTCGCATAAATGCGACACAAGCGGTCAAAAGGTTAAACAACCTACAACCTGACACACCTGTAAATTGCAAAAAAACATAAGAAAATTTTAATTTGCATTTTATGTCTAGGCAAATCACTGTCCATTCCAAGGTTGCCTGGAAGAGATCGCGGAAAGCGATAAGGCCGCACATTGTATATTTTGTAGTGTTTGATTTATTTTTTGTTATGTATTTTTGTAGTGTACAATAAAGTATTATAAATAAATAAATAATTTTGCGGGCTACTTACCGTAGCGCATCCCCCTTAAGACTGTTGTTTGTTAGTTACATTCGTGTTCTTACTCTGAAACAAAACAAATACACACATGCACACTCATCTATTGTTACTCCATGTGCTGACTCGACGACTTAACGCTGTTTGGCGGATGTTGGCAAGCACAGTGAAGTGTGGTCAGTGGTCATCAACTCATCAGCCACCACTTGTGTTGTCACACGAGGCACTTGCTTGTGTTGAGCAATGTACTTGCAGCATAGTCGACCTGTGCCGAAGTCTTGTCGTTTGTGGGCTGTCAATACGTTTGGAGTTGCGAGTAGGCTGCCAGCACGCGTAGCATGACCACCGTAGAAAGAGGTTTAGTCGACGGAAGAATAGACAAAATGACAGAAACAATCACAATCTGTCATTTTGTCTATTCTTCCGTCGACAAAACCCATTTTTACGGTGGTCATGCTACGCGTGCAGGACCACTCAGGGGGATACTTCGTTTCTTCCTCTATAAACTAATACATAAAGGAGATGGAAAATGTTGGACCCAAATGTAATAAGTTGAGATATGATCTAAAAATTAGTCATATTTTTTATCCTTGAATATCAAAAATCAGCTCAATTCTTTGCCTGGAAGCGGAGAAATACTTAGAGTATATATCACTGGAGAAGCCTTAAGCGCAATATTCCGAACAAAAAATTTTCACTTTTGGCGGGGGACGCGCGGTAGTTTCTACGAAAAAGGACAATAGCTATTGTTATTTCCGAGCCCGGAAAGAGAAGTCCGTACCATCGTTTTTTTTTTATCGATATCGATAATCATTCGGAATTTTGCTTGAACCCAGAAATAAAACAGCTGATGCATAGAAAAGTTAAATTTTAATAATAACAACTATTAAATAAAAGTAAAAAAATAATGTTATAGTACCAACAAATAATACATACTTAAAAAATCAGTAGGTAATTACATAGCGCTACTATATCAAGGTCGCTGATGTTGCATCCACGCTGACCTTATTAATTTATATAATCGCTGATGCACCTATGACGTCAAACGATTCCGGAAGTTAATTACATAGCGCTACTACGAGATGAAGGTCGCTGATGTTGCATTCGCGCTGACCTTATTAGTTTCTATAATCGCTGATGCACCTATGACGACAATCGATTCCGCAAGTTATGGTTGTTCAATAAATTGTAAGGATGATCATTCTAATTTCCCACTTCGAACTAGAATCATCATTCATAGGTTTAAGTTTGTAAATATTAGTTTAGGAATTAAATTTAGTTAAATCATTTTTGGTTTTTTTAATCCTCCGATTGCAGCTAACGTAATTGGCGCAGCCGGTAGGATATTCGCGGGCCGGTTCGCAAGCTTTAGGGATTTCTAATATCGATATCCGCGTACGCGAATCGCCTGGGTGGCTATCGAGCCCCGGTGTCGAATATCCGAATCTACGGTCCAGCTGCAGTTCCGGAAGGAGAATCCAGACATCGATTCACGAGAGAACCAAAACTGAAAAATTTGTGAGTACACTTGAATCGTTCTTGTGTTGCTTCCCTTTAGTACTAGTACAACCCAACTTCCAAGATTTTTCATCCGAAAAATTCCAATTCCCGGGAGCCTGCATCTCGTACGGCTCGCCAACGTGCAGTAGATATAAATAGAGATATAACTTTAGATAAATTAGAATTTAACAATATGACTCAAAATGACCCAGATACCATCTTCAAGGCCCTTCGCCTTGTTCCGGAGTTCGACGGCAACCCAAATATTCTTACCCGTTTCATCAGAATTTGTGATTCGTTAGCCGCGCAGTATTTAAGTAATACACCCGGTAGCGAATTTCCCAACTTATGTTTACTGAACGGCATACTTAATAAGATAACTGGGACCGCGGCATGTACTATTAACGCCAATGGAATACCAGAAAGCTGGCTAGGAATTCGAACTGCCTTGATTAATAACTTTTCGGATCAACGTGATGAAACCGCATTGTACAACGACCTCTCTCTAACTACTCAGGGTAATAAAACGCCACAAGAATTCTATGAACATTGCCAAACGTTGTTTGGTACGATAATGACATACGTGACTTTACATGAGACTGTACCGACGACTATAGCAGCGAAACACGACTTGTATAAAAAGGTTACCATGCAAGCATATGCTCGAGGGTTAAATGAACCTTTAGGATCCCGTATACGTTGCATGCGCCCGCCAACGATAGAAAAGGCGCTTGAGTTCGTTCAAGAAGAACTCAATGTAGTGTACTCGCAACAACGTGAGATCCCAAAAGCCCAAGCTCCTTCTAAAGTTACTCATCCCACTCTAACACCTGTAGCGTTTACCCCACGACCTCATAACTTCCCAACACCAGTACCTCAAGGCCCTCACACAATGAGTGGTGTTCAACGTTTTACTCCCAAACCTCTACCTCCAATAAATACGCCAGCACTCCATGATTGGAACAGGTTTGGCGATCCACCACCCTCAAATTATTTCAAAGCCCGAGAAAAGAATACGAATTAGTGCATGACTTATAACGACTCATATTACAGCTATTACTACGAACCGGAGTACAATTAAAAATTACTATACTGATTATAACAACAGTGACATTGACCCGAGTCTAACCGCTGACTCGACTTATTACAATGTGTCAACGGACGCCCAGGTATTTGATGAATCGCAAACGAGTATAACTGATAGAATTAAACCTTACACAGAGAGAACAAGATAGAATTAAACCTTACACAGAGGTAACTTCCCAATATACAAATTAGAGTCCCACTTAAAGTAAAACCCTTTAATAGATCACGAGGATGCGGTAAAATACAATCAGGCAATTCAAATCTTAGTACGTAATCAAAAGAAATTAGTGACCGATTCAATGATCATATTAGTATAAGTAAAGACTGGATGCCTAAATATAATAGCGTAATTACACAGATAGCACAAAACCAGAATAAAATTAACTCATTATCTATTATGTAATAACATTTATTAAACTAAGAATAAAGCATGGTTGTCACTCGCCAACGCCATGCTTTTTGCAAATGGCCGCCATGCCATCGCAATTCCCATGGTGCATGCAAATATAATTACTTATTTACCTACTAAAATATTAGATTTAGGAAGACATACCACAATAACTTTGTATTTTGTTTTTATTTTTTTTATTGTAATTATTATAACTCTCAGTTTATTGCAGTATCTTTGTTTATTTTTTATAAGTTTACGCTTAGTTAATTATACTTATGTACTTATTTGTATATTTTTTATTGTTATTTTTATGTACATATTATGTTCAGTTATATTTACACTCATTTCCTTAGTAAATTTTGCTTACCTGATTTAATTATTGTCACACAGGGGGACGTCATTACGTCATTCGCGAGGTTTTTGCTGAAAATCAGCGCCATAACCGTAGGTTCGTCCGAAGTTGTGGCATTTCGCTGAGCAATGACCTATTCTTGCACAGATGCGACGCACAGATTAATTGTTCTTGTTAATGTTGTTTGCTTGTTACAATTTTGTTTTATTTTATTATTTCACTCAGCTATCGGCATTTTGTTTATGTTTTGATTGTATGTTGTTTTCATTTGCTAATAATGCAAACAAAACTAAATTGTCTTTGGTATCTGTCCTTGACATAAACAATAGACAAAATTTGTCGAACTTTTTATTCGTTTTCGAGTTTTGAATACGAGGCTTTTGGCTTTTGGTGAATGTGTATTTTATGTAATATTGTTTTTTTTTGTGTAATGTGCGTTTATTTTGTGCAGAATAAACAATTTTTCTTTCTTTCTTTCTTTTCTTTCATTAATAAAATATGCTCATTTTGCCCAACTACTAGAAGTTATAAGCGATAATGTAGAAGATTTAACTCAGGAACTAATTTGGATAGAAAAAAGTTTAGCTTTCGTTCGTGCGAGTAGTACACACCACTCCATGATAGACGTAGAAGTACTAGAGTCAATGGTAAGAAAACTTAAGACTATTTACGCCGAAGAGCAAATTTTAGATCTAGAACTTAGAGATTATTATGACATTATAAAACCGGGATCATATTATGTAGACAGCCAGATAGTATTCGTATTTAAATTTCCGATCTTTTCTAAAAATAGTTACGATTTCTATAGACTTTCCGTGGTACATAATAAGCACGCACAAGCTCTTATTCCACCCTTTCCTTTCCTTGCAACTAACGAGACGTTACATGCGTACATAGAGGCTGAATGCCCGAAGTTGAAAGACTGGTACCTCTGCGAGAAAGATATTACTCACCAGACTCGCACCAAAGCTGACTGCGTCCAGGAGTTAATCACCAACCAAGTTCTACAGGACTCCTGAAAGTTTACCACAGTCACCTTGATAAGAGAAGCCATGGAGAAGCTCGATGACCAACATTACGTCCTATCCTTTCCTCAAGAAACGAAGGTACGATTAACCTGTAACCAAAAAGACTACACATCGCTTCAGGATAGTTACCTTGCTACGATTCCTATTGGATGTTATCTGAAAACCGAAGAGTTCACCATTGCAAACGTTTTCGACGAAATTAATGGCCAACCCTTGAAGTTAATGAAAATACCATACGACGCCGAGAGACAGGCCACCACAGCTACCCACGTCAATCTGAACTCTATTGATCTACAAGGACTACACAGCACCCAGGACCAAATTATGATCCAGGATCCTGTTCAACTGGAGAACGTGCAGACTGACGCACTTTATCACACTACACTCCCTATGGAGTACTATTGAGTGTAAGCGTACTCGTTATCATCGCAATGACTCGGCGCTACCTAAGCAGATGTACTAACACTGTGGAAAAGGGGCAGCAACAATCAGCCGCAACCCTGGAAAGGAAGGAAACTCCTGACGAACTTCCGGCAACATTTTCACTCAACGTGCTAAAATAGTCGCCGTTCTAAGAGGGGAGGAATTACATAGCGCTACTATATCAAGGTCGCTGATGTTGCATCCACGCTGACCTTATTAATTTATATAATCGCTGATGCACCTATGACGTCAAACGATTCCGGAAGTTAATTACATAGCGCTACTACGAGATGAAGGTCGCTGATGTTGCATTCGCGCTGACCTTATTAGTTTCTATAATCGCTGATGCACCTATGACGACAATCGATTCCGCAAGTTATGGTTGTTCAATAAATTGTAAGGATGATCATTCTAATTTCCCACTTCGAACTAGAATCATCATTCATAGGTTTAAGTTTGTAAATATTAGTTTAGGAATTAAATTTAGTTAAATCATTTTTGGTTTTTTTAATCCTCCGATTGCAGCTAACGTAATTAGGTTCATAACAACTACTGATTTTTAAAATGAATCAATTTGGTGTATATATGGCGAATACATTTTTGAGGGTCCCTTTTTTTTGTAATGTACGCAATTCTTGTATCTATATATTTGGTCATTACGGCTTTAGCTAGTTATATCTCATGACTATTTAAGACCGGTATCATGATCTTGTGAGAACAATGTTTTCCCAACAAGATTCCGCAGTCCGTGTTACGAACTTACGACAAAGGTGGTGGTATATTTGAATACTTAATTTTTTGCGGTCATTCAATCCAAGCCTACCGATCAGGGACGGCGGGTGGTCCGCGCCGTGACAGATTTACGACCGCACTTGAATAAACAAAAGCATCGGGTTTCATAATAACGTCTATAGTGTTTTGTTTATGTTTTTTGCTACTCGAATAGATTAGAGATACATTGTAAATGGTTACAGTCTTTGTTATCAACGTTTACTAATCTTTATTACCCGTTTTTTTGTGTTTTCTATGTTCTAATGTTTTTACGATTTCTAATAAAACTACCGTACCAATTCACACGAAATTTTTCAGGGTACATTATGGATAGATAAGTTATCTAATAAAAGCGTTTTCAGAGACAAAATTTTTTTCAAAAAAATTCAAAAAATCTAGGTTTTTGCTGATCTAGAATTTCTAGTGCTTTCATAACTTTCTCCGTACCAAAAAAATATTTTTTATTTTTATTTTTTTGAAATTTTTTGAAAAAACGTTGAAGAATTTATTATAGAAAAGAAATAAAACACTTACCGATCAGATCCATACAGAAAACTCACAAAATATCACAACTTTCACTTTCACGTGAACTTTCTCCTTCACGTTTGTTTACACTTTTTTTGGTTGGGTCAAAATAGGTATAATCTAATGTTATTTAGTGCGAATATTATCTAAAACGATGTAATATTTACTTCAAAATGAAAATATCACCACTTTCCGACGATTTACACACTAAAACCATTAAAAAACGAATTATTACTGCGAACGCGCGCATCCCGGGAGTGACGTTTTTACTGTCATTTTGACCGCGCGGGAATGTCATTTTCAACATTTTTTTATAGTGTTGCCCATTTATATTTTTGCTTTTAGTCGATTTATTTGACAAGAATATCTATCTGACCATAGACTGCAAAAAATTTCAAACAAAAATATTGATTACAGCGAATACGATTACGAGTTGTATGTCGTGTGGTGTCTTGTTGCCAATTGGCAACAAAGTGAGAAGTTAACCGTTAAGGCGGTCCCTTAACGGTTAACTTCTCACATTGCTGACATAAAGAAATGGATTTTGATTTTTTTCTTTCTCTCTTTCTCGATCTAATTAGAAAAAGATAGTTGGAAGCAGCCCTGGATCTAGATTTTTTTTGAGGCGGGGCAAAAACTACCGTCTGCCGCCCCGCCCCCCACCAATCTTGTATGGGGATGTGGTAAGTTAGCCCCCGCGATATTTAAATTTTCTCAAAATGAAAATTTTGGCAGCAACGTATTCAAATTGTATCGATCGATAATACGGCAATTCAACAGGGGCGCCAAAACTGTTGTAAAAAAGAAAAAAAAAATAGAAAGATTATAAATGTGCTGCGCGTCTCATTTATTGCAAAATTGCGGTGTGCTAGGTGGTGCACTTGTCTGCTACGCTTGAATTTGTCGCCCCCTGAAGTTGGCGCCCGGGGCACGGGCCTCGCATTGCCCCCTTAGATCCGGGGCTGGTTGGGAGTATAAACGCTTTTTCACGTGACTTTTCTGCCAACTTACTCCTACCGCAAGCCGCGTTAGAAAACTTCGTTCAAAAACAATTTTCTTAAACAAAAAAATACTAATTCGCCCTAAGACATTATCGACATGTCAATTTTGGTTTCATACATGACCCCAACCCTAAGGTAGTCTCGTTATCATTTTTGGTAGAAGACATAATCGCATGGCAAGTGCATGTCAATTTAGTTGATTTGACGTACATTTTCGTAATGCAAAAAATATATTTTGAACCTTATGAACATAAAAACGAAGTGTAGCGAGACATGGTGACGTCACGAAAGCAATGCGAGAAAAATACTCGATTCCTTGTTTTATGTTGAATCATGGTTGAATCGAATGAAAAGTTAAAATGTATTATGAGGTTAGGATTTTAAAAATCACTGAAAACATGACTAGATATTTTAAAAAAAGTTATTCCGTCTTTATTTAAGTTTGACGTATTTGAACGCTTTTTATATGTTTTAACAGCACAACTAGGCATTTTCACGGAGCACTGATGAGAACCCCGCAACTCGAAAACGATTAACGTTGTGCGTTCGAATCGATTTGAAAGTAGTTTTTATGAATGTGTTAGAGCATTTGCTCTTGTACTTTTACAGAGGGGGAAGTGTTCGTAAGGCTTCTCCAGTGATATATACTCTAAGGAGAAATATGATAAAGATAGTTTTCGTGAGATTATCGATTAAAGTAATCGATTACACAACTACAAAAAGAAAACCTACCCACTAGGTAGCACTAGGTAATATAATTAACTCAAAGTAAATGCACTATTTACACTTTTATTACAATATAGTGTATTTAATTTAAATAAAACATCATTAATTACTGAAAAACCAAAATATAATGATTATCAATTTCATATCGGTTAAAATCAGTTTTATATTTTTATTTTTTGTCTATGTCACTGGCAGTGCATATTCTGCACTGGCATGAGCTGACGGACATTGACAATTTGACACTAGACATTAGTGGTGGGTCGTTCTAGAATTTTTGACGGCCGAAACCATTTCCCGACGACGAAAACGGTTAAATGACGAAACTTATCCAACATGGAATATAATTGCCTTTTCGTCGAGCGCAGTTTCTTAAAACTATCAACGATTTGAAATGTATGAAATGGTTTTATCGCATCACGAACGACATCATTGACAACTGGTAATACATTATAACATTACTAACTGTGTTTCATTTCAAAGAGTTCACTTTTTAAGAGTTTCCTTTTTATTGGAAGGACCGTTTTACGAGTGTGATAGATACATAGTTGAATCATTGTACCCGACTGTATTTTCTTAGATGTAAAAATCGCACCAAGTAATTCGAAGACTGATTTGTGCAATGAAGACTGAAGTTGAACTCAGGATGTAAAACGGTTTCATCATCACAAAACGGTCTTTGTAAACGGTTCGTTGTCGCAACGCCCATCACTATTAGAACTAGACAGCTGTCACTTATTTCGTGTTTTCGGATGTGTTTTGAGTGCTTTCCCAATTATTTTTTCATATTCAACGATTACTGCTTTGATTTTTACTGATTCTGACCCTGCCTACCTTGTACACACGGCTACACATCAAGCTATACATTACCAGTTTATGCTGATCTCGCATTGTCTAGATTTCCGTACAATGCTAGGTCAGCTTATACTAGAAATATATAACTTGATGTGTAGCTGTGTGTACGACCCTTGCTTTCACACTGGACACCGAAGATCGCTCACACGATTGACTTGGAATTGTTATAATGGATTGTTTTGGAATTTTTGGATTGGATAACTATGGATCGCTATGTGAATTGTGGGATAGCAACTAGTCACTGCAATACACTAATGTATGTATGAATCTATAAATTCACACCATTTACATCTGGTTACTATTCAGGCCCAAGAGTGCATGTAATCATTTCAGTCTCCTTATGAGGTAACTTTGCTAGGTCGCGGTCGGCTGCTATACATATAGACTGCTGACAGTTGCACTAGGCACTTTCGAGCACTGCGGTACGTGGCTGACATTTGTATCCTAGCGAGTATGCCTACAAAAGTCAATTTGTCTTCTAAGGTCAAACATTTACCTTACTACCACAAAACAGTGTTTATCAGTGTTTTAGGATAAACAACTTCAACACAACATTTATAATATGGAATTTGACGAGCGACTGACACTAGACGTTGTCATAAGCTCCTTGATGTGACCAAATTTGCTACAGCTGTTCTATTAGGTAAATAAAAATACATGACTAACGTAACATTGTTGTTACTGACAGGTCTGTGCAAGAGCAGATCGCCAAGCTCATCGATCTGCTGGGCGAGGAGTCGGCATCGTCGCAAGGCCTCAACAAGGTCATCACGTCGGCCGACAAGCTGCGCAACAACCCCAACCACACCATCTACCTACTGAAAGACCACAGGGGCAACGAGTAAGTAACCTACTTGTGTCCAATACAACTATATCTTTTACCTATTCATTTTAGTAGAATACCTTGTACTACATACACAATTTTAATTGTATTTGCCAGCAAAAACGTCAAATTTATTAAACAAAAAAAAATATATATTATTTCACATAAACCTACATGGGGGCACTTATGAAACGTCAGAAGTTAGGTGGACGGTTCCAATTGGTCGTTTCCTATGAAGAAGAGCCGCCAAGAAACTCCACGGTTAATCATTTAAAAAGGGTAGTAATAAAAGCTCCGAAAAAAATATTAAAATATGTGCATACTCAAAATATGAAATTTACTGCTATAAATATTAATTTTCTTATATGTGAATACAAATAAAGAAACGACTGAATAAAATACTGAAAATTCCGAAAAATCAATACAGAATTTGCTGACGTAATATTTTTCAAACATGCAAACAAGCATACACCATGCATGCAGCATGCAAGAGAGCATGCAATATGCAGCAGGCATGGTTTCTGTCACGGCTCCGGTGCTGCTAGGCTCCGGCGGTTCCACGCGAGCTTATCGTCGCAGATGGTTTTAACGCTCACCACCGCAGCTTCAGCTTGCTGCAGCCTCAGCCGTGGGCGGCGAGCGTTATAACACCACCTGCTCCTTGGCTCGCGGGCCGCCTCGCCTCTCCGCGCCTACGCGGGCTTAAATTACTAGGGGTAGGGCAAAAGCGGGCCGGGGCTGCCCTGAAGCTGCTCCTGCAAAAGCTGTTAGAGAAAAATTGTAGACGTATTTAAAAAATACGCAAAAAAAACTCAAAATTCAAACTAACTTATTTTTTTCTTGACCAGTTTAATTTCCCACCAAAAAAAAGGGGGTAGGCCAGACAAGACTACGTGGAGTCGGTTTTGCAGCGATTCGTTTTTGTCACTAACTTTTGTAGCACAACATACCTATTGACTTTTCGGAAACTTAGTATTTTTTTCGGAAGTTTAGTTTTTTTTTTTTTTGGAAATTTAGTATTACAGTCAACCACGGATTTTCGGAAGTTTTTTTTCGGAAGCTTTATTTTTTTTCTATTTAAAAATAATTGGCATTTACAATATTTTCAAATAAGTGTTAATAGGTATGGAAGGATAGTGTAGTCCTTTCAACAAATCTAACAATTACGTAATTAATTAATTAATTTTTGAGTTAATATGAAATAATAATTGTATTTGGTTATGGTATGGGCACGTGATGCAGAGGAATGAGGAAAATGTGAAGGAAGTCTTATGTATAATGCTGATGGCTATAAAAGTAGGGGAATCCAGTCAGTTAATGAACCAACTTGTCTTAGACCTGGCTGGTGCCCGACACCCGATCAATTTGACGCTAGCCACACCTCTCTCCAAAGCTTAAACAGCCTCCCTCTAGTTCGCAAACAGTTAAAGCTGCTGGACATTACTAAAGACCAAGGACTTGATGGAATACCACCTTGCTTTCTAAAATGGTTTGCAGATTCTATTTGTAAACCTTTAATGTTAAGGGGGATGCGCTAAGGTAGCCCGCGAAATTCAAATTTTCTTTATTTTTTGCATTTTGTTGGTCAGTGTCATTTTTTATGTTCATTAAAATATGATTCGCGACCGTTACAAATATATGGCTTATCATAATATTTTTTTTATTTCATGAAATCACCACATTTAACAGTTATGCTAACTTATGGAGTCGTATTGCTGATTATAATGATTATAGTTATAAAAAGGGTACTTCCCGTGAACTCAGAATCTTGAAATTTGGTACGAAGCAACGTCTTATAGCACAGATAAAGGAAAAATTGCGAAAAGCATACATTTTTATGTGACTCAGGCTGGCTGGACAAATCTTCAAAATAGCTCGGATTTAACTAGGTCAATAGGGCACTTTATGTTGTGACGCTACAGAATCTTAGATAATCGATCGAAAACGTGTCCAGCCAGCTTGAACAACCACTTTTCGCTGGTCTCTCAATCTCGGTAACGGAAGTGATTTTGACGACTTTGCATATCAACGGGCGTCACATAAATTTGTGACAGGCATCGAGCTAAAAGTTTTGTGATACGTACAGTTTTGTGATACGTACAACGGTTTAGTAGAAAAATGCAAAAATTGTGTCCAGCCAGCTTGAATTTATGTTTAAAACTTCTGGCTGGCGCTTCCGAATCACAATAACGGGAGCATTTTCGAATATGGTTCCTTTAGTAACATTTAGTGACGCAATGTGTGACAGTAATAACGTTTGATTTATGGCGTCACATGTAAGGGTTTACGAGAAATCAATAAAAACTTAATGTCCAGCCAGCCTGAGCTCAAGCTGGCTGGACACATGTATCTCCGCTGCCTGATGATCTACGGCCTTCGAAATGTGTTCAAAATTTTGTGACGGGGACGATAATGGTAACCTGAATTTGTGACGGAGAATCTTTGAGTAGTTTCAAAGATATTGATCATTTAAATTTTTCCATCACACACATCATGTCATCTGTACTGAGCTATGGATTAATAATGTGGGGCAACTCGACCGGTACCGACAGTTTTTAAAATTCAAAAACGATGCATCCGGGTTATCAACAAGGCTTGCTTCCTAGATAGTTGTAAACCTTTATTTCAGAAGTGTAAAATATGTTCAATACCTTGAATGTATATAAAATATATCTGCATCTTCACAAAAAAACACATGACTACTTTAAACAACGTAGTGAGGTCCTAACTAGACAAAAAAGGGTTAACATTCAAAACCTACTGTATCAACCACCCTGTCATAAGGATATCTATAAGAAAAATGTGTTTAATATGTGTATTTTAATTTATAATAACTTACCAAATTATTTAAAATTATTACAGGGTATAATGTGTTCATAACAAAATTGACAGAATGGCTTTTATCTACACCCATGTTATAAAACCTCTATAAAAGTTTCTGAAACAGTTAGCTTATTGCGAACATTAAAAAGCCAGTGTCATAGTAACCATAATCCAAATGAGTGTTATAATGTTGTCAGATAGGAAACGCCGACCTCATCTAGTTTTTAAAATATGATTGACGTGTAAAAGTGTTTGTACAAACCTACTTACAGAAATAAAATCATTTATCATTGTACTAAATTTCATTATGCAACTCGAATTTTAAATAAAAACTTTTTTACAAAAAAAAAAAAACAACCGACTTCCAAAAAACTACGAAGTGAAAAATAACTTAGGTTTCGGAAGTCGGTGTTTTGTATTTTTGTTATATGACAAAAAAAAAATGTTTTTTTTTTTACAAAATTGAGTTATACAAGCTGTGATAACACACCACCAGATATTTAGAATGCAGCAAAGGACATTTCTAACCAATTATTAAAAGAAAAGTCGAGAAAACAATATTGTACAACACCTTAAGTATGGTTTCAGAACCTTTATAAAAGGTGGGTGTAGATAAAGTCTTGTATGCAACTGTATATAATTAGGTTAATACCCCTTATTATACAACAGTTGCATAAATAACTATTAAAGTGTTTAGATACTTGGTACTAAATTTATTTTATGCACAAAACCAGTTACATTAATTAACATATAAAGATAAAAAAAGTGTAGTTTTTATAGTTTTAAGGAATGTTATGGAACATAAAATTCAAAATTAGTACCTATAATTATAAGAATATTAACAATATAAATTAATAGTTAATAAATGCATGGTATTAGTATACAATAATAATAGTAAGAAAATAAGAATGAATGTAAACTTAATAAAAAAATTGCACACTTGCTTGCAGGCAGAATACAATGACACTTATTTCTGAAAAATTAACATTTGATTTGATACAATCAAGCAATACCCAGCTAGTCGTACCTACTTACTAATTGTTTACATTTTTGGCGAATTAGCAATATTTTTATTTAGGCCTTAGCTTTTGCCTAAGCTGTGCGAGCGAAACGTTTTTCCAATGACGCAAATAATAATAAGTCAAGTGTTAGTCTTATTGCTAATAAAGCTTTATTACCAACTGCGAAATTATGTACAATTGAAAACTAGACTACTTAAAAACGAACTGGAAGATTGTAACAAAATGTAGTACAAAAAATAAAGTCCTTATTACTAACATTCCGTCAGACATGCTCGGAACAGTCCCAGTTCCGGCGTACAGCAATCCTTTCGTTGTCACTAGGGATACCAGCATCGGACACTTGTATTCTTTAGGATTTTTTTACTGTATAATTTTGTGAAACGACGGCGACGAGAATTCAATTCAACCAAGCAAATAGAGCCGCGTGTGTGTTAGTTTGATCATGGCTTGATGAGCACGAGTTTTGATCAGGAAAACAGCAAACGTAGCATTTCTGCTCAGCGCACCTACAGTATGTTCTAGAGTCGCGGCTGAGAGCAGTGGGTGCTGATCTGCGCTGACCTGCCGCCTCTGCGATAGCTTGCGCCTCCTTGCTCTTACGATAATCTAAGCATTTCCTTGTTCTGTATTGTTTGCGATTTTATTTATCCCTATTGTTTTGTTTCTTTTTTGGTTTAATATTAGTTAAACAAGGACGGACGGACATCAATCAAGCGCTGCATCTAGTGACAACTCTATTATTCGTTTTCTTCAAGTCTCAATGTGCTGCTCGTGAATTCACTAGAACTGTTGAACATTCGAATACTGTAAAGTTATTTCAACAGATCATAACGCTAAACTGTTGGTGCTCTCTGTCTGCGCGAGGACTCTGCAAACAATTGCAATTTGCAGCAGTATTCCTATGTCCAGCAGTGGACAATGATGATGATGTCACTGCCGATTTGCGAGAGTCTAAACGTTTTGACAACAGATGAAATGTTCTCAAATTGATATGTTTCTGACTGACACCGTTCCAATGTCTTGTCAATTAATTTAATGACTAATTTAGCATTAAGTAACGACTCTTGAGTGTGGTATTAAATAATTCAATATTTAATAATGTATATATTTTGGTTAGAATAATGTCTTGTCTGTCCAGCAGTGTGTAGTTGCAGTTCGGTCGATAATATTTGTATTAAGCTAGGTAGACAGCAAAGTTCGGGCCGCGCGCGTCCGTGACCGGTAGGACGCGGCGACGTCACGGCGACGGTGACGCGGCGGAACAGAGGCCGCGCTAAAACACTTTACAATACAACCGAATTCTAAAACTACGAAGTAAAAATATAACTGTATTTCCAGAAGTCCGTGGCTTTGGTTTTGTTAGTTATTTGCCACTGACTTCTGAAAGTAAACCTTTTTATTTTCCGCGTTTTAGTAGGTACTTACTTAATAATCATCCAAACCTGTTGACAAACGGTAACAAAGTTAATTTAAAATATGTATGTCACTAGTCACTGCCCGCGGCTTCGCCTCATTCTTTTTCTAAAATAAAAATAAATTTAGGTATACCTTATAACATCAGCTACCTGCAAGTGAAAGTCCCCTCAAAATCGGTCCAGAAGTTTCGGAGATTAGTTGGAACAAAAAACTGACACTGACAAAATTTAAAATAATGTTTTTTTGTTATACTTAATATAAAATATACTTTCGTAAGCATTTAGTAAAAAGCTGTTCTTACTTACTTTACAATTACTTTATAATTTACATAGATATGTATTAGTGCCAAGTTTCAAGGTTATTAATGCAAGGAATAAGATTTTTCATATAAACAAAATCAGGGGGGATTTTGTTTATATGAATAACCCCTTAAACCTTTGTGGAGCAAAAAGGTATTTGGATGGTTAAATAAAAAAAGAACTAAACCAAATCGTTTTTTTTTTTTTAATATCTACTTTAAACAATATTTTTTTTTATAATTTTTCAGGAACTTTATACTGAGTTTTCAGGTTGTAGCTTTTTAGATACAAAAACACAATTATACAAAATAGGTTATTACGAACTTCGTATCTAAAAATACGCAAAATTACTCGGGGGCTTATAAACTATAAACAAGAATTTAGCTTTAACCCTTAACGGTTAAACAATATTAAATAGGTAACTTAAATAGGAACTTCTGTGAGATCAAAGGTTAAAAGTAAATTAAATAAAATTATTGAGCCATGATATACTATTTCGTATGAAATTCACGAAAACAGTTACGTTTTTCCGTGAGACACAGTCTCGTATCACATTTCAGACAACTAATTACTGTCTGACCCGTTGTGCAGTTCCTGCAACGACCCTTCTTCAAAACAGTAGGTATATGGTGTAAGCCATCAGTGCGGATATCCTTTTCGGGCCTTGGCACAACGGGTTGTTTAATTTTCACCGAATTAGTTGCCATTCTACTAACCGTTTTTAGGGTTCTGTTGCCAAATGGCAAAAAACGGAACCCTTATAGATTCGTCATGTCTGTCTGTCTGTCTGTCCGTCCGTATGTCACAGCTACTTTTTTCCGAAACTATAAGAGCTATGCTGTTGAAACTTGGTAAGTAGATGTATTCTGTGAACCGCATTAAGATTTTCACACAAAAATAGAAAAAAAACAAATAATTTTGGAGTTCCCCATACTTAGAACTGAAACTCAAAAATTTTTTTTTCATCAATCCCATACGTGTGGGGTATCTATGGATAGGTCTTCAAAAATGATATTGAGGTTTCTAATATCATTTTTTTCTTAGTTTGCGCGAGAGACTTCCAAAGTGGTAAAATGTGTGTCCCCCCCCCTGTAACTTCTAAAATAAGACAATGATAAAACTAAAAAAAATGTATGATGTACATTACCATGTAAACTTCCACCGAAAATTAGTTTGAACGAGATCTAGCAAGTAGTTTTTTTTTAATACGTCATAAATCGTAAACCGCAATTTACCTTTCATTCAATGTTACTTGCTGCTACGGAACCCTTCATGGGCGAGTACGACTCGCACTTGGCCGCTTTTTCGTTTTTGTAAAAGCGTGTACGAAACGCTTAATTTAAAAAATCTTTGAGAGATAATACTTTATTTTCATTCAACATTTTGCAATGACGCCTATATACCAGGCAGTTATTGTTGATGCAAATATCTACCAAATGGTAATATATTTTCTTATACCACTTCCTACTCTTACTGCCTGTTCGATAAAGAGAAACAAACATTCCCGCCAAGTCCACACCACCCATGTATACAGGGTTACTGGTAACTCGACGTATTCCTTGCAGGACGTCATAGTAGGGTTAAAATGCAACAAGTTAAGCCACCAAATGTTCTACCAAAATTCAGTAGTTTTTGAATTAGTTAGGAGTTTTAGTTTTTTATGAAAAATCCCAGATTAAATCATTTGAAACCAATTTAAAAATGATTTACGGCGCGACTGTACTGAAATTTAAGTTATTATCATAGTTGACGCCGTAGCAGACCTTTGTTAATAATTAAAAGTTCAATAATGCCTAAAACTTTGGCAAATACGAGGTTCATTCAATAAATACTTAGCCTACAAAAAGTAAACGAAAATTTTTGAAAAGTGGCAATTTATTTTTCAACATAGTCTCCTTTTAGTTCGATACACTTAGCCCAGCGATGCTCCAACTTTTTTAACCCGTCCGAAAAATAGTTTTTGTCAAACTCTGCAAAATAGGCCTCCGTGGCGGCGATGACCTCCTCATTCGATCCATATCTATTCCCGGCGAGTGATTTTTTCAGATTAGGAAACAGAAAGAAGTCACAAGGGGCCAAATCTGGAGAATACGGTGGATGGGGCAGCAATTCGTAGCGTAATTCGACCAATTTGGCCATGGCAACGGCAGACGTGTGAACCGGTGCGTTGTCGTGGTGAAACAGCACTTTTTTCTTCGCCAGATGGGGTCGTTTTTTCTTTAATTCGGCGTCGAATCGGCCCAATAAATCGGCATAGTAAAGCCCTGTAATTGTTTTACCCTTCTCGAGGTAATCGATGTGGATCACACCTTGTGAATCCCAGAAAACGGTGGCCATAACTTTTCCGGCCGATTTTACAGTTTTCGCCTTCTTTGGAGCACGTTCCCCGGTCTGGATCCATTGTTTTGATTGCTCCTTGGTCTCTGGTGTGTACCAGTGGATCCAGGTTTCATCGACGGTCACAAAACGACGCAAAAACTCCGCTGGATTCCGCTTAAACAGCGCCAAACACGTCTCCGATGTGGTCTCACGGTTGCGCTTGTTTTCTGGTGTGAGTAAACGCGGCACCCATCGCGCCGACAGCTTTCTCATGCCGAGTTCCTCGTGAAGAATATGATGCACTGTTCCTTCTGAAATGCCTACAGTCTCAGCTAGCTCCCGAACCTTCAATCGGCGATCTGCCAATACGAGATCATGGATTTTTTAAATGTTTTCCTCCGTAGCAGCTGTTTTCGGTGCACCTGGACGTGGTTCATCAAAAACCGACGTACGGCCACGTGCAAACTCGTTGAACCAATTCTTGACGGTGGCCATCGATGGAGAAGAGTCACCGTACACAGCATCCAAGCGCTCTTTGATTTCGATGCGCGTTTTCCCTTCCAAAAATAGGAATCGAATCACCGAACGATATTGCTCTTTTTCCATTTTTGTAAAACCGATCGACACGTTCGCTGCCATAAGTTGTCAAATTAAAACAAATGAAGGGATTGGAATGAAAATTTGAAAAAAGAATTAAAAAAGAATGTGCTACACTGTGGTAAAACTCTTTTGAAAGTACAGCGCCCTCTGGCGATGAGGCTAGGTACTTATTGAATGCACCTCGTATCACTAACCAAACATTTAAGTTTTTGTAATTTTTGCTATTACTTCATAAAAAATGTAGTTTAGTGCAAAAAAAAATACTACACCTGGTGTACAAATTACTAGGAAAATATCCTTGTCTTATCAGTTATTCAGAAAGGTATGATTGTCAATACTTTTGCATGTGTGCCAGGGAAGAGAAGAGTTTTATGGGGGGCAGGTAAAATTGCGAGACGGTCAACCTATTGTTTCGTATTCGTATTATTCGTAGTTTTTACCTGCGCTTGAACTCCAAACACTCGGGGAGCTTTGTGATTGGTCGCTATTGTTCTCTCGGCATGACAGGGGGTACGATTTTGCAAAATTTGGTCGTCAGCGTTAGTTAGTTTCAACTGTACGTCGCGCAAGCTCGTGTTTTGTTACTGGCTATTTCCCTAACTGTTGCTGCGTATCTTGCTCTTGTGCTGTGCTGTGCCTTCATAAGCGCTGACTATGGCTGCATATTCTAATCCTGAATACGCTGACATAATGTACTGTTACGGACTTTGTGACGGTAACGCTGCTGAGGCGCGGCGAGAATATCAACTTCGCTTTCCCAACAGCCGACTCCCCCACGTTAGTGTCTTCGGATCGACTTATCGGCGAATATCTGAAACTGGCAGCGTCCAAAGAAGCAGGCAAGTTGACACTGGTCGTTCCCGGAGATACACGGCTGAGGACGAGGAGCTTATTCTTCAACGTTTTATTGACGATCCTAACACATCGACAAACATCGTAGCGCGTGAGCTTGGTATGTCACAGTGGAAAGTCTGGTCTGTAGTTCACTTGTCAGGCCGACATCCATACCATTACCAACCAGTCCAGTCATTAGAAGAAGGAGATCCGCCGAGACGGCTTGAATTTTGTCGTTTTATGCTAAGTGCCGACGCCGACAGCGAAAACTTTTTAAAAAACATTCTGTGGACCGATGAGTCATGTTTTGATCGTGATGGTATCACAAATTACCACAACTTACATTACTGGGCACCGAAAGCAGAAGCAAACCCTTAAAAACTGAAACCAACCGCATCCCAGCGAAGGTTCTCGCTTAATGTTTGGATGGGTATTATTGACGACAAATTAATTGGCCCACATTTTTTACCCCGAACACTAAATGGGGAACTTTATGAAGATTTCCTCAGAAATCATTTATCAGCACTGCTCACGGATGTACCGGAAGAAAGAAGAGCAAACATGATTTACCAACATGACGGATGTCCAGCCCACTTCCGAATCACAATTCGCCAATTGCTGGATGAAAACTATCCAAACCGATGGATAGGGCGCGGTGGGCCGATTCCGTGGCCTGCACGAAGCCCTGATCTGACGCCGCTAGACTTTTACGTCTGGGGTCATATGAAAGATCTAGTTTATGTGACCCCAGTAAATTCAATTGAAGAACTAAGGGAGAGAATTACAAATGCGGCGGACCAGATGAGGGCAACAATCACATCAAGAATAACAAAAACCGAAGTAAGGAAGCGAATAAGAACATGTATTCGAAACCGAGGGCAGCACATCGAACAAGACGTGTGAAATGTGTGTAATTAAAGTTTTTAATATTGATTAAAAAGAATAATAATGTTCACGATTTTGTTTTTGATTTTTCGAATAATCACCTTTTTGTGAAACGCACGCCTGTACTAAATCAAAAACGATTTTCATGATGTAGTCCATGATTTTGTATTAACTTTCATACCTTTTTGGATAGCTGATAAGACAAGGATATTTTCTTAGTAATTTGTACACCAGGTGTAGCATTTTTTTTTGCACTAGACTACATTTTTAGGGTTCCGTACCTCAAAAGGAAAAAACGGAACCCTTTTAGGATCACTCGTGTGTCTGTCTGTCTGTCCGTCTGTCTGTCTGTCTGTCTGTCTGTCCGTCTGTCTGTCCGTCTGTCACAGCCAATTTACTCCGAATCTAATGGACCGATTAAGTTGCAATTTGGTACACATATGTATTTTTGTGACCCAAACACGAATGTGTAACGTAAATAAATGAATTTTGAATATAGGGGTCACTTTTGGGGGGCAAACAAGAAAATTTAAAAAAAAAGTTATGCTAACAGTACCATGATGTGACATATCAAATGAAAGGGCTTATTGCGAGGATCTTAAATATATTTTTTATATAATTTTAAAATAAACAATTTTAAAGATATTTAAGAAATTCAATGAAAATTGAAACCGAAACTACTGGACCAAAAATTTTCAAAAAAATACATAGTATGGCTCTTTACTCATAGATTACAGGAAAACCTATAAGAAGTCTATGGTCTTAAAATAACACAGTAAATCTCTCAATATTGTGCGTACAAACTTACATTTCGTCGCTCGGCATCCAATAGGCCCATCTCTCTAGCTACTATAATATCAACAATATCAAAAGTGTTTGACAGTCTGCTTAAAATAAAAATAAAACTGCTTGAAATAAAACTGTAAATGTTCATGACAACCAATTCGGGTTTCGGCGTGGTTTATCAACAGAAAGTGCAGTGTTGTGTCTTAAGCATACTGTCACATACTATATTTATACACAGCGTGGAACACCGATTTATGCTACCTTCCTCGACTTATTCAAGAATTTGATCTGGTTGCTTATGACGTATTGTGGAGAAAGATGGAGAAGGATAGGTTGCCAATGGAGCTTAAAAACATTTTAAATATTGGTACCTATGGTAACCAGATCAATAGTGTACGATGGGCTGGAACTTTTTCCAAGCCATACAGGTTGGAATGCGGGGTGAGGCAGGATTGGCGAGCTCAGCAGCACCAGAGTGGGTTGCTATACAGTGTGATTCTTCATAATGTGCACATATCGAAATGACCCATCTATGCTTAATTTTAACAAAAGAATAAATATTTAAAAAAATCTAAATAGCTTTTTAAAACTTTTTATGGAATTAAAAAAAAATTGTAACAAAACTGTGTAACTTTTAAACTGAATCAGCTATCGCGATGAAACAAACTCCATAATGATTGGAAGTAAGTAGGCGTCCACATAAAATTAAAATTGAGAAGAAAACTACCCTCAATTGAAAATAAATATGTTTTTTTAGTAAAAATCTGTATTTTTTCATATTTTTTTACAATAATTGTAAAATTTATAAATAAGATGCCCATGAGAATAAAAACTAAAATAAAAAAATTGATACAAAAAATTAAAAAGAAACAAAAAAAATTTTGACCACTTTTTCCGTCGATAAAATTAAGCATAGATTCCCTCATTTCGATATGTGCACATTATGAAGACTCACACTGTATTGACGGTATTTGTGTAAATATTAGCTTTGGAGACGATATGGTGCTTCTGAGCGCCAGCCAGTATCCCATAGACAAAAACTGTTAGTCGCAAAACTTTCTGTGTGACCTGGTAAAATAAGCTAAAGTTCATAAGTTTACTAACACAATGAGTCCTTGTTACTTGAATAAAGAAAAATATCTGGATGACAATTTTTTTTTTGAACGACTTTTTCTAAAAATGAAACCTGGCTAGATCGATTTATCGCTCCCGAAACCCCCTGCATACTAAATTTCATAAAAATTTTGGAGCCGTTTCAGAGATTCAGATTATATAATATATACAAGAATTGCTCGTTTAAAGGTGTTCGATTTTTATTATTATTATATGAATACCGCGAATGTGATTTTTTTTACGAAAATCAGATTTTTCATTCTACACGTTCAAATAAGTGATCCTGCAAAATGTTAAGTTTGTTCTTGGGATAAATAAATTCATCTCAACTACGGAACCCTTCATTGTGCGTAGTCCGACACGCACTTGGCCGGTTTTTTATGAAGTAATAGCAAAAATTACAAAAAATTAAATGTTTGGTTAGTGATATTTGCCAAAGTTTTAGGCATTATTGAACTTTTAATTATTAACAAAGGTCTGCTACGGCGTCAACTATGATAATAACTTAAATTTCAGTACAGTCGCGCCGTAAATCATTTTTAAATTGGTTTCAAATGATTTAATCTGGGATTTTTCATAAAAAAACTAAAACTCTTAACTAATTCAAAAACTACTGAATTTCGGTAGAACATTTGGTGGCTTAATTTGTTGCATTTTAACCCTACTATGACGTCCTGCAAGGAATACGTCGTGTTACCAGTAACCCTGTAGAATCATTTTTCTAACTTGAACATTCAGCTGTGCTGCTGGGGAGTTTGTTGCGCCACTTCTTCTTCCCAGCTAAAGGCACTAGGAAGTGGTGAAGGGTGGGCGTTTTTGGGGGACTGTCTTATGTAATTTTGACGTTCGAAAAGTGCTGATTCTCAGCCTAGTTTGAATAAATGACTTTTGAATTTTTTGAATTTTGAACGTGTGCTGGTTATATTCTGATATAACCGTTGGAAATTTGACATCTATTTTACGCTTAGAGGCCTTGCAATATCTTTTTACAAAAGTTTCCGTGTTATCTGCTGCATATGAACTAGCTAAAGTAACACATTTATTATCTGCCCATTTTGTATCAGCGATCTTCTTATTCTTATCTTCTTATTTCTTATTATTATCTTCTTTCTTGTTTATCTTCTTTTAGATCTTATTGTTATCGACCATAACCTTATAGCTTCCTTTTCCTTTCTTTAGCAAGTCTTTGTCCGATATCATATTACATCCTCTCAAACGATCTTTACGGATAACCCCCAACGACAGGATTCCAAACTCACTTCTCAAATATAAGTTCAAGTGAAGAGAACCAGTTATCAAAAAACAAGGTTATGAGAGCTGGATTTTCAATAGTTTTCGACACACGCAGTACACAGTTTTCTGTCAGTCCGAAGTATTTATTTTCAGTGTCCGTAAAACTCATGTCATCAAAAGTTGTCTCACCAGCATAAGGGAAATAGTCATAAACTATGCCAGATACTCCAGCTCTGACTAAAAACAAACCCCCAAGGATGAGGCATATTTTTAATATACTGCTTTCTTGATACAGCTCTTGTCCCTTTGTACGGGAACATCATCTCGTCAATAGAAAAACTTTTTCACCTCAGCTCCTCAAACAAGCAGGTTTTGCCGTGTAAAGACAGTGAGCAAAATTCGATTTCAGTTCGGCGAACTTCCAGTTGGGTGTCCCACAGCACCTCCCATTTTTTTTTTTTTTTCCTTCGTTATTGATATTTTTAAAATGTGTTTACATTGTGTAATAAACGGCTTCGGCCGTTCTATTTACAAATAAATAAATACATTTTGATGATAATAATGTGGTGTTCTCGTGCAGGGGGCAGGGCGAGATCATCGGGCTACTGAAGGTTGGCCGCAAGCACCTATTCCTGTTCGACGACAAGGAAGCCGTGCACGAGGTGGAGCCGCTGTGCGTTCTGGACTTCTACATCGTTCGAGATCGCCAGCGCATGGGCTTTGGACGCATGTTGTTCGACTTTATGCTGCACGTGAGTACACGCACCATGTCACTATGTGCCGACGAAGCCGACCGATGATAAGTGAATTAAAACCAAAAGAAAATTAAGTTGTGACAATCAGACAAAATTTAAAAGTTTAGAATTACTCTTATCGATCAATTTGCCTAGCCTTTTCCCAACTATGTTGGGGTCAGCTTTCAGTCTAACCAGATGCTGTCGCTCCATAAAAATACTGGTATTCAGCTGAATACCAGTATTTTTTTATGCAGCGACTGCCTATCTGACCTCCACAACCCAGTAACTAGGTAATATGATATTACGATACCCCTTGGTAAGACTGGCTATCAGACGTTCGGCCTTCTGACGACCCGTAACGACTGTCAAAGATCCACGAACGACAGCCGGGAACAACGGCTTAACGTTTTTCCGAAGCACGGAGGAGTCTCGGTATTTAGAAATGGTCACACATTCACGGACCAACACCGGCAAGCGTAGCTTAACCTGATGGATCGACCCGTGCGGCTGTTATTACTTAGCCACGAGCTCCGCTCGAGCTTAGGATTACTGTTACCATAATAATAAAATAATTATTATCAATTCGACATATTGTTTTCGGTTGTTCTCGTCTTGCTAACGGTGAGTACTTGCACAAACACAATTTAGTGGCTAGGATTTTCCACCAGCAACTTGCCTTGCAGTACAACCTTGTGGAATCCGAAGTACCATACTACAGGTATGTGCCCGACCCAGTTCTCGAGAATGGTCATGCCTCATTGTACAGGGATCGATCTATCATAAGTAACACACAGGTCTATGTAGCCAATAAACCTGATATTGTGTATAAAAAAAACCGGCCAAGTGCGGACCACGCACAATGAAGGGTTCCGTAGTTGGGATGAATATATCCCAAGAACAAACTTAACTTTGTAGTTGAAAAATATGTTCTCCTATACATTCTGTATGGGAGAACATGTTAAGCAAAAATGGTCTTCGCAAACTCACAATATTTTTAAACGACCTTTCCAACGACACCCCACATTATGGGATTATTCAGAGAAAAAAAATCATCCTCACTTTACGTCTAAGGGAGGTACCTGAAAAAAAAATATTTTCATGATTTTATTTTACCACTTTGTCGACGTGATTAATATGTATACCCATGCCAAATTACAGCTTTCTAGTACTAAACGTCTCTGAGCTAAGCCGCGGACAGACAGACATACGGACAGACAGACAGACAGACGGACATGACGAAACTATAAGGGTTCCTTGTTTACTACGGAACCCTAAAAACGTGTGGCACTCAGGGACTGCCGCGGTAAAGCTATTATTGCATAGCATTTGTAACCTCCATACTTCCTATTTGTCAACGCTACACTTGGGATGATGACGTGATGACATAAAACAAAAATTACGTTTTACATGGTAAGCGGAGTGGGGTGTTAGGTTTTTTCGTTACGGAATTTCTTGATTCGGTCGCCGCGTTCAAAGCCCGCGATAAAAGCTATGCAATAGCTTAAAAATCTATATTTATCTGATCTTTTTAACCGACTTCCAAAAGGAGGAGGTTCTCAATTCGACTGTATGTTTTTTTTTTTGTATGTTTGTTACGCGATTACTCCGTCAATTATGAATTGATTTTGATGATTCTTTTTTTGTTTGGTAGATCATACTTCAGAGGTGGTCCCATATAAATTTTATTAACTTAACTTGGGTAGTTTTTGAGTTAGCTTCAATAATGCGTATTTTTACCTCACTTAGTATGTGGATGATATTATGATAACTTCCTGTCACTGTTACTTACATAGCAGGTAGTGGTATTCGAATTTGTGTGGGGTAGGTATCACAACTAAAAAGTGAAAAATAAATCCTTTTACAAAAAAAAACAACCGACTTAAAAAAAAACACTACAAAGTTTAAAAATAACTTTAATTTCGGAAGTCGGTGACAAAGAACGAAAATTCAAAACCAAAGACACCGACATCCGAAATTAAAGTTATATTTCACTTTGTAGTGTTTTTTTTGAAGTCGGTTATTTTTTTTTGTTTAAAGTTTTTTGTCTTGATTTTCTTTTCATTTAGCTAAGAAAATCAAGGCTGCATGTAAATGGTTTCCAAAAAAACATGCAAATGTTGTGCTGCATGAGTTACACACGCGCTTGTGTAGGAGCTGGAGGTGACAGCGAGCCAGATGGCCATCGACGGACCTTCGGACAAGATGGAGCTGTTCCTCGCCAGGAACTTCGGCATCAAGAAGCTGTTGCGCCAGAACAACAACTTCGCAGTGGCGCCCAACTTCTTCGACCGCTCCGACGATGAGATCAGGTCAGCCCATCGACCGACATTCCCCCTCCCCGCTCCTCCTCATTCATGGGTTAGCTCCCAGACTCGAGCCACTCTAATGATCTCCAAATATACTTAATAGTCTAGTTGCATTGTTATTCCTTCCTTATTTTTATAATTTTTGCTCCATTAAAATCTCATAAAACACCACGCTTATTTTTTAAATCAATTATTGTGAATATTATTCTTTTAGATAGGCGCCATGTTGTTTTAAATGTCTGCATTGTAGGTACATAAATAAGCTCCGTGTCAAATTTCTGATCCCGATCTGGGTAATCTGTAGCAATATCTTCAAAACTCTCGTGTTATACCACATTGACCTATAATTTTGTGAAAACTGTTAAGTGTGAATGAATAATTATGGAAGACTGACTAAAAACTGTATCGAATAAATAACGTATATTTGTTATAAGTAGATAGTATTGTTCTTCTGTTGAATTGTACCTACTTGCATCCGCACACTACGCGGCCAGACGTCTCCACGTCTGCTAGCCCGAGTCATCTTCACAATAACATAATTTGCTTTTAGTCGAAAACTATAATTTAGGATCTCTCCTTGCAAGTTTTATCCAAGTTTTTCTCAATTTCATGTTTTTTGGTAATTCGATGCACAGTCTTTATAGGGCACGTAGCACAATACACCAACGATAATTATTATTATTTTCACACTGTGAGCTGTAGCACAATACACCAACTATTATTACTTTCACAATGTGAGCTGTAGTAGAATACACCAACGATAATTACTTTCACACTGTGAGCTGTAGCACAATACACCAACGATAATTACTTTCACACTTTGAGCTGTAGCACAATAAACCAACGATAATTACTTTCACAATTTGAGCTGTACCACAATACACCAACGATAATTATCGTGTGCATTTGGCATGTTGTTTATTTATTCAGTTTGAAATAAGAAATCCGCGAGTTTGACAATGTTGTGACGTCACACGAAAAATCAACATGGCGGAACATTTACGTGCGTTCATAAAAATCCAAAGATGAGATTTAATGAAATAAGTTGACAATTTTTACCAATAAAATACATACGTACATTAGGCACAGCTTGACAATCAATGCAACTAGCCTATTCATTGAGCTGTGGTTCCTAACGAGTAACTCTTTATGTGTCTGTTCCACGACAGATGCTGGAAACTAACAAGAAACGTATTAAGTTAATAAGCATAAAGCACAGGTCAGTGCGATTCCTACTTTATACGGTTGTTCATAATTATGATTTTAATCAAACGAAATACTTACGAAGTCGAAAGCTCGTCTGAGCAATAGCTAGAGTAGCGAAGCCAGCGTAAAGCCCTCGTCGCCACTTCGCCGCAGCCGGTGTTGACTAGCATGCAACGGGCGTCCGCGAGCAGCTCGATTGCTCGAGTGTATATGGCCACTACTTGCATCATGTTTTATTTATCTGTAACTACGTTCAGTCGTGAGAAAGATATTTCTATCTAGCTGCCCCCTGAGCCACAACAATTAAACGGGTGTAGACTGTTAGCTTATTGAATGTACCTGCCTAGTCTAACGAAAATTTTCAACACCTCAAAAACTTCACCATAATTGACCTCCGCCACAAAGACAGAACGAACGTACTATCTCCAATACGATGTTTAAGTCTCTAAGCTATAGAATGACCAAGGGCCCCGCTGGATGGAAACCGAAATTAAATGCCAATTCTATCTTTATGCCGGAGATACCTACGTTAAAAATGTTCGTTGGATTAGATAGGTACATTCAACAAGAGTCTACACCGATTTCGTTGCTGTGGCTCAGGGGAGCCAGTGAGATAAAACCGCGTGTTAAGAAGTGTGTCTGCTGAGTTACTCGCACTGCATACTCTTTGTTATTCATCAGTCGCTGGTAGCTGGTCCTTCCGCCGGCTAGTCTGGCGGCCTGTCGGTGTACTAACGTGTATTTTTTTGATAGCAGCAACGGTGCTGGCGACGTTGCTGAGGCCCCCGCCGCCGCTGTTGGACGCTTCGCCGCACCCAAACCGACTTCCGCCATAGCCAATGTAAGTATACTAACAACCGCCACATCATATCCTGCAACATTTTCATTTCATCATCAACAGCCCACAACCTAGTGGAACTCTGAGTTCTAACGTCGTGTAGGTACTCTACCCATCGATTAATCATCTGAAAAATGGTTGTCAGGCCGACGCCATGTTACTCTGAGAAGCATGATTGTAGTAACGTTCTCTGACTAACGTGGCGTCGGCGTATTTCCGTGTTTCGACCTATTCGGTATGTAAAGTAAAAATGTTCTACGGCGATTCCAAAACCATTTAGAGCTTTTAGGTTTCTTAACCTTATTTTTCTATTTAGCGATTAAAATTATAATTTACTTTTATTAATCATTTATTTCAGGAAATTATTCCCATATTAAGCACTACGAATTAAATAGAAATATACTTAAGGATTCATTATACATTAAAACATTACACATTAAAACCATTACATTAAAAATAAATTTAAGTTACAAGTACAATTATAGTTATTAGGGCTGAAACGCACTAGCGGCTGGCCGTGACGCGGCGTGCCGTTTGTACGGTTTCTTACTTGAATGTATCAAGCGGTTTCATATAACAATTGAAGTGCGGCCAACCGCAACGGCACGCCGCGTCACGGCCTGCCGCTAGTGCGTTTCAGCTCTTATGTTAAAATTCTTTCGATCACATTTAAACATAATGATAAAACAATATTTACTTAATAAATGGTGAGGAACTCGCATGCAGGTGTATCCACCTCGCCAACACCACCGAGTCCCACCGCTGCACCGTTCGGACAATACGCTCAGGATACTGTTAGTGCTGCGTCGTAAGCGACTTAGTAGCGAGGCGCTCCGCTTCCTAATAATAGCATAAAAGTCATCAGTTCGCGCCTGCGTGAACATCGTAGAAGCGCTGCAAAACCGTGGCAGCCCTAGCAACACCCTAAACCCATTGTTGTACTGTATAACAAAATGCGGTATGCTCACTGCACATAGTTGGCCCATAAGCTGCACATATAAAAAGATTGACAATAGGCTTTAAATAAGGTCACCCTTGTCTCTACAGCGCGCAGACCTACGTGCGAACATGTTACAGCGAACCGACAGCGCCCTACGTTCCCGATGTCCTCATTGTCAGACAATTTATCTGTGACCCAGTGGCCCAGGTGCTTAAAATGGCTAACCCTATTCAGACTAGCATCGCAAAAAGTGATTGGAGGTATAAAACAGTAACATTTGGTACCAGCCTTGAAAATCATTTACTCACTCTTCGGGTTGTACCTGAGCCCATGAGTCCCAGCATATGTCTCTCAAATGCGCAGGAGTTTCCGCAACCCCCCAACCGACGGGCTCAGCAGCACTATATCATTCGCGTAGCTGATGTTATTAATAGGCACTCCGCCTATTGAGCAACCTGCATTAGCACTAGGGCTTTCAAATATCAGATTTTTCAAATACCGGTATCAATACCGGTATTGGAAAAGTCGGTACCGTGATCACGGTATCAATACCGGTAATCCGGTATTGAACGCAAGTTGAATTAGGACATTAATAAAACCATTAAAATACGTGTTTTTATTTTCAAATCAGTCTTTATTGTTCTTATTTTTTGAAAATAATAAAACAAATACCTTTTATACTAAGCTCTCGTATAAAAGGTATTTGTTTTATTATTTTCAACTGTCATTAACGAGACATGATAGAATATTAATTGTTATCCACCTCAATGAGGCATGGTAACAGATAATGAGTTATGTAACAATTTGGTATTGGTTGATTATTTAGAGTAGGACTAGGAATTAGGAACGTAATCAAAACGATGGCCGTTTTGCGTGGATGTGACGCATATTTTCCCCCAGTTTGTTATTTACGTGTTTTTTAAAATATTTCTTTGCGTCACGTTTACCGCAAAAAAACGTATTTTCTTTCTTTTTTCTTCTAAAACTTAATCTAGTATTTTTGCAGGGGGGCATTTCACATAGACTTTGTAAAGTAAAATATCTAAAAAATATAAACTTCATATTATTATCTAAATGTCTTCATGTCTCATGGAAAAATCAACATAGGTATAACTTAATTAGCTAGCAATCATTATGTGTTCATTTTAGTAACATTCTTATAATTATGCAATAAAAAAAACTAAAACTGCACAAGTAATGAAATAAATCAAGCGTTACTAAAAAAATCTGAAAAACATTGTAAAAAAATGTAAAAGTACTTACACTTTATCTATGAGATTTTTGTAAATAAACTCAGGTCTTTCTATTTCGAGCGGTTGTGTTTCAACATAATTCAAAGCATCGTCTTCGCCTTGATTAGTCTGATCAGCGTTGTCGTCTTCGCTGTCAGTCCCAAACTCAAAGTCAGTAGATATTTAGCGGTGAGGCGATTGAGATAGAAGGAACAGCAGAAAATGTCCGTTGAAACGATGTGAATCACTTCTAATGTTTGTAATACCGTAATCACGGTATTGGGGCGTCAATATCGGTATTGAAACATACCAAAATAAAATTTGTGATCACGGTATTACGGGATCTCGGAATACCGGTATTGAAAGCCTTAATTAGCACTGCTGAGCTCGCCGATCAGCTGATTCATGTACAGGTTGAACAAGCGGGGTGATATTAACCCCCCCCCCCTGCCTCACACCTCAATCCAACCCGTACGCCTGTACATTCATTATTACTTAGTAAATTATGATATGCTGTGGCACAAGCTGTACAGTAAAGCACAGGTGCCGAGTGAGATAGTGTCGATATTTAGGTATTGTACAGTCACCAGCGGAACAGTGTGAAATGAGCGTGAGTATATTCCGACGTGTGCCTACACCTGTGCTTTACTGTACAGCTTGTGCCACAGCATATCATAATTTACTAAGTCGAACGCTTTCGAGAGGTCTAGGTAACAAGCGTAAACAAGAGTATTTCTAGACGTGTAGTGCTGTACAGTCTGCTTGAGACAGAGGATAGCACTCTCAGTCGACAAACCAGGCGTGAAGCCAAACTGAGCGTCATGATGAAGGTGCTTCTCCAGCTGTCTGTCAAGCAGCCGTTCTAGCACCTTGGCTATGACAATAGCGAGCGAAATAGGCCTATAGTTAGATACATCCGACACTTCACCCGTTTTGTTTTTAACGATCGGAACTACCACCGTGTACATGAAATCATCAGGAGAGTAATTATCGCTCATGCACAGATTAAACAGCATTACCCTCGGTAGATAGACACCAGCGTGCTTCAAGTTCTCGATGCTAAGGTCATCATGACCTGGAGACTTACCTCTCACCGTCGTCTTAATAATAACAGCTACATCCTTGGCTGTAAAGCTGATACCAACGTCTACATGCTGGCACTCAACACCAAGCACCTGCGCCACCGGCCCAAGCGGCGACTCCACCTCGAAATGGTGTTGGAAGAGGTTAGCAATGTCGCACGGTTCATGAGCGTCACCTACACTCACCGGAAGGCCCGACCCCGGGTTTATTTGTTAATTTGGGTTAATTTATTTGTTGACTTCCAAAATTTCTTGAATTTCTTATCAGTGTGATGTTTTGCAATAATATCCATTCTGATCTGATCCTCATTGTTTTGACAGTATTTTAATTTTGTTTAAAATAATTTTGTAAACATACACATTTTATTGTAAATATATCCGGATCTAGGTTTACCCTGTAATAGCCACATCTGAAAATAAAGTCGAGCCTCCCTGTGACCACAACTCACATAGGTATTTGTGCCAGCCAGGTACATACACAGATCACTCAGGAAGTTTTGCGACTAACAGTTTTCGTCAATGGAACACTGGCTGGTTTTGATGTCAATTAAAACTGACTATTTATTACAAAAAACACAACATTTCAAATTCGAAATTCCCTCCATATTTTTTTACGAGCAAAATCAAAATACTCTGTCTCACTGAAAAATGGATTCACAACGAGAACATTTTCGCGCAATGATTTTGTATGATTTCAAATGTCGACTAAAACCAGAAGAATTGTTTGAAAGACTTCGAATGGCGTTCATAGACAAAAGTAACTAACTGACTAAAGCGATTGTTTTCCGCTAGTGCAACGAATTTATGCGTGGTCGAGTAACTTTGGCGGACGAAGAAAGAAGTGGCTGCCCTATGACGGCTGTTACATAAGAAAACGTACTGGCTATGAAAATTTTAATTCATGAGAATAGGCGAATTACAAATTCATTTTTTATTTATTTTATTTTTAGGAAAACTTACAGCCAAACAGACACAGTAAGTAATAGTTTAAACAAAATATGGCCAATTACAAGTTTCCACATGTAGTATATACTCGAAACAAACGAACACAACAAAAAAATTGATAATAAGACTATACATAACAAAAACAAAACACTATTACGCTCGAAGAAGCCATTAGATATAATTTTCTTCAATTTAGCAACACTGGTATTGAAAATGTCGGTATCAGCTTCCTGGCAGGTTGCGTTGTAAATGCGACTCGCTCTCATCATGTACGAATTCCGTCTGTACGTAGTGGCTACCACTTTATTTATTTTTTTCTTCTCCCGCCCAGGGCGTCTCCTCCTGCGGCGGTTAGGTGCGTGAGGGCGCGATGTTTGCCTCTCCCTCACGCGTTCCGCCACCTCCTTCGCGAGCATTACCGCTTCGCAGAAGGAGGTGACGGCCTGCCTCTCGCTCCGTACCATGGCCTGAACCAGAGCCGAACGCGAAATATCACCGCCGCCGATCGCCTCCACGAGGACACGGCGATGCTCCGCCGAAGCCGGGCAGACCTCCACCGTATGCTTAGTGGCTACCACTGGGGTGTGCAATAAATGAGGTTACGCAAGAACACAGACGGCACTCGCAGCCCGATTCTGTGTAACAACTCTGTAACACCAGTTGTTCCATTGGCAATCTTGAAAAGAAACACAAGATCCGATATTTTTCGCCTCTCGTAAAGTGGAAGGATATGAAATTTTTAGCAACGGTAGGTATTTTTTTTTGTTAACCTATTTTGTCCCACTGCTGGGCAAAGGTCTCCCCATAATTTTCCAGTCTTCCTTATGTTATACTTTCTCGGTAGGAAAAATTCGTTGAAAACCTTTTAGACTGATACTGAATGTGCCTTAATAGTACATTATTGCAAAGGCCGTGAAATATGCAATTGCAGGTCGAGTATGAGTTTGAAGGCCGAGCCGTAGGCGAGGACTTCACTAATACGAGACAGGCAATTGCCATTTCCGCCGAGGCATATATAGTGCTTTTCTCAAAAGAATGCACGGAATAATATTCAAAGTTACATTAGTCATATTGGGGCAATTACTAAAAGAAAATGTTATTGTTTTCCCCGGTACATATATGTTTGTTTATTATGTATGTAAATAACAAATCAAGACGAATTTTCAGCTTTGCCGCCAATTTTCTATTTATCATCTGTGCCGAAAGGCAAACATATTTATGGCTATACAGCCACGTGAACACAATTTGTACTAAGCAAAGAGACTTACTTTGGTATGCCAAGAATGATAAAAGGAATCCAATCAAAGAGTATTTAATAACCCCAGCACGCCGTTTCAGCGCTTTTTGAATTTGGAACATTACAACGCTCCAGCAATGTTTTGCTGGAGCATTGTAATGTTCTAAATTCAAAAAACGCTCCTGCAATGGATTTTATTTTCTTTGACCGTAAATTCGATACTTCGTATGTTCTTTTTTCGAAAATAATGACAATATTTCCATGCATGTTTGAGAAAAAACCTTTTCTGTATGCTCTCAATACGATTTATACAAACATTAATTGGGGTTCCAGACCTGAGAGGCATACTCCAAATGACTACGAACAAAGGAACAGTACAATATTTTAATAGTCTATATTTTTGAAGTCAGAGGACACCCCCCCAGCAACATGGCAACTGAAGGAACACGGGTGGGTTTTAGTCAGTAGCATGGAGAGGGGCCAGTTCCCACTTCGTTGGAAAACGGGGAAACTGGTCCTAATCAGGAAGCTGGCGCGCCCAGCGGACTCTCCGTCCAACTATCAGCCCATTGTGCTGCTCGACGAGGTGGGCAAGCTCTTTGAAAGAGTAATTGCAGACCGCCTCGTCGGGCAGCTGGTGCGGGTGGGGCCGGATCTGGTGGAGAGCCAATTCGGTTTCCGCAGGGGGTGCTCTATGGTGGACGCCATCATACGCGTGCGGGCCCTCACGACAGGGGATGCTGTGGCTCGGGGTGGGGTCGTCTTGGCGGTGTCTTTAGACATCGTCAATGCCTTCAACACCCTGCCCTGGAGTTGCATCAAGGAGGCACTCTGGTATCACCGGATGCCGACCTACCTCTGTCGTATGGTCGAGGCCTTTCTGACGGACAGGGCCGTCATCTACCCTGGTCACCAGGGAGAATAGAACGGGCAAGAGATGTCGTGCGGTGTCCCACAGGGATCGGTCCTGGGACCGAATCTGTGGGACATCTTATACGACTGGGTACTGCGCGCCGACCTCCCTAGCGGCGTCAGCATCGTTTGTTACGCTGACGACACGTTGATCCTGGCGCAGGAAAGGTCGTATTAGGTGGCGGCCGACTTAGCGACACGCGGGGTTGCGACAATCATCAACAGGATCTGGCAGTTGGGGACTCGAGGTGACCCTGCACAAGTCCGAGGCCATGGGTTTTCATGGTCCTCGGAATGCGCCACCGTCGGGTTCCCAGGTAATGGCGGGAGGGGTTCATATCGGCGTCGAGTCAACGATGAAGTGTCTGGGACTCGTTCTCGACAGCCTGTGGAACTTCGTGGAGCATTTCCGACGTTTGGCTCCCAGACTGGAGCGGGCCGGGGCGCCGGTGTAGGCGCGTTCATTGAAGCTGCGGCCAGCCCGCCGGTTGAAAGCGTCCCAGAAGGTCATGGCCATCCGGCTGGCCCGAGGATACCGCACGGTCTCCTGCGAGGCGGCGAGCCTCCTTGCCGGATTACCGCCAAAGGATCTGGAGGCAAAGGTTCTCGCGCACATTTGGGAGTGGCGCGAGGAGGCGAAACGCCAAGGCTTAACTCCGCTGCCGCAAGAAATCGCGGCACAGTGGACAGAGCTCCGGCGGGATCTCATGGCGGCTTGGAGAGTACGATTGTCCCAACCCAGCGCTGGGCACGCCACAATTGCGGCGATAAGACCCTCTTTTGAAGAGTGGCTAGAAAGGTGCCACGGCGTCCTCACCTTCCGCCTAACGCAGGTCCTCACTGGACACGGCTTTTTCGGGAGGTTCCTGTTCAGGATAACGCTGAAGGCAACACCCGGGTGTCACCACTGTGTGGATCGCCCAGAGGACACGGTGGAGCATACAGTGGAGGTCTACCTAGCTTGGGCGGAGCATCGCCGTCTCCTCGTGGAGGCGATCGGCGGCGGTGATCTCTCGCGTCCGGCCCTGATTCGGGCCATGGTACGGAGCGAGAGGAAATGGGAGGCCGTCACCTCGCGAGCATTACTGCTTAGTAATGCTCGTGAAGGAGGAGGCGGAACGCGTGAGGGAGAGGCAAAATTCGCGCCCTCACGCCCCTAACCGCCGCAGGAGGAGACGCCCTGGGCGTCTGGAATCGCGAGCCGATTTCCGGCCACCGTAGGCACGGGCTTGCGGACGGTGAGCAATGGGTAGCTCGCCGCCCGATAAGGACCAGGCCCGGGTCGACGGCGCGTTGTGTTCCACGCGCGCCTCAAAGAGATGTCAGCAGAATTGACAGGGTCCGCTAGGGCCGATTTCTGCCGGGGTTGCGAAGAATACCGAAAGGGAAATCGTGGCCCCCAGCAACATGGCAACTGAAGGAACACGGGTGGGTTTTAGTCAGTAAGAGTTTGACATGCCCTCCCGCTCCACCCAGAGCGGGAGAAGTTATTTGAAAATTTACAACCCAAAAAAAAAAGGTTCTATAATCTTTTTTGGCCCATCGTCGAGCGTAAGTACGTCTTTATCAATTTGAGCTTACTGAACGATCTTTCGCAGGAAGCTATAGTCACTGGCATTGTTAAAAAAATCTTTATAGCGACTACTACATTGGGAAACATTTCCTTTAAATCTTGACCTTCGCCTTTAAATCGTGGCCTTGGTCTGGTCATTTCTGCGCCCCTCCAGGGTCTGCGCCCTGTGCCTGGGCACCGCTGGCACCGCCCTAGTTACGGCACTGACTATGTACTAAAGGTGTTAGAAACTTGCAAATATAACTGTTATTTCTTGGTTGGTTTGATAATAGTTTAGAAAGAAATCATTCACAGTCGTGCACCACATCTCTATCTCTAAATAAATATTATAAAACAAAGTCGCATTTCGCGTTTTCTTTATGTCCGCGTTGTTCTTCTAAAATACGCAACGGATTTTGATGAGGTTTACAACATCATTTATAGAATTAATTCCGGAAGGTTTAATATTAAACGTAGACGTAGTACTGAAACTTGACGTTTTGTCAAGTCGTGAAAAGGCACTTTTTTGAGCGCTTACATGGCGTCCGCTGACTAAATCGGAACAGTTAGATAACATTTATGTTTTACTGGATTGTTTATCTTAACTAAATTAACAGAAAAGTCCGCGGTAGCATAATATATCTTCTAAGGATGATCCACAGTAAACATTTTTATCTATCAGAATTTCATTAAGTAAATACTGTTATTTCCGAAGCTATTTTGACCAGTATATTGTTAATCCTTATCCCATAAAACAATATGTTATTAAAATTGGCCATTTAATTAAGATAAAATTAGACATCACTTCATTTTAGGCATTATATAACAGACTAGCTGCGCCCTGCGGTTTCACCTGCATAAGTCTCGATCCCGTGGGAAAAAAAAAGAAGTGTCCTATGTTCTTTTCCAGGGCATCATCTATATATGTGCCAAATTTCATCCAAATCCGTTCAGCCGTTTTAGCGTGAAGGCGTAACAAACAAACTTACTTTCGCATTTATAATATTAAGGATTAAGGATTGTTATTTTTGTACGGACAATAAACACGTATTTAAATCTCAATAGGCCTGGGTCCATCATTTAGTGAGAATATCTTCACAGAGGACTGAAATTAAGTTGCCGGAAAAAAACATCTCGTTAAATATCCAGAATTGTACAAATTGTACATTTAAATAAAATAAACTATTTAATATTGTATTGGATTATTTCATTTTCTCGCAATCGTAGTGAAAAGTAGAGTGTAACATACGGCGCTAAAACCCATTATAACTCGGTTGCAATTGGTTATTTTAGCCCCTCGTATAACAATCTACTATTTGTCCGTCTTGTAGATTATTAGAAAATATTGAACACGTATTTTTTCTTTGTTGACGTAATCAAAAGATTACGGCGATACATTGAGTTAAAATGTGGCATGACGTCACGCCTTGCTAGATTTAATACTGCGTTGTGACGTAGTGAGCCCCCACTCCCCAACTTTAATGCGTGTTTTCTAAGTTATTTTTGATTAATGATAAAGCAAAAAATACCGTGTCTAATATTTTTTTATTATCTGAAAGACTAAATAGATTTTTTTTTACCTAGGCTACTACCGTATTCAATTTCTTTTTGATTTTTTCTTATCCGAAGTTTTGACTTAGAATGACGGGGTAATGTGAAATTATAGAATTACGTTTGTTTATTGATTTTTTTAGTCATCCGGTTACACTGAAAACCCTCCCCAACATACCTAGTTGTAAACAATTAATATAAGAGTTTTCCGGCCATTTTCTTTATGTTTTCTAGTTTTACAAATCTCACTGATATATATCATATCAGCAGAAGAGTGAGTAATATAATGAATAGTCAGCTGAATAGTCGGGTGGATAGTCTGCATCCGCTTTATAAATGCGATCATGAAGAAAATCGCACAAAAGTATGCGCTCTTTGTGGGAAATAAAATATTTTTACCTTTCCATCATTTTTTGCTGTCTGAAAAACATATTGAAGTTATAAAAAAGCATATCAATGATGAATTTAATATTTATGATAGTAAATTCCCGAAAAGTTTATGTAGCTCTTGCCGACTAACTATAAATGAATATGGAAATGATATTTTCAAAAGACCTCGTCCGTAGACAGATCTGTCTATAGACGGAACAATTACAACCCATCGTTCTTGTTTATTTTGATAATTTAAGATCCTTGTAATTGGGCATAGTTGGACGAGGACTATTGAAAATATCATTTCTATTGTAGCGGTTACACCGCCACATACGAACTACGCATCATAGACATGACGTCACACAAATCCTGCATCGCGCAGTTAGAGTTTACCGAGCGATCGACATACATACAAGATTTCAACTTCAAAAACCGATGGGCAGTTGCCCGCCAGACACAACACCCGTCTGGTCGGAGGATCCTCCCTTTTCTATGGTGGATGAGTGAACCATACACCCTGTTCCTCATGCCACTAAACCATATTCATTTATAGTTAGTCGGCAAGAGCTACATAAACTTTTTGGGAATTTACTATCTTAAATATTAAATTCATCATTGATATGCTTTTTTCAAAATGGTTGAGCTGAATGGTGCTAATCCATGCGTCAGGTTCGTGAACGGGGGCCGTCATTTGGGACTGGTTATCTGTTAGCTGCCATGGCTTATTTTTATGTATGTGGCGGTGTAAAAATTGTTCTCACATGTATAATTTTTTATTTAAATGCGTGTCCGTGGAGTTTCTTGCCCGTTGTTCTCCATTGGTACCTACTACGCTTTGGAATGGGCAATTAGCTTCATATTTCTGACTGACCAACTCCTTGATAATTCAAAAGAAAATGGTTTTTTTTTTTTTTTTTGAGTTTATGAATGGAACATTTTGCGACCAGTCCCTTCAATCGTCAAACCAAAGATAATAAAGGCGTCCGGACACGATCACAGATTTTTTGTTTCATCAAAATGGACATGACCGGTGGGACCAGGGGGACCTATGGGCGTCTGTCTAAGTGTCAAAAATCAATGTGCAGAAAATATTGTTTTATTTTTCGTGCTGACGTCATAACGTAGACTGTATAATCTACGTTATGACGTCAGCACGACCAAAATAAAAATATGTAAAACAACTACAGCTTGGAAGAACAAAATGTTGAAATTAGTTGCTTAAAATAACTTGAAATAAGAACCATTCTTGCTCTAAAATAACTAATTTAATTCCGAATATAATTATTTAACCTCAAAAACTCAAACCTCATTTGGGGATTAGTATCTAACTAATCCCCAAATGAATCTTAAAGTCGTTACCCCAATATCATAATGTAAAACTACATATTTACAATATTTCAGGGATAAGGAAAATAATATGAAACACCAAAATATTTTGTCATTCATTTGTATTTCTTTGCCAACATCAAATTCAGTATTGTACACCATACCATCACATCTCCTATTCCCCACATAATATCACTATTCTATTATTTGCCATAAAACGAATAGATTATCTTAATTTACAGTAGATCTCCAACCATTAATATGCCAATCTATCTTTTTACCGACACAGCCACTAAGCACGTCTTACCGTCACGAGCGCCCAACCCAGAAGGTCGTTATTCCCCCATTTTGACATATTAAATCTTTGAGTGTTGCCAGTACAATATCCAACAATTACGTATTAATAATTTGAAACCTAACAAACTAAATCTCAAAATTAAATATACATTAAAAATACCTGAATAATACTTTACATACCGAATTGGGAAAACTGGCTGTGTCAGTCGATCAGTCCGCTGATGACGAGTCGCACGTTTCAGGTACTGCGCTGGCAGTGACGCACTCGTCTAATGCACGCTTACGAGATGTGACAGTGTGAGTGGCTGCATACTATTGCACCAGTCATTATTATAGACATACACATAGACTTGACACTATGTTCTGCTCATAGTGTAGGTACCAGTATTTAAGTAGATATATTGACTAAAAAACAAGTATACATACATAAATAAAATACATTTAGCATGGTAACTGTAATTTTTATGATTATTTTGCGTTCCGTCTAATATGTTAGCATCAGCTTCCAGTGGTAGTCCATGTGGCTGAGAGCCTGACAATGTACATTGCATTGTAAAGCACGTACTATGTATTGTATGTATATATATATCTAATAATAATTTATTTTTGTTACATAATTGTTTTGTGTAAAAACCATTCGCTGATACAATGAATGCATACACAGCCACATACTGCAGCCACTTACTTGTCGATGGTTTGCAGTGTGAGTCTGTGACTGTGTCATACAACGAACTAAATTAAATACTCAATATGAACCAAGGGATGACTAGGTGCGCATACAGAAATCAATTTAAATCACCATAATAGCCGACAAGGTGGTAGGTTCTCGTGAATCATCCAGTTGAAGTACTACTGAGCGCAGTCACGAGCGTCTGCTTTGTTCCCACTGGCGCGACATTAGTCACAATGCGTTCGCTGTGAAGTACGCTAACGTTGCTTGCTTCGTGTTGCAGGTAATCCATGGAGCTGGCCACGAGGAAGCTACCCGCCGGTAAGCATCGTCTTCCTCATGCTTCGGACGATAGTAGACTCGATACTTTTAGCATCAGCAGTAGGGCAGTTTTTGGATGCTAGTAACAGCGACAAAACGCTGCACTGCGGATGCCAGTCGCAGTGTTTAATGAGGCTTTGGGCATCTGTGGAACACGGCTCATTGCTCAGTTATTCTGAAACACACCGAGTCTCGTAAAACGCAAAGCAACATGGAAGCAGTCACTGAAATACACAATGTGTAAACCTTCCTGAATAATGGCAAGCAGTCGTCAAACTACAATGCAGGATTTAATGAAGACGCAAAATCACCGGTCACCCAAGCTCAAAGTATCGTGTCTGCTATGGCCCTAACATAATGATGCTTTATTGAAGTAACCTCAGCAAAGGCAAATTCTAGTAAGTCCTATCAAGGAAAATCAATAGTAAAATATTATTATTGTTCGAAGTCCCTGTATTAATAAACCGAATAACGCTGAACAGACCTCACTAGCGGCTTTACCACCCTCGAAAACTACCCAAGTAGCATTGGGGGTTCTATAGCGGTTGACTAATGGTACACATTTATTCTTTAAACTTTCTAAGTATCTATATAAGACTAACTGTCTATATAAGAGCTCTATAGCATGCTATACAGCCGCTATACCACCGGTTTGGGCACAAATTATTCAGCCTTAACCCAAGTAGACCAAAACTGCATTATTGGATATCACGTAGGGTCCACGTCGGTCACTTTAGCATTTATGAAGACTTATTAGAGTTCACTCGAACTGCAAATGCTGAAAATTACGCTTACTCCTGTTTATTGGCTATATTAACAACCACGGAAATAACATTGACTGCCTCGTTGGTCTAGTGGTCGCAAGCGCTACTGCTGAGCATGAGGTCCTGGGTTCGATTCCCGGGTCGGGCAAAGTGTTATTGGGTTTTTCTATCTGAAATTTCTCAGTAGCAGCCCTGAGTCTGGATTTGTGCCCGGTTGATGGCAATAGGCTCGCCCCCTATTACATGGGACTGAAACATAACTGTCGAAATGTGGGTGTACCTACTACAGGTATACCTCTGCCCAACCCTTCGGGGAAACAAGGCGTGATGTTATGTTATGTTATGGAAATAACATTGTAATGTTGCGAGCGTTAAAAGAGGTGTTCAGATCTGTTTTAATCGGCATTTAGCAATCAATAGCATTTTTGTGGACCTGAAAGTAGCTTTATTCTGAATTGAAGGCCACAAACGTATCCATAAAATGCTTGCATTTTAGAAAAGAACATGTGAACTGCTTTAATGCAATCAATTATTCTGTTACTTCAATTAACAATGATAATTGTGTCTTGCTGAACATAGTTGAAATTTTACAGTGTTAATCACTTGCTTCACGTAGTCTTATAATAACACTTATCTAGCCCACTGTGGCTGACTTGATTAACACAAAAACTGCTCGTGTCAGCTTGTTACGGATTCATGTACCACGAATGAATTCTTATACAGCACATAGCATTTAATTGTGATTAATGCGATGCACATTGGTTGTCAGCCATTTTTCAGGTTTTAACCTATTTATTATAATAATACTAACAATTTGTTTTTGTTTAGTTAACGAAAATAACAACCAGATTTGAAAAAGATACAAATTATTTCTAAGTAAACAGCTTACTGTCAAATAACATGTCTTTTGAAAAGAGAATTCCACCTTTTTTGTATCATCAACTTATTTTAAGAATAAGTAGCAGAATAGTAGCACTTTAATGGCAGTTTATGAGAGAACAGTGGTCTTAAAGCTGATCAATGGCACTTTATTTATTTATTTATCCTTGAATCAGGCACATTACCCATAATTTGTTAGTATGACTTACGACTATGTTACTATAATTATTTAAAACAAACTTATACAACTAGAAACAATAGCAATAATACAACACAACTTACAGAACACTATATCTATTAAGCCATCTTCTGGAGACCCTGGTAACAATACATGCACTGCGCACAGATGGGCATCTGTGCGCAGTGCATGTATTGTTGGCAGGTGGCCTTCAGTCTTACTAGCAACAATGCTCATATTTATAAGATTCCGTGTGGTTCTTCATACAGGCCAGAGAGTTATAAGAAGTAACGAGTGAACAATTATAAAGCCTCTATAGTAATTAATGCTCACAAGTGTACCCTAAATACTACTTTGCTTGATCTCCAAATTATCACTAGAGTACCACATTTTGTATTAAATATAATTAATTATTTTAATTAAAATACGCGCAACATCTGGTCATGCGAGCGTCTATATCAATTTTTAATGTGATTTTATTTATTACTGGTACTAGTGTTTATATTCTATTGTGTTCATATTATGGGTAATTTAAATTTATTGTAAAGCATATACATACTTAGAGTTAAAATTTTTGCGCGCTTCGGGAATAATGCCTATTTATAAAAAAAAACTTCCTAAATAAGCAGAGACGAAGAAAGCAATTTTTTTCATATTTGTGTTTTTACCCGACTGCCCCAGAAGGAGGGTAATGTTTTTCGAGAGTATGTATGTATGTTTGTATGTATGTATGTATGTATGTCTATTTCTTTGGCACGCTCTGTAGCCTAAACGGCTTGATGGATTTTAACATGTGAGGTGTCGTTAGATTTGTATTAATTGTAGGAGTGTCATAGGCTATATAATATTTATATATTGCATCTGCAAATAGAAAAAAAGGGAGGGGTAGGTTTAAAAAATAACATTATTGGTATCAAATAAAAGCTAATATCTAATCTAAATATATAAAAACGAAAGGTCACTCACTCACTCACTCATTCACTCACTCAGTCATCAAGAAAAATCGAAAACCGCTTGACGTATGAAGATGAAATTTGGTAGGAAGGTAGTTTATAGGTAGTAACGGATTTTTGGAAATTCGATCTTTAAGAGGGTGAAAAGGGGGGATTTTGTTTGTATGAAAAATCTTATTCCTTGAGTTAATAAACTTGAAACTTAGCCGAATACTTATCTATGTAAATTATAAAGTTTGCCACTTTTAGTTTTTCTAAAGCACCCCCTAAAGGAGGATTGGGGGGTATCGAAGTTTGTATGGAAGAATTTTAACGAGCGGTCTAATTAACTCGAAACTCAGTATTTATAATTAAAACTAAAAATAGATAAAAACGTATATCAGGGTTTTTTGAAAATCTACCCCTAATGGGGTGAAACGGGGTATTAATTTTTACAATGGAGGATTTTACTGTGTCGCTTAATTAACTTAAAAATTGGTATAAATAAACTTTATAGTCAAATAATGGAAACGTCACAATAGATTTTTCAAAAATTATTATCACGCTATTTGTTATGGGGGATGAGCAATATAGCATTATGTTCGTATTCTTATATAGTTTAACGCAAATTGTAAAAAGACTAGCCAAAAGGTTAGAATATTGCAGATAGTTACGGATTTATCCTTTTGTACCTTTATGGAGCTAAGCAGTCAATCATAGCATATATATACAGGGTGGATTTTGAGATGAAGCAATAAGGGCAGGTACCTTAACCATTGTCGCTACAAGAAAACGGTCTTAGGAGACTGTCCTTAACATTTTGAAACATTTCGATCTGCATTCACAGATTTTGAACAATTTTACAGTCAGTAAGAAAATGGCCAATTTTCACAAAAACTTTTCTGATGCCAGTCGATCCTATTTCTTATTATTTATTATTAGGATCAAAAAACTATATTGGGCCAACTGAGGTTTGAGTACGAGAAAAGTCAGAAATTGAAAAATAACTCCCATACATTTCGTAGGAAATGAGAGGAGATAGAACACAATACAAGTATACCTTTGTATGTTGAAAAATATTTTTAATGAGGTACTTACTATTATTCAAATGAACACAATATACTATGCAACAGTTGAATTATTCCAATACTTCACTGGGCTGAATAAGGACCGAATGTAGCAGATAGTTACAGATTTAACTTTTAAATGATTATCAAGCAAACATCAATTCATCCATCCATACTAATTTTATAAATTCGAAAGTAACTCTGTCTGTCTGTCTGTCTGTATGTTACCTTTTCACGCCTAAACCACTGACCGGGTTTCGATAAAATTTGGCAAGGAGATAGATGGCATCCCGGAAAAGGCTATTATATTAGAGTAATTAAATACAGACTAAATGTTACTTCAAGACAGGGCCTTTGAGTTTTTAATCTCAGATTGCAGAAAAAACTTAACTTTACCGTTCATTATAGAACTATAAATTACCAATTTTCGGATTATCCTCTTTACTTGACCTTACTTCTCGCCAAACTTCATGCTGCTGGACCAACGGGAAGTACCAAATAGACTGGTTTATTTGCGAGTGTCAAAGTGTGCGGCATAAATGGCTCTGGGCGGAGCGGGAGAGCGTGTTAGGCTTATACTGACAAAAACCCACCCGTGTTCCTTCAGTTGCCTGTGTGTTGCCAGGGGCCACGGTAACCCTTTCGGACTTTCCCGCGACCCTGGCAGGCATCGGTCCTAGCGTACCATGGCTTGGACCAGGGCCGGACGCGAAAAATCACCACCGCCGGTCGTCTCCACGAGGACATGGCGGTGCCCCGCCCAAACCGGGCAGACCTTCACCGTATGCTCCAACGTGTTCTCCGGGCGATCCACACAATGGTCTCACCCGGGCGTTTCCTCCCACCTTATCCGAAACAGGAATCTCCCGAAACAACCGTGTTCGGTGAGAACCTGCGTCAGGTGGAAGGTATGGACGCCGTGGCGCCTCTCTAGCCACTCTTCAATGAGGGAACTTATTGCCACAGTTGTGGCGTACCCATTATTGCGTTGACTTGGAAATTTGATTTTTGTTACATTTCCAAGAGACCGTAGATCTAAGTTTTTAATATCTATTTCAACTTGATGCCTCCACGCGTTCCTGAGAAAAAGGGTCTTGACAGACACTGAAGTCATCCTTTAAGGGCTTTAATGTTTCATTTTGAGGTACGGAACCCTAAAACAGATTTATTATCAGCCTGTTACCTTTTCATGCCGTAACGGCTAAACGGATTTAGATGATAGGCATACGGATAGGCCATGACCTGGGTTAGGACATAGGATACTCTGAATCCCGGTAGCACGTTCCTGTGGGATATTTTCCGACATCCACGCGGGCGAAGCCGCGGGCAAAAGCTAGTTATTTTAATAAAACTAAAAAGCTTGAAATAAAAAAGTTATTTAAAAAACAAAAAACCCGACTGCAAAAACACATAACTGAAAAGAGAAGAACAAGCATTATAATCTATAGAATTTTGGTATTGCAGGCGGGACAAACAAAATTTACACCATCATTTCAGGTTATTGGTTTGTCCCGCCTGCAATACCAAAATTCTATAGATTATAATGCTTGTTCTTCTCTTTTCAGTTATGTGTTTTTGCAGTCGGGTTTTTTGTTTTTTAAATAACTTTTTTTTTTGCATCAAAATCAGTCTATGGCTTTGTATTTGAACACTTACCACAAAATTAATCACGAAAACTGCATAGTATGTGATAAAATCATAATTAATTTAGAAATATTATACGTTATGAGTGTACAAAATGGTGGACATTGTCTCCAGCTACTGTGAACTATTGTAGCTCCAAATTAATGTTGTGAACTCTTTGAAGTTTCACATTTGTACCATTATAATTTCGAGAGCTCTAGAAAGGTTCACATGTGTACCATTATTACCGCTTAGAATTAGAATTTATTTTTTTGTAAGAATGTAGTTTTACATAATATGGTGTTAATATTTTTGTTAGTTCTATACATTCTACCACAAAGTATATGGTGTACAAATATTCAATTGTCAGTCTTAAACTAAGTAGGTACAATATTAATTTTAAGATTTGTGATTTACAATAGGTCCATTAAGAATTTGTATTATTATAATTAGGTAATCATTACTTTAAAATGTCAAAATAAAGTACATGTCATCGTGGATTTTTTCATCAACTGGTCCCAAAATTTGCCTTTGATCGGGTTTGTACAGTACAGTCAACGGCACGTCGGTGGCAACAAATTGATATTTAGCGCCTTTATTAGTAGCAGTTACATCGGTTTCATAGACAAGTGTTACCACTGACGTGCGTTTGCCCGTACCATACGCGAGCTTGTTATGTATAAACGTAGAGTTATTTGCATGAATAAGTTTGATTTATGTTAATTTATTTGTTAGTTATGTTTATTTTGCGTTTACGTTGCTTGCAGCTACGCGCGCTCGCGTCGCGCGATGAACTCGCACTGACGACGTCCGTCGCTGGCGACCCTGACCGCTATACTAGCCCAATCGTACGCGTCGACCGCGCAACACGACGGCACACGATCGACACGCCACTCGTCACACGCACCCCACACGACACACCACACGTACATCTCGCACAACTCGCACTCACGGGCTCCCTATAGTCCGCGTCGCACAAAGAACAGGGATCAGTGTGCAACTAGATGTAAACCTCATTAGTGGTGGTGGGTGAGTGGCTGCGCCCGGGCGCCGTGCGGCCCGTGCGGCCCGTGCGACCCCTGTGCACCGCACTCTAACAACTTCAGTTGTTCATCGCCCATACATTACACAACAATTAGAACTATCAAATATTTTCTTAACAAAATGTGCACGTGGTTGTCTGCACTGAAATAATTTATATTATCGAGTTTTATTTTCATTTTTATTTCTGCTTTAGCACCCCCAAAAACTATATGAAAGATGCAAATGTCCAACAACTAGCATTTTTTCCATTGCCGCTCTTCTTGGACAAAAATAAAATCTTTTATCTGTAACCAACCTATATCATTATAGTACATTACTGTCGCGGCCTGCAACTGGGGCATTGATGGAAGATCGTGAAAATGTGGACCGCGGTTGACTCCATCCATGCCTGGTTAATACTTAATACTTTTGTCAAATAATGCGCGGAAATTCAAACTGAGTAAATTAATTATAAATTCCAGAATCAATGACGAACTACGAAAATTTTTCATGCGCCAATATGTTCATTTATTTCTTCTTCACTTTAAACAGCTATATTTACAAGCCAAATCGTTTAAATAAAATCTTTGATAAGTTACCTCCTTGGTTGCCATGAGTTGAAGTAAAAAGTTCGTTCCATTTTTAAATAACACGACAGAGAGTTTTCTTAAACGGGTATTACAGTACACTGAATCAGAGCCCTGATCAAGGGCGGGCGTGGCACCTATTTAGAGACGTCCATTATTATACTACACCGGTTTCACACCCTTACTCAAGTCAGAGAGCGAGTCTTGGAGCGGCTGGACGTCTGCCACTTATATATTATCAACAAAAAAGTCGCTATTGCTATGACTGTCCTTTGCGACAACAATTAATATTAAAGAAAAGAGGAGAAGAAAGATATGGATGAAAGAATATTGAAAACTTAAGCAAACTCACTCAATTACAAGGATTCTCGGAGTTCTGGAGCCAAACGAATTCTGAAATTATCTGAGAATGGGAGAAGAATAGTTCGAGGAGAAAAGAAAAGAAAGAAAGAAAACACATTTATTTAGCACAGACAAAAAGCCACACAACACAACGTAATTAGGAGCTATTAAGTTTAGTGAGCTCCTTTGCGTAGTTTGTACGCATATTTTCCAGTTTCTTTTTTGTGTTTTTATTGTAGCATTAACGTCAAATGTTTTATACACAGATTTAGAATTTCCAACAACACTTTAAAACCTTCACCTCTTATGTCCTAATTCATATAGTCCTTCGTCCGCAAATAAGGCATATCTTTGTACAAGTCTATATTACAACAACACTTCTTATTCTTTGTTGGACATGGTTGCGCGCGAAAAGTAAACACACGACCGCTCTCCGCGCTTGTCGCGCATCGAATAAGTGCCTTAGCTGCCCTAAGTATTATTACACTGCACGGTGGTAAGCGCACTAAGGGAGCAAGGCGAACCGGTCCACTCTGACGCCCTAACTAGAGACCCTTACTCTTATTAAGGGTTTACGAACCCTGATTCAATGTAGTTTAATACCCGCATTAGTAATTTATTTGGCCACACGACAGTTATGGATTTTCACCGGGCGCTCGCATGTGTTCGACTAGAACCGAAATTTAGATTTAAGTATCTCAAAGAAGATTGCCAAAATAATGTTCGAATTTCCAAGTATGTTTGAGAAAAACTATTTCGATGACATTCGAAATCACAAAGTGAAAAGCCCTTAAAATGACATGCAGCTTGCACGTCACGCGGGCCGTGCAGACGCCACCGTACTGGATGCAGTATCGCATTGTGCGTGTGCTGTTGTAAATTAATATATTTTTATTTATTCCAACATTTTTATATGAATTGATCTCGACCACTGTGTTGTTTTCGCAGTAAATTATTGCTATTCACAGTAAAGTAAAAATATAAGTATAGGGCAACTAGACTTGCGACTTATAATAAAAGTGCGCTATGTTGTGAATTTCGTCTTAAATAATAATAAAATAAATAACGTCTAGCTAACGGCGAGTACTTGCACAGACACAATCTAGTGGCTAGGATTATCCACCAGCAACTTGCCTTGCAGTACAACCTTGTGGAATCCGAAGTACCATACTACAGGATTGTAGCTAATAAGCCTGATTGTTGATATCGCTGTCCCTCATGACGAAAATCTCGTAAAAGCTGAGAAAGAAAAAAAAAAAACAAGTATCTTGACTTAGCACACGAGGTTGTCGACATGTGGGATGTGGACTCTGCAATCATTGTACCGATAATCGTTACGGTTAATGGCCTAATAGCGAAGAGCCTCGACCAACACCTCAGCAGACTCATTGCGCGGCTGGGTCAAGGGCTTGATTTAGAAAGCAGTACTCCTAGACACGGCACGCATAGTGAGGAGGTTCCTCTCTCTAGAGCCCTGACCACCGGCAGCTTGGACCCTGTTCCTGATGCCGATGGGCCACTATTTTTTATATTTTTAAATGTTTTTTAATGATTTTTATAAAAATATTTAAAAATGTATTTAATATGTAAAAAAATGAATAAATGAGAAAAAAAAACATTTATTTTGGACCAAACACTTGATAACATTTTATAAACCTGCCAAACTGCGTGACAATTTGTCGGCAGGATTAGCGCTCGTGTTAAAACATTTGGTAATTAATCTAATTAAACATCAGTAGGTACAAATAGTATAAGGACGGTAAGAATATTTTGTTGAGTAGAATTTATTAATTATTTTTACATGTTGCGACTATTTTGTTATGACTATTTATTATGTAATAAATAGTTTTGAGGCAACATTAATTTACTCAGTGAATATGTCACACGGTCACACGCGCGCCACAGCTACACGCACGCCACTGCAACGCGCACGCAACACACAGACGCACGCCACTGCCACGCGCACGCAACACACAGACGCACGCCACTGCCACGCGCACGCAACACACAGACGCACGCCACTTCCACGCGTACGCAACACACACGCACGCCGCGCGTGTACACTTGATGTCCACTTAGCGACCGCGTGCTCATAATTTCTAGAAGCAGATATTTCTGTTCCTGTTTGATCTACGAGTACATTAACTCATCTATTGCGTGATAAGATGGATCTCACTCACCCTACCATCCCTTTCAGTGGATCACACGAACACTGCACTTAGAAATCGCAAGAACAAAAAGAAAAAAAACTTGCGCTTGTTTACAGCACTTAAACCTCTTAAGATGCATTTCAGTGAAATAACGATTAAACGGTGAGCTAGGTGCGGCTTCTCGTTCTCGTAGCAACCGTCGATGGAGTGCCACGAGTCCACGAGCCGACTAGTGGACTAGTACGCGGCCGCGCGGCAGCGCTTGTTGCAGCTTCATATCGTAACTGTACATTGTTATAGGATGCCAAACACAAACTGATTGTTAAGTAATGTAGCTCTGTGATAATATTATCTTTTTTGTAGCGTTCTTTTGATATTTTAATTTATTATTTATGTTTGAAATGTTTAGTAGCAGTCGCTGTTAGTTGCATGAAGTCAGATTGTTCACATATTGTTGACCTCGATCTGTGTGTGAACATCGGACTAAAATGTTGTGTAATTTTTGATTTATGTATGCAACTTTGGTTGGAAGTCCGCAATAAATAAATATAAACACCAAATTAATGTCCTATTTACATGAAAATAGCTTCCCGTTCATTTAGTGGCAAGATTGTATTTGCTATTCTAGGGCGACCATCATCAGACGATTGTTACCACTCATGAGTTTGGTAACATTCAACTATAAGGTAAACCTTCTATAAGATAGCTATCTGCACACTTAGCATGACCACAATAGAAACGGGTTTTGTCGGACGGAAGAATAGACAAAATGACAGATAAACAATCACAATCTGTCATTTTGTCTATTCTTCGGTCGACAAAACCCTTTTCTACGATTGTCATGCTACGCGTGCTGGAGATCTTTATTTACGGGGAACTAGTTACCCAAGGCGAAGCGATTTTTTTTTTTTTAGTTAGGTCATCTCGTAGTTGACCTCTGAGATCATGACTACTAAACCTGGCTTTCCTGTGGGTGCCTTAAGCTACTACACTTAAAACCTCCAGCCAGGGGTTATTCAACTATGCTAATTAAAACTAGGTGAACGCTCGCCAAGGGCACCCCCTGTGGGTTACGAACCTCGGCTTAGGGCGTCAACCGGAGGGAGGACATCAAAAATGGGACGGGCTGGATCAAAGTTTTGATCATGATTATTAGTCGGGGAATTTAAAGCTACGTGCTCAGCTGCAACAACTGCTGGCACCTCGTTATCGAGCAAGGGTCGGGGGAGAGTATCATTTACTCGGGGACGCGATCGCAAAGGACCTCGGCGGCGAGGTCCGAATGAGGCGCAATTGCCGCTCTTCCAGTTTATAAAAAGTCGGGAGGTGTCGGTCGTGACTCGTGAAGCCACCCGGTTGGAACAAACTTCCTTTCGCTTTTGTTATGCCTACCAAAAGTGTCGTGACGGTTATAATATTACACTTTTCGGTCTAGCTCTCATTCGCCAAGTGTGCAGAGCTTAACGTGCGATGAGGAACTTTGTTCCAAACATCTTTCAATCATTGTATCTTGTAGGCGAAAGATTCTCTGCGTGTAAATGGGCGTTTAGCGGTCGTTCACACGGTGCCTCGTATATACGATATTTTACAGTTAAATGTTGTGATCATATTACGTCAACATCGCACTGTTCATACGTTTAAAAACAAAATAATGTTACGTATAAAACTGCCGTGTGATCCCAAAATGATATGTAGCTACATTTTATATCACAATATTCAACGCCATGTTCACGTGGGCTTACGCTCACTGCAGGACGGGTTTGACGCAGAATGTGCACTTCGCAAAATGTGCACTTGACGCAAAATGTGCACTTCTCAAAATAACACTTCTCAAAATAGCACTTCTCAAAATTAGTGTGAATTTTATTGCAATGGTCTCAAAATAAAAACTGTTTGCTTACACTATGCTTTTTATTATTTAGTCCCAACACCAACAGGGATGTAAAAATCTTCTAAAATAACAACACGTAAATTAATCATAGTACAGACGCCAGCACATCAAGCTACCCGAAACTGTCAAATTTTCCCAATCAACTTTGAACCTTAGATTTCAGCGATAAAGTTGAAAATCTATTAAATAAATTTGACAGATTTTAGTAGCTTGATGTGCTGGCGTCTACATACATAAATAACATCATTATTCCAATTAAATGTACTTTTTTTAAAGTTAGTTTGAGCAGTGGATTGGAGCGAAATAAAAGGGAATAGAATATTGCTTGTTTAATTTTATGTCACTTTATTCTCGTTTTTCCAAATCATAAAATTTTCATATACTTTCATGATTTTTCTTTTGATTTCGCTGGAAGCAGGTTTTCCATTGCTAATTTGGCTTCTGATCTTAAATCTGGTGGAGTACCTACAATCGATCTCCATTTCACTCTCTGAACCGTTGGAACTCATTTTAATTATCTATTATATAAGTAAATAACAAATCAAGACGAATTTTCAGCTTTGCCGCCAATTTTCTATTTATCATCTGTGCCAAAAGGCAAACGCATCTAAGGCTATACAGCCACGTGAACGCAATTTGTACTAAGCAAAGAGAACTTTGGTATACCAAGAATGATAAAAGAGATCCAATCAAAGAGTATTTAATAACCCCAGCACGCCATAATGTTCCAAATTCAAAAAACGCGCCTGCAATGCATTTGATTTTCTTTCGCGTGTTCTTTGTTCGAAAATAATGACAATATTTCCATGCATGTTTGAGAAAATGATAATTATTTAGTTCGTATAAGCACTAATCACTCACCAATAATTACTACGAGTAACACTTATATTGGTGCCGTATGCGTAACCCCAGCAAAATGTTGCGGCTTAGAGAAATGAGAGTATTACAGATAATTAGTTCATAGTTAGTTGCAATTTGTTCAAGTATAGCAAAATTTGTTCAAACTGATTTTGTTGGAGTAACGTTACCCCAGCAAAATGTTTTTCAAAAAAGGCATTTAGCCTGGAACCAAGTACCTACATGAAAAGATAGCTTTTAATGAGTTGTAAATGTATACCAATAGCAAAATTTGTTCATCTTATAGTTTTTGAGATATTCAAGATTTTGCTGGGGTAACGTTTTGGGATTTTCAAAATCTCGAAAACAGTTCATCGCAGAAGTTTGAAAAAAATACCAGTTATAGGCCTTAATTTGTTCAAATTTGTTCAAACATTAGTATTTCGATTCATCAACAAATATCGATGTAATTAATTGTTTTTAAGAATCAGAAAAAATCGATTTACTCGTAAACTAGTGCATTTACAAACAAATTAAAGGCAGTTACCTATCATATACCCTTTTAAGGTATATAAATCTGGATTAAAAAACTTTACGCGATATGAAAATATGAAGAGATTTCATCAAATTTCAAGCGAGTTTCTTTGGCGATCGAATACACAGCTCCCTCTGAATACAAAACGATGTACTATAGTGAACAAATTTGTTCATTGTGTTGTAAAACATCCCTGAAAGTTTCAGCTTTAAATCTTAGATGGAATAAAAATTATTCAAAAAACAAGAAAGTGTTAGCAATTCTCTTATAAACCGACTTAATTACGGAGGCTACGAAAAAGCGACCGTTTCATACTTGAGCGTAACCATCTGAAAAAAACGGTATAGTAGTCATTTTTAGGTGGTGCAGTCGCATATAAAAGGATTATTGTGGTCGGTGGTTAAAAAAAATAGATGAGTATGATTAATTTTTAATCAAATAAATATTTTACAAAAATCATATGTGATATAATTACTTAAACTAAGAACAACCACAGATAGGTTGAGTAATGGAATAAAGTGGAGTGGAGTGGTTGAATATGGAATGCAATAAAGAATTGAGTATTGAGTATTTATAATAAAAGTTGAAGTGTACCTACTTTTATCAAAATTCAAAAAATTCAAAAGTCATTTATTCAAATTAGGCTGAGAACCAGCACTTTTCGAACGTCAAAATTACATAAGACAGTCCCCCAAAAACGCCCACCCTTCACCACTTCCTAGTGCCTTTAGCTGGGAAGAAGAAGTGGCGCAACAAACTCCCCAGCAGCACAGCTGTCTGTTCAAGTTAGAAAAAAATAAAAATGACTCTATACAATAGTATGCAAAATTATTATGCAACACAAAACATTATTTTAATTAAGTATAAATTATTGGCCATATGTTAGCTAGCACACGCCGATATACCAACCAAAAACATCGAGAACTATACTCAAGCAGAATTAAAAAATAAAAACTAAACGTAAAAAGAACTAAATATCTAAATAAAAGCCTCCAGGCATAAAGGGCGTGCCCGCTTACATAAAGCTGTAAATTGGAAGTTATAAATGATAAACTAGGACCATCGAGGTAAAATAAATGTACAGTTAATTACTAGTAACAGTAACAAAACCATGATCAGCAAGACGACCAGTCACCACAAGCAGCACCCGTTCACGAGCATAACGCAAAGATCAGCCATTACCCCCCTCGCCATATTTGAGGGAAGGAGGCAACCCGACTCCCGACGCTACCGCAAGCATTGACATCTAAGGGAGCATGACGAACTTGCTGCCGGTTGCTCAGGTAAAAAATAATATAATCAATTGTCGAGGTCACTAGCCAACCACAAATTGCAATACAAACTCATAACAAAAACATTGTAATGAGTAGATTATGTCAACAATAAAATAAAAATAAATAGACTCGTAAAAAAATAATTAAAAAATTGACTCATAAAGTCAAATAAAATAAAAAAAATTATATAAACTTATATAAACTGTCAGTAGGTAAGTTAAATCTGGAGAAAGAACATAAACATTGTCTTGAGTTAATCACAGCGACCAACTATTCTTATCATTTAAGTAGTCGTTGATACAATAGTATGCCTTTGAACAAAGGTTGGATTTTACTTTATTTTTAAACGCATTAAAAGGCAAATCTAGCATAGAAGAGGGTAGCTTGTTATAAAAGGTTATACCAAGCCCAACAAATGAGTTATGAACCTTATGAAGCCGGTGAAAGGGAGCTCGTAGTTTGTCCTTATTTCTAGTGTTAACATTGTGAATATCACTGTTTTTAGTGTATAAGTGTATATTTTGCCTAATATATAAGATGTTGGCGAAAATGAATTGTGATGCCACCGTGAGAATACCAACATCTTTAAAAAAATCTCTTAGAGAAACTCTGGCACGTAGCTGGTAAATTGCTCGAACAGCTCGTTTTTGAAGAACAAATATATTTTGAATGTCAGCAGCTTTGCCCAACTACAGAATACCATAGGACATAACGCTATGGAAATAACTAAAATAGACTAACCGAGCTGTATCAATGTCAGTGTATTGTCTTACTTTCCTGACAGCGTAGGCGGCCGAACTGAGCCTCCCCGCTAGGCTTGATATATGTGGGCCCCACTGAAGTTTGGCATCTACTGTTATGCCCAGAAAAACTGCCGATTTCACAGTTTCAAGCACCTCTTTATCTAAGACGATGTTGGGTCCTAGATTTCTAACATTTGGTAGAGCGAACTTTACACATTTCGTTTTCTTGGCATTGAGAACTAGGTTATTTGTCGTAAACCAATCCGTAACCATTGAGAGTGCACTGTTTTACGTCGTCAAAATCTTGTCTATTCCTGTCTACTTTAAAAATAAGAGAGGTATCATCTGCAAACAGTACAACGTTACAGATATCCTTTAAATAAAAAGGTAAGTCATTTATATACACTAAGAATAAGAATGACCCAGTATTGAGCCTTGAGGTACACCTAACTGAACTGGTAGCCCGGAAGATTTCACACCATTAACATCTACACATTGGACCCTATTATGCAAATAAGAATTTATTACTTTAAGAGCTTCGTTTTGGACACCGTAATGACGTAGTTTACGCAAAAGTGTGTCATGGTGCACGCAATCAAAGGCTTTGGAGAGATCACAGAAAACTCCAATAGCATTTTGCGAGTTCTCCCATGCGTTAAATATGTGTTTCATCAGAGCAACACCTGCATCATATCACTGTCGTCACTCTAGTCAAACATACATGTATCAGTTAAATGCTTTTCAGTACAATTTCAAATCAGTTTGTATCTTCGAAGAATGTTCCTCAACAATACGAGTATAATAAATAGGTCTTTACCTATGTAATTAGAGATTTTTAAGTGGGAAAAAATTCAACACCCGAGAGGCAGTACAAAACGTTTTCGCTGTCTTCATCGCCTCCCGTTCGGCAGACTTCTACAGTAAAGGGATAAACAAACTGCCATTAAAATGGCAAAATTGTATAGATAATTTGGGCTAGTACCTTGATTAGCTGAAATAAAAAATTACCAACATTTTTTTATTCTAAAATTTTCATACAAATCTCCAATTTCATAGGTAAAGATCTAATATATTAACACAGTTTTTATAATTAGTTTGCTTTGTTGAAAAATGCCTGTGCTTCGCGACGTTGTTAGAAAGGGACACCAACATCACTACCTAAGTTGGTGTCTCGCTTGTCACTACAAGCGAGACACCAAGAAATGCCAATATAATCTCGTGTTGGACGACGTGACGTGTGCTTAATCTTTATACATTTCAATATTATTTTAATATGGGTAATGTAGTTTTTTTACAAAAGTAGGTAAGTACTTGTACAAACGCATTCATCAATAATTAATACTATTAGATAGTTTGAACCATGTTTCTTGTATTTCTGGTTACCTACCTAATCACTAAAAATAAAAACGAATTTGGTCGAACATTGTTAATGTTATAATTTCACACCAAATAACCTATACTTAAAACATTTGACATTTCGGTTAAGTAGGTACATGAATATTATTCTGCCCAACTGTACTCAATATCGGTTATTAAGCTGCTAATTTGAGTAGGACACCCGTAAGTATGAAACGGTCGCTTTTTCGTAGCCTCTTTAATTAAGTCGGTTTATAAGAGAATTGCTAACACTTTCTTGTTTTTTGAATAACTTTTATTCCATCTAAGATTTAAAGCTGAAACTTTCAGGGATGTTTTACAACACAATGAACAAATTTGTTCACTATAGTGCATCGTTTTGTATTCAGAGGGAGCTGTGTATTTGATCGCCAAAGAAACTCGCCTGAAATTTGATGAAATCTCTTTATATCGCGTAAAGTTTTTTAATCCAGATTTATATACTTTAAAAGGGTATATGATAGGTATATGTAACTGCCTTTTATTTGTTTGTAAATGTACCAGTTTACGAATAAATCGATTTTTTCTGATTCTTAAAAACAATTAATTACATCGATATTTGTTGATGAATCGAAATACTTATGTTTGAACAAATTAAGGCCTATAACTGTTTTCGAGATTTTGCAAATCCCAAAACGTTACCCCAGCAAAATCTTGAATATCTCAAAAACTATAAGATGAACAAATTTTGCTATTGGTATACATTTACAACTCATCAAAAGCTATCTTTTCATGTACTTGGTTCCAGGATAAATGCCTTTTTTGAAAAACCTTTTTCTGGGGTAACGTTACTCCAGCAAAATCAGTTTTTCTCGAACATCGTCGAAATTTTCTCGAACATGGTCGAAAATACAACTTGAACAAATTTTGCTATACCTACTTGAACAAATTGTATATTAAACAGATGTACCTATGAACGTAAACGAGGCAAAAGGACTATGTAAGGATCGTAGCAGGTGGCGTTCTGTAGTTTCTGCCTACCCCCATGGGAAGAAGGCGTGAGTTTATGTATGTATGTATGTTGAACAAATTACAACTAACTATGAACGAATTATCTGTAATACTCTCATTTCTCTAAGCCGCAACATTTTGCTGGGGTTACGCATACACTGGTGCCGATTCTCTTATACACCGAACTAAACTAACTAAGCTATCACTAAAATTCCTTACTTTTGACTATGAGAATCTCAAAGCTATTCTGCAAAATAAATTCTCTAAATTTAAAAATAATTTTGACATATCTAAATCGAATTTGACAATCGCAACTCCTCACGTGATACCTAACCACGTGAATCTTTTTAGAGCCGAAGGCGCGCATGGGGGGCAGCCTCGACGTGTTTTATAGGGATTTTTTCACTTTTTGTATGGAAAATAAGAAAAAAATATTACCTACATGTAGAGTGTTAGGGGTCTAAGGATTTTATAAAGGGGCTCGCAATTTTCATTATTTTTGCGATTGGACACACCGTTTTCGAGATATGTATAATTGTATAAGCAAAAGAAAAAAAAATCAGTACTGTTTTTGCATCTGAAGTCGAGGTGTTGGTGTGAATTTAAAGTTCATGACAACCAATTTTATTCCACACGATATTAGTCGCGAAAATAGTCAGATTTAGTTAGCAAATCTAAATTTTAGGTGAAAAACGTCAAATTCAGAATAGCAAAATTGCCAGTTTCACAAAATTAATATCTCAGTACCATATCAGTTTTTTTTTTTTAGGTATGGCGTCTCGGAGTTGACCTCTGAGATCATGACTACTTAACCGGGCTTTCCTGTGGGTGCCTTAAGCTACTACACTTAAAACCTCCAGCCAGGGGTTATTCAACTATGCTAATTAAAACTAGGTGAACTCTCGCTAAGGGCACACCCTGTGGGGTACGAACCTCGGCTTAGGACGTCAACCAGAGGGAGGACATCAAGGATGGGACTGGCTGGTACAGACGCCAGCACACCAAGCTACCCGAAACTGTCAAATTTTCCCAATCAACTTTGAACCTTAAACTTCAAAGATAAAGTTGAAAATCTATTAAATAAATTTGACAGATTGTAGTAGCCTGATGTGCTGGCGTCTGTACCATCTAAGTGCTGTTAAACTAAAATATCGTTATGTTGTGTCGCTTTAGTCCAGGCCCGTCCAGCATACGGCCCCCGGGCCACCATGTGGCCCGGCCCGCGTATGTCCTCCATCCCGCGACCTAGTTAAAACTTTATAACACATCAATAGATATATAACGCGAACAGTACCTATTAAATTCTCCCAATGTCAGTTGTTCGATGATCTATCTATCGACTTTGAGTAAAATGTACATGTTTGTAGGTATTACAACTAATGTACCTACAATATTTAAATCTCACTTTGGCATTGGACATTTCTTTTGGCCCGCTATGATTACAAAAATATCAAACCTGGCCCCCCAGAAGATTATGTTGGACACCCCTGCTTTAGTCTATTTCAGAATGGGAAATCGTCGTTTGACAGGAATAAACTATATTTTGGTAATTTTTAGTCTAGTTTAGAGGCATTTGTGAAAAGAGAATCGGCACCAATGTCATTTAAGTTGTAGCATTTGATTCACACTGGTGCCGATTCTCTTGTCACAAATGCCTCTAAACTAAACTAAAAATCACCAAAATTTAGTTTATTCCTGTCAAACGACGATTTCCCATTCTGAAATAGACTAAAGTGACACAACTTAACTATATTTTAGTTTGACAGCACTAAGATGGCACTGAGATATTAGTTTAGTGAAAATGGCAATTTTGCTATTCTGAATTTGACGTTTTTAACCTAAAATTTAGATTTTCTAACTAAATATGACTATTTTTAATCGCGACTAAAAACATGTGGAATAAAATTGGTTGTCATGAACTAAAATTCACACCAACACCTCGACTTCAGATGAAAAAACAGTACTGAATATTTTTTTTCTTTTGCTTATATCTCGAAAACGGTGTGTCCAATCGCAAAAATAATGAAAATTTCGACACCCTTTATAAAACCCCTATACCCCTAACACTCTACATGTAGGTAATATTTTTTCTTATTTTCCACACAAAAAGTGAAAAATCCATATAAAACACGTCGAGGCTGCCCCCCCTGCGCGCCTCCGGCTCTAAAAAGATTCACGTGGTTAGGTATCACGTGTGGAGTCGCGGTTGTCAAATTCGATTTAGATGTGTCAAAATTATTTTTAAATTTAGAGAATTTATTTTGCAGAATAGCTTTGAGATTCTCATAGTCAAAAGTAAGGAATTTTAGTGATAGTTTAGTTAGTTTAGTTCGGTGTACAAGAGAATTGGCACCAATGTCCTCCGTACTAGTCGAAACTGTATTACTGTAAGACAGTCTTCCTCTTACATAATTAACCGTTCTAAATACAAATAGTATTCCACCATTATTTCACAGTATAATAGTTGTATCTAAGATATTATGTTCAAATGTAAACAGGTAGGTATCAGAACATCTTGCATTATCTCCGAACAGAAGTGATCGCAATGGAGGTAGTGTTAAAATAAATTTAGTAGGTATATGGAAAGTTTACAGACAATCGTTAGATTTTTATCCTATACCTAAGACTTAATTATTATTTTCGTGAACTAACATAAACATGTTTAGAATTTTAGATTTTAATCATAAGTTAATGTTTAAGCAAGAGATATGAGTTTGTGAAGTGTATGTGCGTGTGTGAGCGTGATATTTTGAATATGGGTTTAGATGTTTGTATGGTGTGGTGTTTGTGTTGTGTGTTATTTGTTCGTGTGTGTGTGTTTAAGTCAAGCTCTTCAATAGTTTCTCCGTTTTGTCATAGTTAAGTTGTTATAAATATTCAACAAGAACTTTCTTACAGGCAAATGCAGTCATATTTCGTAGGTTGACGTAATGTTATATCTTATTATAATTAGAAGAATTACCTTAAATATTGTATAAATTTACAAGCAAATGTGGTATTGTAAGATGGGACTAAGTATACTATGTCATTTCTTCGTTTTCCTGTGTAATGGGGGGGGGGAATTGTGTTGACTTAGTGTTACTCTTAATATGAATAACTGTCTCACTGTTAGTACAGGCAATTCACTGTATAGTAAATCAGTTGAGAATCTACCTCTTAAATATCATAACTTTCAGTATAGCACGCTGCGAGCGTTCTAAGCTAGTCATTGTTGACTTAGATGAGCCTCCCCATGTGGAGATACAATATGTTAAAATTGACTGACAAAGTACATAATAAAATTTTAGTAGTTATTTTCTGTTACAAAAGTGGCGGATTTTTTTAAAGACTTAAATCATCTTTCTGACTCTAGCTATTGACATCATAATGTGTTCATTCCAATTTAAATTTTGATCAACAATTAGTCCTAGATATTTAATTGATTGTGTTTTAGACAGAGAGTAGCATTAGCAGGTGCTCGAATCGCAACATGTGTGATATTTAATATGAAAGGTATTGTGGTTGTGTCTTATTTTGGATGCTAAAAGCAATGTATTTTATTTTTTGTGTATTTAAAGTTAGTAGATTGCGGTCGAGCCATGTAGATACCAGGGTAAAACCTTCATTGGCTAACTTATATACAGCATTCCAGGATTTTCCTTTAAATAGTAGAACTGTGTCGTTCGCGAAAGTAATTATTTGACCTTAATTCTATTGCAAATTACACAAATCATTAATGTATATTAGGAACAATGTAGGCCCCAGGATACTTCTTTGGGGTACAACGTACAACATTTTTTCAGGTTGACTCACATAATCACTCAATTTTACAGAAATTTGAGGGTAATCCCGCGAACACCAATTAATTCTAACTTCCTGAGAAGAATGGGAACAGAAACGGTATCGAAAGCTTTGGCTAGGTTGAGAAAAATGCCAATAGTTTTTCTCCCTTGTCTAGGCTATCTACTATGAAAGAAGTTAGCTTATGCGTAGCATTTGCAGTTGATTTTTGTGCTCTAAAACCGTATTGATTCCATATTTAGTAAATAATTAGTACCCAATCGGTACTAATTACTTAATTAGTGCTCGAACTATAAAATTGGTACCTTAGTAGTTTTCGAGAAACTCAATTTTGAAGGTGGTCCGGCGGTAGTCACGCTCCCTTCAGCAGGACCACCATGAGTGCTGAAAAAGGGGGCATGCTGCAACTATTCTAAGTATACAAATAATTAGTACACTTAAATGTGATTCATTGCGTAAAAAAAAAAACAGAACTGAAACATTTGTATTTACCGAGAAATCAACGATTACCTATAACTTTCGCGCGGTCGTTCAGCAGGACCACGACTTTAAATGTTGATTCCAAGTTTGACGAGCTTGTCGCTTTCTTCAAACCTATATAGAAAATTAGTACTTTGCAAGATAAAAAATTAGTGCCCAAAATTCAAAATTGGTTCTTCAGTAGTTTACGAGATATACCATGCCATTGGATGGGGTAGCGGTGGTCATGGTGAAAAATTTTAATTTCAAGATTTCCCTATCCCAAATTAAGTTGACAATAGTATTGAGCAGTCTATTCTGTAAAAATCTCACCGTGAAAACTTAGATGAAGTGAGCTGTCTCTCCACTTGATGCTAGAGATTGGCACTACTGTCACCTCACTTCGAGCTCACTTTACCTAAGTTTTTATGGTGAGATTTTTACAAAATAGATAGACTGCCTAATACCATTGACAACTTAATTTAGTCGGGTTATACGCGAAGATTTAATACGGAAACGTAATGAAAGCTAATTTCTCTGAAAATACAACACTTAGGAATCTGAATTTTTGGTCGCTATAACTTCTTTAGGAGCACTAATTTTTGTATAAATTTGGGAAGAAATCAGAGTTTTTAATAGGGAAATTTTGAAATGAAAATTTTACACCGTGACTACGGCCACCCCAATGGCATGGTATATCTCGTAAACTACTGAAGAACCAATTTTGAATTTTGGGCACTAATTTTATCTTGCAGGGTACTAATTTTCTATATAGGTTTGAGGAAAGCGACAAGCTCACCGCCACCGATTGCCTCCACGAGGAAACGGCGATACTCCGCCCAAGCCGGACAGACCTCCACCGTATGCTTGTGCTCCGGGCGATCCACACAATGGTGATACCCGGACGTTTCCTCCCGCCTTATCCTGAACAGGAACCTCCCGAAACAGCCGTGTCCGGTGAGGACCTGCGTCAGACGGAAGGTGAGGACTCCGTGGCGCCTCTCTAGCCAGTCCTCAAAGAGGGGTCTTATCGCCGCAATTGTGGCGTGCCCAAATGTTTATTTTCCTGCGAGATAGTTTTTGTACCACCGATTTGTTTTCTATGGCTAGACCAATTATTTTAAGAAAGATTCAGTTATTTTGTTTTGCCAGTTAATTTCTTGAAGGTGCTTCACAATAGCCTGATAATCAACTTTTCTAATTGTCTTATTACTATTTTTGTTAGGAGAACATGTTTTATTTGAAACACATATCATGGACGCTGGAATGGTCTGTGATAGTCGAGTTGCAAACAATAGTCAACGTTACGCAATTGGTTTTTACAAAACTGGTCCAGGCAATTTTTATCACGAGTAGGAAGTGTATGTGAAACAAGAAGTCCATGTGATGCCAACAAGTCTAAATATTTGGCCGATCCCCTGCCATCCAGAATATTTATATTAAGGTGTAATATTCTATCTAGCGTCAACAAAAACAATACGATCCGTTAAAATAAGGTTATAATAATAGATATATAATAATAATGTTTACAAAAAAAATTAATTAAGATAGATGCAGTGCACAGCATATTGTAATGAATGGCTGGAGTAGGTACTTATATTACTTATGTGTATAGCTGATGTGTACTGAAAATACATACCTAATCAAACTTTTCCTGAACTTGATTACTTTTTACAAAGAAAGACAAACAGTAGGTACTGTTATCGTAATAAGAATACCTAGAGCAAAAAATGTTAGCATTCTGTTCTGTTTTTATTTTAACCCATTGTGATAAAATTCACACTCATTTTGAGTTTGAGAAGTGCTCATTTTGAGCAGTGCTATTTTGAAAAGTGCACATTTTGCGTCAAGTAGGTACCTACACATTTTGCGAAGTGCATATTCTGCGTCAAACCCTGCAAGACCACATCTATATGCAAAATTCTGTGAAAAATGTAATTTAAAATGAGTTTCCGACCGAAACACGATTTTAAACTGAACCGTAATCGAATATTCGGCTCCTCTTCTAGTTTCGGCCGAAACCGAAACTTATGAAGTTATGGAGAACCCTTTTCTTTCGTAGGTTTGTAACAAATAATTTGATAACGGGGGCTGATTTTGCAAAACTATCACATTCTTTTTATCCAAAGAAAATGAATACTTTTGTCAGATTTGGAGTAGAGCACTGTCAAGTTTACAAAATGACCTTGGCAGACATGCTTCTGTTAGCATCGGCTATTAGCAGACATGAACGGTTTGAATCTGTAACCCCACAAAAAGCCTCATCCTTCTACTACATACACTAATGCCATGCGGTACCCACTGGGTTTTTTATTATTTTATTTTTTATTGTAATTTTTCTAAGTGGAAAGCAAAGGTCGTAAAACTATGTAAAGATCTCTATGAACAAGTTATAAGCTACATCGGGATCGCCAGTTTCGTAGATTTCAGAAAAGAAAATATTTTGTAAACAGCCTTTGATTTTTTTTATGTTGTCATTAAGTACTATAAACACGTCGTTTTATATACCAGTGATCTAGTAAACAGATACGTTTAATAGGACATCCTTAATATTATAAATGCGAAAGTAAGTTTGTTTGTTACGCCTTCACGCTAAAACGGCTGAACGGATTTGGATGAAATTTGGCACATATATAGATGATGCCCTGGAAAAGAACATAGGATACTTTTTTTTTTCCCACGGGATCGAGACTTATGCGGGTGAAACCGCGGAGCGCAGCTAGTCTTAAATATTTGACATTGTGTGGTCAGACAAGGCAAATTCTATTAAGTCTAATTTGCATTTTTTCGTTTAGATTATGTGCAAAATTGTCGATACATATCTTACTTTTAAATCTAGTAGGCTGCTTTATTTCTAATTTTAGATTAAAATTTAAGTAAAATACTTTCAAATTCAATTGTGATACTATTACGTTATAAAGTGACAATATTTAAATCGCCGCTTATATAGTGTTCAAAAAATAAATTATTTGAATTTGGTAGGTAAGTACTCTATACAGGGTGTTAGGCAGATGGTTGAACATACGAAAATAGTGGATACCAAACATGCCATGATTATCGCAATTTAAGTAATTTTTTTCGAAGTCAAAAATTTACGTATATTGTCCACCATATTAAATTTAGAGAGAACTTATATTGCCCATGTCACCCGGACCATTATTATAAGTCTATTGATACCTCATTCATCAACATCGGTTCAGTAGTTTAGGCACTACGGTGGAACACACGTAAATACAAACATACATACATAGACTGCTAAAGTCATAACTCTTCCTTTTGGCTTTGCCGTAGTCGGGTAATTAAAAGCACGTATGACACAGTTGTTCTCAAGAGATTCAACATAATTATCCTGCTGTGGACCTCCGTGCAATGTCTTGAGATGAGCATCGATAATTATGAGCATGGTAACATAATGTTTAGCAGGCATAATTATCGGATGTCTCGTTTCATGGCACACATCTGCATGTGTTATGCGGCCACTCACTCTTAGTACCTATCCCTTTTTGGTCTACAAACGGAGAATGAGTTCTTACAGAACTCTTTTAAATACACATCCTCGAGTCTTTAACTGTTTGATTTCAACTTAAAACTCGCGTTCTTGAATTCGTTTTATCAGTGCCATTAAAGTATAATTAAATTCGTTTGCGATAATAAATTTAGGTAAATTCGGTTGTTCACTTTTAGGTATCTGCAAAGACAATATTTTCCTACAGAATGATACAACTTTTAATAATTAAATCTCGATAATGAAGAAAATCTCAACCAGACACATGACTCGTTAATATTAGATGAAATAATTAAAAACTTTGATTTGCACCTCTTCATGTGTATTTATGACATCTGAGTTGACCTTTTGTATATTTTTCTCTGCCAGCCATTGAGGTCCTTTCCACCACAATGTATGGTTTTTCAATAGTAATCGTGGTTGTAAGCCTCGTGACGCACAATCGGCGGGGATCACATCAGTGGAGACATATCCCCACTGTTCATAATCTAAAATATTTAAAATCGTGGACACCCTATTACCACAAGACTAAAAATGAATTCCGACCAAAAACTTCGTGTCACCAATCTCTGTCGGAAAGTCAACCATGGGACGTCTCAGATGGCCGTACTGTACCCATCCCTGAAGCAGAAGTCTATCCAGTCGCACACAACCATCAAGCACCTTCAAGTGCAGCAGAATGTAGCAGAATCCCTTTGCCAGTTCAAAGAAGTCCTGGAAACGAAAATGAGCCGAACCGAACCAGAAAGTACTTCCTATGCTAACATTGTGATATAAAACCAAAACCAGTGACGACACCAAGTCGTTGGTACAAAAAATTATCTCGCCCGAGGAATTAAAACTCCATGTTCGCGGTCTAAGTAAAACTAGAAACGGAGGCGTAATCATTAGGACGGATAAGAAAGACGACATTAATAAATTAAAAAGCTCACAGAAGCTACTTTCCTCAGGCCTTACAGTTGAAGAACCTTCCAAACGCCGCCCTAGGATTGCTGTCATTGGTGTCCCCGTAGCCCTGACTGAAAAAGAGGTATTTGATTGCATTTACGTCCAAAACTTGACAGAAAAATTGCCTAACATTACTCGTGAGACCTAAGAGTATAAAATTGAGCCATAAGTCAGGAAAGAAAGATCGTCCTACTTGCAACTACATATTGCAAGTTCCTGCTATTATCAGGAAAATTATGATGGACCAAGGCCGAATTTTCATAAATTGGACATCGTGTCCAGTGAGAGATTTCACTATCGTAACTAGGTATTTTAACTGCCAGCAGTTTAGACACGCAGCCAAATTTTGCAGAGAAACGAGCCCTACTTGCAACCTCTGTGGCGAAACAGGACATTCATTTAAGGAATGCAGTAATAAAGGTTCTCCGCCTCAATGTGCGACCTGCAAACGCTTCAAGAGGAAAAATGAACATCCAACTGGAGATGTAAATTGCCCAGCACGTAAATATGCAGAAGACAATTATATTAATTCTATTGATTATGAAGGCGCCTGGGAGCGCCGCCGACTAACTAGTTAATTAAGCACATAGATAGTAGGTTAACTTCTACATATAATTTTTTTTATGGCCAATCAGCTAATCTGTGATCTAGATGGATTTTCCGTGTCTGAAGCAAAAATCTGTAATGTTGAGGAATGCAAAAACATAGTCTATACTGGGGATAAAACATTGACTTTACTTACACAAAATATACCTACGCAGTATAACCCGAAATTTTAACGGTTTCCAAGTTTTGTTACAAGATCTTGATATATGCTTCGACATTATCGTTCTAACAGAATGTTGGTTATCCAAACAAACGGTCAATATACAATCTCTCGATGGCTTTAATCTTTACAAAAGCGATAGAACATTCAACCAGAATGACGGCATAGTGGTTTATATTAAAAATAATTTAAAAACATTAGTAGAAGAACCCCATTTTCTAGGCTGCAACTGCTTAGTAATTAAAATTATTCCCGATACAGTAATTATTGCTATTTATAGGCCTCCATCCCAAAGTATTGATGGGTTTTTGGATTCACTTAATAGTAACCTAGAAAAGTTATCTTCATTTAAAAGTATCGTACTGGTAGGTGATATCAACATAAACATTGCTGCCGAAAAAATCGATACTCATTCAAATAATTACCTCAATATTTGCTCATTTCATGGACTATTACCAGCTCGTTATCATCCAACCTACCAGAGCGGCTCTTGTCTAGACCATATCCTCATAAAATCGAAAAGTTCATGCAAAACATTGGTTACTAATTCGTCACTTACCGATCATCAAGCTATTTTACTAACATTAGAAATATCCTCACCTAGAAATAACTGCATGCGTAACTATACTAAACTCAATATGACGAGTCTTGAAACTGACTTTCACGGTATTAATTTTGACCCCGTTTACATTTCACATGATCCAAATGTTTCTCTACAATACTTTATCGATTTGTTGCAATCTACGATAAGGAAAAATACATTTACTAAAGTAATACCTAGAGAATATAGTAACATTAAACCATGGATTACGCCCGGACTTGTTCGCTGTATCAGACATAGAGATAAACTTCACCGAAAATCGAGAAATGCACCGGATAACGAACTACTACTATCAATTACTTACAAAAGATATAGGAATTTCTGTAATAATCTATTGAAAAAGCTAAAAAACCAATATGATCAAAGTCAACTACAGAAAGCAGATAAAAACACTAAACTTATATGGAAATTCATAAAAACTAACACTATTAGGTCAAAATATCCCGAACCAGCACTTGATCTTTTATCTTCTGAGCTAAGCCCTACCGAAGCAGCAAATAAAGCTAACAACTTCTTCATAAACGTAGGAAAAAACTTAGCCGAAAAATCTGTATTATCTAATAGTTATTTTTCCATTCAAAGCCAAACTAAGACATTTATGCAACAAGAAACTCTATGGTCTTATTAGATACTGATGTTAATGAGGTAGTAAGTATAATAGATTGATTAAAGGAAATTTGTGCCGTAGGATGTGATGACATACCTAATAGCATACTCAAAAGATTTAAATACGTCATTGCCCCTCCCTTGACTCACATTTTTCATTTATGTTTAACAAAAGGAATATTTCCTAAATTGCTTAAAAACGCCATAGTCACCCCCGTGTTTAAAGCTAGAGACAAAAATTGTGTAAATAATTACAGGCCAATTTCAGTTTTAACAGGCCTCTCAAAGATTTTGGAAAAAATTATAAACAGTAGGTAGATTAGTAAAATATCTTGAAAGTAATAAATTACTCTCTGATCATCAATTTGGTTTTAGGCCTAAAAGATCAACAAGCCAAGCTGTTCACCATCTGACTAATTTTATAAGCACAAACCTGAATTATGGCATGCACACCATTGGGATATTTTTAGACCTTGCCAAGGCTTTTGACACAATTTCTTATACTTTGCTTTTGTACAAGCTGGAAATGCTGGGAATAAGGGGAGTACAATTGCAACTATTAACTGATTACCTTAGTGACCGCCATCAGTGTGTAAAAATAGGTCAGTACATGAGTTCTGATCTTGAGAATAGCTGTTATGGAATCTCGCAAGGCAGTATTTTGGGTCCTACTTTGTTTTTAATTTATATAAATGACCTGTGCAATTTGACACTTCAAAAGGGTGTAATTATGTCATATGCGGATGACACAGCTCTACTGTTCGCAGCTAAATCAAAGGATGAGGTCTATGAAGTAGCACAGAATGGGTTTAATACTGTGTCTAATTGCCTCCATAAAAATCTCTTAACATTAAATACAGAAAAACCAAGTACCTATTATTTACAATGAGAAACACTAATCCAACGCTTACTAATCCAAACATTCAAGCGCATAACAATTGTAATTTACATTATGCTGACATTGTATGCACTTGTCCCACTTTAGCCAAAACCGACCATATCAAATATCTAGGCGTCACAATTGAAACAAACCTAAATTTCCGCAAACACATCGATTTATTATGCACCAGAGTGCGTAAACTAATATACTTACATTTAAAAAAATGTACGTAGCATTGCCGACTTTAAATTAATTAGACAGGTTTATTTGGTTTTGTGTCAATCTAATTCTACCTACTGCATAACGTCCTGGGGGCCTACCACAAGCTCATAAAGCAGTATTATTTTAATATTACTTTAGTGTGGGAAAGAGATGAAGCTCTACAGGACGTATAGCTCCATTTCTTTCTCCCACTGAAGTAATATTAAAATAATACTGGTTTTGAACTGGCGGTAGGCCCCTTGGGGTGGTGCCGCTAAATCAATTTTACTCAAAATTAAAATCAAAATATTTTATTTCACATAAACCTACAAAGGCACTTATGAAACGTCAGAAACTAGGTGCACGGTTCCAATTGGTCGCTTCCTATGGAGAAGAGCCGGCAAGAAACTCCACGGTTACCTACTCTTTTCAAAATAAATTGTTTCTACAATGTTTTCAAATTACAGTGTTAATAGGTATGGGAGGACAGTGTAGGCCTATCAACAAGTACCAGGTACTTAGTAAAATAGAAAATGGTCCACAAGTCTACAGCCTACAACGTTCTCACATTCATAAAATCTAAAAGAAAAGAATCTATATGAAAGATAAACAAAATAATAAAAATAAGGACCTATTTAAACCAAATGACATGATTGCCTAGTGGCATGATACAGCTGTAGTCAGCTGTAATAAATCTAATTTGATTAAAAAAAAATATAGAAAATTGTAGGTATATAATGTCAAATACTGAAAAGATTATGTCAATGAAGTAGGTAAAAAAGTAAAATAAAGTAATCATCGTAATTTAGGAGCAGTTAATAGACATATAAAATTGTTATGCAGTTAATGAGGTACCAGGGAAGCCACATGTGCAGAAGGAATTATTGCCAGACTTCCTTGTCTTCAACGTAGTCTTAAATCTTATAATATGCTTTTTTGATAAGGACACGTTTGATGTGGGTTTTGAACTTTCTATCGCTTAGTTCTGTAACAGACTTTGGCAACTTGTTATCCTTTCAACTGTCATTAACGAGACACAATAGAATTTTAATTGTTATCCACCTCAATGAGGCGTCGTAACAGATGATGAGTTATAAAAGCGGATACCGTTTATAAGAAATGACTTACTAGTTTTAGTTAATCTAAATTTGGGTATCACAATTTCATGTTTACTACGTGTATTTATATTATGGAAATCGCTTCTTATTTTGAAAAGTCCTAGGTTTTTGCGAACATACAAAATACTTTCTAAGATATAAAGAGAAGGCTGTCAGTATATCAATTTCTTTGAATTTATTTCTAAGGGACTCTCGAGGACTCATTTTGTAGATCGCGCGAATTGCCCTCTTCTATCAAATTAAAATTGAATCTACGTCAGCTGCCGATCCCCACAGCAAAACGCCATAAGACATAATACTGTGGAAATAAGCAAAGTATACTAACCTAGCTGTGGCTACATCAGTTAACTGCCTTATTTTCCTTACTGCATATACAGCTGAACTTAATCTACCTGAAAGGGCTCTAATGTGGGCGCCCCATTGCAATCTCGAATCTAGAGTAATTCCTAGAAGAAACACAGTTTCCGTAATAGCATCTAGCTTCTTGCCATCAAGTTTTAAATTGAGACCTACTTGAGGTAAATTTGGTAATGAGAACTTAAGCCATTTAGTTTTGTTCGCATTAAGTACCAACCATTTCGAAAGAATTGCCAGACTATCGTTAACATGTAAGACATCCGTATCTTTTCTATCTATTTTAAAAATAAGAGAAGTATCATCAGCGAATAGAATTATATCCGATAAATTAGCCATTATGTAAGGAAGGTCATTAATATAAAGTAGAAATAAAAAAGGTCCAAGAATTGATCCTAGAGGCACGCCCATCTTAACTAGAGACCCTGAGGACGTCGCCCCGTTAACATTTACTTTTTGCTGCCTGTTTGATAGATAGGAAAAACAAGATCAGCAGCTTGTCCACGAATTCCGTAGTGGTGTAATTTACAGATCAGTGTTTTGTGGTCAACGCAGTCAAACGCTTTTGAGAGGTCACAGAAAATGCCAATTGCATCTTGGGACTTTTCCCAGGATTCCAAAATGTGACTGATGAGTTTTACTCCTGCGTCAGTCGTCGACCTACCTTTCGTGAAACCAAACTGGTGACTATGTAAAATTCCATTTGAATTAAAATGTGATAACATCTGGTCTAGCATTATTTTTTCATATATTTTACTCAATGCTGGTAGCACAGATATAGGTCTATAATTTGAGGGATCACTCTTACTACCCGATTTGAAAATTGGTACTACTTTGCTGTTTCATTAAATCTGGAAACGTACCGCTATCTAAACATTGATTAAATATGCTTGTTAGGACAGGGGCAATTGTGGCAATGATATCCCCAAGAACCTTAACGGAAATCCCCCATAAGTCTTCAGTGTTTTTTTATGTTAAGACTTTTAAATGCTTTTTTAATTGTGTCAATAGAAATGGGCTTGAATTCAAAACTTGGAATGTCCTTACTGAAATTTTCTTTTAAAAAGGATTCAGCTACTATTGATGATGAGGGTAGAGATTTCGTAACCTCTATTGGGATGTTGGTAAAGAACTTCTCTAGCGTCTCAGCAACTTTAAGCTTATCTGAAATGGTTTCATTCTCAATTTTTAAAGATAATTCATTCTGACCTCGCTGTTTTGTGTTTCCAGTTTCTTTATAAATTACCTGCCACACAGTTTTTATTTTATTGTTAGAAATACTAATTTTATTACTTATTAATTTTGATTTAGCTTGGGCGCAGACTTGTTTAAATACCTTAGAATAGTTTCTCACATAATTATGAAGGGCTGGATCAGAGGTCAATGACTTCTCGTTGCACAAATTATACAAAATAGCTCTGCTTTTTCTAATGCCAGCAGTGGCCCATTCATTAAATTTTGGTTTAGTATTGATTGTTACTTTTTTTACAGGATACGCTTTATTGAATTCATGGCATACTGTAGAAAATAATGTACCGTAGTTTATATTGGGGTCTTGCAAACTAGCAGTTGAGAGATTGCTAAGAACATTATTATTAAACATTTTCAATTTATTTTTAGTGAGAGGTCTTAATTCAATGGTTTTATCTAGGTTTAACTTTTTGTCTAAATTAAATGATACAAGTTGACCAGTATGGTCAGACCTAACGCCACTAATTAAGGATGAGTCTTGTATTTTACAATTAGTAAATATATTGTCAATGCATTAAGCTGAGGTTGCTGTTATTCTAATCGCTTCATTATATACACATTTTAAATTGAATGATTTAAACAATGATAAATGCTTATATTTATCAGGTAAGTTAACTAATAGATCAATATTAAGGTCACCACAAACAAAGACTAATTTATTATCTTTAAAAAGTTTACTTAGTATTTCTTCCATAATGATTAAAAATGATGACAGGTTTGAGGCTGGTGGTCTATAAACACATAAGAAAGTGTGGCCTTCAACTTCTGCACATGCTACCTCACATAAGCGATCAACAGAGCAAGCAGTGATATCCTTCCTTTCCTTATGTCTGAAACAACTATTACATAATATCAAGGTACCACCCCCTATTGAGGACCTGTTGTACGCACTGGTAACTGAAAAATTATTTACATTAAACAGCATCCTATCTGGTCTTAACCAGGTTTCACAAAAGCATAAGATATCCATATGATATTTATCTATTAACAATTCCACGTCTAGGATTTTGCCAGAGAAGTGATTAATATTTTGGTGATAGGTACAGTAAAATATTCTTATCATGCTTCTCTTTTGTCGAGTCTAAAAGTTTAAAGAGCCTATCACAGTATTACCTATTAGAAATACTAGATAATACTATTTTGTCACTTAACCTAGTCTCAGTTAAATTATCAATAACTGCGTGTATATTGTAAGCTAACAAAGTAGCCAATACATGTTGACTTTTCTTGGGAAGAAACATATGTTCTCGAGTTAAAACAAAATCTCTAACAAAATTGTTAGTATCAAAATACAATAAACGGTCACTATGACGACATGTCAAAATATGCATTAAGTTATTTAAACTACAAATGTAATCATTTTCTTCAGCATACAAATGATCTGAATATGGCAATGCACTTAATATTAATTTACCTAATTTTAATTTAAGTAGGGTGTCGACACCATTAACTATGTCCCTTTTAGTGATGCTCAGACTGTTTCCAGTTAAAAGAACTACAGTAGTCTGCTCATTCATTTGTGTGTTTTTGTATTTTATGAACAAGCTCATTAAAATGCAGGTTATGGTAACAACTGTTAACAACAGTTAACTATGGCATGTTTAGATCCATTAATTAATAAGGATCCAAAACCTGCTCCTAATCTATCAGAATATACTAAAACATTACTTTGAGTGGGATTGATAGTTTCTATAGTATGAGTTAGAATGGGTGAAGTGACAGGAACAACATGCTGTGATACGAGAGGTGGCGGAGTGGGAGCACAATTACAGGTGTAATAATTTTACTCGCCTATATCATTATGCTCCTTGCGATTTCACAAACAGAAATATTTTGGTCATGCAAAATAATAATCTGAGCTTTTTGGAATATTTTTAAATGATGCAGTTTATGTTAATCAATTTATCACAATAACAAACTTCGTAAAAGTGCAAAAGAAGGACTATAGGTGTAGTTGCTAATTCAGACTGATTCATACATAAGTTCACAATTATTATAGATAGGATAAGGTAAGAAAAGTCTTTATTTGCCTTAAACATGGTATTAAGTTGTTACAGTTTGGTTTGATATAATGTACATACACATTTAATATTTTCAAGTTATAGAAATCATTCATGTCATAAAAATTATGTCCATTAAGCCATTTATATAGTTTGTTTTTAAATGAGTTAAGATTATTTAATAATTTTAATTCTTTTGGTATTTTATTGTACCTATATACGTACACACACCACAAGGCAGCTTTTAGCATACTTGGCTGACTTAGGATCATCCTTTAATATAAGTCTGTGCGGATCCCTTGTTGGTCGAGAGATGACTTCATATGCTTTTTTGAACAATCCCTTATTAGTATACACAAATTTACAGACCTCAAATATGTAAAGTGGGGGAAGTGGTAATAAACCTAGCTTTTTAAAAAACGGTTCGCAGGACTCATCAGGACGGAGTCCACAAATGGCCCTGATGCATTTTTTGCGCAATAAATGCTCTATCCTTATCCGTACTGTTCCCCCATATAATAAGCCCGTAACGTAAAATGGATTCTATATATGCGTGGTAGGTAATAATTGCTGTTTTTCTATTTGTCACGTTCTTTACTTGTCTGAGAGCATAAACAAATTTATTGATCCTATTGCACAAATTATCTAGATGTACTTTCTAATTTAAGTCTTGATCAATGAGTACACCCAAGAATTTGGTTTGTGTAACTTCTTTCAGTCTATCAATATTAAGTTTAAAATTATATTTAGCATGTTTAGATTTATTATATTAAAAGCAGGAATATATTTTTAAAGTGAGTAGTTAGCTTCTAAACTGGCAAACAATTTGAAGTAGGCAGAAACTGGTGGTAAATTCACAAACTGGTCAGAATATCGCTTTATTCAGTAAGTACCTATATCTCTACAAATCATATTTTAGTAAACTCGTGGCTCGCACTTAAATCATGTCACTGTAGATTGAATGCTTACCTGTTGCGCCACGAGAGCAGCTATCCTAAGTTGCGAAATCATGCTATACATACTATTATTCAGAAGGGGTGTGTAATATATGGCATAATATCCCTTGAAATAACTTTCACATGATATAATGTTCATCTATACCTACTTCTATACTTAAATATATTAAGCTGAAGAGTTTGTTTGTTTGCTTGAACGCGCTAATCTCAGGAACTACTGGTCCGATTTGAAACACAGTGTTATAGCCCATTTATCGAGGAAGGCTATAAGCTATAATCATCACGAACTTCCGCTGCGTGCGCTGCGTAAACGGTTAAAGTTTCGCAAAAATCATGTATGACAGAATTGTTCCCCTTTAAAAGTTCTAAAAAAAACTCCGCGGCAGCATGTGTCTATCTTTTAAGGTTGGCTCACTATAACCTTTTTTATGCTAACCAAATTTGTTCTAAAATAATGCATTATTTGCGAAGGTGTTTTTATAAACATGATATTAATCCTTATCCAAATAAATACTTTATTCATCACAAGTATTTAATTATTGCCCTTTACATCATTCGATTTCAATGAATATCTTAGGAGATATCGCAGTTTTTAAATAACATAGCAAAATAATGATCAAGTAGATACTGCGCGCGCATTTATGATATGCAATGGGGAAGGGCGTGATATAAGATTATAAGGCCTAGTACTTTTACCTAACGTTTTAAAGTTACACTCTTACTGATAAAAGCGTGATGTAGGTACTTAAAAAGCTAATTTATTATTTAAAAAAAATCTCTTATATAAACGAAGTCGCGGGTAGTAGTAGGTAGCGTTAGCCCAAAGTAACTATTCCACGCGGACGAAGTCGCGGGCAGAAGCTAGTATGCTATAAAAACAAATAACCTAATTTCACTTAATCTAATGTTATATTTCCCTTCCCCTTCCCTCCGGATATCTGAGGCGTTCAGACGTGTTTTAAGTTGATCATATTTATTTTAATTTAAAAATTCCACTTAATTATGTCAAAAATAAATCAAACAAAAAATTTGGAGTGCATAAAACAACAAGGATCGCGCTACGGTTACGCTTATTTCTGCGCCTAGTCAACAGTCAGTACTTACCGTACCCATACTACGCGAGGCGACACGGCGACGCCCACTGTCCATTCAAGCTGTCCAAGCGTCACATGAGCACACAATAAAGGGTGACAGGGAAGAAATCTCCGTGAGTAGAGGACACATATATTTTTTTCTTTGCGGAGGTCTACGTAAACTTTACGGAAAGCCGTTTTGTTCCGATCTGTCGATAGCCACCAGTACCTATAAGCTGAACTTCCACTCGAGTTGCACAAGCAAACCGCCTTAAATTACTGGTAGCCTGGTACTTCTTGCTTTGGAATCATTTGAATATGCCTCTAAATCGCACACCACCTTGCCGCATCTGAACAGGTGCTTTTTGCTTCACTTAGTTCTTCCAAACCCAACCTCAGCCTCAAGGCGGTCACACTTGCTGCGGAATTCCCACCTTCCAATATTTTTCGCAACGTCAAATGTCTGATATGAAGCAAATGTTCGGTAATTTCAAGCTACAACAAAATGAGAAGAAGTATGAAAAGTTGTTATCGCTAGCTAACAGTATTTGCGACTCTTTCGATCACCTGATGATTCAACACAACAGCCTTAAATCTCAAGTAGAGCAGCTAGAAACCGAACGCAACGAAAATCTATCCTTTATTAGCGATCTCGAGAACAAACTGGAAAAAATGGAACAAAGCTCAAGATCAACATGCATTGAGATTCGTAATATATCAAGTAATAAATCAAACTAAAGCCGTCCTGTTGAACACCATATTGGGCGCAGCCAATTTGCTTGGTGTAAAACTCCAGCCGAGGGATGTAAAGGACTTATTCCGCATTAATACTAAAAACCCGGCCAATAAACCTATTATTATGGACTTCACCTCCGTTCTCCTTAAAGAAGAATTTCTGTTAAAGTTCCGTAACCACAATAAAAATTCTTACAAATTAACTATGGAACATCTAAAATTGGGTGGCCCAACGAAACTAATCTACATCTAAGAAAACTTATCGGCCAAGAACAAGAGAATTTTCTTCTTGGATCGAGATGCCGCTAAATCGAACGAATTCCAGTTTTGCTGGGTCTCGCATGGAAAGATTTTTGTTCGTGAAAAAGTTGGAAAACCCCATTTTCATATTAAAAATGAGGCAGATCTTGCTTGTGTTATCAAGTCACCATGACTATTTATACACTCTCCAAGGAACCCGGATCTATGGTTTTTCTTTCAAGTAAGCTGTACTAAATGTTATTATAGCAAAAATATTTTTAATAATTGCGTTTATCGCTTAATGTCTTATACTACTCCGTAATCACACACATTCCACACTACCACTCAACATATTCCACAACAAACATCACTTCAATTCTCTACTTCCTATAAATTACATTCCATAAAACACTGTCTAAAACCCCTTTATTGCTGTTTCCTCACCACAACTTTCAATCAAGTTACGTCGAATAATTTCAGTAGGTATACATAAGTTTACCCACCCAGTACAACTTTTTTATTCCCCGGTTGCCTCAAATAGGAAAACACTGGCTATCTTTTTAGATCTATCTAAAGCTTTCGACGCTGTCTCTGTCCCCATACTCTTCTCGAAGCTGGAAGATGTTGGTATCCGTGGCAATTCCCGGGATATCTTTAGAAATTATCTAACAGGTCGTGGGCAGTACGTAAAAATCTATAATCACTTAAGTGGAAAGGAAATGGTTACTTTTGGGGTGCCACAGGACAGCGTGCTTGGGCCGAGCCTCTTCCTTATTTATGTCAATGAGCTGTGTCGCTTATCTCTCCCTAACTGCAAAATAGTTACTTACGCAGACGACACGGCTCTAATAATTCATGGCCGCGATTGGAGTGAAACTTGTAAAAATGCCGAACTAGCCCTTAGTATTATTATCATGAATTGGTTAGCCACAAATCTTACGTTGAATGTCAATAAAACTAAGGTCATCTGTTTTTCCATAAATAAGTCAGGACAATCCCTAACACCTATTGTCCTTCACGCTCACTCTTGCATGAACTCTGTTTCTGACTCTAACTGTGGCTGCCCTCAACTAGAGACCTCCCAAACTATCAAATATATTGGTGTTGTAGTTGACTGTCACCTTAAATGGCACCAGCAAATTGACTCTGTCGTGGCACGCCTGAGAAATCTTTTATATATTTTCAAGAAACTTAGAGGCTCAGCGGATGTTAAGACTTTAATAAACATATATTTTGCACTTGCTCAGTCAGTGTTAGGTTATTGCCTGACGGTCTGGGGTGGTGCGCACAAAACAACAATTTTGCGGATTGAGAGAGCTCAAAGAGCAGTTTTGAAGGTCCTTTTGAGGAAACCAATCCGCTTTCTTACGACATCACTTTACTCTCTGCCAGGTCCTGACTGTCAGACAGTTGTTCATTTCTCAAGCAGTACTCCGTAAGCATGCCCAGCTGAATTATGAACCAGTTAGATCTAGCAGTAGGTAGACGCCGTTCTGATAGAGTCTATGATGTAAAGCCTCGCGCAACTGTAGCAGCGCGTCGTCATTTTACCCACATGAGCTCAAAACTATACAATAGAATAAATAAAAATATCTACATCTTCTATTCTCTTACCAGAATGCAAGAAAAAACTCAACATTTTATTAAATTCTCTTAATTATGATGCTACAGAAAAACTTGTGGAAATTTAACATCTCGGAAAACACACCGACACAACACACCCTCACCCTCTCTTACTCAACATTAGGTACTCACACACACGGCACTTATCTCAAAATGTATTATTTTATAAGTTTCTTTACTTTAAAACATTTATTGAAATACCTTTGTTATGTATTCGTCTTGGAACAACCTACCCTCCACTAGGAGTCGGGCGTAGGTAGCTGCGCCACAGTTTTAACTATTGCAGCTATATTCGTTTAACATTTTTGTATCTGTATGTATTTTGTTTTTGTTCCCAATAATCGATTTTTATTATTATATTATTATTTCATACAAACTTCTTTTTCTCTAATAACATTTAGTATACTTACCTAACGTTCATTTCATGTGATTTTCAATTTGTATAGTGCTCTTTTTTACCCGACTACGGCAAAGCCAAAAGGAAGGGTTATGATTTTAGCAGTCTATGTATGTATGTATGTATGTTTGTTTGTTTTTACGTGTGTTCCACCGTAGCGCCTAAACTACTAAACCGATTTTGACGAATTCGGTATCAATAGATTCGTAATAATGGTCCGGGTGACATAGGCTATATAATTTTTCCCTAAATTTAATTTGGTGGACTTTACACGTAAATTTCTAACCTCGAAAAAAATTAAAATGGTATGATCATGACATGTTTGGTATCAAAAGAAAGGTCTTGACGAGCACATTACAAATATGTATATAATATTATATTATCAAAGTAAACAAAAATGTTTAAATCGTTAAAAACAAGCAAAAGTGAGACTGCGCTACGTAGTATCGCAAGATGTTACCAACGTGCAGTTAATCAAATCTCAATAAGAAGTACCGATTTGTAATTCCACTCTTATGAAGAAAAAGAAGTACAACGAAATATTTATATTTTGGATTACTTCGAAGCTCGATATCGATATAATATGCTGTTGGCGTCGAAATAAATCGCTCTATGGTTTCGTCCAAAGCACTATGCACTGCTATTGGAATTTAAAATAGGTTAATTACTGAACTGTTGTATTACTCTACTCTTATTTACGTTTATCAAGTGTAAAAACGGAAAAGTATAAAATAAAAAAATAAAGTTTAAAAAACTGTAACCCGACTACGGGAAAATAAAAATGATCTAAAAAGCAAATATTTCAGACAGAAATCAAGACATAGGTACAAAAATGGTCAAGGTAAAGCCGTCGTCGCATGCCATTATAATTTTGTAGGTGTTCTTGGCACCAACATGGGACACAGGCATGCGACGACGGCTTTACCTTGACCATTTTTGTACCTGTGTCTTGATTTCTGTCTGAAATATTTGCTTGTTTCGTACTTTTTAGATCATTTTTATTTTCCCGTAGTCGGGTTACAGTTTTTTAAACTTTTTTTTTTGTAACGTTCAGTTCATCTAATTTTCACATTTACTCATTTTCAGCCAAAATTCTGTAATGAATAAGCAAATATCAGGAAACATCATACTTACTGTTATAAACTCGTCTAACCCAAATGATTCACCAACTATAGAGGGATTCTGGCGCTCGACGGCCGCTGCCAGCTGCCGCGGCATGCTCGACTTCGCGCGTTAATGGTCACTGTTCTAACCTGACGACGTTTCTATATTTTATTAAACGTTACTTACATATTTTGAACATTATAGTAACTGAATATTACACTAATTGAATATTAATTCAAATGTGTATTATAGAAAATGTTCATTATACAATATAAAATTAGGTAAAATGAAATGATATCATTAATCAATTATATCATTTCATCATTATATTTAAAAAAAGTATATTAAATGAAATTAGGTCATATGATCATTAGAACTTCTGCTATTATTTCAAACGTTACACAACCCATTTAGAAGACGTTAGCGCACTCACTCTACGAATGCTATGTGCGCCTGTCATTGTGAGCAATACGTACAGTAGCGATATAGTTTTGTAGTGTGCGTGCCTGGTTACTTAACTCTTTTGGCCTGTGTACCTAGATTAATAGGACAAAAAATAAACATGATTACATTTAAAATACTTAAAATATCATCCAATATTCATAATAAATTGCTGATTAATGCAGAATGCTATTGCCATTTAAAAAACCGGCCAAGTGTATGTCGAACCACGCACAATGAAGGGTTCCGTAGGTGGGATGAATTTACCCCAAGCACAAACTTAACATTAGTTGGATAACAAGTTCTCCCATACACTCCGTATGGAAGAACATGCTTTTCAACTGCAAATTTAAGTTGGTCGATTATTACTCGTTAACTTGTAGAGCCTACTTAGATGTGATAGTTTTTCTTTTAATTTCGTTATATACTTATACTAAGTACTGCTGCGAATTTTTCCACATAATCATCAAGAACCAAGCATTGAGCTGGGGGGATACTTGACTCTAACAAAAATTTGCACTTTAAAACTTAATATTTCGCAAACGGATCCCTGAATCCAAAAATGGTTTTAATAAACTCACAATTTTATGAACGACCTTTTCCATTTCCAATGACATCCCACACAATAGGACAGACGAGAAAAAAAACATCCCCACTTTACGTGTAGAGTTCATGTATTTTACCACTTTGTAGGCGTGACTAATATATTACCCATGCCAAACTACAGCTTTCTAGTAGCACTTAGCCGCGGATAGACGGACATGGCGAAACTTAAGGGTTCCTTATTGATTACGGAACCCTAAAAAGATGTATTGAAATAATGACAACTTGACAGATGACAACGCTGCGCATTTGTAGATTATTTGTTCGTCTGAATTTTTGGGAAATCCGGGATGCTGTGATTAAGTAAGCTACCTGGTGATTGTATCTTTATATGCGTACAATCTATACAACCCAGGACGTTAGGGAAACGGGCAATTTTGTAATATTCCTCCTTCACTCTTTGGCGGGCGCTGCCACAGAGAAGTTAAAATAAATTGTTTTTTTTTTTTTAATAAGTGGATACTATAAGAATGGCGCGCCCCGCGCGTTCCATTACAAAATAAATATTGATTGAAACTCCTTGGTGATAACTTCTTGGTTTTGCCCTATGTATATCGTATTGGTAAAAAAATGTTTTATAGCATTATTTTGTTAGAGAAAAAGTGTTATAATATGCTTCTATTTTTAAATTTCAGTATTGTTTTTATAAAGTAGTAGGTATGTCAATTTAAACTCGTTTTGAAGTTTAAAATTAGAATATTACGCTATGAGAGTAGATAAAATATAATTTTTTCTGTCACGATACAGGGCTAATCCAAGAAATTAATATCACCAAGAAGTTTCCATAAATTTTTGTAATGGGACTTTTAAGCGGGGGACAGCAGCACCCGCTGTAGCGCATGTGCGGTGATGTGCTGCTGCAGGCGACATTCATTTGTTTTGTAATACTTACGGAATTTCGTGAGATTTTTAAATTTATTCTTGATCTTTAATTTCGTACCTATTAGTTTCAATCCCAATGTATGAGAGTAGATAGTGTATGAAACTGCACATAACTAGGTATTATAACACTCGTGTGATACTATTAAAAACCTCGCCTACGGCTCTGTTTTTAAACACACTCATGTTTTAATACGGGGTCATTATGCAAGTTTCATAAACTACTATTATGATTGTTAATGTAGGGGAGAGTGGTACCTACAAAATGATCCCCTAAGGGAAAATAGATAAAAGTACCTAGACAATGAATTTTGTGAAAGTGATAAGTTTTCTGTAAGGCTAGTTTATCAGCCTATACCAGGTAAGGTATAGGCCGTATTAGTACAAGTAGAATGCCACAGTATACGGCCTTGTTATTAGAATACAATTCTAATAACAACATCTGTATAGGTAGGTACATATACCTACATTTGCTCGCTTTGTACACCTTTTTTTTTGGTTGGGAAATTATCAAATAACTTCTCCCGCTCTGGGTGGAGCGGGAGGGCGTGTCACTCTACTAAAACCCACCCGTGTTCCTTCGGTTGCCCTGCTGCCGGGGACCACGATTTCCCTTTCGGCCCATATTCGCAGCCCCGGCAGGCATTTTGTACACCTGGATGTCTAAACTAATACCTGGGGTTAGGGTAATATGATCCATGGGATAATTTAACCTCGATGTTAAAGTAAGGTAAAATTAAAAATTACATTTCAAGTAATTGGGGTTTATTTTATTTTACTTACCAAAAATTTTAACCTTACAAGTACAAACACTTGGTTAAAAAACTGAACTACCTATGTTTCTAATAATTGAATATATTCAATAACAAAATAATATTTCTTTTTTCTCCTCAACACTTTGGCACCTCCAAGGTTCTTTCCGTTAGCTCGTTTTTTTAAGGCCATAATCGGCGCAGAATCGCTTGCTGGCAGTTTTATACGGCATGCCACGTTTCACAGCATCTTACTAATGCCATGTAGATTTCGCTCCAATATTAGCGCGTAGTTTTTCTTACATTCTAATTATTCCGCGCCAATGGTCCTGAAATAAAAGATAATTAGATAAGTTACCTCTGATCTAATTTTGATCTACTTTCTGTTCAATAAAAACGAACTACAAAAATACTGCATTTTAAACCAATAATCATAACAAATAATGTGATCGTTTACCCCAAATGCTTAACTATAAAAAAACATCTAATCATAATTTCATGGTATTCATTTACAACAATCGATCATTGCTGATTATATTGTTAAATAACATTGGAAACTAACGCAAACCTACCTATTACATTATAATTACAACCTAAACAACGTCATATTAAAATATTGCTTACCTTACATTAAACGACAATATTTTTATTTTGTTTCAATAAAATGTTCCGTAATGCTGACACCACCATGACACTTTGTCGGAATGCTGAAACCACTGGCGAACACTATTTTCAGTCAAAAAACTAGATGGCGCTACTAAATTCGGTAAAACACTAGGTAAGCACCTAATCGTTTTTCCCCGAGGGATCGTTTTGTACCACTCTCCCCTACTAAATAATTTACATAGGTGCTTAGTAAGAAATCCTCAAAAAATATAACTTTACCTTTATATCTACCTGTGAGCCGCGGGCCGCGGAACGGGTATAACCAGTAGTCTTAATGATGTACGCACAGCTCACCGTCGCCCGCTGTCGCCGCCACCGAGCCGCGCGCCTTCGCCTCGCCCGGGGGCGGCGTCTGCGTGGGCTTCACGCCTATGGAGTTGCGGGACGACGAGGAGGAACTCCAGCCAGAGTTAGACGACGACGCCTACGAGTTCGACCCGGACCAGCCGGCTGCTGAGCGCCGCGACGAAATGCGCGCGCGGGGCCCGTTTCGCTACAGCCCGCCCGCGCTGGAACGACCTGCCTCGCTGGCCGTGCAGCCCCCGGCCGAGCCCGCGGACGTGCCGGCCGCTGGCATGCCGTCCGGCGGCTCCGCTGCGCGGTGTGCCGCTGGAAACATCTCCTACGCGCAGTGTGTCGCCGGCATGCCGCGCGGCAGCGTATCCTACGCGCAGTGTGCCGCCGGCATGCCATCCAGTAGCGCTGCCGGCGTGCAGTCTGCCCCCGGCAGCGGCTCCGGCGTGCAGTCCGCCGTCGGCACTCCATCCAGTTCCGGCGGCCGTCGCGATTCGCAGCTTACAAACAAAGGGTACTTCGATATTAAATATTTCCACAATAGGCTGTGGTAATTTACCACAGCCTATTATCTAATACATTTATTTACTTACTTATCTAATTATATACTTATCTTATTTTATTTGCTTAAGTATATGTAACACTGGTTAGTAGGGCATGCATTAAAATTTCATGACACAATATTAAAGGAGTGATAGACGTACGAGCAAGTACGCGTACTTATGGCTCGGCGACCTTTCTCGCCCGTGTGTCATACTAAGTACGCGTACTTTAAAATCGCTGAGTAAGTTCGTCGGCGATCCAACAGATTTGAAAGTTTGCTCGTAGCCCGCCGTGGTTCGTAGTTTCGTACGAACAAAATGGAGGCTCGTGACTCGCGGCGATGACAGCATCCCCGCGAGTCACGAGCCTCCATTTTGTTTCGACATTCGTGTAATGTTTGTTTAGTTTGGTTCAGAAAATTCGACAACATCGCGATACAGTGTGGTGTGAGCAAGCTTCACGTGTGTCACCGACGGCGAGCCGAGTAAGTTCGTGAACCTTAAATCCGCATACTTTAAGTTCGCAGTCTATCACCCACTTTAAGACGTGTATGTACCCTGTAAGGGCACTGCAAATTTTCTATTTCAAATGATTAAATTACTTACTTACATAATTTATATAAGTATTTATTCTAATTATTACAATTCATATCACTAAACGATCATTTTATTACTTTATCACATTATATTTTCAAATAAATCATTATTATCAATTATTTGCGCCATCTCGCCTAGTTGCGCTCGATGTGCCATCTAGCAGCGCTACATGCAGCGGCATTTAACATTTTTTTTATTTACAAAATTATTGGTGTATAAGACAACATCGCGGATAAATCAATTATCTGCACTTTTAGATAGAGGCAAGTAACGACTGGAAGTGCTATAATAGGTAAGTACACTAAAATATAATAGGTACTTACCTACTTATACAGGCTGACTTGTAATTTGACGTACCTATTCCTTCTAGGACGTGACAGTGTGACCCATTTGCAACAATTAAGCACCCCACATAGCCTAGGCGAAAATTCATGGGATTCGAGCCAATTTTAAAATATATTTTAAAATTTCGCTTATTCAAGGTAAGGACAGCTGACAGCTGTCGCAGAGATCAAGCTATCTTTTATGAAGTATAAAATTACATCAAGCGCTGATTAATTTGACAGGACTAAACTAAAATTTATCATCTGTCCTTTTCCTAATGAAATAGAAAGAAAAAGATGCACTGAACTTAAATTTAGTTTAGTTTGTGAACAAGGGAATCGGCACCATTATTTCTCAAAAACACAAATAGCCTAAAAACTCTAAACAAACATTTTGACAGGAGAAAATCATTTCATTTAAATCATTTTCATTTTGAGGAGAGAATCTTGACTTAAGGTTTATTTATTTATTTTCCAATATTTAATTATTTACATATTATTAGGCTCTTCAACAATGAGTAGGTACACTATTACTTTACAATTTGTACATTGCAAACTCAAGTCTAAGCGCCTCATTACTGAAAGAAAAGCATGCTGCACTACGTTACGCGCAGATAAAACACAATTAAAACAAGTAATACCTACATAGTTTAGATAACAGTAAAAATAAATTTTTATAAGTAAGCTAAATTGATAACAATAAATTACAGTGATTAAATTAAATCAGATTCGATTTAATTTATAACATGATTAAGTTAAAATTTGATTTTAGACTAGAGAAACCCAATAAATGGCAAACGCGGCTTTTTTAGAGAAGTTATTGATGAGTGAGAGGTCAATGTCGGCAAGGTTGCACTAGCCGACGCGCGACGGCTCGAACTCGTTGGTGGGCTGGCTAATGTGCATGCTATTTAGTATAGTTGTTCATTTATTTAATATTATGTATTTATCTAGTTTTTATTTATTTATTTACTAGCGGACCCGACAGACGTTGTCCTTCCGAACAGCGCCCCCGGACTGTATTTTCGAACCATCCAGGGACCCATTCAAAATGTCATCCAAATCGGTCCAGCCGTTTAGGAGGAGTTAAGTGACAAACACATTTACAGAAGAATTATATACATATATAAAAGATTTATTTAGTGAAATACACGATGATTTATAACGAAAACGAGCGCGTAAAATTTCATGAACAGACCTTTGGGCGTATAGATAAGTATTATGGAAAAATTACTGGATATATCTACTCAAAATAAAATTATTTGAACTTTTGAACAAATTATCTATTTTGGTTTTGTTTCTATTTTGCCATTTTCAAACTGCATAAGTTATTTATTTACTCCCAAAGATGAGCTTAAATTAGTGTTGAAATGTGGAAGTTTCGACGCTGATAACTTCCAAACCAATATTTTTTTCCGATATTGCTTCAATACAGAGCTAGATATACATTTTTAGCTTTGAATGTACACCGTCAAGCAGACGAGTAACATACCTACTACGTTTGTATGGCTGAATGACCGACTAGCGTGACGTTTTTTAAGTCTTTAAAGTAACTAATACCATTAGGCGTAGAAATACGTTCAGCGTCAAAGACAATTTTCAAAAGCACAAGCCGAGAAGTTCTTCACTAACTCAAGATTTAGAATCGTCCCGCGAAATAATCAAGAAGTTAAATGAAACTGTCAATTAATTAATTATTTTCGAAGTTTTCAAAACATTGTTCAGTTCATTACATATAATTTTCTTATTATTTTTTAGGGTTCCGTTTCTTCCTTTTGAGGTACGGAACACTAAAAACAACAAAAAATTATAGGATCATTTCGTTGTCCGCCTGTCAGTCTGTCAAGACCCTTTTTCTCAGGAACGCGTGGAGGTATCAACTTGAAAATATCAAACTAGCTGACCCGGTAAACGTTGTTTTGCCATATAAATGTTTGGGGTGGACCACCCTTGTCACTTGGGGTATAAAAAATAGATTACGACCGATTCTTAGACCTACCGAATATACATATAAAATTGAGAACGTACTACCGGGCTTACATACCTAATAAGTAAAAGACATTGACTCCTACCGCTGCGCCCGAGTTGCCGACAACCATAATTATTTTGGTACGCGTAATTTTGAATCTGTGATATCTTTTAAACTCATCATTTAAATAATATGATGTCAAGGCATATTTTAATCTAAATGAAATGCCTAAATTAAATAACTTCATTGGATAAGGGTTAAGTATGTATTTAATACCGGTCAAAATAGCTTCGGAAATAACAATAAAAAATTATCAAATTCTGAAAGATAATCATGGTTACTGTGGGTCATCCTTATAAGATAGACATGCCATCGCGGATTTTTTTGTTGAACTTTTTAAGATGTACAAACCTGTAGAACATAAATTTTATGTATCTCTCACGGTTTACGCGGCGCACACCAGTAAAGCTCCCACTTGGCTTAATTTTTTCGACATCTTCAACAATAACCGTTAGATTTCGGCTAATTTACACAAAACCTTAAATCAAATCAAATCAAATGTTTATTTGCCAGAAATACATTAAATTAGAGATGTCTTTAAGTACCTTCCAGAGTCTTTACGAATCATTTTTTGATTTTTCGACCTCAGATTTCTCATAAGCACGTTTTACTTTCTTTAAAATAACATTACAGAAATTTCTGTACCGCGTATATGTAAGTTTTAGTACTTCATTATCTGGTGATGATTTAAATTTTTGTGTAGCCTGTCCCTATTTCTCATGCACCTTAACAATCCAGCGTGCATTTTAACGCAACTTTGGGAGTAAATAAGTAATAAAAGAAGTATAAAATCTCCAAAAAAAGCTCGTTCCGACAAAGTTCAATTGTCGAAGATTATAATTATAATAAACTTTATTCGTAATTGATTTATGCAGTAGTTTTTTCATAAAACTCCACCTTCCAAAGGACTTTTCGTAATTTTTTACGCGCTCGTTTTACTAAAATCGTTCTGAACGGTGTTTGTGTGCGTGCGAACTAGAGTTCGCACGCACACAAACTTCTAACTTCTAACTGCTCATCACTGATACTATCTCTGTCGGACACGATGCCAGGTGAGATAGCGTGACCAAGCCCACCAATGAGTTCGAGCCCGCGACTAGTTCAACCTTAAGTGGAATTACAAATTAAACTCATATCTACTATTAACTACTTATAAAATGAATATTATCCACTTAACGGCGAATACACACAGAAAATCTCAAAATATTACAACTTTCACTTTTTTCATTTATGGTTCATTTACATAATATTTGTTAGATCAAAAATAAGTACATTGGTGCCTGTTCTCTTGTACAGACGCCAGCACATCAAGCTACTACAATCTGTCAAATTTATTTAATAGATTTTCAACTTTATTGCTGGAGTTTAAGGTTCAAAGTTGATTGGGAAAATTTGACAGTTTCGGGTAGCTTGACGAGCTGTCGTCTGTACACTGAACTAAACTATATAATTTTGACACATCTAAATCGAATTTGACAATCGCGACTCCACACGTGAATCTTTTTAGAGCCCGGAGCGGGGAGCGCGCAGGAGGGGCAGCCTCGACGTGTTTTATATGGAATTTTTAATTTTTTGTATAGAAAATAAGAAAAATTATTACCTTTAGAAAAATTATAAGAAAAATTATTACATGTAGAGTGTTAGGGGTTTAATGATTTCATAAAGGGGTCGAAATTTTCATTATTATTGCGATTGGACACACCGTATTCGAGATAAAGCAAAAGAAAAAAGATTCAGTAAGTACTGTTTTTGCATCTGAAGTCGAGGTGTTGGTGTGAATTTAAAGTCAGTGGCGGGGCAAGATTAAAAATTGATGTGGGCGAGGTAAATTTCGCAAAGCCCTCTAGTGGCGCAAGAAGATAAAAAAAAAAAAAATTGCGGTTCTGTAAAAACCATTTTTCTATTCAGGGATCCGTTTGCGTAATATTAAGCTTTAAAACACGTTCAGTGCCTGGAGGGCTCGTGATTTATTTATTTATTATGGGACAATAAACAGCTACAATATAAAATGTTTACAAATAATAATATAGGCTCATAAGTAGTATTAACAATATTGCAGCCCACTACATTATCCGCATGTTAACAAAATTAAGATAAGGTAAAAAAGTGCCACTAGATTAGCATTACTCAGATATTTAAAATAATTGATTATTAAAATACAATACAATTAATTAATTATTAAAAAAAAATTAAATAAAAATAAATAAATTTTGGATACAATTTTAAAAATAATAATTGGGTTAATTCCTTATTGTTACAAATAAGAATTGAGATTATTGAAAAATTTTAAGAATAAAGGAATCGAAATAATTAAAACGGTTAAATAAATTAAATTAAATTTAGAATACTTAATACTCACACCATTTCACATCATTAGATAAAATTTTAAAAACATTGGACTTAAATTTCGATTTGGAACATACAAAAATATCAATATCAATGAAGTTACGATTATAAGATTCCACTATACGACGAACAGGGCAACGCAATCCTGAATTAGTCCGACAGGTATTTACAGCGAACAATGTACCTGCACGGACACTACGCTTATTTACAGTGCGGGGCACTACATAGCATAACTTACTGGTGAGATCAATGGAATCGAAGTGATTATGAACAATACCGTGTAGTATGTTGGCTTCTAGAAACTTACGTCTAGACTCTAATGTTAACATATTATATTTACTTAGTAATTGTGAATACGACAAACACCTTTTATAGCACCTATAGTACATGGCGCGAAGAAATTTACGCTGAACCTTCTCGATCATATCCATATATTTCTTATAAAACGGGTTCCAGATTGGGACCGCATATTCGAGCTGTGAACGTACAAGCGTCTTGTATAAGTAAAGATAGGTGGAGGGCCGTTTAAACTCAGTAGATGATCTCATGACAAAACCATACATCCTAAATGAATTATTAACAATTCTTTCTACGTGTTGATTAAGCGATAACTTATTGTCCAGTAGAACACCAAGATCTCTTACAATAGAGGTGTTACCTAGCAAGGCATCATTTAGCTTATACTTAAAATTTATGGTAAATCTGTTTTTTGTGAAATTTATATAGTGGCATTTGGAGACGCTTAAGTGTAGTTTGTTGTCAAGACAGTATGCTGAGAGTCTATCTAAGTCTTCTTGAAACCTTAAACAGTCTTCTATAGTAGAAATAGTTTTAAAGGCTTTCAAATCATCAGCATACATAAGAAATTTAGTACCTAAGAAGCATCTCCCAATGTCATTTATATATATATTACTCGTGTCAATATATTTATCGTTTTAGGACGAGTAAAATTTTTTCGACGCTTTCACGGCTATTATGTAATGCATAAACCTTCGAGGTGCGAGGCCCCTCGGACCGCGTGGCCGTAGGCGGTGGCCCACGTCGCCCACGCCTTACGCCGCCTCTGTTTAAAGTTCATGCCAATTTTATTCCACACGTTTTTAGTTGCGATTAAAAATAGTCAGATTTAGTTGGAAAATTTAAATTTTAGGTGAAAAACGTCAAATCAGAATAGCAAAATAGCAATTGCTGCGCGCGCGTAACGCGTTGTATTCCGGCAAGCGCGGCGATTGGTTCTCGGCAGGACAGATAATAAATGGTACTTAATTGGTTCGCGAGCCTACTACAGTGCGTGATGCGTGGACGATGTGAAAGGATAAGTCATAATAAAAATAATTGTATTTTTGCACTATCCGTATTAGTTGGATTAATTAGTTGTAATATAACTAAACGATTGTTGAATATACTTATTTAAACTAGTGTTTTTTTAGTTAAAATGTTTCTTAATGTGTAGTTTTGTATCGTAAACAAATCTAAAATTAAGAAGTATTTAAATCAGTTTACCTACGAATAATAAAGTGATTGGTCGCGTCAATGTCCGACCACAAGGGCAATTCCCGTAATTTTTAAGAACGTTCGCATTTTAATCTCATTTACAATCTATCAAAGATACAATCAATTTAACAACATTTTTGACAAGTTTGACAGATTGCAACTTGAATGTGAACGTTTTTTAAGTACGAGAATTGGCCTTCTGGAGATGCGTGGATGGTGTTATGAAATACAAATAAGCTTGTTTACGTGTTTACTTTTTACCCAACTGCCCCAGAAAAAGGGTAATGTTTTTTAAGAGTATGTATGTATGTCTGTTTTTTTGGCACGGTCTGTATGTTGAATTTTAGCATATGAGGTGTCGTTAGATTCGTCTTAATTCGTCTTTTCTTTAATAGATTTAGCTTTCCGTTATTACAACCACCGGTTAAGCAGCTTGTCGCCAGCCACCGGTGGCTGTGGTCGGTGGCTCGTTTGCGCGGAGCCTGACGTGTAAGCTGCATAATCTAGTGTTTACGCTAGACATCCAATCAAATTCGTTTCGTTCTAAACGAACCGCAGTTACCCATTTTTTTCGCTGTGTTTAATTTTTCGGACATCTATGACATTAAATTTATTATACTAATAATGCATATTATCATTTTTACTTTAAACTAAAAACAAAAAAAAAAAATTTACGAGTCAATTTATTTTTATATTATTTTATTGTTGACATTATCTACTCATTACAATGTTTTTGTTATGAGTTGTATTGCAATTTGTGGTTAGCTAGCGACCTCGACAATTGATCATATTATTTTTTGCCTGAGCAACCGGCAGCAAGTTGCCTCCTTCTCTCAAATATGGCGAGGGGGGTAGTGGCTGATCTTTGCGTTATGCTCGTGAACGGGTGCTGCTTGTGGTGACTGGTCGTCTTGCTGATCATGGGTTTGTTATTGTTACTAGTAATTATCTGTTCATTAATTTTACCTCGATGGTCCTAGTTTATCATTTATAACTTCCAATTACAGTTTTATGTAAGCGGGCACGCCCTTTATACCTGGAGGCTTTTATATAGACATTTAGTTCTGTTTACGTTTATTTTTTTATTTTGCTTGAGTATAGTTCTCGACATTTTTGGTTGGTATCTTGGCGTGTGCTAACTGACATATGGCTAATAATTTATCATTTCAATTATGTTTTGTATTGCATAATGTAAGTTATTTTGCATACTATTGTATAGAATCATATTTTTTTCTAACTTGAACAGTCAGCTGTGCTGCTGGGGAGTTTGTTGCGCCACTTCTTCTTCCCAGCTAAAGGCACTAGGACGTGGTGAAGGGTGGGCGATTTTGGGGGACTGTCTTATGTAATTTTGACGTTCGAAAAGTGCTGATTCTCAGCCTAGTTTGAATAAATGACTTTTGAATTTTGAATTTTTGTGAGTCAACGTTATCGTGTTGCAAATGGGTCACACTATCATGTCCTAGAAGGAATACGGCAAATTACAAGTCACCCTGCATCTTCGATCAACAATGTTGCTATTGTTGATCGAAGCCCTGCGTACCTTAGGTAGGTACCGATGTTTTTGGATTATCTCTGTGTATTTATTTCAACGTTAAAACTATCTCATAACCTTAAATTAGAGGTTATCTCTTCAAGGCGAGCTTTACTCGACATAAATACATTTGAAAGGATCTTTCTTTATCCTAAGAGTGCGCGCGCTTCCGCGTCATCTTAGCTTACTTTTTATTTATTAATAAACTATATTTAATCCCCCTCCGTTGTTTTTTTATAATGCCTACTTTACAATCTATTCACGCAGCGCAGCTAGGATCAACAGAGATCCCGTAGGTATGCCAGATCGGAGTAAATTATTAATCTTACAATACAGGGTGTAAGGGACAGCCCTCCGCAGACTGATGGGGTGAATTCAGTATATCATACTAAGATGACTGGTACCTACATGAAATTATTTCAGGAACGTTATGGGAATCCAATTAACCTGATTTGTTTTATTACCTAACACGCAATTTATCGCTATCGTGGCAAAACGCACGTAGCGAACGGCAGCGCAGAGAGCTTTCGCACGCCTTCCCCGCCACCCCGCGACGGGGAGAGCGGCTGCGCTCCCGCGGCGCCCTAGCGCCGCGTAAGTTTAAACCGCGAAGTGGCCTTCCGGCGCCTTCCTGATTGTGAACTACATTTTCTAGCACGCGTTGATAGGCATTGGTATTCGGGAGTCTGATGGATACCGACGATAAGTAAGTACCTTGACGATACTTATAAATGTAAGTTCTGAGCGCTTCCCTATCGTTTTCCCGAGCTTCCCCGTAGCACATTATCATTTTACCATACTCACAAGCACTAAATGTAGCCATTTCTCACATACAAAAAACACAACAACAAAAATAAATCCAAAAATAACGTAACTTCACAACGCGTCTGCGCGAGCGATCCGCACCGACATACGCTCACGGCACACACAACAGCGACACTGTGGCTGACTGCGACACAAACCAACTGCTGTTGGGAGGGGACCACCCCTCCCGCCGCACCGCATACCTACAGATGTTTTATCTCACGAAAGCGGGTGAGACCCATACTTGTGTGTGTAAGTGTGCATGCACCTGTCTTTACGTGCGTAAGCTCGGGAGTCGGGAGTACCCACCCAGTCATGGCCGAGTCACCGGCCGAGTCAGTAGTGTTTCTTGGTTCTCGCCAAAATTATTTATCGAATACCGTCAGCATGGAAGGTACCGAAGAAACGGATAAAAGTTGTTCGCAGTGAGGTAAGGCAAATTAATATTCATGATTGGTGTTGTTATGTGTAATGAATTAATGTATTAGTTAGTTTAATAAGAACATGTTAAACGAGATTTTAATAATGTATTGTTTATTTTAGGCTCGTCAAATGATTGCAAATATTTATAATTTTCTCAAAGAAGAATATGAATTCACGGAACTTCGAAAACCAAATTGTGATTTATCACATTTGCGTAATATTACAAAACGCACTGCAGCAGCGACGGGGGTAAGTGAAAGAACAGTGTAAAAAATATTAAAAGAAGGAAGAGATGTTGCAAATACATCTTCGAATTTTTTTTCACCCATGAAAAACCGAAGAAAGAGAAAAAATAAACTAGACATTGATGGATTTACAGCTGACGTTGTACGGAGCACAATACAAACTTTTCATATCGTACAAAAAGAAATTCTAACATTGGCAAAACTAAGGTCAGTCTTTAATGAAACAATTGGTTTCAATGGATGTCTCGCAACAGTCGCAACGCGACTTAAGGTGAGCGATGCGGCGAGTTCGTACAACTCTAGCTAGGCACAAATTGAACAGCTGATTTCACGCGTCGTCGTTCGTTAGAGAATATAATAATAATAATAATAACCCCCACCGCCGTATCTCTACGTTGACGTCGTGGTGGGGCTTGCGCGCTCCGAACTTTCGGCCTGTGCCGGTAGAGTTTACTTTGCTGGAACAGGTCGGGATGAGGAGCCAGACCAAGAGAGATACAAAAACCCGCAGGGCAGCATGTGGCGAGCTGTTGGGCAGTAGCGACCCCACGGACCCAATCTCCCGGGAGAAGTCTTGTTCCTCACCTCTGGCTTGCCTTTATTGGCCGGCTGGAGTGAACACTGATGAAGAACGGCGTTCCCGCCTCATTCTTGCTTTAATTGGCCGGCTTGAGTGGAGATTCGCAAGAGCAAACGTGCTCAGAGGAAGGAAGTATTCCAGTAAGTGCTCGTAGGGATCTTGACCATCTTCCGGGCTCTGGGATTGTTCTGAAAGCCGTGGAATACCTCTCCACTCCTCAAGCACCTCAGGACATGTTGCCCCCTTGTTGCTACGTCACTATGTGCTAGCCACCGTTTCTGGGGGCCCATTATTGAGTGTGCAAGTCACCCCTTGCCAATTTATCCGTGTAAATATAAAACATTGATCAGGCAGGGGCTATAGTCCTACCATAGTTACAGGTAACCAGTCCACTTTAGCTACCAAAACCCATAGTCCAATGTTTTGTTTCCATGTACTGCAATAGTCCTACACCAACCGGGGGTTGTTCTTTGGTGCACTTGCATAGTGCATACAGGGATAATCGTCGGTTGGTGCCTCATTTCTTTAAAAGCGTCTAACGGGCCTCTACGAGTTGGCTTTGGCCCCTCGTACGCCTTCCAAAGGACCGGGATCCATGGTCCCGAGAAATGTCAAAGACGAATAAATAATAATAATAACCCCACCGCCGTATCTCCACGTTGACGTCGTGGTGGGGCTTGTGTGCTCCAAACTTTAGGTCTATGCCGGTAGAGTATACTTTGCCGAGATAGATCTAGGGTGAGAAGCCAGACCAAGAGAGATACAATCCAAGCCAAGGTCGCACATGCCGAGGGCTTCATGGCTAGGGGAGAGCACTAGTCGTTAATGTGCCAACTCTGGATAATAGGGGACCTCCAGTTTTATTTACCCTTACTACAGTGAACGCAGGGCTCTGCTGTAGTCGACTTTTTAAGTCCCTAGCTACTCGTGGGAACAACATGAATACTCGATCTAAAACAAAAAAACTTCTTCAGGCGAATCTGCCTCAGATGAATGACGAAACTTCACAATCCTCTTCATCATCTCCCTCAACTCTTTTTCAATCAATTCCATCATCATCACAATCTTTCCGCGTCACTCCGACGCCATCAACATCATCTATCAGTAAACAGTCAGCGGATGTTGTACAGGAGACAAATTTTGTCGATGATACTGTACCCACCGCAACAACTGCAACAACTTGTAGGAAATGGAGCATTGAAATGAATAAATTCATCCTACGCACTTATCTTCACCTTACTAGTATGGATACAGACAAAAATGCCTACCTTCCATCTCTCCACACAAAGTTTCTAGAAAAATACCCGGCTATGCAAGTAAGCCGACAAAGAATAGGTGATCAGCGTCAAGCCATAGTTCAAAAGAAATTACTACCACAGGACACAATAGATCAGATTTATGAGGAAGTAAGAGCTGAATTACAAATGGCACACACTCAAATACAGCAACACTCTACACACTCTCATACACAAACCGGCCAGCGCATGAAATGGACGAACGAATATAATGAAACAATAATGAAAATATATTACACTGCCACAAAATTAGAAACAGATAAAACAGCTTATAGAAAATATTTACTTGAGGAATTCATAAATATTTATCCGGAATTAACACATATAACAGAGCAAAGATTATCCGATCAAGTTAGAGCGATTTTAAATAACAATTATATAAACCCCAACAGATTAGAAGAAATTAAAAACCAGATAGCTGCTGAATTAAGGGAAAACAACACTAATACACAAAATATTGAATACATAAGTATCGATCACTTGAATACACAAACACACAAAGACTACAGAGAACAACCGGATACAAATACTTACATCACTGACACACCTACAAATACGTTCACAACTCATATATCTCTAAACAATAGCACAGATACAGACATATTATCTCAGACATTCGTAAATACAGATGATGGCAATTTCTTGAACGACATACATATTGGTCAATTTGGACCTACGATAACTAACTTTGATGCTGCCCCAGAAATCAACACAGAAATTGAAGCCACATTTCAACAAGCTCAACAAAATTTTATTGACACATCCCCCACTAACAGGCCATATATCCCCAAGCAGAAGACATCTAGAAAGTTTTCTGCCATAGTTACATACATAAATACTGTCATTCTCCCGAAACACGTAAATGCCGACACCGAATTCATCAAATTGCAGGCTATCATTTACTGTGCAGCATGGACGGCAGCTACATGCAACGGTGCTAAAATATTATCAGACTCTACACAAAATGAACGTCGGACATATACACAGCGAAAGCCAAAATGGCAAATCGGATTAGAAAAGAAAATTGAAAATCTAAGAGCAAACATAGGTAGGCTGACTCATTTCATTAACGGTAATAGAAGTCAAAAGTTAATAGCAGCAGTAGAAGAAATAAAGAAAAAATACCAACTACACGCACAACACGAAAACTCAAATACACAAATAGAACACTTTCTGGACACTTTAAAACAAAAATTAAGCGCAGCATCCAGTAGACTTAAAAGATACATAACATGCACGAACCGGAAAGTACAGAACATGAAATTTAATAACAATGAAAAATTATTTTATAGGAACCTGACAACTAATAACAGAGACACCACTAACCAAACGATAGAGACACCTCCATCCGAAACACTAAGGGAATTCTGGGCCAACATTTGGGAAAATCCAGTATACCATAATAATCGCGCAGACTGGGAAAATGAAACAGCACGAGAAATTCCAGAAATGCAATTTGAGTTTATACCTATAGATACATTTATAGACACCATCAAACGTACACACAACTGGAAATCACCTGGCACAGACCACATCCACAACTACTGGTATAAGAAATTCTCTTACATACATCCATTCTTATCCTTTCAACTGTCATTAACGAGACACAATAGAATTTTAATTGTTATCCACCTTAATGAGGCGTCGTAACAGATCATGGGTTATATAACCATTTAAATACATTCATCCAATCACCAAATATACTTCCAACATACCTAACACATGGAGTAACTTACATGATACCTAAAGACATGAATGACACTATAAACCCAGCTAAATACCGGCCAATTACTTGTTTACAAACCTTGTACAAAATTTTAACAGCCTGCGTAAGTGAAGTGATATACGAACATTTAACTAAAAATAACATTCTAGCAGAACAACAAAAGGGATGTCGTAAGAATAGCCAGGGATGTAAAGAGCAACTTACTATTGACGCGATTACTATGAACAGCGCTGTTAAAAACAGGAAGGATATTCACACAATGTTTATTGATTACCAAAAGGCTTTCGATTCAGTTCCGCACAGCTGCTTATTAAACGTCCTAAACCTGTATAAAATTCACCCAACACTGAAACAATTCTTAGAAACTTCTATGCAGAATTGGCAAACCGTTCTTAAAATTAATTCATCCTCCTCGACTGTGGCTACTGAGCCAATCTGTATAAAACGTGGAATTTTTCAAGGAGACGCTCTAAGTCCTCTGTGGTTTTGCATGGCACTCAATCCACTCTCACACTTGCTTGATAAAACAGACGTAGAATTCACCCTGGCAAACAATGACACACAATATATCCTTACACACCTCGTGTACATGGATGACATAAAGTTATACGCAGCTGACAAAAAAGCGCTTTTCCAACTAGCTGACACAACACAACAATTTTCTGACGATATTTGCATGTCGTTCGGAGTAGATAAGTGCAAAATTTTATCAATGTTAAAAGGCAAAATCCAAAATAACAGTTACACACTCGCATCAGGTGAATCGATCGAGCCAATGGATGAACAGAGTACATACAAATACCTTGGTTTTAAACAGTCCAGGCAGATACAACAAAAGATGTCCAAACAAGAACTGAAAAAAAAATTCTCACACCGCCTTAACCTTATCTTAAAAAGCAACCTTAACTCTAGAAACACAGTTAAAGCCATCAACACATTTGCAATACCTATTCTCACATACTCTTTCGGAATTATACGATGGTCAAAGACTGATATCAAAAAACTACAGCGCACTGTCAATACACTCCTAACCAAACATAGAAAACACCATCCAAAATCATGCATACAACGACTTACACTGCCACGCCAAGAAGGAGGAAGAGGATTAATAGACATACACAATCTACACAACTAACAGATACTTTCACTCAGAGCGTACTTCCATAACAAATCAGAACATTCATCACTACACAAACAGGTAACGGAAACAGATAAAAAAACTTACACCACTAAATCTACAAAACATGAACACGCAAATAAATGAACACATTGTAAGTACACAACAAAAAATTGCAGCATGGTCTGCAAAAGCCTTACACGGAAGACACCGAGCCTACCTGAGCCAGCCACACGTCGACAAAGTTAAGTCGAACGAATGGCTCAAACAAGGCGAACTGTTTCCCGAGACCGAGGGTTTTATGCTGGCCATACAGGATCAAATAGTAGCCACTCGTAATTACAGAAAGTACATCATAAAGGACCAACATCAGCCGACTGACTTGTGTCGACATTGCAACACTGCCTCTGAAACCATACAACATATAACAGGAGCTTGTAAATCGCTTGCACAAACTGATTATAAACACCGCCATGATCAAGTCGCTGCAATAATACACCAACAGTTAGCATATAAAAATAAACTCGTTACCGAAATGATATCATATTATAAATATAAACCAGAAATAATATTAGAAAGTAAGGATCACAAAATTTACTGGGACCGAACAATAATAACAGATAAAACTATTCATTACAATAGACCTGACATTACCGTTCACGACAAAATCAATAAAACAGTTTATCTGATAGATATAGCAATACCGAACTCGCATAATATTCAAACCACCATATCCGAAAAGCTCAGTAAGTATCAAGATCTCGCCATAGAAATTAAAACCCAATGGAAAGCACAAACCGTTCATATTGTCCCCGTTGTTCTTTCATCTACTGGTGTAATACCAAAATCTCTCACACAAAGCCTTAACACCCTACAGATGCCTACTCACACACTTTACATGCTCCAAAAAGCCACCATCCTTAACACCTGTCGCATCACCCGAAAGTTCCTGACTTTTTCAACATTGTCATCCACCTTTTCAATCTAAATTTCGCCTTACATACTTGGTCCCGACCCGTGTGTAAGGTTCCTTGACCTCTCTTAAATGAGAAGAAACGAAAAGAACCGAAAATAATAATAATAATAACCCCACCGCCGTATCTCTACGTTGAAGTCGTGGTGGGGCTTGCGCGCTCCGAACTCTCGGCCTGTGCCGGTAGAGTTTACTTTGCTGGAACAGGTCGGGATGAGGAGCCAGACCAAGAGAGATACAAAAACCCGCAGGGCAGCATGTGGCGAGCTGTTGGGCAGTAGCGACCCCACGGACCCAATCTCCCGGGAGAAGTCTTGTTCCTCATCTCTGGCTTGCCTTTATTGGCCGGCTGGAGTGAACACTGATGAGGAACGGCGCTCCCACCTCATTCTTGCCTTAATTGGCCGGCTTGAGTGGAGATTCGCAAGAGCAAAAGTGCTCGGAGGAAGGAAGTATTCCAGTAAGTGCTCGTAGGGATCTTGACCATCTTCCGGGCTCTGGGATTGTTCTGAAAGCCGTGGAATACCTCTCCACTCCTCAAGCACCTCAGGACATGTTGCCCCCTTGTTGCTACGTCACTATGTGCTAGCGACCGTTTCTGGGGGCCCATTATTGAGTGTGCAAGTCACCCCCTGCCATTTTATCCGTGTAAATATAAAACATTGATCAGGCAGGGGCTGTAGTCCTACCATAGTTACAGGTAACCAGTCCACTTTAGCTACCAAAACCCATAGTCCAATGTTTTGTTTCCATGTACTGCAATAGTCCTACACCAACCGGGGGTTGTCCTTTGGTGCACTTGCATAGTGCATACAGGGATAATCGTCGGTTGGTGCCTCATTTCTTTAAAAGCGTCTAACGAGCCTCTACGAGTTGGCTTCGGCCCCTCGTACGCCTTCCAAAGGACCGGGATCCATGGTCCCGAGAATAGTTAAAAACTAAAAATAATAATAATAATAACCCCACCGCCGTATCTCTACGTTGACGTCGTGGTGGGGCTTGCGCGCTCCGAACTTTAGGTCTGTGCCGGTAGAGTTTACTTTGCCGGAACAGGTCTAGGATGAGGAGCCAGACCAAGAGAGATACAAAAACCCGCAGGGCAGCTTGTGGCGAGCTGATGGGCAGTAGCAACCCCACGGACTCTATCTCCCGGGAGAAGTCTTGTTCCTCACCTCTGGCTTGCCTTCATTGGCCGGCTGGAGTGAACACTAACGAGGAACAGAGCTCCCATCTCATTCTTGCCTTAATTGGCTGGCTTGAGTGGAGATTCGCAAGAGCAAACGTGCTTGGAGGAAGGAAGTATTCTAGTAAGTGCTCGTAGGGATCTTGACCATCTTCCGGGCTCTGGGATTGTTCTGAAAGCCGTGGAATACCTCTCCAATCCTCTAGCACCTCAGGACATGTTGCCCCCTTGTCGCTACGACACTTTGTGCTAGCGACCGTTTTCGGGGGCCCATTATTGAGTGTGCAAGTCACCCCCTGCCATTTTATCCGTGTGCATTTAAAACATTGATCAGGCAGGGGCCATAGTCTTTCCATAGTCCTAGATAACCAGTTCACTTTAGCCATCCAAACCCATAACCCAATATCTTTGTTTCCATATCCTGCAATAGTCCTACACCAACCGGGGGTTGTCCTTGGATGCACTTACGTAGTGCGGATAGGGTTAATCATCGGTTGGTGCCTCATTACATTAAAAATGTCCAACGGGCCTCTGCGAGTTGGCTTCGGCCCCTCGTACGCCTTCCAAAGGTCCGAGATCCCAGGGTCCCGAGAATAGTTAAAACCTAAAAATAAATAATAATAATAATATTTATTCAAAAAATTAAAATAATAATATCAACATCCATCGCTGTTTTTATTTTATTTTAGCTGTTTTATTTACATTAATGGAGTACTGCGTCCACAGAATGTAATTTTACATTGAAATAAAGAAATAGTAACTGAAAAAACGATTAAAAAATTTAAAAAATTCTGAGATAATTTTCGGTGGAATGTGATTCAAAATAAGAAGCTGAATGCACCCTGTTAGTTTGCGGAGGGCTGTCCCTTACACCCTGTATACTTACAGTCCCGGTCACTGCCGTCGAGCCACAGTACATTACCATGTATCTACGGCCCTTTATAACAGGCGCCCGAGGGTGTGCCTTACCCCAGCAAGAAAAATCGTTTCTAAGTAGTATGAATTGAGTTCAACGAATAATCGTTTTGGAAAAAAAACGTGCTGGAGTAACGTTGTTCCAGCAAGAAAATTTTAGTCTGCGCCTCTGCGGACACGAAATTAGCGGCGGCCAAGCGATGGCGACAGCGGCGTGGGCACGAAACTGGCGGTAAAAATAAAAACAGTGGCACTCCGGGAGGGCCACGGCTTATTTTAATTTAATTTGTAAATTGTTTAATTTTTTATTACGGACGCTTTTAACGTTCTCCATCGTTCTCACATGTATAATTTCAACATGAATGATGGAACCAATATTTTGTAACCATATTTTGATTTAAAAGAGTGTCCGTGGAGTTTCATGCCCGTTCTTCTCCATAGATTTCCCATTCTTCTACTACGCTTTGGAATGGGTAACTAGCTTCATCTTTCTGACTGACCGACCTCTTGACAATTCAAAAGTGGCTGTAATTGGTTTATTTGTAATAAATGCTTTGAGTTTGAGTGCCGACAAAAGTGAAAACTTGAAAAAAAATCGTTAATGTCTTTTACTCCACGGTGTCGGTAAATTCCGTCACAGTGTCGCGAAATCAATGGTTTAGTCCCATCTCAAAAATGCCCAACGCGCCTAAAGAAGTTTTCACTTCAAAAACAACGCTATTGTATAGGTACTGGGACGAGCGGCAAAATGAAACAAGTTTGTTCCTGTCGCTTGCGCGATATAGTCAACAAACCCAACAAACAAAATTAAAACGTTAGGTAAAAGTACTGGGTTTTATAATCTTATATCACGCCCTTCCCCCTCATGCACATTATAAATGCGCGCGCAGTACTTGATCATTATTTTGCTGCGATATTATTTTAAAACTGCGATATCTCCTAAGATATTCATTGAAATCGAATGATGTGAAGGGCAATTATGTTTTAAATTAAATACTTGTGATGAATAATGTATTTATTTGTATAAGGATTAATATCATGTTTATAAAAACACCTTCGCAAATAATGCATTATTTTAGAACAAATTTGGTTAGCATAAAAAAGATTTATAGTGAGCCAACCCTAAAAGATAGACATAATGCTGTCGCGGACTTTTTTTAGAACTTTTAAAGGGGACCAATTCTGTCATATTAAATTTTTGCGAAACTTTAACCGTTTACGCAGCGTACGCAGCGGAAGCTCTCAAAAGGAAAAATAAAACCCCCGGTTTTGAAACATTATTCATTGATGCTTTGCTCCTATTGGTCTTAGCGTAATGATATATAGCCTGTAGCTTTCCTCAATAAATGGGCTATATAACACTGAAAGAATTTTTTAAATCGGACCAGTAGTTCCTGAGATTAACGCGTTCAAGCAAACAAACAAACTCTTCAGCTTCAGAGAACCACGAACATAAGAAATACTGTATAATGCTTCCTATCCCATTTTCTCTCACATTAAATCTTATGAATTTGTGTCTGTCTCTTTTTACTGTCGCTTTTTCGTTTCATCGACTTTCAAATCACAACGATGCTAAAGAAGTTTTCACTTCAAAAACAACAACACAGTAGGTACATAGCATATGGAAACAGGGTTGTACTACAAAGTTTAAAATTATAGTCAGCTTTTCAGGCTCCTAAACTACATATTATGGGTGCAGACCTGTATCTTAGGAGTAGTATTAGGTATATTATCTGTGGTAGTACTATTGAATCATAGTGTTAAACTTAAAAAATAAAATATTTTTGTTTTAAAATAATTCAAATTTATTTATTTATATCACTTACAACTATTTTTACAGGCAAAACCCAATGCAATAGTGAAGCAAACTTAATAATAACAACTTATTTTCTAAAACTTACTACAAACAATGTTATCCTTGTGAATTCACTCAGTGTATAAGCAAATATATCTAATTTCTCTGCTACAAGGTTAAGGGTGCGAATCGCCCGCTTCAGGGGCACCTCATTTACCAAATTAGTGCGGCCACGAGGGACAGCCAGCAGCTGAGGCCGCCGACGTCGCCACACATCTGTTGGGCACACTCAAACACACCAACTCTAATATGTTGGCATTATGTATCTTGCCTCTAATTAATTTAAATAAATATGAGACAAGTGCGAACTCGCGCCTAACTTGACTTAGCTCATTGTATCCAACCATGCCTAATATAAACAAGGTTGGATACATAAGGGGTAAAAAGGATATACCTACGCCCTGAAGCCTCAAATATTAAAATCTAACAAATTTATTTTGTATTCGCTCCAACATGAGAATATATTTCGTCTCATGTGGGGCCCAGATGACTGCGTTACATTCTAATTGGCTTCTCACCAAAGTGCAGCACCATAAAGCAGATAATCGCCGTAATATTTGTGAAACCACGAACAGTACGCAAAATAAACCCCAAATTTCTGTAGGCCTTTTTACAGCACTTGACTATATGATCACGAAACACTAGCTCCGCGTTAAGACTAAGTCCTAAATCCCTAACCTCTGTAACCCTGATCATCGGCATCCCATCAATGTTGTAATCATGTACAATGGGACTACGTGCACGCGAGAAAGTGATGGTTACACATTTTTGGGCGTTGAACTGCAGAAGGTTATCTTGGCTCCAAGTAACTACGCTATCGATGGCCTTCGGTAAGCGTTTACAGTCCTCATCACCCCTCACTGCCATGGATAACTTAAGATCGTCTGCAAATAATAAACAATTTGTATCCTTTACTACTTTGGGCAAATCGTTTATCATAATTATAAATTGCAGAGGTCCAAGGTTACTCCCTAAAATAATATGCATAAACTTGAAAGCGTGAGAAACAATAGTAGCCACTATATATAACGTAGGTACTTCACGAACCGCATGCGTAGCTGCGCGCTTCCGACTAAGCGAAGAGCGGTTCGTAAATGTGCAGACCAAAATAAGCTGTCGCACGTAGTGATACGGCATAAACTAGTCCGCACGCATGCGGGCAGCGGCGGTGAGCCTCTCCCCGCCCCGCGCCGCACGGAGGGGTATTTGAATCAAAAAGTTGGCCAAAAGTATTTTTTTCAAACCACGTATTTACCCTATGAGAGAATTCCCCGAACTAGCCAAGGGTTCGGGTTTTACCTTCGCACTTGTTTCTTTTGTATGCGTAACCCCAGCAAAATATTGCGCCTTAGAGAAATGAGAGTATTACAGATAATTAGTTCATAGTTAGTTGCAATTTGTTCAAGTTGTATTTTCGATACAACTTGAACAAATTGCAACTAACTATGAAATAATTATCTGTAATACTCTCATTTCTCTTGCTGGGATAACGTTACTCCAGCAAAATCACTTTTTCTCGAATAACTTCGAAAATACAACTTGAACAAATTGCAACTAACTATGAACTAATTATCTGTAATACTTTCATTACTCTAAGGCGCAACATTTTGCTGGGGTTACGCATACGTTTCTTTTTTCACGGAACAATAGAATCGAAACCCGCACCCTAATTGCGTAATACAACACAATCACAATTTGTTTCGATTTGAAACAGATTTCTAATCCATTGCTTCATAAGTTGGAAATAAAAACTGTTCAACAACGTAAATAACGCAATGAATGTTGTTGAAATGACAAAATGAAACAAATTTCGCGAAATTGTTTACGAAAATGAGTTACGCAATTAGGGTACTGTTCTTTCGCAAGTCGACTGTCGCGGTATACGTTAACTTTCTCGAAGCTCCAAAATACAATCCAAGTATTCTTAAACATAAGTGAATTGGTGTAATTTAACGAAGTTTTTGAAGATGGGTCCTGATGATGAAAGTATGTACATAGTTTAACACTATTCAAAACATTTTAAAATTAAATCCTTGTAAATATTTTTGTGTTTGAAGTAACCATTCAAAATAGAAACGTTTTACCTACCAATAAAACGCTTATTAATTTACTTAGGTACCTTATTCGAAGCTTATTTAATGAGATAGGCTGTATGGTTCCCGCCTTGCTATTTCTCTCTTTTCCGATATTTCTATCTCTTTCTAATACGTAACTTCCACTTGGCAGTGGTAGGCTTGTGAAGCGAGCCTTGCCATTTTTATTTCATTAAGTCTAATTCTGCCCTCGTAATAGCAAATGCAGTACTTGCAAAATGGCGGTTTCGAGAAAAACGCGGTTAAGTGTTTTTTTTTAATCTCTACTTTAACTGATGTAAAACTCATATGTTTTTTTACGGAATGGGTACATAAAAATACAAAGTATCGTTAGTTTAGTTTTGAAGTTAATTTTTCTTATAGGTCTTTAGAAACTTGAATACTGCACTTAAAACTTGTGTCTCTATTTGTGATACATCAAAGTAGTGAAGTGAAATGCAGTACTTACTCGTGTTTGTTACTGCATTTGTGTCTAGGAAATACATTGAGCACTAGCAGAGTTGATTACTGAATATATGTAGAATAAAAGGCATAATGCAGTGTAAAAACAAGTTATTTAACATTTAAATAGAAAAAAAAGGAAAAAAATCGTTAATTATGAAAATATTTTTATTTTATAATTTAACCAGTCTTTTTTTGTTGGGACATAAAGTTTTTTGACTAATGATTGAATTAAATAACCCTGTACCTCGTAACTAAGCTCCCAGAAAACTTTGTTAAGCTTCAAACGCTCTAATTCTGAAAATCTAACACACTAATTCAATAGAACTTTTTATTCTAATGTAGGTATTTGAATTACATCTAAGTAGGTACTCAGTGGGGGATTACTCAGTTACTTGTAAGATTTATATATATCAATAACATGAATCTTCTATTTGCCTACTGTCCCAAGGTCAACCAATTACGAGAGCTTAATGAGCTAATTAGCGAAATCACTCCTCCGAACTATTTAAGCAGCCAATTGTGAGATATTTTCCTAAACCTATTAGTGGTATTCTCTAATCGTCGTGTGCGCAACTAAAAAGTAAATACATTTAACGATTACACTGTCTGATAAGCTGCATACCCTATTAGCTAAGGAATAATGGCAGAGAAAATGGATAAATCCCTTTCTGATACGAGCATTAACTTGATGAGTTCTGCATGCAAAACCCCACCAAATTACGTATTTCAACGATCAAAGAGAAACAGGGACGACATGGAGGACACGCTCAGTAAACAGCTGGAAGAATTTATGCTTGAAATGCGTAAAATGATGACAATGTTCTCAGATAAACACGGCAACGAGATTCAACAAATGAATACTACCCTAAAAGAAATACAACAGTCAAACCTCAATATAGAAAGCTCCATTACTAACTTAACAGCGCAAAATGAGGAACTCAAGAATAAAGTCAATCAGTTGGAGCAGCAGTCTAAGGAAGACAAAAAGTGTATTACTATTCTGGAAAGCAAACTTGAAGATCTGCTTATGGGGGGGCGTAAAACTAATTTCGTCATAAAGAATGTACCACGAAGAAATAACGAAAATAAAGAAGACTTAACGGAAATGGTCATGTGCCTCTCCCGCAATTTAAACCTCAATTTTAACATAAATGACTTGAAGGACATTTATAGAGTACGTGGGAAAAACTCCTCTCAATAAATTACTCCGATAGTAGTGGAAACTGGCTCCACTCTTCTGAGGAATGAAATCCTAAAAATGGGTAAGGCCTACAACATAAAAAACAAATCTAAATTATGCTGTAAGCATTTGGGATATAAAAGCTTAGAAGATACCCCTATATTTTATCAGAACATTTAACTCCGAAGGGATCGCGCCTACACTTCCTCGCCCGCGACTTAACAAAGTCAGGGGCTTATAAGTTTTGCTGGACTGCCTATGGCAAAGTATATTTAAAGAAAGATGAGGCCTCACCCACCATAACTATTTATTGTGAGGAGCAAATACACCAACTTCTGATGAAAACTTGACTAGTATATACATGCTACCTACCTTTAATATTAAGTATAATTTTACTGCGTAGTGATGCTTTGAAATTGATTTTGATTTATTTTACTCTTACTCACCTTGGGTACAACTACTTGCAGTGTGCTAATGTCAACTTATCTTTAAACTCGAACTGTTTTGTTAACATTTATGCAAATTCTTACCTTTACATATACAGTACTCACAATTATATACATGCTACACACATACATTTAAAACTAATATACGTTAAACTATCTACTTATATAATCATTACACAAAGAAAGTCTTCCGATACGTGCCTAGTTCATATTTACATACCTACGAATCTTATATACACATTAATTCTAAACATTTACTTTCTAAATGGGTGACACTTTATTAACTTTAGATGAAATAGACAACATTGAGATCGCCCGTACCGTCGAATGTGATATTTCAGATCTAAAAAAACATATTCACATAAACAAAAACGACCTAACTATTATTTCCCAAAATATAAGGAGCATTTACTGCAATTTCGACGACTTTGTGCTTAATCTATCAACATTTAACTTTAATACTGATATCATAATTCTGACGGAATGTAGACTTAATTCTTCTAAACCAATTCCCCAATTGCAAAAATATCAGTCCTACTTTACGTCACGCCAATTAAACCAAAATGATGGAGTTGTTGTTTATATTAAACAAGGATTAAAACCCAAAGTAAAGGAAATCAAGCTATCTCAGGCGTCTTGTCTTCAGTTGGACATACTTAACAATATTGTACTGTGTATTTACCGTTCCCCTTCTAATACTAACACTGATAACTTCGTGAGCTCGCTTAACGCTCATTTAGAAACACTAAGTTCGTACAATAATATTATCCTTGTGGGAGACATAAATATCAATATCAAACCAAAAGAATCAGGGACGAACAGTGACCTTATCAATAGAAACAACTATCTCAATATGTTGGCATTGTATGGTATCCTACCTGGACATGTACTACCTACTAGAGAAAGGAACTGCCTTGATCATTTCATGATAAAAGTGCATAAGAAAAAGGTCTCAGCGTTTATTGCTATATTACATACCACAATTACCGACCATTATACCACCTTTCTGGCACTTACTAAAATAAAAAACGTTCATATCCCTAACAAAACTATCACTAAACTGGATTATGAGCAGGCCATGAAAGATTTACAACAACAACACTTATCTGAATTACTCTTCTGTAATGATCCCAACTTATTAACTACTCTTCTCATAAATAAACTAATCGACACCATAAAAAATAATACCACTATCCGAACGGTACCTAATAATAAGCGTATAATAAAGCCGTGGATTACCACAGGTATTCTACGTTGCATAAGAAACCGTAATAATCTACAAAAAAAATCTAGACTTGACCCACACAATGACATATTAAAAATAACCTATACTAGGTACAGGAATTATTGTAATTATTTAATAAAAAATTGAAGCGAAAATATGAAAGAGATTTACTCACAGATTCGGTTTCGAACAGTAAATTGCTCTGGAAAAATATTAAACATCTAACCTATTCTAATAAATGTAAAAATTATAACTCTAAAATACTAAATATAAGAATATCACCTCATGAATCAATAAATTATATTAACAATCATTTTGCAAACGTAGGTCAACGGTTAGCTCAAGTAGTCCAGCTTAATATAACTAATCCTAATAATAATCAACTAAATAACTTACCATCCCTAAAAAACACCTTCGTTCTTCTAGACACCGACCCTGATGAAGTTGATAAAACATTGATGAGTCTTAAGTCTGACAGTGCCGGTTGTTCCCATTTTAGCTCACCTGACTAATCTTTGTTTCCAAAAAGGTATTTTTCCTGATTTGCTGAAGCAATCCATTATCATTCCAGTACACAAGGGGGGGGATGGAGACGATGTCAATAACTACCGACCTATATCTGTTTTACCATGCATATCAAAAATTCTCGAAAAATTATTAAATCATAGATTAGTGCAATATTTAATCAAATTCAACATATTATCACATTCGCAATTTGGTTTTAGACAAAAATTATCCACTGAGGACGCAGTTACTGGTTTAAGCTCTTTAGTAACTAAGCATCTTGACTCTGCGAATAAATGCTTGACTGTATTCTTGGACCTCAAGAAAGCATTTGACACCGTCTCTATCCCTGTCCTAGTGAAAAAACTGGAAAAGGCTGGAATAAGAGAAACTGCGCTCAACTTATTAAAAGACTATCTCCCACAGAGAAAACAAAAAGTTAGGTTAGGAGAGGTTACAAGTGATCAAGCGGAGGTATCATTCGGCGTTCCACAGGGAAGCGTACTAGGCCCAACACTCTTCCTGGTGTACGTTAATGACCTTTGCAACATGAACATCAATAACGCAAAGGTCTTCTCTTACGCCGATGATACTGCGATAGACTTCTCTGGTGACTCCTGGAACGATGTGAAGCAAAAAGCTGAGGTAGGCATGGCCCAGGTAGCTAACTGGCTTATCAATAACTTTCTCACACTTAATACATCTAAAACGAACTACATATGTTTTTGTATTAGCAAAAACACACTACCTAGTGAAAATTTTAACATAAAAGTTCATGTATGCGGTGATACTAATAATAGACATTGTAACTGTTCGGTTATTAAACAGGTCACACAGACAAAGTATTTAGGCGTGATACTCGACCAACGATTATCCTGGTATGCCCACCTTGATCAAGTAACGAATAGACTTAGGAGATTAAGCTGGATTTTCAAGACCCTCAGACATATCGCACCAAAACAAATAAATACGAACATTAAACGAAACTCGTCTAGAAATATATTAAATGAGATTTACGTAGCTCTAGTCCAGTCGGTCTTGACATATTGCATCCCCGTTTGGGGTGGGGCTGCAAAAACCAATATTATCAACGTAGAACGCGCACAACGGGCCTTAATTAAGATAATGTATTTTAAAAAGTTAAGATACCCTACTGAAACCCTGTATCAGATTAGTGATTTGCTCTCAGTTCGTAAATTATACATTATTCAAATAATTCTAAAATTGCAGAAAACCTTAAAATATGACTCAAGTAAAATAACCCAGAGAAGAAAAGATCTAATCGTTCAAATTCCCCATACAAAAACTGTATTTGCGGGGAGACAATACAACAAGCGATCAGCTTTTCTTTATAATAAAATTAATAGTAAAATTAACATGTACCCAAAAAAATACTACGAATGTAAAAAAGCTTTAACGGACTGGATAAAATTACTAAATTATGAAGACACGGAGGCACTCTTGGAACACATTAAGTAAAATGTGCTAATTAGGTAGTAATAATCACACAACTTATCCATCTATAAACACCAAATGCACAACACACACATACACTCACACACGCGCACGCACACACACACACCCACACACCCACACACACACACACACACACACACACACGCACACAAATAAGTTATACCTAGCTGTAAATATCTAGGTCATATTTTGTATTGCTTAGCTATGGAAGAGCGGGGCTCCCCAACACAGGCATCACTTGCTTACAGGGGAGCTCCAAACACAAATATTCTAGATGTAAACTTGTTGAAGCAATAAACCATTTTGTATTTTATAAACAAATTACAGTTCATAAGAACATTTTTCTCAAGGTAATTTTCAAATTATTCGAGAATTACATGTATTTGAGATAATTATCTTCAAAGAAGTAATCAATACACACTTGTGACGTTTTCAAATAATAAGCTAAAATCAATTTAATAAATGTAACTTACCAATTAGCTCACGGCTCATAAACAACAATACACGAGCCGAATGCCGAGGGTGGTCAGAAGTCGGAACACGTCACACCACCCGCGAGTGACGATCACAGACTTAGGCACTAATATAAAACGCAGTATGCGCTATAACGACACATCACATTTTACAAATTTTATTTTATGATCCAGTGGGTCGATGGCAGTATAAACCATTACTGCATTTCACCTTAGACAACAAATAATAAACAAATATACGAATGTACAAAATTAAAATGCAGCCAAAATGTGAGTACTGCGTTTCTTACTAGTATGTAGAGGAATACTGCATTCTAACTTGGTACTAAATACGTGATTACTGCATTTTAATCTGGTGCATGCTCATTGCTGCATTCATACTAACAATATCACTAACTAACTTTCACTTGAAATGCTGCATTTTTACTTATTATTTCCCGATGTTCAAACCATAAAAAAAAAAAATTAAAAAAATGCTACGTGTAAATTAAAGTCTCCAGATGTAATTTTTGACAAAAACGGAAAATCTTAAAAATGTCGATTACTGCATTTGCTATTAGGAGGGCAGAATTACCAGGCAGAGTTTGACCATAAGCTTCGAATAAGGTAAGTAAATTAATAAGCGTTTTATTGGTAGGTAAAACGTTTATATTAATTTGACTTGACCGTTATTCGAAGCTTATTTAATGAGACGTGTTTGTTGTGGCCTGGTGGAAGTGATGGAGACGCCAATGTGAGAGTAATGTGGTTTTACCATGAATGTACCTACTATTTATGTAATGTATGTAATCCAGTGAGTATTTTAAATGCAGATAGGTATCTACTAAGATATAGGTACTTTTTAATAAATAAAAGAATCTGAAATTCATTTATAACACTGATTTAATGAACCAAGCAAATAAACATCTTGGGTTCACAATAAGATACAATTTTTAATCAACTGGATTAAATAAAGAGGGTACCGATAGTCGGTTAACTATGGAAGGCACCTCACGTTTATAAAATTTGCAAAAGGTATTTTGCGAACGCCAGTGCTGCCCTCCTAATAGGAAGTGCAGTAATCGACATTTTTACGATTTTCCGTTTTTGTCAAAAATTACATCTGGAGACTTTAAGCTACACGTAGAATTTTTTTAATTTTTTTTTTATGGTTGGAACATCGTGAAATAATAAGTAAAAATGCAGCATTTCAAGTGAAAGTATCTGATATTGTTAGTATGAATGCAGCAATAAGCATACACCAGATTAAAATGCAGTAATCACGTATTTAGTACCAAGTTAGAATGCAGTATTCCTCTACATATTAGTAAGAAACGCAGTACTCACATTTTGGCTGCATTTTAATTTTGTACATTCGTATATTTGTTTATTATTTGTTGTCTAAGGTGAAATGCAGTAATGGTTTATACTGCGATCGACCCACTGGATCATAAAATAAAATTTGTAAAATGTGATGTGTCGTTATAGCGCATACTGCATTTTACATTAGTGCCTTAAGTCTGTGATCGTCACTCGCGGGTGGTGTGACGTGTTCCGACTTCTGACCACCCTCGGCATTCGGCTCGTGTATTATTGTTTATGAGCCGTGAGCTAATTGGTAAGTTACATTTATTAAATTGATTTTAGCTTATTATTTTAAGACGTCACAAGTGTGTATTGATTACTTCTTTGAAGATAATTATCTCAAATACATGTAATTCTCGAATAATTTGAAAATTACCTTGAGATTAATGTTCTTATGAACTGTAATTTGTTTATAAAATAGAAGAAATTAATGTTATTGATATATATAAATCTTACAAGTAACTGAGTAATCCCCCACTGAGTACCTACTTAGATGTAATTCAAATACCTACTTTAAAATAAAAAGTTCTATTGAATTAGTGTGTTAGATTTTCAGAATTAGAGCGTTTGAAGCTCAATAAAGTTTTCTGGGAGCTTAGTTACGAGGTACGGGACTACTTAATTCAATCATTAGTCAAAAAACTTTATGTCCCAACAAAAAAAGACGGGTTAAATTATAAAATAAAAATATTTTCATAATTAACGATGTTTTTCCTTTTTTTTCTATTTAAATGTTAAATAACTCGTTTTTACACTGCATTATGCCTTTTATTCTACATATATTCAGTAATCAACTCTGCTAGTGCTCAATGTATTTCCTAGACACAAATGCAGTAACAAACACGAGTACTGCATTTCACTTCACTACTTTGATGTATCACAAATAGAGACACAAGTTTTAAGTGCAGTATTCAAGTTTCTAAAGACCTACCATAAGAAAAATCAACTTCAAAACTAAACTAACGATACTTTGTATTTTTATGTACCCATTCTGTAACAAAACATATGAGTTTTACACCAGTTAGAGATTTAAAAAAAAACACTTAACCGCGTTTTTCTCGAAACCGCCATTTTGCAAGTACTGCATTTGTTATTACGAGGGTAGAGTTACCCTTAGCAAGAATCTCATCAAGAGGGTAATTATCGAGCCAATTTTTTGAGGCAACAGCTGACCTGATACTCCCAGGAGATGCCTTTATACCAGTTTCTACTAATATGGACTTAATCCAGCCCGCAATTAGGGTTTTCGATGCAGGTTTAGGTTCCCCTCTGATATTAATAAACAAATTACTAAATCTTGCAGCAATTCTATGACTCTCAGGAAGCGAAATTGAATGCTTAACCCAGTAGACTGGGTCTAAGTTTTTGTTATTTTGACTATAAATTAACTTCCAGCCGGATTGTCTGTAATTCACAGAATCAGTTTTCGATCCGAACACTGGCCAAAAAATTACAAAATTATTTTGAGTGGAATAATTATTTGAATCAACTCTGAGCAAAGTTAAATCATGGATTCGTCTTCCGGAGCATAGGAGAAGTAGAGTAGCAGTATGTCTCTGCACTTGAAAAATATTATTTTCATCAAAGCGTTTTCCCTTTAGATAGTCAGCGAGTTCGGCAATATTCCAAACTGGAGGCTTGGCATGGGTGATCGGTTTTTGTAATGCTATAGATTTTAGAACATGTTTTACTAGAACATTTGAACTTAACCTTTCAACTGTCATTAACGAGACACAATAGAATTTTAATTGTTATCCACCTTAATGAGGCGTCGTAACAGATGATGGGTTAACTGGCCGGATATTTCTGGGTTTCTAAGGGTGGAAACTACAGACATGTGTAACAAAATAGAATTGTACGATAATTTACGAACTAAATGGAGATCAGACTAAAATTTAGCCAAATTGCTTGTTATTGGAGTCGAAGGATTAACTTGGTGAGATTCGCACCAAGCTAGCCATCTCTTCTAAGCAACGCCATAAAATGTACGTGTCGATAGCCGCCATGACTTCCCAAGAAGTTCTAATTTACTGCTATTCCAAGATGTTAGCATCTCAGACCACCCCCACATTTTCACACTTCCAGAGTCATATCGTGGACGTTCGATGGAGGTAGTCCTGTTGTCATGACGATCAGGACTTTTTCTAGGTGATGTAGAGTGAATGGAGCTGCTAGGGCACGCAATTTGATGTCGGGTCGCCAAAAAACCCGTTCCCATCGTGGAACTACTAGTAAGTACGTTCCCTGTGCTTGGTTGAGATAAGTCAGGACCTTGGGGATCAGAAAGGGTGGAGGAAACACCCACGCTAGGTTGTAATTCCACATCCGAGAGAACGCGTCGTAGAACAGGGCTTGGTCGTTGTTTTGATCCAAGGACACGTAATTCGTCACTACATGCGCTCGGCTGTACGCAAACAGGTCGATCAGAGGAACTCCCCATTTGGAGAATATTTTGTTCATGCATTCTGGAGTTAGATGCCACTCTGGAGTCACCCGAAACCTCGACAAGTGATCGGCATGGCCGTTGTATAATATACCGGGTATGTGAAAAACGTTTATATAAATGTTGCAATTCTCTGTGATTTGGAAAACTTTGTAGGTTAAGTCCATGAGAAGAGCCGACTTGGTGCCCTCCTCGTGACGGACATAAGCGACTACCGACTTGTTGTCGCTCTGAATCAAAACCGTCTTGTGTCTCAGGAGCTGACAGGGATCTTGTAAAACTTTTAGGATTGCCAACATTTCTTTTTGGTTGCAATGGAGATCTTTCTCGGCCTCTGACCAAAGACCCGAGAATGAGAGATTGTCCAGGCGAGCTCCCCATGCGATGTCCGACGCATCCGTCGTGAGGAAATGAGAAGGCAGCGGCATATGTATGGTCGAGGGATATTGACAATTCTGGCGCCACCACGTTAGATTGTCTAGAGCAGCACGAGGTAAGGTGTGTAATGTCCTCTGATCTGGTTTCAAGATTTGGTTCAGTAGGTTCAAAAGCGCTCGAAAGTTGAGTCTTCCTTTCGGAACTGCAAAGCTGGCAAAATTTAGTAGACCCACGAGGCTCTGAAGTTCTTTGAGTGTTGTGCGTTGCTTTTGCAGCATCTGACCTATTTTGTCCAAAAGTACAGGAATCTTCTCGTCGGGAAGTAGTTTGCGATTAGGCCATGGATCCCAATGAATTCCTAGAAACACAAGTCTTTTCCACGGTGTCACAATCGACTTTTTGTAATTGATTACTGTTTGGGTCGGTGTATTAAAGAAATGATAATGACTTCAATTAAGCTTGGTTTTTATTACCGTCTTACATATAAAGCGTTAACCCTGGTTGCGACGCCATCTAGGCCGCGCACCTTCTTCACTAGTGATGTTCTATCACAATAGTGACGTGACCTACTCATAACAATTACCCAGCCCAAAGTTTTCAAATTTCGAGCACAATGCTCACATGACTTCGAAGCTTGTTTTCGTCCTGATGAGCTACCAGAAAATCGTCGAGAAAAACTATTATTCTTACACCTCGTTGCCTGAGAGTCTGAGCTATCCAATTTGTGAGCGTAGCATGTCTTGGGCGCTGTGCTTAGGCCAAAAGGCAGGCAAGTCATTTCTAGCAATTCGTTGCGATAAATTAGGCGCAGAAACCTTCTGTGGCTGCGAGCCACAGGCAAATGAAAATGTGTTTGCGAGAGGTCGATTTTGTATAGCTAATCCTGCGGTTGTAGAAAGTCGGGGATACGATTCACATTTATTAGCTTGAATCGATCTGTTATGATGTAAGAATTCAGTGCTTTCAAGTTGAATATTGGTCGAGTCGAGCCGTCGCCTTTGGGAACAAAAAAGGAAGCTTGGCGAAACTACAGACCGTTCTAGAACTTCCTGTTCTATCATTTTGTTTATTATAGACTAGCTTCTGCCTGCAACTTCGTTTGCGTGGAAGTCGTAAGACATCACAATATACTACAATAATAGCCACATTTTTATAAAACTTCCCTGTATACTACGTTTGTAGTTTTATTCTCAGCAGCCAAAATATGCATAGAGTCAGGAATGGTGACTCGGGAGCAAGCGACGTAACTGTTGTCCGTCTGAGAAGCAGCTTGTCCTGAGGTCGACACCCGCAGTCTTCAGCCTTCGATGTCGGCCCCTGTGACTTGTTGATCGCAAAGCATACGCTCACAGGGAACTACACACGCTTAAACTGGTAATGATGGGGAATTAGTGGTATACGCGCTATAAACACTGTCTCGCCATCACCACAACCTGTTAGAATTTCCGTCTCGATGACGTTTCTCTGTAAAGACATGACTTTGAGTCGGTTTCCGTTACACAGATATACAACCGGAAAAGATACTTGCCATTTGCGAATTGAGAAATTCTACGGGGTAATATGTGGCATTAATGGAGGTGTATATCACTTCACTCCCTTCAATTTATGAGAGAATACTGTGGTTGATCGCTGCAGCTTGATCATTTTCGGAGTTAAAATGGAAACATACCCAAGAATTCTCTTGGTATGGTATTTGACTGATGTCCCCGTATACCAGATGAATAAGATCTTCTAAAGTGGGATCTACTCTACCAAGAGTCTCTGGTAGAGTGCCTTCACCAACTTTTAGAAAAACATCGGAGAATTCTTGAGCATTTGAATTCCCGCCAAACCAAGCTCGTATGATGATGGTCAAGCGCAGTTTATGAACTCTCGACCATAGAGTCGACCTTTTCAACGAAGTATTCACTTTGTTTGTCAGAACTGTGACACCACCCATCATATCTTGGTTCCTGCGGATGTCCACCAGGGTTCTGTTTACAACTTCCACTGCTTTTCTATTTGCCATAATGCATTCATACTATACGATGATACGCAATCCCTATGCACACATCTCTTGTTCTGTTGCGTGACACCCCACAAACAGGCGTTTCGTTGCTCTTTAAATCGATGGGAATCTTAAACATGGCGTGCGCTGTTTTGTTACCAGGAAGCAGTGTGGCAGCGATTCCAGAAGATCCACACACATACATATTTTAAAATCGCTGGGACAAATCTGCTGTCAAAATCTGTAAAAAATAATTTTATTCCTACAGTCTTTAGCTCTAAAATGATCAGAATACAACCTTGAATGTTTTGTGACTATAAAGTACTTGTAACGTAGTAGATTCCCAAAGCTTACGAAGTTTTCCTTTTATTGTGAATTAATACATTCTATGAATTATACATAATTTAAATTATACATAATTTAAATTATACATAATTTAAAAAAAAATATCGTTTTACAAAATGTAAAAAAAGAGTTTAAAAGAACAGATGGAAATCGAACTTACTACCCCTGGACTTCAAATCATTCATCCAACCACTTACTTATTCGCTTTGTTGAAAGTTAGCTAAAATAGCCGTTCCTATATAATTATGTCATGATTGACTGCATAGTTCCATAAATGTTTAGCGTGATGATAATCATTTAAAAAGTTAAATCGGTAATTATCTACAATATCCTAACTTTTCGGTGCGTCCTTTTACAATTTGCAGAGAAAAATAAGAAAATAATGTAATATTGCTCATCCCCATCCCATCTATGGGGGAGAATGTTTGTCTGTTCCAATGGTATACCCTACAATTGGAACAGACAAACATTCTAAAAACTATATTTTCTGCATAAGAATCGATCCCAGGCCTCGTAGCAATAACTTTCTTTCAAAAAATTTAATTTCGCTACGATTTTATTATAATATATTATAGGGACATAATAAAAAAATAAAAAAATTGTATAACAAAATGTGAAAAAAAAGAAAAACGAAAAACCATGGATGGGAACCGAACCGACAACCCCATGTTTGCAAAGCAATCGTCCAACCGCTGAGCTAATTGCTTCGTTGACATTAACCTTAAATAGCCGTTTCTATATATTTCATGATTGACTGCTCAGTTCCATAAAGGTATAGCGTGATGATAATCATTCTAAAAGTTAAATGGATAACCATCACAATATCCTAAAATTTTGGCGCGTTTTTTTTTCCAAAAAATACGAACATAATATAATATTGCTCGTCCCCCATAGTAAATAGCGTGATAGTTTATACCTAAAGTTTGACCAGACTTATAGGGAACACGTATGCAAAATTTGAACAGAAACTATCCGGTAGAATTTGCGTCATGCTAGAACATAAAAATACGACATAATGTAATATTGCTCATCCCCCATAGCAAATAGCGTGATAATTTATACCCTATAACTTGACCAGACATACAGGGAATATCTATGCAAAATTTTAACAGAATCTGTCCTGTAGAATTTGCGCCATGCTGGAACATACATACAGACAAACAGACAAAAATTCTAAAAAATATATTTTCGGCCTTAGAATCGATCCTAGACCTCGTAGCAATTACTTTTTTTCAAAAATATTCAATGTACAGTTTTGACTTAGCTACGATTTTATTATATGTATAGATGTCATTGCGGCCAATTCTGGGACATTTAGATTTGTTTCGACAACACTTGGATGAACAAGTGGTGGCTTCTGATAAAAAGGTATGCGATACCCGGTTATCATTTTTAGAATGACATCTGGAGCATTCATTTGTTCCCATTGGTCTCGAAACTGTAGGAGGCGGCGCGCTCTGAACAAGTCAATACTTACGTCATTTGCTGTCATTACTCCGCTGGGGAGGCGATGACACGCGCTTTCGTCCATACTTTTGATTATTATGTCTAGCATTCGAGCGGCCTCGAAAACAAATGCGATTATTCGGCGCGACCAAATTATACGGAGCAGCACGGCCATGAGCAATACCGTCACCTTGCGGAGGTAGGGGACCGCTGCTGCATCCACCTTGTGGAGGTGGGTTACTGCTAGCGCAATATGCGTGCGCATTATTGTGTTGACACGCCGGAGCTGCACGAGCATAACCCTGCGAGGGCTTATTATAAGGCTTTGACTCCTGCGAGGGGCCGCGAGACTTTTTTGCATCCACCTGCGAGGCAGAAGACGTATTAGCCCTTTGCAATGGCCAAAAACATTTTCTTACGCCGCCAGCTTTCTCGATAGCAACAGTAAACTTCTCTACGTTGAACAGGTTTGTACATGTTGGTGGAATTTTCTTTAAGCTGGCCTTTATCAGGGGGTCCTTTGTCTGTTTAGTGACACAGTCTCTCCGCATTTGTAGAATCTCAGCACGATGTCCACACACAATCTGTAATAAATCTGAGGAACACGTATTATAGTCCCCTGTGGAAAAAAGGTCATTAACCTTTTTAAGTAGGGTGTCATAATCTAGCGAGTCACTATTCCTCGCCCATAACAACAGATCTTGAAGGCTTCCTTGCAGCGCCTCTCTTTGTTTGAGCACGCACATGGTTGCAAAGGTCTTATCCGCATATATGAGATGGCGAGGAGAATCGTACGCTTTAACTTCTTCATTCATTTTAATTTCTGTATATCCCGGTGAATGATTGTACAATTTTTGAGTGTCTGTATACCTGATTCCATCCCATTTGATTTTATTTAAATGTTGTAAATCACCTAGCAACTTCAAATATTTTTCAGAAGTCTTAGGCACCGAAGGTTCCTTCAGCTTAGTTTCAAATGTTAGCGTAAAATCTTTATCGCCATGTGCACTAATATTCGTAAATTTTTATCGCCACTTGCACCAACATTATCAGGTTCAACATCGAGCATTTGTTCGTAATGATTTTCATTAACACCGGACATAAGTGAGATGACATCGCGATCATCGTTATCGTAATTATCATTATTACTACTCACGCAATAATTGCTGTCCTTGCGAACCATTTGCTGCCGAAGAACACGTATTTCTTTAGTTAATTTTCGAATCTTACGACTGGAACGATGCTTGCGATTACCCCCTTTTTCTTCTTATGGCGATTTCTCTTCGGTTTACCTCTGGTAGACGACGAGGAGCTGCTACTGGAATTCGAGCTACTAGAACTCGAGCTGCTGGAACTGCTTGACCGAACTCGTCGTTTGTACGGCGAAGGACGGCCTGGAAGCACATCAATAACCGCATTCTCGGCATTATTACACAATTCTGCCATATTAAAAACCGAAAATATTAGCTTTGTTCAACTTTTATCATGTAGAATAACCGACTTTTAAAGCAGTTTTTATTTTATTTTATTTATGGTAGGTAGATCTTGCAGCAAAGTATCGGTCGGCACGACAGTTGGACCTGCCCGGCAGGAAAACAAGACGCCAATGAAATAAAAATAGCAAGGCTCGCTTCACAAGCCTACCACTGCCAAGTGGAAGTGACGTATTAGAAAGATATAGAAATATCGGAAAAAGAGAGAAATAGCAAAGGCGGGAACCATACAGCCTATCTCATTAAATAAGCTTCGAATAACGGTCAAGTCAAATTAATAGAATTTATATGGGTAGATGAGTTTTTGTAAACATGAGTTATTTAGTTATACTTTCAAACTTTGCCCATCAATGATATGTATAAGATATTATATAGCCTTTGGGCTATATAATATCTTATACATATATTAGCTTTAATAATAATCAGTAACAATTTCTTCCCCAAAGAGACCACTCAAATTTTTACCAATTTTTTATAGGCTGCATCCATGCGCTCGCAATTTTTATAGGCTGCATCCATGCGCTCGCAATTTTCCAGGTTATTATAGTATTGATTATTTTTATGTTTTGTTGACAGTCCCACCAGAAACATTCATGCTTATGACGAGGAAAAAATGAAATACCTTGAAACAAAACTGATACATATTACTAATTATCCAGAAAATAAGCGCAAAGATATGAAACACCAGCTTTCACATTTTAAACATCAATTTAAACAAAGGTGGTCTGCAGGTAGAAACACAGAAGCAAAATTTCTTAAGAAAAATGATAAATGGTTTAAGAGGAACAATCTCAATACAGACCCACCCATTAGTCAAAGTTGGTCGTCCAAGCAAAACTTTTTCGGACTCAAGTGAACGATCGAAGAGGCGTAAAACGGAGGACTTAAGAGCTACAACGTCCTCAGATGTATTGAGTTTCGCTACTTATATGAATTTAATAAACATTGGGCAAGTGGATGCAGCTAATGGTAAGGTCAGTTACTGGACCTTACCACTAGTCGACTAATAATAACGACGAAATAATCTTCAGTTGATTTCAAAATGGGGATGTGATCGCTTCCAGCAAAATCAATATAAACAGAAATTTCAGAGTAAAGCCGAAAGTGTCTGCAACTTGTGACAAACAATGATGAAAAGAAAGTCCATTGCTTTCCTTTCATCGTTATTTGTCACAAGTCCGTCATCACCCTGGTACTGCAAGTCAACCCGTATAAGATTCGTCCACAAGACAACGGATATCACCAACGAAGAGGTTAATCACACTAAAAGAAAGATTCATACTGTCCAGAAAACTGAATTACAGTTGATTTGTGGCTCAGTTAATGTGGAACACAACTTGCTTTTCACAATGGTGGATGGAAAAGTCTGCAATGCTGTGACAGGTATAAAATACACACAGAGATGCTTTATATGTGGCGCGACTTCAAAGAATTTTAACGATCTGAGTGATATGTCCGTCTTTGAGCTTTCAAACTCTAAAAATTTGACGTTTGGCCTGTCAATATTGTTTACCAGAATACGATTCTTCGAAAGTGTGCTACCTTGTCGTACAAATTGCCAATTAAACGATGGCAAGTGAGAAAAAATAGCCCACACCAAAAGATTATAGATGAGAGAAAGAACGTCATTCAGGTAGCATTTAAAGAGGAGCTTGGTTTGTTGGGCCATTTCCCAAAACAAGGCTTCGGCAACACAAATGACGGCAATTCCTCGAGGCGATTTTATATGGACATAAAAATACATCGGAAATTACAGGCGTGAATGAAGACCTTTGAATCGTCACAAAGTAATTTTGGAAACAATATCCAGTGGCCTAAAGATTGACACAGAAAAATTTAGCAAATATTGTTTCGACACCGCCAAACTGTATGTTGAACTGTATGCTTGGTATCCCATGCCTCGGACAATGCACAAAGTCCTCATTCATGGGGCTGTTGTTATTTCTTCGGCAATTTTGCGAATAGGACAGCTGAAGCCCGCAACAAGCATTTTCGCCAGCACAGGCTTGGGTTTTCAAGAAAAAATTCCCGGGAAGCTTGTAACCGGGACATTGTTAACAGGTTATTGTTGCGCTCAGATCCTTGTTTGACGGACATGAAACCTATATCAAGGAAAATAAACCAACCGTTTTTAAAATTGATGATGATGAAAATCTACAAAGTGATTCGGAACACGAATGTAGTGACTAATTATTGTGAATATTTATTGTATAAGCTGTATTTTATTAATAAGTAATTAAAAAAATGGTAAACTATTATTTTTTCTCCTGAAAAAAAGTTAAAATAAATTTTCATTCGAGAGCAATTGTAGATATACAAACACATTAAATTTGGCCAACTTTTTGGGTTAAATACCCCTCCGTGCGCCGGTTCTCCAGTTGACCCGTGATCGTCGTATGACGCGTTATGAGTAACCGTGGAGTTTCTTGAATGAATGAATGATATATTTATTTGCAAGAATATAGATACATATGTTCTTAAGTTCTATGGGTTTCACTATATTCGGCATTTCAGCCGTACAAATATTTAGATTTACATCTTGGTTATACTTATAGCATGCAGTAGGTACACATTTAATAATTAGCAATAAAATAAAAATACTAATAATAATTTCATAATTTAAATTTAGATTACAATGCAATTAATGAAATTAGTACGATTCTATTCATTTAAAATAATAATTTATATTGAAAATAACGATCAATAACAATGATGTCAAGTCAATAAAAAATAGCAAGAATAATGAAAACGTTTCAATATTATATAAGTAATGTCAATGTGTACATGTCATGATAATTACAATAAATAAGTTTTACATTTTACACTCAAAATATTCATTGATGGAATAAAAACATCGCTCACACAACCAGTTATACAGTTTTCTATTAAATTCTAAATTCGAAGCACTTCTAAATTCTTCGGCTAAGTGGTTATATATTTTCACTGCCATGGTATAACAATTTTTGTTGCATACTTTTAGTCTATTACGCGGGACCATTAGTGGCTTTTGTACTATTTTCCTCTTTGACATAGCCTTTTCATCTTTTTCAAAAAGCGAGTAATTATTTCTTACAAATTTGCAGGTTTCAAATACATATAAAGACGGGAAGGTAAGCAGCTTTTGCTTAATAAATACAGTTTACAAGAGTCTGTCCACTTAAGATTAAAAATTGACCTTACACACTTTTCTTGGGCTATGAATGCCCTCTGAGCATCTGTTGAATTCCCCCATACAGTTATTCCATACCTTAAAACAGAACAAACATGGCTATGGTATACCAATAAGGCTGTTTTAATGTCTGTTAAATTTTTGATCCTTCTAAGTGCAAATACGAATTTGTTTATTTTCTTACATACACTATCTACTTGAGCTTTCCAATTGCAATGTCTGTCCATAACTATTCTTAAAAATTTAATATTATTAACTTCTTCTATGTCATTATTATTGCATTTTAAACTTAATTTTATTTCATTTCCTAATTTTTTGTGGTTATTATACGGACAAAATGTTATAAATTTAGTTTTATTTGTATTTATTTTTAAGTTATTCCTATCTAGCCAATTGATTAAATCTGTCAATGCTTTATTCGTAACTATTTTACTGTTTTCTAGAGTTTTCTCTTTTGTCAACACGGTAGTATCATCTGCAAACAATATAGTATATTGGTTCGTGGAGTTGGGCAGTTCGTTTATGTATATTATAAACAATAAGGGGCCAAGGACACTTCCCTGTGGTACACCACAGTAGTTTGCTAAGTACGGAGACCTAAAGGTTTTCTGGGTATTAGTTTCGAAACATATTTTTTTAATCTCCGTGCATTGTTGTCGGCATCTTAAGTAGCTTTCGAACCAACTATAAGCAACGCCTCGTATACCATATTTCTCAAGTTTACGCAATAAGGTTTCATGACATACCATATCAAAAGCCTTACTCATGTCCAAAAATACTGCTACTGGGATTTCTTTTTTATTAATAGCATCTTGCCGGCTCTTCTCCATAAAAAACGACCAATTGGAACCGTGCACTGCACCTAGCTTCTGACGTTTCATAAGTGCCCATGTAGGTTTATGTGAAATAAAGTAATTTGAATGCGATATCGTTATTTGCATAAATGGATTGACATTACAGTTATTCCAATTGGAGTACGTCGCTATTGTACAACCTGTACGCTAGGGCTAGTTATAACTTTACGCAGAGCCGCAAATCTTGAGAGTCGCTCCGTCTTCGCGGGGTTCTGAACCTCCATGTCCTATAGGCCCGGACGATCGTAGCGGCGATATAGCCGCTACTTGATCATGGGCATTTCAAGACACATGCTCATGCACAGGACAGAGGTCGATCGGTCGTTCATTCGCCAGAACTCGATGGGGAGATCATCGAGTACTTCAAACGGGATCCTCATCGAAGTATGCGTATGGCTGCGGCTAAGTTTGACGCAAGCCAATACTATGTCCAGGAAGACGACACAGATAACAATTGTGACGTGTGTGTGACTGTGAACTGTGCATCCCTATCATTTTCGTAGAGTTAATGCACTCTACGAAAACGAATGCGCCGCGCCGCGCCCGCCATAATTGCTTTTTGTCAGTGATTGATAAAAATCGATTCCGGGAAGTGTAAGTACCTACTCGTACCTTTGTAAATAGCGAACAGTGAAAAGTAGGTTAGTTTTTAAAATCATTGTAAGTTGATTACAATGTTTGTACATTGAAAACTTAATATGATTTGTCTTAGCCGCGTTTAGAGTTAGTGAGTTATGTTGAAGCCACTTATTTACAATATTAAAACCGTGTTGCGCAAACTTGTAGAGTTCATGTTGCGATTCAGCAGAAAAAAGGAGGGCAGTGTCGTCAGCGTAGGATAAAATATTACAGTCGACTACAGATTTTCGGAAGTAATTTTTTTTTTCGGAATCTTTATTATTATCCATTGAATATTGCGGAGAGAAATCGCGTGACATCAATATAAAAATTCGAGTTATTATATAAGTAATCCAGTTTATCATCCTAGGTTATCTGCTATGGAAACCATCATAGAAGTATTAATTACCTACATAGAATCAGGACAATTTGACCTACATAATTAACATTTTCCAAGCATTAAGTGCTTTGGTATCAGCAAGCTTCGCAAACGCTGCACTGCGATTTTATTGGCCGCCGTCTGACTCATAGTTGAATTCCGAACGAAACTTTTCACGTCGAGAGCCATGGCGCCATCTTTTTTCTTCACTTTGCCGGCGACTAGAGAGTACATTATATATCCGGTGACGATGTTATATTACACAGAACTCATGCACAATATTATTTTGTAACAGTAAAATACAAGAAATTCAAATTTTCAAGCACGTATATTTATTGGAGATCCGCAGCTGTGCCCTTTTATAAGATGTACTAACATATTGGCCCCTCAGAGCCGGATCCAGTCCAGACCTAAGGAAAACGCGCATAGAAGGTACGGCCAGCCATGCCAATTCTACCACCAGTCCTCCTTGTCCACTATGTAATACCGTGCTATAAACTGATTTCAGCAGTTGTTAGCTGTTAAGGAACCTGTACCCCTGATTGCGTAACTTATTTTCGTAAACAATTATGCCTAATTTGTTTCATTTTGACAGTTCAACAACATTCATTGCGTTATTTACGTTGTTGAACAGATTTTTTTTTCCAACTTATGAAGCAATGGATTAACAATCTGTTTCAAATCGAAACAGATTGTGATTGTGTTGTACAAGGTGTTTCAAAAGAAAGTTTATAGGTATTTATTTAGCTTACTGCGTGAACGCAACGAATTCGAGGAGCGCGGGAGTTATGTCAATCGGTAGGCTCTTGGGAATTCAGTCGCTATAGAGCATTTCTCGGAAGCAGACCGCGCGTTGTGCGTGCGAGAGTTTTACAAAAATGGTGATTCGGCGACTGTAGCGCCACTTAAATAATGCGCCAAGCATTCCTCTTATTCGAAAATGGGGCAAAAAGTTTGAAGAGACCAGTACAACGCTGGATAAACCAAAATTCGGGCGACCAAGGTCATCAAGAACGGTAGAAAACGTGGAGAGTGTTAATCAGTCTGTTCGTGACGACCCGAACTTTTCAATTCGGAAGCGCGCAAGTACTTTAGGTAATATTCTCAAACTGAGAGCTGTACAAGTCACAGTAAATGACACTACAAGGGCCATCGTAGCGAAGGGCTGCCCGCAGGGGGGCGTCCTCTCACCGCTTCTATGGAACCTGGTAGCAGACAGCCTCATCAAAACACTTAATGACAAGGGTTATTTCACCGTAGGCTACGCCGATGACATAACCATAATAATAAACGGGACCCACGAAAACACTTTATGCAATCTCATGCGTCAAGCCCTGAAAATAGTAGAGGAATGGTGCAACAAGCACCAACTCTCAGTGAACCCTGCAAAAACCGAACTAATCCTCTTCACAAAAAAGAGGAAGTTGACCACACTACAACTACCACGATTCTTTGGAACAACCCTAAGCCTCTCAACTGAAACCAAATACCTGGGCATCTTTTTGGACAAACAACTGAACTGGGCAAAACACACGAACTACATCACCACGAAAGCCAGCATATCCCTGTGGCAGTGCAAGCGACTGTTTGGCAGGAATTGGGGCATTAGCCCCAAGGTCACCCACTGGCTATACACCACAGTCATCCGACCAATTATCACATACGGCTCACTAGTCTGGTGGCCCAAGACAGACCTGAGTACAGCCCAAAGAGATCTCGAAAAACTGCAGCGGTTTGCTTGTGTTGCAATCACTAGCAGTATGAGAACTACACCCACTGCCGCCCTACAGGCAATGCTTGGACTACCGCCTCTGCACCTCATCGTGCGGGAGGAGGCGGCCCTGGCCGCCTTTAGGCTTCATCTATCAGGAACCCTTAGCAAAGACTCCAGAGTTAAGCACATACGTATAAAGGAAGATGCGATCAAACGACGACCAATGATGGCATCACCCTGCGACAAAGCCCCGAAATCACATCACTTTCAACGGCACTACAACATAACACTTACAGAAGAACAGTGTGACTACTCAGGCCCGAAAGAGCTGAGAGTATACACAGACGGATCAAAGACCAACTTCGGTACCGGAGTTGGAGTCTTCTCACACGACCTCAACATAAATATATCCCGCCCGCTGGGAATGTTCAACACCGTCTATCAGGCGGAGTGTGTGGGCATCATACAAGCGGCCCGTGCTATAGAAGCCAGGAGAGTTACGGACACCTACATACGCATACTCTCCGATAGCGCATCAGTTCTCCAATCCTTACGAAAAAAATATACTACTTCAAAGTTAATACTAGAATGTCACAATGCACTAGAACAAGTAACAGTATCTAGCCGCAACACGGTGACACTGCAATGGATAAAAGGACACAGCGGATCGCTAGGTAACGACGCAGCTGACGAACTCGCTAGAAGAGGATCTGGCACGGCAGTCTATGGCCCCGAACCTATCGTGCCAATCCCCTTCAACCAAATACGCAGGTGGCTACAGGAGTCCACCCACACACAAGCAGAGAACTGGTGGACCTCGACACCGGGTTGCAGGCAGTCCAAGGAAGCTATGCCATCCTTGGATAGCAGGCTAACCAGGCGTTTATTACGCCTGGACAGGAACGGCCTGCACCTGGTGACGGGGACCATCACGGGGCACTGCTCGCTAAACAAACACTTCCATACAATAGGCATAACAGACAGTCCTCTGTGCAGGGCGTGCATGGAGGCTGAGGAAACCGTAGCGCACGTGCTCTTTGAATGCACAGGCGTCACCCAGATTAGAACAGAAACCCTCGGGTCACCCAGATCCTACACAGATGTTCTGAACAGACCAGGAGATTTAATTAGCTTCTGGAGGGAGGTGGGCTGGTTGGAATAACCACCAAACGGCCGCCATGGCCCACGCACAATGGTCCACCTGACGGACTAAGTGCGGAAACCAAACCCCATAACATAGAACATAGAACCTACAGTTATTTAAGAAAATATATGAAAATTTACCATTCCCCCTTATCTTCGAAACTACTGTGCCTAAAATTTTGATAAGAATACAGAGAATGGTTCTTTAGTCATATATTACAGGAAAACCTATAAAAAGTCTATGGTCTTAAAATAATAATGATAAATCTCTCAATATTGTGACTAGAAACTTACATTTGCAGTTGAAATGTATGGAAGAACATGATTTTCAGCTACAATGTTAAGTTTGTATTTGGTATAAATTCATCTTAACTACGGAACCCTTCATTGTGCGTGGTCCGATACGCACTTAGCCGGTTTTTGAGTGAAGCAAGACCACGTAATCACCGAACAACGACTAACCTAGACTGCGGCTTGAACACTGAACGCCCAGCCACACGCACAGGTAAGTACGCGCAGGCCGGGCTTACGCAGGCAAAATTTCAAACTAGTCGAAAAGTGCGCAGGCCGTGCCGTGGGGTTTGCGCGTCATACAGTTTTACCAACCACACGCTCAGTGTTCCGTGTACAAGCCGGCCTGCGCAGGCAAAACTGTGGTGAAGCATGAGCGTGTGGTAGGCCCATTACACCGCATTTTGCACAGACCTAAAGGTGCACCCCTACAAAATTCAATTGGTGCAAGAATTTAAGCCCCAAGGTGCCAGTCAGAGTCAGTTTACTGTTCGATTAAATGAGTGCCGCAAACGCGAGGGTCTACATTTGGACGATATTTTTTTAAGAAATAAATTCCCAAATTGTGTACTTTAATAATTAATAAACATTTTTTCGATACACGGCTTACTTTTTTTAATCGATCCACTAAATATAAACTTTCTTTTGAGACACCTTGTATTACGCAATTAGGGTCTTTTTCTTTTTTTACTGGTCCTTGTTTGCGTGCTCAACTCCGCAATCGCGAAGCATCTGTGTAAAGAAGCCACAAGCAGAAGATAGATAAACGTTTAATCACAGCCGCGTTTATGTTGCATAATCTATCAAAAAAAGTAAATTTACCTACAATATTAGTGGCTTACCATGGTCTAGTAATTTCCATCTTAAGATTTGGTATAATATTTTGTGGTCACTGTAGTGAACGAGAAACCCTTTTCAAAGTTCAAAAGCGCTGCCTGAGAGCTATATTTGGTCTTAAAGTAACAGACAGTTGCGTACCTATATTTTAGTCTCATAAATTATTAACCTTCCCATGCCTTTATATCCTTGAATTAGCAATATTTGTAATAACAAATCGATGTATATTTGCAACTTTAATAGAAACTAGAAAACGAAGTAGGTACCTACAGCTATGAGATCTCAATACCAGAATCTGTTATGCATGGGCGTATTTAAAACTAGTTTATTGAAAAGAAACGTGATTTGTATGGCTCCCATAATCTTTAATAAAATACCTGACCAAATTAAAAACATACCGTTACTAAATAAAACGTTTCACAGAATTACTTGTAGATAAATGTTATTTTCTGTGCAGGATTTCTTAAATAATATTTTTTGTAATATCTTTATTATCCTCTACTTTGTATTACATTTGCATGCTATAATATTAAGGCAGATTGTACATGGATCCTATTATATACTAATTTGATTTTATTTCCGGAAACCGTGAGCACTCCATCCTCCTTATCCTCCGTCAAAATGAGCGAGGAAAAGGAATTAGTTAAAAAACCGGCCAAGTGCAGGTCGGACCACGCACAATGTAGGGTTCCGTAGTTGGGATGAATTTATTCGAAGAACAAACTTAACTATGTAGTTGAAAAAAAAAATTCATACAGAATGTATTGGAGAATATGTTTTTACAACCGCAAATCTAAGTTGGTCAACTATTACTCGTTAACTTGTACAGCCTACTCAGCTGTGATAGTTTTCCTTTTAAATTCGTTATATAAGCTACTGCCGTGAATTTTTTCACGTGTCTAAATCCAACCATTTAGCTGGCAGGGGGGGGGGACACTTGACTCTAACAAAAATTTTCACTTTAAAGCTTAATATTTCGCAAACGGATCTCTAAATTCAAAAATGGGTTTAGCATAATCACAATATTTTTGAAAGACCTTTTCTACGATACCCCACACCAAGGGATAGAAAAAAAAAGACTTTTCCACTTTACGTGTAAGGTAGGTAACCTAAAAAAATATATTTTTCATGATTTTATTTTACCACTTTGTCGACGTGATTAATGTGTAAATCCATGCCAAATTACAGCTTTCTAGTACTAAGCGTCTCTGAGCTAAGCCGCGACAGACAGACAGACAGACGGACATGACGAAACTATAAGGGTTCCTTGTTTACTACGGAACCCTAAAAACGTGCTATAGTGAAAGGTCGCCTCACCAGGTTTTCGAATTATTTGTCTAGTATCGGAGGTGAAAGTCTATCTGATAATAAACGCATCTATCTTAAGTTACGTATTCAGAGAGCTCCTAGCTTGTACAATGAGTTTTATGTAATTCAAAATAACCTCGAGGAATCAGTTTCTGACTTAAACGACCAGTTAACGCAGAGAGAACTATTTGAAAATAGCTATTACACAGCATTGTCACAAGCCGAGTACTTATTAAATCAGAGCCAGGGTCCTGCCAGTTCCAATACATGTAGTCACCGAGCAACGTCAATCAAATTACCAACACGGAGTCGTGATTACCTACCAACTATTTCTATGCCTTTTGATGGTTCATACGAGCAATGGTTAGAATTAAGAGATTCATTTACCTCATTAGTGCACAACGAACATCAACGAAATCAGTAGCATAATTTAAAATCATTGCTCAAAGGAAGTGTAGCGTTAGTCATAGAATCAGTTGAATTTACAAACGATACTTATGAAATTGACTTCTCAATCGTTACAATAACAGCAGATTGTTAGTGCATAATCATGTCAAGTCATTGTTCACCATGCAGAGTTTAACCCCCAAGGTATTGCGTGGTAATCCTGGCCGCGCTACAGTCGCATTTTGAATCGGGGTTAATAAGAATAAATGTACATAATAAAATATGTTCATTATTGTACATAATAATAAAAAATTGTACTATAAAGATTCGCCAAAATAGGCGGCGCGGCTTTTAAAAGAATAAAAAAATCCCACGAAATTCAGTACAACTGCACGTATCGTCGCCTGCCGCAGCACATCACCGCACATGCGCTACAGCGGGTGCTGCTGTCCCCCGCTTAAAAGTTCCATTACAAAAGTTGATGGAAACTCCTTGCTCCTTGGTGATATTAAAGGGGAAGCGTCAGGGTAGCCCGCGAAATTCAAATTTTCTTACGTTTTTTTTTGCATTTTGCAGGTCAGTGTCAGGTTTTATGTTTATTAAAATATGATTCGCGGCCGTAACAAATATGGATTTACTCAATTATAATCATTACAATCAGCAATAGTGATTAAGAAGAAGATAATTGAGTACACAAACACTCATTTGGATGATATTATGGTTACAATGACTATGGTGCCGATTCTCTTATCACAAGTGCCTCTAAGCTAGACTAAAAATCACCAAAATTTTGTTTATTCCTGTCAAACTACGATTTGCCATTCTGAAATAGACTAAAGTGACACAACTTGACCATATTTTAGTTTGACAGCACTAAGATTGCACTGAGATAATAAATAGTGAAAATGGCAATTTAGCATATATGAGGAGGCTTTATGTAAGGTTAGGGACCTAGAAGAAGAATTAATTCATGCAAATGTACGAATTAATCATTTACAGAAACAAAAAGAATGTACTCAGGCTAAGGAAAATAATAACTTGTATAATGAATTATTAAACACTTCTTGCAACCCACATTCCTTAATAACAATAGACCTTACAGAAGATTCGATAATGAAATATAATAATAGTAGTTATAAAGTAAGTCAAAATAAAATTAAGAAATATGCAAAGCTAAATAAAATCATTAATAAATGCAATAAATATAGAAAACAACAAAAACACAGTTCCAATAATATTAAACTAAGGAAGGAACGTGGTTTTCTGATAAATAAATTAAATAACTATAAAATTAAATTAGAAGACAGTAAGAACATTTATGAGTTTGACACTCAACAGTTACAGTCTGAAATTCAGGTTCTAGAAGCATCACTACAGTCACTCTACACTAAGTATGTGAGGTCTGAAAAACAAATTCAGGAGCACATCCTTGCTGCAAATGAGTTAGTGGAAATGTGCAATTCTAATGTAGTTAAAGTGGACCTGCTGACTCCCAGCAGCCCTCTATCATCATTGCATAGGAAATCCAATCTTGGCACTCTCCAACCTGAGGCAACGGAGGACCCGTACCAGTCAGGTAGTGCTCAGATCTCTATTCCGCATATAGATTTACCAGATGTTAAACAAGATCCATTGCAAGTAGTTCAGACAGAAATTAGTTCTCCCCCTTGTAATGGTAAAGTTTGTTACCGCTCCATTATGTTTTCTGATAGTTTTGGAAAAGGGTTAGGAAAATTACTTAGTGACAACCTGAGTCATTCTTCTGAAAACTATTGTAGGCCTCAGAATTCCTACAAACAAATAATGTCTTCAATAACTAGGAAGGACTATGATCCTAATGCCATTATTACTGTATTAATAGGTAATAGTTTTAATGTTAATAAAGATGATATTACTGATAGTGTCACCGAACTATTGAAGTTAAATTGTAAGAAAATAATTTTGTGTGCTTTTCCATATTTTGAGCACTTGTCAAACAGACAAAACAACTACATTCACATGTTAAATAATTACATGCATTTCTTAGTTAGTCACCATAGTGACAAGTTTATATTTTTTGACACCAACATTTTTGTTGATAAGCTCAGGTCGACTAGGGATACTGTGTATCTGCCCATTAGTTTTAGACGTCAAATAGCTAGGCTATTAGCTTTTAATATTAACCCAGACATAATTAGTATGTCGAAGTTTTATAGAATTAGTACCACAATTAGTAATAGTACTAATGTTAAGGTGGTTAGCACAATTAGTTTAAACTAGTTTGTAAGACAACAGAAGGTACCAATAACAGTATAATTAAACTTAATAACAAAAAGGTATTTTCTAGCACTAACATAGTTAACTGTACAAAAGGGGCTAAGCAGAAATCCTTGAAATTATTACATCAAAATATTCAAGGTTTTTCTTCCAAACAATTGGAAATTGAATTGTTTTTAGAAAAAACAATGTTTGACATTATATGTTTAACTGAGCATTGGTTAAAAGATTATGAAATGTTAATTAACTATGAGAATTATAGTGTGGCCAGTTGTTTTAACCGAAAATCAATGCTGCGTGGAGGTTCATTAATCTTAATTAAAAGTTGTATTAAATCAAAAACCCGTAATGACATAGTTGAACTGTCGGTTGAACATAGCATTGAACTGTCTTGTGTTGAGCTAGATAAGCATGTTATAGTGTGCGTTTACAGACCCCCAAATTATCAAAACTACTCTATTTTTGAGTCAGTAATGGAAGATGTTTTGGCAAAACTTGCAACTTGTAATAAATCAGTAATTATTTGTGGTGACTTTAACATTAATATTTTAGAAAATAATTCAAATACCGGTAGATTTTTAAATTTGTTCAAATCATTCAATTTGTCACATGTGTTTGTGGAACCGACCCGAATAACTACATCTACTGCTACATGTATTGATAATGTGTTTTGTTGCTGCGATTATTTAGATAAAGCCATAGTTAATTATCTCCCTTCGGATCACAGTGGTCAATCCGTAACTTTTGAGTCTAACATACCATTACAAAAAGTGCAGATCAAATTCAGACCAATAACAGCTGTTAATTTAAATAAATATAATAGCACTTTAGTTTGTAAGTTAAGTAATCAGGTCCTTACAATGAACAATGTTAATATTTTGTATAAAGAATTCTTTTCGTTAGTCCAATCCGAGTTCAATAATTGTTTTAAGAAGAACACTAAAACTATCAGCCCTAAGTTTTTATTTAGTGACTGGGCAACTACAGGACTCAGGAAAAGTAGGGATAGACTTTTCGAGCTGTATGGCCTTAAGCCTTATATTAACACGGAAACTTTTAATAAGTATGTTGCTACTTACTCTAGAACTTTTAAGAACACTTGTAAGGCAGCTAAAGCCTTATACATTAGCAACAAGGTTAAATCAGCAGACAATAAAATACAGACGGTTTGGAAAATTATCAATAATGAAACGAACAGAAACAAAAAGCATAATTCTGATTATACACTGAAGACGTCATGTGGTGGTCTCATTTGCGATAGCAAAGAAGTTGCTCAAGAATTTGTAAATTTCTTTACCAGTATCCCACTTAAAACTACTGAAACCTTAAACTCCTCGCCCTCACTCTCTTTTGATTTATTAAGGGCCAACGTTTCAGCATGCCCGATTGAATTTAACTTTAAGCATATTAACCCCATAACGGTAATAAAAGCTTTTAAACAAATCAAGATCAAATTGACCGAAGATCTTTGGGGGATGTCCATTAAAGTCTGTACCTCCATAATTGAGACCATAGCGCCTTACTTAGCCTTAATATTTAATTTGTGTGTGGATCAAGGAGTCTTCCCGGATTTAATGAAATACAGTAAGGTAATACCACTTTTCAAATCCGGGGACAGTAAAGACACCAATAATTATAGACCCGTATCCGTGTTGCCGGTATTCAGCAAGGTGTTTGAAAAAGTAATGCTTAATCAAATGCTCAATCATTTTAACACAAATAAAATCCTTCACGATCAACAGTATGGTTTCACCAAAGGACGTTGTACAACCGACGCTGGTGTAACCCTATTAAGACACATTTTTAACGCGTGGGAAGAGGCCCAAGATGCCATAGGGATCTTTTGTGACCTCTCCAAAGCATTTGATTGCGTCGATCACGAAACCTTACTCTTGAAACTAGAGCATTACGGACTTGGAAAACTTGCACTCAATTTAGTAAAATCTTATTTAAATGATAGACAACAGCAAGTTCAAATAAACGGTATCAATTCACTAGGTTTAAAAGTAAAATTAGGTGTGCCACAAGGCTCGATATTGGGTCCATTCCTCTTCTTAGTATACATTAATGATCTACTCCATTTATTAAAAAATCGACCACAAATGGTGTTATTTGCTGACGATACTTCTTTAATTTTTAAGGTAGATAGACGTGCTACAAATTTTAACGACGTAAATAACGCCCTACTGCAGGTCCAAAATTGGTTCACTGCTAATAATTTAGTATTAAATGGAAAAAAAACGAAGTGCATAAAATTTTCTTTACCAAATGTCAAAAGTAGTGATTGTGAGATAGTATTGAATCAAGAGAAACTAGAATTCGTTGATAAAACTATTTTCCTAGGGATCACGCTCGACTCAAGGCTGCAATGGGGTCCTCATTTAACATCTCTTGCAGGACGGCTAAGTTCAGCAGCATATGCTGTCAGAAAAATCCGTCAGTTTACTGATGTAGATACCGCGAGGCTAGTATATTTCAGCTACTTTCATAGTATCATGTCCTACGGTATTTTACTGTGGGGACGGGCTGCAGACATCGAGTCTATTTTTATTCTCCAGAAAAGAGCGATCAGAGCCATATATTGTCTCCGCAGGCGCGATTCTCTAAGGAAACTGTTTAAGGATATTAACATCATGACGGTACCTTGTCAATATATCTATGAAAACATCATGTACGTAAGAAAGAATTTACATCTTTTTAGCAAAAGAGGTGATAGACATAATTATAGTACTAGAAATAGGGAGCTATTAGTTCAACCAGGTTTCAGACTGGCTAAAGTAGATTCATCTTTCATGGGATACTGTTTAAAATGTTACAATAAAATTCCTCCCCACATACTTCAACTGAATGAGACGAAATTCAAATCTTGTATAAAACGCACACTATGCAGGCAGGCATATTATACGTTGGGGGATTACATCACTGATAAAAATGCTTGGCTCAATGCTGGTCCTGCTCCACAACCACAACTAATTGATTAACATTTGCAAATACTGTTGGAGCTGCTGAAGATTGTAAGACCATCTTTGCATTGTATAAACTCAATCTCTTTTGTATTATATAATTGCATAGCACACTATGTGAGCACTATGTACTAAAGAGTTACCATTTACCGGGTAATATGTCTTGCATTGACTTGAATGTACCCTGGCGGCTGTGAGTATGTCATGCTCACTCAAATGTTTCGCTGATGGTGGCGCGTGTGTTGGATCATTTAGCTCCCTTCAAAATGGTTGAGCTGAATGGTGCTAATCCATGCGTCATGTTCGTGAACGGGCGCCGTCAGTTGGGACTGGTCATCTCTTAGCTGCCAGGGCTTATTTTTAATTTTTTTGAATTGTTCTTTTTTATCTTTTTACTACGGACGCTTCTCATGTGCACGTCTTTCTACATTGTTCTCACATGTATAATTTCAACATGAATAATGTAACCAATATTTTGTAACAATTTTTTATTTAAAAGAGTGTCCGTGGAGTTTCTTGCCCGTTCTTCTCCATAGGTACCTACTACGCTTTGGAATGGGCAACTAGCTTCATACCTATTTCTGACTGACCGATTCCTTGACAATTCAAAAGTGCCTGTAAATGGTTTAATTGAAATAAATGTTTTGAGTTTGAGTTTGAGTTTGAGCTATCCTGAATTTGACGTTTTTCACCTAAAATTTAGATTTTCTAACTAAATCTGACTATTTTTAATCGCGACTGAATACGTGGAATAAAATTGGTTGTCATGAACTTTAAATTTACACCAACACCTCGACTTCAGATGCAAAAACAGTACTGATTTTTTTTCTTTTGCTTATATCTCGAAAAAGGTGTGTCCAATCGCAAAAATAATGAAAATTTCGACCCCCTTAATAAAATTATTTAACCCCTAACACTCTACATGTAGGTAATAATTTTTCTAATTTTCCATACAAATAGTGAAAAATTCCATATAAAACACGTCGAGGTTACCCCCCTGCGCGCCTCCGGCTCTAAAAAGATTCACGTGGTTAGGTATCACGTGTGGAGTCGCAATTGTCAAATTCAATTTAGATGTGTCAACTTTTTTTTTTGTATAAACACATATAAGTTCACCGAGCATCTTGATGCTTTATATTGGTATTTCAAAACCGTTATGATGCTTTACACTGTACAACGGTTGGATAATGGCATTTCAAAATGCTTTTGTAAAGCCTTTAGTTTTAGTGCAGCAAACCACAACGTAGCTGTACAGCTTTCAGCTGTTTTTAGTGCATTTGGATCTACAATAGCATTTTAAATGGTAAATAAATGCTTAATGCTGTTTAATAGCATAAACGTGAACCATTACACCGTATAATTTGAATCACAGTTTTGCTAGAACAAACGTTGTTCAGACCATGATCTACTACCATTCTAAACCATCAAATATGTTATTAAAACAAACTAAACTAGGCGTTCTCAAATAAGTCTTATGTTACTCAAACGTGTTCAAACATTAACCGTAACATCAAATTACTCATCGCGGTAGCGATATAGTATTCAAATGAGTTACGAGGAGTCCACGTGGACTACAAGGATATCCGGCCAATGCGGGCTGAAATGCCGAAATGCCAATGAATCATTAGCCAATGACATGCAATCGCGCGAAGTATCGTTCCACCAATTTCTTTTTCTGCGGGCCGCCCCCGCCGCCCGGGTGGTAGCTAGTCGACTGGGCCACACGTCTGCATCCGATGTACTTACATCACAGGCACGTATCGCGCGTTTTTTGTGAAAATGATTTCTAAGTGTTCTATTTTAATGTGGTGTTGTAGTACTTAGTACCTAGTGTAAATAGTTATGTTAACGAGTGTTGGATATGGTGTATTTTGCGTGAAATTTTGTATCTTCATTCGAAACTGTGATGTAAGAAAGTAACTAAGTAGGTATGTACCTACTTTACTTAATAAAACTAATAATTAACTTCAGCTAGAATTTCTGACGATCTTAATCCCGATAAGAATGAAGGGAAATTGGAGTCAAAGTTGTCTTGGTACACAGCTAACTGTTATTATGTTGTGATTTCAGGTAGATTCATATTAGATTCTCATTAGGTTCGTGTTAAAATACTTATTTTGATCCTTAACAGTGTCAAAAGTTAATATAGAAGGAAATTTTAGCAAATTGAAATTGTCATAATTACTCACTTTTTTGTTTGTAAAGATACTCCTTTAGTTTTCCATTTGTCATGTTTAGTTCATGAAAATCGGCCCGCGGAATAAAAAGATACGATCATTTTATGTATGGAAGTTTTGTTTAGTTAATAATTTGTAAATGTTTGTTCTAATAACGCCTCACTTTTAGTTAACTCATAACTATACTCATTGATTTTACTTATAACATTTTACATACCGCGGGCTTTATACGAAAATACCTTGATACGCGAGCGCCGAAGTATTTGTGTTGTAAGGAGTAACGATAATCACAACATTTTAAATTTTGTCTTTTTTGTGTTTTTTTTTAAAACCATTTTATTTTTTATTTGATGCTGTAGAATGGTAGTAGACCATGGTCTGAACAACGTTTGTTCTACCAAAACTGTGATTCACATTTCACGGTGTAATGCCACGTAAATCCGCTATCAGCTTTCAGCTGTTTTTAATGCCTTAGAGTCCACAATGGCATTTTTAAGTAGTAAGTTAATGCATACTGCTGCTTAACCGCACAGGCTCTGTGGGTGGTCCGCGCCGTGACAGATTTACGACCGCACTTGAATAAACAAAACCATCGGGTTTCATTATAACGTCTAAAGTGTATTGTTTATGTTTTTTGCTACTCGAATAGATTAGAGATACATTGTAAATGGTTACAGTCTTTGTTATTAACGTTTACTAATCTTTATTACCCGTTTTTTTTTGTGATTTCTATGTTGCAATGTTTTTACGATTTCTGATAAAACTACCGTACCAATTCATACGAAATTTTGCAGGGTACATTATGGATAGATAAGTTATCTAATAAAAGCATTTTTAGAGACAATTTAAAAAAAATAAACTAGATTTTTGCTGATCTACAATTTCTAGTGCTTTCATAAATTTAACCGTAAAAAAAAAATATTTTTTATTTTTGTCTAAATTTTGTCTAAAACGATGAACAATTTATTATAGAAAAGAAATAAAACACTTACCGATCAGATCCATACAGAAAACTCACAAAATATCACAACTTTCACACTTTTACGTGAACTTTCCTGCCTTCACATTTGTTTACACTTTTTTTGGTTGGGTCAAAATAGGTATAATATAATGTTCTTTAGTGCGAATATTATCTAAAACGATGTAATATTTACTTCAAAATGAAAATATCACCACTTTCCGACGATTTACACACAAAAACCATTAAAAAACGAATTATTACAGCGAACGCGCGCATCCCGGGAGTGACGTTTGACTGACATTTTGACCGGGCGGGAAAGTCATTTTCAATTTTTTTTTTAAATGTTGCCCATTTATATTTTTGCTTTTAGTCGATTTATTTGACGAGAATATCTATCCGACCATAGACAAAAAAAATCAGACAAAAATAACCATTACAGCAAATACAAATAGAGATGTAAGCCGCGTGGGTGAGCCGTCTCTCATGAGAGACGCCGGGCCCGTAGCGGTAGTATAAACTTGTACCATTATAATGCACCGTAAATCTGTTATACAGATTTGAGCTGTTTTTAGTGCCCTTTGTTGTGTAATAGCACTTTTAAGTGGTAAGTAGAAGTTTAGTACTGCTGAATAGCATATACGTGAATCAATGTAATGCTTGCATTTTTAAAAGATCAACTAAGTTCTGTTGAACAGCCGCTCTTTAATCAAATACATGTGAGTTATTGTAATGCGTAAAGCTGTATATACATTCATTTTACTGTATTCGTAAAACTATTTGTTGGCCATATTGGGGAAAAGCACATATTATTATGATCAACAAAACAACAGCAATTTATATGGTTGTATAGATATTATATTTATTATTAACTGTGTATGTTGCCTAACCGTGTGTGTATAACGATTATAATATGTTAATAACAAAATTAAGTTGTGATTTCATTGAACTTGTAATTTAATATAGGTAAAAACAAGTGCAGCATTTTGTGAAACAAAATGTTTCACAAAATGTTGAAAAAACCGTTTAAAATAAGAGTAGGAACCGGAGGAATCAAGCGAAAAAATCATAGGAACATGCAAGAATTATGATGTCTTCGAATCCGATCAATGCACAACAAAATGATTCGTGCGTAGTGAATTGTAGAAGGTTCCGTAGGTCACCAAAATCAAGTAAGTCCTGTCAATATTGGAAATACATACGATACGGAATCCTCGTGTTTATTCCTGTCCGCTTGATGCTGAAAATGTAAGACCTGAGAGCTCCGATGAAAGTGAAGATGACAGTGATATTGATAAATATGTAAAATGTTCTTCATTTCGTGAAAATATAAGAAGATGGGCTATTGAAAGGAATTTAACCAAATAGCGTTAAAAGATCTCGCGAAAATTATGAATGCATTGATTCCGGAAATATTACCTATGGATCCAAGGACCATTTTAAATAACATTTTAAATCCAAACCACAAAATATCGAAGGCACGTGAAAATTTTCAATGAAACTTATTATAGACTTTTACAGTAAACTACATTGCGAGTAATATTCGAAGGCATGAAATAACAAAAGAGTCAAAAACTTACCCAGTATTATAAATTTTGTTTTCATGTAAACAAATATGGTGTCACTCACTCAGTTTTGACCGTCTTCGTCCATATTATATTGCTAGACAAAGTAGTTAAATTACAACGTTAATTGTATTATAACGTTTGTACCGTGGTATTAGAGATGGTTTTGCCATGATGTAGGGTTTATTCAAGTTCTAACTGCGCACTTAAATAGCTCCAATCATTATTTTACTACATTTTAATACTAGTCTAATGCTTTTGTTTAACATCTTCATTATCAATAATATTGCTAGTATAATGCTTCTGTAATGCGATTGGCAACTTCATTGACCATAATAATGCTTTTTTAATGCGATTGATAGGTATCTTCTTTGGCCACAATTTTTTTATTTTACATAAACCTACAAGGGCACTTATGAAACGTCAGAAGCTAGGTGCACGGTTCCAATTGGTCGCTTCCTATGGAGAAGAGCCGGCAAGAAACTCCACGGTTACGCTTTTCAAAATAAATTGTTTCTACAATGTTTTCAAATTACAGTGTTAATAGGTATGGAAGGACAGTGTAGGCCTATCAACAAGTACTAGGTACTTAGTAAAATAGAAAATGGTCCACAAGTCTACAGCCTACAACGTTCTCACATCACAAAATCTAAAAGAAAAGAATCTATATAAAAGATAAACAAAATAATAAAAATAAGGACCTATTTAAACCAAATGACATGATTGCCACTACAGCTGTAACAAATCTAATTTGATAAAAAAAAATAGAAAATGGTAGGTATATAATGTCAAATACTGAAAAGATTATGTCAATGAAGTATGTAAAAGAAGTAAAATAAAATAATCATCGTAATTTGGGAGCAGTTAATAGACATTTACATTGTTATGCCGTTAATGAGGTACAATAGTGGTAATATAATGCGCCTGTAATGCAATAAAACAACTATTGTGAACCTATTTAGGATCTAAAGCCGTATAATTTGTGCCCAAATAAGCATTACAATAGCCATATAAACGTTTGTAATGCTACTATAGAACAAGCTCAAAACGCGAAAACGATACAGAAATGCTGTAAGTCGGCCTTTATCCTGCTTTGCTGTGTTACTTGGGTGAAGTTTTTCGTTACATTTTTACCTTTTCTGAATTTTATATTAACTTATTTAAATTCTGATTTTTGAATTGTGTAGCCTTAGTAAAGTATTATTTCATTGTGTAATCATTAAATATGTATTTCTATTAGAATACTTTTAAATGACAAAAACTATTTTAAATCTAGTACGAGTTTGATAACTTTAGCATCAATTGCTTAATAACCACAGTAATTATTAAGTTACTGTTCATATCATTAGAAGAAGTAAAACGTGAATGATGATACTGCACTTAGAAACCGTAAGTGTGGTTACTGCTGTTATGCTAAGAAAAACTTATCATAAAATCGACTTACTGCCGGAATCCTTATTGACAAAGGATAAAAACTATTTTACGTATATCTAGTACTAGCTTTTGCCCACGGCTTCGCCCGCGTGGATGTCGGAAAATATCCCACAGCACAGTGTGTTATTTTGCCTTAGTTGCGGTCATCCTCAGGTTATATGTTAATTAGATAGGTATTATTTTAACAAAACAAGTTATATAAATAGTTTTGCTTCATCTGGCATAGTTTTGAAGATATTTGGATAATCGAGAAAAACCCATAGAAACCATAAAAACACAATATCTTTTCTTTCTAAAACCATTTTCTATCACAAATGTTATTATATGATAGCAAAGCCTATAATGTACTGATAAATCCATGACCATTAATAAATACGTTGTCTGTTAGGGTACAAAATTTATTTTTCTATGTTTTCGTAATGTTTTTTTTTCCTGTATGTCTCTTCATGGTCGCATTTTTTTTTCATTGCGTATGTATTAATAGCAATAATAGGAACCACCACAAATATCAGTTACTACAAACGTAGGACTTCGGAATTAAGAACTTGCAAAAAATTTATTCAGGGCTGCCACAAGATGTTTGCCTGTATCAATGTTTGGTTTATATGTTTTTTTTTTTAATGTAACATTTTCAAATCTCAAAATAATCTGTATGTATAACTATGAAACATCTGTATACTATACAGTACTCTGCATCTGAAAACTTAGAATCAGAACTCATTTATTCATACAAGATACACTTTTGATTTTTGATTCCTTCAAGATAATTTGATAATTGAACCAGAAGTTGTACAATAAATCTTATCAATAGTTTCTATTAAATACCTCAATATGTTACACGACGGGTTTGAAATAAATTTAAGGTTTTTTATTTATTTTGTAAGTGCCCAAGCACTTTCATGAAAATCATTCTTCGATGAAGGGTATTATGTGGAATTGGGAAGGGGTCCGCCCTCGTTAGACAGCATGTTAAAACCCAATTCTTATACATAATACCTGGAGAAGCGGGGGTGAGGTGTCATAGAGCCGGTAAAGACCCACTGTTTTGCCTCAACAGGCACTGACCCGTCCTGCTGGGGGATGTCCTTCTGGGCCCCGACCAGAGGACTTAATGCAAGGGGGGCATGAGGGCGCCAACCCTCATGCCCCCAGGTTCTGTCAATTTTAAAACCGACAATGGAGAATGTTGTTACCCATAAACCATTACTGCAAAGTTCTGTTGGAGATGAAGTAATAGAAGACGATGATGATGACACACTCATATTATCATCAGAAGAAACATTGACATACTCTGATAATGACGACTGTTAGCCCCCATGTACGAGTTACTTTGCTTGTATAGCTTTTTTATCAGCCTATATGATCCCACTGCTGGGAAATGGCCTTCCTCACTTTCTTTTTTTTTAGATTATATATGTGACACATTTATATTTTTATTCTATTTCAACAGCCGCAACCCTATTTCCATAGAAATTTCAGAAATCTTTAGAAACGCTATATCTTTGTTGTCCTGCAGTTGTCGTGTTTTATATTTTAAGGTACTGTTAACAGTAATATTGCGCATAATTTTTAGTGAAAATAAAATGCGACCGTGATAAGATAACTTTAAAAAAAATATATTTTGTGTAAATCGTTAAAAGTCAAATATTTCTTAATATATATGAAAGATACAATGTCCCGTTTTTTAATATAAATGTATCTTATATTATTGTTTTATTCTAAAGTCTAACTTAATTTTTATAACCACAATTTTTAAATTAAAAAATAAAAAACGTTTTTCTCAATTTTCATTAAAATCTTAATAACTCTCTAATTATAAAAAAAACTATAGTTCTTTTTGTCAATTATTTATTGTAACTAGACCTATCGAATAGACACATAAAATTTACGTGACCGCAACTAAGTCAAAATAACACACTGTGCACAGGAACATGCTACCGGGATTCAGAGTATCCTATGTAAGGATTTTTTTAAATTTTGAATACGGAAAAAACAAACATATTATCTGCCTGTTACCTTTTCATGCTGAACGTATTTAGATGAAAGGCATACGGATAGGCAATAAGCAGAACAGGCAGATAATATGTTTGTTTTTTCCGTAATCAAAATTAAAAAAATTAACCGTTAAAGGATGACTTCGTTGTCTGTCAAGGCGCTTTTTCTTAGAAACGCGTGGAGGTATCAAGTTGAAATAGATATCAAAAACTTAGATTACGGTCCCTTAGAGCTGTACAGAAAATCAAACTTCTAAACAACGCAATAAAAAAATACGGCCATTTAATTATAGGTACCACATATTTATGTTGACTTCCGCAAATAAAACAAAGACTATAAGGTACTTCCCGTTGACCTAGCAGCATAAAGTTCGGTGATAAAACTTTCATCCCTTTAGGATTATTTTTGAGACAAAAGTAGTCTATGTCCTACCCTTTTTTTTTTTTTTTTTTTTTGGGTGGGAAATTATCAAATAACTTCTCCCGCTCTGGGCGGAGCGGGAGGGCGTGTCAGACTCTTACTGACTAAAACCCACCCGTGTTCCTTCGGTTGCCCTGTTGCCGGGGGCCACGATTTCCCGATCGGTTTTCTTCGAACCCCCGGCAGGCATTGGCCCTAGCGGACCCCGTCAATTCTGCTGACATCTCTTTGAGGCGCGCGTGGAACACAACGCGCCGTCGACCCGGGCTTGGTCCTTATCGGACGGCGAGCTACCCATTGCTCACCGTCCGCAAGCCCGCGCCTACGGTGGCCGGAAATCGGCTCGCGATTCCCGCCCCGGGCGTCTCCTTCTATTGCGGCGGTTAGGGGCGTGAGGGCGCGAAATTTGCCTCTCCCTCACGCGTTCCGCCTCCTCCTTCGCGAGCATTACCGCTTCGCAGAAGGAGGTGACGGCCTGCCATTTCCTCTCGCTCCGTACCATGGCCTGAACCAGGGCCGGTCGCGAGAGATCACCGCCGCCGATCGCCTCTACGAGAACACGGCGTTGCTCCGCCCAAGCCGGGCAGACTTCCACCGTATGCTCCACCGTGTCCTCAGGCCGATCCACACAATGGTGACACCCGGGTGTTTCCTCCCGCCTTATCCTGAACAGGAACCTCCCGAAGCAGCCGTGTCCGGTGAGGACCTGCGTCAGGCGGAAGGTGAGAACGCCGTGGCGTCTCTCCAGCCACTCCTCAAAGACGGGTCTTATCGCCGCGATTGTGGCGTGCCCAGCGCGGGGTTGCGACAATCGCACCCTCCATGACGCCATGAGATCCCGCCGGAGCTCTGTCCGCTGTGCCGCAATTTCTTGCGGCATCGGGGTTAAGCCCCGGCGTTTCGCCTCCTCGCGCCACTCCCAGACGTGCGCGAGGACCTTTGCCTCCAGATCCCATGGCGGTAATCCGGCAAGGAGGCTCGCCGCCTCGCAGGAGACCGTGCGGTATCCTCGGGCCAGCCGGATGGCCATGACCCTCTGGGACGCGTTCAACCGGCGGGCTGGCCGCAGCCTCAATGAACGCGCCCACACCGGTGCCCCGTAAAGGGCCATGGACCGCACGATCCCCGCATAGAGCCTCCGGCAGGAGGCGTTTGGATCCCCTAGATTGGGCAGGAGCCGCTTCAATGCAGCCCCGGCCCGCTCGAGTCTGGGAGCCAAACGTCGGAAATGTTCTACGAAGTTCCACCGGCTGTCGAGGACGAGTCCCAGATACTTCATCGTCGACTCGACACCGATGTGAACCCCTCCCGCCATTACCTGGGACCCCGACGGTGGCGCATTCCGAGGACCATGAAAACCCATGGCCTCAGACTTGTGCAGGGCCACCTCGAGTCCCAGCTGCCGGATCCTATCGACGATTGTCGCAACCCCGCGTGTCGCTAAATCGGCCGCCGCCTGGTACGACCCCCCCTGCGCCAGGACAAGTGTGTCGTCAGCGTAACAAACGACGCTGACGCCGCTAGGGAGGTCGGCGCGCAGCACCCAGTCGTATCCGATGTCCCACAGATGCGGCCCCAGGACCGAACCCTGTGGGACACCGCACGACATCTCTTGCCGGTTCCACTCTCCTTGGTGACCGGGGTAGATGACGGCCCTGTCCGTCAGATAGGCCTCGACCACACGACAGAGGTAGGTCGGCATCCGGTGATACCGGAGTGCCTCCCTGATGCAACTCCAGGGCAGGGTGTTGAAGGCATTGGCGATGTCTAGAGACACCGCCAAGACGACCCCACCCCGGGCCACAGCATCCCCCGTCGTGAGGGCCCGCACGCGCATGATGGCGTCCACCGTAGAGCGCCCCCTGCGGAAACCGAACTGGCTCTCCGCCAGATCCGGCCCCACTCGCACCAGCTGCCCGACGAGGCGGTCTGCAATGACTCTTTCAAAGAGCTTGCCCACCTCGTCGAGCAGCACAATGGGCCGATAAGCGGACGGAGAGTCCGCTGGGCGCCCCGGCTTCTTGATGAGGACCAGTTTCCCCGTCTTCCAACGAAGTGGGAACTGGCCCCTCTCCATGCATGCGCTTAGGAGCCCCCTCAGTCGAGGCCCGAGAGCCCCCATGGCCAGGACCCAGGCTTTTCCGGGAATGCCGTCGGGTCCTGGGGCGGTATTCTTCGCACTCATCTTGCGTACCGCCACTCTCATTTCTACCTCAGTCACCTCAGGAGAATCGTCGTCGTCGGTGTGGTCCGCATCGGGCATCGCAGTAGGCGGAGCCATGGGCGGAGCAGTATGATCCCCTCTAGAGGGGAACAGAGCGCTCACCACGTCCCCCACAAGCTGGGGCCGGAGACTCTGCGTCAGCGGGGGAGCCCATGGGCGGAGTTTCTCCCGCACCATCTTGTATGGGCGCCCCCACGGGTCCCTGTTGAGAGTCTCCAGCATCTCCTCGCGGGCCAGCGCCCTGGCCCGCAGGATCTCCGCTTGGAGGGCGGTCTTCGCCGCTCTGTACCCCTCGTACAGCTCCGCCTCAATGGCTTGCGTATCCGGAGGGCGGATACGGAGCCTGCGATGCCTGGCGTACCGGCGTCGCGCAGCAACACACGCCTTGCGCAGAGCCTCCAGCTCTTGCGACCACCAGTACAGCCGGCGCGAAGCATGTCTAGGATGGACCCGGGGCATTGCCATGTCACACACATTGGACATGGCCTCCCGGAACCACTCCGCCTCGTCGTTGATGTCGGCAGGCCTGTCCGGTGATGACACCCAGGCCTGCACAATCGAGGCTTCCAGGAGAAGCTCCCGGTCCAGCTGCTTCAGCGCCCACCGCGGACCACTCGGGGCCTGTCGGACCGGCGCATTCGAGGTCTGGGTGGAGACGTCAAACCGGATGTACCGGTGATCGGAGTAGGTCTCCACCCCCTCCATGACGCGCCAGTCAATGACACGCGGCGACAGAGCGGGGCTGGCGAACGAAATGTCCACCACCGATTCGCCCCGCATCCGCACACACGTGGGGACAGAACCCCGGTTTAGGACGACCAGGCCTGTCTCCAGAGCCCAGTCCTCCACCATCCTGCCCCGTGTGTCCGTATACCGGGAACCCCAAGCCAGATTCTTGGCATTGAAGTCCCCGAGTACGAGCACGGGGAGGGAACCAAACCCGACGACGACGACTCTTAACTCCGCAAGGGAGTTGTGGAACTCGGCAAGAGTTCGGTTCGGGGAGAAGTAAACACCCACCACGACAATCTCCCCGAACCGTGCTGCAACGCAACCCCGTCCTCTCTTGACCGACTCGAGGGACGGAGTACCGGCGGCGGCCGATGAAATGAGGGTCACTGAGCCGCTCAAGTCCTCCACCCAGTCATCCCTGGGCGGGACAAAGTACGGCTCAGCGACCACGGCGATGTTGATCGACCACTGCGCCATGCTCTGGAGCAACAGATCCTGAGCGGCGGCGCAGTGGTTGATGTTCGCCTGGAGGAGGCGAAATGGGGCCGTTATTGGCATTCCATCTCTACCTCCCCCCGAGCCCCCTGCGAGGGCCCTGCCGCGGCGGAAACGGCAGCGGCGACAGCGATGGTGGACGCGGCGGTGGCCACGGTGGAAGTGGCGGCGGCTGCGGCGGTGACGGCGGTGGTGGCTGTGACGGCGGTGGTGGCGGAGCGCTTGCCCCTGCCTCTGGCCTCGGCGGGTGGAGCGCAGGTCCTGCTCCCAGCCCGGTGATCGGCCGGCTTGCCAGCCGCCGCACATACGACACAGTGCGGCGTGGCGTTACACGAGCCGGCCTTGTGACCGGGCTGACCACAGCGGAAGCAGAGGTCACTGCGGTCTACCTCCGAGGTGCACTTGACCCCAACGTGGTGGCCCACCTGGCAACGGAAGCACCTCAGAGGTCTGGGCTCCAGCAGTTTGACCTGCGCCGAAACCCAGCCCACCAAAAGCCTTTGGCCCTCCCCGGCTATCTTTTTGGCCGCCGTCACGGGGCAGCTCACCCTGATAGCTTGCATCCCCGTGTGGTCAGGGTGGATGGTGCCTGCCTTGATCTGCTCGACAGAGCACCCTCCAGCCTTAGCGACGGCGGCCACCACCTTTGCCTCCGTCACGGAGTCGTCCAGGCCCTGGATGCGCAAGTCAGCGCACTTGGTGGGCCTGGAGACTCGGGCCTCGTCCGCATTTAGGGCTGCCCTGAGCTTTTCAGCCAGAGCGTCAGCGGCCGGGCCACTGGCCGCACCAGGGACCTCCAGCATCCGGGCCCCGGTTGCCGTGATCTTAATCTTTATACCCTTGGCGGCGCCGATCTCCTCCAGGTTCATCACCCGATCCACCGTCGCGAACACGTGCTGGTAGGACACGCCCCTTTTCTCCGCTTCCGGCTGCAGTGTCACCACCACAGCTGCGGACTTCGGGGCGCGGAGCCTAGCCGCGACGGTTCTCTCTTTGCGCCGCTGCCGCCTCGTCCTGTTTTTGGCCGCCCTTGCCTCCTTACTAGCCTTCTTCCTCTCCCCGGCCACTTGCCATCCGGCGTCGGCTGGAGGAGAAGAATTAGGAGGCGGAGGTGGCCGTTTCGCCGCCGCCTGGGCCGGAGCCCTCGCCGTCAGGGCCGGGGCCTTCGCCGCCTGTGCAGCCGCTCCGCTCTTGGCCTGCCCCTGTCTGCCTTGGCCTGGCTTGGCCGCGGCAGATGCGGCGGCGGCATACGACGCCGCCTTCCGCTGGTCTATGGCCGGCTGGCTCGCCGCTAGCGGGGGGCGCAGGACGATAGCCTCTAGGGCGGAGAACCTGCTCCGCAGGGCGGCCATCTCCTGCCGCACCAGGGCCAGAACCCGGTCCTCCGCAGGCACGGGCACGGGCACCTGCCCATGCCGCTCCCCTCCCTGCGGCGCCTCTCGGGGGCCGGCTGCTCGCAGCCCAGCCAGGTCCGCTCGGAGCTTCTCGTTTTCCTTTCGGAGAAGCTCCATGGCGGCAGTCAACTTTGCGACCTCCGCCCGCATCTCGGACATACCGTCCGACGGAGGCCCAAAGTGCAGCTCCTTCGCTGCCGCCAAAATAGAGGCCGCGGCCGCGGGTATGGCCTTGTCCTTGGAGGATTGAATCCTCTTCAAGGCCACAGCCCTGATCGCGGCTTCCACGACCTCCGCAAACCTGGCTTCCTGCTGTTGATTGGAGCCGCCGCCAGCGACGTCCGGCTCACCACCAGAGGCTTCTGAGAGGACCGGCCCGCTGCTGGTCTCTCCCGGGTGGTGCTCCTCCGTGGCGAGGCTCTCAATTGGCCGGGCCAGTTCGACTGGGCCAGCCTGGCTCAGCTCACCAGCCTTCTTGGTGGTGAGCCCTCTACCTTTCCCTTTTTCCCGGGCCTTACCCCGCCGGCTGGTGTGCATTTTCCGCCTGTTGTCGGCGGAGGACCATTCACCATCGTCCGATTTGGGGCGCTTCCGGAATTTCCGGATAATTCCATCCGCCCCCACCACTTCGCGCCCCGAGCTCTGGCTAGAGCTCTCCGCGCCAGATACAGCGTCGGACTCCGACCCCGCATCTCTCCCCTCCTTTCTGTTTGTTTTTGTTTTAAGTTTTTCCATAGTTGTTCCCACGAGTAAATACTTTTTATAATCTCAAAATTGTGTGGTTCGCACTAATGACTAATTTAGCTACCCATTAATCAAGCTATCAACCTCCCTCACGGTGCGCCGCCGCTTGGAGGTTTGGGGTGATTTTTTATAGAGGTTTTCTACCTCGCGGCCCGGGCGGTTAAGCCAAGACCCTCGACCCCCGTCAAATGCCAGAGACATGACCTTGACACTCTTCGGGGCTACGAGACCAGCGGTGACAGGAGAAAAGACTTCCTCCTGCCCGCCCGACGGCAGGGTTAGTGCACGCCGAGCCCGCTCCTACTTTAACGCTGCTCAACGAGTGCTCCCTAGCGAGTACCCGTTAGAGCGTTATCCTCCGACAGGATATTGGCATACGGACAACGAGACCCCTTATTGGGGAGTCATTGTCCGCACCCCAGGGTGCACCGTCCCGGAGACTGGCCTTCCCCCCGGACGCATCCATAAGGGAACTCCAGCCCCCAGGCACGCGGGGAGGTCCTACCCTGGGATGCAATTTAACTCCTTGCCAAATTTTATCGAAATCCGTTCTGTGGCTTAGGCGTGAAAAAGTAACATACAGACAGACATTCTTGTACTCAAACCTCAGTTGGCTCGATACAGTTTTGTGACCCTAGTAATAAGAAATAGGATCGACTGATATCAAAAAAGTTCTTGTGAATACCTATTGGCCATTTTCTTGCTGACTGTAAATTTTTTCCGTAGAAGAATTAGGTTTTTCAGACCACAGTGGCACATTCATCATGGTACCTACTAAAACAAAAAACCGGCCAAGTGCGTGTCGGACTACGCACAATGAAGGGTTCCGTAGTTGAGATGAATTTATTTATCCCAAGAACAAACTTAACATTTATTCCAACTGCAAATCGTCGCTCGGCATCCAATACCGCGAATGTGTAGTTGAACGTGTAGAAAAAATAAAAATCTAACACCTTTAAACGAGCAATTCTTGTATATATTATATAACCTGAATCTCTGAAACGGCTCCAAGAATTTTTATGAAATTTAGTATGCAGGGGGTTTCGGGAGCGATAAATCGATCTAGCTAGGTTTCATTTTTAGAAAACGTCGTTCAAAAATAAATTGTCATCCATACCTATATTTTTCTTTATTCAAGTAACAAGGACTCATTGTGTTAGTAAACTTATGAACTTTAGCTTATTTTACCAGGTCACTCAGAAATTTTTGCGACTAACAGTTTTTGTCTATGGGATACTGGCTGGCGCTCAGAAACACATAATAATAATAAATAATATTAGCTTTGCAGACGCATATCGTCTGCAAAGCTAATATTATTTACACAAATACCATCTATACAGTGTGAGTCTTCATAATGTGCACATATCGAAATGAGGGAATCTATGCTTAATTTTACCGACGGAAAAAGGGTCATTTTTTTATTTTTTTTTATTCTCTTGGGCATCTTATTCATAAATTTTACAATTATTGTAAAAATTGATGAAAAAAATACAGATTTTTACTAAAAAAACATGTTTGTTTTCAATTGAGGGTAGTGTTTTTCTCAATTTTAATTTTATGTGGACGCCTACTTACTTCCAATCATTATGGAGTTTGTTTCATCACGATAGCTGATTCAGTTTAAAAGTTACACAGTTTTGTTACAATTTTTTTTTTATTCCATAAAAGTATAAAAAAATATTTAGATTTTTAAAATATTTTTTCTGTCGTTAAAATTAAGCTTAGATTCCCTCATTTCGATATGTGCACATTATGAAGAATCACACTGTATAGCAACCCACTCTAGTGCTGCTGAGCTCGCCAATCCTGCCTCACCCCGCATTCCAACCTGTATGGCCTGGAAAAAGTTCCAGCCCATCGTACACTATTGATCTGGTTACCATAGGTACCAATATTTAAAAATGTTTTAAGCTCCATTGGCAACCTATCCTTCTCCATCTTTCTCCACAATACGTCATAAGCAACCAGATCAAATCTTGAATAAGTCGAGGAAGCTAGTATAAATCGGCGTCCCACGCTGTGTATAAGTATAGTATGTGACAGTATGCTTAAGACACAACACTGCACTTTCTGTTGAGAAACCACGCCGAAACCCGAAATAGTTGTCATGAACATTTACAGTTTTATTTATTTGTGTAATATGCAGACTGTCAAACACTTTTGATATTGATATTATAGTAGCTAGAGAGATGGGCCTATTGGATGCCGAGAGACGAAATGTAAGTTTGTACGCACAATATTGAGAGATTTACCGTGTTATTTTAAGACCATTAACTTCTTATAGGTTTTTCTGTAATCTATGAGTAAAGAGCCATACTATGTATTTTTTTGAAATTTTTTGGTCCAGTAGTTACGGAGATAAGGGTCAATTTTCATTGAATTTCTTAAATATCTTTAAAAATGTTTATTTTAATATTATATAAAAAATATACTTAAGATCCTCGCAATAAGTCCTTTCATTTGATATGTCACACGGTACTGTTAGCATAACTTTTTTTTTAATTTTCTTGCTTGCCCCCCAAAAGTGACCCCTATATACAATTTTTTTTTATTTACGTTACACATTCGTGTTTGGGTCACAAAAATACATATGTGTACCAAATTTCAACTTAATCGATTCATTAGATTCGGAGTAAATTGGCTGTGACAGACGGACAGAAAGACAGACACACGAGTGATCCTATAAGGGTTCCGTTTTTTCCTTTTGAGGTACGGAACCCTAAAAAGTGAACAATCCATTTGGTTTACGAATAAAAGACTATTTAATAAAAGTAATAAGTAGATACCTATACAAAAATTCAAATCTAAACTCAATACACTAAACTGGAATAATATCATACTGCCGGAGAAAAGCGTAGATGAGGACTATCAGTCATTCCATGACACACTGACAGATATCTTAGAAGAGTGTATCCATAAACATAGACTTTATTGGCTTACCATCGGTTTAAAACAATCCTGTAAAAATAAAAGACTAAAAAATTCTATCCTTAAAAACAAAATATTAAATACTGACAAAATACTATAAAAATTACGAAAAAATTCTAAAAAATTCAGTAGTGCCCTTGTGGCAAAAAAATTACGCTACATAAATAAAATGAACAAATCAATAAAGTTAAAACCATGTGGAATATAGTTAAAGAACGAACAAAAAAAAAAAGCACAAACGATAAACAAAATATAACAATACAAACGACGAACCTGGTAAGTGAACTTCAACAAGTAGCTAACGTATTCAATAACTTCTTCGCATCCATTGGGGAAAATACCACCCAAACACCCGGGTCTGAACTGCGAGAAACATGAGTGATCAATCCCATTGAAAATACTATGTTTCTTAGCCCAGTCGATGGTTACGGAGTGAACAAGATCTTAAAAACCTAAAAAACAAAAAGTCACGGCATAGACGAACTCCCACCAACCCTTTTCAGGCAATGTGCTGACGAACTTGCCTTACCATTTTATAAACTAATCAATCAATCGTTCGAAGAAAGCATATTCCCCAATCAACAAAAAAAAGCTCTAATAAAACCTCTTCATGAAAAAAATTATAAAATAGACCCAAATAATTTTAGACCAATTTCCCTTCTTAGTATCTAAAGTGTTTGAAAAAGCAATGTGCGAACGCGTATATTCCTTTTGTGAAAAATATAAGATATTTGATGATTGCCAAAACGGATTTAGCAAAAATAGATCTACAAGGCTAGCAGTTTACAAGTACATTCAAGAAGCTTTAAATATTTTAAATAACAAACAATACGCAATTGGAATATTACTTGACAAATTACTTTTACGACAAAGTGAAAATTTAAATATTATTAAATAAGCTACATGGAATAGGAATACGCGGGAAAGCCCATGACTGGTTCGCATCATATCTGAAGGGTAGAGAGCAACTGGTTGAGATTGAACACTACAACAATAAAACAAAAGAAATACAACTCATAAGATCTGATGTCAGACAAATACATGCTTCAATTCCCCAGGGAAGTGTTATAGGCGGCCTCTTATTCCTCATTTATATAAATGAACTACCCAAAACCATAGATGGACCATGTGTACTATTCGCGGATGATATTTCACTCCTCACCTCAGGCCAAACAAATGCTAATTTAAAGGAAAAACTTACTACCATCCTATAAATTGGATGAGTGAGCATAATCTCGAAATTAACTTCACCAAAACTAAATTAATAACTTTTCATCCTCGACAGAAAAGCCGAATAAATATAAACTTTACATTTAATCAACATAACTTAGAAACGGTTAATGATTTCACTCTCCTAGGTTTGACGATAGACACACATATAAACTGGAAGGCACACATACAGAAGTATATTTCAAAAAATTCAAAATTTTCATACGCCCTCCGCGAAATTAAAAACGACCAACCTACAAACACAGTCACATACTACGCGTATGCCCATGTTTGGTTCAGCTATGGCATCATACTATAAAGAAATAGCACAGATGCTCCCTCCATATTCACCATACAAAAAAAAAACCGTGTGGCACTCGGGGACTGCCGCGGTAAAGCTATTGCATAGCATTTGTAACCTCCATACTTCCTATTTGTCAACGCTACACTTGGGATGATGACGTGATGACATAAAACAAAAATTACGTTCCCATGACAACATCACGTTGTCATGGGAACCGTTATTACATGTTAGGCGGAGTGGGGGGTGTTAGGTTTTATTTTCGTTACGTTACGGAATTTCTTGATTCGGTTGCCGCGCTCAAAGCCCGCGATAAAAGCTATGCAATAGCTTAACTGATACGAATAATTATAAACTTAGGACAAACAGATAGGACAAGCCTTGCTTCCAGAAACACAAAATTCTCACCTTAATAGTTATTTATATTTTGGAATTATGCAAATTAGTACGTAAATACCTAGAATCTTACAACACACGGGAAGACATACAAATAAAATATTCTTTGCGCTATAAAACAGATTAAATTTGCCTCCCTCAGGTGGAGAATTCGACTCACTATTATCATCATCTTATTGCTATTGAATTCCTGTAAAATGAGTTCATTGATAGCCCTGTGCACTCCAAACGTTGCAGGTACTGTTCAGTTTTGGTTTTATATGTCTTCCTATATTTATAAATAATTTAAATGTCACCCCGAAATCATAATAGAAAAATATTATATTGTTCACAGGACTCACAAGAATACACACACAGTCTAAATACTTATTCAACACTAATTGCATTCAATAATTACTTTAACTTGCTGAAGTACTAACTTTTCTGTAAATAAAATTCTTTAAATCACGTAAATTTGATCGCACCGATTTGCAAAAAAATTACATAGATTCTTCGTCGATGAACCCCATCGGGCGACTGATTTATGAATGAATGAGAGTGATGACAATACTTTTGATAGGCGAAAGAAGAGATGACGATAATGTATGCCGCTCGGAATAAAACAACGTATGTGCCAAAACGAAATGCCGTCTTTTGTAAATGAAAAGTATTTTTTTTTTAAACTGCTTTTCTTAATACTCGAAACGCTTACTCTCTGTGTTTTAAAGTAAATTCCATTGAATAACTCATAAGCGTTGCGCCATGATACTCAAAAAAAGATAAAAATAGATAGACCTTTGCAATTTTTTGGTATCGAGAAAATTTCATTGTACTATCGTGTATTCCTTTTCCAGGATACTAGATCATATAGTCAAAAATCATACACCAAAATCCTTATTCCAAATACTGTAAAAGTTACACGATAAAGAAAAAGCCCATTTTTTTCAATATATCACCTTAAACTACACTCTTCTAGTCCATATGCTATGTCAATAAAAATACGAGGTATCGGGGACATCGACGAGCTGATACGAATAATTATAAACTTAGGACAAACAGATAGGACAAGCCTTGCTTCCAGAAACACAAAATTCTCACCTTAATAGTTATTTATATTTTGGAATTATGCAAATTAGTACGCAAATACCTAGAATCTTACAACACACGGGAAGACATACAAATAAAATATTCTTTGCGCTATAAAACAGATTAAATTTGCCTCCCTCAGGTGGAGAATTCGACTCACTATTATCATCATCTTATTGCTATTGAATTCCTGTAAAATGAGTTCATTGATAGCCCTGTGCACTCCAAACGTTGCAGGTACTGTTCAGTTTTGGTTTTATATGTCTTCCTATATTTATAAATAATTTAAATGTCACCCCGAAATCATAATAGAAAAATATTATATTGTTCACAGGACTCACAAGAATACACACACAGTCTAAATACTTATTCAACACTAATTGCATTCAATAATTACTTTAACTTGCTGAAGTACTAACTTTTCTGTAAATAAAATTCTTTAAATCACGTAAATTTGATCGCACCGATTTGCAAAAAAATTACATAGATTCTTCGTCGATGAACCCCATCGGGCGACTGATTTATGAATGAATGAGAGTGATGACAATACTTTTGATAGGCGAAAGAAGAGATGACGATAATGTATGCCGCTCGGAATAAAACAACGTATGTGCCAAAACGAAATGCCGTCTTTTGTAAATGAAAAGTATTTTTTTTTTAAACTGCTTTTCTTAATACTCGAAACGCTTACTCTCTGTGTTTTAAAGTAAATTCCATTGAATAACTCATAAGCGTTGCGCCATGATACTCAAAAAAAGATAAAAATAGATAGACCTTTGCAATTTTTTGGTATCGAGAAAATTTCATTGTACTATCGTGTATTCCTTTTCCAGGATACTAGATCATATAGTCAAAAATCATACACCAAAATCCTTATTCCAAATACTGTAAAAGTTACACGATAAAGAAAAAGCCCATTTTTTTCAATATATCACCTTAAACTACACTCTTCTAGTCCATATGCTATGTCAATAAAAATACGAGGTATCGGGGACATCGACGCGAAAGTTGAAACCATGGATTCAGTAGTGCTATTCTGTAAAAATCTCACCGTGATAACTTAGGTGAAGTGAGCTGCCAATAGTGTCAATCCTTAGCAACTGACAGCTCACTTCACGCTCACTTCACCTAAGATAACACGGTGAGATGGTTACAGAATAGCACTACAGGGCAAGACATGATTCTGAACCCCCTGCGATGAAATTTTTCGTCAGCTGTTTCATAGAAAAGTGCAATACCTACGCGATCAATAATAATATATAATTTAATACAAAAATAAATAAATAGATTGACCTACACATATTATATTCAGAGAATAAATAAATGAGTAATAACATAAATAAATATAATAACTAATACGGCTGCAAAAAATAATAAAAAAATAATAGGACAGGACATAATTTAAATATTTAGTAGTGTAGCGGTTACACCTCCACATACGAATTACGCATCATAGACATGACGTTACACAAATCCTGCATCGCGCAATTAGAGTTTACCGAGCGATCGACATCTATACAAGATTCCGACTTCAAACCAAGGGGCAGTTGCCCGCCAGACACAACACCTGTCTGGTCGGAGGATCCTCCCTTTTCTATGGTGGATGAGTGAACTTTTCACCCTGTTCCTTATACCACTAAAGTAGTAAGCTTCCAAACAAATATGGACTCTGTCGGGCACAGTAAAATTTTAAATAAGTAGGAGAGACCTACTTATTTAAAATTTTGCTGTGCCCGACAGAGTCCATAATTGTTTCAATTTATTTTTCCCTACCACCTGTATATATCATGTGCATTATGGATTGCAATAAAGATATTGTAATATTGCTCATCCCACATAACAAATAGCGTGATAATAATTTTTGAAAAGTCTATTGTGACGTTTCCATTAGGTATTTGATTTATTGATTATTTATAGCAATTTTCAAGTTAACCAAGCCATACAGTAAAATCCTCCCCTGTAAAAATTAATACCCCTTTTCATCCCGTTAGCGGTAGATTTTCAAAAATCCCTGATATATTATGTTTTTATTTTTTTCAGTCCGATTTAATCAGACCGCTCGTTAAAATTATTCCATATAAATTTTGACATCCCAATCTTCCTTTAGGGGGTAGTTTAGAAAAACTACAATGGAAAACTGTATAATTTACATAGATAAGTATTCGTGCAAAGTTTCAAGTTTATTAACTCAAGGAATAAGATTTTTCATACAAATAAAATCCCCCCTTTTCACCCTCTTATAGGTCGAATTTCCAGAAACCCTTTCTTAGCGGACGTCTATTAACTATAAACAACCTTTCTGCCAAATTTCATTTTTATACGACAAGCGGTTTTCAATATTTCGTGATGAATGAGTGACCCTTCGCTTTTATATATTTAGAAGATGAGTTTAATAACTTTAGCATCAATTGCATATTATAACCGCAATGTGTAGGTAGTTACTGCTCATATCATTAGCAGAAGTAAACCATGAATGACGATACCGCACTTAGAAACTCGCCGTTACTTACTGCTCTTATGCTAAGGAAAACTTATCATAATAAAATCGACTTACTGCCGTTATCCTTAATGAAAATTAAAGGTTCCCGTTAAGATATTAATTAAAATGACAGTCAGATAAAATTGTACAGCTCATTGCGCTGATTCCGAATATTATGTTTAACTCGATTTGGACAAAAATGATAGGTACTGCAGTGATCGCAAGCGCGGCAGATAAAACGCGTGTAGGTATTCTAGGTACTTAGTCTTAAAACATTTTATAGATGTTAAAAATAACGAGAAGAACCAAATACCGTTTTCAATGAGTTTATACGTTTGTTCATTTAAGCGCTAGTTTATTTTGTTTTGTTTTTGTTTTCGTAAATGCTTGACTTCTATAAAACGGTAAATATTTTTGAGAACCTAATTAATCCACAAATTAAGAGCTACTGATTTACGTTTATTCTACGGGCACACAATAATTGGTTTCCAAGAAACAAGATTCTGCAAAACGTTTCTCCAGCAGCACGCGTAGCAAGGAGTTTTGTCGACGGAAGAATAGACAAAAATGACGTTCCGTGTAGACAGGATGGCAGGAAAGTAGAAAGACTCAACTGCACTTTTTACGAAATTCACTCAAGCTTTATTCTTCTTTTAATTATCACATTTTTGCACTCAAAACGCTCTCCTGTAAAATCATAATTTTGTAGATAACCGTATATACTTTGTGGCTGTCGATCAAAAATTTTTCTACTGTCTTTAGCATGGTGATTACAAAATCAAATTGTCTTCACTACCTTCCTTAGACAACCGTCAGTTAAAAGTGTGATATTGACAGTTTGGGATAAAATTTTTCTTTTGAAATAATCTACATGTAAAAGGACCTAAACAAAGATCGTTAGAAACGAAAGACAAAATGATAGATCGTAGAATGATTTCTACGGTGCGATGTCAAAAATGGAGAAACGAAATGTCACTTTGTATAAAAAGAGCTATGTCTATTCTTCGTCGAGACAGAAAGCGTCATGCAACGCGTGCAGGAAATTAAACATCTCGAAAACCTAAGACGCACAAATTTCATTTTCGGCGCACACTTACGCACAAATAAAGGTAGGTACCTAAGCTATCCGCCCATATAGGTACTTACTTAATTTCTCTCTCCGGTCATTTGTTAAAAAAAATCTTGCTTGAACAACGCTGCCCTCGATAGAAAAAAAGACGCATCTAAAATTTTTCCAGATTTGAGTTATATATCAGGCAGATGGCCCTTTTTTTCTGATTCCGGCAATGTATATAACTCAAATCTGGAAAAAATGTTAGATGCGTCTTTTTTTCTATCGGGGGCAGAACGTTACTCCAGCAGGATTCGTTTTTCTGTTTTTTTTTTTTCCAACACGACAGCACGCACAAAATTTTACTAGGCGCACATTTACAGCAGATTACGCTCTAATTATTCGTTGAACTCGATTAATTCTAGAAGAGATTTTCTTGCTAGGGTAACGCACACCGCCCGAGGCGCACGTCTTATGCACAGAGCATAAAACTTTAAGAGGCGGAACTTATAACATTCCGTTTTTGAGATTTCGTTACCTTTTCTAGACAAAAAACATAACTGCCAACATGAAAATTGTAGCACTGACAATGACAATCATGACCTTGAAGGGATAGGGATGCGCAACGTATAGAAATCAATAAACTTATCGATATCGATGAAATGCATTCTATGCAGATAATAGTGAGGCTCTAAAACTAATTTATTTTGAAAAATCGGTTAAATAAAACATAGATTTATTGATTTCGGTATCTAGTAATGTACATAAATGAACAAGCAACATCAGTATCAGACCAAAATGTTTTTTTTTTTACGCCGACGTCACCATTTCTTCTAGCACGCCTTACTCAAAATTTTCCAAGAGATTGGCACTACGTCTTACTGATGCTAGGCTGCATTTAGTTTTTTTTAATTCTTCCAACAACTGATTTTCCCTTGGTGTTAAATCTGAGTTAACAAAATTTTTGATGAGACTTGTAAACATTTCCTTGCATATAAAACGCAGGGATTTTTTCTATTTGAAATGAGCAATAGAGCACAAATTAACTCGATCAATTTTGAGATTTTTTTTCTATCTGTCTATTTGTTTGTAACATCATCACATGAGAAAAGCTTAATGGTTTATAATAAAACTACCTAAACAAGAGGTTGCATCTACTTTTTTAATAATTTGGTGGATGACATAAGAGGACTCTACTGTATAGGTATTATTATGTATATAGAGATCGATTATGGTGTTTATTATAGTTACCTTTTGACTCTGAATGCCGATACATGTTTTGGAAATTCTGCCAATTGTCCGTCAGTGAAAGGTAAGGCCAAAGTTGGGATTGCATGTCTTTTCAGACGATTTCCCTTTTTGTTGTAATCCTTTTTTCCAAAGTGGTTAGCACATACATTTCGATGCTCAAGCCGTTTTTCTATTGGTAGATACACCAGTTCCTAATTACCAACTGCTTTTAGCCACTCTCGACAGCTGGAAGATACAAAATATAAAAGATTATTATTTAACTGACTATGTTTAACTGTAAATTTATTTCGTGTGATTTAAAGTTAAGAAAACACCCAATTTACATTATCAGCGTAACTAAATGGAAAAGATACTTAAATTTATTTCATAATCCCAGTATTTACATAATGGTGTCAAGGTTGATAATATAATCTTTGACTCTCTAACCCATATACCTATTCAGCAGTCAACCTAGTTAGACTAAATTAGATTATAATTTAAATTAGACAAATATTACTGTAGGCATAATGTTTTAAACCATTTCTTCAAGAGTTTCAACTACCTAATATTGATTGATGGCTCGAGAGTCGGGTAGGACTTTAGTTTATCATCCATCAATTTAAGGGGTAAAAGTGGGAGGAGGGAGGGGGGAGGTGTAGAATCCCCCCTGTGGAGGAAAAGTTGCGGAATCCCCCCTTATTGAGACATGATTTTTTTAATATTCTAACCTAACTTTCGAATTTGGAAGGACTTTTATGTTAGGTTACATATTTATAAATGTATAGTTGAGGGGTGTAGAAGATTCCCCCCTCCCGCATGGGGGAAGTTTAGGAAATGCAAGGTTAATTATTTTTATTTTAAGATCTTATTTTGAGGTTATGTTTTGGTAATTTTTTTGAGGAAACTGTAGTTGGCTATTTTTATAGTATTTTATAGAATTAATATATTTTTTCTTAGTCAGGTGTAGTCGACGGAGTACTGCTTCGCGGGGTTCCTATTTCTGAGTGGCCCGCCATCCGCTTCTGAACCTAACCTGTCCGAGTCGGGTTGCCCCAAGTGGGGATGGCGGGTTCTTTGTTCGCTCACTTACTAGACCCCGCCATCCCCTTCTGAACCTAATCTGTCCGAGCCGGGGTGCCCCAAGTCACAAGCTCGTTAGGCTCGTTCTAATGTGAATTTAAAAAGTTCGCGTCAACTTAGTGACACTTGACAGAGTGACAAGTATCAGTGACAACACAAAATGGCGTCGTTTTACGTTTGGTTTCACATATCGGCAATAGTTGGAAAATTAATATAAGTGTTAATTTAATACCACTAATTTAAATCAGCGAAATATGGGTAATAGGTATAATGAAATATGCCTAAAAAGTATCTAAATCAGTAAGTATACGTATTTATTTCATAATTTTTATATTAAAATGTTTTAGTGCATTGACCTTCCGTAAAACAAAACATTCAATGGCAAGACAAAATATCAAAAGTGCTAAATTTCTTCGATTTAGATTTTTTTCTCGGAAGCGATTTGTCTCCGCAACTTAAAACTTGTAAAAAATATATGGACTTCCAACTCGATGGACGTTAATCTAAAGCTTAGCCGAGAGTCGTATTACAGAATTTGAATGATGCTATCAATTTCCTAATTGTAATTAATAACATAGTGTTATAGTCCGTGAACCAGATAGTATATTTTATCAGTCATTTCCTCTCAAGCGATAACTCGTGAAATGCTTCAGAGAGTTGTATTAAACAGCATGGTGAACGTCAGCTGCCGCTCCGTGGGTGGGTGGGGCAGCGGCAGCCTCAGTCTCAATCACGTAAAAAAAAATTGTTTTCAATCATTTCCTCCCGACTGAAAATTTGTTAAATGATAGTTAACGCAATTATTCGAAGATAAAAAAGTCAGCTGGCCGTACCGTGGTGGATTATGCATCAGCTGGTCACACGAACATGCAACAAAAAAAAAAATTCATTCAGTTATGTCCTCTCACTTGAAAATGTGTCAGTCAGATGATAGTTTACATGCTATTTTGAATAAATAAAAACGTCAGCTGGCTCTATGTTGATGGAAAGGTCGTCAGCTGATGCAGTGAAAGGTGGAGCATGGGAGCCAGGCGTCGATCGCTTATTTAAATACGTCAGCTGACGGGTTTTCCACCAACATAAAGCCATCTGATGCTTTTATTTGTTCAAAATTGCATGTAAACTATCATCTGACACATTTTCAAGTGAGAGGAAATGACATAGCTACAGTTATTCGCATTACGCTTTATGCACACACAGAATGAAATAATTTTATTGTTATATTTAATTACATTAATATTCTTGATAAATTTTTAAATATTGAAACATACGGATATATTTCAATAAAATTAATATTCTGAATTAATTTTAACTTTGAAAAAATATATCTAATATGTGTGGATGTATTGTATTAGGTAGATATTATATCCAATGCAGCTGCTCAAAATAAGCGCTGCTTGTACATTCTCCCTATATCTATAACGACAGAATATATTAGGCCCCACTTTTAAAATTTTCTATAGGTAGAAAGTAGTAGACTCCCTCCTTTATTACATCCAAATCTTGTAGATCGGAATATATCGACACTGGAAATTTCAACTGTCGTAAAGGACATTGTATTCCCTGTCTTTTACGACATTTGAAATTTCCAGTGTCGATATATATACATGCCCTCTGTGTATAGAGCATGTGAGCCATTCGAAAGTAAACGTTTGAGAAGTAACACAGTGCAGGTTGAATTTCAATGTATAAAAAATGTTCAACATAACTCCTTTTTGCGTTTTTTACCGAAAAACAACTTCAAAGTTGAAAGTATTCTACGAAGAAAGTTTGAACAAGTCCAGTGAAGTTTAAATACTCGAAAAAATTATACTTTAGCTGGAAAAGACACAGTGCTTCCCTTCCTCGTGCGCATAGAGCGTAATGTCGAATAATTGTTGATCCTTATTTCCGCTCGGTTGACAATGTATAAGGTTTTGTTAACATGATATTTTCAGTAATTAAAATAATCTGCACTATTGAAATAGGCGATCGACGTTCACGCCTGGCTCCCGCGCTACCTATATTATTTTATATACGTTTCAGTTTCGTTGAAAAGTTGATTAATTAATGAATACCTATATCACAACTTTATTTTATCTATATTAATAATTATAAATTTTAACGTGACTGATTTCTATCCAATGTGCGTTTTTTTAATATTGATTAATGAGAACATTGATTTGATTGAAACCTACTTACAGAAATAAAATCATTTATCATTTATCATTGGTACATATAAGGGCGCGTGCATAAAGCGTAATGCGAATAACTGTAGTTATGTCATTTCCTCTCACTTAAAAATGTGTCAGATGATAGTTTAGATGCAATTTTGAATAAATAAAAGCGTCAGCTGGCTCTATGTTGGTGGAAAACCCGTCAGCTGACGTATTTAAATAAGCGATCGACGCTCACGCCTGGCTCCCATGCTCCACCTTTCACTGCATCAGTTGACGACCTTTGCACCAACATGAGCCAGCTGACGTTTTTATTTATTCAAAATAGCATGTAAACTATCATCTGACACATTTTCAAGTGAGAGGACATCCTGAATGAAACATTTTTTTTGCATTTTCTTGTGACCAACTGACGTATAATCCACCACGGTACGGCCAGCTGACTTTTGTTTATCTTCGAATAATTGCGTTAACTATCATTTAACAAATTTTCAATCGGGAGGAAATGATTGAAAACAATTTTTTTTTACGTGATTGTGAGGCTGAAACGGAGAGGCCCCGCCCTCCCACGGAGCGGCAGCTGACGTTCACCATGCTGTTTAATACAACTCTCTGAAGCATTTCACGAGTTATCGCTTGAGAGGAAATTGGTCCGAAAAACCTGTTGCTGGCTTACGGACTACCTATTAGGTGAGCACAAGATCACATAAGCAATAAATATAGGTACTCACCGGTTTGGATCCAGTAGAAACTTGGAAAATTGCAACTTATTTACGGTATGCCAGGCCTCTTTGATACCACAAAATTTACATCTTCTGTGACCCTTACCCATGATGGTTCACAACTGATATGTTACATTCCAAAATCTTACAGAAAAAGGAAAACAAACAAAAATCACAACACAAACATTAATACTCGCGCGAAGGCAGACATGTTTGTGAGCACTTCCTAATTTATTGGTCATTCTGTTATGTGTTTCTGAATGTTGGCTAAAGAAGGTAACAAATTCCCTACAAAAATTATTTGTCCGGTGGTCGTGAATGTCAGGTTGGCGGGTGTATTTTTCAGAAATGGTCGAAATATATCTCAAAATTTAGTACTCTAATTGGTACCAAATTGTACCACTTGTGAAATAATTTGTACCTCGTGGGATCGCAAGTTATTGCAATAGTTTCATACACCCGCCATTCTGACGTCAGCTTGGCGGGTGTATTTTTGTGTAGCCAAGATTACTGAGAACTTAGATATAAAACATGCATGGATATTTAGTACCTAATTGGTACCTCTCTAAACATACCTCAAGTCAGTGAAATCTCATTGGAATTCGACAAAAAATGAAAAATTAATTTTCCCATATACAAGGTGTTACAATATTTTGCTTGTTTGATACAAGCAGAGGAAAACGGGGACACTTGACTAAAGGAATACTTAGCATCAGGTGGAATGACAGCTCACTTGACCTGCGTTTTCACGGTGAGTTTTTGATGTGAAACATCTATAGCGGCGGGTCAGCCAACTGTTGGCGTGGCGACGCGTCGCCGCTGCATCGCCACGCCAACAATTGCTATATTTATTTCCTGTCGTAACTATCCTTTTATGCATATGCAGATGGAGATGTGAAAAATTGAAATTATTATGTACAGACGCCAACACATCAGGCTACTACAATCTGTCAAATTTATTTAATAAATTTTCAACTTTATCGCTGAAGAATAAAGTTCAAAGTTGATTGGGAAAATTTGACAGTTTCGGGTAGCTTGATGTGCTGGCGTCTGTACATTACATTTACATAATAATTTAATAACATAACATAATAATGTAATGTACATAATAATTAATTTACATTTACTACTAATCTTCTATATTAATTTACATTTACCATGATCGAAGTGGCCATAATTTGGACAACTGTTTGCTGAAAACCGATCTGCCTCTTTTCTCTTTCCTACATTCTTCTAAATATGAAATAATGTTTTATCTACAAACTATGTTATCTGCCGTTTTTATCCTTCTTCTAGCTATACTTTTTAATATCTATAGATAATGCCATACACGAAGACGCGCTTCACTCCACGATTACTTTACTTTAGTACAGAGCGGAGCGTAGTGGGGCGCGTCTTCGTGTATGGCATTATCTATACCGTTCACTTATAACCTAAAATCCTCTTTTATCGTCTTTATTGATATTACCCACATAAACATTTTTTTCACTGACAGTTCTGTATAATTTAATTCACTACACGCTAATAAAATTAAATTAAAATTAAACGTGGTCGTAAAACTACTATTAAACTAGAAGACTAGTAAAAAGTATTTCTTAAGTATAAACACTACCTGAAAAAACAAAAATGGCTTGCCATCACCAACTGACCCTGTTCTTCTTTTATTCTTTTTTCACGCAGGTGAAGTGAGCTGTCATTCCACCATAATGCTAGGCATTGACACTATTGATACCTCACTTTCAAGCTCACTTCACCTAAACGTTCACGGTGAGATTTTTACAGAATAGCATTGCTGATGCTAAGTATCCCTATATTCAAGTATCTCCGGTTTCCTCAATTGGTACTCGACGAGAGCTCTGACCAACATTTTTACCTCATCGTTTTACGACCAGACCAAAACCGTATAAAATCTTTTGGTTATTTTATTTATATTTTATTTTATTTTATTAGGATCTCCAACAAAGAATACACCTTACATGCTATAATACAACGACAAGAACAACAATCTATGTGCTCCCTCAATTATAGGAGACCACATCATGCAATAAGAACAAGCAAACAGTATATTATATAGAAGTAGCCCTTAAAGTTAAAATTATATAGTATTATTAAGGTTATACTAGTACATTATTAAATTTGGTAATCTGAATTTAAATTGAATAAAAATAAAGATTAAAAAGCAACGAACACTTAGAACACTTAGAAAAAATTGTACTTACAGACAAATAAAAATAAAAATAAAAATATATAATAGCCAACAATGCATTACTAGGCAAGCAGTTCACACTTACATAAGTATCATTTATTTGCGTACGGATTAGTGACTTATATTTACCCAGATTATTAGAAAAGATGTCTATGTCTTCTAATGAACATGATAAGGCATTGTACTGCTGGGTCATCCTGGAAACCGGTGAATATTTACCCAGATTTGTTCGGTATCGTGGGGCTTTTTGTAATGGGCGGGGATAACGTGGCATTCTGGCCGGGACATTAAGATTTATTCTGCTAAGAAGATCTGGACAGTCAGTACTATTATTAAGCAACTTGAACAGGAATGTTAAATCAGAGACCGTACGGCGAGACTTGAGAGGAAGGATTTTAAAATAGTTCAGCTTGTCTGCATATGATCTCAGATTCCTAACTCTAAACCGAAAAGCTAAGTGACGAACAAGTTTCTTCTGGACTGTTTCTATTCGATTTGTGTGAACCTGATATGTTGTATTCCAGACCGTGCTGCAGTATTCCAACTGACTTCTCACATAGCTATTGTATAACAAAATTGTAGTGGATGGTTTCTTGAATTCTTTAGAAGATCGCAGTATAAATCCAAGAGCCCGATAAGCTGAATTAAGCATTTTGTCAATGTATTCAATAAATCTCAACTCACCATCCAAATACACTCCCAAATCTCGGATAACTGTCACTTCATTTAATGTGTTTCCCTGAATATTGTAGCTTGATTGAATTTTATTCCGCTTTCTGGTAAATTTGATGTGGTGACATTTGGTACAGTTTAGATACATTTTATTCTTCGTACACCACTGAGTTAAGTTATCTAAGTCCGTTTGTAGCAACTGTATATCTGATTCAGTCAGAATTATGCGTGTCAACTTCAATTGAATTTAAATAAAGGTTTTAGATATCGAAAACACAATTTTCAGACACCAGTAGCGTCACACGTATCCAGGAGAGCATTTGCGAAAATAAAATAATTTGCCTAGTCTAAAAATCTTGTTTTTAAGTGAACATTGGTCATTGATACGAATAAATGATTTTTCAGCAGTAAAAAATGTGAGCAACTTATGTATTGAATCCATTTTGAATGTATTGATTTTTTTTTTCCTGTCGGTAACATAGCAATTATATCAGACAAATTATGTGTTTCACGTTTCTAATCAGACCAACTTTACCATAATCAGAAATGATTAAAAAATCGTATTGCGGCGTATTTACCTACGTACGATTAAAAAAGAGCTTTTCTGATGCTGGGGCCACACCAACGGGAAACGCCGTTAATTATCGCGATGATAGACTTTATTCCGACTGGTTAAGGTCCATCATCGTGATAATTAACGGTGTTTCCCGTTGGTGTGGCCCGAGCATCAGCTGCTTTAATCAGTTGTTCTGATGCAAATAAATATGAACAGGACATAAATAATACACTCGGGGATGTTGTGAATTGGCTTGACGACAGTGAATTAGTAATTAATTTAGGAAAGACTAACATGATACATTTTGATCAGCGGACATAATTACCAAATTTAAAAATTTAATTTATTAGAACTAAAATAGACCAAGTACAAAAAGCAAAATTTCTATAATAGAATAGTTCTTTATTTGCTTAGAATGTAGGTACATAAAAATAAGTTGTTAAATCATACATATAGGATCCATGTACATTCTGCCTTATTACAGCATGCAAATGTAATACAAAAGTAGAGGATAATAAAGATAATATATTACAAAAACTTATCATTTAAGAAATCCTGCACAGAATAATTACATTTATCTACAAGTAATTCTGTGAAACGTTTTTTAAATTTTTGCAACGGTAAGTTTTTAATTTGGTCAGGTATTTTATTAAAGATAACAGGAGCCATACAATTACATTTTTTTTTAATTAGCTAGTTTTAAATACTCCCGTGCATAATAGATTCTGGTATTGCGATCTCATAGCTGTACTTCGTTTTCTAGTTTCTATTAAAGTTGCAAATAGACATCGATTTGTTATTACAAATATTGCTAATTCTAGGATATAAAGGCATGGGAAGGTTTATAATTTTTGAGACTTAAATATAGATACGCAACTGTTCGTCATTTTAAGACCAAATATAGCTCTCAGGCAGCGCTTTTGAGCCTTGAAAATGCTTTCTCGTTCACTACAGTTACCCCAAAATATGATACCAAATCTTAAGATGGAAATTACTAGACCATGGTAAGCAACTAATACTGTCGGTAAATTTACTTTTTTTGACAGATAATGCAACATAAAAGCGGCTGTACTTAAACGTTTACAGATATCTTCTGCTTGCAGCTTCCAAGTTAATTGGCTGTCAATTATTATTCCTAAAAATTTTGTATTGTTTACTTTTTTTATAGTTAGACCATTGTGGTTTATATCCATATCTCCTGCAGATATTCGTTGGTAAAAGTGCATGATTTTAGTTTTTTGTATATTAATAACCAAATTATTATGTTCAAGCCACTTTATTAAACTACTAATTGTATTGTTAATGTCATTTACATATGATTCTTTATTGGTACATGAAACAATCGATGTGCTATCATCCGCAAACAATACCATACGATGAAGTATATGAAGTGGCAGGTCATTTATATATAATAAAAATAATAAAGGTCCGAGGATGCTGCCCTGCGGGACACCATATTTTATTTCTCTAAAAGACGATCTAGATTTTAATTCCTTTTTAGATCCTAGACACAGGCTCGATATTTCCGTACATTGTCTACGACCTTTTAGGTATGTTTTTATTAAATTAAGAGCATTGCCACGAATACCGTATGCGTGAAGTTTGGTTAGAAGGATATCATGATCCACACAGTCAAAAGCCTTCGAAATATCGGCATATATTGCGCATACAGGTATTTTAGAGTCTCATCACTGTGTGGATCGCCCGGAGGACACGGTGGAGCATACGGTGGAGGTCTGCCCGGCTTGGGCAGGGCATCGCCGTGTCCTCGTGGAAGCGATCGGCGGCGGTGATCTCTCGCGTCCGGCCCTGATTCGGGCCATGCTACGGAGCGAGAGGAAATGGGAGGCCGTCACCTCCTTCTGCGAAGCAGTAATGCTCGCGAAGGAGGAGACGGAGCGCGTGAGGGAGAGGCAAATTTCGCGCCCTCGCGCCCCTAACCACCGCAGGAGGAGACGCCCTGGGCGTCGGGAATCACAGGAAGATTTCCGGCCACCGTAGGCGCGGGCTTGCGGACGGTGAGCAATGGGTACCTCGCCGTCCGATAAGGACCAAGCCCGGGTCGACGGCGCGTTGTGTTCCACGCGCGCCTCAAAGAGATGTCAGCAGAATTGACGGGGTCCGCTAGGGCCAATGCCTGCCGGGGGTTCGAAGAAAACCGATAGGGAAATCGTGGCCCCCTGGCAACACGGCAACTGAAGGAACACGGGTGGGTTTTAGTCAGTAAGAGTCTGACACGCCCTCCCGCTCCGCCCAGAGCGGGAGAAGTTATTTGATGATTTCCCACCCAAAAAAAAAAGGTATTTTAGAGTCTACTTTTGGCATTATTCCATGGAGAAAGTCGAAAATAGCCATATTGATGTTTTTATTTTTTCTAAAACCCTTTTGTTCGTCACATAGTATGTGGTATTTTATTAGAAAATTGTAGAGAGATTCATAGATAATTTTTTCTATGATCTTTGAGAAGATGGGAATTAGAGCAATTGGTCTATAGTTTGCCATTTCGTCTTTAGCATTCTTTTTATATACTGGTTTAACTATTACAGTACTAGGTATAGTAATTGACAGTCAAATGACGTGTTAACCTCAAGTAGAAGAGGTATATAAAAAATTGAGCATAACTGCTTATGTCCTATTCAATTTAACTAAAAAAGTTAACATCACCACAAGTTTGATTGCATACCATGGTCTCAAAGCTTTCATTCTGAGATACGGTATAATTTTCTGGGGAAATTCTTGCTTGCGGGAACAGGTATTCAAAGCCCAAAAACGTTGTTTGAGGTCGATGTTAAATATGAAAATCGACTGCTGTTTTCTAGAGTTTAAGTCCGCTGTTAGCGGCTGTTAAGCTGTTAACATTTCCGGCAATGTATATTTTAGAAATGGAAATTTTTGTTAAATGTAACATGAATCTTTTTAGTGTCGCTCAGGCCACATGTGACGCGCAAAATGTCTGAAAACTAATTTTTTCATAATAAAATAACGAAACCAATGTACGTTTTTAATATCAGACATATTGTGATAAAACCGTATGACCCAGAAATGTCGCAAACTGTGACGTTTCTGATCAGTAATACCCACCAAGTTGGGCTAAGAACCGTCTAAACTAACGATTTTAGACGGTTTTCGTCGTAAAACGATGCGACATGGTTTTGGTCATAGGCTCTCCTACTCTTCGTGTCAAACAAGCAAAATATTGTAACACCTATTGGAGTGAATTTTTCATTTTTTGTCGAATTCCAATGAGATTTCACTGACTTGAGGTATGTTTAGAGAAGTACCAATTAGGTAGGTACTAAATATCCATGCATGTTTTATATCTAAGTTCTCAGTAATCTTGGCTACACAAAAATACACCCGCCAAGCTGACGTCAGAATGGCGGGTGTATAAAACTATTACAATAACTTGCGATCCCACGATGTACAAATTATTTCACAAGTGGTACAATTTGGTACCAATGAGGTACTAAATTTTGTGATATATTTCTACCATTTCTGAAAAATACACCCGCCAACCTGACATTCACCGGTGGTCACAGCACTGGTCTTGTTGGTACGCCGCGTTTTGGGCGCCCGATAAAAGAACAAGCGCCCAAAACGCTGCCTAAGGCCTACAACATCAAAATAACGAATGACTCAAAGAAAAAGCTTTGATACAATTTTGAAGCTGACATGGGTACTTACTGGCCATTATTTTGCTGTTATCATTGTACCGAATTTGAATACACGACCATTTAAAAATGCTACATAGAAACCTTCTATGCTATACAAAAAAGTTCAGCCTGGCCCGATTTAGGGCCTGCACACACTGACGGACGGGGGAAGAGCATTGAGAAGCATACCTCTATCCCCCAGCGCACAATGACAAGAAAATCGTCTACGATACCGCGTGCGTCCGCCAGCTTCCCGGAGCATCCACCGCTCGCCGGGATTTGATTATTCCACTAGCAACTACGCAGTCGAAAAGTTGATTTTGAAAGAGTGTGGCAGACTGGCAGACTCCAGCGCATAACGGCGCATACCGCCGCCTTCCGCCGTGATATCCTCAAGCGTGCTCTTCGATGCTCCAGAGGAAACTGCACTGCGATGCTCCAAGGTCGATCACAGAGCAGCTTTTTCGATTGGATAAGTATTAAATTCAATGGATTTAAATTTAAAATCCTCTGCCGCCCCGTCCGCCAGTCTGCTCAGGCCAAGGAGTCCTACGAGGTAATTGCGTAACACACAACATACAATGGAAATCGATGTTAATGCCTTTCATTTTAACAGTTCAGCCGCGTTCATTGCATTACTTACGTTGTCGAGTAGACGAATTTTTCAAACTTATGAAGCAATGAATGTGGTAGGTACTTGCTTCAAAACCCTCGGATATTGATTTAAAGTGTGTTACGCAGTTAGGAGTGTATGAATGGTAGGTAGGATAAATGTAGGCCCTTCAAGTATCAGGTTGATAGGTACTAAACAAAAATGTACGATCAGCAACAAAAGTCGATAAAATTGATGATGTACCTACGCCACAGCTCTGTGACGGCCGCGGTCGCCGCCGCTGCATCGGGCGCCGGCCTCGCGGAAGCGCGCGCAAGCCGCCCCGTGGAGCGGCACTACGGCCCCGCTGTGCTTCGCCCCGAAACGTCGCCCGGGGGCCGTGTCTACGTGGGCTTCACGCCCCCGCATATGTTGTTCGAAGAGGAGGAGGAACCCTCCGATCCGGAGCCGGACGATGCTGTATATGAAGCCTACGAGTTCGACCCGGACCAGCCGGTCGCCGAACGCCGCGATGAAATGCGCGCGCGCGGCACGTATCATTAATGCAATGTGTTCGAAATGGAACAGATAGGTACTAAATTCAGATAATACAAACTTAGCTATTGCTAAGAGTTTGTATTGCCTTTCTGAATTTAACATCTGTTCCCGACCTCATTTCAACATTTCTTAAGAACATGCAACTTTAAAAAAGGTCGTATTGTCATGTGCAGTGTCAGTCTACTTCTGTTGCTGACCGCGCTTATTACTAAATACGAATCACGTTTTACTAAAAGTCATTAGTCACCTGTACCTCGGCTAGGTTTACAAAATAAAAAGCTACCATACTCAGAAAAAAATATTGTAAAGCCTCGTGCAGACTGGCGCGACGCGACATTGCTGATTGTTCTTCCGTCGAGTTTTCTTAGAAATTATTAGTTTTGTCGTCGCAGTCTGCAGGAGGCTTGATTCCATAGAAAAAGACCTAAAAAAGCATGCTTAGTGTACTCTGTTAAGCCACAAAGAACAATGGCCAATTTAGCGTAGAAATTTAAAGGATGATGGAGATGAGACTATTACCTTAATGAAGTAGGTAAGTCAGTACTTACCTATATTGATAATGAAATCATAGGCTTTATTTTTTAAAGCAATGGAAATAAAAGTTAGGTAATCGGAAATAACAAATTGTCATCTAATCTCAATGGACAAACAATAACATTTTGCTCCTTCATTACTTTACAAAAAATTCAAATAAGGTTTAGGCCGATTACATGTAAAAATTTAGAGAAATTAAATAATTCTTTGGCAAGTAAATTATGTGTTCAGAGTTTTAATAATACATTTGACCCAAATGAGTTTTACGCCGAGTTCTTTTCACTATTAAACAACCAATTTATTTACACTTTTCCACTAAAGACAAACTATTCACACAAAGTTCTTATTTCGTGATTGGGCAACTCCAGGTAATCGTAAAAGCAGGGAAAAACTTTTTGAACTTTATGGCCTAAAGCAACATATGAATAATAAAAGCTTTCATAAGTATGTTGCAAAATATTCTAAATTTTTTAAAAGTGTGTGCAAAATAGCTAAAGGTCTTGATATAAGCAATAAAATAAAATCAGCTGATGATAAAATAAAAACTACCTGGCAAATAATAAATAATGAAATAGGTAGGAAAAAACAGCGCAATACTAAATCAAATTTAAAGACTGCATATGGCCCCATCAACTCACTTTTTGCCTAATACATGTAGCCGACTCAGTAAGAAACTGCTTTTACCGCCTGAAAGTTCTGTACAAGATTAGGCCTTACTTGTCCGAAACACTACGGGAACAGCTTGTGGAAACCCTGGTTCTATCTAGGTTGAACTACGCTGACACAGTGTACGGTCCGCGCCTATTAGCTCGTACAGACCGCCTCATCCAAAGGGTACAAAACGCTTGTGCTCGGTTTTGTTACAGTATTCCTCGCAGAAGTCATATAACACCCTTCCTAAACAAACATTTTACTCTGAAAATGAAGTCCAGACGCAAACTGCACTTGGCTTGCGTTCTGTTCGGTGTGGTTAAATATCAGAAACCGGACTACTTGTATAACAAGCTAAGCTGGGTTACGAGTAGACGGGAATGCGGGAGAAGGCAATGCTCACAACAACTCTCGACTCAGTCTCAGGGTACAGCCGCTTTTAGAGGCAGCTTTCGTTATGCGGCCTCAAAAATATGGAACAACCTGCCACCACCGATTAGAGTTATAAATACAATAGGCGCTTTTAGACGACGTTTACGGCAGTACCTCATAGATGCGCAGCGGAAGTTGGATATGGTCACACTAAATGTGTCAATTATATGATATTTGTATGTATATGTACCCAAGTGCTTAATAGATTACATTTGTTGGAACGTGGAAGCCTGGTAACGTTCAAAACGGGTTTTTGTTTGTTTCGAAAGATTTAACATGCGTCCGTCTCATTTATTTGTCAGTTTCTTTTTGTTTTGTTGTTTTACAATTTTATTTTATTCACACAATGTATTGGAATATTCGTTATTATTATTACACTAATTTATTATATATATGTATACACACATACATTGTAGTACAAAACTGATTTACATCCGTCACCTCACATTTCAGGTCCAGTTGAAAACCAGCGTCAGGCACTAGTTGTTTGGCATTTTTGCTGAACTGGGCCTATTTGGCGCAGCCGCCAGGCACACTAACTTTCATGTTAATTTATTATTTTACACACTGTTTTTTGTTTTCTTTTTTATTTCTATCTTTTACTTGTGTTATAATTATGTTGTGTTGTGTGCTTTTTTGTCTGTGCTAAATAAATGTATTTTCTTTCTTTCTTTCTTAATATTCCCCTTAAAACTACTGAAAAGGACCATGGGCAAATATGTATGGAGTCTGGGACCAACTGTCAACAGTGATGAAACTTATGCCATCTGAAAGCTTTGGGGGGTCATTTAATTTATACTATGGCTGCTTAGTCGAAATCGAGCGCGAACATGGTGTTTTGGATCATCCAAAATACGTTAGGTTAGGTTATGCTAGGCAAGTATGTATGTAGATAGGATAGGTAGGTAGGTACGTAGCTAGGTATGTAGGTAGGTAGTTATGTAGATATTTAGGGTAGGTAGGTACCCTTTTTGGTTAGGTTAGGTTCGCTGTGCCGTAAGTGTGGGAAGGGAACACCGAGGTGGTTTTTAGTCTGTAGGAGTCTAACAGACCAAAACACGAAAAAACCAGTTCTCAGTAAGGTGTTTGAAAAGTTGATGCTCAATCAAATGTTACGTCACTTTAATAAAAATTCCATCTTTCATGAACAACAGTACGGTTTCACCAAAGGGCGTTGTACCACTGACCGGTGTCACCATAATAAATAACATTTTTAATGTCTGGGAAGAAGCACAAGTTGCCATTGGAATCTTTTGCGACCTCTCGAAGGCGGAATTGCGTAAACCATGAAACACTTCTGCTGAAACTAGAACACTATGGGATTAGGAATACGGCTCTTGATTTACTAAGATCATAACTGAAAAATAGAAAGATTATAGTTCAAGTAAACGGCGTAAACTCATTAGGGTCTGAAATGGCAATGGGCGTTCCTTAAGGTTCGATATTGGATCCATTCCTCTTTTTAGTTTACGTTAATGATTTACCCCAATTACTTCAAAATCAATCGAAGATGGGGTTATTTGCAGATGACAGACACATCATTGATCTTTAAAATAAACCGACGGTCACAAAATCTTGACGACGTGAATAACTCTATTCTTCAGATCCAAGATTAGTTAGATTAAATAAATAAAATAAAATAAAATAAAAAAATAAAAAAGCCTTTTATTCCTTGCATTTTACAGGTTTATCTTATATCTAGTATGTAAATTGTTTGGTTAGTTAACTTAGATTAATTGTTAGTTTTATTAATTTCTATTATAATATCTATTTTTTCTAATTTATGCAAGAACCCCCTGGTAGGGTGAAGGCCTCCTCCAAAGATGCCCATTTGTGTCTGTCCTGTGCAATTTGTCTCCAGTTTGGGCCAGCTGTTCTTCTGATCTCATCCTCCCATCGTGTCAGCGGTCTCCCTCTGCCTCTTTTACCTTGTGGGCCTCTCCATTGGGTTACTTTTACGGTCCATCTGTGGTCAGTAAGTCTGGCTACGTGACCCGCCCATTTCCATTTGAGTTTTTGTGCATAGCTCAAGGCATTAGTTGCTTTTGTTATCGATCTTATTCTTGTGTGTCTTATTTTATCTATTTTCTTTATCTTGAGCATGCTACGCTCTAGTCCTCGCTGGCAGGTATTGATTTTGTGTTTTGCTTTGGCCGTAAATTTCCACGTCTGGCATCCGTATGTCAAAACCGGTAGGAGGCTAGAGTTCATAACCCTTGTTTTCATGCTTATTGACATGTTGCTTTTAAAAATTTCTTTGAGACTCCAATACTTGTTCCATGTTTGCTGTACTCTTCTTTCTATTTCAATGTCGTTGATTTTTCTGTCGAAGCTTATTGTTTTTCCCAAGTATATGTATTTTTCCGTGTATCCCAGTGGATTCCCATTGACTTTTATTGGAGTTTTGCAACTATTTGTCATTGCCATAGTCTTAGTGAGATTTATTTCCTGTCCCACCTTTGCACTAGCTAGCAGTAAGGAATTGATCATGAACTGCATCTGTGAACTAGTTTCAGAAAGTATCACTATGTTATCTGCAAACCTCAGATGAGTCAAGAAGGCGCCATGTATGTATAGTCCTAGTTTACTCCAGTCGAGCTTGCTAATAATGGTTTCTAGAATGGATATAAATAATTTTGGAGATAGTGGGTCACCCTGTCTTACACCCCTCTTTATGGGGAAGCTTGGTCCCAGGCTTTCCAACTTTATTCTACCCATATTGTACTTATATATGCTTCTGATAGCCTGTATATACACCTCGTTTACTCCTTGTTCCTTCAAGCTTTCCCATATGCTTACGTGCGCTACTGTTTCGAATGCCTTTTGGTAGTCAATGAATGTGAGATAAAGGGGTCTCTGTTGCTCTTGGTACTTCTCTATTATTAACTCAAGTGTGTGTATATGGTCAGCTGTAGAGAACCCCTTCCTGAAACCTGCCTGTTCTACAGGTTGTCTAGCTTCTATTACAGGGCTGATTCTTGCGTTAACAATAGCGGAGAAAAGCTTGTATAGGCTCGGTAACAAACTTATCGGCCTATAGTTACTTATATCTTTTGGGTCGCCCTTCTTATATATTAGGATGATATTAGATTCGGACCATTGTGTAGGTGTTTCAGATTTTTGTAGAATCAGATTAAATAGGTCAGCTATTGGTGTGGCCAAAATTGAGTGAGCTGTATTTAATGCTTCGTTAGTGATGTTGTCCGAACCGGGGGATTTTTCTACTTTTAGTCTCTTTATTCCTTCTATAATTTCTGTCTCATCTATTATTGGAATACTTTCTTCGTTACCCTGTCCAATACTATTGTTTTGAGTTGTGTTTGTTTGAGGTTTGTCACTGTAAAGATTTTTATAAAAATCGGTTGCTGTAGTAATGATATCCGTTCGTTTGTTCAGGTCTTTGTTCAACTTTTTCAGTCCTTCTATCCATGTTTTGTTTGTTCCGAGTTCCTTGTTGGCCTTTTTTGTGCTTCCTGTGAGATGAAGATGTTTTTCTATGATAAATTGTCTGTATTTTGCGTAATCGTTTTTTATATATTTATTGACTATCTTGTAGAGCGCGGCAAGTTCATTCTTCATAGCTCTCGATTTGTTTTTTGTTTTCTGCAGTTCTTTTCTTCTTTTTAATAGGGTCGCTGTGCGCAACGATAGTATTTTATGGCATGTATGTTCGTCTTTTTTAACTCGGGCTAGTTTCAAGCTATTGGTGATAGCCTTTATTATGTTGTCATAATGGGTTTGTACTGAGGTGTTTTCCTCATGAACAGAAGAGTCAGGCAGCATGGATGATAAGTTTTCCCTGTAGTTTGATATTTCTTCTTCACTCTTTAGATCACTTACTTGGTTATTTGTGAATTTGGTTCTGCTTATTTTTGGTTTGGTTAATTTTACTGTTGCTCTGAGTAACCTATGGTCCGACGGGTAGTTTAGATTTAAAGTGCTGATGTTATGGAATATTCTCGGTTGGTTGGACAATATGTAATCTATCTCGTTTTTGGTTTCACCATTTGGGGATCTCCATGTCCATCGACGATTTTGTTTCTTTTTGAAATATGTGTTTATTATTGATAGTTTGTGTTCCAGTGCGAAATCCACAAGTCTCTGTCCTCTATCGTTTCTTATACCGTATCCATATTTTTTCAAAATCAAATGTTCTTCCTTCTTGGGAATTCCGATTTTTGCATTAAAGTCTCCCATTAGTATAGTGTTCTTGTGTGCGGTTTCCAATGCTTTGTCTATTGTTTTATAGAATTCGTCTATTTCGTACTCGCTTGCTGCTTCTGTTGGTGCGTATGCTTGTATGATGGTGACCTTAAAGTCTTGAATGATCATGTTTAATACTGCAACACGTTCTGTCAAACCAGTGAAGCTTTCTATATTGTTTTTGTGTGACTTGTTAATTATGAAGCCAACCCCGTATTGGCCAGGTGTGTGACCTACGTAGCACAGGATAAAGTCAGCGTGTTCTTCAATTTTGGTACCCAGCCGTCTCATTTCAGAAATTCCTATTACGTCGTACTTAATTTCATTCAGTGATTCCTCTAATTCTAATAAGCGGGCGTATGACGATAAAGTCCTGACATTATAAGTTGCAATCTGTGTTAGGTGAGTTTTTTTATTATTATTATTCCATGATTCTGTTATTTCCTTTGGAGGGTTATGGTCATACTCTTCCACGGTGACCAACCGGGTTGGAAGAGGGTTAGATTAGTTTATGGTAAATAATTTGGTACTAAATGAAAAAAGACCAAATGCATTAGATTTAAATTACCAAATGTTAGAAGTAGCGAATGTGACATCATATTGTATGGAGAAAAACTGGAATTTATTAATCAAACGGTTTTCCTAGGAATCACGCTAGACGAAAAATTACAATGGGGATCCATATAACATCTCTTGCGGAGCGGCTAAGCTCGGCTGCTTATGCTGTCAGAAAGATAAGACAGTTAACAGATGTAGAAACCGCGCGTTTGGTATATTTTAGCTACTTTCACAGCATTATGTCGTATGGCATTTTACTGTGGGGTCGGGCTACTGACATTGAATCCATATTTATTTTACATTTATAATCTATGTCGTCGCGAATATCTCAGGGAACTATTTAAAACGATTAATATTATGACGGTATTTTGCCAATTCATCTATGAAAATATTATGTATGTAAGGAAAAATCTACATCTTTTTTAATAAAATGACGTAATTTTAGTACTAGAAATAAAGATAAAATAGATCATCCATTTTTCAGATTATCTAAAGTATTTACATACATCTTTTATGAGGTACTGTGTTAAATTACAACAAAATACCTTGTGATATATTACAATTAACTCATATTAAAAATACTCTTTGTAAACAAGCATATTACAAATTACAGGATTATATCCTAGATACGAATGCTTGGAAGCATTCTGGTCTAGCTCCATAGAACAATTTAGAGTCTAGACAAAATCAAACTGGTTGCTAATTTAACTGTATAATTAATTGTTAAAACATTGATTTCACATTCTATGATTACTTGAACTCACACACTGACTTATTAGTATTACTTGTAATTTTTTTAGGAATATCGTATAGGTACCTACTTTTACAATGCTTGTAAATATGTGAACACCATGTATTCATTACATAATTATTTTTTTCTATCATAGTTTCAATTTTAATTATTTTTACCTATTGTGGTATAGTAATCTTATTCCAGGTGCATCGTCTTCACATATAATTTTATATAATTAATGTATACCAGACCAGATGTATAAACGTAAACGAGGCAATAGGACTATGTAAGGATCGTAGCAGGTGGCTTTCTGTAGTTTCTGCCTACCCCCATGGGAAGAAGGCGTGAGTTTATGTATGTAATGTATACAAAATATTATAAAACATTTTAAAAGAGTAACGGTGGAGTTTCTTGCCCATTCTTCTCCATACGAAAACTACCTTTTGGAAGGGGCGACTTGAATCAATTCTATTCTTTTTAAATTTTGACGTTTAAAAGTGCCTTGTGCATAATTGAAATAAATTGTTGGACTTTGACAATTCTTAATCCGCCATTTTTGAATGTTTTTTTTAATTATTTTTATAAATCTATTGTACTACCAAGACAAAATCATTTTGCTGCGAAGAAACAACCATTATTTCTGCTTATATTATTATTACTAGCTTTTGCCCGCGGCTTCGCCTGCGTAACGGTCGGAAATTATCCCACAGGAACGCACTACCGGGATTCATAGTATCCTATGACCTAACCCAGGTCATGGCCTATCCGCATGCCTTTCATCTAAATCTGTTCAGTCGTTACGGCATGAAACGGTCAAATACAGACAGACAGGAAGATAACAAATTCAAATAATCTTTCATAGGGTTTCGTACCTTAAAATGAAAAATTGAAACCAATAAAGGATGACTTCGTTGTCTGTCAAGACCCTTTTTCTCAGGAACGCACGGAGATATCAAGTTGAAATAGATATCAAAAACTTAGATCTACCGTCTCTTGGAGGTGTAAAGAAAATCCTAACTTCCAAAGTCAACGCAATAAAAAAATACGGCCATTTAATTATATTGCATAATTATTCATGTTGACACTCGCAAATAAAACAAAGCCTATATGGTACATCCCTTTGACCTAGTAGCATGAAGTATGGCGAGAAGTAAGGTTTTACAGTAAAAGTAAAGAGAAAGTTCAGTCAATTCATGATTGAATGCTTTGCTCCATAAAAGTAACTATCTGATAGATTCGTTCCCTATTCAGCCCAGAGAAGTATTGGAATATTTCAACTGTTGTATAGTGGTACATTATGTTCATATAAATAATAGTAAGTACATTTGCAAGTGCACTCTCATAGTCATTAAAAAATTATTTCATCATACAAAGGTATATTGTGTTCTATCTCCTCTCATTTCCTAAGAAATGTATGGGAAGTTTTTATGCAATTTCTGACTTTTCTCGTTCTTAAACCTCAGTTGGCTCGATATAGTTTTTTGATCCTAGTAATAAGATAGGATCGACTGGCATCAAAAAAGTTTTTGTGAAAATTGGCCATTTTCTTACAGGCTGTACAATTTTTCAAAATCTGTGAATATAGATCAAAAAATTTCAAAAAGTTAAGGACAGTCTACTAAGACTGTTTTCTTGTAGCGACAACGGTTAAGATAGGTACTTACCCTTATTGCCCCATCTCAAAATCCAACCTGTACATTTTATGACTGACTGCTTAGCTCCATAAAGGTACCTATAGTGTGATGACAATCTTTTCAAAGGTTAAATCTTAACGTAACTATCTCTAATATTCTAACCTTTTGGCTAGTCTTTTTACAATTTGCGGTAAACTATAGAAAAATTCGAACATAATGCAATATTGCTCATCCCCCATACCAAATAGCGTGATAATAATTTTTGAAAAATCTATTGTGACGATTCCATTATTTGACTTTTAGATTATTTATACCAATTTTCAAGTTAATTAAGCTACACAGTAAAGTCCTCCACTGTAAAAATGAATACCCCATTTCACCCCGTTAGGGGTAGATTTTCCCCTCTTTGAGGAGTGGCTAGAGAGGCGCCACGGCGTCCTCACCTTCCGCCTGACACAGGTGCTCACCGGACACGGCTGTTTCGGGAGGTACCTGTTCAGGATAAAGCGGGAGGAAACGCCCGGGTGTCGTCACTGTGTAGATCGCCCGGAGGACACGGTGGAGCATACGGTGGAGGTCTGCCCGGCTTGGGCAGGGCATTGCCGTGTCCTCGTGGAAGCGATCGGCGGCGGTGATCTCTCGCGTCCGGCCCTGATTCGGGCCATGCTACGGAGCGAGAGGAAATGGGAGGCCGTCACCTCCTTCTGCGAAGCAGTAATGCTCGCGAAGGAGGAGACGGAGCGCGTGAGGGAGAGGCAAATTTCGCGCCCTCGCGCCCCTAACCGCCGCAGGAGGAGACGCCCTGGGCGTCGGGAATCACAGGAAGATTTCCAGCCACCGTAGGCGCGGGCTTGCGGACGGTGAGCAATAGCCAGCTCGCCGTCCGATAAGGACCAAGCCCGGGTCGACGGCGCGTTGTGTTCCACGCGCGCCGCAAAGAGATGTGAGCATAATTAACGGGGTCCGCTAGGGCCAATGCCTGCCGGGAGTTCGAAGAAAACCGATAGGGACATCGTGGCCCCCCGGCAACATGGCAACTGAAGGAACACGGGTAGGTTTTTGTACACTTTCATATGAGGCGAATAAATGAAAATGAAGATGAAAATAAAAATCACAAAAATGGACAGTCTTAGTAAGATAATAAGCTTCAATTGCAAATCACTCAAGAGGTCTACGGAAGGAATAAAAGAGTTATGTCGGTTGGCGGACGTGGTAGCCCTTCAAGAGACGTGGTTGCTGCCACACGATCTGCCGTGGCTCAGCGCGATTGATGACAGCTTCGGGTGCACCGGGACATCTGCTGTGGACACTACAGCGGGCCTTTTGAGCGGGAGGCCATACGGTGGCGTCGCGTTACTGTGGCGTAAAAGTGCGTTCGAGACAGTGTTGCCGATAGAGTGTAATAATGTGCGAATGTGTGCGGTCAGACTAACCGTAAGTACTAGATCTGTGGTGGTTTTCAGTGTCTACATGCCAACAAACTCGAATGATAATCTTCCGAAGTTTACAGCCTGTCTTAGTACTATTCGCTCAATAATAGAAGTAGAGGAGAATAAAGGAGTTGAGGCCTTTTACATCATAGGAGACTATAATGCACATCCTAATGAGTTATTCTATAATGAAATGATGAATTTTTGTTCAGAACAAAGTTGGGTCTGTGTAGATGTGAATTTGTGTGACAGTAATACATACACTTTTACAAGTGAATCGCATGGCTGTAATAGATGGTTGGACCACTGTATCGTCACAAAGTCTGCGAAGCAATCCGTCGTTAATGTGACAGTAATGTATGACTTGTATTGGTCCGACCATTTCCCGATTGTGATCGAATGTAACTTGAATAAAATAAATTGTAAAATTGTAGATGACAAACTTGACGATAATCTTGTTAATCGTGTTGCATGGGGCGAGAGGACGTCGGAGCAAATTAGCGAGTACCACGACCTCTGTCACTCTAAGCTGAGACTTATAGATATTCCTCGGGCGCTGAGTGATTGTTGTGATAAGATCTGTGATCACAGAGAACATTGCTCAGCTCTTGATAAAATGTATTTCAATATTGTAGATATACTGGTACAGGCCGCCGTACATACCTATAAGATAAACTGTCGGAGGAAGGGTGGCTATGTCACGGGGTGGAACAAACATGTTGCTGACGCTCACCGCGAGGCGCGGCTTAAATTTCACGTGTGGACGATGGCTGGTCGCCCGACCAGTGGTCGTGTATTTTATGGTATGGCGGAGGCGAGGAGACATTTTAAGGCCAAACTCATGTGGTGTCAAAACAGGCAGGAACAGCTTAAAATGGATCTCCTTGCTTTCAACCACGCTAACAAAGACTTTAAGCATTTTTGGAAAAACACCAGTAAAATGAATGTGAGGCCGAGTCTCCCAGTGAGTGTCGGTGGCGTTACTGACCACAAGAATATTGCTGATGCTTTTAGGGAGCACTTTACAGTGCGGTCACTCTTAGGCTCGGCGTCTCATGGAGCGACCGGTGCTGAGACCATTGTGACAGAGCGGAACGCAAAGATTCCAGCCAAGATTGTGGCTAAAATTATTTCAGGAATGCAACGTGGAAAGTCGCCGGGTCACGATGGTCTCAGCATCGAACATTTTAAACATGCGGGAGTTCATCTACCTAGAGTATTGTCGCTATTTTTCACTCTGTGCCTAGGTCATTCTTATTTACCGGAGCCACTTATGCGGACTATAGTGGTTCCGATAGTTAAGAACAAAACTGGTGACACATCCGACATGAACAACTATCGACCCATCTCGCTAGCCACCACCATGGCTAAGGTGCTTGACGGTCTGGTGAAGGGGTACCTCTCAGAATTTGTTAAAGTGCATGACGCTCAGTTTGGGTTCAAGGCGGGAGTGTCTACGGAGAGTGACATCCTCAGCCTGAAACATACCGTCAAGTACTACACCGCGAGGAGGACACGTGTACGCGTGTTTCCTCGATTTGTCGAAAGCTTTCGATCTCGTCTCTTATGACGTGCTATGGGACAAGTTGAGGGGCACGGGTGTACCGGCGGAGTACACAGCCCTCCTCAGATACTGGTATGCTCACCAAACAAATCGGGTAAGATGGGTCGGTACTCTGTCGGATGAATATCAAATGGAATGTGGCGTAAGGCAGGGGGGTTAAGCTCGCCCCTGTTATTTAATTTGTACGTCAATCAGCTTATCAAGCGACTGAGCAGCACACATGTCGGCTGTCACATAGACAGTACATGTGTCAATAACATAAGTTACGCGGACGACATGGTGTTGCTCAGTCCATCGATGAGTGGACTGAGGAAGCTACTCACGATCTGTGAGACGAATGCGGAGGTGCACGGCCTTAAATCGTCAGCAAATAACACCATTTGTGGTTGATTTTTTAATAAATGGAGTAGATCATTAATGTATACTAAGAAGAGGAATGGACCCAATATCGAGCCTTGTGGCACACCTAATTTTACTTTTAAACCTAGTGAATTGATACCGTTTATTTGAACTTGCTGTTGTCTATCATTTAAATAAGATTTTACTAAATTGAGTGCAAGTTTTCCAAGTCCGTAATGCTCTAGTTTCAAGAGTAAGGTTTCGTGATCGACGCAATCAAATGCTTTGGAGAGGTCACAAAAGATCCCTATGTTTTTAGTTTATTTTAGAGGCATTTGTGACAAGGGAATCGGCACCATTGTCTCTTAAAATACAGGTTAGCCTAGGTTAAGAGGCAGGGTTACATAAAATTATGTGCAGAAATTTTTGCAACACACTGTAATGCCTAGAATAAGTCTACCCACTAGTTATATCTACTTGTGTACATTTCTGTAACTATTTTGGTAAATAAACTTTATTATTATTATAGGGAGTGTTTTTTTTTTCTCAGCTCTTAGGCTGGTTTTAGCTACAATTACGGGCCAATGCCAAGTAAATGCAGCGTGTGGTGTGTAATTAAGATGAGGGTGTACTTTCGTCTAACTGCATAAACTTCCTAACGATTCTGCATGTGTTTAGGATGGCTGCTTTCTGCAGATTGATGTAAAGGGATTCCTCTAGATCTATTAATTTCAAGCTACGGAGGAGATGGTTGGGAATAACACCAGTTGTGGAGAGAACTATAGGAACAACATAAACTTTTTCTTGCCTCCAGATTCTTGTAACTTCTTCTTTAAGCTCAACGTATTTGCTTATTTTTTCAGCGATTGTTTTTTGTAGGTTATGGGTGTTGGGGACTGCAATGTCTCCCGGGAGATAGGGTCCGTGGGGTCGCTACTGCCCAACAGTTCGCCACATGCTGCCCTGCGGGTTTTGTATCTCTCTTGGTCTGGCTCCTCATCCCAGACCTGTTCCGGCAAAGTAAACTCTACCGGCACAGGCCTAGAGTTTGGAGCGCGCAAGCCCCACCACGACGTCAACGTAGAGATACGGCGGTGGGGTTATTATTATTTCCTTTATTCCATTAAAATACTTATAAATTACATTTTTAAATATTAGAATATAAAAAATATAGAAACATTTAAAAATATAAAAAATAGTAGCCCACCGGTATCGGGAACAGGGTCCAAGCTACCGGCGGTCAGGGCTCCAGAGAGAGGAACCTCCTAACAATGCGAGCCGTGTCCAGGAGTACCGCCTTCTGAATCAAGCCCTTGATCCAGCTGCCCAACGAGAGCCTCCTTAGGTGTTGGTCGAGGCTCTTGGCAATTAAGCCATTGGCTGATACGACTATCGGCACAATGATCGCTGAGTCCACATCCCACATGTCGACAATCTCGCGAGCCAAGTCAAGATACTTGATTTGTTTGTCTTTCTCGGCTTTCACGAGGTTCCCGTCATGCGGGACTGTTATTTCAATAATCATTGTGCGCCGCTCTACTCGATCCACCACCACTATATCAGGTTTATTGGCAACAATAGTCCTGTCAGTGATGATGGATCGATCCCAGTACAATGTGATATTTCCATTTTCGAGAACTGGGTCGGGCACATACCTGTAGTACGGCACTTCCGATTCCACAAGGCCGTATTTCAGAGCAAGTTGCTGATGGATAATCCTGGCTACAAGGTTGTGTCTATGCAAGTACTCTTCGTTAGCTAGACGAGAACACCCGGAGATAATATGTCGGATTGATTCTCCCGGACGGTGGCATGCCCGACAGATGTCAACCGTGCCATCCTTCACAATAAATCTCCGGTAATTGTTCGTCATGATAACTTCATCCATAATTGCACAGATAAAACCTTCGGTCTCCCCGAAGAGGTCACCGAAACGTAGCCAGGTCACGGACGCCAGTAAATCTACATCGGGTCCATTTAGGGCCCGGAGAAAGCGTCCGTGAAGCTCCTTACTCTGCCATACCTCCCTGCGATCGTTAGTGTCGAGCACTACAGGCTTGCGCCAGTTCTCTTTAGCCAAGGAGAGCGGGGTAAGACCCTTGTCCACCGCGACCACATCTCGATGCATCCCCACGTCGGCTTCTAGGAAATATTCCCTAAGACTGCATATCTCGCGATTGTGGAGGGTCTTAGCGTTTAAAAAGCCTCGACCTCCACACTTTCGCGGGATATACAGTCTCATTACCGATGACCGTGGGTGATGCATTCGATATGCAGTCAGCAGCGTACGGACCCTCCTATCCAGGGCGTCGAGTACGGTCTGAGTCCATTTGAGTATGCCGAAAGAGTACATCAAAACCGGCATGACCCAACCGTTGAAGGCGCGCACCTTGTTTCCGCCTGATAGAAGACTATTAAATACTTTCTTCAGGCGGCCAAAGAAACGCTCCTTCAACGATTGCTTCATGTCAGTAACATTGATGCCCAACGCTTCCGACATACCCAAATACTTATAGGTTTCGGATGCGGAGAGGGCTCTAAGGTTTATGGAATCCGAGAGTTGAGCTCCCACGGATTCCACAATCTCCCCTCGCTTTACATGCATGACCACACATTTGTCCACACCAAATTCCATTCTGATGGCACTACTGAAAGTTTCAGTTACTTTCAGTAGCTCCATCAGTTGCAAATTGTTGGGGGCAAAGAGTTTTAGATCATCCATGTATAGGAGGTGAGATATAACCTGACCACCTCTCCTCAACCGATAGCCAAGACCTGAATCCTCTAGCAGTGTGCTTAGAGGATTCAGGGCTAAGCAGAACCAAAGCGGACTCAAACTGTCGCCCTGAAATATGCCTCGCTCTATCCTTATCGGCTCGCTATTCCTCTGGACATTTCGACATCCTGGATAGCGAAGGACCGTCCTCCATTGCCTCATACATGACATCAGGAAGGTGCGCAGAGTTGTATCTACTTTATACAACTCCAGCACCTTCATGAGCCATGTATGTGGCACCGAGTCATAGGCCTTCTTATAATCTATCCAGCATGTCGACAGATCCTTTCGGGAAAGGCGTACCTGTTGGCTAATGGTCATATCAATGAGGAGTTATTATTAGTTTCGTTTATTCATTTCCATTCTTATTCAATTACATTTTTAAATTTTTCTTAAAATATAAAGGATAAAAAAACATTTAAAAATATAAAAAAAATAGAGTTCCGCCGGTGTCGGGAGCAGGGTCCAAGCTACCGGTGGTTAGGGCTGCAGAGACAGGAACCTTCTCACAATGCGGGCCGTATCGAGGAGTACGGATGTCAGTGACTTCAGGCCAATTGCGGTACTGAGCGCACCAGCTAAGGTATTCGAGATGGCTGTTCACAATTGCCTTTATGCACAGATAGGCCCTCATTTGTGTGATACGCAGCACGGCTTCCCTCCTGGGCGTGGTACAACGGGGAACTTACTTCACCTGATGACACAGTTGGTACCAGCTGTTGACGCTGGGCTTCAGGTTGACGTAGCCTATCTGGACTTTAAGAAGGCGTTCGACACAGTCGACCACGACATACTCTTGTCAAAGCTGGCGGGTATGGGCTGCACATTTCATACTGTAAAGTTCTTCGCCAGTTATCTTCGAGATAGGCGTCAGTATGTGGACTGTGACCCTTGTTATTTATTACTATGGTAAATGATTTCCCAAAGGTAATCAGGTCAACATGCATGTTATTTGCTGACGACCTTAAGTTGTCTGCAGTCATAAAAGACTCAGCAGATCGTGACGTGCTGCAGCACGACTTGGATAGGGTTACTGAATGGAGTCACTGCAATAAGCTATACTTTAATGTATCAAAATGCTCGGTGCTTTCATTTGCACGCACACGAATCCCACAACACCACCAGTACAGCATGGACAGGGAGCTATTGCAGCGTGTCAGGGAGGTTAAGGATTTAGGCATTAATGTCACCAGTGATCTGCAGTTTCGCAAACACGTGGTACACGTTTGTAAGAAGGCCTTCAGGAATCTGGGATTTGTGCTGCGTCAGGCAAATGACTTCACAAACATCAGTGCATTGAGGGCTTTGTATGAGGCTCTTGTGAAGAGTCATCTGGAGTACAATGCGGCCGTCTGGAGCGCGAGTGAAATCCGCGCACTAGCCTGCTGGGGCGCGCACCGCTGACTCGTGCGCTGCGCACTCTCAACACGGTGGCGGATGCCATAGACATATTCACCTGTACACTGAGTTCACAAGGGCCACGTACTGTGTAGCATGTAAGGTATAGATAAATATATTTTAAGTTACTTTGTCGCATTAGATTTATTATTATCTGTAATGGCAAAGGAAACATGGCATGTAATTAAATTAAAAAACAAAATAACTTGACACGTAGTCTGAGAAAAGTACCTAGATACATAATTTTAATATATAATAATAATAAAAGTTTATTTACCAAAATAGTTACAGAAATGTACACAAGTAGATATAACTAGTGGCACAGATAATATAATACTACCTAGTGGGTAGACTTATTCTAGGCATTACAGTGTGTTGCAAAAATTTCTGCACATAATTTTATTTAACCCTGCCTCTTAAACTAGGCTAACCTGTATTTTAAGAGACAGTGTCTAGCTTATAAATTCACAAATTTTAAACAACAGTGGACAGTGTCGATCTACCGTTTAAACTTGATAGTAGTAATAGTGGTGCGTGTACGAGTAACATGTGGAGGGGATGTGTAGTGGTGTGATGTGTTATGTGCTTTTTGTGGGTTTGTATGTGTGAATGAATATAGGGTGAATGTGTGTGGATGTATGTGTGAATATGTTTGTGAGTGTGCGTTTTTTTCATTTAGGCGATGTAAGTGAGTAAAGACTCCGTGTATGTGTAGTCTTTCTGTAGTAGCCACTCTGTTAATGTATTTTTAATGTGTGTGAATTTAAATCTATAATTTTTATATGTTTATGAACTTTTTCGTAAATAAAACGATTAAGTAAATTTGAATAATCAGTGTCTAAGTAATTACAATTTAACGATCTAATTTATCTTTATGTTTTATTAAATACATCTCTTTAATATCAACACACAATGTTTTTGTTTTTTTTTTTTAATCTAGTGGTCGCAAGCGCTACTGCTGAGCACGAGGTCCTGGGTTCGATTCCCGGGTCGGGCAAAGTGTTATTGGGTTTTTCTATCTGGAATTTCTCAGTAGCAGCCCGGAGTCTGGGTTTGTGCCCGGTTGATGGCAATAAGCTCGCCCCCTATTACATGGGACTTAAACATAACTGGCAAAATGTGGGTGTACCTACTACCTACAGGGACACCTCTACCCAACCCTTCGGGGAAACAAGGCGTGATGTTATGTTATGTAATATTTTTTACTAAAATCACATAAAAATATGTCAAAATTGTTCATGGTGCTTTTAAGGCTCTTTCTTCCTGACTTACTAAAGTTATTACTGAGTGGAACATAGTGGTGCCGATTCCTTTGTTCACAAACTAAACTAAATTTAAGTTCAGTGCATCTTTTTCTTTCTATTTCATTAAGAAAAGGACAGAAGATGAATTTTAGTTTAGTCCTGTCAAATTAATCAACGCCTGTCACTCTCCATACAAAGGAGAAAATTCATTTTGGGCTAAATTGTGAAAATGCCGGCCAAACAATAAAAAATTTATATTCCGTTAGAACATGCAATTCTCTTCACTTTTCACTATGGGACCAAATTTGTAAGGCCATTCCCTGCGCTGTTATACGAGTTTGAAAAATACTGTTTTCTGTATGTTTTAGAGAGAATAACAGTAATCTAATTATATATAGTATATACAGTAATTAATTAATCTAACTGTAGTTATGTCGAGAATAACCCTAGAGCTTTAGGTTCACAGTAGGTAAAAGATAATAACTGTAATGTTAACTGGCATAAAAAGCTATTACTATAATTAGATTACTGTTATTCTTTTATTTAAAACATACTGAAAACAGTGTTTTTCAAACTCGTATAACAGCGCAGGGAATGAATGGCCCTACAGATTTGATCCCATAGTGAAAAGTGAAGAGAATAACATGTTCTAAAGGAATATATTTATTTTTTTCTTTGGCTGGCACTTTCACATTTAGCCCAAAAATGTATGGACGGTGAATGTTCTCCTTTAGACATGATTAGAAACTTGCCGACTAAAATTACGTCAATTTACGTCAAGGGCTGATTAATTTGACAGGACTAAACTAAAATTTATCTTCTGTCCTTTTCTTAATGAAATAGAAAGAAAAAGATGCACTGAACTTAAATTTCGTTTAGTTTGTGAACAAGGGAATCGGCACCATTATCTTGAGCAATAAAGTAATATCATGCATATAATCTATATATAGAAAGATCAATTGCTGTTCGTTAGTCTCGCTAAATCTCGAGAACGGCTGGGCAGATTTAGCTGATTTTGGTTTTGAAATGTTTGTCGTAGTCCAGGAAAGGTTTAAACGGTGAGAGAATATGGAAAAACTCACGAAAAAACATTATGCTGAAAATTCACGTTCTCATACATTTTGTGTGGATCGGCTTTTTTGATATCTAGGTAGGGTAGGTAAGGTAGAAATCCTAAACATGCACATTCATTGACTGTTGGTCAGCTAGTCTCTTTATATTCATAAACTAACCTTTCTAACATGTAGGTATTCTGTGTTCAATGGCGGCAAGAGTAGGTATAACAAATCAATGGTGATAATAATAGTAATTTTAATGGACAAAAAGTAAACTCCACAAATGTTACTAAATTCCTTGGTATTCAAATTGATAACAAATTGACCTGGAAACCGCATTCAGAGGATGTATGTAATAAGTTAAGCAAGTCAGCGTACGTACTATATAACTTGGCAAAAAAAGTAAGCATTCGTACCGTGCTGGAAGCTTATCATGGTCTAGTTGCGTCAGTTTTGAGATTCGGAGTTATATTCTGGGGTAACTGTACTGAGAGGGAGAGGATATTCAAAGCCCAAAAGCGTTGCGTGAGATCAATGACTGGTCTTAAAAATACCGACAGTTATGCACCTGTTTTCAAGTCTCTTAAACTACTCACCTTTCCATCTTTGTATATACTTGAAGTAGTAATATTTGTTAGAACAAACATACACCTTTTTACCCTAATGGACGATATTAGAACACGTCCGGGATCTGTTAGATCGCAATATAAAAATCTAATGTTTACAGGTAGGCACAAAACAGCATTATTAAGAAAGAGCTTACTATCAATGGGGCCCGTCATCTATAATAAAATACCTCATGCCTAAAAAGAAGTACCATTAAGTGTATTTAAAAAGAGACTAACATCCTTTTAATAGATAAATGTTATTATTCTGTACAAGATTTTTTGAATGATAAGAGTTTATAATGTTATTTTAATTTACCTATTTTGATATTTTTTGTTGTTTTTGTTAATGTAATTAAAATAATCAATATTATAATCATTTGTAAAATATAGAATTAAGATAATTGTTTTTTTTTTTTGTTTTATGTAGGAAGGCTGCCGTTCCACATAAATGTACTTTTTAATTTTTGTTTATTTGGTTGTATAACTTGTAGATTTTTTTTTTTAATTTTTGCATGCCCTAGGGTAGAGTGTGTTGGAACTGCTTTTACAATGTTAACACCTGATTTTGTACCCACATTCATTGCAAAATAAATTATTCTGATTCTGATTCTGTAAAATGAATAATTGGTATTTTAATTTAAGAAAGGCATTTGGAATCATTTAAAACTGTTTTTTTTTTTAAACCAGACAAGTATGAGGAGGACTTGCGCCCTGAGGGTTCCGTCTCAAAGCTGTGCTTGCTCGGCTGCCCGAATTTCCAAATGTGAATTGAAGGATAAACTTAACTTTTCAGTTGAAAAAGAACTTTTAATATAATAATGAAATACGAACGTTACTTCAAGACACGGCCTATGAATTGTCGATACCAGATTGAATAAAAAACTTCACTTTGCAGTTCATAATTATCTTTATATATATAATTCTTCTGTGAGTGTGTATGTCACTGAACTTCTCTCAAACGACTGGACCGATTTTGATGAAATTTTTTGTGTGTGTTCAAGGGGATCTGGGAATGGTTTAGATTCACAATTTTGTCCGCTGGACAATGTTTTGACAGGACAACGTCTGTCGGGTAGTTTAACTATAAATTATCAATTTTCCTCTTTACTTGACCTTACTTCTTACCGAGCTTCTGGGCCAACGGGAAGTACCAAATAGACTGGTTTATTTGCGAGTGTCAAAATATGCGGCATAAAAGACCGTATTTTTTTTATTGCGTTGTTTTGGAAGTTTGATTTTCGTTACAGCTCCAAAAGACCGTCGATCTAAGTTTTTGATATCTATTTTAACTTGATGCCTCCACGCGTTCCTGAGAAAAAGGATCTTGACAGACAACGAAGTTATCTTTTAGGCCTCTGTCTCGCGAATCTTGCGGGCAGCGGGGCGGCGGCGGCGGCGCGTTCAGATGCATAGATTTATATGTAGATGGCCTCGAAAGCAGCGGCGCGGGGAGCGAGCGGTTTCATTTTAAAACTATGCGTTGTCGTGCCGCCGCCGCCGCCGCCCCGCTGCCCGCAAGATTCGAGGCAGATGCCTTAGGGTTTAAATTTTCGGCGCGCCACAATTGCGGCGATAAGTCCCCTCTTTGAGGAGTAGCTAGAGAGGCGCCACGGCATCCTCACCTTCCGCCTGACGCAGGTCCTCACCGGACACGGTTGTCTCGGGAGATTCCTGTTCCGGATAAGGCGGGAGGAAACGCCGGGGTGTCACCATTGGGTGGGTCGCCTGGAGGACATGGTGGAGGTCTATCCGGCTTGGGCGGAGCATCACCGTGTCCTCGTGGAGGCGATCGGCGGCGGTAATCTCTCACGTCCGGCCCTGGTCCAGGCCATGGTACGGAGCGAGAAGGTATGGGAGGCCGTCACCTCCTTCTGCGAAGCAGTAATGCTCGCGAAGGAAGAGGCGGAACGCGTGAGGAAGAGGCAAACGCGCCCTAACGCCCCTAACCGCCGAAAAAAATATCTCTTGCCCACGTCTGCAAATGAATATATGATTTATTTATGACTGACGGAATAAAGTTTTTCGTATCTATGTAGTGTCTGTATAAATGTTGACTATATGTGAGTCAGTGTGACAACAGGTGACAGAACGAGATACAATTTAAGACTTGTCGCTTAGCAAAAAAATGATAGTGTCGGGGTTCGTAGCAAGGTGTCGGTGTTTTGAGGAGAAACAAATGTTTATGTTTAACACTATTTATTTACTCACTCACAAGTTGTTCTTAATGTTAAAATGTTACTATGTTAATGTATGTTGAAAATGTTGATGAATACACCCGGCTAACGCGGTAGACAAATGTGCATGAACTAATGTAAAATAATAAGTAAAAAGTAATATAAAATTAGGTCAACGCGTCACGCCGATATTGCTAACTTAAGGTGTTCGGTGAAAACACCGAACATATTCCGGGCCACGAAAGATAGGGATGCTGAGATGAAACAATGTTATGTTAGTTACTAAATGTAATGATCATGATGATAATGTTTACAAGGTAAACCAAGCCAACTTAAGATTAAACTGTTAGGTAGTAGAACAAAAGGAAAATGATTTGAATTAAAATTAAGAGCTTATTGTTCATAAAGGATTTCTAGGCACGCGAGGACACGCCCTATTCATCATTGTCTTGTTTAATTCACCATAAATATGTGTCGCACTAGATTGACGTTCACTCATGTTTTGCCGCGCACTAACACTATTGACGTTCACATCACTAACACTTCTGGTGGGTTGAAGCTCCATGTCCGACGTGATGTGGGCGCGGCGCGCTCGGCGCCGCAGCCCTCTGTACAGCAGCGCTCCCGCCGCTAGCGCCAGCGCACCGACCAGGATGTAGCTTACTACATACTGATGGATGTCATGAGTGGATAATGTTTCTCCCACTTCCACTTGGGTATTTTTCATGTCATCGATGCGTTTGTGTAGCTTTTTTAAGGCGTATGTCATCTCGCCTGAGTCTGTTACGTCTTGTACGTTTTGGAAAGGCATAGTGCTGTTAATGATAAAGTTTAACTGATCCATCTCAGGTATAAAAATGTCCGGGCTCATGTCAATTCTGTTTTTCTTTTGACTCTGAATATTCAGGATAAAATCCTGACCCTTCAACAGGCAACCTGGTTCTAAATAAATGACACCAACTTTGCTTAGTTGAATCTTGTTTATCTGTTCGCCGCAGATTACTTTGACGACATAAATGTTGCAGCAATGGTACAAGAATAGTGACGGCTTTGTTAGTGATGTCCATTTGTTTTCACATCTAGATCTTCGTACCTTGCACTTATCTGTGTCTCGATCGAGATCACAAAAGTTGTTCTCGTTGTTAAGATGGTATATCGGCTTTTTCCAATCGCAAATAAAGTTATCATCTTCTTGTTTACATAGTGAAAGTTCACCCGACGTAATTGTTAAGTACGAGTCTCTTTTTAGATCCGTAGCGACGTATTCTGAAGACGGGATGAACTCTATCATAGTGTTGTTCATCTGGTGTGGTACAGAATGTATTTTGTACAACTTATATCGGTCTCTACTGATAAGTGGGAATGTTATTTGGAAGAGGAAGTATTCTTCAGTTATTCGTGCTTTAATACTTATCAGAGAATGTTAGATCCTTGGATAAGTGACCAGAGATAATGTTAAGTTCCTTTTGGAGCTGTTCAGGGGTAAGCAGATGAATGTTAAACTTTCCATGGTGGACATTGGTTAAGATGTCAAGTAAAATGTATTGAGTTCTTTTTAAGTCATGCAGTAAATTACTGGCTGTTAGGGCTGTCATGGTAAATTCTTGAAGTAAGGATATGTTATTTATCTCTCGTTGTAATTTGTTTGAGATGTTATCCAACGTTATTAGATGTTTATTAATTATTTTATGCTGTTTTGCCATAATTTCCTCTGTTCTTTTCAACAAATTGTACTCTGATTCGACAATCGACGTCTGGTTCTTCCATAAACCGGCTAAATGTTTTTCATTTTGCTGTATCATATTAATGTCGCGGCTGTATTTTTCTAATACGCCGAATAGGGAATTTGCAATGTTTCCAACTGCATTGATAAGTCCCCACCGCCGTCTGGAGTGTCCCCTTACGTGTTGCGTCATCAGAAGTTCATTATAGTATTTTAGTTCATTACACTCATGGATCAGCTGAGGGACTATCATGTTACACTGTACGCTGCCTGTTGTTTTGCATGTTTTGTCGAGATATGCTGTTACTTTTTCAAACGCCTTCCCAATACGGAGACATGTTATAGAATACAACTAGGACCCAACTGTCTTTTACTAAACTAATTTTGGAGATTGGGTCAAAGTAGAAAGATTGGTTATTGTTTAATGATGTTATGTTATAGCTGCAATTTGCAACGCTGCAGATTGACATAAAAAAAGGTTAATGCCATGGCGACGTACGATAACGTTCTTGGTGTCGTTTTTCTTGTTCGTTTTTTGTTATTCTGGGTCCTAGAACCCTGTCCAGCTGAGCTGTTTCAGTTGAACTGTTTTGTTTGTTGTTTGTTTTGATTTCTACTGGTAATAACGAAAGTTTCACTACTGGTCGCTTTATGATGCCGTTTTTCGTTTTTAATGATACCACTCTGACATAGCCATCATTGCCGGGATGCAGATCTATAACTCGGCCCATAATCCACCGTCCAGCTGGAATGTTATCCTCATGTACTACTGAAGTGTTACGGGAATAGGCACAATAAAAACTACTTTGGACGTATACGACTTGTATTACTGCCTACCTCGGCACTTCCTTAACATATAAAGGTACAACACAATGAAGACGACTAAGGACAAGATGTACAGAAGAAACAGATATCACACAAACGACAAAAGGTAACGTAGAGAGATCTAGGGCTTTGAGGAAGTCTAGATTTCGGAGTTTAGCGAGCCGTGCGTTCGAATCCAGATGAGATCGTGCACTGAGGTCAGCTGAGGTCGCTGAACCCTTGGAATGATTTTTTGCAAATCATGTGTGTTTCAATTCACTGTCTGAACGCACGCTCCGTTTCTCCCACATATTAACATTTACATTTTAATTAATAGATGTGGAGTGTAAATATAATTGTTAGATTTGTTAAATATGTTTGTAGATATTATGTGTGTTGTAAATATAGTAAATAAGTAATAGTTGTAAATATATTTTTGTTAGTCATGTTAAGCCATAGATAATTATATTATTCCTCGTTTGTTGTCTATGTGAATGAAGTATGAATGTGATAGGTTGAAATGTCAAACGAGAAAATATTATGTAAGAGGTTATGAAATGTGTAGTGTTTACAATATAAGTAATTCTAAATAACATTGGATTTCAATTACTAAACTAAACATGGTAACCGCTACACTACTCCCCCCCTGAGACCGTGGTTGGTAAATTACGGGCGATAGTAGTCCGGGAAATGTACCGTTCGCCCGGAACGAGTTTTTCTTTTGACGGTAGCGTCTGTTGGCGGAGCTACCTGCGTGTCTGTTGGTGTCGGCGAGTTAGGCGTGTTGCTCTCATTATTGAGGTAAGCGGGTTTCAACCTATCTATTGTGACGGTACTTTCTTTCCCTTTTACCTCAATTTTAAAAGTTTTCTCGCCCCGTTGCAGCACCTTGAATGGCCCGGTGTAAGGTGGGTCGAGTGGTCGGCGCACGGCGTCATGACGTAAGAAAACATGTGTTGCTGTCGCCAAGCTGCTGGGCACGTAAAACGGTTTTTCGCCGTGTCGACTCGCCGGTTCTGGTGACAGCTTCGCCATTTGATGTCGGAGTCTCGCCGCGAAGTCGGTGTAGTCTACGGTGCCGGTGAGTGAAGGATTGATGAACTCCCCTGGGAGTCTAAGAGGCTCCCCATAGACTAACTCGGCTGCTGACCCCTTTATGTCTTCTTTCCAGGCGCTGCGGATGCCCAGCAGCACCAGAGGAAGAGCCTCGGACCAGTTGGTGTCCGTGTGGCATCGGATGGCCGCCTTCAGCTGGCGGTGTAGGCGTTCGACCATGCCATTGCAGGCTGGGTGGTACGCCTTGGTTGGCCGGTGCTGGCTACCGAGCAGCGCTGCGATGGAGTGGAACAGCTTGCTCTCGAACTGCTTGCCCCTGTCGGTAGTGATGCGATGGGGGCAACCGAAGCGAGACACCCAGCCTGCGATGAAGGTGCGGGCACATGTCTCAGCCGTGATGTCGGCGATGGGATATGCCTCAGGCCAGCGAGTAAAGCGGTCGATGACGGTGAGGCAATATCTGTAATTATTAGAAACGTTTAGTGGCCCTACTATGTCCATGTGGACATGGGAAAAACGTTGGGAAGGAACAGGGAACGGAGAGGTGGGAGAGGATGTGTGCCGCGAGACCTTATTTCTCTGGCACTCTATGCACTCTCTGGTCCAGGCCCTGCAGTCCTTCTTCAAGCCAGGCCAAACGAAGCGTGAGGAAATCAATTTGACCGTGGCCTGTCTGCCAGGGTGGCTCAGCTGGTGAAGCTTCTGGAACACCTGCCTTCTGTAGGGCTCTGTAACATAAGGGCGGGTGTTACTGGTGGAGACATCGCAGAGTAGTTCCACATGTGAGTCCGGGAAGCGCACTCTTTGGAGCTTAAGTGACGTGGTGTTGCTCTTCAAGTAAACTTGCAGCTCAGTATCGCTCTCCTGGGAACGTGCAAGGGCCGTGTAATCAAAGGTTGGCAATGTTATTGCCTCCAGACGCGACAGTGCGTCCGCTACAACATTGTCCTTGCCTGCGACAAACTGGATGTCCGTGGTGAACTGGGCTATGTAGTTCAGGTAGCGGAACTGTCGCGGTGAGCAATTTTCCCGGCTGTGTGCATACGCGTATGACAGGGGTTTGTGATCCGAGTATATGGTGAAGTGCCTGCCCTCCACCATGTGCCGGAAGTATCGGACTGCGTCGTAGATGGCTAAGAGCTCCCTATCGTACGGGCTGTACTTGCGCTGCGATGTGGACAAACGTCTGGAGAAAAATGCCAGTGGCTGCCAAGTATCCCCGGCCTTCTGCTGCAGTACTGCGCCTATTGAGGTGTCCGACGCGTCTGTGAACAAGGCAAGCTCAGCGTTGGGGTTTGGGTGCGCTAGCAATGTAGCCTGGGACAAACCATGTTTGCAAGCAGCGAAAGCGTCCAGCATTTGTTGTGTCATGCTAATTGGCTGATTTCCTTTTGTTTTAGGCCCTGCGAGAATGACATTAAGCGGAGACTGCAAGCGAGCGGCTACTGGTACAAAGCGACTATAAAAATTGAACATACCCAGGAAGCGACGCATCTCCTTGACGGTCTTGGGAGCTGGGTAGTCTTGGATCGCCTGTACCTTCTCTGGCAGGGGACGAACACCTTCTGCGGACAGCTCGTGTCCTAGAAAGGTAATGGAGGTCCGGCCAAACTCACACTTTGCAGAGTTGATGAGGATGCCATAGTCGGACAAACGCTTCAGGAGTTGGTGCAGGTGTTCGGTGTGCTGGGCTGCCGTCTCTGAGAACAGGAGAATGTCGTCTAAATAGCAGTAGCAGAATGACAGACCACGGAGTACTTCATCCATGAAACGCTGGAACGTCTGTGCTGCGTTCCTGAGACCGAATGTCATGTATGGGAATTCATACAGCCCGAACGGTGTGGTGATCGCAGTCTTGTGGATGTCAGCTGACTGGACAGGTATTTGATTGTACGCTTTAATTAGGTCAATTTTACTGTAAATTCTGCTGCCAGCCAGCTGATGAGAGAAATCCTGTATGTGCGGAATGGGGTACCTGTCCGGGACGGTGCGGGCATTTAGTGCCCTGTAGTCCCCACATGGCCGCCAGCTGTTGTCCTTTTTGGGAACGAGGTGGAGAGGGGATGACCATGCGCTCTCAGACGGTCGTGCCGTGCCGTTCGCTAGCATCGCCTCGAACTCCTTCTGAGCGACCTTGAGCTTATCCGGTGCGAGTCGGCGAGGTCGACTGAAAATGGGCGGACCTGGGGTTGTGCGGATGTGATGTCCCGTATTGTGACTAACCTGTCTTTGTTTTTCTGCAGGGCGCGTGATTTCCGGATACTGCCGAAGGAGCTCATGATACTCCGTGCTACCACCAATGAACTTGACTGAGGCAATGTCTGCTGCTGAACCGGCCGCTGGTGATGCCGTGGAGGACAGCTGGGTCAGCCCGTCGATGAGGCGGTAATGTGTCAAGTCTATGAGCAAGTTGTAATGTGCCAAAAAATCTGCGCCTATGATGGGTTTTGTGACGTCCACGACCACGAATTTCCACGAATAAACACGGCGGAGCCCTAAGTTCAAGTGGAGCTCGACCTAACCGTATGTGTCGATGGCGGTACCGTTGGCCGCGAAAAGCTGATAAGTCGTTTTGCTGCGCCGCTGCTGTAGTGCTGTACATGGGTACACACACAGATCGGACCCTGTGTCCACTAGAAACGTGGTTTTAGTTGCCCGGTCAGTCACGAATAGGCGGCGTGGTTTATTGGGGCAGCCATTTGCCGCTACTTCCGGCTGCCGGTGGCATTTCCCGCGAACGTACAAGGCGAGTTGCACCGCCTGGCCTTACTGCCGAAATTGTTGTGCTACCAGCAGTGCTCCTCGTTCCACGGGCTTCTGGAGATTGAGCGGCTACGCCGGCCTGGGGTCGTATCTCTGCTGCCACGCCTAAACCTATCTGACGATCGCGAGCGGTGATGCACCGGACCACGTGTTTGTAGAGCCGCCACCTGTCTCGTTAATTCCGCTATGCTCTGTTTCAGCTCGCTGATCTCGCTGCAGGTGCTCGTACTTGCCACGGCGGGAGGTGATGTGAGCGCTGGTGCGGGCGCTGGCGCGATCTCGTGCACGCGGTCGGCCAAATCTGCGATTGACTGGAGAGCGAGATTAGGCTGCGACGCGATCACCGTCTGGATGTTGGTTGGCAATCTGCTCGCCCACAACGTGGACAGAAAAGCCTCCGGCACGTTCGTTCCAGCCAGGGTCTGAAGGTGTCGCAAAAATTGAGAGGGTTTGCGGTCGCCTAGCTCCTCGTGGGTGAGGATTTGCTGCACCCTTTTTTCGCGCGAATCCGAGAGCCTACGTATAAGCTCGGCCTTCAGCATCACGTACTTGTCCTGGGCCGGCGGGTTCTCTATGATGTCCCTCGCTTCCACCATATAACGGTGGTCAAGCTGGCCCACGACGGTATAAAATTTAGTACTGTCCGCAGTAATACCGGCGATCGTGAACTGACCTTCGACCTGGGCGAACCAAAGTGCTGGCTCCTCTGGCCAAAATGGCGGCAGCTTCACGCTGACTCTGCAGACGTCCTGCTTCTCTGCTGTCGCTCCTCCAGTCATCGCTCCTGCTCCGGCCAGCATGATGGCTTCTGTGTTCTTTATCGGGGTCACCAATGAAGTGTTACGGGAATAGGCACAATAAAAACTACTTTGGACGTATACGACTTGTATTACTGCCTACCTCGGCACTTCCTTAACATATAAAGGTACAACACAATGAAGACGACTAAGGACAAGATGTACAGAAGAAACAGATATCACACAAACGACAAAAGGTAACGTAGAGAGATCTAGGGCTTTGAGGAAGTCTAGATTTCGGAGTTTAGCGAGCCGTGCGTTCGAATCCAGATGAGATCGTGCACTGAGGTCAGCTGAGGTCGCTGAACCCTTGGAATGATTTTTTGCAAATCATGTGTGTTTCAATTCACTGTCTGAACGCACGCTCCGTTTCTCCCACATATTAACATTTACATTTTAATTAATAGATGTGGAGTGTAAATATAATTGTTAGATTTGTTAAATATGTTTGTAGATATTATGTGTGTTGTAAATATAGTAAATAAGTAATAGTTGTAAATATATTTTTGTTAGTCATGTTAAGCCATAGATAATGATATTATTCCTCGTTTGTTGTCTATGTGAATGAAGTATGAATGTGATAGGTTGAAATGTCAAACGAGAAAATATTATGTAAGAGGTTATGAAATGTGTAGTGTTTACAATATAAGTAATTCTAGATAACATTGGATTTCAATTACTAAACTAAACATGGTAACCGCTACACTACTACCATATTGCCTATTTTTAAGTTTTCCTGACGCTTAGACCACTTTTCTCTCGCTGTTAATTGGCTCAAATATTCATTCTTCCATTTTTGCCAAATCTGTTTAAAAATGTTGGTTGTTAAATGCCATCTTGTTCTCGCATCCTCCTTTGTCTCAATCACTGTTAAGTCGGATCTTCCTGTTAAAAAATGTGCCGGTGATAAATAATCCAGATCCTCAATGTTTTCTGTAAGTGAACATAACGGTCTTGAGTTTAGATACGCTTCCAATTGTGTCAGTACAGTAGTGAACTCTTCGAACGTTAATCTTTGTTCACCAACCACTCTTTTCAGGTGGAATTTCAGACTACGGACGGCTCTTTCCCACAGTCTGCCAGCGCTCGGCCAAGATGGAGCGTTGAAATGCCATTGTATGTTCATTTCCGCGATTTCTGCCTGGCAACTATTCCCGAAAACTTGTTGTAATTGGTTGTACTCCTCCTGCAGCAACCTATTTGCTCCGATAAAATTGGTTCCTTGATCACTATACATGTTATGTGGTGTTCCTCTCCGGGCTGCCATTCTCTTAAGTGCAGCTAAGAATGCTGAACTGGTAAGGTCAGACACCAATTCCAAGTGAACTGCTTTCGTGACCATGCATATGAATACAGCCACGTAGCCTTTCAGTGTTCTCACGCCTCTCCCCTTGTTTGCCTTGATGTTCACAAAACCTGTGTAGTCCACCCCAGTGTGGTAGAATGGAGGAGCGGGGTTGGTTCTTGCTGCGGAAAGGTCACCCATCAATTGATATTGCTTCCTTGCTTCATGCTTCTGGCAAGTTACACAATTTCTTAACTGTTTCTTGGTTGTACTGTATCCGCTTGTTATCCAGTATTGTTGTCTGAGAGCAGCTAAGGTCAGTCGAGAACCTCCATGAAATGTTAACTGATGAGCTTCTTCTATGAGTAACTCCGCCAATCGACTTTTGTTAGGGATTATCTTAGGATGTTTCATTTCGTCGCTCATGTTCGCGTTTTTTAAACGTCCTCCCTTCGGAGAAATCCGTTTTTATCGACGAAAGGTTTTAAATTCAATAATTTGCTGTTTGTTGCTACATTACCATTTTTGTTTAATATTTCAATATCTGACGTGAATGCTGTACTTTGCACTCGTTTTATAATAGCTGATTTGACTTTTTGCAGTTCTAGTAATGTTAGGTACTTCGGTAAATGTTTACGTTGCGACTTTGGCGTAAATGCCCTCATTACCCATGCCAAGACACGAGTTATTTTTATAAATGAATTATGTTGTAATAATAAATTATCTATTATACTATTACTGTTACTAATGTCTTGAATAATGTTAACTAATTTTATCTTTTTCATCTCTTCCTCTGTTTGGTAGATAGCCTGTTTTTGTTCCTTTTCTACGTCATAGGACGCTAGCCATGCTGGTCCCTTCCACCATAAAGGGTGGTGTAATAGTTGGGGCGCTGTTAAACCTCGGCTGGCGCAGTCGGCCGGGTTGTCTCCTGATTTCACATATCGCCAGCAGTTTGCCGGCATTATCTGTTTTATAGCGTTGACTCTATTAGCCACGAAAGGTTTCCAACGTGCGGAATCGCCTTGTAGCCACTCTATGACCACCATAGAATCACACCATCCATAGATTTCTAGTTGACAACTTATACTCTGTTTAATTTTGTTGATGAGCTTAGATAGTAGATAAGCACCACAAAGCTCCATTCGTGGCAATGTTACGCTCTTTTTACTTGGTATAAGTTTTGATTTAGCTGCGACGATTACTGTTTCTTTTTGATGTTTTGTTCGTGCGTATACCACGCACGCATATGCTTCGATGGACGCGTCACAATAGCCGTGCAGTTCGATGACGTCATTCCCGTTGCATAATATCCATCAAGGAATTTTACAGTGTTTGATGTTGTCAATTTCCGTAATCACCTTCACCCATTCATTATGTATGTCATCTGACACTTTATCATCCCACTGCAGATCAAGTTTGCATAACTTTTGAAATAATAATTTTAGTTTCGTGGATAGGGGTGTCAGCCAACCAAGAGGGTCATATAATTTTGATATTTCTGATAGTAAGCTCCTTTTAGTCGGTTTTGAGGTTGTTTGGGAAAAGTCGCAACGGAATGTAAATTGATCTCCTTTTGGGTTCCAGCATAAACCTAATGTTTTCAACATGTCATCATTTTTAAAGTTGTAAACGAATTCCTCTTGACTTGTTGATAGTATGTTCTCCAATAATTCCTGACTGTTCGATGACCACTTTCGAAGATTAAAGCCTCCTGATTTCAAGAGCTGAATTAAATCATTTATCGACTGTTTACCTTGTTCTATGTTAAAGCAACCGTGTAACAGGTCATCCATATAAAAACTGTTTTCCAGGACCGCAGCCGCTTCTGGAAACTTGCCTCGCTCATCCACTGCCAACTGTTTTAAGGTCATAATTGCTAAAAACGGTGCAGCCTTTGTCCCGTATGTTACCGTGTTCAATTGATACACTTGTATAGGTTGTGTTGATGACTCACGCCAATCGATTTTTTGTAAATGTTGATCAATTGGGTTAACTAAGATTTGGCGGTACATCTTCTCGATGTCAGCAGTGAAAGCAAAGGGATATTGCCTCCATTGAAGTAGTAAACCCTGTAGATCTTTTTGTAGATTAGGCCCTTTCAGCATGACGTCATTCAAGCTGTATTTGGTGGTTGTTTTGGCGGATGCGTTGAATACCACGCGAAGCTTTGTTGTTGACGATTCTTCTCTCTGCACGCCGTGGTGAGGTAAGAAGCATTCGAGTGTTTTATTATTGTTTTTCTCTTCCGGTTTCATGTGGTTCAATGCAGCATATTCATTCATAAAATCCTTGTATTTTTCAGCTAAAGTTGGTTGTTTTTCTAAACGGCGTTCTAAATTCTTCAGCTGAGCAATAGCCATAGGTTTGGAAGTCTCCAATTGCTGTTTCAATTCTTCTTTCAGTGGTACTCTCACCTCATAGCGACCCTGACTGTTTCTTCTTGTTGTTTCTGTATAGAAGTCCATACATTCCTGATCTTCTACCGATAGGTTTGGTGTTTCTAAAATTTCCTCAACTTCCAAAAATTTCTGTATCTCCTCGATGTTATTTAGAACCACATTACATTGGTATGTTGTTACGAGTACGTTACCGCATAGTAACCATCCCAGCTGTGTTTGTTGAGCCATCGGCTGTTGGGCCTGTTCTCCTTTTATAATCCCGCCTAGCATAATGTTAGCATAAACGTCCGCCCCGAAAAGCAAGTCAACTGGTCGACTTTTGTAGAATTCCGGGTCAGCTAAATTAATGTTTTTATGTAAGTCCAATTTGGTTTAGCGAATGTTTGGTTTGGTAGATTTTTGATAAGTTCGTTCATGATGAGCACATCAGACTCGAATTCAAAATTGTTATATGTAGAAGCACCTTCTATACTTATCATCCTCTTACAACTGTTTTCCTTTTGCCCCACTCCGAAGATGACTCCTTTGCATCGCCGTCTCTTGATACCTAACATTTGAACCGCTTCCTCAGTTATTAAGGATATCTGGGACCCTTGATCGATCGAGGCGCGCATGGTTTGGTAAGTTCCATCCACACTTTTGACCTTCACCAGAGCAGTCGCTAGCAATATCTCCGCCTTTTCATCTTGAGAAGCATTCACGGTGCTCGTTACGGGTTCATTGCGCTTTGCGTTTAGTTTCTCCACGTTGTTGTCGCTTGACGACCGAGTTGATGCATTCGCTAATTTCGCAAATGCGTCATGTAAAATGGTGTTATGTTGATCTTGGCATTTTCGGCATGTTTAGTTCGACGTACATTGATTGCCGAAATGGCTAAATAAACAATTTGTGCAAAGTTGCAATTTGGTTGCAGTTTTTTAGCCTTTGGTCGTCACTCATTTTTAAATATGTTTTGCAATTATAAATGCCGTGTTGGTTATTGCAGAGAGGGCATTTTATGTTTGAAACGTGCATCGATTTCGCAACTGCTCTATTTCCGTTGCTTTTGTTGTTAGAATTGTTATAATTATTTTTAGATGTTTGATTTGGATAATTGTTTTGATGAGAAGTCTTCGAGGGCACACTATCCTTGCGGCGAACTGTTTCCAGGGATGCTGTTGCAGGGGTGCTGAGGGTTGCTGTTTCCAAAAATTCTAAGAACTCTGCCAGAGCCGGTAGTTCTTTCGAATTTTTCAGCGACTCTATGTAGTCTGTGTATGTTTCTATATCGAGCTTTTGACCTAAAACGTGTACGATCATTGGGTCCCACGATGTGGTGTCAACTCCTAAGTTTTTGATGGCATTAAGACATTCCAGCGTGGTGTCATGCATTCGTTTAATCTGCTGCAATGATTGCTGTTGTATGTTTGGCAGGCCTAGCAAAATGTTCATATGGGATGAGAATATTAGTTTTTTGTTGTCATACCGATGGGTGAGAATCTTCCAGCACACCGAATAGTTATCGGTGCTTATCGATAAATGTTGTATAAGCTTCTCAGCTTCTCCACGAACTTTACCCTTTAAATACTACATCTTTTGGCCGCTTGATAATGAGGGGTTGTTATATACTACTTCCATAAATAAGTCTCTAAACGATACCCATTGGTTGTAGTTCCCGTTGAAGTTCGGTATCTCCAGTTGAGGTGTTGATTTTTCCCTGTGTGCGACTGACCACATTTTTGTGTTAATAGCCCTTTTCAGGTTGTTGAATATTTTCTCATACTTATCGTACATGTTGTTGTATTGTTCGTTCTCTCCCTCTAGTTAAATCTCGATGTCCCAATGTAGTCTGTCGATAGCTGACCATCTAGCCTGTAGTGACCTCAATACGTCCTCAAATTCCCACTTATCTGAGATAGAGTCCACATCTATGTTTGCGGTTGTACGCACGAAGGCTTTAAAATTAGCATACTGTTTTTTCAACAAATCGTCTAGCTTACTGTTTGGCTCCATGTTCAACTTCTGAGCTGGTCGGTCGCTCAGCTGCCTTGAGCAACTTGGACCCACCTCCTCACCTGTTTTCTCTTCTGCACGCATACTCGATGCCGATGGTGATCTGTCTCGAGCTGTTGTTTGTTCACCGGTTGAAAGGCTTCCTGTTTTCATGAACCGCAGCTGATACTGTTGCTTAATCAATGCCTTGGTTGACTCATACACCGATCTTGTTTTCTCGTACTCTCGGTCGGTAAAATAAGGATCAGTTTTACTTACCTCCCCCTCAATGCGCTCATGATTGACTTGTAAATCGTTCTAATAACTCTCCAAATTGTTAAGCTTGCGCTTAAAGTAATCTATTGTTTTCCTATCAGCACTATCTTTCTTCAAGTTAATGCTTAGTTTTATGATGCTATCATAGATCATTGATTGCGTTTCAATGAGTTCCAACATTGTTATAGGATGTTAACTGCAAGTCCTTACTGACTAAAAATAAGGAAATTTATTACTTGTATTCTCCGCTGTTCGTACTCGGCCTTTACTACTACTTCACTGTTCTTCAATGTTCGCTCCGACCGCCCCACGACGTACACACACTGTTGTTTGTTACGATAGTTCAGACCTCGCACACCAAAATTCCGAATTTCCGAAAATACGCGACGCGTGATCCAATCCGGTTCGAAGGACCAAAAATATGTCGGGGTACGTAGCAAGGTGTCGGTGTTTTGAGGAGAAACAAATGTTTATGTAAACATAAACATTTGTTTCTCCTCAAAACTCAACTTGTGAGTGAGTAAATAAATAGTGTTAAAACACTATTTATTTACTCACTCACAAGTTGTTCTTAATGTTAAAATGTTACTATGTTAATGAGTGTTGCGCGCGCATATTACTCTGTTGTGTCGAAACGAGCTCCGTGTTTTAAATTCGAGATACGTGCAAAACCGAAATAAACCTTTTAGTGAAGTGTACTGTGACGTTCCACTACAAGTGTACTCTATAATAGTGAAAACAGAACTTAAAAATAACAAGTGGTTCTGAAGTTATAACCACTGTTATTACAATAATTTAAATAACGAACTCAGAGAAAAAACAGTGTTAACTAATTGGAAAGAGTCGCGTTCTGTGTCGTTCTGTGTCAAACGCAACGAAATTGCTCCGCCCACTGTACACGGTGGCGCTCGTTGTTTCCTAGTTGGAAAGGATCGCGTTCTGTGTCGCTCCGTGTCACCGAGCATATTATATTGTTGATAAACACAACTGGCTGACCGCGAGTTGCGCTCGCCTACTACTTCGCTAGTCAACGCGTTGGGTATTTATTAGCGTGCTTACACGTATTTATTACTATATTACAAGATTAATAATATCTACATCGGCTGACAAATTAATGATTTTGAGATGCTGCGATGGTGGATTGGATGAAGGAAATTATCGTAATTGCACGGTTTGTGAAAAAGCATTTCACCTTGCCTGCTTAACAAATTACGACGAAGAACTCTTTGCTTCCAAAGCTTGGAATTGCCCGTTCTGCTCTATCAAAAAAACTAGAGTGCCCAGGGATGATAATACGCCTATTCGGTTCAATGCTAATCCTAATGTTACCGTGAGAAAACCCCCAAATACCTTGACAACTGATGACATCCGTAATGTTGTACAAGACGTACTGCAAGATCAGATAAACAGTATGCTTTCAAAATTCAATGATAGCATAAGCATACTAATGAGTGAGGAACTTCGATTAGTGAAACAGGAACTCAAAAGCGCAAAAGATTCTACGAATGCTGTAAAAGCCCAAATTGGGGATGTTGTCACTGAGCACGCAGAGGTTAGCTATAGAGAACCTGCAGACTCAAAACTCCTCTATGCAGCACACCATCGCGAAGCTAAGCACTAGACTACATCGTCTGGAACAAAACCTCCACTGTAAGCCACTGGCATCTGCAAGCGGCACAAAGCAGGACATCTCAACTAAGCCCCACTCTGAACCAGCTCTTCCTTACGCCAGCTCAAGTGAACCCAATACCGATTTTGCGCCAACTGAAATGGTGACGCAGACTGCCTCTGTTAATTCACAAGCCACAGGCTCCCAGGAATGGACGCGAGTAACAAAGAGATCAAAAAATCGTCGCCCAGTGTCAATTCAAGGAGCTGCTGACCCTAGTGTGACATCACTAAGGGCCGTAGAAGCTCGTCAACATGGAGTCTACAGCCGATGAAATTAGAGACTACCTTCGCACTTTATGTGGCACTGAGACTTGTACCATTGATGAACTTACTCCGAAAGGAAACTATAAGTCATTCAAAATTGGCGTTCCCATTGCATGCTATGAGTGCTGCTTTTCCGCAGATGTGTGGCCGGTAAATGCTAGAATCAAGGTTTGGATCAACTATAGGAAACCGTCCTCCGTCCAGTCTAACAGCCAGCGTGTAGTTGCCCCACAGCCCTTTCATGAACAGCTTACACGGCGAGACAAGGCAGCATAGTGCTAGTATTGTGACCGGCCCCACAGCAGTTTTCAGAGCAAGCACCAGAACTACAACAACAAAAATTAATTGTTTATACCAGAATGTTCGTGGAATTAAATCAAAGCTCCGAATATGGCGCAACAATCTCCACATAGCCGAACAAGATTTAATAGTGGCCACAGAGACTTTTTTGGATACCTCGGTTGAAGATACAGAACTCGTCTATGGTGAGTGGAATGTGTTAAGGCGCGACAGAGGTTCACCTTGTGGAGGCGTGCTGCTTATGGCTCGCACCCCCATAGTCCTGCGCCGTCGACGTGAACTTGAGACAGACTGTGGTGAGGATCTTTGGTCGAGTTTCACGTGTCATGGTTCCCCTGTTTACGTGTGCGTTGTGTATATAAAACCAAGTGCCACTGATAGCGATTATATGACCTGGTTTACAAAAGTGGAAAGTTTTATAAATGACTTAAAAGGAACAGTTATTATTTTAGGTGATTTAAACTTAAATAGTGCTTCCTTAGATGTTCGCAATTATTATTGTTATTTTCTAACATTTTCTAATATGTGTGAAAGAAATATTGTTGAGAACATGCATGGGGGAATGTTGAATGTTGTTTTAGTTCAGGAAAGCGTAAGCCTACATGACGTTTCTGTAACAGCAGTTGAAGGTTTGGTACCCCCTGATGCGTACCATCCGCCGTTGGACATCCAGATAAAGTTACAGCCATCTCATGAAAGTGAAAAACTTAAATCCAGTAATGTCGACTATAGTAGGGACTGGAATTTCAAAAAATGTAATCGCGATCTGCTTTATGAACTTCTTTCTGAGGTATCTTGGGATGCAGTTATATCATCCAATGACGTTCGCACTAGCACTCGGGTTTTCTATGATATTATTTACAGCTTATTTGACGCTTGTATCCCTAAAAAATGCCGAAACAGAAAGATAACTAGAAGATATCCAACCTGGTTTACGTCGGATATTATTCTGGATATCCAGGAAAAAGTTAAATTACATTCCGCCTGGAGGAAGAGTAAATGTGAACTAGTATATAAGCAATTCTCTGACTATAGATCTAGCCTAAAGTCTCGTATATCGGCAGCTTATGATATTTACATTAGGCGCATCGAAGGGAACATTTAAAAAAATCCCAAAGAATTCTGGCAGCATATTTCTAACCTAAGATCAAAAGGCGGGTTTGAGCCTAATATAACCCACAAAGGTAAAATTCACAGTGGTGTGGCAGCTGCCGAAGCGTTCGCAGAATATTTTGCGAGTGTCTTCCAAACTAAAGTACCAAAATTAGACCCCGAGAATATAGCCAATCCAAGCAACTGTAATATTAGTAATTACATTAATCTACTGAACTTCACTGAAAGTGATATAAGCACCGGAATAAATAAATTAAAACTCAACAGTTCTATTGGTCCTGATAATATTCCTCCGTGGTTCTTAAAAGAGGGAAAGGAATTTCTGATTCGGCCCCTAAACCACATTTTTAATTTAGCACTTAAATCTGGAGTCTATCCACCACCATGGAAGATATCACGTGTGACTCCCATTCCGAAATCTTCAAATAAATCTTCAGTCGATGAATATCGTCCAATAGCGATACTATCTTCTCCCGCGAAAGTTTTCGAGAATTTCCTACATCAAGGAATTTACAAGCAAGTGAAGCAGTACCTGTGCAATGAGCAGCATGGCTTTCGCGAAAAAAGATCAGTCAATACTAACTTACTTACACTAGTTAATTATATCTCTACTAGTCTTGATCGCAGACGCCAGGTAGACGTTCTTTACTTTGATTTTCAAAAGGCGTTCGACAGAGTCAACAATGACGTCTTGCTATCAAAGCTCAGTGCGATAGGTGTTGCTCCGGGGTTTCTACGGCTTCTTGCAGATTATTTGCGGGACCGACAACAATTTGTCAGATTAGGTTTTTACGAATCACTCCCATACCACACTCGCTCAGGTGTGAGTCAAGGTTCGGTAATCGGCCCTCTCCTTTTCATTTTGATGATTAATGACCTCCCTGGTGTAATTGCGAATGCCAGATCCCTCTTATATGCTGATGACTTAAAACTATTTTATGAAATAAAATCTGAGCTCGATTGTCAAGCTCTGCAATCAGACATTGATTCAGTATATAAGTGGAGTTTAGAAAATAAAATGGAATTTAATAAATCAAAATGCTACGTGATGTCTTTCGGTCGGATTCGGCACCCAGTCAACTTTCAATACAAACTGAATGGAGATACAATTACAAGAACTGATTCCATGAAAGACCTGGGAGTCATATTCGACCGTAACCTCACTTTTCACGACCACATCACATCCACTGCTAAGGAGTCCTTCAGGCGCCTTGGCTTTGTTTTAAGGAACTGTCGTGACTTCCATAATCCCCACGTTATCAAACTTGTTTTTGGGGCACTGGTCCGTAGCAAACTTGAGTCTAGTGCGTGCGTATGGAATCCTTTTGAGAAGCAGTATGCGTTAGCTTTAGAAAGGGTTCAGAAAGCATTTTTTAGATATCTTTACAAGCACTAGTACGGATTTTATCCTCTCTTGTATCCCACTAAATTCCTGTTGGGTTGCCTAAGTTATAATTCCCTAGAAGTAAGACGGTCGCGCGATCAGATGACTGTAATATTTAAAATTCTTAGAGGGATTATAGATGTTCCTGATCTGCATAATAAAATCTGCAAACTATTTGTCCCAGATAATTACTGTCGTGGCAGGAAACACCGCTTACTGGCTGTTCCAACTTGCCGTACTGTTGCACACTCCAAGTCACCTATTCCTCGGACATTAGCCGCTATTAACACTATCCTGAACTCAAACAGATCTTGATATGTTTGCGAATGAATGGAAGATGATACTGTCAGAATGTTTGAATTTTTGTGAGAAGAATGCATGACTGTGTTAAATAAATTATACGTTTAAGTAGTGTAACTGGCTTCGGCCGTTCTATTTAAAATTAATAAATAAATGAATGTTGAAAATGTTGATGAATACACCCGGCTAACGCGGTAGACAAATGTGCACTGAACTAATGTAAAATAATAAGTAAAAAGTAATATAAAATTAGGTCAACGCGTCACGCCGATATTGCTAACTTAAGGTGTTCGGTGAAAACACCGAACAGATAGAGAATCATGTCCAACTATATAAATCGACCGTAGCAATTAACATTGTCGGATCTCCATTTTTGCGAAAAAAAAAATATTGCTTCAAATCTTTGCGGGACCATTTTTATAATTTATTCTAAGACCTTTAAAGCAATCAATTTAAAAATCGCAAAAATGTAGATCCGACAATGTTAATTGCTACAGTCGAAATATACCTACCTATGGATTGTTTGGTCTACTACTCTTTATATGTCTGTGGCTGTTTACGATCACCTTATGAATCGTACGAATATAATAATTATACACATATGACGGTAAAATATCCACTATTTACCCTAAGCATAGCATAGCATCATCAGTCTGCAACATTCCCACCGAGGCCCCCTCTCTGTAATGCCGGGGCCACACCAACGTGGAACGTCGTTGTTTATCGCGATGATGGATGTTAACCGTAGGTGTAGCCACAATTTACCGCATGAATTTGACAACAGTATTCACATTTTGCTAGGTCACACCAACGGTCAACGTCAATGCCCATCATCGCCAAACATCACGAATTCCCGTGAATACCGGAATAATTCCATTCCGATAATTGTAGCGATAAATTGAGTGGCCACACTTGAACGGTCAACATCAATGCTCATATATTGGGGAAGGTCAGGTAAAGCAAATTGTAGATAGCGTGATCATAGCTAGGTCCCTACATAAATAATAAAATGGACATCAATTTGACATTTCGTTTATTCAAGCGTAATTTTATGTTCATTCATGAGTTTGGTTTTATTTCACTATTTCGTTGTTTTCGGTGATTTCAATATTTTAACAATTATTTGACATGAAAAGTGTCAGAATTTAAAACTTTAAATATTTCCTCGTAATCACTTTCTTCAAAATGTATCCGATATAACCTCGAACTCTGTGTAATTTAAAAAAAAAACTACAAATAGCTCTAAGGAACAATCTTTTAAATTTAAGGTTTTTCGAGAAGTGGTGGACTCCAATTTCTGAGGAGGAACACAACAAAGCATCATTTTCAAAAAAAGGCCGGGTGGCCTATAAGTCCTTAAACATCATCCTTATACATGTAAATAATTAATAAATAAAAAACTTATAACAATAAGAAATATCTTTTTATTTCGTATTAATCTTTATAAAATGTTTTATTTATTTATTACATCATCCAAATGTAATCCGTTACGATCACGGCACTCCTGTAAGCGACGTCTAAACAAATGACTGTGCGGCAAGTCAGTTTAGTGACATTAGTCATTTCTCTTTGAATATTTTCTTTGGTTTGTGTCATTCACTTTAGATTTCAGATAACCCAATAAGAAAATGTCCATCGGGGTTAGATTCGAATTACGTGGTGGCCAGGAAATTTCGAGAGATCACCTTTTTGGGAAAAGTTGACGAACTTCGGGCATAGCGGTGTTACTGTGCGTTTGCACTGGCGAAACATCACAACGAAACAAGTTGAAATCTCTAGTTCCTGTCAAAAATTGTATGGAAAATTGACAGAAAATATAGATTCCAACATGAAAGTTTCGCCATGAAAGTGCCGATACAATGTTTGACAGGAAATAGAGATTTCAACATGTTTTTATGTGAAAGTTTCGCCAGTGCAAACGCACAGTTAGAGGTATAGGCCGTCGCTCCATACTGTTGAAATCAGGTGCGCGTATTGTTAGAACAGAATTTTACAGGCTACTGGGACTTATGGCCATAATAGATACTAATAATAAATTCGTTCAGGTGTGAAAAAAACCCTGGCGCGCACTGCGGTGTGGTGAGTTACTGGGTCGTCTTACTGTACGTTTGCACTGGCGAAACATTCACATAAAAACATGTTGAAATCTCTATTTCGTGTCAAACACTGTATCGAACATAGACAGAAATTATGGATTTCAACATATTTTTAATAAGTGAATGTTTCGCCAGTGCAAACGCACAGTAAGCCGATCCACTGACGCAGTTTTTAGGGTTCCGTACCAAAATGGTAAAAAGGAACCCTTATGGTGCGACTCAGTCTGTCTGTCACAGCTGGATACCTCAAGAACTATTAATGCTATCAACTTGAAATTTGGAATAGTTTTAGATGACGTTTGCCAAACTATTTTACAATTAAGAAAGAAATAAAAATATTCTCTTTTTTTTTGCAGCAGGGACTGATCGGGGTCTTGAAATTCGAAGAGGGCATGGGCACTAGGGCATGTGGGGTATCATATGAAAGAGCGCTATTTGTACGTTCTCAGACATATTTTTTTTAGGCCGTATAGTTTTCGACTTATAAGAAATAAAAAAATACCATCCCCCCTTATCTCCGAAGTTTCATAGAGAAAAATCTTAAATTATTCTTGTAATAGAAGTTTGTGTAAGATTAGAAAGAAAGAAAAATAGATTTAGGGTTGGGTTGGTTGGGTTTGGGGGGGTTTAGGTTTATAGGTTAAGGATTACGGGAAACTCTAAATAGCACACTTTTCAGAAATCATCAACTTAAATTGCTTTAGTTCCATTATCGGTGAAGAGATGGCGTTGACCTAAAACCGCAATATTCTACAAGGCAGTGTGCAGTTAAAATTATCTGACGAATAAAGGCCTCGCCGATGTAAATTTAAAATGGTACGGAACCCTCGGTACGCGAGTCTGACTCGCTCTTGACCAGTTTTTTTTGTTCTATGTCGACCTTCTTCTCGTAGTCGTAAATTATACAATTATGTTCTGTGCTCACGCAAGCCCACGTTCGCACGAACGTAATAAAATCGCGGCAATTTTATGACGTCCGTGCGAACGTGATGGGCATTGACGTTGACCGTTGATGTGGCCCCAGCATTAGAGTAGGCCATAACATACACGTCTCCGAATGTATTGGTTGTAAGACTTGCCGGTTTCCTCCAGATGTTTTCCTGCACCGTTTTGATAGCAGCGGTGATGAATTACACAAAATAAACTGCCTGTCTGCCGATACCTCTGGGCCACTGCTCTCGAAGATCGCTGCTGTGATATCCTAGATTTTTATTCTAATGCTAGTCTAGTGTAGAGTGCCCACTTACACAACACTAAAGCCCTAAACATCATTCTGTCATCTTCAAACGGTTGACAGAAACAGAACGATGTTTTAAGTTCGTTTAGCGCTAAACGTATTTAGTGATTTGTGGTGCAAGCGAGCCTTAAATTGCTTTGGTAAAATGTGTACTTCGGTTAAATTTTATTAGTACCTACTCTTATTTTCTTCTTTTATCTGGGAGGGGTGGTAAAATTATAAACTGTTTTGTTTTCTTAAAGAAATCATTTTATTTCCATTACAATTGGACATCTGTTATGTATCTTTGGATTCTATTACTTATCATAGAAGGGAGTTAAGGTGGACCCGTAGTTGTAGCCCGCGAAATTCAATACGAACTTTTCCCTATGAGATTTGTTCTTATGGAACAAATCTATTTTAGAGAGATGTATTCATAATTCTATAAATACATATATATATTATGGTCGCGAATCATATCCCGACACTGACCTTACAAATTGCAAAAAACGTAAGAAAATTTGAATTTCGCGGGCTACAACTGCGGATCCACCTTAAGTCGGTAACGAACCAGTGGGGGCAGGGATACAAACTGCTCAAGCTGATGACGTAGTAGTTGCGGACTAAGAACGAGAGCCGCGCGCCGCCCGCCCGCCTCTACACGTGTGTTGTGTGCGCACACGACGGGCATCAACGATATAACTAAGTATGTCAGGCACTCTGGGCGCAGTTCATCGTATGCCACGCCAGAGATACTACTATGTGCGGTCGGCGACTCGGCGTAAACGGGCCTCACGACATTACATGTCGTCAAAGGGAACCATGCCAACTGACCATAAATTGCAGTACCTATTGATTGTTGACCAGAAATCAAATCAGCGGCAACAGCGATTGTCGTATCGGGCCTCGCTACATGATAACAGCACGTGATGCGGTCGAGACATAAGCAACCAAGTTACTCTGATTAATTAGAACTTTGACGGAACACAACGAGATTACTGAGTGGGAATGAGCTGTGATCCACCACTCGGGCCCGGTGCGAGTTGGCGGATAGCACTCGTGGAACAATAGCTTTAAGGCTTCCTGTACATGACGGCGGACCGCAAGATGAAAGTTGCTCAGGAGTTGCGGTAGTCAAATGGTGTTCGTCAAGCTGATGTTTACACCATGGAATTCAGGGTGGGTTATAGTCTCAAAAAAACAACGTTTAAGAAGTCACTGGCTTTGGTTTTGTATATTGCCATCAACTTCAGAAACTAAGATATTTTTTCACATAAAAGTCGTTTTTTTTAAGCTGTTCGTTTTTTAGTAGTGGTATCCACATAAATTCATGTACCATTATCAGCGGCGTGAGTTTCATAAAAACAGAAAGACACTGCCTACCCTACCTAACTCAGATAAATATTTAGAATCTTGTTCTGATCTAATATTATTTTATCTAAGAGTACTTACTATCAATAAACAAAATATCTTAAATCATAAAGCCCGTCACTGACGTAGCTATAATATATATTAATAAACTGTGTTATACATTATACTATAGCAAGCCACCACACACGGTAGCTATACTATAACATACAGGGTGGCAGGGACATCGACGCGAAAACTGAAACCTACATGATTCTGAACACCCCAGCGTTGAAATTTTTCGTCGGTTATTTAAAAAAAAATCTGCTGTTCCATACATTTTGACCGAGTAAGTATTGCACTTTTCTATGAAACAGCAGTTTTTTTTTTAATAACCGACGAAAAATTTTAACGCAGGGGTGTTCAGAGTCATGTACCTACTGTTTCCATGGTTTCAGTTTTCGCGTTGATGTCCCCGACACCCTGTATATTTTTGCCTTCATTCGGTTTGCTGTTTAATTGCCATAACATATATGTCTTGATAGCAACAATTTTTCATGAATAATCAGAAAAATACGGGCGGGCACATGCCCATGGGTGACATTGTATTGCTCCGTCTGACGTCGCTCGAAGATTATTGTGGAGAATATATCGTAATATGTCCAGCTATGAGTTATATTAATATATATTATAGCTACGTCTATGATGGTCTTAATTCAGTTCCACCTTTCGAGCATCGGGTATCATCGAAACAGAGTTTTCCAGCTCGTTCGTACTATACAATTTGACGCGACTTCGCATTACGCTGCACTAGCGCCGCCGAGTGCCTCGGGAAAGACAAACTATTCGCATCTAAATGTTTATTTATATGTGTGCCCTCGTAGTCATGCGGATTTATTGGTTGTGCGTTCCAATAAATACGTGGCACAGAATGTCAAAAATAACACACAACCGCACAGAGTAGACATTGTCTTTTTTACAACACGACAAATTACGACACTTACCGAAGTTTTCCGAACCGAAGTTGGCTATGCAACTATTTTAAAAAGTAGCATTGTTCATTTCATTATCGCTACATAAAGCACCATTACTTTTTTGTATTATATTTGTATTATTTTGTGAGCTGTTGTGAGTTATCATAACAGGTATTTAAGATTTTAACGTTGATAATAGTGTGAAAAATGGGTAATATTCACTGTGTGTACAGAGAAAATAAAAATGATGCGTTTTCAAAACTATCTTTCGGTGACCAAAAACAAGTGCCATATTTTCAATTATATTATTTATTTTGCAAATACAGAACATTAAACAAACGCGCCGAAAGGCTGCTTCGAATATCCGTAAATTGATATGTCTATAAAATCAGTCAATCTATGTATCTTTGAGGTGCCAATTACCTATATCATTATTTAATCGACAAGACGACGAACCAAAACCAACATGCAGTGTTTTTTGTTAGATAAAAAAACTTTTGAAATTGTCTGCTTATATACCCAGTCTAAAAGCTCCGCCGCACTACTTCCTATGTGAAGATAACAACATCATCAACATACACGAACTGGAGTAAAAACCTATTAAAACGAATCAAGCAAAGTTAATAAGATCGATAAGGAACAACCGCGCGGTGTCCTCTGCCAAACGAAAAGCAAGTTCGTCGAGGACGTATCGTAATTTTGTTGGTTAGCTTTCTTTTAGTTGATGTACCGATTTTGTTTAAATATATTGAGGTTTGTATCTACGTCATTACTTTGCTTTGAACTGTTAAGTTATTAGATAAAATTATAGGTTCGATATGAAATATCTATACAACGTGTAACGTTAAATGCGCAAAACCTCAGACACCCCAACTGATTTTTAATTCAATTGACCTATTTCAAAGAGAAAAATCATTAAAAAAATTGCAAAGGTTTTATGTGCTGTTTTAGTTCGTAAGATTCGTATTTGCATTGAAATAATAGTACATTATTGCAAAGGCCGGGAAATAGGCAATTGCAGGTCGAGTATGAGTTTGAAGGCCGAGCCGTAGGCGAGGACTTCACTAATACGAGACAGGAAATTGCCATTTTCGCCGAGGCATATATAGTGCTTTTCTCAAAAGAATGCAGGGAAATAAAAAGTAGTTAAATTTCCATAATTTTTCAAGTTAATGCCGTTTTTAACATGAACTGTACATTTCAGCATGGAATAAATTGCCCATAATGTAGATGGCTTTCTAGTTTTAGTAATCTCATTAAAATACGCCAAAAATACACAGTTTGTAGAAAATTTTCACTTTATTCTCGTTTTTCCAAACCATAAAATTTTCATATACTTTCATGTATTTTTCTTTTGACTTCGCTGGAAGCAGGTTTTCCATTGCTAATTTGGCTTCTGATCTTAAATCTGGTGGAGTACAATCAATCTCCATTTCAATCTCTGAACCGTTGGAACTCATTTTAAATTTATTTATTGTATGTAAATAACAAATCAAGACGAATTTTCAGCTTTGCCGCCAATTTTCTATTTATCATCTGTGCCGAAAGGCAAACGCATTTAAGTATAGCTATACAGCCACGTGAACGCAATTTATACTAAGCAAAGAGACTTACTTTGGTATGCCAAAAATGATAAAAGAGATCCAATCAAAGAGTATTTAATAACCCCAACACGCCGTTTCATACAACATTGCTGGAGCGTTGTAATGTTCCAAATTCAAAAAACGCGCCTGCTATGAATTTGATTTTCTTTAACCGTAAATTTGATACTTTGCGTGTTCTTTTTTCGAATATAATGACAATATTTCCATGCATGTTTGAGAAAAAGCTATTACGAGTATCATCCCGCGTATGAGGAAATTTAAATTGGTGGACAACAATAAAAATGTGTTTGTTTACCTATTTTGGCGGGTTTGCGCATGTGATGACTTGACCTATTAATAAATAGACACGGCAACGTTTTTATAATGAAGGTTTTTTGAAAAATGTGACCTAGATGAAAAAGTGGTTCAATTGATTCTGCGTCAACATTTTGATCAAACTATTTTCAGGTTTTGCGCATTTAACGTTACACGTTGTATAAATAAAAGGAGAAACTGACTGACTGACGTATCAACGCAGAGCCGAAACTACTGGGGCTAGGAACGTGAAATTTTGCACACAACTTCCTTTTATAATGTAGGGGAGTACTAAAAAGGGGTTTTTGAAAATTCCACCTCTAAGGGGATGAAAAGGGGGATTCCTTGTGTATGATTTTTTTTATGCCTTGAGTTAATAGATTTGAAACTTGGCACGAATACTTATCAAGTCCGTGGAGTTTCTTGCCCGTTCTTCTCCATACCTATGGAGCCATGCCCATTCCAAAGCGTAGTAGGTACCTACCTACTACGCTTTGGAATGGGCAACTAGCTTCATCTTTCTGACTGACTGACCGACCCCTTGACAATTCAAAAGTGCCTGTAATTGGTTTATTTGAGATAAATGCTTTGAGTTTGAGTAAACCATAAAGTTTGTCATTTTTTGTTTTTCTAAACTACCCCCTAAACGGGGATTGAGGGTCTCAAAGTTTGAAATTACCTCTATTTTTTAAAATTTACTATTCACAATTGGGCTCGGTAGGTGGCACTGCAATCGAGGTTCAAGACGATAGGTATTCTGTTCAAAACTTGTGCTCAATTGCTGAGCAGTACCTAACTTAACCTAACAAACAGTATTAGGCTTGCATGAATTTATTTATAATAGTATTCAATCATTATGTTATGCTACTAATAGAATTTGGATGAGGCAGCTAGATAGTTTATATCCTGCATTAACACATAGGATACTTTTTATCCCGGTAGTGCATTTTCATGGGATAATTTCCGACTTCCACGCGAGCGAAGCCGCGGGAAAAGCTACAATCTTCATATAAGTTTACGGGCCTACGTAAAGTAGCAAGTGTTTTTTTCACGATTTCAGGTTTGGTCCCATGTAAAAGTTAATCATAATGATGAATACAATTACCTCTTAACAATAGATAAACCTTACACAGGGTGTCCCTGGAAGTATGGATCAAATCGAATAGGGGTGTGGATAAGGTCATTTCCAAACTTTTGAACCCTGAGAATGTCAGTGCAATTTATCACGGTTAAAAAATATGACCAATTTTTGTTTTTATCAATCATTCCGCATAGAGCTAAAAGAAAAAAAAAACATATTTTTTTTCACTACTTTATAGAAGAGTGGGCCTTTCCTCTGGTAATACTTTTACGCAGCTAGAAAACAAGTGTGTTCAATAAGAAAAAAACATTTACTGCAAAGGCTTCGGTCTCACCACGTGCTAGAAAGACTTGCCCAAGTCATAGACTGACTCCATGAAAGACCTGGGAGTCATGTTCGACCGTAACCTCACTTTTCACGACCACATCACATCCACTGCGAAGGAGTCCTTCAGGCGCCTTGGCTTTGTTTTAAGGAACTGTCGTGACTTCCATAATCCCCACGTTATCAAACTTGTTTTTGGGGCACTGGTCCGTAGCAAACTTGAGTCTAGTGCGTGCGTATGGAATCCTTTTGAGAAGCAGTATGCGTTAGCTTTAGAGAGGGTTCAGAAAGCATTTCTTAGATATCTTTACAAGCACTTGTACGGATTTTATCCTCTCTTATATCCCACTAAATTCCTGTTGGGTTGCCTAAGTTATAATTCCCTAGAAGTAAGACGGTCGCGCGATCAGATGACTGTAATATTTAAAATTCTTAGAGGGATTATAGATGTTCCTGATCTGCATAATAAAATCTGCAAACTATTTGTCCCAGATAATTACTGTCGTGGCAGGAAACACCGCTTACTGGCTGTTCCAACTTGCCGTACTGTTGCACACTCCAAGTCACCTATTCCTCGGACATTAGCCGCTATTAACACTATCCTGAACTCAAACACAGATCTTGATATGTTTGCGAATGAATGGAAGATGATACTGTCAGAATGTTTGAATTTTTGTGAGAAGAATGCATGACTGTGTTAAATAAATTATACGTTTAAGTAGTGTAACTGGCTTCGGCCGTTCTATTTAAAATTAATAAATAAATAAATAGAGATTCTTTGGAGGTATAAATCACTGGGATATTCTGATTAGTTTAAAAGTTGGAGAATTTTATCAATTGTTTTGGTTTTCAAATTTTCTTTGAAAATTACAAACTTAGAAAATTGTAAAAACACGACGACCTCCTTGTTACTAAAATTCTCTCTAAAAAAACAAAAATTGGTCATAACTTTTGAACCATAAAAAATTGCACCGACATTCTGGGGTTAAAAGTTTGGAAATGACCTTGCCCACACCCCTATTCTATTTGATCCATAGTTCCAGGGACACCCAGGAGTGTGGCGGTTTGGAACATCAGGTCCGCTCTCTTGCCGCGCACAAGCGGGCGGCGCAGAAGTTCACGTTGTCGACTTAAAGCAGTAAAATGGCAGATGCACGCATACAGTCCACGCGCAACTACACGTAGATAGGTATACACCCTGACTAGTTGAAAGAGGTCGTCTACGTTGTGGGTACAGGTCGTCAACGTCGGGGAGGACGAATACTTCGTGCGGTTGTTATTTGATCCGCTCGAGCCACTGAACTGTGCTCAGAGGGAGGGCGCGGGGGCGCGGGGGCGCGGGGGCGCGGGCTCTAGGTGAGGCCCGCTCTGTCCTCCGGCAGCTAATACAAAATTCTTAATGATACATTGATTACTAAAATAGCTTGAAGGATTGTACAAGTATGTACCTATTTTAGAGAACTTACGTACATTTATTATAGTAATAAAGACTAGCATACACATGACACAGTAGCCCCGGGAGCGCGCGGGCGGCGCGCGGACGGCTCCCGGCCGCGCGCTGGCCGCGGGCAGGTACAACGATCATGATAATCTTTTGATACCGATACAATTTTTACCGATCGTAATATATAATCATTTTATTAAAATACCTTACAATTTCGATTAATACAAATAATATTAAAGAAAATATTGAGCATAATTATTATTACATTACTTATAAGCCGTATCACAGTACGCTAACTTAAAATAGTTAATGTTTGAGAACTTTATTTGTTCGCACTATAATAAAATAAAATATATAGTCTTCAATATGCGCAAGAACGGTGTATAGTGATGGCCGAGTCATGACGCACAACTAAGTATACATTAAAGTATTTAATATAGGCCCAATACAAACCAACAGTAAAGACAGTCTTACGTGCGCGCCCTGCGCACCTCGAACTCACAACAAGCATCGTCACTGGTCCGAGTCGAACGAGTCTTCTGACGTGTGGGTATAGTAACTACGTATTTATAAGTATTAGTTAAATGCTAAACGAAGGAGTACATAGGTGAGTGTGTATACATCTAAGTCAAAGTGTATATCGCGATATCAGAAATGTAGGCGGCGACCGCTGAGCTGCTGCCGCCAGTGCGCACGAACCACAATATCTTACTAACAACATTTTGGCACTGATAAATAAACACATAATAAAGCGGGACTCGGACGGCCTGCGGGTGGCGTCATCGCGTGCCGCACTAACACTTGGACTACGAGCAGAGTATGTTCACTGGCCGTGCTGCCGCCACTATACTGTCCGGTATACATTCACTTGTCGGTACTCTTTGGTTTGTCAACAATACACTTCGGATGCACGGTGGGTGCGGAGACTCGACGCGCGGCGCGGACCGTCGCACCGCAACACTACGGGGATTATGTTTACTTACCAACTACTGTCGCTACGAAGTCCTACATGTTCATTTTGAGATCGGTTACATTATACTGATGAAGAAATAGCATGTGACGCCGTGATAATTGTGGCGGCGCGCCTGTCGCACGCCGCGGTCGCACGCTGCGGTCGCAAGCCGCGGACGCACGCCGCGGTCGCACGCCGCGGTCGCACGCCGGGTCGCGCGTCGCGCTCGCTGTGGCTCGTGATGCCTGTGTTCTGTAGTATATGTCAGCCGCTTCACGTTTATCTGTAAAGTTTAATATGTCCTACTTAGTATTGTCAATTAGTTGTGTCAGCGACTGTTTCAGTTTCTTTTGACAGAATAAAAATAATTACGAATATTTGGTTCTTCATGGGTATAGTTTTCATAGTTTTAAAAGGTGCTAAAGTCGATAGTGATGTCAAAATGTAAATCCACGATGACGACTGCGAAAATTTTGTTTTTTAAACCATACGTGAGAAGGAACTTCGTTCCTGAGGGAGGTCGGATCACACACGTTTGTTTTTCTCATAGAGGGTGATAAAAAGTAGTGTTTACCTCGGGAGCAACACTATTTTAAGCTCGTGACGTACTTTGAATCCCTCGCTGCGCTCAGGATTCTACTTTAGAATCTTTTGCTCCGCTCTGGATTCAAAGAAACACTCTCGCCTTAAAAATAGTTGTTTGCTCCCTTGGCAAACAATCTACTATTATCACATCTATTTCTAAAAGAGCTAGTTTATTCTTCGTTAGCAAAATAGCTCTTTATCCCTAGCGACTAAAAGTGATTTGAATTTGGAATGTGGATATTGTTATAAAAGTTCCAATCACAAAAGAGATCAATTGCGAACATTATATGAACAAGTAACAGGCTGAATGATAAAGAAATCCGTGCGCAAGCCAAATAAAAAAACCGGCCAAGTGCGTGTCGGACCACGCACAATGAAGGGTTCCGTAGTTAGGATGAATTTATCCCAAGAACAAACTTACCTTAAACGTCTTATATATATATAATAAAGTCAACTTTAAACAAGTTAATGAGTTAATGATACCTTCCAGTTGAAAAACATGTTCTACCATATATTCTGTATGGGAGAGCATGTTTTTGCAACCGCAAATGTAAGTTGGTCGATTATTACTCGTTAACTTGTAAAGCCTACTTAGCTGTGATAGTTTTCCTTTAAACTTCGTTATATATGCTACTGCTGTGAATTTTTTCACATACCCAAAACCAACCATTAAACTTGCACACTTGTCTCTAACAAAAATTAGCACTTTAATTCTTAAAATTTGGAAAACGGATCCTTAAATCAAAAAGTGGCCTTCGCAAAACAATATTTTTAAACGACCTTTCCAACAAAACCCCAGACTATGGGATTATTGAGAGAAAAAAAAAACATCCTCTCTTTACGTCTAGGGGAGGTACCTGAAAAAAATTTATTTTTCATGATTTTATTTTACCACTTTTTCGGCGTAATTAATATGTATACCAAATTTCAAATGCCAAATTACAGCTTTCTAGTACTAAGCGTCTCTGAGCTAAACCGCGGACAGACAGACAGACAGACAGACAGACAGACGGACAGACAGATAAACAGACAGATGGACATGACGAAACTATAAGGGTTTCTTGTTTACTACGGAACTCTAAAAACGAATCTTTGTGAAAAAGTAAAAACGCGCGAAAACATTCCGCCTTCGTTCGTAATAAATTGTTTCCTCAAATTCGGATTTTACGTTTTTATAAAAAAACTAGCTTCTGCCCGCGACTTCGTCCGCGTGGAATAGTTACTTTGAGCTAACGCTAACTTTAATCCGCGATTTCGTTTAAGTAAAAGGTGTTTTTTTTTTTTATAATACATACATTAAGGATCTATTTTAGGTACCTACATCACGCTTTAATCAGTAAGCCGACGTTTGCACGGACATAATAAAATCGCAGATTTTATCGCGCACTGAATTTTAACGCACTCTCGTCCCAGCTCGTTGAAAAAACACACTATTGGATTTTCAACTCTCGGCGCTAAGCAGAACGTTGAAAATCAAGGGCACGAAAAAAATAACCAAATCTCGATAGAGCAACATATAGTTGCCCGTGCGAAAAACACTCCAGTATTAGCCACAGTATCAGCTCCAGTATTAACACGCCAGTATTAGCCAATTAATTAATTATATTAAATTGACAAAAATAAACCCCAGTTCTACTGTTATATTATTATATGGGGATAGTTTAACTGTAAGGAAAAAGGACATAATGGAATGTGTCCATTTGATGTTACATCTCAATGAGACCAATAGTTGTAAAGGACATGTTAGGTTTTTGTATGGAGGCTGGGCTTTTATTCGAAGCTGCTATGAAGCGAAAAGAAGTTATATTTTTATGAAAGTACATAAATTAAGGAGACTTTGTGTATTTTTTTTTCTTTTTTTACTAGCACACTTCCCTAGTAAACTGCTCATTTAATAATTATAATTTAAAATATAAATGGCAACCCTCAATAATTATTAATTTTGGCAACACTGCTCTGTTGGATGTCATTATTGTCATTGTGAAATGTGAACGTCAATTTAGTGTCAAATTCAATGCGCATTTGCGAACGGAACGGATACGAGTGTTTTGAATTAGTGTTTTGTTGTTTGTTATTTTTGTTCAAGTTTCTTGTTTTAAGTTTATCTTTATGTGACCTGGCATTCAATTTGGATTCTTTGATACTGCACACGATTTTAACACCCGACGACCGGCGATACTGACGACCCTGATTAATTCTCACTCGAACTTGGATTTTGCACGCAATTTTAACATCCATATATCATAGCTGTTTAAGGTTAGTACCTATTTTCTATACGATGTGATTCTAACAAACGATCGAGTCAATTTGCACTGCCTAGAACAGTCCATAGTCTTGTGGCCTTGTAGCTATATAACAAATACTTGCATAAGTTATAAGTATTGCGTTAAGATTTGCCTTACTGTGCGTTTGCACTGGTGAAACATCACAACACATTTTGAAATCTCTAGTTCCTGTCAAGCATTGTATGGAACACTGACAGAAAATAGAGATTTCAACATGTTTTGTTGTGAATGTTTCGCCAGTGCAAACGCACAATTATAACACGATGAATTGATTTACCGTAGACTGACTCACAGGCTCTGAACCCACAATGATGTTTTTATCTTTCAGGTAATCCTCACCATCATGCCTCACTGCATTAATTGCTGGAGTGCTATTCCAATTACACAACAATATTAATACGATGCAACACATATGGATATTGAGTGTATTAGAAGAATGGATTGCCAGACAGGTATGTAGCAAAAAATCTGAATATCCATAATTACAACTAGACTAGGTACATATAAACTGTATTTATTATTAATCTTTCCATATTTGTGCAAGGTGATAATAGAAAATCGATAGTGTTATGCTCAGGCTCATGGCAACGTTAAGTTACCATATTAGCATAGTCATAATCATCATCAACTTAAAAAAGAGTATAAAATATTTATAACAAATTACTGAATTGTGGTATAGATCAAAATATGCATTTTTTCTTGTTTAAGGTTATTGATGAAGACTACCTATGTCAAGAATGTTTTAGCATATTGATTCTTGAATCAAATAACAGGAATGAAGGCAATATAGGTGAACGTTAATTTGGTCATGATTCAGTTTTTGTATGTTGTGGCATATCCATTGCAAGAAGAACTGGGAGACGATCTCTTCCACTAAATTATGGTGATGCTGAATGGATTTATTCTGCCAATATAATCAGTCCTCTTGAGGTAAGTGTACCTGCTTGTTGTATAGATTATTCCAAAAGTTAATTCAGCAGCAATTCAAGCATAACTTGAGTGATCTAGTTACTTTTTCTGTTTGTATAATTATTCACCTACATTAGAATTACTAAAACTAATTGTGCCTTCAATTGCAGATGCCTTCTAATGCCCGTGCATGTAATGCTTGTTGGCAAAGGGCTCATCGGCAACCACCACCACCTGCAGAAAGTGGATCCGGATTATTAATAACAAGTACTGTCAGCACTGATAATGACAATATTCCGGAAGATCCAAATCCATTCATTAGTGGATCCAGCTCTGTAGTGGAGCCTCCCAGTTCTGCCAACACAGACATTGAAAATGTTGTCTGAGAACCTATTGTAAGCCTTACATTAGATGGTTATAGTCACACCACTACTCATTGTTTTGTTCCGGACTGTATGAGTCACAAAAGGAAACATGTGCCATTGTTTTTAAAGAAAAATATTCTTACACATCAAAAACTGTACATATACTGTATATTACCGCCTGCACAGTTTCTTGATAATATAATTGTAAGGGAAGATGTTGAAAATGAAGAGGTAGAATAAATACAAACAAATACATTAGCTACTTTTATTTCTCTACCTAAAATACAAATGTTCACCTATTTCGTCCTACTGGAGCGACTATTTACAAAAGGCAGGTCCAATCTAGTTTGTCTGGTTTACTGGCTCGCCTTGGAAGATTCGTAAGTATTATAACCATCAGTAGTCATTCTGCAGTTAATCGACTTGATGATGATAAAGTCCCAAATTGTAGCAGAAAATAAGGATCTTTGGTATATAATTCATTATCCTTATCATAAATCATTTATTCTTATTGTAAATAATAGCGTTTCTGCGTTAACACAACTTCTCTAATAAAAAATAAATTCAGCCCCTAACTGTCCCATTGCTCGGCACGGGCCTCTTCTCACAATGAGAAGGGTTAGGTGTTGGTGGTGTTTAGTGGTCTGGTGCGGGTTGGCGGATTACACACCTTGAGTCCGTTGACACATAAGGCAAAATTCACCGCGGACTCAATGAGTCTGCCGGACACGCGAGAGGATAACCTATAATCTAAAGTAGGTATGGGCGTTATTTAACGTCACTAGTTACAATAACTGGCTACGGGGCATGTAACCAAATAACTAGTTTCGAGTCACACATAAAGACGTGATTTTTGTAACTAGTTCCATTACAATGCAGTGATCGAATGAAAAGAGTGAAACGAAACAAAAGAATTCGTTCCAAAAATAACCTATTACGTAGGTAACCATTTATATTTTCGTTTCGCAAATAACTGTAACACTTCGATAGCATCACCGTGTTGAATCACCGAATAGAATTTGAAAAATAACTAGTTACTAAAATCACTAGTTTTCAAAACCGGTGACGTCCTTGTAGTCACTAGTTACGTTACGTTTCGCAAAAATCACGTAACGACCCACCCCTAATCTAAAGGCAAACGGAAATAGCGATTTTGACAATGAGTTAAGTGACATGACAGTGACAACTGACAATTGTGACAACCTTATTGACACAGGTAATGTTTTCATAGATTACATTAGAAGGCAAAAGAATCAATGCCATACATCCAAATTGTGGAGATAATTCTTTGGTTTTATTTTAAAGCCAATATTGTATTAAAATGTTTTAAATAACATGTATAATTAGCTTTAAACAATGATATTTAACTGTTTTTTCCTTGTTTCAATGTGCAAAAATAATATTACGTTACAAAAAATATCCGGATTTTAAAATATTAATTTATTTATTAACGGTGCTTTTAATATTTTTTTTGTTTTTGAAAGGTCATCCTGGATAATTTTCCCTATCAGAAAAACCGCACAACATAGCGCTTCAATTTTTATTTTATTTTAAGCCCATTTAATAACGTGTCCTTTATTTTCTGTGCCTTGCCTTATTCAAAATATTTGTCTGATGAGCAAAATAGGCACATTTATAATTTAAATATGTTAATTTATAATAGGACATGTCGTCATAGTGACGCTATTTTATATTTTGATTGTAATCAATTTATTACTGATTACAAACTGACAAATTATACAATGTATTTGCCACCTAGTTGTAGGAGACAAATTGCTAATCTTTTAGCATACAATATACACAGCGACACTGGTACTTGTAGTGTACCTTTGATTACTGTTAGTAGTGGTACTAACACTACTTTTGATACCCCTTGTAGTTTAAACTATTAGGAGCGACAACGGATAAGCCGCATATGTTGAATGTTGTACATCAAAATATGCAGGGTCTGTCTGGCAAAGAGCTAGAGTTAAGTTTATTTATGGAGAACTATGATGTTCAGGTGTTATGTCTGACTGAACACTGGTTGAAAGAACATGAAGTAGTTTTTATCAATGATGATTTTTTTACTGTACAAAGCGCATTTGTAAGAAAAAGTGCTATCCGCGGTGGGTCTTTAGTTCTTGTTTCAAACAAGTTGAAATGTAAACAACGTTTAGATTTAGTTAATCTTTCCATTGAGCGCACTATTGAGTTGTCTTGTGTTGAACTAGAGCGATATGTTATAATTTGTGTTTATCGACCCCCCTCTGGGGATTTTATTCGTTTCGAATCGGTAATGGAGGATTCACTCAATAGGTTAAAATCTAGTAATAAAAGTATAATTTTATGTGGAGATTTCAATATTAATATTTTAGATGATACTCCATTAAGTATTAGACTTCTCAATTTGTTCAAATCTTATAATTTAATTAACTTGTTTTTTGAACCTACTAGGATCACGGCATCTACGTCGACTTGTCTCGATAATATATTTAGTGATTGTGATGCCAAAAATAAATTAGTTTTAAGTGACTTAACATCTGACCACTGTGGTTTACTAGCTAGCTTCCCTATGCCATTACAAAAAAAAACACATAAAGTAGAATGCAGGCCTTATACAGCTAGTCGTTGCAACAAGTTTAAAAATAATATAGCTCATAGAATTACACCATCTATAGTAGAACACGAGAATCCCAATGAAATCTATGGAGCCCTTTTTGATGTTGTGCAAAAAGAGTACCAATCTACTTTCAAGACCAAAACTATTAACATTAATAGCACCTCTGTTGGCTTTAACCAATGGGCTACTCCAGGTATTTATAAAAGTAGAGCGACACTATACGAGTTATATGGTTTGAAAAAATATAGGTTTGATACTCCTTTCTTAGAGTATGTCAAAAATTATTCAAAATTATTTAAAAATATTTGTGTTTTTGCAAAATCAAAATTTTTAGGCGATACCATTTGAAAATTCAAATAATAAAGTAAAAACCACTTGGAAAATTATTAACAATGAAACGGGTAAGTCGGTTAAACAAGAAAAACAACTCGAGATTATGGTCAACAATAAATTAGTTAATATAGCAGCCGACGTAGCTGAGGCATTTAATGATTTTTTTGCCAACATACCTATAACTACGACTAGCTCCTTAAATTCGTCCCCGTCTAAAGCTGAAAACCTTTTGCATAGCAGTGTGCCTAAATGTAGTAGCTTATTTAGCTTCGAGCATGTAACACCTCGTGATGTAGTTAATGTTTTTAACACACTTAAGTCTAAAAACACTGGTGATTACTGGGGTATCTCCATTAAACTATTAAGTAATATAATAGACATAGTAGCTCCATATTTAGCTGTAACTTTTAATAAATGTGTTGATTTAGGAACTTTTCCTGACCTCATGAAGAGTAGTAAAGTCATACCATTATTTAAATCGGGTAACAAAAATAGTTATATAAAAATTGGTTGCCTGTAAAGTCGGTATACGGGCGAAAGTTTTACGTGACAACGACTTTGAGTGGTAAAATAATTTTAATGTGAATATTCATTCGTATAGTAGGAAGAAGGATGAAATAATAGTAACAATTTAAAACATTTATTAATACAAAGAATTATATTTAAAACATTAATTTATACAAAGAATCTCGCACTGAATTTCATATTAACAAAATTTTATTTTTACCTTTACACATACATACGTATTTATATACAAATATACATACAATAACTTGACGCAAGACATGAACCGGTGTGTATGCCTATCTCTCTCACTCTCTCTCTCTCGCTCTTAGGCGGGCTAACTGTGCTCGAGTGGAAGGGACGCGTGCCTTTCACTTTTTATGTCTGTCTCTCTCGCTCTTAGGCGGGCTAACCATGCCCGAGTGGAAGGGACGCGTGCCTCTCACTCGCTCTCATTGTGAGCGCATAACGTGAGCGGAGCGTAACGCAGTTTCTTGAAGTGTCACCCGGCAAACCAATTTATAAGACGTTGTCACGTCAAAAATGACGTTGGCAATTTCAGGCCTATTTCTATCTTACCTGCATTCAGTAAAATATTTGAAAAGTTAATACTCAAGCAGTTGCTAAGACATTTTAATTTAAACAGACTTCTTCATGATGAACAATATGGTTTCACAAAAGGTCGTTCGACTACAGATGCAGGTGTTGCTCTGATGAAACATATTTAACGCATAGGAGAACTCGCAAAATGCTATTGGAGTTTTCTGTGATCTCTCCAAAGCCTTTGATTGCGTGCACCATGACACACTTTTGCGTAAATTACGTCATTACGGTGTCCAAAACGAAGCTCTTAAAGTAATAAATTCTTATTTGCATAATAGGGTCCAATGTGTAGATGTTAATGGTGTGAAATCTTCCGGGCTACCAGTTCAGTTAGGTGTACCTCAAGGTTCATTACTGGGTCCATTCTTATTCTTAGTGTATATAAATGACTTACCTTTTTATTTAAAGGATATCTGTAACGTTGTACTGTTTGCAGATGATACCTCTCTTATTTTTAAAGTAGACAGGAATAGACAAGATTTTGACGACGTAAACAGTGCACTCTCAATGGTTACGGATTGGTTTACGACAAATAACCTAGTTCTCAATGCCAAGAAAACGAAATGTGTAAAGTTCGCTCTACCAAATGTTAGAAATCTAGGACCCAACATCGTCTTAGATAAAGAGGTGCTTGAAACTGTGAACTCGGCAGTTTTTCTGGGCATAATAGTAGATGCCAAACTTCAGTGGGGCCCACATATATCAAGCCTAGCGGGAAGGCTCAGTTCGGCCGCCTACGCTGTCAGGAAAGTAAAACAATACACTGACATTGATACAGCTCGGTTAGTCTATTTTAGTTATTTCCATAGCGTTATGTCCTATGGTATTCTGCTGTGGGGCAAAGCCGCTGACATTCAAAATATATTTGTTCTTCAAAAACGAGCTGTTCGAGCAATTTACCAGCTACGTGCCAGAGTTTCTCTAAGAGATTTTTTAAAGATGTTGGTATTCTCACGGTGGCATCACAATTCATTTTCGCTAACATCTTATATATTAGGCAAAATATACACTTATACACTAAAAACAGTGATATTCACCATGTTAACACTAGAAATAAGGACAAACTACGAGCTCCCTTTCACCGGCTTCATAAGGTTCATAACTCATTTGTTGGACTTGGTATAACCTTTTATAACAAGCTACCCTCTTCTATGCTAGATTTGCCTTTTAATGCGTTTAAAAATAAAGTAAAATCCAACCTTTGTTCAAAGGCATACTATTGTATCAACGACTACCTAAATGATAAGAATAGTTGGTCGCTGTGATTAACTCAAGACAATGTTTATGTTCTTTCTCCAGATTTAATTTACCTACTGACAGTTTATATAATTTTTTTTATTTTATTTGACTTTATGAGTCAATTTTTTTAATTATTTTTTTACTAGTCTATTTATTTTTATTTTATTGTTGACATAATCTACTCATTACAATGTTTTTGTTATGAGTTTGTATTGCAATTTGTGGTTGGCTAGTGACCTCGACAATTGATCATATTATTTTTTACCTGAGCAACCGGCAGCAAGTTCGTCATGCTCCCTTAGATGTCAATGCTTGCGGTAGCGTCAGGAGTCGGGTTGCCTCCTTCCCTCAAATATGGCGAGGGGGGTAATGGCTGATCTTTGCGTTATGCTCGTGAACGGGTGCTGCTTGTGGTGACTGGTCCACTTGCTGATCATGGTTTTGTTACTGTTACTAGTAATTAACTGTACATTTATTTTACCTCGATGGTCCTAGTTTATCATTTATAACTTCCAATTTACAGCTTTATGTGAGCGGGCACGCCCTTTATGCCTGGAGGCTTTTATTTAGATATTTAGTTCTTTTTACGTTTAGTTTTTATTTTTTAATTCTGCTTGAGTATAGTTCTCGATGTTTTTGGTTGGTATATTGGCGTGTGCTAGCTGACATATGGCCAATAATTTATACTTAATTAAAATAATGTTTTGTGTTGCATAATAATTTTGCATACTATTGTATAGTCATTTTTATTTTTTTCTAACTTGAACAGACAGCTGTGCTGCTGGGGAGTTTGTTGCGCCACTTCTTCTTCCCAGCTAAAGGCACTAGGAAGTGGTGAAGGGTGGGCGTTTTTGGGGGACTGTCTTATGTAATTTTGACGTTCGAAAAGTGCTGGTTCTCAGCCTAATTTGAATAAATGACTTTTGAATTTTGACTCTTGGCGTAAATCTATTCCTACGTGCTTAAATGTTTGCCCCTGGGCCTTTTTAATTGTTACCGCAAACGATACCTTCACCGGAAATCGCGCGCAGTACTTGATCATTATTTTGCTGCGATGTTATTTTAAAACTGCGATATCTCCTAAGATAATATTATTTGAAATCGAATGATGTAAAGGGCAATTTTGTTTTAAATTAAATACTTGTGATGAATAACGTATTTATTTGGATAAGGATTAATATCATGTTTATAAAAATACCTTCGCAAATGATGCATTATTTTAGAACAAATTTGGTTAGCATAAAAAAGGTTATAGTGAGCCAACCTTAAAAGATAGACATATGCTGTCGCGACTTTTTTTTAGAACTTTTAAAGGGAAACAATTCTGTCATTGATTTTTGCAAAACTTTAACCGTTTACGCAGCGCACGCAGCGGAAGCTCACAAAAGGAAAAAAAAAAATCCCCGATTTTGAAACATTCTTCATTGGTGCTCCGCTCCTACTGGTCTTAGCGTGATGATATATATAGCCTATAGCCTTCCTCAATAAATGGGCTATCTAACACTGGAAGATTTTTTCAAATCGGACTTGCAGTTCCAGAGATTAGCGCGTTCAAGCAAACAAACTCTTCGGCTTTATATATAGATAAGTGTGTCTTCCTCAAGTAGTGAGAATGAAATAAATAAACGTAGGTACTATTCTTATTCATAGGTATTTGGTGATAATAATAATAATAGTTCTTTAAAGAAACACTCTCGCCTTTAAATTAGTTGTTTGCTTCCTACGCAAACGATCTACTATTCTTTTCCATTTTTAGCTGCTTATTTTGCCAGCACGTCAGCCTTTTCATTGCCCTGTATCCCGATAGGCGTTGGAACCTTTTGCAGGCTCAGTTTAACACCCTCTACAAATTAATTCATCGATCTTAGATTCACTAATATTGAAGTAATGAAATGAAATATTTTATTGCCAGATATAAAATTCACATCCAAGTTACAATAAATACACACATAGATAACGTAATAAATATACAATACCATAAATATAACACATTACACTCACACATTGATCTGAGTAATCGGCGTGTGGTAGGACTGACACGTTTTATGTAAGGGGCTTTGGTTCCATTCTCGTACTCGATGTATGGCGGTACGTGCGGCGGCCCACCGGCTGCTCAGCAGCGCCTGCCAGGGCGCGCGCCCGCACAGAACATGGCGCTCGCACTGCACCACCGAGGCAGTCGAAACATCGCTCATGTCACTCAGTGCCGCCTTGGTGTAGTTTGTCCACAACTCGACGGTGTAGACGCTTGTGCAGTAACTGGTAAACAGCTGGCCCACCACGTCGCTACAGCGGCTAAACCGCCTAGCTAGCATGTTGCCGCGCACCGATGTGGCTCGTCGCTGCCTTCTATATCGGCGTGATCGCTCGGTCGTCTGTTATTACGTGAGCTAAGTATTTGACCACGTCGACATTCTCAAGCGCAGTGCTGTAACGTTGAAGTGGCGGCAGGTCTGACCAGCTATTCAGGCTTTCAAACACCATGTACACTTTACAGAGATTTGTCCGGGTTGTTATTTTTACGTTACGTTTAAAATTTTCACACACAGACAATAGTTTGAGCATCGCCGATATCAACGGAACTAGCAGCGGATCTGCATATGAAATATCATTTGTTAGAGTCGCGTTATTCGAGAAGCCTACACCTGTTTGGTTGAGTTTATCCGATAGCCCATCCACGTAGACGTTAAATAGTGCCAGTGACATGCTTCCACCCTGTCTCATTCCGCAGTTACGACCAGAGGGCGTCGGTAGCTCATACTTCCATAGGACTCGATTTTCTTGCTGCTGGTACCAGTTTTTCAGTACCCGCACCACCTCGCTGGGAACTTCACGGTTGGGTAGCTTTTGCCACAGCAGATTGTGATCAACACGGTCGAAAACCTTGCTGAGGTCTAGATAACAGACTATTACAGAGGTATTTCTACTCTTGTAATAATCCCACAACCTGTTTGAGTACATATATAGCAGCACTGGTAGATACGAGGCTGTTGAAGCCGTATTGGCAGTCCAAAGATATTGTAAAAGGTGCTGCTTGTATAAGTAAAATCTTCTCCAGAAGTCTGGCTATAATATTAGCAAGTGCAATGGGGCGATAATTACTAGCGCTGGAGATGTTCTTTCTTCGGTTTTTACATATGGGAACAATAACTGTGTCTGTGTGTGTGCCTTCGGAACATATCCGGATTTTAAAATAGCAGAAAATAGAATCGGCAGAACATGGAACATCCCTAGACCTCCGTAGCGTGTGTCAGTAGTCAGGCCATCTAACCCTGGCGATCTACCGCCAGCTGTTTGTGTCACAGCATCAGCTATGTCAGGTACAGATATTGCTGTACTTTCGTTATGAGTGTCTTTTCTTTTAGAATTATGTTGCTTCGCGGGTGCAGGTTGGCAGAATAAATTGCTAAAACTATTGACTATTTTCTTATCGTCTGTTATGCCATCGATGTGTGATGGATATTGCGTCAACGGCTTGATAATTTTATTAATACTTTGCCAGAATTTGGCAAAGTTTTTGTGCTTTATATCTAACGCGATATCTATTCCAATTGTAGGTATTGTTTAATTAGTTATAATAAATAACATAGACTCAAGTGTTTGTGATGTATACCTGTGCACGATGTCGGCGAGGTCTTTGAGCGCGCGCTCGACGCCGTCGGCGAGGTGATGCGTGGGAGGAGCAGGCGAGGCCAGCGCGCGCGCCTCCGCCTCGAGCCGTGCCGCCGCCGCACGCAGCGACACGCGCAGCGCCGGCGAGCAGCGCCGCGCGTCCGCCGCTGCCGCGCACGCCGCGCCCAGCCGCGCCAACCGCTCCGACGACTGCAGGCGCCACAGCGACCCACGCCCGCCGCCCCCCGCACCGCAGCCCCGCCGCACCTACACAACGAACAAACTAGTATTAGCGTTTCAAAACATAATTATTTTATTCTCCTATTATATTATTATTCTGTTTAATATTTTCTATACATATTATAAAACAAAGTCGCTTTTCGCGTTTGTCTGTATGTCCTCGTTGTTCTAAAATACGCAACGGATTTTGATGAGGATTTCAACATAATTTAGAGAAAGTATTCCGGAAGGTTTATGTGTATAATGAATTATTATTAAACTTATAGATAATTAAGAAATCTCGATGTTCTGTCAAGTCGTAAAAACCTTCAAAACAGGGGCGGGTCGCTATTTTTCTTATAATCTTTTCTTGTTTGTTTTGACTTGCCTCCTTTTTATAATCAAAGGGCTGATTTTTCAATCATAACTTTTATCTGAGGAATAAAAATTGCAATTTGACAGCTTTTGTATAGAAAATAAAGTAAGAAATACTTATTCTTCAGATAACAGTTACGATTAAAGAATCCGGCCAAATCACTTAATAATTCTGAAAGTGTCTTTTATGTGATTTGTAACCTTCTACATGTCATTAACCACGGAAAAGCACTGATGTCCAAGTTGCAAGTTCTTACCTGGTTTGGAATGCAAGAATTCATATAGTTATAGCAGTCTACTCAATGGTGCCGATTTCCTTGTTCACAAACTCAACTAAATTTAAGTTCAGTGCATCTTTTTCTTTCTATTTCATTAAGAAAAGGACAGAGGATAAATTTTAGTTTAGTCCTTTCAAATTAATCAGTGCCTGTCACTCTCCATACAAGTTTAGACGTGATTAAAAACTTGCCGACTAAAATTACGTCAATTGACGTCCAGCGCTGATTAATTTGACAGGACTAAACTAAAATGTATCTTCTGTCCTTTTCTTAATGAAATAGAAAGAAAAAGATGCACTGAACTTAAATTTAGTTTAGTTTGTGAACAAGGGAATCGGCACCAGTGCTCACTTACATTATTTGTAAGTATCCTAATTCCTCTTAATATATTAGGCTATATTTTAATAAGTTAATAAACGTTATTAACATTATTACAAATTGTATTCAGCTTCACCATTAGCCTTTCGATGGCCTTCGACCTGGTGTCATATAATATTCTTTGGCATAAACTGCTTGAAGAGACCACTGTGCTGAAGGAGCTGGTATCTCTCCTCAAATATTGGTACAGTAATCAGAAGAATGCTGACAGATGGGTCAACGAGCTTGGTCAGGAATATAATCTGAAATGCGGTGTGAGGCAAGGCGTTGTTGCAACTTGTTTGTAAACCAGCTGGGGCCTACCACCAGCTCTTCTAGCAGTATTATTATAATCTTACTTTGACTTTTCGTACCATGACATCTATAAAATAAGCTTGTTGTAATGTTGAAACAATCTTATTTTCTTAGCGATTTTGGTGACGTCACCTCTAAAAATTCATTCAATTCGTACCACGACGTGATTTTTGACAACTGGCAAAAGTTATTAAAATGTATTTATTTACGTAAACTTGCCAAATGAATTGTGTATCTAGAGATTTTAGTACATGTGTAATTAATTTCTTGTTTGATGGTGAATGCACAAGAAACATTTGAGTTTTTAGAAACGGATAACGCAGAAAATGAAGAATTCCCAGAGTACCTCTAGCTGCCGCCCGCGCCCGGAAACCCGACTGCAAAATTATTAACAAAACACTAATCACTGAGGTTGACCACAATATATTGTTTCAAACTCTCTTCGTCAAAACATTACCTACACTTCCCTTGATTCCATGTCGACTTTGTAGCCAGTTAGATTATAAATTCATAAGCTAATATGTTAAAATAAGTTCAACCTCGTAGTAGTTAACCACTTGTATACAAAAATTTCGCTACATCGACGCTGCGTTCCGAATTACGCTGTAATCGATTAGAGCGTACTAACACCCTGCCGAATTAGTGTCAGCGCGATAATGATTTGCCACCGTGAGCGCTGTCAAAATTCAAAAATTCAAAATTCAAAAGTCATTTATTCAAATTAGGCTGAGAACCAGCACTTTTCGAACGTCAAAATTACATAAGACAGTCCCCCAAAAACGCCCACCCTTCACCACTTCCTAGTGCCTTTAGCTGGGAAGAAGAAGTGGCGCAACAAACTCCCCAGCAGCACAGCTGTCTGTTCAAGTTAGAAAAAAATAAAAATGACTCTATACAATAGTATGCAAAATTATTATGCAACACAAAACATTATTTTAATTAAGTATAAATTATTGGCCATATGTCAGCTAGCACACGCCAATATACCAACCAAAAACATCGAGAACTATACTCAAGCAGAATTAAAAAATAAAAACTAAACGTAAAAAGAACTAAATATCTAAATAAAAGCCTCCAGGCATAAAGGGCGCGCCCGCTTACATAAAGCTGTAAATTGGAAGTTATAAATGATAAACTAGGACCATCGAGGTAAAATAAATGTACAGTTAATTACTAGTAACAATAAACGCATTAAAAGGCAAATCTAGCATAGAAGAGGGTAGCTTGTTATAAAAGGTTATACCAAAATGACAGTTAAGCTGTTTTGTTTTGCACCATATCTTTAAACTAACGTGGCATTTTCGAAATTGTGCTTCTGGCTACAGTCGCCACCTAACCAAAGAAGAAGAAGAAATTTGTTGTGTATACACAAAGAAATACTGTAATCCAACCATCTTGTGCAAGCATATCTAAATCGGTATGCAAAATATTGATGTGAGCGCTGTGAGCGATTAAAGCGTAACTCGGAATGCGGCCCGAGTTTCAAATTTCGTTCTGTTCCGATTTATATCATGTCACAGCTTAGCCGTAGTTTATTTTTAATTTTTCAATTGTTTTTCTTATTTTTCAAAGTCAAATCTTTTAATATATGTGACAATTTTATGGAAATTACTCATAAAAATTAGATTCTAACGCAAAGTACCTAATTTTTTCTAAGTAAATGAAAATAATATTCAGCGATTCGGATCAACGTGTGAAAATGGACAGCGCTATACAGTTCATATAGCGTTGTTTCTTTTCTACTATAGCAGGCAATAGACAATAGTTCGTTCTTTCCCAGCACTAAGCAGGAATAAAACAAAATGAACGATGAAGGTCATGGTACGAATATGAGTAATGTTATTATAAGCTTGAAACAAAACTCTCTTGAAATAAGATTGTTTCGTTAGACTGTGGTCGGCCCCCCGATCGGCGGACTCAGCGGAGTCCATGGTCGGCTGCTAAATAGATGGAAAAGTGGTCAATAATATTAGTTAAATAGTTATGCAGACGACATGGTTCAGTTTAGCCCGTAAGTTAGTGGACTCAGGAAACTTCTGGGTATTTGTGAAGATTATGCCCTGTCACATGGACTCAAATATAATGCTAGTAAGGCCTCTGCCTCGAATCTTGCGGGCAGCGGGGCGGCGGCGCACAGTGGGAGAAAAATGCCTTTTTTTGTTCAAAAATCTGCCTACACCACAATTTTTGACGTATCGCTGCCATTTTTTTTTTTATACACTCTTAAGATAACACACTTTGGTGTGTCACTGCCACTTTTCCTTAAAAGTCAAAACCATAACCTCAAAACATTGGGAAATGAAGCAAAAACAATTTCTAAAAAAAAATTAACAGATATCGGTTTCCAGGGGTTTTTCAAAATGGCGGATACAGAAAGATTTTTTATTGATTTCCCGATTTTTAAAAGAGTTTTTTTTTTAAAGAAAGGAGAATGGTAAAAAAAAAACCCAGAGCGAACAGACACAGGATGTAGCTCAGAATTTTAGTAATATTTAATGATATCATTCTGTAAATATCTCACTATTAGATTCGATGGCTAAATGTGTGATATTGTGCTATTTGTTTTTCATCAGGGGTGTTTTTTTTTTTCGTTTTGGGTATTTCCGACGACATACATACTCACACCGTGCCCATAATAGTAGGAGGAGTAGGCAGAGACTGCAGATTGTCAAAATCAACTTTCCACAGCCCATTTTTCCCCGTTTTTTGCGAGACTCAGCGTGATGAGTGCGAACTCTGTCGCCGCCGTTTGAATGTTAAGTCTCATATTAGTCTCTTAGTCGACTTTTACGACACGCCGAGAAAAAGGCGTTGGTCGTAACCGAAACGACACGGCTTAAATAAATACATATATAGGGTGACTGGTAATTAGTGACCGATATTTAACACATGATTGTACTCATCATAACAAACAACTTTCCCAAAGAAACGATTTTTTTTTTTGGTTCTTTAATGGGTCGAATAATCAAAACACCATTTTAAATAACAGAACAATGTATTTATAAACGTTTACATATCATCTAGATCTAATGTGACATTATCTAGAAACAGAGCAGGGTGTAAAAATGTGGGTTCGTGTCTGGCCCATCCCAAATAATATAACGCTTATTACACGGCAACTTCGTAGTCGTAATATTAACTCAGCAAAGAACGCACAGATCACAACAAGGACTATTAAAGGACTGCGCGTGGGCATTATAAAAAAAATCAGTTGAACGATATCTTCACTAACACCAGGACTGGTGTGTTGGTTGTACTTACCTGTATCTTTTGTTTCGGTTACGCTGGGATAAGCGAATATTATCTATCTCGCTCATACTTATATGAGAGGGATAGAAGATTATTTGTTTCACACAAAGCTTCTTAAACTTCTTGGAATCGATAGCGGTGGCCAGTTAATCTCTGCACATTGTTCAAATGTCCAACGGGCCTACGAGGCGGTCCGTAAGAATTATGTTTAAAAGTCAACAGTCTTCATATAAAGTAAATAATTAAATCAACGTTGTTATTGTTTATTTTTAAAATACTTAGTATGTAGGTGTATTTAGTAAGTATATTTGTGTTTTTTTCATGCAATAAGTACGTTTTCTTCCAGAATTGTTACTTTAATCTTGACCTAATGGCCATGGCCACTATTGAAAATTGTATTTATATCGTGTGTATATGTATTTATTTATTTAAGCCGTGTGATTTTGGTTACGAATAGCACCAACGCCTTCTTGGCGTGTCGTAAAAATCGACTAAGAGACTTATATGAGACTTAACATTGAAACGGCAGCGACAGAGTTCGCCACTCATCACGCTGAATCTCGCAAAAAAAAAGCAGCGAAAAGTGGACTATAGATAGTTGATTGACAATCTGCAGTCTCTGCCTACTCCTATGGGATTATGGGCGTGAGTATCTGTATGCATATCGTCGGATATACCCACAGCGAAGAAATCTTAAAGAAAAAAAAATCACACCTGATGAAAAACAAATAGCACAATATCACACATTTAGCCATCGAATCTAATAGTGAAATATTTACAGAATGATATCACTATATATCACTTAAATTCTGAGCTACATTCTGTATCTGTTCGCTCTGGGTTTTTTTTCATATTTTATGACCATTCTCCTTTCGATTTTGAAAAAGTGGCAGTGACACACCAAAGTGTGTTATATTATTGACCTATTTGAAAGAAAGAAAGAAAAATAGGTTTATTTGTCACAGAAATACGTGCATACATAAAAGACAAGAGTAATCACTTAATCAGAGAACAACACAAAGTACATAACAAATCACGAGCATAGAACAGAAATTACTTAGGCGGCAGCTGCACGACATGACTGTGACAAGAAGGCTTCCACTCAGCATGATGCAGTGCTATGGGGGACCCACAGCACAGCGCTGATTTTCAGTGGTCACCCGAAAAAAAAGATGTACGGAAATCAAGTCAGGTTCAGTGATTTTTCTATTAAACATGTAACAAAACAAAATAAATAGTGCTTAGAATATAAGACAACAATACAATAAATTATAAGAAACATAAAAAAACTATCCGCAGGCATCACCCCTACGTGCATAAATAATACAGATACCTAACTAAAACATATTATTACTACACGAGGATATAGAAGTGTTTTGTCTCGCTCCCACCCTCACCGTCGCGTGGCCCGCGCGCGCGCTCACTATCTAAAAAGTACCGTTGCATTTCTCTATTGCATTTATGAGCGTGATGACGTACTGTGCTGTCTGTGAGCCATCGAGGCGGGCGCCCGGCCGCGCGGCGCTGGGCGTCGCGCTCGGCACAGCCCGGTCGCGGTGCAGCGGCGCGTGGGGCTCACGAGACCTGCGAGGTCACGTGTCGCGCCATGCGACTTGTGTTACTACCGCCAAAACAACACACCGTCAGTGGGCAACCGGCTTGCGCTTGCGTCTTAGTTGACGCTTGATGAAACGTGTCTAACGCGAGGTGCTTAGCGACACTACATACCAGGGGGCCGACCACAATCTTTTACGAAACAATCTTATTTCAGGAGAGTTTTGTTTCAAGCTTACAGTGACATTACTCATATTCGTACCATGGCCTTTATCGTTCAAGAATGTTTTATTCTTGCTTAAGATTATAATAATACTGCTATAAGAGCTGGTGGTAGGCCCCCTGTACATCGCTATTAGCATGAGGGAAGGTGACGAGACGCGTCCCACGAATGGCTATGCATGCCGCCTCGAGCCGCTTGAATGTTGAATGTTGAAATTAAATCTTTCACTTAGAAAGGAACGTGTTGTTTTATCAAAAAGTTTAAATAATTGTACTATTGAGTTAGATCAATGTAGGGAAAAATATGACACTGATATCCAGCTCCTCTATAATGATATACTACACAAGGAGCACTTGCTGAAGGATATTTTTAAAAAATATGAGACTTCACAACAGCAAGTAAGTGACCGCTTGCTTGAGGCTGGGGAACTACTGGATTTGGTGAAGTGCAATGCTGAGATGTATGAGTCTCTGACCAATAACCTCTCATGCAGCCGTGTAAACCAACCACTACCTCCTCAGCCTCAGCCTAACTTGCCCCATCAGGTGTTGGTTCTTCCAGCAGAGACTTGTGTTAAGTCACAAAAAAATAAATCAATATTTTTTTGTGACGAATTAGGTTCAGGCTTTGGGAAAATTTTATTCAATTACCTTAGCCATAGTTTTACTAATCATAGCTATCATAACATAAGTTTTAAACAGATGATAACAAGAATTGTAAATACAAACCTAGATAATTATTCTACAATGGTTTTATTATTAGGTAATAGTACTGGTATTACCAGAAAGGACATAGTAGATGGTGTGGACACCTTATTAAAATTAAATGTAGGAAAGCTGATGTTGTGTGCTTTTCCTTATTCTGATACTTTATCATATGATGAAAACAACTATATTTTTAAGTTGAATAATACTATTCATAGGCTGACATGTTGTCATAGTGACAAATTATTGTATTTTGACACTAACAAATTTGTTAGTGGTTTTAAGTTAACTCAGAGAACTTTATCTCTGTCTTGGGAATGTAGACATATGATTGCTATGTTGATAGCACATAATATTAATGAGGTTATAGGTAATATAACTCAGTGTAGTATTAGTGACGAATCTGTGTTGTCTAGTTATACTAACAACATAGTGAATAATTATGTATTACCATGTACGAAGGAGGATCCACCTACAGTGCCAACATACTTGGAGGCCACTACCAGTCAGATAGGGTATTCCCTTCCTGCTGGAACTCATACGGGCATTTTAGATTCTTCAGTTGTAGTTGTGGAGGTCACTCCGGATATTTCTTTAAACTAGGCAGTAAGACAACAGAAGTTACCCCTTCAATTAACCAATTATTATTAGAGAATAATAAAAAGGTATCTTCTGGCAATATTTTACATAAAAATAATAATAAAAAACCAAAGGGGGGGCAACATACTTTAAAATTATTCAATCAAAATATCCAAGGTTGCTCTTCCAAATTACTGGAAATAGAATTGTTTTTAGAAAATACCAAGTTTGATGTAATTTGTTTAACAGAGCATTGGTTAAAAGATCATGAAGTGATGTCAATTAATTATGAAAATTATTGTGTAGTCAGCCATTTCAGCCGAAAATGTATGATACATGGCGGGTCATTAATATTAATAAAAAATTCCATTAAATCGAAAGAAAGAAAAGACATTATTGGACTGTCTGTTGAACACAACATTGAATTGTCCTGTGTTGAGCTTGATAAGCATGTTATAGTATGCGTATACAGACCTCCAAGTTACCAGAATCTATCCGTGTTTGATTCTGTAATGGAAGATGTATTAAAGAAACTTAGTACTAGTAGTAAGTCAATAATTATATGTGGTGATTTTAATATTAACTTATTAGAAAATAACTCGAATACTGTCAGATTATCAAGTCTTTTTAGGTCATTTGATTTGTCAAATGTTTTTATTGAACCAACCCGAGTGACAGCTTCTTCTGCCACTTGTATAGACAATATTTTTTGTAATTGTGATTATTTACACAAACAAATTGTAAATAAGTTGCCATCAGATCACAGTGGACAAACAATAACATTTTGCTCCTACATACCTTTACAAAAAATTCAAATAAGGTTTAGGCCAATTACATGTAAAAGTTTAGAGAAATTAAATAATTCTTTGGCCAATAAATTATGTGTTCAGAGTTTTAATAATATAGGTGACCCAAATGAGTTCTACGCCGAGTTCTTTTCACTATTAAACACGCAATTTAATGACACTTTTCCACTAAAGACTAAAAGTATTTACACAAAGTTCTTATTTAGTGATTGGGCGACTCCAGGTATTCGTAAAAGCAGGGAAAAACTATTTGAACTTTATGGCTTAAAGCAACATATGGATAATACAAACTTTCATAAGTATGTTGCAAAATATTCAAAAACTTTTAAAAGTGTTTGCAAAATAGCCAAAGCTCTGCATATTAGCAATAAAATAAAATCAGCTGATGATAAAATAAAAACTACCTGGCAAGTAATAAATAATGAAACGGGTAGGAAAAAACAGCGAAATACTGAATTTAATTTAGAGACTGCACATGGCCCCATTAACTCAGATATAGAACGGTACTGAGAATTCAATTTAACGAATCGATGTGCGCTACTGTTTTGTTTTTTAGATTATTCTTTTACTTTTGTTTGTCGCTTTTATGTATGGTATGTGCTCTAATCTACGCTTCCTCAGAGCTATGTATGTACTGCTGTCCTTTTTCAACTTGTCATATTTGCTTGTTTTCATGCTATGTGCTGTTAACGACAGTTCCAAAGTTATATTTCCTCCAGTTTTTTAATTGTGTGTTGTTACAATTTTATATTTTACTGCCTAAGTGCCTGCATAAAGTTTTACATAGTACTGTACCAGACCTCAAATTTAAAATTGCTTTTTCAGTGTCTTGCATCGAAAGCAAATACGTTAATTATTATTGTTGTATAATTCTAGTTATCAATGGCTACTAATAACATTGTGATTTATTATCAGAACTGTAGAGGGGTCCGCACGAAGTTACACACATTGTACATGAATATTGTGGCGTGTTCCTATGACATCATTATACTGACGGAAACCTGGCTGATTCCTAGCATCCAGGATAACGAATTTATTGACGATCGTTATGTGGTCTTCCGATGTGATCGTGATCGTTCTGCGACAAATAAGGGTGACGGTGGAGGAGTTCTAATAGCTGTTCTCCGTGAACTGCGTCCTACTAAGTTACCGACACAATTCGTCCGGGCAGAAATTGAACAAGTAATTGTCCAACTGCCTGCTTCCCAGCACAATAAACGCCACATCATCAGTGCTACGTACATACCACCGCGAACAAATGAGGTAATATACACACATTACTTAGACATGCTGCAAGACTTAGCTAACGATCCTACTACCGACTCTTACTTTATTATCGGTGATTTTAACCTACCTGACATTGACTGGTTGGACAGTGGGAATCAAGCAATCGCACAAGTTTCGAACACAATCGGACAAATATTGTTGAATTTCATTAATTTAATTGGTGGCTCACAATTCAATATTACTAAAAATAAATTGGGTCGAATACTAGACTTGTTTATCTCAAATGTTGACTGCCAGTCCATATCATGCAATGCGCTGCTTGACCCTGATGGTCATCATCCAGTTTTTTCTGTATTGACTTGTCTGAACATGCATTACACTCCGTTAAAATACCGCTCGGTCCGTAGACATAACTTTCATAAAGCAAATTACGATCATATAAATTTTGACCTGAGCAAAATTAACTGGAATTTGGTACTATCACACCTTGACTCTGATAAAGCTGTTGACGTCTTTTATGAGACATTGTACGGTATTATCAAGTCACATGTTCCGCTGACTAGAATAAGAAACTCAAGTTTTCCTGTCTGGTTTACACCCTCTCTCATAAGAATCTTTAAAACAAAAGAACGGGCTTGGATAAGATGGAAGAAGTACAATAATCAATCTGACTACTTTAAATTTTCTAACCATCGCAAGCTTTTTCACGGAGAGTTAATTGAATGTTATCGGAAATACATTGATTCGGTCGAAGACAGCATTCCTAAGAATATAAAGCATTTCTGGTCCTACATCTCATCTAGAAAAGGAAAAGCTAACTATCCTGCTAGTATGTATTTCAGAAATGTTTCTTCAGATGACCCCACAGCCATTTGCAATCTATTTTCATCTTTCTTTTCTTCTGTCTACGAACCCTCTACTTTGGACCCTGTTAAATGGCAGCCATCTGGTCGCTATGCAGATAGCTCGTCTTGCATGGCCGAAATCTCTCTATCTACGGAAGTTGTGCGCGCGGCTTTAAAATCTTTAGATTCCTCTAAAGGGGCCGGACCTGACGGCTTACCAGCCAGCTTTTTCATAAGAACACGTGATAGCTTGTGTACTGCATTACATATAATTTTTAATAAATGTTTGCGTGCGGGTGTTTTTCCTGCGATTTGGAAACGTGCGTTTATAACCCCTGTTTATAAGACTGGTGACAAGAACAATGTAGAAAATTATCGCCCCATCTCTATCCTTTCTACTTTGTCTAAGGTTTTCGAGAGTCTTGTGCATGGCGTCGTGTACCCCCACATTCATCAGCTTATTTTACCCGAGCAACATGGTTTCGTCAAACGTCGTTCAACTGCAACTAATCTGTTAGTATTTACGAACTACTTATTTGAAAAATTGGATCAAAAAGTTCAAGTGGACGCTGTGTACACGGACTTTCAGAAGGCTTTCGATAGGGTGGATCATACACTGCTTTTAGAAAAAATTGCTTTCAACGGAATACGTGGTAATTTGCTTAGATGGTTTGTTTCATATATTTATAACAGGACCCAGAGAATTGTTGTTAATGGTTACGAGTCAGACCCTATAGTTGTTACATCTGGCGTACCACAGGGATCTATTTTAGGCCCTCTTCTCTTCATTATATTCATTAATGACATTAAACAATGTTTTGTCAATTCTAAGTTTTTAATGTATGCGGATGATATAAAAATTTACAGATCTTGCAAGAATATACAAGACTGTATACTTCTTCAAATGGACCTGGATAGGTTATATACATACTGTGGCAATAATAGACTCTTTCTCAGTCTTCCCAAATGTCATGCCATCTCATTTACCAAAAAGAAAATTAAAATAAATTTTAATTATTCTATTCATAACGCACTCTTAAATAAAGTTAGCTTTGTTCGTGACTTGGGTGTTACACTAGATGCCTGTTTACACTTCGACAAGCACGTTGACAATATAGTAAACAAGGCGTATCAGATGTATGGTTTCATTATGAGATCGTCACGTGACTTTGTGCGGCCCTCTACGTTCTTATTGCTTTATAAGACTTTGGTACGATCCCAGTTAGAATATGCCGTCCCCATCTGGAATCCTTTCTACGACAAATACGGCACTAGAATGGAAAGGGTACAGAAGAAGTTCTTACGGTCTATGAACTATAAGTGCTTCCAATCAAAGGTTCCTTATGTGCAGCTTTTAAAACGGTATGACGTTCTAGAATTGAGATCTAGGCGGCTGTTACTTGATGCTATGACACTGCACGGCATATGCAATAGTAAATTTGATTGTATTGACCTTACAAACAAATTGTGTTACAAGGTACCCAGAAGTGTTATTCGAAGGGGGGTGCGCGTGCCTCAACTGTTCCATACAGACATATGCAGGACTAACGCTGGGGAACGTGCACCTCTTCGTCGCCTTGTTGATTCTTACAACACGCATTTTATGGAACTGGATATATTTTGTTTATCTAAGCAATTATTTAAGAAAATGGCTCTGGATATTTTATCAAGCGAGTAATTTATGTTAAAGTGAGCTAAGCTAACACAGCAATATTGTGGCAGCGACTTTTGTTTTATTTTTATTTCTATTTTTTATCACTTGTCTTCAGCACTTCTTTTAACCTTTTGTTAAAACGTGGACAATGGTGTGGGTTACATGTTTGTTAAATCTTAATTTATTTCTCTGTAATTTGTAGCATGTAACTGTTTTTTGTCCCTAATAAATAAATAAATAAATAAATAAATAGAAATAGCTCAAGAATTTGAAAACTTTTTTGCTAATATTCCTCTTAAAACTACTGAAGCTTTAAATTCCTCACCCGCGCTTTCTGCTGCCTTACTTAGACAGAATGTGAAGGCATGCCCTTTGGAGTTTAGGTTTCAGCATACAAACCCCCAGGCTGTTATAAAAGCTTTTAAAGATCTTAAAATTAAATCAACAGAAGATCTCTGGGGAATGTCTGTAAAAGTCTGTAGATCTATTATCGAAACCATTGCGCCCTATTTAGCTTACATATTTAATACCAGTGTAGACCAAGGAGTCTTTCCGGATCTCATGAAACACAGTAAAGTAGTTCCATTGTTCAAATCCGGTGATAGTAAAGAACCCAACAATTATAGGCCTGTGTCAATTCTGCCAGTTCTCAGTAAAGTGTTTGAAAAGTTGATGCTCAATCAAATGTTACGTCACTTTAATAAAAATTCCATCTTTCATGAACAACAGTACGGTTTCACCAAAGGGCGTTGTACTACTGACGCCGGTGTCACCCTAATAAAGAACATTTTTAAGGCCTGGGAAGAAGCACAAGATGCCATTGGAATCTTTTGCGACCTCTCGAAGGCGTTCGATTGTGTAGACCATGAGACACTTCTGCTGAAACTAGAACACTATGGGATTAGGAATACAGCTCTTGATTTACTTAGATCATACCTGAAAGATAGAAAGGTTAAAGTTCAGGTAAACGGCGTAAACTCATTAGGGTCTGAAATGGCAATGGGCGTTCCTCAAGGTTCGATATTGGGTCCATTCCTCTTTTTAGTTTACATTAATGATTTACCCCAAATACTTCAAAATCAACCGAAGATGGTGTTATTTGCTGATGACACATCATTAATCTTTAAAATAAACCGACAATCACAAAATCTTGACGACGTGAATAGCTCTATTCTGCAAGTCCAAGATTGGTTTACGGTAAATAATCTGGTACTTAATAAAAAAAAAACCAAATGCATTAGATTTAAATTACCTAATGTTAAAAGTAGCGAATGTGACATCATATTGAATGGAGAAAAACTGGAATTTATTAATCAAACGGTTTTCCTGGGAATCACGCTAGACGAGAAATTACAATGGGGACCTCATATAACATCTCTTGCGGGGCGGTTAAGCTCGGCCGCTTATGCTGTTAGAAAGATAAGACAGTTAACAGATGTAGAAACCGCGCGTTTGGTCTATTTTAGCTACTTCCACAGCATTATGTCATATGGCATTTTACTGTGGGGTCGGGCTGCTGACATTGAATCCATCTTTATTTTGCAAAAGAGAGCTGTCAGAGCCATTTATAATCTACGTCGCCGCGAATCTCTCAGGGAACTTTTTAAAAGGATTAATATTATGACGGTACCTTGCCAATTCATTTATGAAAATATTATGTATGTAAGGAAAAATCCACATCTCTTTAATAAAATAAGTGATAGACATAATTTTAATACTAGAAATAAAGATAAACTAGATCAACCATTTTTCAGGTTATCTAAAGTACATACATCTTTTATGGGGTACTGTGTTAAATGTTACAACAAAATACCTTGTGACATATTGCAATTAAATGAAAGAAAATTTAAAGCTCATATAAAAAGTACACTTTGTAAACAAGCATATTACAAATTAGAGGATTATATCCAAGATAAGAGTGCTTGGAAACATGCTGGTCCTGCTCCATAGGACAATTTAGAATCAAGACAAAATCAAACTGGTTGCTAATTTAATTGTAAAATTTATTACTTTGTGTTTTAAGTATGACATTGATTTTACATTCTGTGATTACTTCCTTACACACTGACTTATTAATTGTAACATTTTAGGAAAATCGTCTACTTTTACAATGTTTGTAAATATGTGAGAACCATGTATCTGTCAGAAATTAAATTATCTATCGTTGCTTCATTTTTAATTTTTTTACCTATTGTGGTATAGTAATTTTATTCTAGGTGCATCGTCTTCACATATAATAATTATTTAACAAATGTACGTAGATATACAAACAATATTGTAAAACATTTTAAAAGAGTAACGGTGGAGTTTCTTGCCCATTCTTCTCCATACGAAAACTACCTTTTGGAAGGGGCGACTAGAATCAATTTTATTATTTTGTAATTTTTGACGTTCAAAAGTGCCATACATGGGCCTATTTGAAATAAATGATTTGACTTTGACTTTGACTTTGATATACCTTGCCCATAGATGATAAACCTTATGTGAGTATTTATTTATAATATATTTGCTGTTCATACTTTTGTTTTTCTAAAAGATATTTTTTCAGATGTAACTTAAAATTTTGTTTTGTTTTCAGGGATCTTATGGGAGGTGGTAAATCATTCCAGCAGCGAGAAGCGGCATACTTAAAACATCCTCTGAAGGCTGTGGTCCTATGTCGAGACATCGAGATCGGGACGGACGTGGACCGAGCAGAGTAGCTGTAGTGCTCATGCCTCCAGCTAATTTTTTCAAAGAGGTATTCCGGTTTGTGTGTTTTTATGATACCAAACATTAAAACGGCTAAATGTTGTTTCCGTCGGGCAGCCATTTTTAATATATTGTGTTCATTTAAATACGGTGTGATATGATGCCTCCGGGGTATGCCAAAGCAAAAACGAGCACACGCATTTTGTACACGCTGTATTAGACGTTTTGTACGGGATAGGAGACACGGCCCGTATACAGCGTCACAATAATTAAGTTTAGATAATACCAGGCTATCCACCAATCGCTTCCTCATTTCAATACTAAGGAAGTCCCTCACCTTATACAGAACTTTTAATCTGTAAAAGCAGTTTTTTACCACATCATTAATGTGCTCCTCCAAACGAAGTTCCGGATCAGTGATTAGGTTACGTGCGACTTCTACTCTTTGTATGCTATCTCCCATGATTTTAACGTCTGGTTTCGCAGATAGAATTGATTTTATTTGATTTCTGCTCCCCATGACCATAAACTTAGATTTTTGAGGGTTCAGTACTAGTGAGTTGCCCATAGACCACGAAGCAATTCTATCAAGTTCCTCATTTAGGGTACGTACGGTGGATGCTGTGTTGCTGGCGTTAAGGGGACGATAACTGACTTTTAATGATTTTATACTGAAGATGACGTCTAAACGAGTAGCGTTAATGATTTGTAAAAAATATATGTTAAATTAGAGCATTTTCTTAATATTTTAATATAGCCATATTTTGGACTATATTTATATTACATAGTGAAATAAATTTGTAAAGTTATGTCTAACGCGGATAAAAAACTGAGAATGACGCAAAATCTATCAAACGTATTTTTCTGAAACCTTCACCATTTTAAAGATAATTCAATTATTGATCTTTTAGTATACGTGTTTTATTAAAATACCTTTTGTTTTACGTATAATAAATTAATAATGCGTCTAATTTGGGACAGCGCTCTTTGATGGGCGAGTCCTATTACTGGCTGGACGTACGACGCGTTGCGTGAGCTCAATACAGAATACGCAAGCTAACTACTCAAGGTCACTGTCATATATCTGCGTCTTAAAAGAGACATACAACTGAGTGTCATCCGCGTACACATGATATTTGCAGTTCTTAATGCATGTGGTTATGTCGGCACTATACAGTATATAGAGAAGCGGGTTGAGCAGCGATCCTTAGGGGAATTCCCCTTGTTATTAGTTGTGGGGAGGAAGATACTGTGAAACCGTCTTTCATGCGTAACTCCACCCTCTGCGTTCTGCCCGTTAGGTAACTCTTAAACCAGTCTGTTGTTCGGCTATGAAAACCATAGTACGCCAGTTTGGACAACAATAAAGAAAAATTAATTGAATCGAAAGCCCGCGAATAGTCGAGCAGTACCAAAATAGATCCCTCACCACGGTCTCATGCTTCAAGGATATTATCCAAGACGTCTGCCAAGGCAGTTGTGGTTCCGCGTCCCTTTCTAAAACCCGACTGCCGTTCAGGCAACATACCATGCGCCTCGAGAAAATCATGATGGATCTATTCACTATCTCCGTTATTGTAGTGAGTGATGCGGGGGACTTAACATTTCCATCGATATACCGTCAATCCCTTGCGCATTTGTTGAAATGGTTTTAAAAATATTTAAAACTGTTTTCGGGTCTGTTGGCGTCATTGTGAAATTTGCGGTCACGTACCGGTTTGATTCAAAGAAAGTTTGTTGAACAGTGTTCACATTAGGATCGCCCGGGACATCTAGAAACGCTGAATTTACCCCGTCTGGGTCGTTAAATTGCTCTAAGAGCACACCGCCGTCCTTACTCACTGGAAGCACATGCTTTTTTATATTGAGCCATAATGATTTTGAGTCGCAAATATTGTCATTTATAAACTTGGTAAAGAACGCTTTTTTTTTTTCATTTAATAAACCAACTATTGCTTGGTGCTTAAGGTCTAAGTAGTATTGTTTGTGTGCTTCCAGTTTGGTTTGATGATATCGATAGCGGGCATCGTTTCTCAATTTAAACATTAATTTTATAATGTCTGTTATCCAAGGTGTAGGTTGCGTTCTGAAAACTCGTGTTTTCAACGGTGCGTGGGCATCGAAGAGCCTGATAACATGAGAATTAAAGGAATGCACCATGTCATTTACATTCTGAAGGTCGCAGATTGAATCCCACGGGATTGCCTCCAAATCTCTTCGGAAATCATCAGCTGATATATCTCTAAACGGGCGATATGTTACCTTTTTACGTACCGGTTTCTCTTTTTTAAAAACGATTTCACAACAACGTCCCGATACCGCGCATCCGTACATATCACGTCGATCAGAGTAGCACTGTCTCCTACGAAGTGCGTAGGCGTGAATACAATCTGATCCATGTTACAGTATTTAAGAAATTCCGTGAGCTTTCTTGTTTTAGAATTGCTTATTTCGAGCATATTAACATTGAGATCGCCTAATAAAATTATGTTATCGTACGGAACTAGTGCATAGATGCTGTCCGTGATTGCGTCTAGGTATATGTCTAAGTCTAACCAAGGGGGCCGGTATGCCGTTCCTATAAGCAATTTCTTTTTGTTTGCGGTTATATTCAGCCACAGTTGTTCCATCTGTGGATGTAAGTAAGTAAGTAAGTAAGTATTTATTTGCATAAAACATGGTATACATGGTGTTACAATAATTTACAATAAAGATCTTACATGTTTTGCCAGCTCTAATTCGAGCGCTGGTTCCAGTTTTAATAAAGAAAGCGACCCCTCCCCCGCGCCCCCCACGAATTCTCTCCGGGCGTGGTCTATGACGGAATTGATAACCTGGAACCACTGGCGCCCGGCCCTCCTCCCCCTCCCTCAGCCACGTCTCATTTATTGCCATGACATCATCGGAAACTCATCACGATTCGTTGATAGTGAGCCCGCGTCAGAAGTCCAAACTTAATATGTTTATTACGCGGCATTTGTGCATGAAATATGGTTAAATGCAGTCAGGACCACGATTGAGCGAGACAAAACATGTAGCAACGAAACATGCGGGCAAAAATAATACATAAAATTAAGAAACAATAAAGCAAAAAAGGTGTACAGTGACGTAATACAACAGTGAATTGAGACTAAAGGTATAAAAAATAATATAATAATACTATAGTCAAAATATCGGTACGCTATACTAACAATAAATGCATAGCCGTTCCTCCCACAGCCAATACCCGCAGTGCCAAAAATTGTACCTTTTAATTAATAACAAACTGACTTAAAAACCTTATGAAAATAACAAAATTCAATATAAAAACGAAACTATACTGAATAAAAACGAAACTAAACTGCATATTAACTAAACTAGTTTTAACTCTTTCCGGTTTAGTGGTTAGTGTCACTAACCACCTCTTTTAGAAATTTTTTAATAAGACCTGTGCCATCTAGTAATAATGAATGGTTGAAGTATCATAAACAAGCGCAATTTGCTTGACCTATTACAACCGATTGGCGATATTTTGAATGAATGACAGTTCATTTGACTTGAATCTAAAATGGTGCAACGCGTACTTTTACTAGGTGCTTGCGAAAAAAAAACTGTTTACCGGGTAAGTAAAGCCTTTTTGTAAATGTTTTTGACTCAATTTATTCTTATAGATTATTTTATACATTTATACTGTAATGCAGTTTTATTTTCGTATTTTCATTGTTATATCATAGAGTAAATACAGTGGTTAGTAAACTAACCACCATGACTGTTGTGGATTTATGGATGATAGGTAAATAAGTAAGTATCATATAAAGTATTTCGTAATTTTTACTGTATGTTACGTGAAAATTAAATTTCAGAGTACTTGTTGGAAGATATACCTTCAGGTGGCGAGATTATCTGTAGTTACGAAGAGGACCATCAAGAGATTGAAGTCCAGTGAGATCTTATCATATTTGGAGATTTGATTGGGGAAGTTCAAATAGCCGATTGTGATCATTTTAATTCAGGTGATCATCTACCTTTGTCCAGCTTAGCTACTGCGCGTGAAAATCCTGATTGTTTTGAACCGAGCACCTCAAGTTCAAACCAGACAAATCACAAGAGACCCATAATGGAAGAAAAATAAATAGAATGGACATACCTGTTAGGTTTTCTGAAAGTGTTGCCTACGCAGTAATTTTACGTCAGTGTATCTTGTATATGACTTAATTATAACTGGTTTTAACTAATAAAGAATGTACATTTTGTCAAACTTTCGTTTGTATCAATAGCCATTTAGTGTAAGTAACCACCTCATTCCTCGAAAGCCTTAGGACTAAGATTTTTTTTTCGGTTTTTTTTTGCTACATAAATGATAATTAATACGAGACTAAAAATAAAATTTCAAAATTATTGTTTATCTAAAAGTGTGACGCAAAGAGTTAAGGAAGTTTATCAGCGTCTGGTCCAAAGACTTCCAGTAGGTCCGTCTCATCGCGTATGAGCTTAGCTTTGTCTCCGGGCTTACGCCGTACAAGAATACGGCCATGCTTCGTCCACACAAATTGCCAGCCAAGACGTTGGCCCGCCTCCCGTGCTCGCCGAAATAACTGACGGTTCGTTTTGGTTAGACGTTCATTTAGGTAGTACCTACTTGGTGGCCCGGACATCTCGAGATCCGCGGTGTTTGCCCCGCGCCGCAATCGCGCAGCGCGCATCAGCTCGTCACGCAAGTCGCGGCGCACAAGGCGCATGACCACGGTACGCGGGCGGGTCTCCACTGGGCCCGCAGCGTTCGCAGCATTCACTTGCCTGCCGCCCATGCGGTCCACGCTTACCATGTCGCGATCATCAATTTTTACGCCTAACTTTGCGGCTATTAGCTTTACTGTATGCGTGAGATTTTCTGAAATGTTTTCCGGTAAATTTGATATTTCCAAATCATTAGATAGTAGCTGTTGGTCCCGGTCATTTAGTTCATGCTTCAATTGAGCAATTTCCTCGACCGCTCCCGAAGCATTAATGGCAGTCATTTTCTGCTCAAAACCATCCAATCTGCTACCCATGCCATCCAGTCGCTTCTCATACTACACCATTGTCCCTTTCATATAGTCTCTGTCCGCTTGGAGCTGAGCCAGATCTGTACGAAGACTCTGAAATTCAGATTGGAACTGCTTCTGCATCGCCTGCAATTCTGCTCGCAGCTCTTCTTTGAACATTAGGCGCAGCTCCGCCTGCAACTCCTCCTTAAAACTGCGTAAAATGATAGACAAACCTGGGGCAATATCTTGGGTATCCCCCAGTGTGCTACAGCTTTGCCCGCTGGTATCCATAGACTCCTCCGATCCATGTGGTTCCACTGGTGCAACAACCGCTTGCCCTTCGCCGATATATTTTTACAACTAGAGCAAACCCAGGTGGGATTAACAAAACCCGTCAGTGGCAATAAAGCGCACGCCCGATGAAAGAGGGCGTTGCAAGTGCAACATCTAGCGGCCTCTAGTGGCGATATAAATTTTGCGCAACCACCTCACTTCGCTGCTACATGTTGCTGTGTACAGTAATTATGTAGTTACGCACTTATTAGCGGTCGATCTTGCTGACTTGGTACCCTGGAGCGTCAATAGATGGTGCTGTACCGACGAATTGTGTATAGATTAAAATGTATGGGAAATCTAATGGTGTGACAACACCATATAAAGCTGGACCGTTTTGAACACAACACACTAACCGAATGCACTCCAATAGCCGGGCTTTTTCAATATTTGTAAATGCTCATATATAATGTTCACTTTTTTTGTAGTTAGTAGGTACTTTTTTGCACTATAGTTTATAAGTTTTTTGTTTTGTACTTTTCCTGCCTCTACAAACGACTATTTCACTATATAACAGACTATATTGTTTATAACTGTATATGTAAGATATTAAACAATAAAAACTTGCAAAAGACTACTTATTTTATTTTAAAATACAAAGATAAACAGACTTAGCTATAGCCAACTTGACGTCCGTACCGTCTTTTCCCTATTTAATAAATCTGTCATTGGAAAACGGAACCTTTCCTGATGCTCTAAAATTCTCCGTCGTAAAACCACTACATAAAAAGAGTTCGAAAACAATAGTGGGGTATTACAGACCAATTACTCTGGTACCGATTCTCTCCAAGATATTTGAGAAAGTCATGTGTGCTGGGCTATCGATTTTTTTTGAAAAAAAAAAATGAAATAATAAGTAAACATCAAAACGGTTTTATTAAAAATAAATCCACTACATTGGCATGTTTTAAATTAGTAACAGAAATTCTTAGTTGAGTAGACAAAAAAGAAATTCCTATAGCTGTATTTCTAGATATGACTAAAGCTTTCGCTATGGTATGCCATTATAAATTATTAAACAAATTAGAACAGTACGGTATAAGAGGCCCTGCCTACAGCTGGTTTGAAAGTTATTTAAGGGGTCGAAAACAATGCACAGAGATTGTAAAAATGCATCCAGAGACTAACACTCAGGTAACCTATAGGTCCCCATACTTTACGAATCACTATGGCGTACCACAAGGGACTGTGCTAGCCCCGATATTGTTTTTAGCATAATATGCAAATGAGTTGCCTGAATCAACAGATCAGTACATTATATTATTCGCAGATGATACCACTGTTTTAACCAAAGAAGTTACTATTGGTCAGGCGATAAACGTCACTAATGAAGCTCTAAAGGGTATACGTGACTGGTTAATTGTAAATAATTTAGAAATAAATACCGATAAGACTAAATTTATGAGATACCTGACATATAATAACAAAAGAAATAAAAAAGACACAATAGACATGCCAATAAAATATAATAATAACATCATTGAAGAAGTAAATGAAATAAAATTTTCTGGCAATAAATATTGATAATTATTGTAACTGGAAATCTCATAAAAATACAATAGACGTGGATATATTTAGTAACCGGTTCCGCTTATCTATTTCTAAAGAGCCATAAAAAACTCCTGAAATAAATCGACACGTGTTTCACCTCTCAACGAGGCATCCTCAGGATGACGACTAGAGTTACAAAAATTTTAATGATGTTTCCAAATTATAAATTTAAGATTTATGAACAATCTAAACAAATAAAATTAAAATTTTCTTTTGAAAAATGCAACCATTCCATCAGTATTTTCTTATGACGTTGTCACGTTCAACTATCGTCAGTAAACCGACTTTACAGACAACCGTTTTTTTTACGATTTTTATAAATCTACTCAATAAATTGATGAACTGTTTTGACTGTGAGATATAATTTATTTTATAATGTTAATGTGCCTATTTAATATTAACGAGGAAAGCCTATAAATTTTATTTACTCAAAAATGCATATAATGTGGTCATTATTTTGACAACCTTGTTTGAGCAAAGTCGACCTTGCCGTTCTGTTTCAAGGAGCGGCCGGCAAAGTTTTGCTGGTCGCTCTAACAGGCCGGCAAAACATTGCCGGCCGCTATTTTGACGTTTCAACGTTTTAAAAAATCAAATGCAAAAAGATTTTATTTAAAACACAGCTGTTTGTATTTATAGAGATAGGTACAAAAAGATTTTATTCCATATTTGGCTGTATAGGTCCAACAACCATTGTTAAAAAAAAAAACAAAGAAGCAACAAAAGCGCGGTTCAGCGAAAATTTTATTTTTATTTAGTGACTTTTTTGCTAAAAATGAGCTCTCAAAGCGAAAATTCTTCCGATTCAATGTGTTTAACACCGCCAGACTGTTCAGCTGATGAAGCTAAATTAGTGGTTGAAAATTTAATACCGCGAAACTCAAAGGAAAAATATAAGCTTGCATATGAAAAATTTGTGCAGTGGAAAATCAGTAGGAAATCTAAATCTTTACTTGCTGGTTTTATTTAGATTAGGTACTTGAATTTTTGAGTAAAGCACTATACAAGCCTTGGCCTACAATGACTGCTTCGCTGGTCACGCTATGATTGCCTCGAGCTAGCCTAGCTACGCTCTAAGCCTTCCAGCTTGGCCATCATTGCAGCCCTTGCTGTCCTCGCTGTAAAGGCCTCGACCTACGGCCTCGGCCTTTATCTCAGCTCGTCCATCAAGTGCTGCACGCTGACCGCGCTGTGTCGGCCTGGAGCTGCGCTGTCGGTCATCATCAGCGCGACCAGCAAAGTAGTCATTACAGACCGCGGCAGTAATGTACTATATGATTATGATATGTATGACTAATGACATTGATGTAATTTCATGATAATACTATGCATGTACTAGAAATTCACACTTCTTTTATGGAGTACTGTGTAAAATGTTATAATAAAATACCACTCGATATTCTTCAACTAAATGAGAAGAAATTTAAAACACGCATTAAACGCACACTATGTAGACAAGCATATTATAAGTTGGATGATTATATCGTAGATAAAAATGCTTGGCTTAATGCTGGTCCTGCTCCACAGCCACTTGGGCTCACTAGTTAAAATTTTAATATTTGGAAGAGTTGCTTTCCCTTTTTTAGGGTTCCGTAGTAAACAAGGAACCCTTATAGTTTCGTCATGTCCGTCTGTCTGTCTGTCCGCGGTCTAGCTCCGAGACCCTAAGTACTAGAAAACTGTAATTTGACATAGGTATATATTTTAATTACGCTGACAAAGTGGTAAAATAAAATTATGAAAAACATTTTTTTTTTAGGGTACCTCTCATACACGTAAAGTGGTGATGTTATTTTTTTTTCTTTTTTTAACCCATTGTGAGGGGTATCATTGGAAAGGTCCTTTAAAAACATTGTAAGTTTGTGAAAACCATTTTTGGATTCAGGAATCCGTTTGCGAAATATTAAGCTTTAAAGTGCTAATTTTTGTTAGAGTCAAGTGTGCCCCTGCCGGCTAAATGGTTGGTTTTGGGTATGTGAAAAAAATCACAACAGTAGTTTATATAACGAAATTAAAAGGAAAACTATCACAGCTAAGTAGGGTCTACAAGTTAACGAGTAATAATCGACCAACTTAACTTCGCAGTTGCAAAAACATGTTTTCCCATACATTCCGTATGGGAGAACATATTTTTCAACTACAAAGTTAAGTTTGTTTTTGGGATTAATTCATCCCAACTACGGAACCCTTCATTGTGCGTGGTCCGACACGCACTTAGCCGGTTTTTAAATTTTGTTTTTGACATTCCGAACTTAAATATTTATTTTTTTATTTTATCAAGTGAATTGTTTAATGCTCCAATTAGATAATAATGATTTTCTTACTTTTTGGTAGTAAAATTCTATTAATTTCTTAAATACATTGCAAACTATAGTTTTGTATAAATTAGAAGCATTTTTTTGATTTTTTGTAAATGTGAGTACCATGGAGCCGTTTATTATGTTATTAAGACGTATGTTGACTTGAAAGAGCATGGCAGTTGAGAGATTGTCAAGCTCACTAAAATGTCTCGCTGATGGTGGCGAGTGTGTTGGATCATTCGGTTCCCTACAAAAATGGTTGAGCTGGATGGTGCAGATCCACGCGTCATGTTCGTGAACGGGCGCCGTCAGTTGAGACTGGTCATCTCTTATCTGCCAGGGCTTATTTTTAATCTTATATTTTTCAATTGTTTTGATTATTTTTTGTACATTTTTTTCACATATAGAAGCAACCAGAATAATGTACCCAGAATTTTGTAATATCTATATTTAAAAGAGTGGCCTTGGAGTCTCTTGCCCGTTCTTCTCCATAGAGATCTACGTTTTGGAATGGGCAACTAGCTTCAACTTTCTGACTAACTGACCAATTCTTTGACAGTTCAAAAGTGCCTATAAATGGTTTAATTGAAATAAATGTTTTGAGTTTGAGTTTGAAATATTTGCACGACTTGCACGAGTCGAATATAGTGAGACTAGAATTTATTTTACAATGTTATTATGTGTGTACCTATATTCTGGCTATTAAATAAATTTCATTTCATTTCATTTCATTAGGAGTGTATAAAAAAAAATGGCAGCGATACGTCAAAAATTGTGGTGTAGGCAGATTTTTGAAAAAAAAAGGCATTTTTTTCCCACTGTGCGGCGGCGGCAGCGCATAGTTTTATATGGAACCGCTCGCTCCCCGCGCCGGTGCTTTCGAGAACAGTTACATATGAATCTATGCAATTGAACGCGCCGCTCCCGCGCCGCCGCCCCGCTGCCCGCAAGATTCGAGGCATGGGCCTTAGTGTTCTTATGCTATACAAAGCAAGTAATAGTAATAGTCCATTTATTTGTGAGAATATTGTTACAGAGATGTTACATAGTTTTTATAGTTCATAATATTCTGCCGTTTCCGGCGTACAAATACATTGTCAGGGTTTTGGTTAGTTAATTGGATTACAAATTAATTTTATTGAATTAAATAAATTAGGATAACATTCAAATTGCAAATTAGTCAAATAAATCAGCTATGGATATGTCAAAAAGAATTCATTAAGTCAAAGATAGTAAGAAGAGAATAATTAGAATGATAATAATTATTTCCTAATATTTATGTCAGTTTTTCATTCATAAAATCATTAATCGAGTAGTAGCATTTACATAAGAGGTAATTGAATAATTTACATTTAAATGTACTAAAGCTTAAAGTTTTAAAACAGTCCGGTAGTTTATTAAAAATTTTGGTCGCCATACAAAATACATTATTTGAAAATAGTTTATTATTCCGTCTAGGTACACGAAGCATGTGAACTTTGCGGCTAGGTCTGGATACAACATCATTATGCAGAACAAATTCATGCTTATTTTGGTACACAAAAATACAAATTTCAAAAATATATAATGCCGGGAGGGGTAATGCAAGAAACAAGGCTCCCTCTAACGTGCCGCCAATTATAATCGGTGGGTCGGCAATCGTGACGGTGTCTAAAGTTAAATATTTGGGTCACATGCTGACAGATCGGCTACACGACGATGAAGACCTAGAGATAAAAAGGAGGGCGTTGGCAGTCCGCTGCAATATGTTGGCCTGCAGATACGCACGATGTACCACAGATCTCACACAGGTCTTTTTTACACGTGCAGTCTGTGAATCAACTTTACGCGGCGGGCTTACAACGCCCTGCGTGGTCAGTACAACGACGCTCTGAGGGCAGTGTTGAGAAAACCCCGGTACTGCAGTGCTTCCGCAATGTTTGCGGAGGTATCCATCGATGACTTCTTTGCCATCATAAGGAAAAGTACACCATCGATGATGAGCAGGGTCCGTGGTAGCACCAACACAGAAATAGGAAGTAGAATTATTGTGTAACTTGTCTTGTTTACTAATAAATTATTAACACCTTTTATTTGTATTTTTGTGTGCTACTAACAAACCCTCACTAACGCTAGCTTTGTACAAAGTATAAGATATTAAATTAAATAAAACTAATATTAATCTCTTTCCAGAACAAATTAACTACTCATACCTTTTTTATCATCATCATCATCATTGAATAACATCGGTACAGTAAAATAGTTGTTATAGAAAAATATAAGCGCGCTATGTTATACCAGAAGGCGTACAAATATTCATAGATGTCATTAATACTAAAAATTTATAACATAATTACATTCTTAAATCAAACGATATTAAATGATGTTTCAAAAATAAAAAAATAAGTTTACTACGTCAATATTCAAATAAAGTTTAAAAATATACTTGGGGCCTTACTCCCGAAAACGATTCGATTTTGATTTTGTTTTCGATTCGAACTCGATTCTGATCCGAACTCAATTTAAAACCTTACTCCCGAACCAATTCGAATCGTAAACCAAGATCGACTCGAAGTTCGAATATTATCAGCGTCGTTAGGCGTATCCGGCGGATTACGTCACCATCAAGTGCTATTTATTGTACTTGGTTAGTAACTTTTAAGAGGGAAGCGTCAGGGTAGCCCACGAAATTCAAATTTTCTTACGTTTTTTGCATTTTGCAGGTCAGTGTCAGGTTTTATGTTGATTAAAATATGATTCGCGGTCGTAACAAATATGGCTTTACTCAATTATAATCATTACAATGAAATAATATAATCGCCCATTTCGACACCTTAAACCATTCCTTAAGGACGTACTCATCAGAGTCGGAGGCCGTCTGAGGAACTCCGATTTAGATTATGATTCGAAATATCCAATCCTTCTCCCTAGTAAGGATCCAGTTCTGAATTTGTTGACTGATTACCATCACAAGTCGAACTGTCATGCAGGTCCCGAACTGCTGTTGTCGCTCTTGCGTCAGAAATACTGGATACTTTCCGCACGCAACCTTATTAGGAATAGGATCCGTAAGTGTATTCCGTCAGGGCCGTCTTTAACCTATTGGAGGCCCCGGGCACATAAGGATCATGGGGCCCCTGTGTAGATAAGAAAAATTCTAAAATTTCTTTAAAGGAGAATGTCCAACAGGCTCACTTTGTGTATGTGTAGGTATATAAAAAATTATGTACTAAAAATTATTCAATTTTCTATCACGAAATACAAAATATTAACATAAGGTTTTATTAGGTTAGTTTACCCTGGATAAGTTTTTCGACTTAATTAGTATGCTGATTAGATAATTATTCAAGATCATTGCCGCATTTGGTCCCATGTTACGTATTTTGAAAGTAAGCAAATTCAATTTTTTTCAATGTTCGAATTGAATCTAATTAAAAACCAACTAAAGAAACTTATTACTAATATTTCATAAGTTTGGGGCTAGAAACTTATTGTAAATCGCACTGCAAATCAATTATTTTGCCATTAAATCGAATACTAATAATACATAGAATAGAATGGCGGTTGCATAGAATGATTTTTTTGAGGGCAGGCCGGGGCCCCCGTCGTTCGCGGGGCCCTGGGCACGTGTCCAAAGTGCCCAGTGGAATAGAGGGGCCTGTATTCCGTGCTTCCGGCTTCGCCCCAAGCCTACCTTTCCTGAGATGGCAGATCATCGTTCTTGCCGTATCGTGCAATCAGCTAAACCGTTCGTGCACACGGGCACTGATTACGCTTGCCCGATCAAGGTTACAATGACTCGTGGCCGAGGTGTTCGTTCAACTAAGGCATATGTATGTCTATTCGTTTGTTTGACTACGCGCGCTGTTCACATAGAATTGGCTGATGATCTAAGCACAGCCAGCTTTATGGGGGCTTTAAGCGATTTCTGTCGAGACGCGGTTCCGTTGGTAAGGTTTATCCGGACAATGGAACCAACTATGTCAGTGCTAAACGCAAACTTTCGGAACTTCACGAATTTTTATGTTAAAACATCATAGTACTGAATTTGGTCATATGTTAGCTGAAAATCGCATAGATTGGGCCCTCAATGTCTCGGCTGCTAGTCATTTTGGTGGAAATTGTGACGTCAATATCAAAAGTTTAAAAACTCACTTATATCGTGTGATAGGTGAAACAATTTTGTCGTTCGAAGAGTTAAGCACTGTGCTTGCGCAAGTTGAATCCGTTATGAATACTCGACCTCTATGTAGAATGTTGTCCAATGATCCCTCGGAACCTCTTGCTTTAACTCCAGCGCACTTTTTGAATCTTACGCCATTGAAGTATTTACCCGCTGGAGAGATAGATGAAAATTTAAATACTCTTTCAAGATATGATTTGTTAGACAAATTAGTTCAGTCTTTTTGGAAGCGTTGGAGAACAGGCTACCTCCACACTCTACAGTCGCGTCGTAAATGGAATACGCCAGTCGATCCAATCGTTGCCGGTACAGTCGTGATTCTTTTAACTGAGAATTCACCTCCACTCTATTGGCCGCTAGGTGTCGTGGAGGAAGTTTTCCCTGATTCCACGGGAGTAACACGTATAGCTTGGGTCAAAACAGCTACTGGATCGGACTTGCGTCCAGTCGTGAGACTAAGTCCGTTACCTAATCAGTAAGCTCACATATTCTACGTTTAGGTTAGGTTAGGGTATTAGTAAACTATGTAGCTTTAGTTTGATTTCAGACAATTAAGTTAGCTTTAATTCAACCTTGTATTTAATTGATAATTTTTGAAGGTATCCCTTCAACCCCGAGAGAATGGTTGCGCTGATTCGACTATAATTACAATGTTCTCATTTCCTTTCATTGGTATGTTGAAATACAAATTTATTATAGTGTTGGTTAGCAATTTCCTATTCCCTATCCCATTCCTGCACATTTCCTATCGTTCGCGTGGGAACAGGACAGCTACATCAAAGTGGCGCCACACCGCGCAATCTCGTCGCAACATTTTTTGAACTTGAGAAGAAAGAAAGATGGCGAAAGAGTCTGTGTTCGAACCGCGTCGCTAGTGCAACTCGTGCATTCAAACTCTAACAAGTGAAAATTCGTGACAATTGACATACTTATCGTCGCTCCAGGCCTCCATCGCATCAATTAAGGTATTGTGCTCCTATTTCCTTGTATAACCTGTCGCATAACGTCCAATTTCTCTCCAAGCAGTGATTGTACGCCGTCCATGTTTTGCAAACCAACTTTTCAAAATCCATCGTTAGTTATCGCATAATAGCGCAAACACTGTGAATTATAAAGTTGTTTTTTGCAGTTCCAAAAAATCGCCCATAACTAAATAAAATACCTTATGAATTGGCGTTTTTAATATTTGTTAATTAAATGCAGTATATGATATACAGAAGTTTCAAATTCCAACTTGTTCAGTTGTTGCGATAGAGCTCGTACAAAAATGGTCTAAAACTGACAATTTTTATAGACCCCTATTTCTTCATTTTTGACGAAAAAAGTAATTATAATTATATTTGTACTCTACTCGATGAGTTCTAGACAATGACAGATTCCACATTAAGTTTTATTTTTTCAAAATTAAAATATATTGTATGGAGACTTATTGTGTACAAATTTTTTACTTTATTTAATTTTTATTATTTTTTTGTTATAGCGGCGGTAATACACAATCTGTGCAAATTTCAACTGTCTGTCTATTACGGTTCATGAGATACAGCCCGCTGATAGACAGGCGAACCGTTTGGCACCCTTCGGGTACGGAACCCTAATAATTGCGTTTCCATGACAGTCAAATCAATTGGGTCATTGTGTGTCAAAACGAAACGGAAACGTGATCACCTTGTGACGCGTTTGAGCGATTCTAACGATTTAAATGTTCGGTTACAATTAGTGATATTGGATATCGTAAAAAAATGTGATCCGGATACGGATCATAAGGGTCTAGATCCGCGAATACGGATCTCAACTTTCTTTAGGTTCAGCAGGAATTATTAATGATCCTCATCGTAACTGACTTTTGGGGGACAAAGCTGCCAAGTTACTCTTTTTGAAATACAATTTACCATTACTAAATATTAATTATGACGTGTATTTTTTTTAAGTTCTTGAAAACAACATAGTTTTAATTGATGTGTTGACTCACATCATTATTTCAATTAGCATAGCACAAATATTAGAGGTTTGATCTCACTACAAAGATAGTTTAATTACTAACTTATAACTTAATTTACTGGTACTTACTCTACTTGAATTATAATAAATATGATAAAACTTTTTTTTACTAATTGGATTGAAGTTAACAGTATTTCATTGCTACATATCTTTAAAATTTCATACACGTAATGAGATGTATTAATATAAAAGATCCGTTCAAGATCCGCCAAAAAGTAACGGATACGGATCTTTTTTCTCCCTCGGATATCCGCGGATACGGATACGGATATCCGGCACATCACTAATTTAATGCATTTTGTCTATTAAAACCGTTTTACGACACGCGTTAGGGTGCACTTCCACTGAAGCGGAGATGTGCTGGAATCGTCCAATCACAGGCAAAACGAGAGGGGATCCCTTCTTTTCGCATAATGTTCTTTGTCCTAATATACTTCGGCATAACGATTTTGGCACAATTTGTTTTGGCATAATAATACTTCGGCATAATTTTTTTAGGCATACATTTTATGTTGGCATAATCATCTTAGACTAATTTGTTTTGGCATAAATTTGATTCGCATAACGTTACTAGGCCTAATGACTATTAACATAATAATATTTAGGCATACAATTAACAGAAATAACGGAAATAAATTTGAGTTAATTTTACGTATTTATTTTAGATTTTCATGCAAATGATTTATTATATATAACATTATGTAACTTAACTATGTATTTTTATTTTAGGTGTATATTTTTAGCAATTCCTTGTAAATATGCAAGTTTCGAAGTATATTTATCTTTTTTACTAATAATTTTAGTAAAAATTAAAGTATTGTCTTAAAAAATCATTATGTTGTGCTAAAAAAGTTAGTGACAGAACCGAATCGCTGCAAAACCGACTCCACGTAGTCTTGTCTGCCCTACCCCTAGAGTGTAATTCAAAATCGCGCAGGCGCGTAGGGGCGAGGCGGCCCGCGGGCTGAGGAGCAGGCAGCTGGGAGGGAGCCGCCGCGGCTGAGGCTGGCCGGCGGAGCCGGCCAGCAAGCCGAAGCTGCGGTGGTGAGCGAAAACCGTCTGCGACGATTAGCACGCGTGGGGCCGCCGGAGGCCCGCAGCGCCGGAGCCGTGACAGAAACCATGCCTGCTGCATGCTTGCTTGCATGCTGTATGCTTGCTTGCATGCTGCATGCTTGCTTGCATGCTGCATGCTTACTTGCATGCTGCATGCTTGCTTGCATGCCTGGTGTATGTGTTTTAATATCATTATGCGTAAATAAATTTATACTTGTGAATGTTATCCTTAATAATGTTATGCTTTAGAATGTTATGCTTAATAAAGTTATGCTTTAGACTGTTATGCTTAATAAATTTATGCTTTAGAATATTATGCTTAATCATTATTATGGTTAGAGAAATTATGCTTAAAAACATTATGCGTAAGCTGTTATGCGTAATTATATTATGCGAAAATATAATAACGCCAAACAAAATTATGCTAAGTTATATTAGGTCTTAAAATTTTATGCAAATGGATAGGGAACCAAACGAGAGACGCGATCAGGATTTCAACAGCATTGTGATTGGTCGGAATCGACCGGAATGCAGGAATCTGCAGGTTTCCGCTTAGCTCCGCTCGTCCCCGCTTCAGTGGAAAAGCACCCTTACTCTAAAAATAATAGAATAGGTTCTGGACGTTTCTGGTTTTCATGACTGACGCGACGCGATAACTGAATTTGCACGTCAATGCACGAAATCAAAAAATCACATGAAATGCCATAATAAATAACTTTTATGTATTTACACACTATAACAATGAGTAACATTCGTAAGTATTAAGTTTATTTTTATATTGAACTAGCTTTTGCCCGCTGCTTCGCCCACGTTGATGTCGGAAAATATCTCACGGGAACGTACTACCGGGATTACATACTCAATAGTTGAGGAAAAGGTAATTGACTCCTACCGCTGTGCCCGCGATGCCGTCAACCATAATTATTTTGCTACGCTTAATTTTGAATCTGTGGTATCTTTTAAACCATTCATTTAAATGGTATGATTTCAAGGCATATTTTAATTTAAATTAAATGCCCAATTTAAGTAACATATTGGCTATGGATTAATATGATACCGGTCATAATAACTTCGGAAATAACCATGAAATTTTTATCAAATTCTGAAAGATATTAATGGTTACTGTGGGTCATCCTTAGAAGATAGACATATGCCATCGCGGATTTTTTGTTGAACTTTTTCAGATGTACAAACCTGTAGAACATTAATTTTATGTGGGATCCTGCCGTTTTGCCGAAAAGATTTTGCCAAATTTTCATTACCCAAACAAATTTTAGCAACCTTTTTTTATACCAATGTAATATTTGGAATAATTTTAGTACGCACATTTTCATTTGGTCAAATGTTTACTTGGCAGATTGTTACCAAGGATAATGTCAGTAAGGCTTTTGGTCTTTAATCAAATGATTTATTACAGCAAACAATATTTAGACAATAAACGTTTAGTCAAATGATTTGTTATGACAAAAAATATAAAGGTAAAAATAAGATTTTTTTGGGAATTGTATAATTAAAAATGCAATTTTATTTTAATATAGGTAATCATTTATTAACGCGAGTACAAAATAGCAAAAGCTAGTACAAAATATTTGTAACTTACAATTTTAAATTTTTTGCAATGGACATTAGCAGATTTATTTCGGAGTATTCAGACTTGTGTTGCAGAACTCGATTAATTCTGTCGTCTGAATCCATATTATTATTTTTTTCTTTTTTTGTGGCGGTTCACCTGATAGTATAATCTCAATGTCAGCTAAATTTGAAGAAACTTCATTTATTAATTCTTTAATTAAGCGATACACTCCAGGGTGGTGTTTATCAATGAGAATGTTTATTCTACGATGCCACGCCTCAGCTGAGTTTGAAGTTTTAGGTATTTGTCTTTCGTTTACAACATGGCAACTCCAAAAGCTTGGTGGATACTTCGGTTGCGTGTTCCATGATCCGCTAACATAATTTTCTTCAAACCAATTCGCGATTTGCTTCCTTTCAGAATCTTCTATACCTTCTATTAGCTTGTTAAAATATAGAATGATTTCATTTTCTGGCAAATAACTTAAAGCCAATAAACATTTTACTTGTTTGTTAAATTTGATGTCATTTGCGTATTTCTTTGTAAGCTTATGTGCTTGAATTTGTCTGAAACAAGTCAAATTTAAGTTTACTAGACATTAGGTTATTTATGGAACTAGTTACAGTAGGTTATTAATTAAAAAAAAATGGTTAGGTTAGGTTAGGTTAAAACTGTGACCACCTACGCACGAGCCGAGCGAGCGAAGCGAGCGGTGCCGCGGCAGCGGCCGGCGAGTGCCAGAAACGACTAGATTATTTAGAAAAAAATATGGAAAAAAGAGATTATTTTTAGGAGGCTATCGAGAGAAATAATATAATTATAATAACATTATTATTACCTGTTTAGAATTTGTCCCAAGTGGAAAAAGCACCCTTGTAATAAAACGCAACTAACATATAGATGCAAAATTTTTGTCATTGGCTACGCAATCGACTAAACAGAAATGGTAAGTTTAAAATTGACGACACCAAATATTTGGCTTATTTAATTTTGCGTAAAATATGTTATACCAACTGAAATATTTGACTAGATAAAAAATGGTAAAAGTACTAGTTGGTGAACAAGTTATTGTTCAAACGTTCACTTGCCAAACATAGGTTTTCGTAACAATTATTTGTAAAGAGATTTTTTGGTAAGTAATAATTTGGCAAATGAAATTATGCGAAAATTTGTTTGGGAAGTGATAATTTGGCAATTTCTTTTCGGTAAAACAAGGGAGACCCATTTTATGTATCTCTAACAGTTTACGCGGCGCACGCCAGTAAAGCTCCCAATCGGCATGATTTTTTCCGACATCTTCAACAATAATCGTCATATTTTAGCCAATTTACACAAAAACTTAATGAATTATACACCAAAACATTCCTCATGAATCACTTTATCCATTGGTGAAAACTGTTTGAAAATCAGTTCGGGAGTTTTGAGTTTATCACATTCAGACAGACAGACAGACGCGGTGTGGGACTTTGTTTAATAATATGTAAGGATTGAATATCCTAGAGGAAAATGAACGATGGATGAAGATGGTGAACCAAACGATGAAACAATGCTGTGTAATTGGGTTTGTTGCTATGGGTGCGGTATTTTGGCGACTGGTTTATTTTGAAAACTGTCTAGAACAAACTATTCCATTATTTGGATTATAGTTTTATTCAGAATTACTAGGAAAATAAAAAGCATAAGGTTATTAAGTATAAAATAGTATTAGCTATCGACATTTTTAAGGCGTACACTGGTTCGGGTCGGCTTGATCCGGCACAGCCGGTTTGTAGTCGGAGGCCAACATCGAATATATATTTTATCGTCCGGCTGTGGTCAAAATTACTTACTTTATGACAGATTTTTCCACTCAAAAGTAGTTTTGATTGTGTCAAATACAAGGTGGCATAAGACTCATTACGATAGATTGTGTCATCTAGCTAATTTCAATCTTATGTTTTGTTTCTTTCTTTCTCAGTAATAAGAAGAGAGAACGGCTCATATGATCAAAACGTAGTGGTATTGCCATGGTAACTAAATGTTATGACAGTCAATATCATAAAATAATCCGACTAAACAGAAAGGTTGGCGGTTAGAGGACTATTTATGGTATTTAGGGGTTGTTGAATTTTTATTGCATAATAATTATGTACGTCTATTCAATTTGTATGTTATTTTGTGTGATTCGCGGCGTTTTTTATTTAAATTTAAAATGAACTATGTTTACAAAACAGTGGCGACGAGTGGTTCTGGAGTGGCGACCGCGTACCGGAAGACGTAGCGTTGGAAGGCCTCCTACAAGGTGGACCGATGACCTTGTGAAGGCCGCAGTAATCCGCTGGATGCGGGAAGCACAGAATCGATCGAAGTGGCGGCGCTTGGGGGAGGCCTATGTCCAGCAGTGGACGTCTTTTGGCTATAATGATGATGATGTCCGTGGAGTTTCTTGTCCGTTCTTCTCCATAGGTACCTACTACGCTTTGGAATGGGCAACTAGCTTCATATTTCTGACTGACTGATTCAAAAGTGCCTGTAAATGGTTTAATTGAAATAAATGCTTTGAGTTTGAGTATAAATGTCTACATAAAAAAACTTAAAAAAAAAAAACACAACCGACTTCCAAACTATAAAGTGAAAAATAACTTTAATTTCGGAAGTCGGTGTCTTTGGATCAGATCAGTATTTTAGTTTTTTGGCACCGACTTCCGAAATTAAAGTTATTTTTCACTTTGTATTTTGGAAGTCGGTTGTGTTTTTTGTAAAATAGTTTTTTTTTCACTTTTTAGTGGGTTGGTTTGTAATTTATCTAAGTTACAATAGCCTTATGTCAACTGCTCACCAAAAATACCCAAATCATTATAGATGTGCCTTTAATATTTGAAAAGTTCCCTCGATTTCTCCAAGATTCCATCATCAGATCGTGACCAAATGACAATGGCACCAACTTGAAAGTAAACCCTTTCAAACAAAAAAAGAATTTTTCAAATCGGTCCAGCCGTCTTCGAGTAATCGGGGAACATACATAAAAATAAAAATAAAATATCCCGACGAATTGAGAACCTCCTCCTTTTTTTGAAATCGGTTAAAAATAGAATATTTGTAAAGGAACTTATTTGGTTTATTTCTTGAAATTCACATTATTCATGTTGTTGGTTTTCAAATTCAGCGGCCACTAACATATTCCATGCTGGATAAGCTCTTCCAGACATTATTTTGACTTTAATAGACTCAAAACCATATATAATTTTAATATAAACATGTGTTTCACACCTTAAAATGCTAGTGAGTGACGAAACTACTATCGCAAGCGTATTTTTCGATAGCGTCTGTCAAATTAGTGACTCGTGGTACCGTCACAGTGTAAAGAGTAACAGTGGACCGACGCCTTTGATGTTTGCGTAAATGCCGACACCGCACAAGGCCACAATACTTACCTAGGGTTGTCACAGATTTTACACAACTGCCCAAAAAAGTAGGGTAATGTTTTTAGGTTTCATGTATGTACGCATGTATGTATGTACGTTTCTTTGTTCCGCCATAACTACTAAATGCCTCAACAGTTTGGACATATGGGGTATCGTTACAATTTTTACATCGTACCGAGTGACGTTGGTTATTTTTTTTTTGCGCGGCAGTCTTGAATTTTATTTGGGAATAAGAGCTTGTTAACAATATAAATAAAATATAATTTTATTATTCAGTGTTTAATACTGTACCTATTGAATAAGTTTTATGTCCGCCATCTTGGATTTCAAAATGGAAGTCATTTTCGTAATCAGCACCACGAGGAACCTCGAAAATGACACCCATATCATTATATTAAAAAACATACGTCCGCCATCTTGGATTTCAAAATTAATGTCATTTTCGTAATCGGCACCCCAAGGAACCTTGAAGATGATACCCATATCGATTTTGAAGAAAAATTAACGTCCGCCATCTTGGATTCCAACATGGATAACTTTTTCGTAATCAGCGACCCCAAAAACCTAGATAATGACAAGCTTAACGTTATTTAAAAAGTCATGTCCGCCATTTTGAATTTGAAAATGGATGTAATTTTTTGTTTACATAAAAACAAAATATTTGCGAAATTTTTGTCGGATATTTTTTGCGGTGTTTCAGTTTTTGCTGGCAGGCGTCACGCTTTTACATCCGCCATTTTGTTTACGTTAGCATGACATGACAAAAATGTAAAAAATTAAGCACTATAAAATAATATATTCACCTTTCTACTGAGTGTGGAAATTGATGAAATCGTAGTTCTTTATTTATGCGAGATGACGACTTGCATTCTCGCACAGCACATGTCGTATGCACCATTTTAATTGTGTACAAATCAAAACATTTATTTAACAAGACACGTGTTAGCCCTGAAAGTCATGTCCCGAGCTACTAACAATAATGACGTATGCAGCTCGGGCTCGCTCTACTCGCCCCTCACACCCCGCACGATTGCCCTGTCTAGATGACTTCGTCGAATGACTGTATTGGTTTATAGACTGTAGTACCGTTTTGTATGGTGACAGCTGAAAAACTTTAGTGACTATCGAATAGATTACGTTAGGTTTCTTACCTATCGAAATCTACAGTGCTTTTGGTAAGAATTTTAATTCTTTCTGTGACCGCTAGGGGCGCTGTACATTATCTTTTCATATAATTTACGAAGACGCTAGCGAGTTTTGACATTATCGAAATCTATTTGAGTCATGTTAATATGCTAGTGAGATTAACGCTAGCGAGTAAGTTTTCGATGACAACTCATGGTAGAGGTACAATTACGCATAATTCAAAACCGTCACGTGAAATAAAAATTGCAATTTTGAGAAAAGACCTATTTCATAATATGTACGGTTTCATACATTATAAAATATATATGAATACTATAGGAGGAAATCGGCCAGGGTTAACTTCACAGGTAAGCGCTTAATAGGAAGATGTACAGTGGAGTAGTGGGTGGTATGCGTACCTCGTTGGTGCACCAGTCGAGCGAGGTGCGTAGCGCGGCCAGCAGGTCAGCGTCATCGGCGTCGTCGGTTGCCGTTGTCTGCAGCGGCGTGGCGTAGATACCCTGTTTGGCCGGTTTGCCCTTGACGGGCGGCTTGCTCGGCACAGCCGGCTTGTCGTCGCGGCGTCGCGCGCGCGCACCCTCTGGCGACTCGTCGTCGGGGCGCGCGCGCGCCGCTGGGCTCAGCCGTTCGTCCGACTCCTTGCTCTCCCACAGCTTCTTGAGGCTACTAATGCTGCCAGTGCTGCGGCGCTTGTCGTCGTCATCGCCGGCGCCAGCGTCCAGCGCGCCGCCGTCGTCGCGTGGGTCGTCGGGCGAGCGCTCCACCTTCTTGCCGGTGCCATTGGTGGCAGGCGCGCCACTCTCCACTTTCCGCAGTCGAGACTTGAAGTCTATGATAGCGCGGCCCGACTCCTCCGAGTCCTTGGGCGCAGGCAGCATCTTTTTATTGGTTTCAACTTTTTTGAGTTGCGATTTAAAGTCGGTGTTTTTAATCTCCATGCTCTTCTGGTCGACGTTGTTGCTGTAGGGCGTCTTGCGTAGGCTGGCCTTGAGGTCGATAGGCGACACGCTCTCCTTGGCGTCGTCGTGGCGCACTGGCTCGGGCCGGCGCATGTTGAGGCTCTCGGACAATTCGCTAACTAGGCGCGTGACGGGGTCGCGGTCGCCGAAGAGTGCGCTCACTTCCCCCATCACCAGCTCATCGGGGGGCGACTCGTTGAGGCGGTGTTTCTTCTTGTCGGCGCGCTCCTTGATCTCCGCCACCAGCTTCAGCTCCAGCATCTCCTTCATGTTCTTCTTGGTGGGTTTGTCGTCGTCGCGCTCTAGCGGCGGTGGCGGTGGTAAGTCGGCGAGGCGCTCGGACGTGTCGGTGCCGGCGTCGCGGCAGCAGTCAGGCGGCGGTGGCGGCGGCTGCGCGTCCTCGGGCGGCGGCGGCAGCTCGGGCGGCGGCGGCGGGAACTCCAGCTCAGCCAGGCGCGGTCGCGGCTTGGCGGGGCTGTCGGCGAACGAGCGCAGCGGGGGAGCAGCGCGGGAGGCGCGGGGCGAAGCGGGCGCGGGTGCGGTCACGCCGCCGGACGAGTTAGAGCGGATCATATGCGGCATGGCGCGCGCCGTGCGCGGCGACAGCGAGCGCGCCTCATCCCGTGGCTCGCGTCCCGCCCCCACAGACTGGCGCATGGACTCCAGATAAGCGCCGATGCGCGCGCCCTTGGGCAGCGTGCCATAGCGGTTGATGGCGCGCTTCACGTTCTGCACCTCCAAGGCTGCCACCTGCACTCCTTGCTGCAACAGGACGTCACACACGTTAGGTTCTGACACGTGAGGGTACAGGCGCAGCTAGCGCGGCACTTACCTTGGGCGCGACGTCGTGCTGGTGCGGGTGTGCGTGGTGGCGACGCTTGTTGCGGTGGCGCGGCTCGCCACCCGACTCGTCAGTGTCGGGCGTGCCCTCCGCCAGCGAGCCCTCGGAGGAGGCCTCGCGCGCTCGCCCCCCGCCTAAAAAAACACGCTCATCAGCACCGCGCGGCGCCTAGTGACCCGCGTGCACGCACGCACGTCGCTAGCTGCGCCCTGCCCTAATGCTGGCACTTCACTTGGTGTAACATATTTGTGTAATTGCTTTATTTGCCCATTGCCCAAAGCGATACCGCTCAATAAACACCCTAAGCCAAGTGAAGTGCCGCATAAGGTCCAACTGGCTCGCGGTTGAACAACGTCCACCAAAACTTCCGGTTAACTAGCAACAACCGCGGTCTAGTTACACTCCTAAAATGCACACACGCACACCGTACAGTCATAATCGCACAGTTCGCACATCGCATGTAATCATATGCAACTTTCAAATAAGATGCCATAACAATCATATTGTTTCGTTTATACTGTTATTACCTAAGAAAGAAACAGTAAGATAAAATACTACCAGGAATCGAATATCAATGATGTAACAGCTAGGAAGTACTTGTAAACAAACAGTAGGTAAAGTACTTGCAGCGCGTCGCTACTTAGGGCGGGTTCACACCTGCGCACCTGCACGAACTGTGCGCTTGGCAGGCATCTTAGGAACATAGTATGGATTTTGATATATGTAGATATCAACTTTCTTTCCTTTTTCTTAGAAACGCCTGGGCGTTTCTGAGAAAAAGGGTCTTGACAGACAACGAAGTTATCTTTTAACGGTTTCAATTTTGCATTTTGAGTACAGATTTATTATTTGGACTGCCTCGTTGGTTTAGTGGTCGCACGCGCTATTGCTGAATATGAGGTCCTGGGTTCGATTCCCGGGTCGGGTAGTGTTATTGGGTTTTTCCACCTAGAATTTCTCAGTAGCAGCCCGGAGTCTGGATTTGTGCCCGGTTGATGGCAATAGGCTCGCCACCTATTACATGGGACTTGAACATAACTGGCGAAATGTGGGTGTAATATAGGTGCACCTCTGCCTAACCCTTCGGGGATTACAGGCATGATGTTATGTTATGTTATTTATTATCTGCCTGTTACCTTTTAATATCATAACGGCTGAACGTATTTAGATGAAAGGCATACGGATAGGTCATAATCTGGCTTAGAACATAGGATACCTACTCTGAATTCCGTTGGCATGTTCCTGTGGGATTCTTTGCGACATCCACGCGGGCGAAGCCGCGGGCAAAAGCTAGTAAAATAATACACACACCATGAATGAGCAGACTACTGTAGTTCTTTTAATTGGAAACAGTCTGAGCATCACTAAAAGGGATATAGTTAATGGTATTGACACCCTACATAAATTAAAATTAGGTAAATTAATATTATGAGCATTGCCATATTCTGATAAGTTATATGAGCAAGATAACAACTATATTTGTAATAACCTTACGCATATTTTGGCATGTCGTCATAGTGACCGTTTATTGTATTTTGATACTAACAATTTTGTTAGAGATTTTGTGTTGACTCAGGAGCATATGTTTTTACCTAAGAAAAGTCAACATGTATTAGCTACTTTATTAGCTTACAATATACACGCAGTTATTAATGTTTTAACTAAGATTAGCTTAAGTGACAAAACAGTATTATCTAGTACTTCTAATAATACCTCGACTGCCTCGTTGGTCTAGTGGTCGCAAGCGCTACTGCTGAGTATGAGGTCCTGGGTTCGATTCCCGGGTCGGGCAGTGTTAGATTAGGTTTTTCCATCTGGAATTTCTCAGTAGCAGCTCGGAGTCTGGATTTGTGCCCGGTTGATGGCAATAGGCTCGCCCTCTATTACATGGGACTTAAACATAACTGCCGAAATGTGGGTGTACTATAGGTACATCTCTGCCTAACTCTTCGGGGATTGTGAAGTGGTGAAGGGTGGGCGTCTTGGGGGACTGTCTTATGTAATTTTGACGTTCGAAAAGTGCTGATTCTCAGCCTAGTTTGAATAAATGACTTTTGAAATTTGAATTTTTTGAATTTTGATTACAGGCGTGATGTTATGTTAATGTTATGTGTTCTAATAATACTGCAGTAAATTCTCTAAACTTTTAGACTCGACAAAAGAGAAGGATAACAAGAATATTTTACTTTATCACCAAAATATAAATCGCTTCTCTGGCAAAATCCTAGATGTTGAAATGTTAATAGACAAATATCATATGGATATCTTAAGTTTTTGTGACACCTGGTTAAAACCAGATGAATGTTGTTTAATGTAAATTATTTTTCAGTTGCCAGTGCGTTCAACCGATCTTCATTAGGGGGTGGTACCTTGATAATTATTATGTAATAGTTTTCATAGGTATAAGGAAAGGAAGGATATCACTGCTTGCTCTGTGGATCGCTTGTGTGAGGTAGCATGTGCAGAGGTTGAAGGCCATACTTTCTTATGTGTTTATAGTCTACCAGCCTCAAACTTGTCATCATTTTTAATAATAATGGAAGAAATACTAACTAAACTTTTTAAAGATAATAAAATTGCTTTTTATTTGTGGTGACCTAAATATTGATCTATTAGTAAATTCACCGGAAAAATGTAAGCTTATCTCATTGTTTAAATCTTTCATTTTAAAATGTATATTTAATGTAGCAAATAGAATAACAGCAACCTCAGCTACAGGCATAGACTAGTTGTAAAATAAAAGACTCGTCCCTAATCAGTGGCGTCAGATCTGATCATACAGGTCAACTTATATCCTTTGAAACAGATAAACAGTTACGTTTAGATAAAACTATTCAGTTACTAAAAATAAATTGAAAATGTTTAATAATAATTTTCTTAGCAATCTTTCAACAGCTAGTTTTGATTCATAAGACCCCAACATAAACTATGGTACATTATTTTCTACAGTATGCCAAGAATTCCATAAAGCATGTGCTGTAAAAACAGTAACAATCAATACCAAACCAAAATTTTATGAATGGGCCACTCCTGGCATTAGAAAAAGCAGAGATATTTTATATAATTTATATTACGAAAAATCATTGACTTCTGATCAAGTAATTCATAATTATGTACGAAACTATTCTAAGATATTTAAAAGAGTCAGCACCCAAGCTAAATCTAAATTAATAAGCAACAAAATTTATGTTTCTCACAATAAAATAAAAGCTGTGTTGCAGGTAATTAACAAAGAAACTGGAAACACAAAACAGCGAGATCAGAATGAATTGTCTTTAAAAATTGATAATGAAACCATTTCAGATAAGTTAAAAGTTGCTGAGACACTAGAAAATTTCTTTACCAACATCCCAATAGAGGTTACGAAATCTCTCAACTCATCATCTATACTAGCTGAATCTCTTTTAAAAGAACACTTCAGTAAAGACATTCCAAGTTTTGAATTCAAGCCCATTTCTATTGTCACAATTAAAAAAGCATTTAAAAGACGATTTTTGACTTTGACTTTGACACTACAAAGTGAAGTCAAGTGAAGTGAAGTCGGTGTCTTTGGTTTTTTTTTTATTTGCCACCGACTTCCGAAATTTAAGTTATTTTTAAAGGAAAAGAAGACTTACCAAACAAAAAAGAATCATAAAATCAATTCATAATTGGCGGAGTAATCACGTAACAAGAATTTAAAAAAAACATACAGTCGAATTGAGAACCTCCTCGTTTTAGAAGTCGGTTAAAATAATGGAAGCTTGTTGCAGGAATCGCTCGCGACACCGCGTCCTCTGCCCACTGGCTTTACTTGTATCTAGTTAAAAGCGTATAATATATAATTTACGTATACATTCACATCATTATGTTTATAGTTAATCTAGTCATTCAGGAGTTTAACGACACAACAAATACATATATAGGAAAGTATGGTGAATACACTGTCAATCCGAAACGTATACTTACAACGGGTGAGAACCTATCGCTATACACCTAGCGAGCGGATAACAAACAGAAAACGCTAGTTTAAACTGATGCATATAATAACATATCATTATGTGATTGTTAGTTAATACAAATGGAGCCAGGGCCGCGCGTGTGCCGGTGGGCGGGGGAGCAATAGCGGCACACACGCGCGAGTGGCGGCGACTGTACTGACGACTGGCTGAGCACTTGCACTGCACTGTCACGCGACGTCACAAACACGAAAACAAAAGCTCACAAAGAAATCTAATATCTGTAAGTCTTTTATTGGACGGATGGTATGGCAGTGGGGGTGTATGAAGGTGTGCGACTGACCGTTGAGCGCCGCCAGCTGGTCGTCGGCGCCGTGCTCGTCGGCCGCGTACTGCGACTCGCGGAACGAGCTGCACGAGGACAGCAAACTGCAACATTACACTCACTTACACCATTCGCCATATCACCTCTCTAATTGAATTTAGAATCTTAGATAGTTTAGAACCACAAACTCAATGACATACATGACAAAGTTCAAATTTCACTACAATCAATTTAATAATTTTTATTACAAATGCTACAAAGTTGATAGTTAAGAAATGGCAACAGAATGTAAATGATCTAAACTGCAAAATTTTAGAATTTTATTAATATCGCGGTCTAATCCTAACAGTGTAGAGTTGTAGACAACTGTTAGACTCTACACCATGATGGACCGAGTTTTTCATAAACTGTGACACTGTCCGTTGTCGAGTTAGTAATCCATTTGATTTCATTTTACACATCGTGATGGGATCGATTCTATGATGAGTTACGTGTGGTGATAACGTTGCACGAAACTAAATATTATAAATATAAAACAAGCCGTGTGCCCCATGGGAATTCCCTTCGGCAAAAATAATTTGAAATTTGAGCATATTTCCACCATATTATGTTGATATTCGGATTTAGACAGTATTTATCTAGGCGCCTACATCTTTTTTTTTTAAACTTACCTAAAATGTAGTTTAAGGCGATTCGCACACTGCACCGCATCACGCAGCGTAGCGCGGGGCAGCACATTTAAAATTGTACCAGTTTGTATAGAAAACACAATCAGCGTGCGCGACGCGCCACCCCCCCGACCCTTACTCGATAACGAGGTGCCAGCAGTTGTTGCAGCTGAGCACGTAGCTTTAAATTCCCCGACTAATAATCATGATCAAAACTTTGATCCAGCCCGTCCCATCCTTGATGTCCTCCCTCCGGTTGACGCCCTAAGCCGAGGTTCGTACTCCACAGGGGGTGCCCTTAGCGAGTGTTCACCTAGTTTTAATTGGCATAGTTGAATAACCCTTGGCTGGAGGTTTTAAGTGTAGCAGCTTAAGGCATCCACAGAATTGACCGGTTAAATAATCATGGTCTCAGAGGTCAGCTATGAGATGCCCTACCTAAAAAAAAAGCGCGCGGCGCGCTTCCGCGCGCAGATTGTTTGCTATGGCCGCATCGCACCACGCTGCGTAATGCGGTGCAGTGTGCGAATCGCCTAAGCGAATTGAATTTCGCGCATTTTTACAGCGTAAATGACGTTTTCATATTGCTTTTTCTGTATTATAAAAAAAAACAATATTTTTAGGGTTCCGTAGTAGTTTCGCCATGTCCGTTTGTCTGTCTGTCTGTCCGTCCGTCCGCGGTCTAGCTCCTGGACTCTTAGTAGGAAGTTGTAATTTGGCATGAGTATACATATTAATCACGCCGACAGTCGTAAAATAAAATTACGAAAACAATTTTTTTTAGGGTACCTCTCCTACACGTAAAGTGGTGATGATGTTTTTCTATCCCGCGGTGTCCGTATCGTTGGAAAGATCCTTCAAAAAAATTAGGTGTGTGAAAACCATTTTTGGATTCAGGGATCCGTTCGCGAAATATTAAGCTTTAAAGTGCTCATTTTTGTTAGAGTCAAGTGTGCCCTGCCAGCAAAATGGTTGATTTTGTATGTGTGAAAAAAATCACGGCACTAACACTAGTGATAAGGTATTTTACTAACAAATTGGACCATATTGTTGTCCGAACTGAATAAATAAATAAATAAAAATAGCTTAATTATTAAGTTACAAATTATCGAAAAAAATATTACATTAAGTTTTCATTCATCATTTTTGGTATTACGGAACACATCCAAATTTATCATAAATTTTCGATAGCTAGCAGTGCTTTCGCGTCAAGTAATCATTGTCAATGTGTGCGTGGTCGTACTGCTCACTGTAGTTGTATATCGCTCCGACAGGCACTCACACTAGCGCAACGTGCTTGGTTTGAGTTCGTTCGGGATATTTTTTGTCAGTATTATACGATTAGGTGCTTATATTTAAATCTATTGAGTTTGATTGTTTTACTCGAGTTAGGTACCTAATTATCTTTTTGTATGCACGTGTTTCTGGGACAAATAAACTTGTTTTTCATTCTTTTATTTCTTTCTAACTTTTTTTTTCCATTAGCCTGCACTGTCCCACTGATGAGCAAAGGCCTCCCCCAAATCCTTCCATGCATCCTTTTCCAAGGCCATCTCCATCCAACCCTTGCGGTACGCGTCTAGGTCTTCTCACCACCTCTTCCTCTGCAGACCTAACATGACACACGCGACGATTATCCACTCTCGCGCGACTAATTTTTGTCTATTTCTGTAGTTTTATCGTTTTCTGACAGCTACGCCATACAAAATACTCGACTCATTCTGTCAAACTTGATGTTTTGTCGACACGCGACAATTATCCACTCTCGTGCGACAAATTTTTGTCTATTTCTGTAGTTTTATCGTTTTCTGACAGCTGCGCCATACAAAATACTCGACTCGTTCTGTCAAACTTGATGTTTTGTCGACAAACCCTAACATGACACGTTATTTATCTCGATTTTTGACAGTTCAACACGAGATAATCAGTCATTTTGTAGTATTTAGTCGTCCTCGATTTTGACGACGAGAAGAGTAGACAAAAAGACTGAATACATAAAAACTCGAAAATAAGATGGCAGATTCATAGTCGTACTTATTGTAGGCATTTTTTTTATGTGGGTGTACACCGGTGTACTGTAGTGGAGGGGAGCACTATCATGTAGATGACTATTACTTTCAGTAATAACCAGTTACTTTGCCAATTATGGTGATAAAATAAATAAATTAACGAAATCTAGGGATTATGGCTGTATGGTAATATCAAACCTTCGCAACATAATTACTAAAATCAGCGGTTTATTTCCTAAGGGTGGTGATTAACAATTTTTATGGTTATAATAGCAGAATCAACTCCACCTGCCAATTTATTTGAACGTCAGTCCTTTTGGTGAGTGTGGTGATTAACAAAATTTGCAATGTCATGGACTTTATGGTGACTGTTACAATAATAAACTTCGATTTGTCAAATTGCGATCGTCAGCCCATTTGTCATTTGTGGTGATTATCTAATGAGTATAGGTGCCACTAATTTTAATTTCCGTCATTTTGTATTTTAATTTCAGCATGCCAAAGAAATCATTTAATTTTAATCAAAAAGTTCGTTACACAAAAAACTAATCATAAATAATTAAAAGAGAGAATAATTAAAAGAGAGAGACGTTTATTCAATAAAGTACATAATTCCATGCATAAAATTGAATGAATGTAACAGAACTTCAAGCCGATGTTACTATCATAAAAATAATTTATTTTTAATAATTTGCAACATCGGTCTCTCGTCGCGCGATGAAGACATGTCAAAGTGCCTTTTTCGAGTTTACTCATCGTTTACGGTCATGTTAGGGATTAGAATGACGTCAGAATCGTAGACAAATTACGATAAAGAGAAAAAGAGCGTTCTTGCGCTTGTCATGTTAGCCCTGCTGGGCCGATAATTTCTATCTTTAGATAACATAAATGTGTTTACAAACATCCGTATCTGGACAAACGAGTACTTATGTTTCATCAGTAATATTAATCGGTAGGTACCTATTTATGCGTCTAAAGACCCTGAGCGAGTCGTAGAAACGTCTAAATTATACACACGGCCGAAACGCGGTATTCCAGGTATAGGTAGCTCGGTACACATCAGTCGCGAGCATCGCGCGTTTGACTACCGAAGCCATGTGAGATTTATAGCGTAGGTAAATTATTTTATTTTATTATATTCGGGAATCTCAAGGACACTGCTGTATAGAGGAGCAGTGTAAGCCGACGTACGCACGGACGTAACAAAATCGCGGCGAGATTTTATCGTGCACTGAATTTTCAACTCTAGGTGTTAAGCCGAGCGTTGACAATCAAGTGCACGAAAAAAAATCGCCGCGATTTTATTACGTCCGTGCGTACGTCGGCTTACACTGCTCCTCTATACAGCAGTTTCCTTGAGATAATTTACCTACGCTATAAATCTCACATGGTCAATATAGGACCAGGTTTTTATACTATGTATTTACTAGCAAGTACGCCGACCAAGTGCCGATCCGAAATACTCGCAAGACTTCAAAGTATTTTTTTTTATCTAGGGCATCTCGCAGTTGACCTATTCACCACGATGGTACACTTAAACGGCTCTCTTCAGAGTCATGACCAACGGCCCCAATCAGGGCCAAATAACAATAACGATCTCTCCAAGGGCACCCACCACCAGCTTTCCACGCCCGCTCTTATTGTCACCTCAATAAATATTGAAGGAATTTCTAAAAACAAATCTGAGCTACTATCCCAACTTTGCCAGAAGACAAATTGTGACATTCTCTGTGTCCAAGAAACGCATCGCGGCACCGAACATCTAAGGCCACAAATCCCTGGAATGACGCTTGTACTGGAGATACCTCACGTCCAATATGGCAGCGCCATTTTCATAAATCCCAATGTCACTGTTGTGTCTGCAACATGGAGTAACGAAAACTCGATAGAAATCCTCACAGTGGACATAGAGACCTGCACGATCACACCAGTATATAGGCCCCCTAACCAGCCTTTCGAGTTCCACAAAACACCAAACTTTGACAGTCGACGAACTAAATTAGTTGTTGGTGACTTCAACACTCACAGCCTAACCTGGGGGTACCGTGAAACCAACGCTGACGGCAATCTTGTTGAGGAATGGATGATGCTTCTGAGCTAACCCTCGTACATAACGCCAAACAGCCTGCGTCCTTCAACAGTCGGCGTTAGAAACGTGGCTACAACCCAGATTCGAAACTCGTTTGCCAACCTATTCCAAATACACAACATAGACCCATCATATATGTGAAATACGAGCTGCGATAAAGCCAAGACAGGTTCCTTTTAAACCTCGTTTTAACTTCTCTAAAGCAAACTGGGAAAACATTTCCGTAGATGTGGATGCAAAACTACGCGACATTGAACCCACACCTTCCAACTATGAACAGTTCGTTGATACTATTCGGACTGTGTCACGCCAACGCATACCTAGAGGCTGCCGCACATCATACATACCTGGCCTTAATCCAGAGTCTTCAAAATTCCTTAAGATCTATGAAGACCTCTACGAAAACGACCCTTTCTCTGAGGATACAATTGCTGCCGGGGAGGAATTGGTGTCCATGGTTGGCGAAATTCGTAAGGTAAAGTCATCCCCTCTACAATTACACAACGACCCCGGGTAGGCTTAGAAGTCGTAAGAGCTTTGACGCTCTATGCAGGCCATCCAGAACAAACCACCTACCTAGAGAAGTAAATTGTGGGAAGAGAAGCATCCACTACTTCCCGACTTCGTTAAACCCCAGGAGCATTTGCCACCCGGGCGTGATCTGCAGTGGCCTATATGGAAAGCCCTCAATCGATTGCGTACCCAGGTAGGCCGCTGCAGACACAATTTGTCGAAGTGGGGGATCACTAAACCATCCAACACCCAGTGCGAGTGCGGTGCTTCTGATCAGACTATGCCCCACTTGCTGGAGTGTCCTATGTGCCTGTTCACCTGCCCCTCGGACGACCTTAAGAATGCCACTGATGCCGCAATCAACGTGGCCACCTACTGGGCTCATATAACATAATATAAAATAATATTATTATAAAGAAGAGTACCATCGACATGAAAACAAGAAGTTGACCTATGAGGTCATAGCTGTTTAACCGGGCTTTCCTGTGGCTGCTTTAAGCTTCTACACTCAAAACCTCCAGCTAGGGGCAAAAACAATTCTAAATTAAAACTAGGCGAACGCTCGCTAAGGGCACCCCCTGTGGGGTACGAACCTCGGCTTAGGGCGTCGCTGAGGGGAGAACAGCAAGAAGGGACAGGCTGGATCAAACTTAGATTTTCATCTTGATTATTATATGGGGTATTTAAAGCTACGTGCTCAGCTGCAACAACTGCTGGCACCTCGTTTTCGAGCAAGGGTCGGGGGGGAGTCTCATTTACTCGGGGACGCAGTTGCGATCGCGAAGGACCTCGGCGGCGGGGTCGGAATGACGGGTGTCGTCTGTATTTGTGTACTGTACTGGTGGCCCTATTCTTTTCCAGCACGCGTAGCATGACGCTTTCTGTCTCTACGAAGAATAGACATAGCTCTTTCTATACAAAGTGACATTTCGTTTCTCCATTTTTGACATCGCACCGTAGAAATCATTCTACCATCTGTCATTTTGTCTTTCGTTTCTAACGATCTTTGTCTAGGTCCTTTTACATGTAGACTATTTCAGAAGAAAGTTTTCTATCCCAAACAGTCAAAATTTGATTTTGTAATCGCCATGCTAAAGACAGGAGAAAACTTTTTACTCGACGGCCACAAAGTATATACGTTTATCTACAAAATCATGATTTTGCAGGAGAGCGTTTTAAAAATGTTGATTGTCTAACTAATAAATCTGACTAAAGTCCCCGTCACGAGAAGCTATAAATTTAGTAAACACACATTCAGGGGTTTGCAATCTTTGGGTAAAATAAAATAAAAACAGTTTTGTACTATTTTTTTACAGGGATATTATTATATTAACACACACATCTAATTACAAACAAACAATATAACCTAATCCGCGAAAACACCACAAACAAACAGACGCATTCGAAACTCGAAAGACAGCAGAGACAATGTCAGCATGAACTTACTTCAAAATCGTGGTCCAAATGTTTACGTTCCATGAATCAGATGCGTTCCAGTACCACAAAACCTTAAACGACAGCGCTTTATATCGCTAAAATATAACCCGATCAAGTGAAATTGCTCATTAGTTTCGTATAACACGTACGCTACTTTGACTTCATTGAATTTGGGATTATTTGTTGTTGATTAAATTGTCGCTACGTAACTTGGTAGGAGTTCTTTATTTACAAAAATTATAGCTTCTCGTGACGGGGACTTTATTTCTAATCGCGATTAAAAACGTGTGGAAAAAATATGAACTAAAATTCCCACCGACACCTCGAATTCAGGTGCAAAAGCAGTACTATATCTTTATTTTTTCTGTTTTTATTCAATAGGAACAACAAACAGCTCCATTATGCTGTTGGGGACAGCAGGTTTGATAAAAGTGAAACACCAATTTGTGGAAATAATTGTTCTGGTTTATTCATAGGAATCCTGCCTTACATTATATTTTTGATTTCACACATTGTTCCTATGCTAAACACACAAATATCCAATCAACCAATAGGAGAACACCAATTCATTTATAAAACTTAGAATTAACGTTCAACGATGTCCGGGCAGCCATCTCGCTCTGGCACACGCGCAATGTATAGCGCCGTCTCAATATGCACCTACTATAAATATCATCGTCGCCAGCGCCACTGCTCAGTACGTATTTGCTTCCGAGGCCGGCATGTCGTCTGTTTCGCGCGGTGAATGTTTATGCGGGCGCTGGCGTAAGTATGTGGATACGTGAGTCCCACATCACTCCCCTCTAAGTGAAGCGTACCGTAGGCTTCACGACTCTGCCTGATCTGGTGGTGTAGGGCTGAGTAGGTCCTTTATCTTGGTGGTGACCTTTGTCTTCACTCAGCTCGTTGTATATGTAGGCCGGTTTGAGTCTGTCCAAAGATATCACTGATGTGCGTAGCGGTAACTTGATTTTGTAGAACTTGTCGTAGCGCTTGATAACTTCGAATGGCCCATCGTACGGCGGTGTTAGCGGCGAACGTACCTTGTCGTTCCGCACAAAAACATGTGTGCACGTTGCGAGGTCCTTGTGTATAAATGGCTCAGTATGACTGCTGTTCGAGCGCGGCACACTTTTGATCGATGCCATTGTTTCCATTAAGCGACGTACGTAGTCGCTTTCATTAATGTCTATTTTTGTTGACACGATGAAGTCTGATGGCAGGCGAAGTGTTGTTCCGTATGTCATCATTGCCGGGCTGAGATTATTGTTGCGTAATGCTGTGCGCAGTCCCAATAGCACAGCAGGTAGCTCTTCTGTCCACTGATTGGTGGTACCGCGAGCCATTAATGCTGCCTTCAGCGTCCGATGCCATCTCTCGATCTGGCCGTTTGACTGTGGATGATATGCCGTAGTACGTATTCGTGTTATGCCAAATTTCTTCATCAGCGATTGGAAGAGTTGGGATTCGAATTGGCGGCCTTGATCCGTTGATATTCGCAGTGGACATCCAAATCTTGCTATCCAATTCTCATATAGGGCTTTTGCGACCTTTTCAGCGGTTATGTCGAGTAACGGAATAGCTTCGGGCCACCTAGTGCAACGATCGATTATTGTCACACAGTAACGGCAATCATTTGATATTTTAAGAGGGCCGACGATGTCTATATGTATGTGTTCAAAGCGTTCAGATGATGGGAACTCGCTCAATGGTGTTACGACGTGGCGATGTACTTTAGCTCGCTGGCAGTCGATGCACGCTCTGGTCCAATTGCTGACATCTTTATTCATATTCGGCCAAAAGAATTTTGAAGTCGCCTGCTTCCGTGTCGTTCTAATACCGGGATGACATAAATCATGTTGTGCTTTGAATGCAACAAAACGATATGTATTCGGTAGATAAGGTCGGGGCGTCCCAGTTGAAGTTTCGCACGTGATTGGTCGGCTTATTCCAGGCATTGTGACGTCAGTAAACTTCAAGTTAGTTTGACTTTTCAGTTGCTTTAGCACGGGATCGCTTGCTTGTTCGCTCGCTAAGTTGTCATAGTTGATAGTGGTAGGGCATTGGATGTCTTCTATGCGTGATAGGGCATCGGCTACTGTGTTGTCTTCTCCTTGTATATACTTAATACCGGTACAGAACTGACTGATAAAATGCAATTGTCGCTCTCGACGAGGTGTGTCACTGCTACTTGCTGGGCGTGACAGTGCGTGGGCAAGTGGTTTGTGGTCCGTATAGACTGTCACGTCGCCTCCTTCAATGAGCGTTCGGAAATGCTTCACAGCTGTATATGTCGCTAATAGCTCGCGATCGTACACACTGTATCGTCGCTGCGTCACACTCATCGCTTTTGAGAAATAAGCGAGAGGTTTCCATGCGTTATCGATTCTCTGTTGTAGAACTGCGCCAAGGCTGTAGTCTGAAGCGTCTGTCATTATGGCTAGGGCACAGCCGGGTACCGGATGCGTTAGTTCAGTAGCTTCTAAAATGCTTTGACGGCACTTTTCAAAAGCTATTTCTGCTGCCGGGTTCCACTCGATGGGTGTTTTGTCATTGCGCTTCCGGTTGTGTAGAAACTTGTTGAGTTCAGACTGTGATTCAGCTTGACGGGGTAAGCAGCTACGGTAAAAGTTGAGCATGCCCAGGAAGCGTCGTAACTCGACGATAGTGTTCGGTTTCGGGTACTTTGATATAACTTCTGTTCGCTCTTCTGTGGGCTTGATGCCGTTTGTTGATACTTCGTAGCCAAGAAAGTTTATCTTTTGCTTGCCAAACTCGCACTTTTCTACTTTCAACATGACTCCGTATTCCTTGAGACGTTCCAGCACTTGATGTAAGAGAAGCTTGTGATCCTCTTCACTCTTTGAGTAGAGCAAAATGTCATCGATGTAGCAGAAACAGTTATCTATGCCCCGTAGTACTTGGTGCATAAATCTTTGGAACGTTTGGCTGGCGTTGCGTAATCCGAACGTCATGCATTTGAACTCAAACAGCCCAAACGGTGTAGTAATTGCTGTTTTCTGTGCGTCTTCTTCGTTTATCGGTATCCAGTAGTATGCCATTTTGAGATCAAGTTTTGAAAATATATTCATATTTCGCAGCTGGTAGGTGAAGTCTTGTATGCGGGGTATCGGATATCGGTCAGGCTGTGTGACTGCGTTTAGCCTACGATAGTCCCCGCAAACCCGTAGTCCTCCGTCCTTCTTTTTCACCACATGTAGTGGGCTCGCCCATGGGCTCTTAGAAGGTCTGCAGATGCCCATCTCCAGCATGTGGTCAAACTCTTCTTTTGCAGTCTTGTACTTATCGGGTGGAAGCGGGCGGGGTCGGGCGAAGAGCGGGGTGCCTGTCGTTTCTATGTGGTGAACGACGTCGTGTTTTGTTGGTTCCTTCAGGGACATTGGTCGTAGAACCTCTGGATATTGCTTCAAGATTTCGTGGTAAACTTGATCGGAACTAATGACGTGTACTGTTCCTTCGCCGGTCGTAATTTCAAGAGCATCGATCGATAAGTCCGTCACATTGTCGATGAGCTTTTTTCTGTGGAGATCTACCAGTAATTTGAAGTGACGTAGAAAGTCGGCCCCCAGGATAGATGTTTTGACATCTGCCACAATGAACTGCCATAGAAAACTACGCCGAAGACCAAGATTCAGTCTGAGCGTCTTTTCACCGTAGGTGTTTATAGGCGTATTGTTTGCCGCGTATAATCTGTATGCACTGGTAGTCTTCATTTTCCTTTTGCTTGTGGCGGCTAACACCGAAATATCGGCTCCTGTGTCCACAAGAAAACGTTCTCTGGTATCTCGATCGAAAACACAAAGGCGGTTGGTAGTACACGGGACACCGACGTCCGCCACCGTCGATGTCGGAGCTAGTTTAACGACGGCTGACTTTTCTTCCTTCTACAACACGGTGATTCGCACCGCTTTGCCTTGTCACCGTAGCGATAGTGAAATCTGCACTCCCACGAAGGATCGCCGGGTCTGATTGACGTCTTGTTCTCCTGCCGCGACCGTGACTGTGAACGCGACCGGGAACGAAACGGGCGTCTGTAGCGATGAGCTGAGCGTCCGCGTAGTTCGGCCACTTCTAGGCATAGTTTTTCCATTTGTTTCGACAAAACTTCTAATTGTGCGGACATAACGGGTTCTTGTGTCGTTGTGGATACTGCGGCGACAGTCGTTGTTGCGGGTTCTGAATATTCTGCCATCTTGTCGGCCATTGCAGCGAGTGTATCGAGCGACGATTCCGTGTTAATCGACAGTACGACGCGCACTTGAGTGGGTAGATGGTTGAGCCATTCAATCTTCAAACCTTCGTCCGTGATCATGCCGCTTCCAAGTTCTCGCATCTTGCGTAGTAACTGAGTTGGTTTCTGGTCTCCCAGTTCCAGGCCGCTGATGAGCTTTTGAAAGTTCTTCACGTCGGATTTGTCATACACCGTCAGCAGACGATTTTTTACAGCTCCGTATTTGTCCGTGGCAGGCGGATTGTATAAAATATCCGTGATATGTTGAAGATCGGTGGCTTGCAACTGTTGTAGCACATAACGATACTTCTGATCATCCGAAGTCTTCAACGGATCCACGACGGCTTCAAATTGAATAAACCAGGCTCGTGGAATCTCTCGCCAAAACGGTAACATTCTTGACTGGACGGAAACTGCAGCCAAGTCGACTTCGGGCTTCATAGTCTTGCTTCCTTCGCCTAGGTTTTCTTGCGACATTATATATCACGTCGGGGTCACCAGTTGTTGGGGACAGCAGGTTTGATAAAAGTGAAACACCAATTTGTGGAAATAATTGTTCTGGTTTATTCATAGGAATCCTGCCTTACATTATATTTTTGATTTCACACATTGTTCCTATGCTAAACACACAAATATCCAATCAACCAATAGGAGAACACCAATTCATTTATAAAACTTAGAATTAACGTTCAACGATGTCCGGGCAGCCATCTCGCTCTGGCACATGCGCAATGTATAGCGCCGTCTCAATATGCACCTACTATAAATATCATCGTCGCCAGCGCCACTGCTCTCCCCCGACATCATTCGCCTAAATCTCCAACGCGCAGTCAATAGACTGGCAGCTTGGTTTACAAAATGGCGGATAGAAGTCAACCCCGATAAAAGCCAAGCGGTTCTCTTTACGAAGCCGCGTTCAAGGCTCAAAAACCCCCTCCCCCGACCAATCACCATGTTCGGCAAGCCGATCCCTTGGGAGAAGCGAGCTAAATATCTCGGTGTCGTTCTAGACCATCATTTGACTTTCGCAGAGCACATAAAGATGGTTCGTTCGCGAGCCTCTTTCGCTCTCGGTAGACTCTTCTATCTGGTGAATGCACGTAGCAAATTGTCACTTAGGTGCAAATTGCGCGTTTACACGGCGTGCATTCGACCGATCATGACCTATGCGGGTGCCGTCTTCGCTCATGCGAAACCCCGTCACATCCATAGAATGCAAACAGTGCAAAATAAATTCCTCCGTAGGGCCACAGGTTCCCCCTGGTTCGTCAGGAACGAGGCACTCCACCTCGACCTAAAGATTCCCACAATCCATCAGTTTCTAAAACGCCTTTCCAAGCGTTTCTTTGAGTCCGCGGCCAAACATCGCAACCCTCTGGTTGTCGAGGCCGCCAGTTATGTCCCGAGTAAAATCAGCCATGTTCGCCGTCCAAGGCATATCCTCGTAGATCCCGATGACCCCATAACCCTCCTCCAGGAGAGCAATAGGGAAACAAGTACAGTGTACAAAAACAGACGCCTCCCGTCATACCGACCTCGCCGCCGAGGTCCTTTGCGATCTCGACCGCCGCGCTCCCGAGTAAATAATACTCCCCCCCGACCCTTGCTCGAAAACGAGGTGCCAGCAGTTGTTGCAGCTGTGCACGTAGCTTTAAATTCCCCGACTAATAATAATGATCAAAACCTTTTGATCCAGCCCGTCCCATCTTTTGATGTCCTCCCTCCGGATAACGCCCTAAGCCGAGGCTCGAACCCCGCAGGGGGTGCCCTTAGTGAGCGTTCATCCTTAAATTTTTAGCTTAGTATTTGTGCCCTGGCTGGAGGCTTTGAGTGTAGTAGCTTAAGGCAACCACAGGATTGACCGGTTAAACAGCTACGGTTTTCGGAACCAGCTGTGAGATGCCCAACAGAAAAAAAAAAAAAAAACGCCACTGCTCAGTACGTATTTGCTTCCGAGGCCGGCATGTCGTCTGTTTCGCGCGGTGAATGTTTATGCGGGCGCTGGCGTAAGTATGTGGATACGTGAGTCCCACAATGCAATATTACACACAGAAAAATATTAATAACTTAATTAATAATGTAGCCCACAGCGCTGTTCACAGATTACCATTAATAAATAAAACCTTAAAGTCACTAGGAGGTGAACTGTTCATGCATATCAGTTACACTAATATTATGAAAACAGAAAAAAGAAGTATTATAAAACAACAACAAACAATTAGTCTCGAGAATTCAAGTGTCTCATACAAAAGGCTACGAAACCTTTTCAAAGAGCATGTAAATATGTCTATGTGTTCGAATGCTTCATTGTAGGTTGCTGCCATTCGCCGAACTGGAGAATGTGGTCTACGACCAGTGTTAGATCGGCAGGTACTACTGCAAAGAGTTTTTCTGCACGCACCTGCCGTCTATGGACAGTTCTGGGAACTGCATCATCATCAGCCTATAAATGTTCCCACTGCTGGGACACAAGCCTCCTCTCTGTGAGAGGGAGTGGGCCGTAATCCACCACGCGGACCCAGTGCGGGTTGGTTGTTGGGAACTGCATAGCACAATACAAATAAATATAAATGCCGTCTTGAGTCGTTATGATGAATGAACGTTTAGTACGTAGTATTATATTATCTGTGACGCTAAGCAATATAAATATTTACATGAAATTTTTTAATTAAAGTTTCTATAGGTACCTAGATATATTTTTTTAAACATAATCGTTGCAAGTTTTTTGACGACAAACGATTCCTTTTTTTCACTTCCTGCTGTTGAAAATAATATAAAGGTATATATATATTCGTATTCGTTGCATCACTAGGAAATACCATCGGGTAATCAGGCACACCGGCACACGGCACACGGCTTGTATACTTGATAAAATTCTTAATTAATTTTGTTTCTTTCATTAATAAAATTAGTTGATTTTTACAACACAACAGATTAGCCGATAACGACATGCACCGACCCGATATCGGCGGTCAGATAATCGCGTACGTTTAGTAGAGATTAACTACGATAACATGGCCCGCCCCTTCAAAATTCAAAACGAATTCAAAGTATTTGTGAAAGTACAAAGCGCCACCAAGACTCACAACGCATGTGTGCGTAATGAGACGGCCGTCAAACAAAAACAAATCCACGGATTTGTTGCTCGACTAGTGGCGTCATTAATCGCTCATTATTATTATTAGTATGGCATTGCCCTTCAGTATCATTTGGAATGCGTCAAGTACGAAGAAGCGTTAACACCTAGGACCAAATGGACTTGTCCAATCTGCGTCTCTGGCCATCCTAAACTGGACAATACTAATACACCAGTCCACGCAAAAGGTCACACTGCACAAACTGACCAAGCGGCTCCAGCAACGGCACCAGAACCGGCTACAATGCATTCCTCTATACCGGGACCATCTAGTAACCAAAACAAATCAATAGCTGGTCAGAGACTTGCGCCAGCTGAGAGGTCACCACCAGTTACGCCTCGAGTGGCATGCATCGGCACAGAAATTAACTTACTAGACACAATACTTACAGAAGTTCGTAAACTACGGCAGGAAATGAATGAAAAGTTTGATGGTCAACGGGTCTCTTTGGCGAAATTTGAAACCACTCTAGCTACGGTCCAAAGGGAAGTCAATGACCTAACCTTGAGATTTTCCTCAATGTACGAAGACTTGGACGAGTTTAAGAAGACTATTACTTTTCTTTCTGACGCTTATGATGGTCAAGTCGAATTAAACACTAGAAATCTTCTCCTCGAAGTCGATGTGTTTATTCACCAGCCAATATTTCATGGCTGCTTTGTTGCTGCCAACAGCAAAGCTCCAAAGGTGTGAACTTTTTTCTGTAAATGTGTTATGGTAGGAGGCGTTATCCATAACAATTACGAACTTTTCTGGTATGTCAGGCTGTAGTTGTGTTATGAACCACTTCTTGTAATTGTCATTGTTCATGTTGTCGTGGTAATCGCCTGTCTTCGAACTAGCCTTGTAAATTAAAGAAGCATTGGGGACAAAACCATTTCTTCCACCAGCGTGGACAATTATGATGCGTAACCCTTTAGAATTTTTTTCTTTGCTACAGTTCCTTGTTTAGTTCCCCATGACTTATTTTGTACATATAGAAAAGAAAGAAAGAAAAATAGGTTTATTTGTCACAGAAATACGTGCATACATAAAATAAAATAAATAAATAAATAAAAAATAAAAATGTTTATTTCATCAACTTATGTTATTACATTATTAAGTTTGGAGTCACCTTTTAAGCAAAGATTTGCTTGTATTAGGTGGTACCACTCTTCCAAGAAAAAGACAAGAGTAATCAGAGAACAACACAAAGTACATAACAAATCACGAGCATAGAACAGAAATTACTTAGGCGGCAGCTGCACGACATGACTGTGACAAGAAGGCTTCCACTCAGCATGATGCAGTGCTATGGGGGACCCACAGTACAGCGCTGATTTTCAATGGTCACCCGACCACTGTATGATGATATGTGGTATGAATGTAGCTTTCATCAGTATAAACAATATTCCTCCCTTCTTCTCTATATTTCTTCAATTGTTTTAAATATTTATAGCGGAGGAACTGTATAGTCATGTTTTTCAACAAGCGCTTGACGATTATCTTCAGTAGTTTTCCACTCATATATACTAAATCAAGAAGTATACGCCGTAAAGTCTCCAAACATCCGTCAAAATTTATTTTTTCAGTAAGCACCCTTTTCAGAGCTTTTAATGTTGGATATTATTTATACTCTATAACCTTTCAACTGTCATTAACGAGACACAATAGAATTTTAATTGTTATCCACCTCAATGAGGAGTCGTAACAGATGATGAGTTATGAAAGTTACTGGCAGTACGTACGCCTTATTACGCCCTCGTCAAATTCATCGATGTCACGCCTTAAACGTTTGCGAGGATTTTTGTTTTTACGCGGTGAACTCATTTGTGTGCCAGTTGCATCACATTTTGTTTTTACTTTGAGAATTCTTGTTAGTCTTTTCACTAACCCCCACAGCTCTTGAAGTTCTCCATCTAGCGTCTGTCAAGCGCTCCACTCCATTTTCAGCCTCATACTTCATATGTTGGTAAACTGTAGCTATCATTTCTCTTGCCAATAAAAGACAAAAAAGTCAATCAAAGCATTACGTAAACTTATTTCACAAACAAACAAAATTACCTGACTTCGCATCATAATTTTTCTTGAATTTTCCATGACTAACTTATTTTGCAATCAGTACTTTCGTGTCACAGAGCGACGTAGTATCAATAACTTGACTGTCTCAGACCGCTGCCGGCCTGCTACTGATTGAAGACGAATACTTACAACTACATACAAACTTTTTCGTAAGGGTGTGACGATACACATTGAAACAGTAATTTGGAGGGGCGCGCCATGTTATCGTAGTTTATCTCTACCTACTAAATGCTACATTGTGTAGCTGTCGCAGACAGCGACCGACACCAATATCGGCACGATATCTACCAGTGAAGACACGGAGGAGGAGCTCGTGGCTAAGTAATAACAGCCGCACGGGTCGATCCATCAGGTTAAGCTATGCTTGCCGGGAATGGTTCGTGGATGGGTGACCATCTTTACATACCGAGACTCCTCCGTGCCTCGGAAAGCACGTTAAGCCGTTGGTCCCGGCTGTCATTCGTGGATCTTTGACAACCGTTACAAGTCGTAAGAAGCCAGAAAGTCAAGACACCAGTCTTACCCAGTGGCATCGTATCACCCAGTTATTGGGTTGTGGAGGTCAGATAGGCAGTCGCTCCATGCTAAGTACTGGTATTCAGCTGCATCCGGTTAGACTGGAAGCCGACCCCAACATAGTTGGGAAAAGGCTAGGCCGATTGATCTACCGGCGAAGACAGTACGGGGTGAGTGTAGGGGGGCATTCTTTCACTTGAACACACTTTTTCGTACTTCGACTTTGAGAAGTCGTTGATACTTCTGCTTAGCGTGTCGATGGCAAAAATATTAGGTTTTTTTTTTATTTGTTTGGCCCAAAACTCAGCAACGCGAATACAGCTCGCTGACGCAGCCATTAGGTCCTCACGTATGCAGGTGACAGGGCATGCGGTGCAAGATAGGAGGTGAGCCATTGTCTGTGGAGAGACATCGCAAACACACCGGAGATCTGAGCCGTTCATGTCTGGTTGTCCTTGCTGCGACCTACTTGGCTACGTATATTTAAGGTCGATACTTAGGACTGTGGTTGTTTGATGCGTCGCGATGGTCATCAATATTCATCAATATCATGGGGCCGATAATAATTATATCGGTATCCAAAGTCAAAGTCTAATCATTTATTTCAAATAGGCCTTTGAACGTCAAAATTTACAAAATAATAGAATTGATTGTAGTCGCCCCTTTCAAAAGGTAGTTTTCGTATGAAGAAGAATGGGCAAGAAACTCCATCGTTACTCTTTTAAAATGATTGTTTTACAATATTTTGTATAGGTGCCAACTATGCTACGTTTTTAAAAGCCGCTTGAAATTCTGCCAAAACAATGCGGAGCAAATTATTATGGATAGGTTAGCCGAACAAAGAGCTACTAAAAAATTTGGTAAATTCTGGAAATCCACTGGTAAGTTGGATGGGAAGCTCGGTCTTTCTGCGAGTGTGGGAGGGATAAGTGATCCCCGGGGAATTGCGAATATGTACAAAGAGCAGTTTCAAGTTAGTCCCCTCTCGGTCCCTCAACCGTGAAAGAAGATCATTCTGTGCCCAGCAGTCGTGGAGTGAAACCTGTGATGCGTTTCTCAGTTAAGCCAGTAAGTGCAATCATAAACGGTATGAGCCGAGGCAAATCTCCAGGACATGATGGGTTCAATATTGAGCACTTGAAGCACGCAGGTATGCATTTGCCGCGAGTCCTGTCTATGTTTTTTACAATTTGTATTAGCCACGCGTATTTACCTGCTAATCTGAAGAAGACCATCGTGACTCCTATTGTGAAGAACAAGATAGGTGAAATCTCCGACAAGAGTCCCATTTTACTTGCAACTATAATAGCAAGCTGCTGGACGGTACGCTTGATACTTGTTTAAATGATTATAATACATCTTCATGATGCGCAGTTCGGGTTTCGTCCCGGACTTTCAACTGAAAGCGCTATTTTGAGTGTCAAGCATACTGTTTAATACTACATAGATCGCAAGACGCCTGTTTCCTTGATCTTTCCAGGGCCTTAAGATCTTGTCTCGTAGGATGTGCTTTGGGAAAAGATGGTAAGCAGGGGGTCCGCCTCTGTACATTTGTGTGCTTGAAGTATTAAATAAATAAATACCCGCGGAAATATATGGACTATTGCAGCATTGGTATGGTAATCAGACTAATCATGTGAACTGGGACGGTTCGCTCTCCGAACCGTATAGGTTGGACTATGGGGTGAGACAAGGTCTGACGTCTCCCAGGCTCTTCAACCTCTACGTAGATGCCCTCATAGAGGGACTCAGCAACATGCGTGTCGGATGCAGTGTTGATGGGGTTAGCATTAAAAACATCAGCTATGGTGATGACATAGTGCTGCTGGGTTCATCTGCGGGGGCAATCGGAGAGTTGCTTAAGACTTGTGAAGCCTACGCTGCCGCACATGGATGAACTTATAATGTAAAAAAGTGTGAGTACATGGTCTTTGAGGTTTCTTATAAACGGGTCAGTAATTAAAAGGGTATACTCTTTTAAATACCTAGGTCACTTTCTTTCCGCTGACCTGAAGGACCATTTCGATATAGAGAGCGAGCGCTACCGGTGCAACATGTTGACCCGTAGATTTGCTCGATGTACTGTACCAAGTCAAAATCACTATTTTCAAGGCTTATTGCCAGTCTGTACACGAGCAATCTATGCCAATGAAGTCTGGAATAACCTGCAGTCTTTATGATGAGTTGGTTGGTAGCGGGTCCGGACCTAAGCAAGCGCATGCAGGAGGCCAATGAGTTGGCTGATTTGGTCAAGTACAATGCAGAGAGGTATAGGTCTCTGACAAATAACCTCTCTTTTAGCTGTGCCTGCTTCCAGGCAACCCAGCCTCAACTAGTTACTCCCACACCCTCAGTGGCTCAGCCAGTAGGTAGCAGTATTAGTTTGATTAACACAACATATGTATTTTCTGACAAATTTGATCAAGGTTTTGGTAGAATATTTAATCAGTGTTCACAACAATATGTTATAAATAATTGTTTACCCGGTGCCAGTATTAGCCGATCAATTTGTAATATTAAATTTACAAAAATAAACCCCAGTTCAATTGTTATATGGGGATAGTTTAACTGCAAGAAAAAAGGACATAATTGAATGTGTCCATTTGATGTTACATCTCAATGAGACCTATAGTTGTAAATTTATTTTCTGTGCTTCGCAATATTTGTTTGATGAGCAAAATAGGCACATTTATAATTTAAACATGTTAATTTATAATAGGACATCACACATCACAGTGACGCTATTTTATATTTTGATTGTAATCATATTGTAAATCACAAATCTTAAAATTAATATTGTACCTGCTTAGTCTAAGATTGACAATTGAATATTTGTACACCATATACTTTGTGGTGGAATGTATAGAACTAACAAAAATACTAACACCATACTATGTAAAACTACATTCTTACAAATAAATAAATTCTAATTCTAATCAATTTATTACTGATTATTATTACTTTCTGAAGAACATCACCAATAAGGTCAGTATGTCCTCCTAGGGCGTCCCCGCCCGGCCTTTCCCTTTACATCAGCCTTGTAAATACATTTTGTTAGTCGCCTTTCATTCATCCTCTCAACATGTCCAAACCATCTCAGCATACCCTTTTCAATTTTTGACACCTCACCACATCTTCTTTTAAATCACACCGCTGTCTTATCACATCATTCCTCAGTCTATCATTCATAGTCAGACCACACATGCTTCGCAAGGAACGCATTTCCACAGCATTTATTCTACTTTCATGTTGTTTTTGCCACACCCAACATTCACTTCCATACATAAACGTGGGCACCAGCACACCATTGTGAACAGCCAGTCGAGCCTTTTTAGACATCGACTGGTTGGTCACAATCGCATGTATAGCACCATTCACTTTGTTTCCCGCGTTTACTCTCCTTTCCACATCTCCATCAATCTTCCCATCCCTTGTAAACAAACTCCCCAAATATATAAACTCACTTACTTGCTCCACACTCTTATCATTTATTTTCACATCACACACCGATACATCCTCTGCTCTTTCAAAGACCATGACCTTCGTCTTATTCACATTTATATTCATCCCTTCCATCTTATATGCTTCATCCATCACAGTCACCATGTCTTGGGACTGTTCTGCTGATGATGCAAGTAGAACTTGATCATCTGCGTAGATAAGGCATTTGACAAGCAACTCATTCATCCTCAATCCGCACACACCGTACTTGGACAGTGTCGACCACAGTTCTTCCCTCCTCACACTATCATAGGCCTTCTCCAAATCAACGAAAGCACAATAGCCGTTCTTGTGCTTTGCTAGATGTTTTTCGGTTATGCACCTTAGGGAGAAGATCTGATCCATACAGCCCATTCCCTCTCTAAATCCTGCCTGTACATCCCATATTTTCTCATCTGTCACTCTTATCACTCTATTTATTAAAACCTTCGCATACAGTTTGCCGACAACGCTCAAAATACTAATGCCGCGGTAGTTTTTACACTCCTGCTGAGAGCCTTTTCCCTTATATAGTGGTACGATTACAGCCTTGCATCAATCATCCGGCACACGGCCATATCTCCAACACATATTAAATATTCGGCACAACAGGCTTGCTACCACCCCATCACCACCTTTCAGCATTTCAGCAGACACTCTGTCGTACCGTGCAGCTTTCCCACTTTCATCCCTTTCAGCGCTCTTACAATCTCATCTATTTCTATCGCATTTTCGTCATCTACATCTGAGTTTGGGTCTTCAAAACTGGCGTCTGCCCAGTTACCCACTCCTTGCACACTATCCTGACAACTAAATAAACTTTCAAAGTAGCCCTTCCAGCGTTCCAAGACCTTACATTCTTCGCTTAGTAAACATCCATCTTCTGCTCTTATAACATTCATACTCGATGTTCCTGTCACTCCGCGAGCCAATCTTACCTGTTTCCAGAACAGCTTAACATTGACCCTGAAGTTATCAGAGAACTTCCTGTTATATTTTTCTTCCTTTTCATCCTTCTTAATTTTGACCATCTCTTTCACTTTAATTTTCATTTCGGAGTATTTCTTCTTCACTCTTTCCAAATCATCTGTCACATTCGTTGTCTCATTCATCCTATTTTGGGCCTTACAGGCTAAAACATTAAGCCAGGCCTCTTTCTTCTTCCTCACAACCTCTTTTACTTCACCATCTACCCAAGAATCATTCGTTCTACTACCACATTTTCTCTTCGCCAGACCACATACTTTTGTGGCTAAATGCACCATACTACTTTTCACTATATCCCATACTTCTTCTAGACTGTAATCATTCGCATCATCAAATATTTTATCCGTCTTCACTTTCACTTTCATCTTATATTCCTCTTTTACTTTCAATTCTTGCAGTCTTTCTACTTTTATTCTTTCTAGAGCAGTCACAGGAACTCGGTGCCGCCAATGCCTGAATAGACCATCCACCCGACACATAACCAGGTAATGATTAGTCCCTACATTAACACCCCGATATACTCTAGTATCTGTGACATACTCTTTAATCTTCCATCAACAATCACAAAGTCGATCATACTTCTACTGTCTTGCCTTTCCCACGTATACCTGTGAACCTTTCTATGATTAAACATAGTGTTCATAACAGACAAATTCCTCTCTACACATATCTCTAGCAAATTGATCCCATTCTCATTCACTTTTTCATCCCCAAATACACCTAACACTTTTTCATAGCCATTCCTCTTCACACCAACCCAACCATTAAAGTCTCCAAGCATAACAATCTTCTCGTTTGACCTACATCCATTCAATAAATCCCTTAAACTGCCCCGAAATTCGTCCCTATCCGAAGGTGAGCTTCCCATATCGAGTGCATAAACGCACTGTCTACGCATCGTTATCATGAGCGAGCCCACTACTATTGGATGGCAGAGAAGAGGAGTGCGGGATGTGGTACCGAATTTATCCACGCGCGGCGCGGCCGTCGCATTCGTCAATCGACCGACATACACGCATATGGATCAGCGCAAATATTTGTTAAAACCCTAAATTATTCATTATACGCATAATTACTATTGAAGAAGATTTTCATTCATCTCCATAACAACGCACAAAATAAAAATAAAGTTTAGGCCCACCTTGGTTCTTACCCATAGAATCCTGGGACTCACACAAACATAATCTTTCACACATTTGATCATCCGCTCGGACAGGACAACCCCCACACCCTGACTGGCCCTATGTGTCTCTTGAACACCGGACCAAATTGCGGTTAGAGTACCGTGTTTGGATATGTCCACTCCCTTTCTTTTCGTCTTATTCACACATAACACATCTATCCTTTTATCTTTCACCAACTCACACACCTCATCCATTTTATTTTTTATGCCTCCCTGCACATTCAGCATAGCTAAGCGACATTCCGCCGCTCGCTTTTCGCCCCGTGGAAACAACTGACGTGGTGTGTGGCGAGCATCACCGCCGGCTCCGAGTTGATTATTATTTGAACTACTCATTTAGTTCCCACGAAAAGCAGAGGAAAAAATCTGTCAACACTCTACAGAGCCCCGCATGTAGAGGTAAGGCTTGTTAGTGCCTTACTTAGCCTTAATATTTAATTTGTGTGTGGATCAAGGAGTCTTCCCGGATTTAATGAAATACAGTAAGGTAATACCACTTTTCAAATCCGGGGACAGTAAAGACACCAATAATTATAGACCCGTATCCGTGTTGCCGGTATTTAGCAAGGTGTTTGAAAAGGTAATGCTTAATCAAATGCTCAATTATTTTCAAAAAAGAACACGCAAAGTATCGAATTTAGGGTCAAAGAAAATCAAATCCATTGCAGGAGCGTATTACAACGCTCCAGCAATGTTGTATAAAACGGCGTGCTGGGGTTATTAAATACTCTTTGCTGCGCACTTTTTGAATTTGGAACATCTTAGTGTTCAGCGCCAAAGAAATCGAACGCAAATATTGTTTGAATAAAGACTGGCTGGTACGATGGCCCATAGTCGCGCCGCAGGCTGAATAAAAAAAAGAAATCAAATTAAAAAACGCGCGCACTACAGCCCGCGTTTTCGTAAATTTTCACGGATTGTTAGAAATTCATGGTGTTGTTTTGAAAAATGAATTCTTCAAGTAACAGTAAAAGTATAGAATTAACTCCTGAAAGTATTAGAACTGACGCAAGAAATGTGATGGATAATCTATTACCTGCAAAATCGTGGGAGAAATAATAATATATGAAAGCCTATGGTAATTTTATTGAATGGAGAAATGCAAGAGGCGCCAAGAATTTTTCAGGATCTGTGTTTTTGGCCTACTTCCAGTACTTAGCCAAAACTAAACAACCTTCCACTCTTTGGAGTACCTACTCAGTGCTAAAATCAACAGTCAGTTCTAATAATGACGTAAAACTGGACACATATTCGAAATTAATTTAAAAAAATATCCCGCTATTTTTTAAAGATGCGTTCTGAAACTGCAACCGCGGTATTCTGCCAAAATGTTAAAGATTGTTAAAAAAATAAATAATTATGAAGATACGTGATAAACTTCGTATTTATTTCTTCAACATTATCTATATTTGATAAAAAAAATATAATTCGATTATTTAGAAAAAAATATAATAATTTACATTTTATACCTTAACAGATAATATGCAAAATACAATAGACGTGGATATATTTAGTAACATGTTCCGCTTATCTATTTCTAAAGAGCTATAAAAAACTCCTGAAATAAATCGACGTGTTTCACCTCTCAACGAGGCATCCTCAGGATGACGATGGACTTGTTGCGAACTCGAACACGGCGTGTTGCCACACCGAGCGCTGAGTGCAGACTGAGCCTTATCGCCCGTTGAACCCACTTATATAGTGTCACCGTTATCAGTGCGACCGTTATTAGTGCGACTGTTGTCAGTGCGATAAGGGGCGAACAATCGCAGCAAAGGTGACCTTGGCATACTCGTATTTAATTCGTTCAACAGTGTAATGTTTTCTGTATTATTTTTGACAATTTCTAAACTCTCTAATACTGACATTCTGAAACCTTTATCACAAGTATGTAAAATTTAAAATTTTATGTAAAATTTTAACAAATGACCTGTATCTATTAAGTGTTGTGCAAATGGGATTTTTCTGGATAATTATTCCTGTACGTTGCAATATGTTCCTTATATCTTGTCTGAAAATTACGACCAGTTTGACCTATGTAAATACCATTACAATCATCGCAATGTAACTTGTTCTTTTTTGGGCCTATTAAGTAAGGAATTTAAAAATCGAACTTCGAATCGACTTGTTTTTATCTCTCGTTTTTTTCGTATCGAAGTGAAAGTAACAGAACAAAGTGAAGATTAAATCTTTTGAATTTTGTGAGTAGACCCAGTACTGTTGTCGTCATTAAAAAAAAAAAAAGTTACTTTGTCTCACGCTCGCAGCAAAATCGAATTTTGCTCACTGTCTTTACACAGCAAAACCTGCTTGTTTGAGGTGCTGAGGTGAAAAATATATTTTTGGCTCGGGCGACGTACTTTGAATCTCTCGCTACGTTCAGGATTCTACTAAAGAATCCCTCGCTACGCTCGGGATTCTACTCTAGAATCCCTCACTTTGCTGTGGATTGAAAAAAGCGCCCTCGCAGTAAAAATATTAGTTTGCTCCCTTAAGATACAATCTACTATTAAGCCGCGACAGTACTTGGGCGACTGAAGGCCGCGTTTAAAAAAAAGTTGTTTGCCAAATTAATATAACAACCTTGCAAAATTTTGTAAGTTACAAATAAGCAGTAAAGGTGGGTATTTATTTTTGTTCGGAATGTATCGGTACTTATTTTGGTTGTCAGAACGGAACTGATTCACTCGTTCCCCGTACTAGTATGAACTATATTACGGTGGAACAGATTTCCTCGTTCTCTGTTAATGTACTTATAGCTGTAGCAGACTTGTGGTATGAAAGCTTGTTGCGTGTTCCATACAGCACGGTGAGTACGGCCGTCAGTTAACTGGTCGGCGGCGACAGGTGCACACCGAATCCACCACTGTGCGTCCAGCACAGTGGTGGATTCGGTGTGCACCCGGCGACCGCTTGCCGAGAAAATTACGCCGATACGTGTGAAAGATAACGTACATGCCCATACACCACGGTGAGGCCGGGCGCCGGACACGCGGCACCGACTAGCCGGCAACCGGGACGTGTGTAACACATACCTTAGGGTGGCCGCATGCAGAGAACCGTTTCCATTAGTCGATAGTGCCCGCACGCGGGGTGCGGGAAATTTTTGCAAACCATGACATGGTGACATGGCCCGTGTTCGGGAAACCGTTTTCATTAGTCGATAGGGAACGATTGCGGTATACGGAGAACCTGCACCGCAGGTTTAGCAGTTGCTTTGAAGGTTCATTTTCACTGATGGTATAATTTGCTTATTTCCACAGTATTATGAGTTATGGCGTTTTGCTGTGGGGATCGGCAGCTGACGTAGATTCTGTTTTCATTTTTAGGGTTCCGTTGCCAAATGGCAAAAAACGGAACCTTTATGGATTCGTCATGTCTGTCTGCCTGTCTGTCCGTCCGTATGTCACAGCCACTTTTTTCCGAAACTATAAGAGCTATGCTTTTGAAACTTGGTAAGTAGATGTATTCTGTGAACCGCATTAAGATTTTCACACAAAAATAGAAAAAAATCAAATAATTTTGGAGTTCCCCATACTTAGAACTGAAACTCAATTATTTTTTTTCATCTATCCCATACGTGTGGGGTATCTATGGATAGGTCTTCAAAAATGATATTGAGGTTTCTAATATCATTTTTTTCTAAACTGAATTGTTTGCGCGAGAGACACTTCCAAAGTGGTAAAATGTGTGTGTCCCCCCTGTAACTTCTAAAATAAGAGAATGATAAAACTAAAAAAATATATGATGTACATTACCATGTAAACTTCCACCGAAAATTGGTTTGAACGAGATCTAGCAAAGTAGTTTTTTTTTAATACGTCATAAATCGTAAACCGCAATTTAACTTTCATTCAATGTTACTTGCTGCTACGGAACCCTTCATGGGCGAGTACGATTCGCACATGGCCGCTTTTTACAAAATAGGGTGCCGTGATCCGTGCGATCTATAAAATGGGCCCTTGCGAGTCCATTAGAAACAAATTCAAAGAAATTGATATACTGAATTTATAGTATTTTGTATGTTATAACGATGGGTTCGTGGAAACTATCCATACGGTCGGGTCCAAGTTTTTCAAGACCCGTCGTACAAATCGAAACAAGAGGCTCTCTGATGCTACTTTACAGCTCATGGAGGAGAGGCGCGAGATGATTCTGCATTCTTCAGACGATGCGCTTAAATACCGGCGGCTCAATAGACAGATCTCTAAGTCCTTGAAAAGCGACCTTCGACTCTATAATACGAACCGTATTAAGGACGCAATAGAGCAGAATAAGGGCTCCAAGGTATTTGCTAGAGATCTGTCTATTGGACAGAGCCAGCTTGCGAAACTGAAGACCAATAATGGCAGAATCGTATCCGCCAAACCTGAGCTGTTGAGGGAGATCGAGAGTTTCTATGGACAGTTATACACGTCAACCAGTAACCCTGTTACGAATCTAGCAAACGACCCAAGAGCTAGATTGACCCGACACTATACCGAAGACATCCCGGACGTCAGCTTGTACGAGATTACGATGGCTCTGAAGCAACTTAAAAACAACAAGGCGCCGGGTGATGACGGAATTACGGCTGAACTCCTGAAGGCCGGTGGAAAACCTGTTATTAAGGCCCTCCAGAAGCTTTTCGATTCCGTCATACTCGAGGGTCAAACGCCACAGGCATGGAACAGAGGTGTGGTGGTACTCTTCTTTAAAAAGGGCGACAATGCCCTGCTTAAGAATTATGGGCCCATCACACTTCTGAGCCATGTCTACAAGCTGTTTTCAAGAGTTATCACGAACCGTCTCGCGCGCAGGTTTGACGACTTCCAGCCTCCCGAACAAGCCGGATTCCGTAAAGGCTTTAGCACCGTAGACCACATACATACGCTGCGGCAGGTTATACAGAAGACCGAAGAGTATAACCAGCCTCTCTGCTTAGCGTTTGTGGACTACGAGAAAGCCTTCGATTCGATCGAGACATGGGCTGTACTGCAGTCTCTTCAACGGTGCCAGATCGACTATCGGTACATCGAGGTGCTAAAGTGTTTATACAAAAACGCCACTATGTCAGTTCGACTCCAGGACCAGACCTCGAAACCTATCCTTCTGCAGCGAGGTGTGAGACAGGGAGACGTTATCTCTCCGAAACTGTTCACCGCTGCACTGGAGGATGTCTTCAAGGTTCTGGATTGGAAAGGGCTAGGCATCAACATCAATGGCGAGTATATCACTAACCTTCGGTTTGCCGACGACATAGTTATCATGGCTGAGACCATGGAGACACTCAGTACAATGCTCGATGACCTCAGTAGAGCCTCCGAAAGAGTGGGTCTTAAAATGAACATGGACAAGACAAAAGTCATGTCAAATGCCCATGTGACACCCACTCCCATGAAGATCGGAGACGCTACGCTCGAAGTTGTGGACGAGTATATTTACCTAGGACAAATTGTCCAGCTAGGTAGGTCCAACTTCGAGAAAGAGGTCAATCGTCGAATCCGACTCGGCTGGGCAGCGTTCGGGAAGCTACGCAATATCTTTTTTGACAGTGTCTCAAGACGAAAGTCTTTGACCAGTGCGTGTTGCCAGTGATGACCTATGGTACTGAAACGTGGTCGCTCACAATGGGCCTTATCAGAAGGCTAAAAGTCACCCAAAGGGCAATGGAGAGGGCTATGCTTGGAGTTTCCCTACGTGATCGAATCAGAAATGAAGAGATCCGCAGGAGAACCAAGGTAACCGATATAGCCCGAAGAATTGCCAAACTTAAGTGGCAATGGGCAGGGCACATTGCTCGCAGAACGGATGGCCGATGGGGTCGAAAGGTTCTGGAGTGGCGACCACGTACCGGAAGACGTAGCGTTGGAAGGCCTCCCACAAGATGGACCGATGACCTTGTGAAGGCCGCAGGAATCCGCTGGATGCGGAAAGCACAGAATCGGTCGAAGTGGCGGTGCTTGGGGGAGGCCTATGTCCAGCAGTGGACGTCTTTCGGCTGAAATGAAATGTATGTTCGCAAAAATTACTTTCCAAAATAAGAAGCGATTTCCATAATATAAATACACGTAGTAGACCTAGAATTGTGACACCCAAATATAGATTCACTAAAACAAGAAAGTCAATTCTTATAATATAAACAGTATCCACTTTTGTAACAAGTTGCCAAAGTCGGTTACAGAACTTAGCGATGGGAAGTTCAAAACCCACAACAAACGTATCCTTATCAAGAAAGCATAGGTGTTATTTGCAGATGACACATCATTAATCTTTAAAATAAACCGACGGTCACAAAATCTTGACGACGTGAATAGCTCTATTCTGCAAGTCCAAGATTGGTTTACGGTAAATAATCTGGTACTTAATAAAAAAAACAAATGCATTAGATTTAAATTACCTAATGTTCAAAGTAGGTAGCGAATGTGACATCATATTGAATGGAGAAAAAATGGAATTTATTAATCAAACGGTTTCCTGGGAATCACGCTAGACGAGAAATTACAGTGGGGACCTCATATAACATCTCTTGCGGGGCGGTTAAGCTCGGCCGCTTATGCTGTTAGAAAGATAAGACAGTTAACAGATGTAGAAACCGCGCGTTTGGTCTATTTTAGCTACTTCCTCAGCATTATGGCGTATGGCATTTTACTGTACCCACAATACAGGAGAAATTCCTAGTGTGGGACGACGTTTTTTAAAAAAAAAAACTGTGGGGTCGGGCTGCTGACATTGAATTCATCTATATTTTGCAAAAGAGAGCTGTCAGAGCCATTTATAATCTACGTCGCCGCGAATCTCTCAGGGAACTTTTGAAAAGGATTAATATTATGACGGTACCTTGCCAATTCATTTATGAAAATATTATGTATGTAAGAAAAAATCCAATCATAATTTTAATACTAGAAATAAAGATAAACTAGATCAACAATTTTTTAGATTATCTTAAGTACATACATCTTTTATGGGGTACTGTGTTAAATGTTACAACAAAATACCTTGTGACATTTAGCAATTAAATGAAAGAAAATTTAAAACTCATATTAAAAATATACTTTGTAAACAAGCATATTACAAATTAGAGGATTATATCCAAGATAAGAGTGCTTGGAAACATGCTAGTCCTGCTCCATAGGACAATTTAGAATCAAGACAAAATCAAACTGGTTGCTAATTTAATTGTAAAATTTATTACTTTGTGTTTTATGACATTGACTTTACATACTGTGATTACTTCCTCACACACTGACTTATTAATTGTAAAATTTAGGAAAATCTTTTTACTACTTTTATAATGTTTGTAAATATGTGAGCACCATGTATCTATCACATATTAAATTATCTGTCATTGCTTCATTTTTAATTCTTTTTACCTATTGTGGTTTAGTAATTTTATTCTAGGTGCATCGTCTTCACATATAATAATTATTTAACAAATGTACGAACATATACAAACAATTGTAAAACATTTTAAAAGAGTAACGGTGGAGTTTCTTGCCCATTCTTCTCCATACGAAAACTACCTTTTGGAAGGCGCGACTAAAATCAATTTTATTATTTTGTAATTTTTGACGTTCAAAAGTGCCATACATGGGCCCCTATTTGAAATAAATGATTTGACTTTGACTTTGACATAATTATAAAATTAAAGACTACGTTGAAAATAAGGAAGTTTGGAAATCATTCCTTCTGGACGTGTGGGTTCCCTGGTACCTCATTAACGGCATAATTATGTAAGTCTATTAACTGCTCCCAAACTACAATGCTTTTTTTGTACATTCTTCATTGACTTAATCATCCTATTATTTATTTGACATTATATACCTACAATTTAATTCCAACTCTTTATTAGTTGCTTTTGTGGACATGACAATTATTCAGATTTGTTACAGTTGTAATAGCAATCCTGTCATTTCGTTTAAAATAGGTTTTATTTTATTAATGTATAAATTATCTTTTATTATGAGGAAGCGATGCGCTTCTATGACGGCGCGTTTGTGCTCCTGCTCTAATGGCATCCTGAATGTGTTTTCAGACCGGTGGGACTCTCCCCTTTTACGAAGGTGGGTAAGTGTTCAGACACACTTATCCAAATAACCTAGTGCACCATTGGACGAACTGTTCAATGGTGCATTGGTTGTTTATTATTATTCATTTAATTTAATACTAACATTAGGCTAAGTTATACTACTACTAACACTATCGTCACTGGAAAGGCAAAATTACTTAACCGCTATATAAATAATATGACGGTTAAGTAATTTTGCCTTTCCAGTGACGATATAGATGTTTATCTGAAATAAAATATTTGAGTTTAGTACATTACTGCCGCGGTCTATAATGACTACTTTGCTGGTCGCGCTGATGATGGCCGACAGCGCAGCGTAGCGCAGCTCCAGGCCGACACAGCGCGGTCAGCGTGCAGCACTTGCTGTCCTCGCTGTAAAGGCCTCGACCAGCAAGTAAAGATTTAGATTTCCTACTGATTTTCCACTGCACAAATTTTTCATATGCAAGCTTATATTTTTCCTTTGAGTTTCGCGGTATTAAATTTTCAACCACTAATTTAGCTTCATCTTTAATGTCTGGCGGTGTTAAACACATTGAATCGGAAGAATTTTCGCTTTGAGAGCTCATTTTTAGCAAAAAAGTCACTAAATAATAATAAAATTTTCGCTGAATGTGCAGTGAATGTGAAAATGCATGTAATGTGGTCATTATTTTGACAACCTTGTTTGAGCAAAGTCGACCTTGCCGTTCTGTTTCAAGGAGAGGCCGGCAAAGTTTTGCTGGTCGCTCTAACAGGCCGGCAAAACATTGCCGGCCGCTATTTAAACGTTTCAACGTTTTAAAAAATCAAATGCAAAAAGATTTTATTTAAAACACAGCTATTTGTATTTATAGAGATAGGTACAAAAAGATTTTATTCCATATTTGGCTGTATAGTTCCAACTACCATTGCTAAAAAAAAAAACAAAGAAGTAACAAAAGCGCGGTTCAGCAAAAATTTTATTTATAATTAGTGACTTTTTTGCTAAAAATGAGCTCTCAAAGCGAAAATTCTTCCGATTCAATGTGTTTAACACCGCCAGACATTAAAGATGAAGCTAAATTAGTGGTTGAAAATTTAATACCGCGAAACTCAAAGGAAAAATATAAGCTTGCATATGAAAAGTTTGTGCAGTGGAAAATCAGTAGGAAATCTAAATCTTTACTTGCTGGTTTTATTTAGATTAGGTACTTGCATTTTTGAGTAAAGCACTATACAAGCCTTGGCCCACTATGACTGCTTCGCTGGTCACGCTATGATTGCCTCGAGCTAGCCTAGCTACGCTCTAGGCCTTCCAGCTTGGCCATCATTATAGACCGCGGCAGTAATGTACTATTGTTAAGTACCTGGTACTTGTTGAAAGACCTATACTGTCCTCTCATACTTATTATTATTAACACTGTTATTTGAAAATATTGTAAAAGCCAATTATTTGAGTAACTGTGGAGTTTCTTGTCGGTTGTTCTCCATAGGAAACGACCAATTGGAACCGTGTAGCTTCTGACGTTTCATAAATGCCTATGTAGATTTACGTGAAATAAAATAATTTGAATTGGTAATTTTCATTGAGTGTGAGTCTTCGCACGCTTTTTGTCGATCGATAAATTTCATTGATTGTTACGCACGCTACGGGGATTCCCCGTATAGTTGTACCGACAGCGTTATAAGAGTTTTATTAGTCATTTTACCTTGTTTGCGGGTAGTCCTTGCATGTTGTGGATTGACAGTTATTGACTAATGAAAATGACCCGTTAGAAGACGACTTGACGACTTTAAAAAAATCTTTCCTTATGAACTCTTGTGCCAAGCTTCTATACCTCGCGGTTTGAGGCTGTGCGTGTGTCGGTCAGTGAATGATTTTTATAAAGTAGGTATTCCATATAGCAGTAGAGGTAATCATGAAGCATTATTCCACGGGCCTTTAACGAACCCGTCGTGGTTACACGTCATAGCTGCACTAACACACGCATACGCATTTTAAATAAACTGTAAACTGCCACGGAGCGAATTGTGGAATAGCGAAAAAAAGTAAGGTGAGGTTTGTCTGTGGGGAAGATAACATTATGTTGAATGGGGGGCAAAGTATAGTGTGTGGTGGTGACCTGGTGCGCTTGGGCGGCGTGGGCGCCTGCTTGCCGCGGCGGTTGGTGGGGCGGCGCAGCTGCACGGCGCCCCCGCCTCCTGCGCCCCCGCCCGCACCCCCGGAGCCCGCCTTCTTTAGCGACATCTGCGGGGTTCCGCCCGGGCACGACGCGACACCCTCCTGCAGCTGCTTCTCAACCTCTGTGCATTACATATAAAAAGATTAAAACTACCACATAATATTTCAATACCCAATTCTTTATTGCATTCCATATGTATTACATTGATGGTATAAACAAAGTAAAAGATCAATATGAACCCTGTCGGACACAGCAAAATTAGGAAGAGGAAAAGAACTAAATAGCAATTCAATTGTATTATAAATTATTAGATGAGTTTAATTGGGCGTATAATTATCAATGATAGGAATAGGTAGCGCCTATTTGCCTAAACTTGAAACGGAGACTAAATTTTTTCCGGGACATCTGTCACTTTTAAATACATTAAAAAAATATGTTATTTGGAATAAGTAATTCGTCTATATTTACCTAAAGTTTGCGACTAGACATAAAATAATAAATAACATTCACAGTCGTTACAACCATAAAATTTTCTGAATTTTTTTTTTGGATATTATTTTGTAAATGACTTGTTGATCTTAATACTATGAAATTATGTATTATATTGTGTATTATTAAGTTTGTATATATAGGTATAGTATATTAGTTATTTTAATTTTATGTATTGCATAAGAATAATGTAAGTAATTATTATTCAAATTCTTTTATTTTCATTATTATTAATAGTACATTACTGCCGCGGTCTATAATGACTACTTTGCTGGTCGCGCTGATGATGGCCGACAGCGCAGCGTAGCGCAGCTCCAGGCCGACACAGCGCGGTCAGCGTGCAGCACTTGATGGACGAGCTGAGATAAAGGCCGAGGCCGTAGGTCGAGGCCTTTACAGCGAGGACAGCAAGGGCTGCAATGATGGCCAAGCTGGAAGGCCTAGAGCGTAGCTAGGCTAGCTCGAGGCAATCATAGCGTGACCAGCGAAGCAGTCATAGTGGGCCAAGGCTTGTATAGTGCTTTACTCAAAAATGCAAGTACCTAATCTAAATAAAACCAGCAAGTAAAGATTTAGATTTCCTACTGATTTTCCACTGCACAAACTTTTCATATGCAAGCTTATATTTTTCCTTTGAGTTTCGCGGTATTAAATTTTCAACTACTAATTTAGCTTCATCTTTAATGTCTGGCGGTGTTAAACACATCGAATCGGAAGAATTTTCGCTTTGAGAGCTCATTTTTAGCAAAAAAGTCACTAAATAAAAATAAAATTTTCGCTGAACCGCGCTTTTGTTACTTCTTTGTTTTTTTTTTTTAACAATGGTAGTTGGAACTATACAGCCAAATATGGAATAAAATCTTTTTGTACCTATCTCTATAAATACAAACAGCTGTGTTTTAAATAAAAAAAATTGCATTTGGTTTTTTAAAACGTTGAAACGTCAAAATAGCGGTCGGCAATGTTTTGCCGGCCTGTTAGAGCGACCAGCAAAACTTTGCCGGCCGCTCCTTAAAACAGAACGGCAAGATCGACTTTGCTCAAACAAGGTTGTTAAAATAATGACCACATTACATGCATTTTTGAGTAAATTATATTATTATTTATGTATTTATATTTGATTTCCTATATTCCTTATTATATTATATTTCATAATGTTAGTTGTATGAGAGCAAGAATAATTTTATTTTGCAATTGATTTATCATCTAAAACCTCCTTTACTAAGCAGTATGACTTGAATTCCAAAAATTGTTTTAATTTATTAATAAAAAAAATTATTTTACTTACTTCTCTAATTTTTGCATCGCATTTGGCCATTTGTTATAAATATTTATAGACATAACTAAATGACTACTGGAGTGCATTTTGAGTCGGGATTGAGGTATGTTTATTTTGTTTTTGTTATCTCGAAAGGTGTATTTTGTTTGTATTTGTCGAAAGTGGTGTAAAAATCTGGGTGTTTTTACATAATTCTAAGATATATAAACAGGGAAGTGTGAGTATTTTCTGTTTTCGGAAGTGTGGTTTGGAGCTATCTGTTTCTTCTATGTTGGTTGTTTTTCGAATTAACTTCTGTTGTAAAATAAAAATGATTTGTGAAACTGTACTGTTACCCCACAGCATGACCCCATAACTGAGTCATGCCTGGCATATGCATAGTAAGTGACAAGTGTAGTTTGATCACATAATATTTTAGTTATAGTAGACTATATTTTTAGGAGAAATATCTCTTCCGAGGGGATATTTAGGGATTACCCCGTTGGTCTAGTGGTCGCAAACGTTACTGCTGAGCATGAGATCCTGAGTTCGATTCGGTCGGTCGGGCAAGGCGTTGTTGGGTTTTTCCATCTAGAATTTCCCAGTAGCAGCCCAAAGCAGGGATATGTGCCCGATCGATGGCGACGGGCTCGCTCCCTATGACACGGAATACGGGCGTGATGCTAGTTACCCTCGGTGATGGAGTTGTCCTGGAACATGTGCTCGAGCGCGTGGTGGATGTCGCGGAACGAGGGCCGCTCGGCCGCGCTCCACTGCCAGCAGCCGCGCATCAGCTCGTACACGGCGCCCGGGCAGCCCGGCGGGCACTCCATGCGGTGGCCCTGGAACGGCGCGCAGGTATACACACGCGTCGATGCGTAATCTTGTTTTAACAATAGGCTCACTAAAATCGTATAAATTTCGTTATTCTTTTGTTAGAAGTTAATTATTCATAAATAAAATAAACATTATTATATTCAAACAATAGCGAGCAGATATTCCAGATAAATGTATTGTATTGAATGACAAAATTCCTACTGAGAATGCCTACATAGCACATTAATATAAAGAAAACTGTATTAGTAAACAATAAACAATATCACAACATAATGCAGACACCTTATACCGATGCACGACATACTATCGATCAACGTCACGATCGGCCTCCACATCTTGTCTACAGTAATGAAATACTACTCTACTAGTATTTCGATTTCCGTTTCCAAAAGGGATTATCTTTATTAAAACTAGATTTTGCCCGCGGCTTCACCCGCGTAGAAACAATGACAACGACATCATTTACAAAAAAATATCCAACGCGAAAATTCTAGATTCAGGATGAAAAATCATGGGCTACATTTGAAAGAAAATTGGAAAAACCGGCCAAGTGCGTGTTGGACCACGCACAATGAAGGGTTCCGTAGTTGGGATGAATTTATCCCAAGAACAAACTTAATTGAAAAACATGTTCTCCCATACATTCCAACTGCAAATGTAAGTTTATACGCACAATATTGAGTGATTTACCATTTTATTTTTAGACCATAGGCATCTTTTAGGTTTTCCTGTAATCTATAAGCATAGAGCTATTCTCTGTAATTAAAAAAAATTTGGGTTCAGTAATTTCGGAGATAAGCCCCCCCCCCCCTTATCTCCGGTGGTCAATTAACATCTATTTTCTTAAAAATCTTTAAAAGTATTTATTTTAAAATTAAAAAAAATGTATTTGAGATCCTCGCAATAAGCCCTTTGATTTTTTATGTCTCAAAATACAGTTCAAAAAACTTTTGATTTTTTTCTTATTGGCCCCCAAAAGTGACCCCCGTTTTCAAATTAATTTATTTACGTTACACGTCCGTGTTTGGGTCACAGAAATACATGTGTGTACCAAATTTCAACTTAATCGGTCCATTAGATGGCAAAAAAAATATCGCAAATTGGCTGTGACAGATAGATACACGAGTGATCCTATGAGGGTTCCGTTTTTTCCTTTTGAGTTACAGAACCCTAAAAAAATTAAAGAATATTGAACATTTATTGATTATTGTGACATTGTTTAAAATGTGGCACGACAAGTTTAAGAAAGCGTTTTATTTAGCTGTGCTTAGTACACGGCACTGGCCACTTCGAACAGTTTCTATGACCATGGTCAAAGACAATTCATATTTTAGATAACTTGTAGTTACTTTATACCTATGATGATTTTTGAGTGATTAAGTTTGTAATGTGATGTATGTAGCGGCAGAATATTATAACTAAAAAGTTTGAAATTTATTTTTATTATCTTTAAAATCCTCGGTATTTTTGTACGACCAGCAGGTAACTAGGGTAACAACTAACCTTGCCACGCTCGCGCTGCCCAAAGAGCATTTTTCTTACTCGTCTATATTTGTGTCTTTGTTTTCATGAATCATTCGTCCAAATCAATAAAGGTGTAGTGGCCAGGCCGCTCGCTGTACTAGTACAGTTCAACTGCAAAATGTATCATGATCTATTTGCTGCATTTAGGTTTTTTCTTTTCCATGGTACCGCTTTAAATGTTTTCTAATTTCTTCTATACATTGCTAAGCAGCCCTCGTTAAGCACTTAAGTATGACCCTATAACATACAATTGACAATTTCAGAAAGCTAGACCAAGCGCTCACAACCAGGTGAGCGACGAATAGAACATGGAACACTCACCAGACGCGGCCGGCCGAGCGATCTGCCACATGGCTCTGCTGCGGACGACATTCTATTGGTTTGACCACAATCTAGGAGCACGCTAGGCGCGCTTGTGTTATGTTACTGCTAATGGCAATGAATCGAGCGAGGGGTGCGTTGCGTAAGGAGCGCGGGGCGCGCGGCAGGGGGGGCTGCAGGTGCGTGCGCATAACTGAGGCGTTAGTTTACTCACATAAACAATTAGCTTACAAATATACATAAACAAATACGTCTTGCTCTTGTCACCGCTAATATATACAGCGGGATGCAATATTCTACTCGCATATTTTGTTTTAAGGTGTTAAACGGTTATTTAATGAGAATACAGGAAAAAACTAATCATAGGACGTTCCTTACCTATTGTCACTAATTAAGAACAGTAAGGGTGTGGATTAGTTTACAACAATATCGTTTGTGATAACATTGGACGATATTTCATTGCGGAAATACTACCATGTGTTAAGTTTACACAAAGTACATTGTACGCGAGTGTTTAGTAAACAGGGCCAAGAAAGCAACCTATCGCCGCGCCGGCTGACGATAACCTTCACGTTTAGTGTTTTCCGAAACTAGTCAGGGTTTTTCCGGGCAGAGCAAGGCGCCTCAGTCCGCCCGCGGCGCGGAGTGAGGCGCGCGCGGGCGCGGGCGAGCACCCTGTGCCGCGCGCGCTCGTCGTGCGGCGGGTATAAACACGGCGCGCGCCTCCTCCTCGGCACAGTCGCAACCACACGCCAACGCAAACATGATCGCAGTCAAGAACACCATCGTATATTTCCTCCTCTTCTCCGTCGCCGTACTTGGTAAGATACCTCACCTTATAACAAACTTTTTTTTATTTTTATTTAATTAAACGTAACGTCAGGAAGAGCTGAGGAATCAATATTTTGTTTGAGTAAGAATAGTGAAAGCAACTTCCTGCAGATGCAGTACAATTTAAAGTGAGTGTCATTATTTCCAGGCAAGCACAAAAAGATGAAGCCCAAGAAGTTCGTGTCGCCGACCACGAAGGGCATCCAGTGCTACAACTGCCTATCGTTCGACCACCCCGGCTGCTGGGACCCCGACCATCCCGACTACGCCAACATCACGGTGAGTGCCTGCGCCCCATGACGTCCTACGCCTGCGCCGGTCGCCACTAACCCGCTCTTCTGCGCAGGTCCCCAACATCGACTGCTATATTCCTGGCATGGCGTTCCTGTGCATCGTCATCACCTCCGAGTCCGCCAAGTTAGGTGAGTGTCCGACTGTACCCTATGAGCCGTGTGTGTGGGTGTGTGTACGTAACGCGAGCGTATGTTGCAGTGGAGACAGGGCAGGAGATAGGGCCGGTGCGTGCGCGCACTTGTGTGCCCGCCAAGGACTTCTCCAAGAAGACGGTGTCGTACTCCATGTGCAGCAAGCTCAGTAAGGAGCTGTCGGCGTCCGAGATCTTCTCGCGTATTGCCGTGAGCCGGCCGCAGTGTACACTCTGCAAGAAGCACCTGTGCACGGACGCCACGCACTGCTAGTTCCCGGCCCCCGGGGCCGCAGGGCTCGGGGGCCTGCGAGCGGGCCGCCGCGGGCAGGGGCACGCGCCGGCGCACGTGACCGGCGTGCGCCTCCTCTCCGTCACAATGGGAGCGTGTTACGCAACATGTTTATTAAACTACCGAAGCAGTTTCCATTCTATGAAATGCAAAAACGTATAGTACTTTGTTGTTTTGAAACTAACACACTTTGTTAAACTAATGGGAGTTGTTGGGGCACGAGACGCGATTTCGTTTGTTTTTTTTTATTTTCAAATATTATTTAAATAAACTATTTAATTTTAATAAATTATTTTATTATTTGTTTTGTATGTTTACGTAAGAAGAATGTGTCAACACCGTTCAGTATTTGATTGGTGACGTGCCGCAAACAATATGATGATCGTTTTGTTTATGATAATGAAAAGTATTGGTAAATATGTATTGTTGTGCGATCGTAAGCACGCAGTAGTGAGTGGTGGTACCTTCTCGAGCATATGGTAGACGTCGGCCAGGTCGACGCCGGGGTAGGGCGACAGGCCGTAGGTGGCGATCTCCCACAGCAGGATGCCGAAGGCCCACACGTCGGACTTGGTGCTGAAGGTGTTGTAGGCGAGCCCCTCAGGCGCCGTCCACTTGATGGGGAACTTGGCGCCCGCGTGCGCCGTGTACGTGTCGTCGCGCATGAGCCTCGCCAGCCCGAAGTCCGCCACCTTCACCAGGTGGTTCTCGCCCACCAGGCAGTTGCGCGCCGCCAGGTCCCTGCACCAACACAACGTTAGACCATCATCCACCATACTTTACAACTTATTACTCACAAATACCACCGGCAATTCGATACAGATCTTTGTTTTCAATTGTGTGTGTGTGTAACAGTATACACATTAACAATTTTATTATACTTGAATGTACAAACAACAGTTCAGCGTTTATTTGAAGATGGCTCAGAAGATTCAACATTTTCCAAGAATTCCTAAAAAGCCTCAAGCTAGCATAGTCAATAATGATTTTTCAAAATATTGTTAGTACAGTCACGAGCAGTAATATGAAGTAACGTTTATTACACTATGAGAGAAGAACTATTTCATAATAACATGGGTTTTAAAATATTGTGTTCATAACAACATGAAATTACAATAAAAACAGCACGAAGAAATCACTCTAAAAAGTTGCTAAGTGTGTACATGTCGGAGTAAGATGGTTATAGCCGTGATATAGTTATATCCCTAGGGATATAGCTATAGGTATCAAAACCAAAATAGTGGACATTTTCCATTATGTTACATAAATGTAAGTTAAAGGATGTGAATGAAATACCACGCACAATGGTCCACCTTACGGACTAAGTGCGGAAACCAAACCCTATAACATAGAACAAGGATGTGAATGTCGTGTAAAGTCTGTTTTTTAATCTCGGAGACTAAATTGACATTTCCAGTGTTACCTGTTTTTGGCAGTTTTTAAACAGTGATGTACCACAATCGGAATTTTTCCGTAACATAGTTGCACACGGGATGGATGGCCGAAACGGGAATACCTTCGGCTACAAGGTTATTAAGGACATTCTCAGTAGGGATCTCCTTTGGAATGCGCCTGATGACGACGCGGGGATTTTTTTTTTCTTTTCTTATATCTCGAAAACGGTGTGTCCAATCGCAAAAATAATGAAAATTTCGACACCCTTTATATAACCCTTAAACCCCTAACACTCCACATGTAGGTAATATTTTTTTCTTATTTTGAAAAAATTAAAATATCCCTATAAAACACGTCGAGGCTGCCCCCCCTGCGCGCCTCCGGCTCTAAAATTCACGTGGTTAGGTATCACGTGTGGAGTTGCGATTATCAAATTCGATTTAGATGTGTCAAAATTATTTTTCAATTTAGAGAATTTATTTTGCAGAATAGCTTTGAGATTCTCATAGTCAAAAGTAAGGAATTTTAGTGATAGTTTAGTTAGTTTAGTTCGGTGTACAAGAGAATCGGCACCATTGCCTTGAATATTTTAATTATTTAATAACTTTATTATTTAATAACTTTATTCGCCAAGATTCATAGTTGACCTTGAATTACAGTATGTATGGCTGATTGTTGCGCGCTCTCCGCCCACTTATCTCAAAAACGGTTGAGCGCATGAAATTTTTTTTTACACATTTGTCGCAAATTTTATGCTCTAGAATTTTATAATGTCACTGTCACATCACTGGAGCTAAAGAAACCTAAATAATCGCAAAAAACGTATTTTTGGGACCTTTGACCGTGAATAACTCACGACGCAGACACGAGTTTTTATGAGACTTTTGAGACAACGTTTAGAACGTCAAAATGAAGGTGTTTAAAGTTGCCACCTTAAGGTTGAACTAGTCGCGGGCTCGAACTCATTGGTGGGCTTGGTCAAAAAGCACGCTATCTCACCTGGTATCGTGTTCGACAGAGATAGTATCAGTGATGAGCAGTTAGACGCTGGTCTACATGCACAAACTCTAGTTCGCATGAACACAAACACCGTTCAGAACGATTTTAGTAAAACGAGCGCGTAAAAAATTACGAAAAGTCCTTTGGAAGGTGGAGTGTTATGAAAAAACTACAGCATAAATCAATTACGAATAAAGTTTATTATAATCTTCGACAATTGAGCTTTGTCGGAACGAGCTTTGTTTTGGAGATTTTATACTTCTTTTATTACTTATTTACTGGGAGTGAATAATAAACTTTCGTTAAAATTGTGTTTTTTTTGGTTTGAAACATGAAAATCGATAGATGGGACAAAGGTTTTTTGAAGGAGATAATAAAATGGTACCTCCATTTTAACATGTTAAAATATCATTGAAGCACCCCCCATATCTGGAAGCCGACACCAACATAGTTGGGAAAAGGCTAGGCAGATGATGATGATCATTGAAGCACCAGCAAATAAATGAGGACCATATGAGGACCATGTAGATTAGTGTCTGAAATGGTTTAATGAGGAAATAACCACACAGATTTGAGTGGACCTGTCCAATCATTGCAAGCATTTGTCAGTAATCGTGGGGCTCAACTCGACGAACGATACCAAAACATAAAACTATACAAACTGCCAGACCATCATTAAAACTAGCTGAAAAATAAAAATAATAATAATATCCACATTCACAATAAATTCAATACACTGCTTTGCGCCATTTTATGTAATAGTTTGTGTTGTTGTAGAGTTGCATACATTGTGTTGAAGTTTCAAACAACTGTTACTCTCGTTCGCACTCGATAAGAAAATAAAAATAGTGGCTTATTGAGTGAGTTACGTTATGTTTACAAGGGGCGCGGGTGGGGCGCGGGTGGCGCGCGGCGGGCTGCATCGGCTGCTTCGAACGTATCTGAACTTAGCCTATTCATCAGTACCATTAACAAACGATGTTATGCTACTGAGAAACATAATAAATACCATCAATACACATTTAACGCCATAATTAATCTACGAGCATGTTTTTTTACAAACTGACAGCTCACACGAGTTTATGACAAAATACCGAGGAGGCCAAGAGGTTATTTTTGTTCAGACATTAGATACAAATTGGTTAATAGACTAGACGGTCACCAGATTCTAGGAACTTCCGGTGATTACATCCGAACGTCATGTACCGTATCTGTTTGCGTAGTCTGTTTTTGTTGTGTTTCCAAGTAAGCCCATCCCAGCTCTCCCACCAGCGGGGCACTGGGGCGCGGCCAAACGGACAGTGGCTCATTTTCATTTCTTTCATTTTATTTATTCAATAACAATTTACATTGTGTCGTTGTGTCAGAAGCCCATGGGCGGCATTAAAACTCTGACACCAGGTTAGTCACTAACCACACGAAAAGAAGAAGATTGTGTGAATGTTTTACAAAGATACCGACACAAATAATTAAAACAATAACAAGTTAAACACAGGATTACATTAGTTCCACACATATACATGTCACTAATACCTACCTCATAATTTCATTCAATTTCCAATAATAATAATAAAAATTACCCACCGCCGTATCTCTACATTGACGTCGTGGTGCGGCTTGCGCGCTCCGAACTCTAGGCCTGTGCCAGTAGAGTTTACTTTGCCGGAACAGGTATGGGGAGCCTGATCAAGAGAGATACAAAAACCGACAGGGCAGCATGTGGCGAGCTGTTGGGCAGTAGCAACCCCACGGACCCTATCTCCCGAGAGAAGTCTCGTTCCTCACCTCTGGCTTGCCTTTATTGGCCGGCTAGAGTGAACAATGACGAGGAACGGAGCTCCCACCTCATTCTTGCCTTAATTGGCCGTATTGAGTGGAGATTCGCAAGAGTAAACGTGCTCGAAGGAAGGAAGTATTCCAGTAAGATGCTGGTAGGGATCATGACCATACTTCCGGGATTATCCTGATAACCGTGGAATACCTCTACACTCCTCATAAGCACCTCACTACATGTTGCCCCCTTGTCACTACGACACTTTGTACTAGCGACCGTTTTCAGAGACCCATTATTGAGTGTCTAAGTCACTCCCTGTCATTTTCCTGTGTATTTTATATAAAATATTGGTCAGGCAGGGGCCATAGTCTTTCCATAGTACCAGGTAACCAATCCATTATAGCCACCCAAATCCATAGCCCAATATATTTTGTTTCCATGTTCTGCAATAGTCCTACAACAACCGGGGGTTGTCCTTGGGTGCACTTGTATAGTGCAAACAGGGATAATCGTCGGTTGGTGCCTCAACACTTAAAAATGTCTAAGGGGCCTCTGCGAGTTAGCTTCGGCCCCTCGTGCGCCTTCCAAAGGTCCGGGACCCTAGCGTCCCAAGCAATGTGGTGCCGGATCGTTAAAAAATGTGATCCGCGGATACGGATCATAAGGGCCTAGATCCGAGAACACGGATACGGATCTCAACTTTCTCCAGCTTCAGCAGGAATTATGATCCTCATCATCACAAACTTTTGAGGGACAAAGCTGCCAAGTTACTCTTTTTGATAATTTACCATTACCTACTCAATTTTAATTATGACGTATAGTTTTTTTAAGTTCTTGAAAATAACATTGTTGTAATTGATGCTAACACTTAGCAGTACCTTGATAATTATTTCAATTGGCATAGCACAAAGATTAGAGGTTTGATCTCACTGTAAAGATAGTTTATTTACTACCTTATAACTTACTTTACTGGTACTCTAATTATAATAAATGTGATTTATTTTTTATTTTTAAGTAATAAAGAAGAAGAAGATTGAAGTTAACAGTATTTCATTGGTATCTATCTTTAAAATATCTTATACGTAATGAAACGTATTAATATAAAAGATCCGTTCAAAATCCGCCAAAAAGTAACGGATACGGATAAAGATCTTTTTCTCCCTCGGATATCCGGCACATCACTGGTCCCGAGATATGTCAAAGGGGTACACTACATAAATAGGAAAAATTATATTCCGTCAGTCACAAATACGAATTTCAAAATACCGGTTTTCATAATTCCGAATGGTTCAAAATTCCTAACGTTTATAATTACTATTCTCAAAATACCGAGTTTCAATAGATCGATTAACAAAAAGTCCGACTTAATGATAATTCGAAACATCAAAATACGAATTCCGATTATTAAAGTACCGATTAATTCGAATTCCGAAATAAAAAAAATATTTTCTTTCGCTGGTCACAATTCAGCAAGCTTGCAGCATGCAAGCGAGCATGCAACATGAAGCATGCAAGCAGGCATGCAAGCGAGCATGCAACATGCAGCAGGCATGGTTTCTGTCACGGTTCCGGCGCTGCGGGGCTCTGGCGGTACCACGCGAGCTTATCGTCGCAGATGGTTTAACGAATAATAAAAAATACGGAATAATATACATTATTTAATACAATACTTAGGACATATGACTTTATTTTATGAAAAATTAGGAGATTCAATTATTATAGTACTCGATATCAAGACAGAATAGTTCTAATAAATTATGTAAAAGAAAATTTTACGTATTTTTCGTATTTTTGAACACTATGGTTACTAAAGGCAAACGTGTTATGGATATTGATTTTCGAACGAACAATTTTAGAAGAAGAAGGGAGTACCGTAACTGAATATTATGCTAATTGAATCAGAAACAGACGATTCAGCACAGGCTAGTTGACAGTAAGATTTCATGGTATTGTAGAAGGTTGTGAGCCAAAAATATCAAAAGCGGCTAAGTGCGAGTCGGACTAAGTGGTGAAGCAGCCTGGTGAAGATTTAGAGTGTGGCGACCAGGGTGGCGTACTTTATACTCAGAATATCTGCAAGATATTCGTTGAAGGTCATACAGGTTTATGACCCGACCTCGTCACACCCTGATGATAAGTGTCGACCAATTATATGAAAAGCGTTTATACTTGGATTATTTGACCGCCGATATCGTGTCGATGTCGGGTCGGTGTCATTATCCGTCCATGTTCTGTGTTGTATCAATAAACTAATTTTATTAATGAATGAAAAAAAAAATCATTTTGGTTTAATGTAATGTGATAGTTCGCACTACACGCATATGTAGGAAGGCACCCGTTTATTAATTCACAAAAACATTGAAAACTTCGCAATCAATGGGAAATTGCTACTGAGGATAAGATAAGATAATATTTATTTTGTAAAACATGAGTACATAAAGGTCTTATAATTAATATGAGGTGGCTACATTTATATACAGGGTTACTGGTAACTCGACGTATTCCTTGCAGGACGTCATAGTAGGTTAAAATGCAACAAATTAAGCCACCAAATGTTCTACCGAAATTCAGTAGTTTTTGAATTAGTTAAGTTTTTTTATGAAAAATCCCAGATTAAATCATTTGAAACCAATTTAAAAATGATTTACGGCGCGACTGTACTGAAATTTAAGTTATTATCATAGTTGACGCCGTAGCAGACCTTTGTTAATAATTAAAAGTTCAATAATGCCTAAAACTTTGGCAAATATCACTAACCAAACATTTAATTTTTTGTAATTTTTGCTATTACTTCATAAAAAATGTAGTCTAGTGCAAAAAAAAATACTACACCTGGTGTACAAATTACTAGGAAAATATCCTTGTCTTATCAGTTATTCAGAAAGGAATGATTGTCAATACTTTTGCATGTGTGCCAGGGAAGAGAAGAGTTTTATGGGGGGCAGGTAAAATTGCGAGACGGTCAACCTATTGTTTCGTATTCGTATTATTCGTAGTTTTTACCTGCGCTTGAACTCCAAACACTCGGGGAGCTTTGTGATTGGTCGCTATTGTTCTCTCGGCATGACAGGGGGTGCGATTTTGCAAAATTTGGTCGTCAGCGTTAGTTAGTTTCAACTCTACGTCGCGCAAGCTCGTGTTTTGTTACTGGCTATTTCCCTAACTGTTGCTGCATATCTTGCTCTTGTGCTGTGCTGTGCCTTCATAAGCACTGACTATGGCTGCATATTCTAATCCTGAATACGCTGACATAATGTACTGTTACGGACTTTGTGACGGTAACGCTGCTGAGGCGCGGCGAGAATATCAACTTCGCTTTCCCAACCGCCGACTCCCCCACGTTAGTGTCTTCGGATCGACTTATCGGCGAATATCTGAAACTGGTAGCGTCCAACGAAGCAGGCAAGTTGACACTGGTCGTTCCCGGAGATACACGGCTGAGGACGAGGAGCTTATTCTTCAACGTTTTATTGACGATCCTAACACATCGACAAACATCGTAGCGCGTGAGCTTGGTATGTCACAGTGGAAAGTCTGGTCTGTAGTTCACTTGTCAGGCCAACATCCATACCATTACCAACCAGTCCAGTCATTAGAAGAAGGAGATCCGCCGAGATGGCTTGAATTTTGTCGTTTTATGCTAAGTGCCGACGCCGACAGCGAAAACTTTTTAAAAAACATTCTGTGGACCGATGAGTCATGTTTTGATCGTGATGGTATCACAAATTACCACAACTTACATTACTGGGCACCGAAAGCAGAAGCAAACCGTAAAAAACTGAAACCAACCGCATCCCAGCGAAGGTTCTCGCTTAATGTTTGGATGGGTATTATTGACGACAAATTAATTGGCCCACATTTTTACCCCGAACACTAAATGGGGAACTTTATGAAGATTTCCTCAGAAATCATTTATCAGCACTGCACACGGATGTACCGGAAGAAAGAAGAGCAAACATGATTTACCAACATGACGGATGTCCAGCCCACTTCCGAATCACAATTCGACAATTGCTGGATGAAAACTATCCAAACCGATGGATAGGGCGCGGTGGGCCGATTCCGTGGCCTGCACGAAGCCCTGATCTGACGCCGCTAAACTTTTACGTCTGGGGTCATATGAAAGATATTATATTTATTAAGATATTTATTATTTATAAATGCGGCGGACCAGATGAGGGAACAATCACATCAAGAATAACAAGAACCGAAGTAAGGAAGCCAATAAGAACATGTATTCGAAACCGAGGGCAGCACATCGAACAAGACGTGTGAAATGTGTGTAATTAAAGTTTTTAATATTGATTAAAAAGAATAATAATGTTCACGATTTTGTTTTTGATTTTTCGAATAATCACCTTTTTGTGAAACGCACGCCTGTACTAAATTAAAAACGATTTTCATAATGTAGTCCATGATTTTGTATTAACTTTCATACCTTTTTGGATAGCTGATAAGACAAGGATATTTTCTTAGTAATTTGTACACCAGGTGTAGCATTTTTTTTTTGCACTTGACTACATTTTTTATGAAGTAATAGCAAAAATTACAAAAAATTAAATGTTTGGTTAGTGATATTTGCCAAAGTTTTAGGCATTATTGAACTTTTAATTATTAACAAAGGTCTGCTACGGCGTCAACTATGATAATAACTTAAATTTCAGTACAGTCGCGCCGTAAATCATTTTTAAATTGGTTTCAAATGATTTAATCTGGGATTTTTCATAAAAAAACTAAAACTCTTAACTAATTCAAATGATAAATGATTTTATTTCTGTAAGTAGGTTTGTACAAACACTTTTACACGTCAATCATATTTTAAAAACTAGATGAGGTCGGCGTTTCCTATCTGACTACTCTGAGAAGAAAGGCCGAAACAAACTCAGAGGTCAGTCTCTTTTAAAGTCCAGACATAATCTTGGACAGATCATGTGAAGGCCATGTGGATTGGTGTCTTGAAGTGGTCTTTAGAGGAAAGTATCACACAGATTGAGAGGGTCTGTCCAGTCAGTGCACGCATTTGTCATTTATCGTGTAGCTCAACTCAGAATTTAAGGAGCTCAACGATTCGACGAACAATACCAAAAAAAGGACATTTGTGTAGGCCACATAAATTACTCAAACTGTCAGACCATGATTAAAACTAACTGAGAAAAAATTAAAAAACAAAACAAAAAGGAATGACCCATATAGTCTTCACATTCACAATAATTAAAATAATATAATACTTTAAAAGTAAATATTCATGTCATTGTATATATAAAAATCATTAATGTCAATGTGTATATAATAAAATAAAAAAACCCAGAAATAATCTTGGTCAGAGCATTTCATATGAGGACCATGTAGATTTGTGTCTGAAATGATCTTTTGAGGAAAGAACCATACAGATTTGAGTGGACCTGTCCAGTCAGTGCACGCATTTGTCAGTAATTGTGCAGCTCAACTCAGAACTTAAAAGGAGCTCAACGATTCGACGAACAATACCAAAGAAAGGACATTTAGGTAGGCCGCATAAAGTACTCAAAACTGCCAGATTATTATTAGTAGTAACTGAGAAAATTAAATAAATATATATACATGAGCTACATAGTCCTCACATTCACATCAATTAAAATAATAATAATGTTATACTTAACAAAGTAAATATTCATGCCATTGTGTATATAATTTTGAAGTTTGCAAAATAAACAAAGTTCCAAAAGTAAAAAATAAAAATAATAATTGGAGCAGCTTAATCCCAAGCCTTTTTGTCCTCAATGTAATCTTTAACGGTATAAAAAGCTTTCTGGCACAACTTACGTTTAATGAATGATTTAAATTTATTAAGGCTTAGATCTTGTACGTGGCTTAGAAGTTTATTATAAAAGCGTATACATTGACATCTGAACGAGCCACCTATTTTCTTGAGCCTTGTTGTAGGTACAACAAATTTGTGTTTGTTTCTAGTATTTATGTTATGGATTACTGAATACAAAAACTACTGAATTTCGGTAGAACATTTGGTGGCTTAATTTGTTGCATTTTAACCCTACTATGACGTCCTGCAAGGAATACGTCGAGTTACCAGTAACCCTGTATAAAAACCCAAGATGCACAGTGTCGAATAAAAATAACGATCGAAAGTGTCCCGAAACTCTGTTTCTGTCTCTTTCTATAAGCTACAAGCATATATTATTGCAAGTTCAACCTTACGCCAATTGTTTAAAATTGTTATTACAACGCAGGTACTTAAAGCAATAAAATTTTACCGCCGACCGTGGTCGATAGGACAGGGTATTGAGTGGAGTCGAACATGACTTTTTTTTTTCATCGTACATTATTAGTTAGTATTTTAAGAGTTTGTTAAGTTGTGTTTTAAACACATAAAATAATATACTTTTATTTGTGCATAAATATGTTTTGGTAGCCTATGGGTATATCTAAAAAACAGATAATAACTGTTAAAAAACTTTTTTACAAAAAACACAACCGACTTCCAAACTATAAAGTGAAAAATAACTTTAATTTAGGAAGTACCGACTTCCTAAATTAAAGTTATTTTACATCCTAAATTAATGTTATTAACGCAATCTCGCCAAAGTTCAGAGGCTAGTACTCAAATTTTATACAGTACTCCCTATGTCTTGATACTTTTTTGGTAACCGATTCTTTTTATTTCAATTTCATTCTTGAATCTTCATAATCGTCTGTTGTTTTTTATGCCTAAATTGCTGAACTGAACCAATTTTAATGATTTTGCGTCGAGTTATTAACCCGCGGAGGACACCAGGGATCAAAATACTCGACATAAAATTACATGATTATTATTGCAAACTATTGAGCGCCTAAACTTTTTCGTTCCTTTGATTTCTGGTCCCAGTGATGAAATGCAGATGATGAATACTCATAATACTGAAACTATAGAAGAAGTTAATTGTGAACCCCAAGAAGAAATTGCGAGCATGCTAATTTAATTTTCAATTAGCCACATAACTATAATTATTATCTTTGTTTTGTGAACGTACATACTATTGTTGTGTGTACTTTTACAAAACAAAGAAAGCATTGATTGCGTCTGTTCTATTGAAAATTTCATAAATAAATATTTTTGTAAATTTTTATTTGTGTGCGTTTTTTTTTAACCCGGTCAATAAAATTTCATAATATTAGACATACCTCATTAAAGTATCTAATTTATACGTCCTAGTATACACAGTTTCAAATATGGCGTCCATCGGTGCAATGCCAGCAAAATCCCAAAGTAGGAGATTCAAATACAGCAATTTCCTACTGTCAAGAACAATAACAGCAATATCCAGTATTTTTTTCAATATTTTAACGTCATCGTTTAGTTATTTTATTATATAATCGCTTGCACAAGTGTATTTTAACATTCCAGTTGCAATACAATAAAATTTTGTTCAAAAAACATAGGTATGATTATCAAAATTAGTTTTATTTAAATTCCCCAAAATCACCTTACATGGATATTGCTATATTTGCTTCTATATGATTCAAATATACTTTTATTTGTGCATAAATATATTTTGGTAGCCTATGGGTATATCTAAAAAACAGATAATAACTGTTAAAAAACTTTTTTACAAAAAACACAACCGACTTCTAAAATCTAAATATCGAAAACCGCTTGACGTATAAAGATGAAATTTGGCAGAAAGGTAGTTTATAGTTGGTAGACGTCCGCTAAGAAAGGGTTTCTGAAAATTCGACCTATAAAGGGGTGAAAAGGGGGGATTTTGTTTGTATGAAAATCTTATTCCTTGAGTTAATAAACATGAAACTGGGCACGAATACTTATCCTTACATATTATAAAACAAAGTCCCCCGCCGCGTCTGTCTGTCTGAACGCGATAAACTCAAAAACTACCGAACGGATTTTCAAACAGTTTTCACCAATGGACGGAGTGATTAATGCGGAAGGTTTTAGTGTATATAATTCATTACGGTTTTGTGTAAATTGGCTGAAATATGACGATTATTGTTGAAGAAGTCGGAAAAAGTCATGCCGACTGGGAGCTTTACCCGTTGTGCCCTCGCACGCACAACGGGTGCGCTGCGTTAACCGAAAAAGATACATCAAATTTATGTTCTACGGTATTGTTCATCTTAAAAAGTTCAACAAAAAAGTCCGGGATGGCATATGTCTATCTTCTAAGGATGACCCACAATAATCATTTTTATCTTTTAGAATTTGATCAAAATTTAATTATTTCCGAAGCTTTTTTGACCGGTATAGTATTAATACTTATCCAAAAAAAAATATGTTATTTAAATTGGGAATTTAATTTAGATTAAAATATGCCTTAAATCATATCATTTAAATGAATAGTTTAAAAGATATCACAGTTTCAAAATTACGCGTAGCAACGCGGGCGCACCGCTGCAAAAATCAATTAAGTTTTCCTATGTTATTGGGTGTGAAATCTCGGTAGTACGTTCCCGTGGGATATTTTCCGACATCCATACGGGCGAAGCCGCGAGCAAAAGCTAGTCTATGTGTATTATAAAGTTTGCCATTTTTAATCGACTTCAAAAAAAGGAGATTACTCAATTCGACCGTATATATATATATTTTTTATGTGTGTTCACGTATAACTTCGTCGTTTATGAACCGATTTTGATGATTCTTTTTTGTTGGAAAGGAGACATCCCAAGGGTGGTACCATGATAAGGAAACCAGGATCTGATGATGGCATCTTAGAGAAATCGAGGGAACTCTTCAAATATTACAGGCAAACCTATAGCGATTTGGGTATTTTTTATAGTAACTCGTGCAGTTGTTCTTGGAAAGCACCATTTAGTAAAGTGGAACTGATGATGAAGACCACAAATAGCCACCGGAACTACTCAATAATAAGTATTTCACGGGTTGCGATTCAATTACTTTAATATGGTTGCAATGCAATTTATGCTCGTCACAATGCATATGGAGAAGTGGAGCTGATGGTGAAGTAACAGGAGAACTCCTCAACGATGAACGTCCCTGCATCGGGAAAACCAATATTTTGTAAAAGGTGATGAGCAGTTGCATTAGGCTAATGTAACTTAGATAAATTACAAATTGACACACTAAAAAGCGAGAAATATAAACTTTTTTACAAAAAATACAAACGACTTCCAAACTACAAAGTGAAAAATAACTTTAATTTCAGAAGTCGGTGTCAAAAAACTAAAATACTGATCTAAAGACACCGACTTCTGAAATTAAAGTTATTTTTCACTTTGTAGTTTGGAAGTCGGTTGTATTTTTTGTAAAAAGTTTTTATTAGTCTTTCTAAACTACAACCCTAAAGGAGAATTGGGGGTGTCAAAGTTTGTATGGCATAATTTTAACGCGCGGTCTGATTAACTCGAAATTCAGTATTTATATACTTAAGACTGAAAATAAATCATCAGGGATTTTTTTTAATATATCCCTAACGGGATGAAAAGGGGTATTCATTTACTGGGTTCATTTTTGTGTTTACAGGGGGGATTTTGACTGTGTGGCTTGGTTAACTTGAAAATTGGCTTAAATAAATAATCGATAAGTCAAACAATGGAAACGTCACAATAGACTTTTCAAAAATTATTATCACGCTATTATGGGGGATGAGCAATATTACAATAAGTTCGTATTTTTCTATAGTTTACCGCAAATAATGTAAAAAGGCTAGACAAAAGGTTAGAATACTTACTGCAGATAGTTACGGATTTAACCTTTTAAAAGATTATCATCACGCCATAGCTGTATGGATCTAAGTAGTCAATCATAACATATGCAGGGTGGATTTTGAGATGGGGCAATAAGGGCAGGTACCTTAACCGTTTTCAGTACAAGAAAACAGTCTTAGGAGACTGTCCTTAACTTTTTAAAACATGGTGATCTGCAATGACATATTTTGAAAAAAAAAAACAAAAAATGAACAGTCAGCAAAAAAAGCCAATTTTCACAAAAACTTTTTTGATGCCAGTCGATCCTATTTGTTATTACTAGGGTCAAAAAACTATATCGGGCCAACTGAGGTTTGTGTACAAAAATGTCTGTTTGTATTTTACCTTTTCACGCCTAAACCACTGAACGGATTTCGATAAAATTTGGCAAGGAGATAAATGGCATAGGCCACTTTTTGTCTCAAAAATAATCCTAAAGGGGGTGATAATAGGGGATGAAAGTTTTCTCGCCAAACTTCATGCTGCTAGGGCAACGGGAAGTACCATAAATAGGCTTTGTTTTATTTGCGAGTGTCAACATAAATATGCGGTATAATTAAATGACCGTTTTTTTTTATTGCGTTGACTTGGAAGTTTGTTTTTCTTTACAGCTCCAAGGGACCGTAGATCTAAGTTTTTTATATCTATTTCAACTTGATGCCTCCACGCGTTTCTGAGAAAAAAGGTCTTGACAGACAACGAAGACATCCTTTAACGGCTTCAATTTTTCATTTTGAGTATAGAACCCTAAAATAGATTTATTAATTTGCCTGTTACCTTTTCATGCCATAACGGCTGAACTTATTTAGATGAAAGGCATACGAATAGGCCATGACCTGGGTTAGGATATAGGATACTCTGAATCCTGAATCCCGGTAGCATGTTCCTGTGGGATATTTTCCAACATCCACGCGGGCGAAGCCGCGGGCAAAAGCTAGTGTACTCATAAATTAAAAAAGTAAAGAAAACATCTTTATAGAAACCTCGCATATGTAATGGAGATTCTAAATGAAAAACATTTATTTCACAAACTTGTAAGGCGTATTCAAAAACACGTATTTCCTGAAACAAGTTATTTTTCGTACAATGTTATCGCGTTCTCGCTTGCTTGTTAGCAGTTCTCACTTGCGTTGTATGAAACAACAAGCTTTTCGACCATGCTCGCGTTGACAATAGACGGACAGGGAAGGGCCCTCTTAACCTGATCGATGACCCGTGCTGCTGTTATTACTTAGTCACAAGCCCCTCAAGTCGTAAGACACCACAATAAACTAAAATAATAGCCACATTTTATAAAACTTCCCTGTACACTATGCTTGTAGTTTTGGTTTCAGCAGTCCGAATATAAAGAGGGGACAAACAGCTCGTCCTGAGGTCTATTTAATTTAAATTTTGACATTGCTATTTGTTAATATTTTTTTTTTTATTGTTTTAATATTGCAACTAATTTTGTACGCCATAAATTGCAAAACATGTAGCCACCCTTTGATATATAGAAACCCAAGATGCACACTCAACGTCTAAAAAACGTCCGCAAAGCGCAACATTCTAAATTGTGCGCTCATTTCAAATAGTCTTGCGTCGCTCGCTTCTGGAAGCAGTCGTTAAAAATGCCGAAGTGTTCTGTGAGAAATTCACTTGACGCTCGGCACTGGTCACGGACGGTTGTGTGCTTGCGCTCTCCCGTTCATGACTCATTGCTCTGAGTCATATATTCGTTGCATTTCGTAACGATTTTCGTAGTCGCTCGACTACATCCGATCTCCGATCGTTTATCGATCGGGCATAGATCCACAAAAAAGGCCTTTTTCAAGGCTATCTTATTTCTCTAACAAGAGATTCTCGTCTGTAGATTCACCAGGCCCCTTCCGGGCAAAACCACAGTTTCGTGGTCACTCGGTGGATACCATACGGTGACAACGAAGCCGAGTGGGGTGTTGACCCAACACACCCGCCGATCCCCTTCAGGGTAAGGCAGTGAATTGGCCGGGTCCCAGTGTTTGGCCTTGGGGGATCTCCTAGTCAACACGTGGTGACAGTTTTGCCTCCACAGCAACACACCTAGCGTGGTCGGGTATCTTCATACCCTTCACACTAGACTGGATAGGACCCCGTTGCACATTAAGATAGGCAACGGGCCAAATCAAGCTTAGGGCTCACCGATAGGCACTCATCCTCCCTGTCTTACCCGACAGGGAGGGATTGTACACATCCCCGGCATTCCCACCGGGGAGATAGGCATAGTTAGGCTATTCCCTCCCCCCCCGCCATTATGGCTACCAAAGTGGTAGACCTCGAGCTTCTCTCGAAACAGTTAACTCATTTCCTCGAATTTATACTCGAGTCGGAGCCTTCCCTCCGCGGGAAATATGGGGATCAGCTCTCCAGCCTCTTGAGCATTTCAAGAGGCGAAAACCCCCACCAAGATATCAGCGTCGCTACTTTCAGCGACGCTCTAGACACCCCTCCGACCGTAGAGTCGCCCAGACCCCCCTCCCCCTCCCCCTCGTCGGAGTCAATGGACACCGACGCCCCCGCTGCTTCTTCAAAGCAACCTTCTTACCCTTCTGGCTCGGAGGAAGACGAGGTAAAGCCCACTGCTTCCTCTACCTCTTCCTCCCCCTCCGACGACGGCTTCATAGCCGTCCAAGGTAAGGGGAGAAAGAGGAAGAACAGGAAGCAGAGCTCTGCGCAGGCCTGTAAGGTCGCCGCAATCGAGGACTCTGACTCCTCTTCGTCCGTAGTCACCCTCAAACCCGCTGGGGTAAAACAACGCGCTACCGTCGCAACTTGCGCTACCGTAGCTTCCCCCTCCCCCTCCACCGTCCCACCGACCGCGTCTACCGCGAATGCCCCCCCCCGCGCCCCTCGCCCCCCGAAACCGCGTCATCCTCCGCAAAGGATCCCCCCGCGTCCCCCGCCTCCCCGACCGCATCATCCACCGCGATGGATTGCCCCGCGCCCCCCGCGAAAAAGATTCCCCCTCCACCCCCCCTGTTCGTACAGGACAAGGGGAAGTGGACGGACATCTCAAAAAGGTGCGCTAATCAAAAGATCAGCTTCACCAGCGCCCGAAATACCCAGCAGGGTATAAAAGTTCTAGTCCCTACGTCGCGCGATTATAGGGAACTAACCCGTCTACTGAGAGCGAGAGGTGTGTCATACCACACCTACTCTCTCCCAGAAGAGAAACAAGTTCGCGTTGTCATAAAACGCATCCCTAGGGAAATCCTCCCCTCTGAAATTCTCGCCGACCTTCAGTCGCAGAACGTCCCGGTTGACGAGGTCCATCGTATGCACCGCTCTAGAGGCGGTGACCTCTACGACATGGTCCTCGTTATCTGTCCGCCCGTAGAGGGCTACCATCCGATATTCCAAATTCGTTCTCTGTGTCATCTCACAGGGTTCGAGATTGAAAAACCAATAAAGAGTGGCATTGTCGGACAATGCCACAGGTGCCAGTTATACGGCCACTCACAGCGGAATTGCCATGCTACACCCAGGTGCGTAAAGTGCCTGGGAGAGCATAGCACTTCCGACTGCCCCCGTCCCAAGGACCGTACCCTATGTACCGTACCTCCTAGCTGCGTTTTATGCGGCAAAGAGGGCCACCCGGCTAACTACCGGGGTTGTTCAAAAGCCCCTAAGGCCTCTTCTCCCAAGCTGGGGAAGCGCTCCGGCGCCCGCCAGTAAAGGGAAACTCCCTCCTCATCCTCTTATAGGATTCCCTCCGCCCTTATGCCCCAACGACTAAGCCCTCAGAGGCCTAGTCCGTGGAATTATCTCCACCACCAGCAGTCTTTCCCTGCCTTGGTGCCCTCTTACGGTCATTTCCCCCCCCGCCGCCCCCCCATCTCCTCCCCCCCACCTTAGGGACCCCCGCTTCCGTGGCACCGCGCCACCCGCGCCCTCCGCGCGTCCCGCGCACTCTGCGCCCCCCGCGCCCGCCGCGCCCGCCGCGCCCCCCGCTAAACCCGCGCCTGCTCCCCAAGCTCCGCGTCCCCCGACTGCCGGTCTCGAGACCGAGCAGATGTCAGGTGTTGCCTCGTTCAACATAATCACGTCAAATTACGCGAGTTTTGCCTCCCCGCGTGCTAAGGAAATGGCAAAACTCATCGTCGCCGCCCAAGGCAATATCATTAGGATTCAATCCATTTATAATGCGTATCCGGATATTACGCAAGCCCTAGAATCCCTCGCCCAAACCCCTAAAATCTTTCAATGGATAACGAGGCCTTAGCTAGATTCAAACCCCGATCCCTAATAATAGGTTACTTCAACGCCAACGGCATTAAATCCCAAAGGGAAGAAATAGGGCTCTTCCTCCGCGATCATCAAATAGACGTTCTCTTAATACAAGAGACTTTCCTAAAGCCTTGCCATCGTGATCCGTCACTTGCAAATTACCGGATAGTTCGCAATGACAGGTCGCGATGTCACAAGGGTGGCACCCTGATCTATTATAGAAAGCAGCTTCACTGCATCCCACTAGACCCTCCCCCCTCTCGGTATTAGAAGTCTCCGCCTGCCGTCTAGGCATGTCAGGTCACGAGCCGATCACTCTCGTATCGGTCTATAATCCCCCCGGTAACACCACGGGGCATTACCATCACCAACGCCTCTCAAACGACCTCTCGATTCTACTCGCTATGAGTAACTCGCTCATTATAGCGGGCGATCTAAATGCCAAACATCCCTCTTGGAACAGTTCGGTAACCAATCTCAGAGGTCAACACCTGTTCGACCTCTCAAACTCCCTGACCTTTGACGTCATCGCTCCCATGACTCCCACCCATTTTCCGCTCACAAATCCAAATCATGCCCCCGATATCTTAGACGTGGCGCTCCTTATGAACGTCAACCTAAAGTTAGATTCAATAGAAACGGTACAAGAGCTAGACTCTGATCACCGCCCGGTAGTCATGAGACTACACCCCCGCATAGGTCTTTCCGACCCGAACGCCCCCCCTATCACTAAGAGGATCACGGACTGGAAGAAAGTAAGCACACAGCTGAAATCCAACACGTCCCCTCAACTAGACTCTATCCCCGACCTTTTCGACTCGGTCGCCGACACCACGGCCGCGATCGACTCACTCACTAATCACGTACAAACCGTCCTGAACGATTGTTCAAGGGAAGTTCCAGCGACGGACGACGGTCGCTGGAAATTGCCGGACGACGTGCGTGCATTACTGACTGAGAAGAACGCGGCCATACGTGCCTATGATAGCTTTCCCTGTAACGCCAACAAAGCCCATATGCGCTATTTACAGAGATCTGTAAAGATACGTATAGCGGAGCTGCGGGACGCGAGCTGGGGAAAGTTACTCGGCGAACTAGAGCCCACCCATCAGGCCTTCTGGGAGCTCCAGAGGAAACTCAGGTCTCCCCAGGTCTCAGCCATGCCCCCCTGACCCGTCCCGATAAATCCATCGCATTCGACGATGCCGAAAAGGCTGAATGCCTCGCAGACAGCCTCGAGGCCCAATGCACTCCCAGTTCTCTACCTGTAGACAAAGCTCACCTGAAAAAGGTCGACGCCGAAGTCGAACGTAGAGCCTCCCTCCCTCCCGTCGATGACCCTGATTGTCCACTGCCCCCCGTCCTCCCGGACGAGGTGCACGACATCATCAAGGGTCTTAAAGTCCGTAAAGCCCCCGGTTCAGATGGCATCACCAATAGGGTGATCCAACTATTCCCTGCCCACCTAATAATGCTTTTGACCACCATCTTCAATGGTGCCTTAAGCAACAATATCTTCCCCCAGTCATGGAAGGAGGCCACGGTTATCGGTATCCCAAAGCCCGGCAAGCCCAAAACCGAGGCCTCTAGCTACCGTCCCATCAGTCTGCTCAAGGTTCTCGGAAAAATCTATGAGAGGCTTATTTATAAGCGCCTCAGAGATTTCGCCGAGACCAAGGGCCTCATCCCAACGAACAGTTCGGCTTTCGAACTGAGCACTCTAGCGTGCATCAGGCCCACCGCATCGTAGAATCCATAAGCGCTGGTTTCCAGCGCGGGACTATGACCGGTGCAGTATTCTTCGACGTAGCGAAAGCGTTCGATAAAGTCTGGCATAACGGCTTAATATACAAGCTGTACCAACTCGGCGTGCCAGATCGTCTCGTACTCATCTTACGAGACTTTTTATCGAATCGCGTCTTCCGTTATCGTATCGAAGGAGCGTTATCCACTCCCCGTCCCATCCGCGCAGGTGTCCCCCAGGGCTCTGTGGTGTCCCCCCTCATTTTTACGCTATACACAAGCGATATCCCAAAAGGTTGCGGTAGGTCGCAGTTGGGTCTGTTCGCAGACGACACTGCCATCTACTTCAGCTCTAGATCCCCCGACATCATTCGCCTAAATCTCCAACGCGCAGTCAATAGACTGGCAGCTTGGTTTACAAAATGGCGGATAGAAGTCAACCCCGATAAAAGCCAAGCGGTTCTCTTTACGAAGCCGCGTTCAAGGCTCAAAAACCCCCTCCCTCGACCAATCACCATGTTCGGCAAGCCGATCCCTTGGGAGAAGCGAGCTAAATATCTCGGTGTCGTTCTAGACCATCATTTGACTTTCGCAGAGCACATAAAGATGGTTCGTTCGCGAGCCTCTTTCGCTCTCGGTAGACTCTTTTATCTGGTGAATGCACGTAGCAAATTGTCACTTAGGTGCAAATTGCGCGTTTACACGGCGTGCATTCGACCGATCATGACCTATGCGGGTGCCGTCTTCGCTTATGCGAAACCCCGTCATATCCATAGAATGCAAACAGTGCAAAATAAATTCCTCCGTAGGGCCACAGGTTCCCCCTGGTTCGTCAGGAACGAGGCACTCCACCTCGACCTAAAGATTCCCACAATCCATCAGTTTCTAAAACGCCTTTACAAGCGTTTCTTTGAGTCCGCGGCCAAACATCGCAGCCCTCTGGTTGTCGAGGCCGCCAGTTATGTCCCGAGTAGAATCAGTCATGTTCGCCGTCCAAGGCATATCCTCGTAGATCCCGATGACCCCATAACCCTCCTTCAGGAGAGCAATAGGGAAACAAGTACAGTGTACAAACACAGACGCCTCCCGTCATACCGACCTCGCCGCCGAGGTCCTTTGCGATCTCGACCGCCGCGCCCCCGAGTAAATAATACTCCCCCCCGACCCTTGCTCGAAAACGAGGTGCCAGCAGTTGTTGCAGCTGTGCACGTAGCTTTAAATTCCCCGACTAATAATAATGATCAAAACCTTTTGATCCAGCCCGTCCCATCTTTTGATGTCCTCCCTCCGGATAACGCCCTAAGCCGAGGCTCGAACCCCGCAGGGGGTGCCCTTAGTGAGCGTTCATCCTTAAATTTTTAGCTTAGTTATTTGTGCCCTGGCTGGAGGCTTTGAGTGTAGTAGCTTAAGGCAACCACAGGATTGACCGGTTAAACAGCTACGGTTTTCGGAACCAGCTGTGAGATGCCCAACAGAAAAAAAAAAGAAAAAAAAAAAAATGTGAGAAATTGTAAAAATATTACGTCAAGAAGGTTAAAAAAGAATGGGATATCGTATTTTCGGTAAGTAAAAAACTTATTGACTAGTTTTTGTTGTTTTTATGACTGATTATAACAAGCAATGTGTGATTTTGATTTATTTTTTCTAAAAACTTCATTCAACGCTCAAAGTACAATACGGCTAACTGCAATGGCTGCTTGTTCAGTGTTAGGACAACGCATTATAGTCTCCTTTTTATTTTAGTCGCATTATAAAAATGACCCTGTTCTAATAAGTGGAATCGATTTTTTTATTTGCTTTTTTTTTATTAATAAATTTATGTACTTTTGAACTTTTTTGTATGTAGTTTTTGACAAATATAAATATTTACGTTACATAACGTATAGGTCAGGAGGTAGCCAATTTAACATATTTTTAATGTTCGTAAATATTATGATGTATAACGATTAATTTATGGGCCAACTTATGAGTTCGCGACATGCGGCATGCTAAGGATAGACTGAAGTGTCGCGTAGTCTGTAGTCTGTAAGTGTCACATTATAAACTTCATGGAAACTTCTAACTTTTATATTTTAGTTTTCCTCGTGACCCAATACGATGTGGAGAATGGACATCAATCGTCAGCCAACAAAGGCGAGAAGATTTTTTTAAGCCGAATAATTCAAGCGTCGTTTGTTCCGAGCATTTTTTGGAGGAAGATATGTATGTTAATTTTCTATGACAATTCAAAAGTGCCTGTAACTGGCCCACTTGTAATAAATGCCTTGATTGATTTGATTTTTGCTAAATAAATACCATTCATCATTATTAATTTTTAACCGACTTCAAAAAAAAAAGGAGGTGGTTCTCAATTCGTCGGGATATTTTTTTTTTATGTATGTTCCCCGATTACTCGAAGACGGCTGGACCGATCTAAAAAATTCTTTTTTTGTTTGAAAGGGTATACATTCAAGTTGGTCCCATTGTCATTTGATCACGATCTGATGATGGGATCTTGGAGAAATCGAGGGAACTCTTCAAATATTAAAGGCACATCTATAGCGATTTGGGTATTTTTGATGAGCAGTTGACATAAGGCTATTGTAACTTAGATAAATTACAAACCAACCCACTAAAAAGTGAAAAAATTTTTTTTTACAAAAAACACAACCGACTTCCAAACTACAAAGTGAAAAATAACTTTAATTTAGGAAGTCGGTGTCAAAAAACTAAAATACTGATCTGATCCAAAGACACCGACTTCCTAACCTAACCTAACCTAACCTAACACTGAACAAGCAGCCATTGCAGTTAGCCGTATTGTACTTTGAGCGTTGAATGAAGTTTTTAGAAAAAATAAATCAAAATCACACATTGCTTGTTATAATCAGTCATAAAAACAACAAAAACTAGTCAATAAGTTTTTTACTTACCGAAAATACGATATCCCATTCTTTTTTAACCTTCTTGACGTAATATTTTTACAATTTCTCACAGAACACTTCGGCATTTTTAACGACTGCTTCCAGAAGCGAGCGACGCGAGACTATTTGAAATGAGCGCACAATTTAGAATGTTGCGCTTTGCGGACGTTTTTTAGACGTTGAGTGTGCATCTTGGGTTTCTATATATCAAAGGGTGGCTACATGTTTTGCAATTTATGGCGTACAAAATTAGTTGCAATATTAAAACAATAAAAAAAAAAATATTAACAAATTGCAATGTCAAAATTTAAATTAAATAGACCTCAGGACGAGCTGTTTGTCCCCTCTTTATATTCGGACTGCTGAAACCAAAACTACAAGCATAGTGTACAGGGAAGTTTTATAAAATGTGGCTATTATTTTAGTTTATTGTGGTGTCTTACGACTTGAGGGGCTTGTGACTAAGTAATAACAGCAGCACGGGTCATCGATCAGGTTAAGAGGGCCCTTCCCTGTCCGTCTATTGTCAACGCGAGCATGGTCGAAAAGCTTGTTGTTTCATACAACGCAAGTGAGAACTGCTAACAAGCAAGCGAGAACGCGATAACATTGTACGAAAAATAACTTGTTTCAGGAAATACGTGTTTTTGAATACGCCTTACAAGTTTGTGAAATAAATGTTTTTCATTTAGAATCTCCATTACATATGCGAGGTTTCTATAAAGATGTTTTCTTTACTTTTTTAATTTATGAGTACACTAGCTTTTGCCCGCGGCTTCGCCCGCGTGGATGTTGGAAAATATCCCACAGGAACATGCTACCGGGATTCAGGATTCAGAGTATCCTATATCCTAACCCAGGTCATGGCCTATTCGTATGCCTTTCATCTAAATAAGTTCAGCCGTTATGGCATGAAAAGGTAACAGGCAAATTAATAAATCTATTTTAGGGTTCTATACTCAAAATGAAAAATTGAAGCCGTTAAAGGATGTCTTCGTTGTCTGTCAAGACCTTTTTTCTCAGAAACGCGTGGAGGCATCAAGTTGAAATAGATATAAAAACTTAGATCTACGGTCCCTTGGAGCTGTAAAGAAAAACAAACTTCCAAGTCAACGCAATAAAAAAAAACGGTCATTTAATTATACCGCATATTTATGTTGACACTCGCAAATAAAACAAAGCCTATTTATGGTACTTCCCGTTGCCCTAGCAGCATGAAGTTTGGCGAGAAAACTTTCATCCCCTATTATCACCCCCTTTAGGATTATTTTTGAGACAAAAAGTGGCCTATGCCATTTATCTCCTTGCCAAATTTTATCGAAATCCGTTCAGTGGTTTAGGCGTGAAAAGGTAAAATACAAACACATTCTTGTACACAAACCTCAGTTGGCCCGATATAGTTTTTTGACCCTAGTAATAACAAATAGGATCGACTGGCATCAAAAAAGTTTTTGTGAAAATTGGCTTTTTTTGCTGACTGTTCATTTTTTGTTTTCTTTTTTTCAAAATATGTCATTGCAGATCACCATGTTTTAAAAAGTTAAGGACAGTCTCCTAAGACTGTTTTCTTGTACTGAAAACGGTTAAGGTACCTGCCCTTATTGCCCCATCTCAAAATCCACCCTGCATATGTTATGATTGACTGCTTAGATCCATACAGCTATGGCGTGATGATAATCTTTTAAAAGGTTAAATCCGTAACTATCTGCAGTAAGTATTCTAACCTTTTGTCTAGCCTTTTTACATTATTTGCGGTAAACTAACAGTAAATGAATAGTAGAACCGGCAAGAGATGTCGTGCGGTGTCCCACAGGGTTCGGTCCTGGAGCCGCATCTGTGGGACATCGGATACGACTGGGTGCTGCGTGCCGACCTCCCTAGCGGCGTCAGCGTCGTTTGTTACGCTGACGACACGCTTGTCCTGGCGCATGGGGGGTCGTACCAGGCGGCGGCCGATTTAGCGAACCGCGGAGTTGCGACAATCGTTGACAGGATCCGACAGCTGGGACTCGAGGTGGCCCTGCACAAGTCTGAGGCCAGGGGTTTTCATGGTCCGCGGAATGCGCCACCATCGGGTTCCCAGGTAATGGCGGGAGGGGATCACATCGGTGTCGAGTCGACGATGAAGAATCTGGGACTCGTCCTCGACAGCCGGTGGAATTTCGTGGAACACTTCCGACGTTTGGCTCCCAGACTGGAGCGGGCCGGGGCAGCATTGAAGCGGCTTCTGCCCAATCAAGGGGATCCAAACGCCTCCTCCCGGAGGCTCTATGCGGGGATCGTGCGGTCCATGGCCCTTTACGGGGCACCGGTGTGGGCGCGTTCATTGAGGCTGCGGCCAGCCCGCCGGTTGAACGCGTCCCAGAGGGTCATGACCATCCGGCTGGCCCGAGGATACCGCACGGTCTCCTGCGAGGCGGCGAGCCTCCTTGCCGGATTACCGCCATGAGATCTGGAGGCAAAGGTCCTCGCGCACATCTGGGAGTGGCGCGAGGAGGCGAAACGCCGGGGCTTAGCTCCGATGCCGCAAGAAATTGCGGCACAGCGGACAGAGCTCCAGCGGGATCTCATGGCGTCATGGAGAGTGCGATTGTCGCAACCCCGCGCTGGGCACGCCACAATTGAGGCGATAAGACCCCTCTTTGAGGGAGTGGCTTGAGAGACGCCACGGCGTCCTCACCTTCCGCCTGACGCAGGTCCTCACCGGACACGGCTGCTTCGGGAGGTTCCTGTTCAGGATAAGGCGGGAGGAAACACCCGGGTGTCACCATTGTGTGGATCGGCCTGAGGACACGGTGGAGCATACGGTGGAGGTCTGCCCGGCTTGGGCGGAGCAACGCCGTGTCCTCGTAGAGGCGATCGGCGGCGGTGATCTCTGGCGTACGGCCCTGGTTCAGGCCATGGTACGGAGCGAGAGGAAATGGCAGGCCGTCACCTCCTTCTGCGAAGCGGTAATGCTCGCGAAGGAGGAGGCGGAACGCGTGAGGGAGAGGCAAAGTTCGCGCCCTCACGCCCCTAACCGCCGCAGGAGGAGACGCCCGGGGCGGGAATCGCGAGCCGATTTCCGGCCACCGTAGGCGCGGGCTTGCGGACGGTGAGCAATGGGTAGCTCGCCGTCCGATAAGGACCAAGCCCGGGTCGGCGCGTTGTGTTCCACGCGCGCCTCAAAGAGATGTCAGCAGAATTGACGGGGTCCGCTAGGGCCAATGCCTGCCGGGGGTTCGAAGAAAACCGATAGGGACATCGTGGCCCCCGGCAACAGAAGGAACACGGGTGGGTTTTAGTCAGTAAGAGTCTGACACGCCCTCCCGCTCCACCTAGAGCGGGAAAAGTTATTTGATGATTTCCCACACAAAAAAAAAAGGCCAAAATTTTCACAAATCGTCAAGCCCTAACGATACTGTACAACTCCTTCATCCGCAGTTTGCTAGAAACTAACTGTGCAATCTGGAACTCCCATGAAAAAGTGTATACACTGGTCATCGAAAAGGTTCAAAAGTCTTTTGTTCGCTACCTATACTTGAAACTGTATGGATATTACCCGTATATGTACCCTACACCATTTGTGCTAGGTATGGTGGGCTACCAAAGTTTAGAAGTAAGGAGAAATCTTGGTCTCGTCAAATATTTCATCCGGCTAATTAGTGGTACCCATTTCAATTCCTTTTACTACAGCACATCTCCTTTAACATCCCACTACCCATTAGACACACACTTCGCCCTCGCCAGCGTCCTCTATTCTCAATACCTCAAACCAGTACCATAACCCTCAAGGCTAGTCCATAGTACCTAGCGCTAACCCATATTAACAACATTTTGCTGTATGACGAATCCTCAGGTGTCTTCGCGAGTACTGAACTGAGATTTCTGAACACTGCAACTCGATACCTAGAATCTATTGCCACTCCCAGTACAATCTCACAGTGAATAAATTAATGTTTATTATTATTAATAATTTTATTCCAATATTTTTTTAACCCCAATTATATCTTACTAGCTGCGCCCCGCGGTTTCACCCGCATAAGTCTCGACAACTGGGGAAAAAAAAAGTATCCTATGTTCTTTTCCAGGGCATCATCTATATGTGCCAAATTTCATCCAAATCCGTTCAGCCGTTTTAGCGTGAAGGCGTAACAAACAAACTTACTTTCGCATTTATAATATTAAGGATAAGGATTTTATCTAATCTTATCTAATTTTGTCTAATTTAATCTAATTTTGCCAAATCTTGACTAATTTCATCTAATTTCAACAAATTTTGTCTACTTTTATGTAATTTAATCTAATTTGATGTATGTGTAATTATAATTACTGATAAAATATTGACCTATAACTTGTATGTGTGGTGCAAACTGTTAGTATAAGTTGGTTTTTTTTAATAAATAACTTTGTCAATATATCTATGAAAACATCAAGTACCAACGTAAGAAAAAATTTATATCTTTTTAGTAAAAGAGGTGATAGACATAATTAAAGGACTAGAAATAGGGACCAATTAGTTCAACCGGGTTTCAGACTGGCTAAAGTAGACTGTTTGCGCTATTATGCGATAGCTAACGATTGACTTTGAGTGTTGGTTAGCAAACATGGACGGCGTATAATCACTGCTTGGAGAGAAATTGGACGTTATGCGACAGGTTGTACAAAAGGAAATAAGGATGCACAATACCTTATTTGATGCGCTGATGGCCTGGAACGACGATACATATGGCACTTGTCACGAATTATCATTTGTTTCTTGAGTTTTAATGCACGAGTTCCACTACGCGATTCGAACACAGACATTCGCCATCTTTGTTAGTTCAAAAATGGTGCGACGAGATTGCGCGGGTGCAGGTGTAGCCATCCTGCTCCCACGCGAACGATAGGCAATGTGCGGGAATGGGATAGGGAATAGGAAATTGCTAACCAATCATTATAAAAAAAAAAAAATGAAAAATGAATGAAATGTTTTATCTATCTATCTATAACAAATTTGTATTTTTAACATACCAAAGAAAGGAAATGACAATATTGTAACTATAGTCGAATCAGCGCAACCATAGACTCATCCTTCATGGGTGCTGTTTAAAATGTTATAATAAAATACCTCCCCATATACTCGAACTAAACGAAACGAAATTTAAATCTTGCACACTATGCTATTATAAGTTAGGGGATTACATCGCTGATAAAAATACTTAGCTCAGCGCTGGTCCAGCTCCACAATGGCGCATAAACTAATTGATTAGCAGTCGAAAGTATTGTTGCAGCTGCTGAAGATTGTAAAAACTATCTTTGCTTTGTATTGTAACCTAACCTAACCTGCAAGCAAGCATCAACGACCTCATACGGAGAGCGCGCGTTGAACACTGAGGCGCGCCTGCGCCGGCGGCGCGCTATATTTACGTGTTGCCAACTTCCATCCGAGCGAGTGACATAGCCAGTAGCAACACCTTAGTTAGCACAGGGGACCTCGCTCGTGATTGGTCCATTTAGATTTTACCTATGTAGTAAGTGAGCTACCTAAACATTAAAATTGTATATATATAGGTTAGATCATGTAAGACAATAAATACCCCCCGACCCTTGCTCCAAAACGAGGTGCCAGCAGTTGTTGCAGCTGTGCACGTGGCTTTAAATTCCCCAATTAATAAACATGATAAAAACCATTTTGATCCAGCCCGTCCCATCTTTGATGTCCTCTCTCCGATGAACGCCCTAAGCCGAGGCTCGTACCCCACAGGGGGTGCCCCTTAGCGAGCGTTTACCCTAGCTTTTTAGCTTAGTTTTATGTGTCCCTTGGCTGGAGGCTTTGAGTGTAGCAGCTTAAGGTAACCACAGGATTGACCGGTTAAATAGTCATGGCCTCAGAGGCCAGCTATGAGATGCCCTTCAGGAAAAAAAAAACAATAAATATTTTAAAATCCTACTCGTCTTTTACTTACCAACAACACTGGTAAAGTATAAATTTAATCCCTTTTTATTGTATAATTGCCTGCGGCGAAGTGGTAATTTTTGTAAGAGAGAAGCCGAAGCGAAGCCAGTTTTAACTCTTACTTACCTATCAATAAAGTAAAAATAATTTATTAACTTAAAAATAAAAGTCTTTCCTTTAATGAATTTAACACCATCTATCGTCATGTAGCAGAACCAAAAATACTTAATAAACAAAACTCAATGTTTTACAAAAATCGCTGACGCATTTTTCCTGTCTGTCTCTATCATAACCCGTTGCACAGCGGCTTGCTCTCGTTCATAGAAAGCAGTGGCACGTGACCTAACGTGACGTCATGACGGGATGGCTGTTGAATGAATTTTTAGTTCCCGATTATAACGTTTTGGCGCCGGGTTATTTTAGAACATTATTTTTGTTTTTTTTAAATAGGCGTTTTTGTTTTTTTAAATAATTATTAATTAAATACCGTAGTGTAACTAGGATATTTTTTGGCAATAGTATTCACTGTTGATTGTGCCATTTTTGAATAGCGGTAGAGTTGCTGATGCGAACCTTCGAAGGGAAGCCGGTAGGAATCGTGTTATATTGTGCTTTCGCCACTGATAATTGCATATCACATGTGTGAGTACTGTAAACATGTACATTTACAAGCTAACATTTACTGGGTACGCCTTTCATTAACTTGAATGTGGCCTGGCGGCTGAGAGTATGTCATGCTCACTCAAATGTCTCGCTGATGGTGGCCTGTGTATTGGAGTTCCCTTCAAAATGGTTGAGCTAAATGGTGCTGATCCATGCGTCATGTTCGTGAACGGGCGCCGTCAGTAGGGACTGGTCATCTCTTAGCTGCCACGATTTATTTTAATTTATTTAAAATTTTGAATTGTTTTTGTTTTTATATTTTTATTACGGACGCTTTTAACGTGCACGTCTTTCTACATTGTTCTCACATGTATAATTTCAACTAGTGATGGTAAATTCCCGAGAATATTCTCGTTGCGAGAACTTTGCTGTTAAGTTCTCGAGAACATTCTTTTGGAAGGGAATTTACGAGAATTTAAAAATTGAATGACTTTATTGAATCGGTAAATTTTTAGAGTGCATTTGGACGTTTTACGAAGTTTACGTTAAAATAAACTACTCTACAACTTGAATTCTCAGTAAATTCTCCTGAGCGAGAACATTCCCGAGAATATATCCGAGAAAATTCTCATAAATTCTCTTATATTTCGTATGGTATAAATGTTAAATTATGATTTCAGTATTAAAACAAACTTTATGAGTTACAAATAATCAGGTCTACCCACATGAATCTTTTTAGAGCCGGAGGCGCGCAGGGGGGGCAGCCTCGACGTGTTTTATATGGAATTTTTCACTTTTTGGATGGAAAAGAAGAAAAATTTTTACCTACATGTGGAGTGTTAGGGGTTCAAGGGTCTTATTAAGGGAGTCGAAATTTTCATTTTTTTTTGCGATTAGACATACCGTTTTCGAGATATAAGCAAAAGAAAAAAAAATATGCACTTTTTGCATCTGAAATCGAGGTGTTGGTGTGAATTTAAAATTCATAACAACCAATTTTATTCCACACGTTTTTATTCGCGATTAAAAGTAGTCTGATTTAGTTAGAAAATTTAAATTTTAGGTGAAAAACGTCAAATTCAGAATAACAAAATTGCCATTTTCACTAAATTAATATCTGAATACCATCTAAGTGCTGTCAAACTAAAATATAGTTAAGTTGTGTCGTTTTAGTCTATTTCAGAATGGGAAATCGTCGTTTGTCAGGAGTAAACGAAATTTTGGTGATTTTTTGTCTAGTTTAAAGGCATTTGTGACAAGAGATTCAGCACCATTAGAAATTTCCACTCCAAAATCTCATACAGTAACCTTTTTTCGAGTAAAGTATAAAATAACAACAAACGAAGTTGACTTTAGACCTTGAAATCAAAATTTGTATTAAAATTTAGCAATTTTACTTCCAACTTTAAATTCTCGTAAATTCTCTGTCAAAAAGAATGTTGCAGAATATTGCAGAATATTCTCGATCCGAGAATATTCTCAGTGAGAGAATATTCTCTCGACCCATCACTAATTTCAACACGAATGATGTAACGAATATTTTATAACAATATTTTGATTTAAAAGTGTCCGTAGAGTTTCTTGCCCGTTCTTCTCCATAGGTACAGTAGGCTGTATCAATTGGGTATCCCAGTTGTATTAAAATTTTAATACAACTGGGGTACCCAATTGATGCAGCCCACCGTACCTACTCTGCTTTGGAATGGGCAACTAGCTTCATTTTTCTGACTGACCGACCCCTTGACAATTCAAAATTACCTGTAATTTGTTTATTTGAAATAAATGCTTTGAGTTTGAACAAATGAAGCGTATGATATCGGCTTTATTAAGCCCACGGCTGTGTCTGCAGAACCGTAAGGGTGACCGCTGAGCCGGCTGTACGGCTGTGCGGCTGTACCTGTGTATAAAGGAGCGGCTCTCGAGGTAGCTCATGCCGGACGCGATCTGCGTGGCCATGTACATGAGCACGACGGCGCCGGGCACGGCGTCGCGGCTGCCGGCGCGCAGGTAGTCCAGTAGGTTGCCGCGCGACATGAACTCCGTGAGGATGTAGAAGGGCGGCTCCCGCGTGCACACGCCCAGCAGCTGCACCAGGTTGGGGTGGCGCATCTCCTTCATGATAGCCGCTTCCTCCAGGAAGTCCTTCAGCGCCATCGTGTCGTCCTTCAGCGTCTTCACCGCCACCTTCACACAAACGTTACACTTGAACACTATGTTGATAATATGTTGTCGACAATACCGACACCTTTACTCGGAACTACATTTAAACAAACATACATAATAAACTCACGCCTACTTCCCATGGGAGCAAGCAGAAAGTATACAACGCCACCTGCTACGATCCTTATATCATACTCCTTTTGCTTTGTTTACGTTCATACATCTGGTCATATACTCACGCCGGTTGCAAGTAGGTCAGTATATGTTCTTCTAGGGCGTCCCCTCCCGTCGTTTCTACTTTATATTATCGTATTTTTAAGAATACGGCTTCCTAAAAATGTGACCAGCAGAGGATTGCTTAATTATTTAACCAGATGTAAAACGTAAACGAGGCAGAATGAGCAAGTAAGAACCGTAACAGGTGGCATTCTGAAGTTTCTGCCAACCCCATTGGAAAAAAGGCTCGAGTTTATGAATAATTATGAACTGCTAAGAGGTTTAGTTTACCTCGTCGCTTTGTTCGTGTCTGATGAGGCGACAACAAAAACAAGTGAAAGTTAGGAAGTCTTCTGTGCCACTTTCTATTCCTACCAAATCATTAGGAAGTGCTGAACAGGGGCAATTACTGCTGATTCTCAGTCTAAGGGATAAAATATTTTTCGTTTTCATTTTCATTCTTTTCCCGCATGGGAATTAAAAAAGCGGAAAGATCGTCCATACAAACCGTAACAGCTCGAAACTTTTTATGGTTGATTTGGAGAACAAAATCTTTCTGCTCTCTTAAAAATAATACGTACCGCAAAGTTATTGGCAGTAACTAAGCTAATGCTACCACACGTAACGATTACTTGCCCTCAATAGCCACGGATTAGTGGCTGTAATATTGTGCTGTCCAACATCATGTAAAGCCACTCTACATCTACACTCCTCTATTCTGTATGGAATTAACACGTAAAGATTTATAATACAAACCTATTCGTGCTAGGGGCGCGCGAAATGCACGGGAGGGGTGTACCCTTCAATGTCTAAAAACATTTACCTAGCGGCTATCTATTTTGTGGTAACACACTTTGCACCAAATTGCTCACAAACCTAATAAATACATAAACTTTTCACTCTTATATCTTATTTCGGACTGAGTTTAGAGATATGTATGTCAAGTAAGTTTCGTTTGTTACAATATTTTGTACTAGAAAAACAAGATTTGGATGATGGCCGCGAGAAAAAAAAAGTGCAAAGAAAAAAAGATTTTGCCTTTGCACAAGTTTGGAATCAAAGATTGAAAATTACACAAGCCTAAATATTTGCGCAAATTTCTTCCGTGGCTACCATAAGGTACCCCGACCAATTGGGTTAGGTTAGGTTAGAAGTGTTATCAACCACAAGCGAGCTAAGTGCGTATAAAAAGACGAACGATTGTTATTTTTAGGAGATCATAGCGACAATTGTTTGGGATCGATTAGGACATGTCCAAAAAAAATCCCGAGCTATACCGGGGCAATCAGATGGTTTTGCGCTAATAAGTTTTAAAATATGATTATTTACGTTCCAATTTCAAATTTCCCTCCACATAGGTTTATAAGCTTGACGGCACAGCAAGTGGCGCCGTCTAATTATGTTACAAAGTTACTAGGAATCACCGAAGAGGTCGGATAAGAGTGACACCGGCTGATTACTGTCACTAGCAGAGCGTCGCTGCGTCACATCTATGGTTGCGTGGCGGGTCTTCTGATGACAGAGATGATATCCGGAGAGCCGTTGTCGTACTACGGTCACGATGAACTACTATATTCCGGTACAATCCTGATTTTATTGAAGTTGCTAAACCACTAATACGATGACCAAATCTGATAAAGGTGGTAGCCGTTCAGCTTATCGAAAATATGACAAACATTTTGTGCGATGATTTTTTACGATTTCAAATGTCGCCTAACAACGGGCAAATCGTTTGATTGCTCACCGGTTAAAGCTTTGGATCCAAAGGTTTCACCGGTGTGTTATCTATATACACATTGTGACGTCTGCTTCAATTAAAGAATTATCACTTCTTAACGTAAACGAGGCAAAGTAGTATGTATGTATCATAGCAGGTGGCGTTCTGTAGTTTCTGCCTACCCCCATGGGAAGAAGGCGTGAGTTTATGTATGTATGTATCAGGCGTATTCGTGGGAGACAGTATCACGGCAAGAACAATTCGAAAATTTTACATAAAAAAATGTTATTTACTCAAAAATGCATGTAATGTGGTCATTATTTTGACAACCTTGTTTGAGCAAAGTCGATCTTGCCGTTCTGTTTCAAGGAGCGGCCGGCAAAGTTTTGCTGGTCGCTCTAACAGGCCGGCAAAACATTGCCGGCCGCTATTTAGACGTTTCAACGTTTTAAAAAATCAAATGCAAAAAGATTTTATTTAAAACACAGCTATTTGTATTTATAGAGATAGGTACAAAAAGATTTTATTCCATATTTGGCTGTATAGTTCCAACTACCATTGCTAAAAAAAAAAACAAAGAAGTAACAAAAGCGCGGTTCAGCAAAAATTTTATTTATAATTAGTGACTTTTTTGCTAAAAATGAGCTCTCAAAGCGAAAATTCTTCCGATTCAATGTGTTTAACACCGCCAGACATTAAAGATGAAGCTAAATTAGTGGTTGAAAATTTAATACCGCGAAACTCAAAGGAAAAATATAAGCTTGCATATGAAAAATTTGTGCAGTGGAAAATCAGTAGGAAATCTAAATCTTTACTTGCTGGTTTTATTTAGATTAGGTACTTGCATTTTTGAGTAAAGCACTATACAAGCCTTGGCCCACTATGACTGCTTCGCTGGACACGCTATGATTGCCTCGAGCTAGCCTAGCTACGCTCTAGGCCTTCCAGCTTGGCCATCATTGCAGCCCTTGCTGTCCTCGCTGTAAAGGCCTCGACCTACGGCCTCTGCCTTTATCTCAGCTCGTCCATCAAGTGCTGCACGCTGACCGCGCTGTGTCGGCCTGGAGCTGCGCTACGCTGCGCTGTCGGCCATCATCAGCGCGACCAGCAAAGTAGTCATTATAGACCGCGGCAGTAATGTACTATTAGCAAGCTGTGTAAGGTAGTGTAATGGTGGTACTGACGGTGATGTTGCCGCGCTTCCAGGCAGCCTCGTACACGTCGCCGTACTGGCCCCCGCCCAGCTTGTGCTTCATGACGATGTCGGTGCGGTCGATCTCCCAGTGGTCAGGCGGCGCCAGCGGGAACACGGTGGGCTTGTTGCGCTTAGGCGCGGGGTACAGCAGCTGCGTGATGAGCCCGTCGCCCACTAGCGAGTGGTGGTGCACCAGCTCGGCCAGCGTGCCGAACTTGGACTCGGACGTCACGTACACTTTGCCGTCCGCGTCCTCGTTGATGCGGTAGTGGTACACGCGGCCCTCGTAGCGCAGCGAGATGCTGCGCTGCCCAGGGCTCGACTCCGACTCGCGCACCTGCAACACGCGCCGCGTACGTTACTGACTACGTCCCCACGGTCCCGTCTCGTTCCATGCATATAGAGCGAGGTGGGGGTTGTGGGAGTATCAAGCATAGTCTTCTTCATTCGTAACATTACGCACTACATATAAAAGCGACATTCCAAAAAATATAAAAACTAAGTTTGCAAAGATTTGTATTCAAATTTTTCTCTTTTCTTTCGGGCAATTTTACTTGATTAGGTCGATGTAAAAAATGCGAAGCATTTTGACTTGGTGGTGAAATTTTTTACAACCTAGAAAAATTTGTAAATCAGCGAACAGTAGACATCGCGAGCGCAAACTTTTTTGTAACAATTAATATACCACTATGGCAAGACGATAATTAAACAGAAATAAACTAATCCACAACTAATCAACTACTATCTATTAAACACGAGACTTTACTTTTGAACCTACTTTACACCTAACAAAACGCAGTCACACAAAATGTTCGACGGGACCTAACCATTTGACGAGCGACAGCGATAGCGCGATCTAGCGGTGCACAGTAGCGCCATCTAGTGACCTTGTTGTAAAACTAACATAAATATTGGTATTATAGCCTCGTTTTAGAGAATTCTGAAAATTATTTTCAAAATTCTCTAGTTTTTAATGAGAAAGTGGTCCCAGGTGCTCCATCAATCACTACCTAGTAGTTATAGGGCCGATTCCACTGGTAGAAATCTAAAACTGAGTATTTGACTGCATTTTGAGGAGTCATTCTGTTCATCACGCCGAAGATCCTCATCAGATCTTTACCAAAATTTTATGAGACCATTTAAAGTTACTACCTTACAAATTAATAAATAAATAATCATCGAAATCGGATCTCGAAAGGCAGAGATATCTAGTAACCCCATTTTTGCCCCTTTTTGGAGGAAGTACAAGGGGTACTCTTCCTCCTTCAATCAAAAATCCCCGACGTCTAAAAAAATTCTATAAAGTCGTAAAACTTGTCTAAAAAGTTTCGTCCAGATCGGTTGTAAAGTACGACCTGTAGAGGAGTACCAACAAACTGACAAGAGGAAAGCAAGTTTTGCCAAGCAGAGACGCTTCGCTCGCCGAGTCAAGGACATGACGAACTATTTTTTTTTTAATAACGGCTCTTCTAAAAATAATAGTTACATATGGCTTGTTTAATACTAGATATTATGGATTTAAAATGTTAAAAACGAAAACCCAACTATAACAAATATCCGGAGTCACACGTGTTCGGGCATAAATCGAACAGATTACGTGTGACTGTGTGACTCCGGATTTTTAATTTGTCTGTCTGTGATATCTTGTTTATACTTTTTTAGTTGACTTTTTTGTCGTAGTTGGTTTTTATATCATTTATTTATAATTAAATTATTTTGGAGTTACACAGGTCACTCAGAAAGTTTTGCGACTAACAGTTTTTGTCTACGGGACACTGGCTGTTTTTGATATCAATTAAAAGTATGACTATTTATTACAAAAAACACAACATTCCAAATTCGAAATCCCTTCACATTTTTTTACGAGCAAAATCAAAGTACTCTGTCTCACTGAAAAATTGATTTACAATGAAAACATTTTCGCGCGATGATGTTGTACGATTTCAAATGTCGACTAAAACCAGAAGAATGAAAGACTTCGAATGGCGTTCATAGACAAAAGCCCTTCTGAAACGACTGTTTTTCGCTGGTTCAGCAAATTTAAGCGTGGTCGAGTAACCATGGCGGACGAAGAAAGAAGTGGCCACCCTATGATGGCTCTTACAGGTGAAAACATGATGGCTGTGAAAAATTTTATTCAAGAAAATAGGAAAATTACATATGAAGAGATTCAGCATATACTGCAGATTGAATGCTTGACCGCCACCGGCAAACTCTGCTTAATCAGGCTATTACGTATAAAATATCGCGCAGAAATCAAGCGATCAATCGCTTAACGTTATAAAAGTCGCTCGGCTAACAAAAACCATGCGTAATACGAAATAATTGCGATTGCGATCATCATGCGATCACAGCACATTTTAGTTGACTGATTGTTCCCTAGAGGCAACACTATCGCTAGTCTGCTATGGTGTGGCTATCGCTGATACATAATACGGATTTGCGATTTTAGAGCAATTATTGCGCAAATTTCGCTATAGCTAGACTTCTGCAAGATAGGTAATAAGCCTGTCGAACGCCGCTAGGCAACGCTAGCGCCCCGATTAGTCAAATCAGTGCCGTATTTCCGACTTAAACATATATTACAGAATTCTGGTTAAAAGCCATCAAGTTCATGTTTCATTTCAGTAATCATCGAGTTGGTTTGTTCGTTCAGCAGAGAAAATGCAATACATAGTGACTTATTGATACGGTTTTTTTTTTTAAATCTTTATTTTAAGGGCTTTATCGCTGAGCGATAACGTCACCCTGTAACATCACCAAAATAACTAAAAACACTTTTTAATTCTAACATTACTCTTATCACTTGCTACATACTTATTTTAAAACAAAAAATGCCAACTTGTACATTGTCCTAGCTTGTTCCGATAAAGGAACAGCCAGAACAGCGTTACAGTCTCCAATGTCGTACTTATTTGTTGGACCAAGTAAATTAAATCGCAAAGCCTCATTCCGCACACACTCCATCAAAACATGTTGCACATCTTCGACTACTCCACATTCTTCACAGTTGGGTGACGTAACCTTTTTCATCAGAAAACCAAACTTTCTTGATGGAATGTGACCGGAACGAAGTCTTAATGCCATAACTAAATCACTTCTGCTAAGTACATTTTGGTCGATCCAATTATACACTGGAAGCTGTGGTTGAATGGTCTTGTACCAAATTCCCTTTTCTATTGACTTCTGGTTAAAGTATTCACTCCACAAATCAGTACACCGCTGTTTTATAATTTTTATACAATCGGTATATTAAGTACGAACATTTACAGAAATTCCATCTGTCACGGCTTGGTTGGCCAAAAGATCCACTCTTTCATTGTCCTGAATCTGTACATGAGATGGGATCCACTGTAACACTATCGAGATTGATCTTTGATCTAATTTAAATATAGACTCCAAAATCGTGTAGGCTATCGGTACTCCTCGCACGGGCGAAGTGCACCGAGCCAAGTGTTGCAGCAAACTCTTCGAGTCTGTTAGAATGACAAATTTATTATGATTAATTGAGTTAATATAAGAAAGAGCCTCTGCTATTGCAATTAACTCGACGTGCATAATGGAGATATCAGAGTCTATAGCAAGTTTGACATTTGTATTTAATTGTGGATCCCAAACCGCAGCGCCACTACCAGCACTACTCTTAGAACCATGTGTGTAAATCTTGTGAAAACCAACATATTCCTCTTCTATAAAATTTGTGCAGATTTGTCTCAGACGGTTGCAGTCATAATGTCGTTTAGGTTTACTAATAGATGGTATATTTTGTTTAATAGATTTATGAACATTGATGTTGCTGACCCACGTCTCCAGAGAAAACATTTCGATCAACCTAACCGAGTGGACAGCAGAAGATTTAAGCTCATTGTAACTTGAAACCAATAGAGGTTGTTTTCTGCCTCTCCAATATTGAGAGTTACTTATATTTGTAGCTAGCGACTCAATCAAATGAATCACATTGCTCTCCCGAAATGACATACATTTTAAACAGTATTTGCCTCCCAGAAATTTCCTACGAATATGTAATGGCGATAGATTTAATTCACTCTCCATCACGTGAATGGGAGTGCTTCGAATAAAGCCACCAATAACACGAAGAGATTTGTTTTGCGCTTTGTCTAATTTAGATAAATGACACTTGTAACTGCAATCATACAAGAAGCTACCATAGTCCAACCTACTGCGGATTATGGAGATATACAGTCGACGCAGATGTTTAGGGTGAACACCCCAACCAGGACCTGCTAATACTTTGAAAATATTTATAAAATTTAAAACCTTTTGAACCGACTCATTAATATGTTTCCCCCATCTGAGCGACCGATTCAACCACATTCCCAGGTACTTAATGTTATTCACTACAGAAATATTACTATTATTAACTTTTAAGTTAACAGGTTGTCTGCACATACCTCTCTTAAAAATACAGACCTTAGTCTTAGCAGGAGATATTTCTAAGCCTAGATTAATAACAATGGAGTTAAATGTATTTAAAGCAGCCTGTAACTCTGAAACCACAGCATTGACATTAGTACCGGATTTAAATAAAACAAAATCATCAGCATACTGAGATATATCAACGTTCGTAATAGCTTTGCAAATATAAAACGAATAACAAACACCACAAAAACTACACACTCATCCACGCAATTGCTGTCCTCATCACCCACACCCATACAGTCATGTAACAAAGTGAATTCCTTTTTTGTCAATATAGGCAAAAAACTTGCAGACGACGTTACAAAAACATGGCCCTCACAACAACCACCTACCCCACAGTACAGTTCTTTACCAACCTCATCCTTTGTCTTGGAGAAAACTGACCCAGAAGAAATTATATCCACTATGAATTCACTGCGACCAAACGCTGCTACTGGTTGGGATGGTATCTCACCTACAATATTAATAAAAAATTCCACCACTCTGGCGCCTATTTTATGCCATATATTCAATATTTGTTTTGAAACAGCTGTTTTTCCAACTTCGTTTAAAAAGGCAATAATTCATCCAATCTTCAAGGGGGGTGACGGAGCACTGCCGAATAACTATCGTCCCATAGCTGTTTTAAGTGCTTTATCCAAAGTTCTTGAACGCTTAATAAACAAAAGATTGGTTGGTTACCTGGAGCATTTTAAGATAATCTCACAGCAACAATATGGCTTTCGCAAAAATAAGTCAACCTGTGACGCAGTCCATGACCTAACCAGTTTTGTCGTAGATCATATAAATAAAAATAAAAAAGTCCTTACAATATTCCTTGATCTCGCAAAAGCGTTCGACACTGTTCCCGTTTCCACACTCTTAATCAAACTTGAGAAAATAGGCGTCAGGGGGATACAACTAGATCTTTTCCAAAGTTACCTCTCGAATCGTTCGCAAAAAGTCAGGATCGATGGCCATAACAGCGAGGAGCTTTCCATTCACTATGGGGTACCACAAGGAAGCATTTTGGGCCCCACTCTTTTCTTAATCTTTATTAATGACCTGTGTGATCTCAATATTGATAATGCAAGGGTAATATCATTTGCAGATGATACTGCAATAACCTTCACCGCAGATTCCTGGTCACAACTCGAGCATCTAGCTCAGCTTGGCTTTGACGTTGCGTTAAATTGGCTTACTTCCCACACTCTCACCCTAAATACCTCCAAAACCAAATTTCTGACTTATTCAAACAGCTCGGTCTCTCAGCCACAGACTCCAATTTTAATCAAAGCTCACACTTGTCATTCAGAAATACTGGGCTCATATTGTCAATGTCCTCTTTTAACCTCTGTTGAAAGCATTAGATACCTGGGAATAGTCTTAGACAGGAATCTCAATTTCAAATCTCATATCGGTTTGCTAACTGGACGAGTTCGCAAACTGATTTACATCTTTAAAACTCTTCGGTATATTGCCAATCCCATTGTAATACGCAGTGTCTATTTCGCACTTTGCCTATCTATTGTAACTTATTGTATTTCCTGTTGGGGCGGCGCAGCAAAAACCACTCTCAAGCCGCTAGAAGTAGCACATAGGGCTATTTTAAAAGTAGCCACTTTTCGTCCTATTCTTTTTCCGACTGACCAACTATATAATCACTGCAAAGTTCTTAATGTTAGGCAACACTTCATACTGCAGACAGTAATTCTGCTACACCGCAAAACCCCATACCGAGTTATAGAAAATAAAAAACGTAGTAAACGTCGAAAAGATGGGATATGCACCCTCCCGCGAGTACGCTCAACTTTTGTGAAAGATTTTTTAATTTTCTCGGTCCGTTCCTATATAATAAAATAAACGAAGAGTGTCAAATCTACGGACTACCGTATTACAAATGTAAAAAGATTGTGCAATCGTACCTCCAAAATAAGTCATATGATGAAACAGAAAAAATCTTATCTTAACATAATCAACATGGACAAGCAAATACAGACACACACACATACACTCCCACACACACGCCCCCACACTCCCATACACACCCCCACACACACACGCACACACACACCCTCTCATTCATACACACACATGCATCTACTTACCTTAAAATTAAAATTATTTTATTTCATGTTTAATAAAACGTATATTAAATTTTAATTGTCTAACACAATACTCCAAAATTGTAACAGTAACATCAGAAGCACTATGTAACCTTTACGTCATTATACCTTAGGGGACCGGACTGCTTCTCCTTAACACAGGTTTTCAAAACCTAGCTAGGAGAGCAGTGCTCACCCACACGTTGTAGAAATAGTACTTATTTTGTGAAACAGTTTTTTTTTTTTTAACGTGTACTACAATTCTTTGTTTTTGAGTAAATAAATATTTATTATTATTATTATTTATTATTTACGTGTTTGACATTTCTCGGGACCCAGGGGTCCCGGACCTTTGGAAGGCGTACGAGGGGCCGAAGCCAGCTCGCAGAGGCCCCTTAGACGTTTTTAATGAAATGAGGTACCAACCGACGATTATCCCTGTTCGCACTATGCAAGTGCAGCCAAGGACAACCCCCGGTTGGTGTAGCACTATTGTAAGATATGGAAACAAAGATATCGGACTATGGGTTTGGGTTGCTAAAGTGGACTGGTCACTTGGAACTATGAAAGGACTATGGCCCCTGCCTGATCTATGTTTTATAAGCACACGGATAAAATGGCAGGGGGTGACTTGCACACTCAATAATGGGCCCCCGAAAACGGTCGCTAGCACATAGTGACGTAGCAACAAGGGGACAACATGTTCTGAGGTGCTTGAGGAGTGGAGAGGTATTTCACGGCTTTCAGAACAATCCCAGAGCCCAGAAGATGGTCAAGATCCCTACGAGCACTTACTGGAATACTTCCTTCCTCCAAGCACATTTGCTCTTGCGAATCTCCACTCAAGCCGGCCAATTAAGGCAAGAATGAGGCGGGAGCTCTGTTCCTCGTCAGTGTTCACTCCAGCCGGCCAATAAAGGCAAGCCAGAGGTGAGGAACAAAACTTCTCCCGGGAGATAGGGTCCGTGGGGTCGCTACTGCCCAACAGCTCGCCACATGCTGCCCTGCGGGTTTTTGTATCTCTCTTGGTCTGGCTCCTCATTCCAGACCCTTTCCAGCAAAGTAAACTCTACTGGCTCAGGCCTAGAGTTCGGAGCACGCAAGCCCCACCACGACGTCAACGTAGAGATACGGCGGTGGGGTTATTATTATTATTATTATAAATATTGTGAGTCGCAACGTTAAATAAAAGAGGGGAAAGTGGGTCTCCTTGGGCCAACCCTCGTCCCGTAGACCGCCTATATTCTTTTTTATTAATTAAAATTTTAAGTATTCGCTCATTCAAGAATCTCCACAAATATGAACACAACTTATGACCTACTGAAAGTTTATCGAGAATGTCCAATAAACTAGTGATATCAACATTATTATAGGCGTTATTGATGTCAATAAAACAGCCAACCGTGACGAGATTTGAAGTAAAACCAAGCTGAATCTTTGTCGTCAAAGTAACAAGACTATCTAAACATGACTTAGATATACGAAAGCCTACAGTATTATCAGAGAACATGTATCTATTCTCGAGAAACCATTCCAACCGTTTGTTCAAAATTGAGTGAAAAATTTTGCAAAGACATGACATCAGAGAAATAGGTCGAAGAGAAGAATTGATACGGTTAATTTAACAACTTAAATTCAAAGAACCTAAGGATCCGTGTTGAGCGGAGAGTTGAGCGTTGAAAAATACCTTGTGTGGAGTTGGAGCGGCTTGTTGTATTGAGCGTGTACTGGCCACCGTCAACAATTTATGACTGCTTTGAGAGTGCAATGGTCATGGACGATGTGTAGATTTTTACTAATAAAAACTTACTAATAAGAATGCAGGGATTTTGTGATTTATTTATCACATAAATTTCATTGGATTTGGGTATTTTTTGCTTAAATTTGATTTAGTGACTTTTTTAATTCAGTTCAGAGGATTTAGTGATTTTAGGACACGGGCGCGGGTGAAAATCGCTGCGTGAGTTCCTAGCTTTAGCGACATTTAATTAAAAAAAAGGATGAGACCAACTCATAGACAAAAAAAAAAAAAAAAAAAAGAGTTTTTTTTTTGAACTGGTAAACTCAATATCGATAAAAATAGACTTGGTGACTTTTAGAACTAAGGTATCCAATTATAACCACTGCACAGCTGATTCTGATTACATTTATTAAGCAAGATAAAGAACTGGCTAAGAGAGATATCACTGTCACGTATTCTTGAACGCGCATAGTTTAGAGAAAGCCTTGGGCTGCGACTCACCAGGAAGCTGCCGTTGATGCCGGAGGACAGCAGGTACTCAGCAGCGTTGCGCGAGATGGGCCCGTGGTACCACGAGTGCTTCTCCAGAGAGTTGACGGGCGTGACGTAGTTGCTGGGCACCCAGCCCACGCCGCCGCCCAGCGTGTGCGCTTCGCACCACTCGCCGCTCTTGTTGTAGCTCTTGATGCGCACCTGCTCGCCTGCGCGCACACAACCACCACTCACTGTCGTGGACACATTCACGGGCAACCACCTCAAAGGAATTACTAACAAAGAGGGACTCATAAAGAAGATCGTCACTGCAATTTAATACGTATTTATCTCATATTTCGGTAGGGTGCTTTATCATGCTTGAGCGTCTGCATCATGATTTTGTCCACAAAATTATCATACGAACTATTAAGATAGTTCGTATCATAATTTTGTAGAAAAAAAATACGCGCGCAAAATAAACAAGATGATGACTTCGAAAGACTACTATAGTTCCCCCCCTCTTATTAAAATCTGTCCGTGTCCTATTTATTCCCAGGAATACGAGATCACACAATAGAATAAAGTTTAAATCGGGTTCATTTATGCCGATATCAGTACTTTGAGCGGGATTAAAGTGGGCCAATCCCTATCCGGATACGTTCACAAGTTGCACTCGTGTGCACTAGACAGGCAGGTGATGCGAGTGCGAGCCGTATAAATTCCTCCTGTATCCTAAATGCGTAACTTATTTTCGTAAACAATTGTCGTGATTTCTTTGATTTAATTTTAAAAATGTATTATTTTTATATCGATTTATAATATCCACTGTGGCAACACTGTCAACTTTTGAGCTCCTTAAGTTCTAAGTTGAGCTCCACGATTACTGACAAATGCTTGCACTGACTGGACAGGTCCACTCAAATCTGTGTGGTTCTTTCCTCAAAAGACCTTTTCAGACACTAATCTACATGGTCCTCATATGGCCTGACCAAGATTATGTCTGGACTTTAAAAGAGACTGCGACCTCTGAGTTTCTTTCGGCCTTTCTTCTCAGAGTAGTCAGATAGGAAAAGCCGAACTCATCTAGCTTATTTTTAATATTTTTTTATATGACGTGTAAAAGTGATTCCGATATCCTATTTACAGAATAAACAATTTCATTTCATTTCATTTCAAAATACAAATTTTATTATTATAAGAAGCTTCTAAATGTGTTTTTATTATGGCAACTGAATGTATTGTTTTACTTTGGCGACACTTATTTATTTTATTTATTATTATTATTGCAGACTACAATGGTCTATAGTGTTAGTAACAAAAAAGCTTAGCCTATGTTAGTACTTAATAACTAAAACAGAACGGGTCCGGTTTGTAAGCGCCCACACTAGCGGGCTGTCTGCCCGGGCGGCTATTGATTGTAGGATAGTGTTGCGACTGCCACGCAGCCTGCCGAGTAGCGAGGCAGATTTCTTACGCCACAGTGCCTCAAAGCCGTCAGTGCGTGCGTCTGCAAACATTGCCGAGGCACTACAGAAGCGCGGCAAACGCAACAATACCCTGAATGCATTATTGTATTGGATACGCAGAGCATTGTAAGCCTTTTGGGTATATGTGAACCACAGGGCTCCCGAGTACAGTGCTGTACAGTATGCCTTAAAAAGGGTTATTTTAATTGCGTCTGTACATCGAGAAAATCTGCGGGCCAGCATATTCGCCCTAACTGACAATGTTCTGCGCTCCCTTTCTAGATCTTTATCATCCCTCAGGTCATCAGCAACCAGATGGCCCAGATAATTAAATTTATATACCCTGTTAATCGGGTGACCTTTCATTAGTAGAGAAGGGACAGTAGTGGGTCACCTGGTGCCAGACCTGAAGACAATGAATTCAGTTTTACTGCTATTATAAATTAACCCATGAGTCGCAGCGTATGACTCACAGACATTGAGTAGCTTTCGGAGAGCACCGATCGAGGGAGCCAGCAGCACCATGTCGTCTGCGTAGCTAATGTTGTTAAAACAAACTCCATCCACGTAGCAGCCGACACGCGTGCTGCTGAGTTGCTCAATCAGAGCATTAACATACAGGCCGAAGAGCAGAGGCGAGGACAGGCCTCCCTGCCTCACTCCGCACTCCGGCCGGCATGGCTGTTCTCCCGCCCACCGCACCTGAGTCTCTTGGTTCAGATACCAGTGCTTGAGGAGTAATACGAACTCTGGCGGCAGCGCTGTCTCTTCTAGCTTTTGCCAGAGAAGATTGTATGGGACAAGGTCAAAGGCCCTGGACAAGTCAAGGAAAACCGCATAAATTGGTGTATTTCTATCAGTGTAATATCTGACAGCGTGCTTCAAACTAACAATAGCAGTCTCCGTTGACAGCCCAGGCCGAAATCCAAACTGGGCATCACAGAGCTGCACATGCTTATTTAGATGTGAGTTAAGCACGCTGTCAAGGACCTTGGCTATGACGGTGGCGAGTGAAATAGGCCTGTAATTTAACTTGTCCGATACGTCTCCTGTCTTGCTTTTAACTACCGGCACCACCAGAGTTCGCACTAGATCAGGCGGAAGATGTGAATGACACAGACATAGATTAAATAAAAGTGCCAGCACCCGAGGTAAGTGGATACCGGCATGCTGAAGGTGTTCAATGCTGAGTCCGTCATGCCCAGGGGATTTGCCTCTTGGCATCTTCTTCAAAATGTGCCTGATTTCCTTTGCACCAATTACAGAGGACAACTCCGCACGCTCAGGACCAGCATTGAACACCCTGCACGGCGGCCCCAGTGTCGACTTAATTGCGAATTGGTTTTTAAACACCTCAGCTATATCCCTAGGGCAGGAGACCCCGTCGACGCTCACAGGAAGTCAGGAACGCCAGGCTTAGGATTCAATCTATTAGTAGCTTTCCAAAATCCCGTAAAATTTGATTTTGCATGGTGTTTTGCTAATAAATCCATTTTAATTTGTTCCTGGTGTTTTTGGCACCACTTAAGCTTTCCCTTGAAGATCTTCCGTGAGATCATCATGGCGTCAAAAATGGGACCAGTGGGCGGTTGACCGTACCAACACCATATGTTGAACTCCATCCTGGCATTCCTTAGAAATGACGGTTATGACATTATCGTTATTTCTGGGTGGGACAAAAGTCGTTTTAAATGGTAAAATGTAATGCACAGTGAGTCGTCGTTTGATTGTGAAATAGTACAGTAGTGTGAATTAAAAGTATTAGCAAGAAAAGAGTTTTCTTTATAAGTCAGAAGTGACAAGAACCACGAGCCATAAGTAGGTGAAATCGTAAGTAGTTTTATGAATTCTTTACATTATTAATTATTTTTGTCCCAGATAAGTTCAGTGAGTAGTGAGTGTGGTTCACAGATTTAGAATAGGCTAGATACCACAAGTCGAACGACCAAGCGTGCCCGAAGTTCGAGTAATATACAAACTTGACGCGCTACTACTTTAGTTTATGTTCGATCGCGCCAGTGGCGAGTTGTGTCGTCGAGGACATAAAAATGCCAAATTGTGCCGTTATAAACTGCAAAAACTCTTCTAGTGTAATAAATCGAGTCAATGGAGGTATTACCCACTATCGGTAAGTAATTTTGTTGTTCAAATAGCTGTAATACATTTTTTAAATCATTTATTGTGAAATTCAAGTAACACTACTAAGATAAAAAAGACAAGATAAGATAAATTCCTGTTTCACACTATTCATTTCACATTGCTAGCATTGCTTTGACGGACCATCATTGGGCGCTTTGTGTAAGTACACGCAATGTAACAGCGACACAATGTAAACGACAGAAACAGTGTAAGTTTCGTGGTATAGAGGCTTTTGTAATTTTTCTGTCAAATGGTGATACTAGTGATGTACACTTTTAAATCGATTTCATTTATCGAAAATGGATTTTGACAAAGTTATGAGAATTGCATTTTGGACTATAAGTATTTTGAATTTGAACTTCATGTTTCAGTTTTCCGCGTGATCCCGTTTGTAAAGAAAAATGGATTGAAGCGACGGGTAAAATAGACTGGCTTCCTTCAAAATATAGTACAATTTGCTCAATACATTTTAAAAATGATGATTTTGTAATAACCAAAAAGTGCAGACGATTATGTGAAACAATATATCCGACAATTCTTGTTCTTAGTATGATAACTAATGGAGAAGTAAGTGAATAAGTTTTCTGAGACAAAGACATGTATTGGTGCCGATTCTCTTGTACACCGAAGTAAACTAACTAAATTATCACTAAAATTCTTTACTTTTGACTATGAGAATCTCAAAGCTATTCTGCAAAATAAATTCTCTAAATTAAAAAACAATTTTGGCACATCTAAATCGAATTTGACAATCGCGACTCCACACGTGATACCTAACTACGTGAATCTTTTTAGAGCCGGAGGTGCGCAGGGGGGGCAACCTCGACGTGTTTTATATGAAATTTTTCACTTTTTGTATGGAAAATAAGAAAAATTATGACCTACATGTAGAGTGTTAGGGGTTTAAAGGTTATATATAGGGGGTCGAAATTTTCATTATTTTTGCGATTGGACACACCGTTTTCGAGATATAATCAAAAGAAAAAAAAGATTCAGTGCTGTTTTTGCATCTGAAGTCGAGGTGTTTGTGTGAATTTAAAGTTCATGACAACCAATTTTATTCCACACGTTTTTAGTTGCGATTAAAAATAGTCAGATTTAGTTAGAAAATCTAAATTTTACGTGAAAAACGTCAAATTCAGAATAGCAAAATTGTCATTTTCACTAAATTAATATCTCAGCACCATCTTAGTGCTGTCAAACTAAAATATAGTTAAGCTTTATCACTTTGGTCTATTTCAGAATGGGAAATCGTTGTTTGACAGGAATAAATTAATTTTGGTGATTTTTAGTCTAGTTTAGAGGCATTTGTGACAAGAGAATCGGCACCAATAGCTGATATATACATAGATGTTCGATTACATTATTTGACTAAGAATTTGAAAATCACTTCTACGAAGAGACAAATATATAATAATAAGCTTGCCCTGTTTTAGGGTCAATAAAATTATGTTGTTGTGTGTTATTTACTATAATTAAAAAAAAAAAAAAACTGGAAATATGATGTTTATTTTTTTAAGAATAATTCAAACACTTCAAATGTTTCCATACATTATTTTCAGTAAGCATACAAAAGTAATAATTTAAACTTATTACTTTTGTATTCTCATTCCTCTGTCATCGAATCGATTTTAAAATCGATTAAAGTCGTAATTTTACGTCAAACAAATTACTATATTTAACAACACACACGTTTACGTCGAACACATCACTAAATTGCTGGGGTGACGTCATTATAGGTATGAAAAAGATGACACGCTCGGTTTTCATACTATTTATTGAACATGCGGTATCTAGCCTACTCTAAATCTGTGGTGTGGTTATTATGTCGTTTCATGATTCGGTAGCAATCATTGTGGCTATTACCTAGGTGGTTAATATTTAAATCATAGTAATTGGGCCAATGCACGTGCTACCTTTGGTCGAGGCTACTCCTCGATAGGGTTATCGTTGCGTTGGACTAATTAAAATAAAATAAGTAAATAGTTGGGCCGATGCACGTGTTACCTTTGGTCGAGGCAACTCCTCGATAGGGTTATCGTTGCGTTGGACTAATTAAAATAAAATAAGTAAATAGTTGGGCCGATGCACGTGCTACCTTTGGTCGAGGCAACTCCTCGATAGGGTTATCGTTGCGTTGGACTAATTAAAATAAAATAAGTAAATAGTTGGGTCGATGCACGTGTTACCTTTGGTCGAGGCAACTCCTCGATAGGGTTATCGTTGCGTTGGACTAATTATAAACAATAAGTAAATAGTTGGACCAGTGCACGTGGTACTCTTGGTCAAGGCAACTCCTCGATAGAGCTATCATTGCATTGGACAACTTGGAAAATAAATAAATTAGAAATTGTGCGAATATGTATATGTTGGGAATTATTTCACTTTGAATAATCTGAATAGTATTTTAAGTCTGTTCCGTTCACTGAATTTTCTGAGCAGCTATATAGTTTTTTGATGGTACTTAGTGGTTGGTTTGTTGGTGGTTTGGTTACGGTTTGACAAACAGCATGTTGGAAATAAAAATAATTTTGAAAATGTAATAATAAAAAAATAAAGTTTAAAAAACTGTAACCCGACTACGGGAAAATAAAAATGATCTAAAAAGTACGAAACAAGCAAATATTTCAGACAGAAATCAAGACATAGGTAGAAAAATGGTCAAGGTAAAGCCGTGGTCACATGCCTGTATACCATGTTGGTGTCAAGAACACCTATAAAATTATAATGGCATGCGACGACGGCTTTACCTTGACCATTTTTGTACCTATGTCTTGATTTCTGTCTGAAATATTTGCTTGTTTCGTACTTTTTAGATCATTTTTATTTTCCCGTAGTCGGGTTACAGTTTTTTAAACTTTATTTTTTTATTTTATACTTTTCCGTTTTTACACTTGATAAACGTAAATAAGAGTAGAGTAATACTATAGTTCAGTAATTAACCTATTTTAAATTCCGATAGCAGTGTATAGTGCTTTGAACGAAACCATAGAGAGATTTATTTCGACGCCAACACCATATAACGATATCGAGCTTCGAAGAAATCCAAAATATAAATATTTCGTTGTACTTGTTTTTCTTCATAAGAGTGGAATTACAAATCGGTACTACTTATTAAGATTTGATTAACTGCACGTTGGTAACATCTTGAGATACTACGTAGCGCAGTCTCACTTTTGCTTGTTTTTAACGATTTAAACATATTTTTTTACTTTGAAAATATAATATTATATACATATTTGTAATGTGCTCGTCAAGACCTTTCTTTTGATACCAAACATGTCATGATCATCCCATTTTAATTTTTTTCGAGGTTAGAAATTTACGTGTAAAGTCCACCAAATTAAATTTAGGGAAAAATTATATAGCCTATGTCACCCGGACCATTATTACGAATCTATTGATACCTCATTCATCAAAATCGGTTTAATAGTTTAGGCGCTACGGTGGAACACACATAAAAACATACATACATACATACAAACATACATACATACAAACATACATACATAGACTGCTAAAATCATAACCCTTCCTTTTGGCTTTGCCGTAGTCTTCATAAGAGTTGAATTACAAATCGGTACTACTTATTAAGATTTGATTAACTGCACGTTGGTAACATCTTGAGATACTACGTAGTGAACCCTTCCTTTTGGCTTTGCCGTAGTCGGGTAAAAAGAAAACCAATTTAGACCACAGACAAACAAGTGGCTAAGAATATATAAGTTTAAGTATTTGCAGCAGCATAGATTTTGTTGACAATTCAAAATGATTTATTTGCATAAGGTTCTTAAGATAATATATCGATCTCATACTATGCCTTTAATGTCGGCGTGAAATTTTATTATTATATTTATATGACTAATGACTGCATTAGCTATAATATAATGTATACTGTATTCTCCTATGCGGCGTGAACTCGGGTTCAAGCATATAGGTGACCTGTTCAGAGATGTACGAGTATAGTGTAGATAGACCCCTATGCGGCGTACACTCGGGTTCAGCCATGTAGGTGAACTGTTCAGAGATGTACGAGTATAGTGTAGACCCCTATGCGGCGTGCACTCGGGTTCAGGCATGTAGGTGACCTGTTCAGAGATGTACGAGTATAGTGTAGATAGATCCCTATGTGGCGTGCACTCTGGTTCAGCCATGTAGGTGAGCTGTTCAGAGATGTACGAGTATAGTGTAGACCCCTATGCGGCGTGTACTCGGGTTCAGGCATGTAGGTGACCTGTTCAGAGATGTACGAGTATAGTGTAGATAGACCCAGTATAGTTAGTTAGTTTAGAGTTCTACGCGGCTTACACTCTAGTTCAGCCATATAAGTGAGCTTTATGAAGATGTGTGCGTATAGTTTATAGAAGCCGCCATGTAGGTGGATTATAGTTCAGAATTTAAAATAAAGATGAAGGAGTATAGTTTAGAATTCCATACAGCTTACACTCTAGTTCAGCCATATAAGTGAGCTTTATGGAGATGTATGCGTTTAGTTTATAGAAGCCATGTGGGCGGATTATAGTTCAGAATTTAAAAATAAAGATGAACGAGTATAGAGTTCCATGCGGCTTACACTCTAGTTCAGCCATATAAGTGAGCTTTATGGAAATGTATGCGTATAGTTTATAGCAGCCATGTAGGCGGATTATAGTTCAGAATTTAAAAATAAAGATGAACGAGTATAATTAAGAGTTCCAAGCGGCTTACACTCTAATTCAGCCATGTAGGTGAGCTTTATGGAGATGTATGCGTATAGTATATAGCAACCACGTGGGCGAGCTGTAGTTCAGAGTTTAAAAATAAGGATAAAGATGTACGAGTATTGTTTAAAGTTCTATGTAGCTTACTCTCTTGTTCAGTCACGTAGGTGAGATTGGCAGTAGATTGTATATCTTATGGAATGCTCAAAAGCAAAAGAATTGTCTTGAAGAAAGAACAATGGCTTCCCATATATTGTTTTATTTGAAATTAGATTACTGCGTCTTAAAATGAAAAATATCTCATTTAGCTCTGCTTCATTTTCTGAACTAGTATTTGCAATATTATTCAATCAAAATCAAAATATTTTATTTTACATAAACCTACAAGGGCACTTATGAAACGTCAGAAGCTAGGTGCACAGTTCCAATTGGTCGCTTCCTATGGAGAAGAGCCGGCAAGAAACTCCACGGTTACTCTTTTCAAAATAAGTGGTTTCTACAATGTATTCAAATTACAGTATTAATAGGTATGGGAGGACAGTGTAGGCTTATCAAGAAGTACCAGGTACTTAGTAAAATAGAAAATGGTCCAACAAGTCTACAGCCTACAACGTTCTCACATTCACAAAATCTAAAAGAAAATAATCTATATAAAAGATAAACAAAATAATAAAAATAAGGATGTATTTAAACCAAATGAAATGATTGCTACTACAGCTATAACAAATCCAATATGATTTAAAAAAAAAAACAATAGAAAATTGTAGGTATATAATGTCAAATAATGTCAATGAAGTATGTTAAAAAAGTAAAATAAAATAATCATTTTAATTTGGAAGCAGTTAATAGACATTTACATTGTTGCATTGTTTACATTTGTTGTAAACCACATGTGCAGAAGGAATTATTGCCAAACTTCCTTGTTTTCAACGTAGTCTTTAATTTTATAATATGCTTTTTTGATAAGGACACGTTTGATGTGGGTTTTGAACTTTCCATCGCTTAGTTCAGTAACAGACTTTGGCAACTTGTTATAAAAGCGGATACCGTTTATAAGAAATGACTTAGTTAATCTAAATTTAGGTATCATAATTTCATGTTTACTACGTGTATTTATATTATGGAAATCGCTTCTTATTTTGAAAAGTCCTAGGTTTTTGCGAACATACAAAATACTTTCTAAGATATAAAGAGAAGGCTGAGTCAGCATATCAATTTCTTTGAATCTATTTCTAAGGGACTTACGAGGACTCATTTTGTAGATCGCGCGAATTGCCCTCTTTTGTAAAATGAAAATTGAATCTACGTCAGCTGCCGATCCTCACAGCAAAACGCCATAAGACATAATACTGTGGTAATAAGCAAAGTATACTAACCTAGCTGTGGCTACATTTTTCTTACTGCATATGCAGCTGAACTTAATCTACCTGAAAGAGCTCTAATGTGGGCGCCCCATTGCAATCTCGAATCTAGAGTAATTCCTAGAAACACAGTTTCCGTAATAGTATCTAGTTTCTTGTCATCAAGTTTTAAATTGAGACTTACTTGAGGTACATTTGGTAAAGAGAACTTAAGACATTTAAGTTTTGTTCGCATTTAGTAAAAGATTATTAGCTGCGAACCATTTCAAAAGAATTGCCAGACTATCGTTGACATGTAAGACATCCGTATCTTTTCTATTTAAAAAAAAAACTTTTTACTAAAAAAAAAACAACCGACTTCAAAAAAAACACTACAAAGTGAAAAATAACTTTAATTTCGGAAGTCGGTGTCTTTGGTCTTGAATTTTCGTTCTTTGACACCGACTTCCGAAATTAAAGTTATTTTTCACTTTGTAGTGTTTTTTTTGAAGTCGGTTGTTTTTTTTTTTTTTGTAAAGTTTTTATTTTTCATTTTTTAGTTGTGATACCTACCCCACACAAATTCGAATACCACTACCTGCTATGTGAATAACAGTGACAGGACTTATCATATCATCCACATACTAAGTGAGAAAAAGTACGTACGTATTATTGACGCTAACTCAAAAACTACCCAAGCAAAGTTAATAAAATTTATATGGGACCACCTCTGAAGTATGATCTACCAAACAAAAAAGAATCATTAAAATCAATTCGTAATTGACGGCCAATTATTAAAAATTATAACAAGTATGTAATAAAGCTGGTGGTCTATAAACACATAAGAAAGATTGCCTTCAAACTCTGCACATGCTACCTCACATTTATTTATTTAAGTTTTCACGCACAACATAACAGAATGTATTTCCAAGGCGTTGTACAGAACAGTATACAAACTAAAAATTACACACATACCTACGCAAGTAGGTTATGTAAATTACAAAAAAAAACAAAATAAAACATGAAACACGAGAAATAACAAAATTAACAAACAATATAGACACTCGTATCATATAAACAAACAAACTGCAATCAAGAGGAAGAAAAAATTATATAAAAAAAATAAAAAAAAATATCTTTCATCCATCCTCTCACAAAAACTTAAACATTCACGACACACATCGATCCATCTCCCAGCAAACAAGTCACATTCCGGTGTTGATGTCAGAAGAGCATTGAGCATAGTAAGGGCCCGAACGAGGGGCGAGTTAGCTCGCGACACCGTGCGTGCTGATGGTACGGCTAGTAGCCGGTGATTTCGCGGCCTGAGTTGATGTTTGGGCAGAACAGGGACAATAAGCCTTACTAACTGCTCCACTAGTTCCTGACAATCGGACTCAACCCGCATAATACGGCAGGCAGTGAGAAGCAGGAAGCACTTACGCCTTACCTCGAGAGAATTACGCCGAGTAAAAATTTTGTAGGATAAAGGAAGGGGTAGTATCCGAAGAGCTTTTTATATAAAAATCTAAGGAAGGCCTTCTGGACCTTTTCAAGAAGTAAAGCGTAAATGCATTCGTATGGGTTCCAAATCACTGCAGCTGATTCGAGCTAACTCCTGACTAGGGCCATGTAAACTAGTTTAATGGCCAGTGGATTGTTAAACTCACGCATATTTCGAATAACAAATCATAAGCGATCAACAGAGCAAGCAGTGATATCCTTCCTTTCCTTATGTCTGAAACAACTATTACATAATATCAAGGTACCACCCCCTATTGAGGACCTGTTGTACGCACTGGCAACTGAAAAATTATTTACATTAAACAGCATCCTATCTAGTCTTAACCAGGTTTCACAAAAGCATACGATATCCATATGATATTTATCTATTAACAATTCCACGTCTAGGATTTTGCCAGAGAAGCGATTAATATTTTGGTGACACAGTAAAATATTCTTATTATGCTTCTCTTTTGTCGAGTCTAAAAGTTTAAAGAGCCTATTACAGTATTATTAGAAATACTAGATAAAAAGAGAAAGCGAAAGAAGAAAGCTTTTGTTAGAGAAAGCGGAGATTAATTCAATGTTGAACTTTGAACCACACATGACAGAACGCAAGCATCTGGTCAAGAGTTGTAAACTGTCAACGGTTGTCAATGTAACAACCAAGCTATATTTTTTAAAGACTGAATACTAATCTTTCCAGTCCAAAAGTGCCATTTTTTGATAATTTTCCTACTTTTCTGCAATATTCTTATGTAAGGAAAAACACAAAGAAAAAATTTATATAATTATGTAGCTTCTTATAGGTATAGATTGTGCATATAACAAACTTAATACTTACGCCAAAAACGCGTAATGGGCTATTTATTGCATCACATTTTCATGCCATATACTTGGACCATTTGGAACCGTTTGTGCTAGTTGTAACAATTATGTTTTAACCATAGTTAAATCAAATCAAAAATATTTATTTGCTTAAGGTACAATAGATATTACAGTTATGTTGGTTTCAGCATATCATGCCATGACATGGCGTGCAAATACATTTCATGTCAACAGGGATGTTAACAATTATTCGGAATTGCTTTTATTTTGATGATTAACTCTTGTTTACCATTAAAAAAAATATTTATTTAAAAATATTTGTATTTTCGATGAGAAAATATACAAAAATAGAGTAATTTAACAGTTAATGTGTTTTCTTATTTTTACTAAAATACAAACAATCAAAATGAACACAAAGTTTTACAAAACATGTGCAGTGCCCCTGTGTAATAGTACAACAATTACTACACCGGAAAAAATGTTTATTCTTGTGCCAAAAGATAAGCAAATCAGGAGAAAGTGGTTAAGACTTGCTAGAAGAAATATAGCAGCATTAACAACAAGTACCGCCTATTTTTGTGAGGATCACTTCGATGTAAGTTTTAATTACCTATATACAAAATATCACAGTCATTTTAACGGAATATGAATACTATTCTTTTATTTAACCTAACCTAAAATAATTGTTATTTTAGCTGCCAAATGATTATGGAAAATTACGTGGAATATACTACAATGGGTATGTATCCAGAATTATTATGAAGAAGAAAATTTGCTTGTCAACCAGACTGGCCTAGTGCTTCACTTGATTTGTGCCGGCCAGCCATGCTGAAAAGGCAAAGACTGTCATTGATAAAAGAGAAGAACAAGAAGAAATGACGGTTGATGTATCTCAAGAGTGTGAAAACTTAAGTAATGTTCCAAGCACAAGCTCGGGTATCTATGAACATTTTTGATTTAATATTCTCTTTGTAGTTAAACAAGATATTGCACTTGTTTATGACCCTGTATACTATGTAAAATCTAGATTGTAGTGACAATTTAAATGCTTTATCTATTTCTTGTGGCAATGGTAATGTATCAATCTGTGTGAGACAAGATTATAAAGTATGTTATTAATACTAAGTATTACCACAGATATATGATACGTATTACCTACTTAAATAATTATATGTAGCACTAAACATTATCTCCTTTTTTTCAACTCCACCACCTCATGATAAACAACAAACAACAAAAATCAACAAAGCAGTTCAAGTTATTATTGTACCCAAATATAAACTACTCAAAAGAAAATAGGGCCCACTAAGTTTTTTTGCTGTTGTTTAAAACTATGAATGATTAAGTGGTTTTTATGGATAGATGTGTTTGGAATTAGGATATAAAAAGTATTTTTAACCTATCCACTGGTATTTTTTTTAATTTTTATCGATTTACTCACACAAATCACTTTTAGGGAAATAAATATACCTCAATGTAGATTACAAATGTTTAGGAGGAATGTTTATGTTAATGCTATTCAGGTGTATAACAAGTTACCTTGAATTAGGTTAAGGAACTTCCCATCCCCATGTTAAAAAAAAAGCTGACAAGTTGGCTATTAGATCATTGCTTTTATGACATTGGTGAATATATGGATTATTGTAAAAATCCAAGATGACTGTACTTAATTTTGACATCTTAAAGTAATAATTACCTGATTATAATAATACAAATTCTAAATAGACCTATTGTAAATCACAAATCTTAAAATTAATATTGTACCTACTTAGTTTAAGATTGACAATTGAATATTTGTACACCATATACTTTGTGGTAGAATGTATAGAACTAACAAAAATACTAACACCATACTATGTAAAACTACATTCGTACAAATAAATAAATTCTAATTCTAATTTAAATTAACTTGAAAAAAAAACTTAGTCTGTCGCCCATTTCTTGTAACCATTTGATGAAAAATGTTATGGTTAGTAGCGAGGGGGGCCTCCTCTGCTCTGTATACCCTCTCTGAGCCAATCCGGTACACTTCAATAAGATGGGCTACATTTTGTTCCGGAATTCGTTCACAACCAAGTTTTAGCGCATTAATGAGCTTCTGTTGACTGTTAACATGGCTCTAGTTTTCTTTAAGGCTTCTTTTCAATTGATCCCATCAATGCTCGATGGGGTTGAGATCGGGACTCATGGCTGGCCATGGCAAAACCATGATGTTGACCTCTGAAAGTTCTTTTTGTGTGGCACGGGCCGTATGTTCGCGAGCATTTTCATGCATAAAAACTAAGTCAGCGACCACTCTTTGTGAAAACGGGATAACACCGCTCAACGTAACTGGCGGCGGTTACAGTACCCTCATACAGAATTACTAGCTCTGTTTTGCCTACAAAGCTTATTCCTGCCCATACCATAACACTTGGGTCCCCAAAACGGTCTGTTTCGATGTATGGTTCTGTGAAACGTACACTTTTTTTTTTTTTTTTTTTTTTTTTTTTTTTTTTTTTTTTTTTTTTTTTTTTGGGTGGGAAATTATCAAATAACTTCTCCCGCTCTGGGCGGAGCGGGAGGGCGTGTCAGACTCTTACTGACTAAAACCCACCCGTGTTCCTTCGGTTGCCCTGTTGCCGGGGGCCACGATTTCCCGATCGGTTTTCTTCGAACCCCCGGCAGGCATTGGCCCTAGTGGACCCCTTCAATTCTGCTGACATCTCTTTGAGGCGCGCGTGGAACACAACGCGCCGTCGACCCGGGCTTGGTCCTTATCGGACAGCGAGCTACCCATTGCTCACCGTCCGCAAGCCCGCGCCTACGGTGGCCGGAAATCGGCTCGCGATTCCCGCCCCGGGCGTCTCCTCCTGCGGCGGTTAGGGGCGTGAGGGCGCGAAATTTGCCTCTCCCTCACGCGTTCCGCCTCCTCCTTCGCGAGCATTACCGCTTCGCAGAAGGAGGTGACGGCCTGCCATTTCCTCTCGCTCCGTACCATGGCCTGAACCAGGGCCGGACGCGAGAGATCACCGCCGCCGATCGCCTCTACGAGAACACGGCGTTGCTCCGCCCAAGCCGGGCAGACCTCCACCGTATGCTCCACCGTGTCCTCAGGCCGATCCACACAATGGTGACACCCGGGTGTTTCCTCCCGCCTTATCCTGAACAGGAACCTCCCGAAGCAGCCGTGTCCGGTGAGGACCTGCGTCAGGCGGAAGGTGAGAACGCCGTGGCGTCTCTCCAGCCACTCCTCAAAGACGGGTCTTATCGCCGCGATTGTGGCGTGCCCAGCGCGGGGTTGCGACAATCGCACCCTCCATGACGCCATGAGATCCCGCCGGAGCTCTGTCCGCTGTGCCGCAATTTCTTGCGGCATCGGGGTTAAGCCCCGGCGTTTCGCCTCCTCGCGCCACTCCCAGACGTGCGCGAGGACCTTTGCCTCCAGATCCCATGGCGGTAATCCGGCAAGGAGGCTCGCCGCCTCGCAGGAGACCGTGCGGTATCCTCGGGCCAGCCGGATGGCCATGACCCTCTGGGACGCGTTCAACCGGCGGGCTGGCCGCAGCCTCAATGAACGCGCCCACACCGGTGCCCCGTAAAGGGCCATGGACCGCACGATCCCCGCATAGAGCCTCCGGCAGGAGGCGTTTGGATCCCCTAGATTGGGCAGGAGCCGCTTCAATGCAGCCCCGGCCCGCTCGAGTCTGGGAGCCAAACGTCGGAAATGTTCTACGAAGTTCCACCGGCTGTCGAGGACGAGTCCCAGATACTTCATCGTCGACTCGACACCGATGTGAACCCCTCCCGCCATTACCTGGGACCCCGACGGTGGCGCATTCCGAGGACCATGAAAACCCATGGCCTCAGACTTGTGCAGGGCCACCTCGAGTCCCAGCTGCCGGATCCTATCGACGATTGTCGCAACCCCGCGTGTCGCTAAATCGGCCGCCGCCTGGTACGACCCCCCCTGCGCCAGGACAAGCGTGTCGTCAGCGTAACAGACGACGCTGACGCCGCTAGGGAGGTCGGCGCGCAGCACCCAGTCGTATCCGATGTCCCACAGATGCGGCCCCAGGACCGAACCCTGTGGGACACCGCACGACATCTCTTGCCGGTTCCACTCTCCTTGGTGACCGGGGTAGATGACGGCCCTGTCCGTCAGATAGGCCTCGACCACACGACAGAGGTAGGTCGGCATCCGGTGATACCGGAGTGCCTCCCTGATGCAACTCCAGGGCAGGGTGTTGAAGGCATTGGCGATGTCTAGAGACACCGCCAAGACGACCCCACCCCGGGCCACAGCATCCCCCGTCGTGAGGGCCCGCACGCGCATGATGGCGTCCACCGTAGAGCGCCCCCTGCGGAAACCGAACTGGCTCTCCGCCAGATCCGGCCCCACTCGCACCAGCTGCCCGACGAGGCGGTCTGCAATGACTCTTTCAAAGAGCTTGCCCACCTCGTCGAGCAGCACAATGGGCCGATAAGCGGACGGAGAGTCCGCTGGGCGCCCCGGCTTCTTGATGAGGACCAGTTTCCCCGTCTTCCAACGAAGTGGGAACTGGCCCCTCTCCATGCATGCGCTTAGGAGCCCCCTCAGTCGAGGCCCGAGAGCCCCCATGGCCAGGACCCAGGCTTTTCCAGGTATGCCGTCGGGTCCTGGGGCGGTATTCTTCGCACTCATCTTGCGTACCGCCACTCTCATTTCTACCTCAGTCACCTCAGGAGAATCGTCGTCGTCGGTGTGGTCCGCATCGGGCATCGCAGTAGGCGGAGCCATGGGCGGAGCAGTATGATCCCCTCTAGAGGGGAACAGAGCGCTCACCACGTCCCCCACAAGCTGGGGCCGGAGACTCTGCGTCAGCGGGGGAGCCCATGGGCGGAGTTTCTCCCGCACCATCTTGTATGGGCGCCCCCACGGGTCCCTGTTGAGAGTCTCCAGCATCTCCTCGCGGGCCAGCGCCCTGGCCCGCAGGATCTCCGCTTGGAGGGCGGTCTTCGCCGCTCTGTACCCCTCGTACAGCTCCGCCTCAATGGCTTGCGTATCCGGAGGGCGGATACGGAGCCTGCGATGCCTGGCGTACCGGCGTCGCGCAGCAACACACGCCTTGCGCAGAGCCTCCAGCTCTTGCGACCACCAGTACAGCCGGCGCGAAGCATGTCTAGGATGGACCCGGGGCATTGCCATGTCACACACATTGGACATGGCCTCCCGGAACCACTCCGCCTCGTCGTTGATGTCGGCAGGCCTGTCCGGTGATGACACCCAGGCCTGCACAATCGAGGCTTCCAGGAGAAGCTCCCGGTCCAGCTGCTTCAGCGCCCACCGCGGACCACTCGGGGCCTGTCGGACCGGCGCACTTGAGGTCTGGGTGGAGACGTCAAACCGGATGTACCGGTGATCGGAGTAGGTCTCCACCCCCTCCATGACGCGCCAGTCAATGACACGCGGCGACAGAGCGGGGCTGGCGAACGAAATGTCCACCACCGATTCGCCCCGCATCCGCACACACGTGGGGACAGAACCCCGGTTTAGGACGACCAGGCCTGTCTCCAGAGCCCAGTCCTCCACCATCCTGCCCCGTGTGTCCGTATACCGGGAACCCCAAGCCAGATTCTTGGCATTGAAGTCCCCGAGTACGAGCACGGGGAGGGAACCAAACCCGACGACGACGACTCTTAACTCCGCAAGGGAGTTGTGGAACTCGGCAAGAGTTCGGTTCGGGGAGAAGTAAACACCCACCACTTGGACTCGTTTATCATCAGTGGAAAACTTGACCTTACATTAATCTCTAAAGGATAGCCCTTCAATTATCCATTGCCCAGTTCAAATGCTCGCGAGCGTATCTTTATCGCGCTGCACGATTGGCTCTTGTCAGTTTGAGTCGAACAGCTCGCACTCAGGAACGTTGACCATCTTCGTGAAGACGATTACGAATGGTTTGATCACTGACTCTAGTACCAGTTGATTGCCGCAGTCAGATTTGTAAATCCTGGGCGGTTACAGTACGCTCTCGTTGTACAGTTAACCTGATATACCGGTCTTTTTAGGAAGTTGTGGCTCAAATTCTTCCTGATACAGGCCTCTTAGTTACACTCCCGATCTCCTGGGAGTGTTCCCACACGTTTCGAATAGATTGTCGCGACGCACCGAGAAGTATTGCGACAGATCTCTGAGAGCCTCCCTCCTGAAGCATAGCAACAGCTCTTGCTGCGCTTTCCATGTCCATATGACGACGAAAACTAGGCATAGTAATCATGATTAATACCGAAATAAAAAAAGCTGTGACAGAAAGTGACGGGTAACGTCAACGCTTAGAATCGGACTGAGAATACAAGTTACAGAATTTGTGCAGCAAGTGTTTTTTCAAGCACTTCATACTTTTTCTGTCTACCCATTTGAATTCAACGCTAAAATTGATGCTCGAAACATTGTTAAGGATCCATAAACAGGTTAAGAATAAAGTTAAGTACTTTACTTCACGAGTGCCTACCTAATTATTGATTCTTAGACAAAATTATAAATTAACTTAGGGTGGGCCCTATTTTGTTTTGAGTAGTTTAGGAGCAAGCAAACCCAGACAGTAATAAATTCACAAACAAAAGGGACTTCACCAATGAGAGTTCTTGGAGTGTGTACATCTACTTCTCCTTTTTTTTAACTGCCGTACAAACAACAGCAAGTTCATCTCGATGTAATACGCAGACTACATTACAAATCAGATAGTGATATATCTAGGTATGTACACTCCATTTGTTGTTCAATCAAAATCTACATCTGACAACAGTAGTTTTAGTGAACCTCTATTAAAACAAGTGCGTGTTGGACCACGCACAATGAAGGGTTCCGTAGTTAGGATGAATTTATCCCAAAAACAAACTTAACTTTGTAGTTGATAAACATGTTCTCCCATACGGAATGTATGGGAAAACATGTTTTTGCAACTGCAAAGTTAAGTTGGTCGATTATTACTCGATAACTAGTAAAGCCTACTTAGCTGTGATAGATTTCCTTTTAATTTCGTTATATAAACTACTGCTGTAATTTTTTTCACATATCCAAAATCAACCATTTAGCTGGCACGGAGGGGGTGACTCTAACAAAAATGAGCACTTTAAAGCTTAATATTTTGCAAACGGATTCCTGAATCCAAAAATGGTTTTCACAAACTCTCGAAACACAAATGTTTTTGTAAGACCTTTCCAATGATACCCCACACTATGGGATAAAAAAATAAAAAATAAAACATCACCACTTTACTTACGTGTATGGGAGGTACCCTAAAAAAAATGTTTTTCATAATTTTGTTTTACCACTTTGTCGGCGTAATTAATATGTATACCTATGTCAAATTACAGCTTTCTAGTACTAAGGGTCTCGGAGCTAGACCGCGGACCGACAGACAGACAGACGGACATGACGAAACTATAAGGGTTCCTTGTTTACTACGGAACCCTAAAAAGAGGATGTTGGTGCAGATTCCCTTGTTCACAAACTAAACTAAATTTAAGTTCAGTGCGTCTTTTTCTTTCTATTTCACTAAGAAAAGGACAGAAGATAAATTTTAGTTTAGTCCTGTCAAATTAATCAGCGCTTGACGTAAATTGACGTAATTTTAGTAGGCACTTCTAAACTTGTATGGAGTAGTGACAGGCGCTGATTAATTTGACAGGACTAAATTAAAATTTATATTGTCCTTTTCTTAATGAAATAGAAAGAAAAAGATGCACTGAACTTAAATTTCGTTTAGTTTGTGAACAAGGGAATCGGCACCAATTTTGAAACAATGTTAAAATCAACTATACACAAAATTGAAAATAGACCACATTTTTACATTGGTGTACCTAAGGATTGTTATTTTTTTATTAAGATTATACATTAAAATACTAGAATTTCTGTTCCTCACATATTAATGATATTGAAGAAAATAAGATTAGATAGTAAATTTTTTGAACTAAGTGATGAATTTGCAATAACTGTACCATATGTTTATAGAATTTTTAATGAAAATGTTTCAAAAATAGCTCAAGTCATGCAAAGCCGCATGAGTTGAGCTATTTTTGAAACATTTTATTGTTAAATTAAATAAATCAGCAATTAAAAGATGTTCGCCTTTAGGAAAAATTATTACAATGTTACAAGTATTATAGATTGCCTCGAAATTGAGATACAGAAACCCAGCAATGCTCTACATCAATCTTTAACTTGGTCCGAGTACAAAAAGGCAGACACTGTGAAGTATACACATAATACCTACATGACATAATTATTGTGAACCTGGTTCGCTTACTTAGTCTTATTTTATATTTTATATTGCTGTGACCACACTGACATTTTTATTTAATTTGTTGTAATTCCAATGATCTGCATATTTCTAAATTTTTTATTTGGAATTGTAAACCTTTGCATGCCCACGTGACGGTAAAATATGGAGAACTTTATTATAAAAACACCTATGTACTATACCCATTTTTGCAAAGAAATAAATGATTTGATTTTGTATCTTATTTCCACTACACCAAATGGACTAGTTAATTATATATCTCAAAGGTTTGAAGGCAGAATAAGTGATGTATGTCTAGTTGAGAATTGTGACTTTTTGAACTGCTTACCTAGTGGTTCACATGTAATGGCCGATAGAGGCTTTAAGCATATAGAACCTTTGCTACTTGGGGTTGGGTGTCAGCTAATACGAGCGCTTAGTGTCGAATCAGGTAGTAAGCTATCAAAAAAGGAAATCAGAGAAACCAAGAAAATTGCTAGTTAACGGATTCAAATAGAAAGGGTGATTAGACGTCTTAGAGAATTTACAATGTTGAAACCTCATAGCTTTTAGAGAAATTAGATGATGTCATCACCATAGCTTGTGGCCTCATAAATTTACAAAGGTCATTCAAAAATAAATAAATAAGTGTATGTAAGTTTAATTAGTTGCTAATCTATACATATAATAAAACAGTAAAAAATCTGTGTCTGTACATTGAATATATATAAAATAAATGTTGAGGGGGTTTAGAAACAGTAATAGAGCACGAATCCAAAAAATAAAATTCAGTCTGTTTGTTTGTACACGCTAATCTTCGGAACTACTGGACGGATTTGAATGATTTTTGTTTTGTTGTATCGGTATTAAGTCTGGTCAACATATAGGCTATAATTTATCTTGGAGAATTGAACATCTGATGCAGAACCGCAACAGACCAGCTAAACTATAAGAGATACAAAAATGGTACCATAGCAAAAATTGTTCCACATGATGAGCATTTTCTGCTGATAGAATAAATTTGAAAAACTGGAACACCTGATGTGGAACACCAAGAGCCCAGCTACACTATAACATATATAGGAATGACGTCTTAGCAAGAGTTGTTCAATCTGATGAGCACTATCTGTTGACTTATAAAAATCGAAGATCTGGAACACCTGTTGTAGAACTCCAAGAGCCCAGCTACACCATAACACATATAGGAATGACGTCTTAGCAAAAGTTGCTCGGTCTGATAGGCATTTCCTGTTGACTTATAAAAATCGAAGATCAGAAACATCTGATGTGGAAATCAAAGCTATCACTAATTTTACTGTATAATTATAAAATAACATAAGCTGGGAGTACCTCCATCATAGAAAATAAAATTTGACTCTACTGGCCAAAACTCCCATTTATTTTTTTATTTTATTTTATCGAATTGCTCCGTGGAAACCTCTTCGGATCGCGAAGCACGCCTGCGTTGTCAGCGTATTTACGCATCTACATCCAGGTCTCTACAGACCAGTGAAGAATATAATGCGCGACTGACCGCTGATCGTGAACGTCATGCTTTGTCTCGCGAGTCGGAGACGTTCACGGAAAGAGAATTACGTTTGAGTTCTCAGTGTATATACACATCGACTTCGAGGTCTCTAGAGACAAGTGGGGAACGCGATGAGCGACTGACCGCTGATCGTGATCGTCACGCATTGTCTCGCGAATCGAAAACTTTTACCGATACAGAATCACGCTTGAGCTCTCAGCGTATTCGCACATCTACTACAGGTCTCTTGAAACGAGTGATAGATAGATAGATAGAATATTCTTTATTATGTACACCATAAAAATTACAGACAACGAATGATGACATGAACGTGATGCGCGACTAACTGCTGATCGAGATTATCATACATTGTCCCGAACACGCACACAACAAAATATTCATAATCAGTTAGAAAGTGAGAGAGAAAGAATTGCTGAAGTACGGCATGAAGACACAGAAGAAGAGCGCAACGAACGTTTGAATTCTGATCGACTTCGACATTCTCTGAACAGAATGTCGATATCATCTGAAGAATCGGATGTGTCTCAAGATATAGCCGTAGGGCATGGCGACCTTCCTTGGGTTGATAAGGAACGGAGTGCATTTACGTATACTCCTATAATTGACTACGCCACATATTCCGCCATCGGAGGTATGGTTCAAAATTATACTTTTTGTGAAGCTGTTAAATGGCAACAAGAAACAAACGGTATGTGTTGCTCAGGTGGGTATTTCTGGAGGATTTTGTAATATTTCAATATGTACTTTCATATTGAAATATTACAAAATCCTCCAGAAATATTAAGATCACTGCTAAACGGTGACCATCCATAGTCAAAACATTTCTTAGACAACATCCGTTCTTACAATAATGCCTTTCAAATGACATCTTTTGGTGCGAAACAGATTTCAGAACGCCCATTTATGGCACATCAAAGTGCAAGGCCAAGTTTACCACCTTATTGCTTCATTATTGCTTGAAAATGACCCCAAGTTTCTCCAAATATATTTTGTATCCAATTATCACGATCAGGCAAATATTAGAAACCAAAGCTTTCCGCAATTGAACAATAGTCTGATTTCACTGCTTCAATTGCTACAATCCACACTGGGTGTGGTGCCGGTGAGACTGTGTTCATACCGCGCATACCATTCATCCCCAATAATTTCCCCTTTCAATTTAAGCGCACACAGTTCCCTGTGACTACATGCTTTGCCATGACAGTAAATAAGTCACAAGGGCAGACGCTTAAAGCCGCTGGTGTTAACCTGACAACCGGCTGTTTTTCTCATGGCCAACTTTATGTTGCTTTTTCAAGGGTCAGCAACGCTTCCGGTCTTTATATATTAGCTCCTGAAGGGAAAACCCCAAATATAGATTGTAAAGAAATTTTTTTAAAGTTATTTGCAATATTATTGTTAATTCAGTGTACCCTTAGGATCCGCGGCGGCGGCGGCGGTGATCTCTCGCGTCCGGCCCTGATTCGGGCCATGCTACGGAGCGAGAGGAAATGGGAGGCCGTCACCTCCTTCTGCGAAGCAGTAATGCTCGCGAAGGAGGAGACGGAGCGCGTGAGCGAGAGGCAAATTTCGCGCCCTCGCGCCCCTAACCGCCGCAGGAGGAGACGCCCTGGGCGTCGGGAATCACAGGAAGATTCTAGCCACCGTAGGCGCGGGCTTGCGGACGGTGAGCAATGGGCAGCTCGCCGTCCGATAAGGACCAAGCCCGGGTCGACGGCGCGTTGTGTTCCACGCGCGCCTCAAAGAGATGTCAGCAGAATTGACGGGGTCCGCTAGGGCCAATGCCTGCCGGGGGTTCGAAGAAAACCGATAGGGACATCGTGGCCCCCCGGCAACACGGCAACTGAAGGAACACGGGTGGGTTTTAGTCAGTAAGAGTCTGACACGCCCTCCCGCTCTACCCAGAGCGGGAGAAGTTATTTGATAATTTCCCACCCAGAAAAAGGATCCGCGGCGGGATTACGGGAAGAAAAGTTTTATTGTTGTATAGGTATTAAGTCTGGGCAACATATAGGCTATAATTTATTTTGGAAAATGGACCACCTGATGCAGAACCGCAACAGACCAGCTAAAGTATAAGAGATAAAAATGGTGCCATAGCAAAAATTATTCCACGTGAAGAGCATTTTCTGCTGTGAGAATTAATTTGAAGATCTCGAACACCTGTTGTGGAATTCCAAAGCCCAGCGACACTATAACATATATAGGAATAACGTCTTAGCAAAAGTTGTTTAGTCTGATGGGCATTTCCTGTTGACTTACAAAAATGAAAGATCTGGAACGTCTCGATTCGTCTTGCGCATCCCGTTGTTTTCCCGTCCCCGGGCTCTCAGAATTCGACATCAGACGTTTCAGATCTTCGATTTTGACGACCCCGTTGTCGCTGGCATAAGCAACAGGATCCGCGTACGAAGTCGCGGGCAGAAGCTAGTGGTAAATAAAAAACTGAAATAAAAACACTGGATTTTATTATTGACTTACATTTTTGACATTTTAAACAATAATGGATAGATGTGGGTTTTCCAAAATATCACTAAAGTTTCCATTAAAGATTTGACATAATTATGCTTCGTCTAGGGATTGCAATCCAGCAAAACGGGATCACGCATTCCCGCGGGATCCCGCTGCTTTTATTAATCTGCTGGATCCCGCACCTTCAAAGCGTGGATCCGCGGATCCCGCAAAGTTGCTTCTTAAAAGCGTATTTTCAAACGGTTGATATCATAGTAATAGCACAGTCTATAAACCAATACAGTCATTCGACGAAGCCGTCTAGACAGGGCAATCGTGCAGGGTGTCAGGGGGCGAGGGGCGAGTAGAGCGAGCCCGAACTGCATACTTCACCATTGTTAGTAGCTCGGGACATGACTTTCAGGGCTAACGTGTGTCTTGTTTTAAATAAATGTTTTGATTTGTACACAATTAAAATGGTGCATACGACATGTGCTGTGCGAGAATGCAAGTCGTCATCTCGCATAAATAAAGAGAACTGCGATTTCATCAATTTCCACACTCAGTAGAAAGGTGAATATATTATTTTATAGTGCTTAATTTTTAACATTTTTCTCATGTCATGCTAACGTAAAACAAAATGGCGGATGTAAAAGCGTGACGCTTGCCAGCAAAAACTGAAACACCGCAAAAAATATCCATTTCGCAAATTTTTTGTTTCTATATAAACAAAAAATTACATCCATTTTCAAATTCAAAATGGCGGACATGACTTTTTTTAATAATGTTAAGCTTGTCATTATCTAGGTTTTTGGGGTCGCTGATTACGAAAAAGATATTCATGTTGGAATCCAAGATGGCTGACGTATATTTTCAATATAATGATATGGGTGTCATTTTCGAGGTTCCTCGTGGTGCTGATTACGAAAATGACATCCATTTTGAAATCCAAGATGGCGGACATAAAACTTATTCAATAGGTAAAGTATTAAACACTGAATAATAAAATTATATTCTATTTATATTGTTAACAAGCTCTTATTCCCAAATAAAATTCAAGACTGCCGCGCAAAAAAAAATAACCAACGTCACTCGGTACGAAGTAAAAATTGTAACGATATCGCCCATATGTCCAAACTGTTGAGGCATTTAGCAGTTATGACGGAACAAAGAAACGTACTTATATACATACATGCGTACATACATGAAACCTAAAAACATTGCCCTACTTTTTTGGGCAGTTGTGTAAAGTCTGCGACAACCCTAGGTAAGTACTGTGGCCTTGTGCGGTGTCGGCATTTACGCAAACATCAAAGGTGTCGGTCCACTGTTACTCTTTATCCTGTGGTAACAGCATCTAAGAGAAAGTTGTGATTTAATATTAGTCATTATATGAATAAGACTGAATTAAAAATATTAAACTGTTGTTAAGAGTAAGGGTAAAATTAAACAAAACTATGAAACTATGCCAAACATTTAAATTATTTATACTTAATTAATAGAAAATAAATAATTACTGTTGCTTAATGTAAGAAATGTTTAATAAAAGTTTATTTTTACACAAAAATCTGTAGTTTCAATTTAATTTAAACATAATTTCAAAGATGCGGGATCCCGCGTCATCCCGCGCGGGATTGAGTAATCCCGCATATCAATCCCGCGGGATTGAATGAGCTGCGGGATTGCAATCCCTAGCTTCGTTGTAGAATAGACATATAATTTCAACTTCATTATTATTTTTAAATTTACTATCTGCAACACAAAAATAACATTTTTTTTATACCACAAACATACATTTGTTTTTGCATTTGTGAGTAAAACTTTTTTGTTGGCCTTCCATTTTGTATGTAGTTTTTATAAGTTTATTCACTAAATGGACTTTCTAGGAAATGGAATTTCAATGATAAAATCCTGGCCTATTCCATCTGGTGAAACAGCAATCATGGGAAAATTTTTACTTATGAAAAGGCCGCATCGCTGAATTTCTTTATTTAGCTTTTCCTGTACTACCTCAAGCACTGTTCCAAAACTCAGCCTCTTTTTAGGAATTGTCTTAATAATCCAACAACAAAACACTGCGCTAAAATAACTCGTAGGCGTGTCTGGCTAATGCTAAATTCAATTTCCTTACAAAATAAAGTCCACCATGACGTCACTTCAGTCACGTGACACCGCGGTTTCTATGAGCCGGGTAAGCCGATCTGTAACGAGTTATATACGGTAGGCAGAGTAGCAGAAACGTGCCCGCGGGAGCGAGAAGGAATTATTGCTATTGCACCACCTCTTTCTGGCACACGCATTTGATTCGGTAGTTTTCGTTGAATTTCATAATACGTTCAGCTATGAGTTCGGACTTCGTAAACATTTCATTATTCGTATGACAATGTGTGGTTGTTTTTTGACGTAATCGCATTAGAACCATATTAATTTGCATTTTGTTCGCTCAGTGAAAATGAGAAAAAGTTGGGGGAAGCATGCGTCACATCCACGCAAATCGGCTATCACTCAGCATTATGCTACGACCCTGTGCAAGACAGAGCCCCAGCGCTGGTTTTCAGCGACAGCCGGCGCCGACGTTATGACGTCGACCGGTGCAGCAAACAAATATTAAGACTCTGTACCAGTACAGCGTACTTAAAGAAAAATAATTTATTACAATTAAAATGTGATGTAACTAAATACACAACTGATATAACTGATATACTAAATAGATATAAAAGATAAAAAATAAATAGACATACTTTATTCTATGTTACGAGAATATCATCCTCAAAAAACGTTTTACGTTTTATATAGTGGCAACATTTCGACGCGTCTTATTAAAGGTTCAATCAAATTGTGATGTAAGAAATTACAAAATGGCTAATGATGCTATGAGTACCTACTACTTAGTCTGTGATGTAATGTGTTTATTATTATGCAAAAGTTATGTGTCAGTGCTATATGCGTTTGTGAGTGACTGTGAAATGAGATGGACCCAATAAAAGACAAAACCTTGGAAAACTGGAGGGTGACCCGACATGCCAAACACTTTCTAAAGAGATATGCAGCCTCAAAAACAGGAAGGTATGAAAAATATAAATCCGAGTCACGAATAGAAACACAAGATAGAACAACACAGAATAAGTAAATAATATGATTATTGAAATTTAATTTGAAATTAGATTGTAAAAAGATGATTATAAAATAAATATTAAACAAATAACATGGACAAGTAATGAGATCAAAAATGTAATTCAATAAATAGGTTGTCAACATAGGATGAGATTGGACAGGGGAAACGCTACCAGCAGTAACAGGGGACCGAAAAACCATGCTGCAGCGCTGCTGGACATCCAAAAACCAAATACTGCAGGCCCATAAGGTGAGCAAAGAAAAAATTACTGTAATGAGAGTTAAAAACTTATTGTTCAGAGTTGCACATGCAACAATAACTTCTTAAGTTGAAATTTAAAAGACTGTACTGTTTTTAGGCCTCGAATTGGTGGTGGAAGATCATTCCAGCAGCGTGTGGATTTTGTCCCAGCCAGTAGCACTGTCGGATTTTAGGCTTGTAATTACGGTTGCTACTTCTTCAGCGTCAGAGTTGAGCAGTACAAATGATGAGACCGGTGGGTTTGGAACGTTCGTAAGTATGTTGGGGTCTTTGTGAGCCTGCCTCTCAGGATTGTTTATTATTTCGTCAGCAAGATGCTTTCCAACGGTTGAGAAGTATTCATTTACTTTATTCACCGCCTCGAGAGGGGTAGCGGCTGAATCCAGTAGTTCTGTGTTTTGTGTCTTAGGTGGTTTTCGTTGGGTAATATTGTTTATTGTTTGCCATAGCTTTTTAGAGTTTTTATGTGTCTTATAAAGCTGTTCGCGATCGTATTTACGTTTTTGTTTCTTAATAACGCTGTTGCAGTAGTTCCTGTTTCTCCTGTAAGTGATTTTTAGTATCTCATTATGAGGGTCTAGTTTTAACTTTTTTTGCATATTGTTGCGGTTATGTAAACAGCGCAGCAAGCCTATGGTCATCCAAGGTTTGATTAATCTATTTTTCAGGGGGATTTTTATTACAAGTGTACTGGCAGTGAGACATTTTTGTAGTAAAGTTATTAAATTATTTATTAGTACGATGGGGTTATTTAGGTCTAAAAGTTCTTGAATGTTGCTACTTTGTAAGAGCTCGAGTGAATATTCTACGTTAATTGAGGTTTTAGTTTTAAAAGATTTGTGTTTGTTCATCAATTCAGACAGTTTCAGGAAAATCATAAAGTGATCGGTGATAGTGGTCTCGATAATTGCTATGGATGCTGATTTTTGATTAGGTCTAAGCTTTAGAATAAAATGATCTAGACAGCTTTTGTCTCGAGTGGGATGCGTATGTCCAGGTAGTAGGCCGTGCATTGCTAACATGTTTAAATAATTAAGTCTATTCGATCTTTCGTATGATTGCTCTTCTTGCTTGTGTATTAAGTTTATATTGATGTCACCCGTAATAATTACATTTTTATTTGAAGAAAGGGTAGCTAAGTGTTGAGATAAAGAGTTTATGAAATCATTTGCATTTGTATTTGATGGTGAGCGATATATCCCTATGACTATGAGATCGGTTTTAATTTCAACCTGTATACAAGAAGCGTGCGTTAATTTTATCTCTTTTGTTTTAAAGATGCACCTGTTACAAACAAAGACGACGACACCGTCAGCTTTATTTAAATGCGTAGTGGTGCAGCTTGTAGTGTAGTTTTGTATTTGAGGAATATTTTTATTTGGGTTTAGCCTGCATTCACTTAAAACAATAAGATCTGTGTTAAAATGTAGATCGGCTAGGTTCAACTGCAAGTCATCAAAATTTAAATAGATACTTCTTATATTTTGTGAGATAATCGTAAAATCAGAGTTTTTAATCTTTACAGTCGTACTAAAATTGCGAAGGGAAAAGTTTGATACTTGGGCTAATTCTATGTTATCTATTTCAGTTATTGTTTCCAGCGTTTTATCCATAATTGTCTCTAACAGGGCTTAGGTGCAAAAGATTGTAGTCATATAGGGTTTTAAGTGTATGTGTTTTTGTACGTAATATGTATGAAATGGTCTGTATGAAAGGTTTAATAGTGTATATTTTGTTTGTGTGTGTGTGCGTTATAATTACAGACTTTGTACTCCTTAATCTAGTTAGTAATAAAATAATGATAACTAATTTCAACATATTAATAGTAACCTTAGAGCTAATAGAATTTAACAAATAACAGTAAGAAAGATTATTGTGCTTATAATTTATACATGTAACGTAGTGATCGATTAGGACTAGTCATATTTGTTACATAAGCTTATTAAGACGCAGATATATGACAGTGACCTTGAATGGTTAGCTTGCGTGTTCTGTACTGAGCTCACGCAACGCGTTGTACGTCCAGCCAGTAATAGGACTCGTCCATCAAGGAGCGCTGTCCCAAATAAGACGCATTATTAATTTATTACACGTAAAACAAAAGGTATTTAAAAAAAACACGTATACTAAATGATCAATAATTTAATTATCTTTAAAATGGTGAAATTTTCAGAAAAATACGCTTGGTAGATTTTGCGTCATTCTAAGTTTTTTATCCGCGTTAGACATACGAGTAACTTTACAAATTAATTTCACTGTGTAATATAAACATAATCAAAAATATGCCTATATTAAAATATTAAGAAAATGCTCTAATTTAACATATATTTTTTCCAAATCACTAACACTACTCGTTTAGACGTCATCTTTAGTATAAAATCATTAAAAGTCGGTTATCGTCCCCTTAACTTGCATTTCGCTTTTTATTATTATTTTTGGCGAGACATCATCTTTTTTGACGCAGACTTGGGCAAAGGAAGTCCAGCAGTATTTGTAGGCTTTGGATTTAACTATATCGCGGGCCAGAAAATATAAGCGCGCACCCTTAGTGGTGAGCTGCTCTGATACGTAGATTGGGGTGTATTCATTAGTAGTAAATCAAGTAAACAGAGGAAACAAAGAAAAATTATGTGCAAAACATCTAGGTTTTGCACATAATTTATCTTTGTTTCCTCTGTTGTACGTGCGGGCCGAATTCAAAAAGTCAATTTTTAATATAGAAGATGCTAGTTCGACGACAATCGGTCCGTTTTTTACGTCGCTGCGTTTGTTTGGAATTCGGAAAATGTCTTTTATGTCGTTTTGTTGTATAGGGCATTTAGTCTCATTTGACAAATGTGTAACCATTTTTATTAAGTCACTTCTAGTTTCATTTTGGATTTGTGGTGCGTTTTTTACCTCTATCGTGGTTTTACGGCTTCCGCGCTGAAGATCTTCGATTTTATCATCTGGTAGGATTATGTACTCTTCATCCTTCTTAGCCTTTATTTCGATTACCTCGATCTTCTTCCTTAGCTCTTCATTTTGAGAGGTGAGAAAGGTCATGGAGCTTTCTATACTAGTATTTGTAGTTCTAATTTCCAATAATGTAGTAGAGATTTTTTTTATTTCCTCGCTTTGTTTCGTGATCAACGATGATATGAGTGTTTTCACTTCTTCTTTGAAATTGCTAAAGTCCGAGTCGTAGTCGTTTTCTCGCGGGCGCTTGTTCCGTTGGGAAACAAAGTTGGGTGGAGTATGTTGAGTATCAGTACACATGGCGATGTTTGACTCAGATAATGATTTGTTCAGTGTGTGCTCCATTGCCATTGCGGTGTAACAGTTGGTTGGGTCAGTCTCTAGAATTTATTATAGTTATCTCCGAATCCTTCTTTTGATTTATGTAGCTCAGTCCGGTACCAGGAGATAATACAACGTAGGAGTTAGTTTTTTTATAGTTAGCTCAATTCTATACACCAGTAACCGGCGCATACGCACACAATAGGAATCCAAATATGCACTGAGGCGAGTTTTATATTATTCCGAGTCCTTTTTCTTGCGCGTCAAGAATATTAGTAGCACGGCAAGGTACTAGGAGATAATAGACTATAGAAGTTTGTCAAATACGCCAGTTGTCGTCATCTGCTTAGTAATGTACTTTGGATCCTTTTCTTGTATTGTGTAGCTTATTCCTGTACTAGGAGACAATAAAGTGTAGGAGAGTTTACCTTTATCGCAATCCTCTATGTCAGCTAGTGGCGCTTACGCTCACAATAAGAATCTCAAATATGTACTGAAGCGAGATTTATAATATTGAGGGTCTCTTGCGCGTCTAAAAAGTATGAGTAGCACGATGAGGTACTAGGAGACAATAAACTGTAGAAGTTTGTCGCATACGCCAGCTGTCATCATCCGCTTAGTGATGTTTATAATGGGGCGGAGATCAGCTACTTATTTCTGTGCACGCGCACGAAAGAGATATATGCGCCAAATTATTACGCATATTTGTGCCAAATTTCATCCAAATCCGTTCAGCCGTTTTAGCTTGAAGGCGTAACAAACAAACTTACTTTCGCATTTATAATATTAAGGATTATTTCATAATTTTGAGTTAATTTAATTTTGAAGTCATTTTTTTTTTTCAATTATAATATAATAATAATATTAGCCTTTATTAACAATCTTACAATCTAGTTACATATATTATTTAGATAATAAACATAAAGTTATTTTTCAGACATCGGTTTCCGAAGATTGTTTTGCTTTAGCATAGGCCTCCCCCATATTCTTCCAGAGTTCCCGGTCATGGGTTTTCCTCTTCCACATTGGCCCGGCTGTCGCTTTAAAGTCGTCGTCCCATCTTCGTGTCGGGTGTCCTCTTTTCCTTTTACCTTCTCTTGGGTACCATTTGGCTACTAATTTAGCCCATTTCTCCTTTTTGTCCCTGATCAGGTTTTTTTAATTAAGTACTTTTTATTTCGTAATTTTTAGTTTAAGTTTAAACTGGAATATTTGTTTCTAGTAAGTACGTTTCAAGCTAAACGTAGTTAAGGTGACATGGAACGACGCATGTTACCGCTCATCCTTAGCTGGGCTGTTACTGTATACAAGGTGACTGGTAATTTGACGTATTCCTTCCAGGACGTGATAGTGTGACCCATTTGCAACAATTAAGCACCCCATAAAGCCTAGGCGAAAATTCATGGGAATCGAGAAAATCCAATATTTATGTAATTTTGAAAAATTTCCAGAATTCGGCACTAAATATCACTTTTCTCTAAACTCTCAAATTGAATGGCCTTCATTGCTTTTCCATGGGATACCTAATACGTTAATAAACCTTTCGATGTAACCAAATTTTCTAAAACATCAAACAGGTAAAAGTAAAAGGAAGAAGTTTACTAACAATTTTCAAAAATCATTTAAGTACATGAACTTTGACATCAGTTATCTCGAAATTTTACTAAGGCTTTAAGCGTACAAATTACGGAGAAGACATCTTCATTTAATCAGCTACCTAACGAGGTACAAATATTAAAAAAATATTTAGAGGTGCCGATGAAACAGTCGATAGTGCTGCCAAAGGTCGAATATGAAAATTGTGGAAATATTTAAAAATTGTGAGATAATCGAAGTAATTAACTGGTTTATGGCATCTCACTACTTCCTAACCTCCCAGCAATCCAACACACGGCAGGCAATCAGGTCGTCGAGACCAGATAACAAGTTGCGGAGCGGTTTTTGGGTTTTTAACATGACTCACGATCTACTCGCTGGTCACGGTACACTTGTCGCTTAGTTTGCATGTACACATAAACAAAACTATTAATATTTTTTTGGTTAAACACGCGCACGTACATACTCTAATAGTTTGACAATTTGAGGCTTTATAAAATCCTTTGACTTAGCCTTAATTTCAGAAAAAAACTCAGAATGTCACATAAATTTGAGTTCTTGAAAATATGAAATTGAAAAGCCTTCATTGCTAATTAATTTGAAACAACATCGAAAACGCTTCACAGGAAAACAACAAAAAAAATATTTGGGCTCATAGTCGATAATGCGGAAAATGAGAGAATTGGCAATTGTTGAAATAATTTCAAACCTGAACTTGATTGCTGTTTGTTTTTCAAAAGTTTTGTTTAAAATGGGCACCTCTGTACCTTATTATTTTTCGAACTTCTGTGTTGGTAACTTATAAAGTGAAATTAATTCTAATGTGTTTCGCTGCATGTATTATTCTTTGCCTTAGTACTTCTACTGAAGGTACACGAGCATTATGTTTAAACACACGCGAACTAAGCGACAAGTGAACCGTGACTAGCGAGTAGACCGTGAGTTATGTTAAAAACTCAAAAGTCGTTCCGCGACTTGTAATCTGGTCATGACGACCTGATTGCTTGCCATCTGTTGGAATGCTGGGAGGTTAGAATAAGTGGGATGGCATAAATAAGTTAATTAAGTCGATTATCTCACAATTTTTAAATATTTCCACAATTAGCAAATTCGACCTTTGGCAGCACTATCGACTGTTTCATCGGCACCTCTAAATATTTTTTTAAACATTTGTACCTCGTTAGGTAGCTGATTAAATGAAGATGTCTTCTCCGTAATTTGTACGCTTAAAGCCTTAGTAAAATTTCGAGATAACTGATGTCAAAGTTCATGTACTTAAATGATTTTTGAAAATTGTTAGTAAACTTCTTCCTTTTACTTTTACCTGTTTGATGTTTTAGAAAATTTGGTTACATCGAAAGGTTTATTAATGTATTAGGTATCCCATGGAAAAGCAATGAAGGCCATTCAATTTGAGAGTTTAGAGAAAAGTGATATTTAGTGCCGAATTCTGTTTTTTTTTTTTTCAAAATAACATAAAAATTGGGTTTTCTCGATTCCCATGAATTTTCGCCTAGGCTTTATGGGGTGCTTAATTGTTGCAAATGGGTCACACTATCACGTCCTGGAAGGAATACGTCAAATTACCAGTCACCCTGTACAAGTAACAGGGTACAACACTTGAAACTGCAGTCGTGAATTTAGGCAAAAGGTTATTTGTAAAGGGTCAATCAAGCTTATGTTGCTTTGAATAGGGTTAAAAAGCTTGATGGCCTTGCTAATAGATGAGTTAGATCCCAAAAAACTTTTGAAACAACCTGACGATGTACGAGCATACCAAGAAATGCTGCGTTTACATAGCAATTTAGTCTCAACTCAATCAATCTAGTTTGCCATTGAGTAACAATCTTATTATTAATTTTAAGTTCTCGCCGCAGATTTGTACCGTGAGGCCAGTTTGGTTTGGGCCATTATTTTTTTTGTTGGTTGGCTTTTTAGGGTTCCGTAGTAAACAAGGAACCCTTATAGTTTCGTCATGTCCGTCTGTCTGTCTGTCTGTCCACGGTCTAGCTCCGAGACCCTTCGTACTAGAAAGCTGTAATTTGGCATAGGTATACATATTAATTACGCTGACAAAGTGGTAAAACAAAATTATGAAAAAAAAAATTTTTTAGGGTACCTCTCATACACGTAAAGTGGTGATGTTTTTTTTACCCATGGTGAGGGGTATCATTGCAAAGGTCCTTCAAAAACATTGTGAGTTTGTGAAAACTATTTTTGGATTCAGGGATCCGTTTGCGATATATTAAGCTTTAAAGTGCAAATTTTTGTTAGAGTCAAGTGTGTGTCCCCCCCCCCACCGGCTTAATGGTTGGTTTTGGGTGTGTGAAAAAAAATCACAACAGTAGTTTATATAACGAAATTAAAAGGAAAACTATCACAGCTAAGTAGGCTCTACGAGTTAACGAGTAATCATCGACCAACTTAACTTTGCAGTTGCAAAAACATGTTTTACCATACATTCCGTATGGGGGAACATACTTTTCAACTACAAAGTTAAGTTTGTTTTTGGGATAAATTCATCCCAACTACGGAACCCTTCATTGTGCGTGGTCCGACACGCACTTTTTTTACATGCACTAGAAGTTGACCAAGGTTTTGTGATGTTTTCCTTTAACACCCACACCCGTAGCTCGTATCAATAAGCCAGGCCGTCTCACTTACACGTATTAGTCCATATCTTGAAAACTATTGAACCGATTTTGATGAAGCTTGCACTGTTCCCTAAGTTGGAGTAAATGTAAGCCAATAAAAAAGAAATGGTCACAATTCAATAAATAGTTGTGGAGAAATTCGTGGATAAACATACATACATACAAACAAACATACATACACCTATAAAAATTTGTATATTTGTTTGGAAACCCTAATAGATTATCATATGTGAATATAATGCAGTTCCAATAATATTACATACATACGTGTCGAATTGATAACCGACACGACCGTCGACTTCTTTTGAAGTTGGTAAAAAAAAAATGGTTAATTTGTTGATTTTAAAGAAATTATATGTATGTATTACTTTATCACTCAAGATACCATGTTCCACTCAGTAGTAACTTTATCAAGTCAGGAAGAAAGAGTCTTAAAAGCACCATGAGTTTTGACTGATTTTAATGTGATTTTAGTAAAAAATATTGTATGTGATTTCAAAGAGTTTTATTTTACAAAAACATAAAGATAAATAGACCGCTAAATTGTATTTTTTTTTTAATATTAACTAAAAATATAGAGTGAATTCTAAATTCTAAAATTGAAATTTTCAATACCATATTGGAAATTTTCTATACGGTATTAATACCGGTATTGAAAAAATCCGGTATTCGAAACCCCTACTTGTAATGGATAACACCAGGCTGAGGTATAATTGTAGCCAAGATTTGGCTCAAAAACAAATAATGCAAACAGTAGCTAATCCCGATGGTTATTGAAACAACATCCTAATAAGAACCTATGCCCAGTCAGACATATTATGAAACTAATTAAGACCACAGATATTAGACGTCTGAAGTTGGTAACCTGACAAGCTTGTTTATATCAATCACAGGGAAAATTAGACCTGTGGCGACATCTACATCGCTACATGCGAACTACGCATCAAAGACCTGACGTCACACAAATCCTGCATCGCGCAATTAGAGTTTACCGAGCGATCGACATATATACAAGATCCCGACTTCAACCGTTGGGCAGTTGCCCGCCAGACACGACACCCGTCTGGTCGGAGGGTATAACGGATATCCTGACCACCAATATGCAGCGAACGCGCATTCCTAGACATCACCATCAGCCTCATCAGCAACCTTGGCACTGTACACTGCACTTTCGGCCGGTCTCATAAGCAGAGCCCATTCTAAGCTCTCCTGTTCGACGCCAGCAGTCAGTCACAACCCACTACCCCGACCCACTGGGGAATCACCGCATTCACCACAGGCCGTTCCGACTCACCGCGAACTATGCGGCACCCGGTTCCGACTTACTGGAACCTCAGCTGGCACTGTGAAGCATCGCAACATGCAAGACTCACCCCAATATCGACCTGCGGTCTCCGGAGGGGAGTGATGCGGCGGCATCTACATCGCCACATGCGAACTACGCATCAAAGACCTGACGTCACACAAATCCTGTTGGGCTGTTGCCCGCCAGACACGACACCCGTCTGGTCGGTGGATCCTCCCTTTTCTATAGAGGATAAGTGAACTTTACACCCTGTTCTTCATGCCTCTAAAGACCAGCTACTCGCGCAATAATAGCTGGTTGGATAAGGAATGCCTTTAAACAAGCTGCATCACCAGGTAGTGTGAAATCAGCAGTGGCTTCAAGATTTTTTTTGGAAAACAGGCCAGTAGAAGAAACTTTAGAGAGAGCAAATTGGAAGAGCTCTAAACACTTTCTGGAAGTTCTACTGTCGAACAGTAAAGAAATCAATTAGTACTGATAATAGTGATTATCTCTCAAATAACTTCATAATTATTTTGTGGTTAAGTAATAGGTGGTGTAAGGAGTTTATTAATACTAATGAAGATAACTGCATTGTACTGTAGTAATTGTTCCTTGATCTCATAAGATTACCTGACATAATATTTTATAAGCTTGATAAAGTACTAATTAACGAGGTAGGACAGCCTCGATAGTTTGTTTTTTAATTTTTTGTTTCTGTTATCCGTTTTCAGAGAATTTCACAAGTACCTATATTCTTGTTGAATTATACTTATTAGTTAGTACTATAGTAGTTTTACTACTTAATACTTTGTTTCAATTTTTAGGGTTCCGTACCTCAAAAGGAAAAAACGGAACCCTTATAGGATCACTCGTGTGTCTGTCTGTCTGTCAGTCTGTCTGTCTGTCTGTCTGTCTGTCTGTCTGTCCGTCTGTCACAGCTAATTTACTCCGAATCTAATGGACCGATTAAGTTGCAATTTGGTACACATATGTATTTTTGTGACCCAAACACAAATGTGTAACGTAAATAAATGAATTTTGAATATAGGGGTCACTTTTGGGGGGCAACAAGAAAATTAAAAAAAAAAGTTATGCTAACAGTACCATGTGACATGACATATCAAATAAAAGGGCTTATTGCGAGGATCTTAAATATATTTTTTTATATAATTTTAAAATAAACACTATTAAAGATATTTAAGAAATTCAATGAAAATTGACCATTCCCCCCCCTTATCTCCGAAACTACTGGACCAAAAATTTTCAAAAAAATACATAGTATGGCTCTTTACTCATAGATTTCAGGAAAACCTATAAGAAGTCTATGGTCTTAAAATAACACAGTAAATCTCTCAATATTGTGCGTACAAACTTATATTTCGTCGCTCGGCATCCAATAGGCCCATCTCTCTAGCTACTATAATATCAACAATATCAAAAGTGTTTGACAGTCTGCTTAAAATAAAAATAAAACTGCTTGAAATAAAACTGTAAATGTTCATGACAACCAATTCGGGTTTCGGCGTGGTTTATCAACAGAAAGTGCAGTGTTGTGTCTTAGGACCTGCGCCCACTAGCGGCACGGCACGGCAAAGGATTTTTATGCCACGAATATAAATTTAACTTAATAATATGACAATATAATTGAAATTTCAACGGCTACGATGCCACGGCATCCTTAGGCATGCCGCGACGTCTTTAGGCATCATCCATGAAATTTCAATTCTATTGTCATACATATAAGTTATATTCCTATTCGTCGCATAAAAATCCCTTGCCGTGCCATGCCGCCAGTGGGCGCAGGCCCTTAAGCATACTGTCACATACTATATTTATACACAGCGTAGAACACCGATTTATGCTACCTTCGTCGACTTATTCAAGACTTTTGATCTTTAATAATAATAATAAATTTCCTTTTATTCAAAAAGCCAAATACAATTTCTCCATCTCAAACAAAACATACAAACGTACTATATTAATACATCGCTAAGCATTATGTGAGACAGAGTGAACGTCTGTGTCTGTGCTAGTATAAACTGTGTTACAGACACAGGCGCCTTCCTCTTACAAATTCATTAACAATTTGCTGAACTATTGTAAGCATAAACTTAGTTTATCTTAAGTACTAATCACTGATCATTTATATTTTTTTATTTTATTTGAGCAAGGAATGGTTGTGTGTGGTGTGGGTGTATGTGTTGATGTGTGTGGTGTGGGTGTATGTGTATGTGTGTGCAGTGTGGGTGTATGTGCGTGCGGTGTGGGTGTGTGTGGTGTGGGTGTATGTGTGTGTGGTGTGGGTGTGTGTGATGTGGGTGTATGTATGTGCGGTGTGGGTGCATGTGTGTGCGGTGTGGGTGTGTGTGTGGATTCGTGCGTGGGTTTAGTTGTGTGTGTCGTAAGTATGCGTCACAGTATAAAAACGGATAATAAAGGAGCAATTTAGATATGTTCTTAAGCGGGTTAGTAAGATTTTTTTGCAAAGAGTTGTTCAGTCTCATCGTACGTTAACTTTTGAAGAAAACCACCAACAACAGTTTTACATTTAAATTTAGGTAGAGGGTATACGTTACAGGTTTCGTTTATAATGTTATAAAGTTGGCTGCTAAGATACGGGTAGCTTCGCTTCGCCAGCGCAGTTTTGGTGGTGACAGGTGGGCATACGGGATCTTTACGACGCTTATTTTGCTCTAGCAGCCTTGGGTCATAAGTCAATGATGAGTGTACACGTAAGGTGATAATAAGCGCACAGAGCTGCCGGACAGTGAGTACAGATATGTCTTTATAAAGCTGTGTAGTCGGGTACCGGTAAGGTTTCTGAAGCATGACTTTCAAGACTGCTCTTTGTGCCCTCTCAAGACGAAGTAAATACGTTTTAAATGTACCACCCCAGACAGATATGCAGTAGGTAAGAAGTGACTGAACTAGGGCAAAATAGACAGTTTTTAACAATCGGTCGGCAACTACTCTTCTTAGTATTTTCATAGGAAACATTAGTTTACGAACACGCGAGACTGTCACACTGATATGCTTTTGCCAACTTAATGTGTTATCAATGTGCACGCCCAAGTATTTAACACAAGAGCTTCTATGTATAGTAGGGCAGCTACAAGGGGTCAGTGTAGGTTGACAACTATGGGCTTTAACGTCTGGCATACTAGGCTGTGTAGCAGTGTTCTCTGGTTGCTATCTGGTTGCTTATGACGTATTGTGGAGAAAGATGGAGAAGGATAGGTTGCCAATGGAGCTTAAAAACATTTTAAATATTGGTACCTATGGTAACCAGATCAATAGTGTACGATGGGCTGGAACTTTTTCCAGGCCATACAGGTTGGAATGCGGGGTGAGGCAGGATTGGCGAGCTCAGCAGCACCAGAGTGGGTTGCTATACAGTGTGATTCTTCATAATGTGCACATATCGAAATGACCCATCTATGCTTAATTTTAACGAAAGAAAAAATATTTTAAAAAATCTCAATAGTTTTTTAAAACTTTTTATTTAATTGCATTGACATTATTTTTATTATGTTGGTTTTGTTAGATTGTGTGTTGCAGTATAGTTTTTATTTGATGTAATATGGGTTTTGCCTGAATTAAATGTTTTTTTTTTTTTTTTTTATGGAATTAAAAAAAAAATTGTAACAAAACTGTGTAACTTTTAAACTGAATCAGCTATCGCGATGAAACAAACTCCATAATGATTGGAAGTAAGTAGGCTTCCACATAAAATTAAAATTGAGAAAAAAACTACCCTCAATTGAAAATAAATATGTTTTTTTAGTAAAAATCTGTATTTTTTCATATATTTTTACAATAATTGTAAAATTTATAAATAAGATGCCCATGAGAATAAAAACTAAAATTAAAAAATTGATACAAAAAATTAAAAAGAAACAAAAAAAAAATTGACCACTTTTTCCGTCGATAAAATTAAGCATAGATTCCCTCATTTCGATATGTGCACATTATGAAGACTCACACTGTATTGATGGTATTTGTGTAAATATTAGCTTTGGAGACGATATGGTGCTTCTGAGCGCCAGCCAGTATCCCATAGACAAAAACTGTTAGTCGCAAAACTTTCTGTGTGACCTGGTAAAATAAGCTAAAGTTCATAAGTTTACTAACACAATGAGTCCTTGTTACTTGAATAAAGAAAAATATCTGGATGACAATTTTTTTTTGAACGACTTTTTCTAAAAATGAAACCTGGCGAGATCGATTTATCGCTCCCGAAACCCCCTGCATACTAAATTTCATAAAAATTCTTGGAGCCGTTTCAGAGATTATATAATATATACAAGAATTGCTCGTTTAAAGGTGTTCGATTTTTATTATTATTATATGAATACTGCGAATGTGAATTTCTTTACGAAAATCAGATTTTTCATTCTACACGTTCAAATAAGTGATCCTGCAAAATGTTAAGTTTGTTCTTGGGATAAATAAATTCATCTCAACTACGGAACCCTTCATTGTGCGTAGTCCGACACGCACTTGGCCGGTTTTTTTTATTTCATAATCTAGAATATAAATAATTGCAAATTAGTTTAATGGTTTTATTTATTTTCACATAACGTTCATTGTATACCGTACGTCCGTCCGTTCGTTGTTCATTACAGGTTTTTTCACCAGCAGATATCAAACAGGTCTTCGCCCATGCTGTATATTCTGGCAACACACATAATAGGACTGTTTTGCATCAAAACAAAACAATTATTATGTGTGTGGAAGAGCACAGCATGGAAGCAAGTGCTTGCTGGTGGTTGTAAGGACTATTAGTTGACGTTGACAGGCTCCAGTTTAGGAAAACTGCAACGCTCTGCTAGGAGTGAAACAGACAAGTAACACGAAGAGGAACAGGTATGTAATGAAATTGTGTGATCTTTTAGGCGTAATTTAATGAACGTCTCTTCACCCACGCTGTGTGTTGTTCCACACAAATAATAACTGTTTTGTTTTAATGCAAAACAGTCCTTTTGTGCACAAGAATTTGAAACAAACACGGGATTTAATCCGCACAGATTTATGAACAGATTTAACATCTTTAAAAGACTCAGCTTTTTATATTAATTATTGAGCTAAATATTTATATAAAATCGGAACAGAAGTAAAATTAAAAGAATATTAACTCTTACCGCTTGTATGAAATGCAATGTACTTATCGAATTATTTGGGTTCATCCTTAAGGTACCCGATCCTTGAGGGACCTGTCCTTTAGGGCCCCGATCCTTGAGCACCCCGATAAATTTGATTATCTTTTTTTTGTTATTTTTGCCATTATCATGCTAGTGTACCATCGATACAAAAAGTTCTTCAAAGTACATTAATTAAATAATGTTAGTTTGGTTACGGCAACCTAGTCTAAGAGTTAAACTGATATAATTAAATTAAAGTTTAAATGACTTGCATAAGAAAGACAAGACTATGATGTATTTTATGATTGATAATGCATGATTATTATTCACCTTAATTGTTGCCGAATAAAGTAAATTTTACTGACGGTTATAGTAAGGTTGAAACCTTTTTCTATTATGATCTCAAACTAATTGATATTAAAATCTGTGTTTATATGTTACGCGTAACCTGTATTAATAGTATTGAAATATACGATTATTTTTCACCAAGTTTCAAAATTTATCATTTATACCAAAGATCCAACATCCATTAAATATCATTACTATAGGTACTATATGTTTACTATTTTTTACACATAAAAAATCTTTGCTGAGATAAAAAAAAAATGTAAAAGCACTAGTGCAGTAAAATAAAGTAAAAAGTACGCGTGTTTTATAAGCTGCATTATGGACCTAAAAGCGGTGAAATAAGAGCTACTTTATTAGCAACTGTGTTATTACTTAAATCCAACTGATTAATAATTTTGTTAGTTTAACACTTTTGTTGGCAATTATACTTTAAACGACATTGGCATTTTATCAAATTTATCGGGGTTCTCAAGGATCGGGGCCCTAAAGGACGGGTCTCTCAAGGATCGGGTACCTTAAGGATGAACCCAATTATTTTGTCAATTTGGATGTGTAAAAGTGGCACTGTAATAGACTTTAGTCGCTGACCGTACATATTTACATGAATGTTAGTCCTAATTCCGCCGATGTAGGTTACCTTTCTTGAGGCTGAGCTGGTTCTCGCCGCCCGCTTGGAAGTCGTAGAGCGCCACGAACAGCTGCGGGTCGTCCTCCTCGTGGTGCGCCAGCAGGTTCTCCTTCGACGTCCATCTGACGACACACAAACTATTCATAATTATACGTTAAGGCTGTGGACGCCGTCCTTCATTCCTTCACTGTGTAGGGCGACCCAAGGATTGAGTTTTTTACGGGTATCTTCTCTATACATACATTTAATAAAACAGTAGACTCCGGTGTCTGTGCATTGAAGAAAAGTATTAAAAATAAAAATAGAAAGGGAGGGGGTAACTAAAAAGAGTATATTAATATAAACCAGCTATTTTTTATTATTTTCTGTCTGTCTTTTTGTTCGCGCACATCTCCGGAACTACTGAACGGATGTTCATGCAGTTCTCACAGGTAGAAAGAGATTAATTTGGAGCAGAATATAGGCTTTATTGTTTCAATAAAATCGGATGTGGAAAAAAAACCTTATCGTAATATTTGGAATTATTATTTACTATTCACATTGCGCTACATTCGAGGTTCAAGACGGTATTCTGTTCACGAAACGTTATGCACAATTTCTGAGCAGTAAGTACCAAAGCTAACCTAACAAAAAGTACTAGGCTTGCATGAATTCCCGATATGGTATTTCAATCATTAGTAATTACTTTTTATTCCGGAAGTACCTTATTTTAAATTATATGGATACGACCAATGAGGTTTATTATTTACACACGTATTTACATTATTTAAAAACTATCATACTTCAAATAATAATTAATATGTACAAGTATATAAAAAGGGGGGGAAATAATCATAGGGCATCAAAAAATTCGTCCGCATCGCTGTCAGTAGGAAAAGTCCCCAAAAGGCTGGCACCATTGCCACGTTGTATGGCAATGCTGATTCTTTGACCGACGAGTCGACAAGTTTCGGCGAGGTCGGCGCCGGTGCGCAGCACGCACAGGTCATCCGCGAACATGTATGCTGAGCAGTTGCGTAAAACGCCGCACAAGCTGTTGACGTGCATTAGGTAGCATACAGGCCCGCATCCCGCGCCCTGCGGCACCCCGCACCTCACCTCCTTCGCGTCACTGTACGACTCGTCTACCTTTACACGGTAATGTCTCTTCGCGAGATAGTCTCTAAACCAGTTGTTAAGCGGTTCCGCCACCCCACACTCCTCCATTGCATTTAATAATGTATTTGTTTCCAAGGTATCAAATGCTCTTTTAAAATCAAAAAATATTACTACTACAAATTGCTTTTTATTTAAATTATTATTAATTTCGTCACAAAACTTAGATAACAAGGTGGTTGTACTTTTACTCTTTTGAAATCCATGTTGGCATGTACTAATAACGCTATTTTTTTGAAGATAATTTCCTAGTTGATTAACAATACATTTTTCTAATATTTTGTCTACACTTGATAATATAGCAATTGGCCTGTAATTGGAAAATACTTTACGATCACCTTTTTTAAAAATAGGACGCACTATCGCCTCCTTTAGCTTGCTCGGACACGTATATGTACTTACACATAAATTAATAAGACGTGCGAGCACCGGACTTACTAAATTGACCAAATATTTAAGATCAGACATGCGTATGAGATCGCTTCCGGGTGATTTATTTGTATCCATACCTGTTATTACTTTCTTAACATCCTGACTATTCACTGGTCGCCATCGCATACACACACTCTTATCCTTAACATATGTACTTCTGTCTATCCATTTCACATCACAATCGTGTTTTATATTTTCAACTTCGTTTGTAAATGTTGACGAGAACTTATCACAAATATCTTTCACACTACCTTGTATCTTAATGTTATTTAAAATTATGCTATCTAAGGACTGTTTATTCATCCCCATCATCACATGTATTCTGTCCCATAACTTCTTTATGTTATTGTTACATTCTATTATACTTCGTCTATCGTATTCATTTTTACATTTAGTTAATACTTTATGGCATTTGTTCCTATATTTAGTGTATTCTAAACGTTTAACCATATTCTTTGGTTCGTTACTCCATATTGTAAAAAGTCTATCCTTTTCTAATAATAGTTTCTTATGATCTCTTGTTATCCAGCTTTTATTATTTCGGACTCCTTTGTTGCTCACATATTTACAAACATTGTAAAAGTAGACGATTTTCCTAAAATTTTGTAATTAATAAGTCAGTGTGTGAGGAAGTAATCACAGAATGTAAAATCAATGTCATAAAACACAAAATAATAAATTTTACAATTAAATTAGCAACCTGTTTGATTTTGTCTTGATTCTAAATTGTCCTATGGAGCAGGGCCAGCATGTTTCCAAGCACTCTTATCTTGGATATAATCCTCTAATTTGTAATACTTATGCTTGTTTACAAAGTGTACTTTTAATATGAGTTTTAAATTTTCTTTCATTTAATTGCAATATGTCACAAGGTATTTTGTTGTAACATTTAATGTTACAACAAAATACCTGCAATATTGCAATATGTCACAAGGTATTTTTTGTTGTAACATTTAATGTTACAACAAAATACCTTGTGACATATTGCAATTAAATGAAAGAAAATTTAAAACTCATATAAAAAGTACACTTTGTAAACAAGCATATTACAAATTAGAGGATTATATCCAAGATAAGAGTGCTTGGAAACATGCTGGTCCTGCTCCATAGGACAATTTAGAATCAAGACAAAATCAAACTGGTTGCTAATGTAATTGTAAAATTTATTACTTTGTGTTTTATGACATTGATTTTACATTCTGTGATTACTTCCTTACACACTGACTTATTAACTGTAAAATTTTAGGAAAATCGTCTACTTTTACAATGTTTGTAAATATGTGAGAACCATGTATCTATCACAAATTAAATTATCTATCGTTGCTTCATTTTTAATTGTTTTTACCTATTGTGGTATAGTAATTTTATTCTAGGTGCATCGTCTTCACATATAATAATTATTTAACAAATGTACGTACATATACAAACAATATTGTAAAACATTTTAAAAGAGTAACGGTGGAGTTTCTTGCCCATTCTTCTCCATACGAAAACTAACTTTTGGAAGGGGCGACTGGAACCAATTTTATTATTTTGTAATTTTTGACGTTCATAAGTGCCATACATGGGCCTATTTGAAATAAATGATTTGACTTTGACTTTGACCCCAAAAGGACACCGATTTCCCGTCTTGCTGAACGGTTCCAGTGGCAGTTTTTTGCCCTTCAGAGGCTCCAGGTCTTCTCCAGATACGGATACGTCGGTTATCTGGATGAGTACTGATTCGCGATTCGTCAATGAAGAGACAGTTTTGCCAAATGTTTTCCTCCTCATCTTCTTCATTTTGCCGGAGCCTAGCCTACTGCAATCTCCATCGCTGACGTTGCCGTGAATTCAGAGGTGCTCGCCAAGACCTCCATACTCGTAGTCCAGCCTGGTGTAAGCAATTCGGAATGGTCTGAGTGCTAACTTCAAGTCCAGAGGGGGCCCGCACTTCTGCTTTTGTTGTAGTGGCGTTGATTGTTGGGTTAAGGGTTGCCAACAATCTGATATAGCGCTTCTGAGCAGCAGTCAGAACAGTTGGGCGACCACTGCAGGGTCAGTCAGCTAAATTATCCATGCCGTAGTACCTCTGCAACGTAGCCACGGCACAGGATTGGGACACAACAACTCTGCATGCTATTTCTCTCGTGGAATATCCTTCTTCCCTCAAAGTTACTATTCTTGCTCGTAAAACTTCTGATAATCCTCTTGGCATTTTATCAATAACAACTTTCCTCGAAAAAATATTATAAACCCGTTAAAATTGACTAAGTCAGATTTCTGAATGAGCGTAAAGCTTGGATTGAATTTCTTTTTATATGGAAAACTATTGAATTTGTTTTTTTGTTTTATATTCTAATTCTATATTTTTAAGTAAAGAATCTAAAAAGATGAAGAACTTACATTATAATATCCCGTAACAAAAATATTTCGCTTTTTCAAACCGATCGCAAACTTTTTTTGATGTGTGTATGTATGTAATATTATTGGAACTGCAATATATTCACATAATATGATAATCTATTAGGGCTTCCAAACAAATTTACAAATTTTTATAGGTGTATGTATGTATGTATGTTAATATGTATGTATGTATGTATGTTTGTCCACGCATTTCTCCAAAACAGTTTATCGAATTGCGACCAATTTTCTTTTATTGGCTTACATTTACTTCAACTTAAGGAACAGTGCAAGTTTCATCGAAATCGGTTCAGTAGTTTTCAAGATATGGACTAATACGTGTAAGTGAGACTGCTTGGCTTATTAATACGAGCTAGGGGTGTGATGTCAAAGGAAAACATCTCACCTTGGTCAACTTCTAGTGCATGTAAAAAAAAAACAACAAAAAAAAAGAATGACCGAAACCAAACTGTCCTCACGGTACAAATCCGCGGCGAGAACTAAAAATTAATAATAAGATTGTTACTCAATGGTGCCGATTCCCTTGTTCACAAACTAAACTAAATTTAAGTTCAGTGCATCTTTTTCTTTCTATTTCATTACGAAAAGGACAGAAGATAATTTTAGTTTAGTCCTGTCAAATTAATCAGCGCTTGACGTAAATTGACGTAATTTTAGTTGGCAAGTTTTTAATCACGTCTAAACTTGTATGGAGACTGACAGGCGCTGATTAATTTGACAGGACTAAACTAAAATTTATCTTCTTCTTAATGAAATAGAATGAAAAAGATGCACTGAACTTAAATTTAGTTTAGTTTGTGAACAAGGGAATCGGCACCAGTATCGAATTTATTTACTACGCTATAAGGTACACGCGCTGCGCAGCACCGCGCAACTCAGCGTAGTTTGAAACGCGTTCACGCTCGCATTGAAATATACCTTTTTGTGAGGAAAATAAGTTCGATACTTGTTTAAAAGTGCGCGCAGCGTCGCGTCGTGTCGCGTCTTGGTGTGAACTGGCCCTAAGCCGGACGACCCGTGGCGGTGACGCGGTGTGTTCCATATTTAAATTTTTAAAAAGACTAATGGGTACTAGAATACTCATGTTAATATTATCAATTAATATTTTAGAAAAACTACTTTTTACTTTCCTTAAGAGCCCATACTACCTCAGCTCAAATTCATTTTTTATCTCGCTCGCACCATACTGCTCGTAGACTGAGTGAGAGCGAGACGGAGTGGGGTGCTAGCAGCTCCGAGGCGCTAATAATTTAGGTAATTGCTTTTTACGGCGAAAATAATGGTAATTGGAAAAAAAAAAACATAGTAAAACAAAATAATAAAATTGGTTCTAGTCGCCCCTTCCAAAAGGTAGTTTTCGTATGGAGAAGAATGGGCAAGAAACTCCACCGTTACTCTTTTAAAATGTTTTACAATATTGTTTGTATATGTACGTACATTTGTTAAATAATTATTATATGTGAAGACGATGCACCTAGAATAAAATTACTATACCACAATAGGTAAAAACAATTAAAAATGAAGCAACGATAGATAATTTAATTTGTGATAGATACATGGTTCTCACATATTTACAAACATTGTAAAAGTAGACGATTTTCCTAAAATTTTACAGTTAATAAGTCAGTGTGTAAGGAAGTAATCACAGAATGTAAAATCAATGTCATAAAACACAAAGTAATAAATTTTACAATTACATTAGCAACCAGTTTGATTTTGTCTTGATTCTAAATTGTCCTATGGAGCAGGACCAGCATGTTTCCAAGCACTCTTATCTTGGATATAATCCTCTAATTTGTAATATGCTTGTTTACAAAGTGTACTTTTTATATGAGTTTTAAATTTTCTTTCATTTAATTGCAATATGTCACAAGGTATTTTGTTGTAACATTAAATGTTACAACAAAAAATACCTTGTGACATATTGCAATATTGCAGGTATTTTGTTGTAACATTAAATGTTTTAATTTTGTTGTTAATTAAATTCCCATGAACAAGTAGGGCTGTATCGTCAGCGTAGGTAAATATGAAGCAGTTAATTAAGGAAATTGAACACAGATCGTTGATGTAGATGAGGAACAAGGTTGGACCTAGAATGCTGCCTTGTGGCACGCCGTATTCTATTCTAGCTTTATCGCTTGTTACCTCATCCAATTGAACATGTCGGAAACGATTCTCCAGGTAACTTGAGAAAATGTCAAATGCAGGACCACGAATTCCCATGCGTTCGAGTTTCCACAGAAGTATGAGCGCAGAGACAGTGTCAAAAGCTTTCGAGATATCTACCTACCCCACCTACCCTACCTACCCCACCTACCCCACCTACCCCACCTACCCCACCTACCCCACCTACCCCACCTACCCCACCTACCCCACCTACCCCACCTACCCCACCTACCCCACCTACCCCACCTACCCCACCTACCCCACCTACCCCACCTACCCCACCTACCCCACCTACCCCACCTACCCCACCTACCCCACCTACCCCACCTACCCTACCTACCCCACCTACCCTACCTACCCCACCTACCCTACCTACCCCACCTACCCTACCTACCCCACCTTCCCTACCTACCCTACCTATAATATAGCGACAAGCGGCAAAAACAAAACATTCAATTCACTACGTCAAGAGATCGACTAAAGAATGAGAACACAAGCAGCTCAAGACTAGGTCGTAAGCCCGTTTTTAACCGACTTCAAAAAAAGGAGGAGGTCCTCAATTCGACTATATTTTTAATTTTTATGTTTGTCAAAGTCAAATAATTTATTTCAAATAGGCCCATGCATGGCACTTTTGAGCGTCAAAACTTACAAAATAATAAAATTGGTTCTAGTCGCCCCTTCCAAAAGGTAGATTTCGTATGAAGAAGAATGGGTAAGAAACTCCACCGTTACTCTTTTAAAATGTTTTCAATTGTTTGTATAGGTACGTACATTAGTTAAATAATTATATGTGAACACGATGCACCTAGAATAAAATTACTATACCGCATAGGTAAAAAAAAATTAAAAATGAAGCAACGACAGATAATATGTGATAGATACATGGTGCTCACATATTTACAAACATTGTAAAAGTAGACGATTTTCCTAAAATTTTGTAATTAATAAGTCAGTGTGTGAGGAAGTAATCACAGAATGTAAAATCAATGTCATAAAACACAAAATAATAAATTTTACAATTAAATTAGCAACCTGTTTGATTATGTCTTGATTCTAAATTGTCCTAACTTTTTTATGCTGGTGTGCATTACAGCTACGTCTTACACTCGCGCCACGTCATTGTGCTGTAATTTTACTTTTTTAGTGTGCGTGCATTAAGCGGCTAACAGTTGGACGCTATTTTTTTATCGAGTTTACAGCTTTGACTGTCTACCTAGGCATATTTAATTATTATTATTTAATTTTAAGTAGGCACTCAACATCAAATAAGTAATTCATGATGTGCTTACCTGTAAGAAAATAAAAAAGTTACCCTGTTTGTTTTAGTTCTTTTTTATGCTGGTGTGCATTACAGCTACGTCTTACACTCGCGCCACGTCATTGTGCTGTAATTTTACTTTTTTAGTGTGCGTGCATTAAGCGGCTAACAGTTGGACGCTATTTTTTTATCGAGTTTACAGCTTTGACTGTCTACCTAGGCATATTTAATTATTATTATTTAATTTTAAGTAGGCACTCAACATCAAATAAGTAATTCATGATGTGCTTACCTGTAAGAAAATAAAAAAGTTACCCTGTTTGTTTTAGTTCTTTTGCACCGCAACACTGTAGACAAATATAAAGATTATAAATTGATTAGCCAAATATAAGATAACTTGTATGTAAAAACTAGCCAAGTCAAATCTTGAGCTTCAATTTATCCTAAGTGCTTTGTGTAAATAATTCGACTGTTCAAATTTAAGAAGTTATATTTTTAAATAGCAAACATTGTTATAGCAGAAAAAACAAGAATTTGTATTTTAATTTTATTTTAGAAAGTTGCATGTTCTTATAAATAAATTTCAGGATTATCTACAGAACTTGGCACCCATTTAGATTTCAATTCTTTTGTCGGCGAAGTCGACAACCATATTTATGGAATTTGGCTCCCATTTTCACATTTATGTTTTTGATGGGATATCATTACTTTTTGTAAAGAAATTATTATTATTCGTCAATCAAACGTGATCTATTAAATTCTTTTTGTAAATATGCGTAGCAATATTGTGTAAGAATGTAGGTATTTCTTTCGTAACAATTGTTACAATTTTCCGCAATGATGTCAGATCGCTGAGCCGGCGCGGCAAGTATTATTATTAAAAAAAACGTATGCAGTCGGGGAGCCTCATGTCGTATGGCATTTTACTGTGGGGTCGGGCTGCTGACATTGAATCCATCTTTATTTTGCAAAAGAGAGCTATCAGAGCCATTTATAATCTACGTCGCCGCGAATCTCTCACGAAACTTTTTAAAAGGATTAATATTATGACGGTACCTTGCCAATTCATTTATGAAAATATTATGTATGTAAGGAAAATCCACATCTCTTTAATAAAATAAGTGATAGACATAATTTTAATACTAGAAATAAAGATAAACTAGATCAACAATTTTTTAGATTATCTTAAGTACATACATCTTTTATGGGGTACTGTGTTAAATGTTACAACAAAATACCTTGTGACATTTAGCAATTAAATGAAAGAAAATTTAAAACTCATATTAAAAATACACTTTGTAAACAAGCATATTACAAATTAGAGGATTATATCCAAGATAAGAGTGCTTGGAAACATGCTGGTCCTGCTCCATAGGACAATTTAGGATCAAGACAAAATCAAAATGTTTGCTAATTTAATTGTAAAATTTATTACTTTGTGTTTTATGACATTGATTTTACATTCTGTGATTACTTCCTCACACACTGACTTATTAATTGTAAAATTTTAGGAAAATCGTCTACTTTTACAATGTTTGTAAATATGTGAGCACCATGTATCTATCACATATTAAATTATCTGTCGTTGTTTCATTTTTAATTCTTTTTACCTATTGTGGTATAGTAATTTTATTCTAGGTGCACCATCTTCACATATAATTATTATTTAACAAATGTACGTACATATACAAACAATTGTAAAACATTTTAAAAGAGTAACGGTGGAGTTTCTTGCCCATTCTTCTTCATACGAAAACTACCTTTTGGAAGGGGCGAATAGAATCAATTTTATTATTTTGTAATTTTTGACGTTCAAAAGTGCCACACAATGGGCCTATTTGAAATTAATGATTTGACTTTGACTTTGACCCCGTCAGGAACAAAGTTCCTTCTCACGTATGATTTAATTATTTAATTTTTGCAGCCGCCCCTTTTTTTTTAAGTATCTTCTCCCGTTCTGGGCGGAGCGGGAGGGCGTATCAGACTCTTACTGACTAAAACCCACCCGTGTTCCTTCGGTTGCCCTGTTGCCGGGGGCCACGATGTCCCTATCGGTTTTCTGCGAACCCCCGGCAGGCATTGGCCCTAGCGGATCCCGTCATTTCTGCTGACATCTCTTTGAGGCGCGCGTGGAACACAACGCGCCGTCGACCCGGGCTTGGTCCTTATCGGACGGCGAGCTACCCATTGCTCACCGTTCGCAAGCCCGCGCCTACGGTGGCCGGAAATCGGCTCGCGATTCCCGCCCCGGGCGTCTCCTCCTGCAGCGGTTAGGGGCGTGAGGGCGCGAACTTTGCCTCTACCTCACGCGTTCCGCCTCCTCCTTCGCGAGCATTACCGCTTCGCAGAAGGAGGTGACGGCCTGCCATTTCCTCTCGCTCCGTACCATGGCCTGAACCAGGGCCGGACGCGAGAGATCACCGCCGCCGTTGCAGCCGCCCCTTGGATTTACATTTTGACCTCACTATGGACTTAACTATTCGTAAGTTTATATTAAAAATTAAACGACAATAGTCCCTAAAACAATAGTCATACGATCTATCAATTCAAAAACGTCTCAAGCATAGTACCAACCTACCAACTACCTTGAACATACCGACCTGAGGTTTGTAACAACGTTTTTCGAGATCAGAGAATGAATGAAATGAATTCACTGCCGCCTAACATTAGGGACCAAGATTTTGACACGTGACACATCAGTTGACTCGACGGGGTGTTTTGAATTCAGTCATGAAATTCAGGAATTTACATCAACTTTTGGCATTCGAATCAAAAATGTATAGTTAGCTGTCAAATTATAAGACGCTGGAGATCAGCGCCATCTGAAGTGAGCAAGTGGCAGTTTTTAACCCCATTTGAAAATTTGTCGTCATGACTGTCATTTTCATAGTTTTCGGGAGATAGTGCTGATATCGAATTAGATGGACATTCTGGATTTTAAGATGGCGGCTATTCCAAATAATAATAATATTGTAGATCAATTGTCATAGACATCAATTTCATGCCAATTGTAAACTTGATAATCAAAATCCGTAAAAAAACGGACCTCTTAATTTCGTCAAGTTCGTCTGTCCGTGCGTCCGGATGTCATACAGTCATTTAACATGGAGACTATTTACACTCTATCGATGAAAATTTTGAAAAAGGTGTATTTTTTGCACCGTTAAACAATGGTGTAGTGAAATTACGATAAACATAATAGTGGGGGTGGCATTCTCCATACTTACATATAACCGAGAGATGAAAAAAATCTATGCATATAAAGCGTGTATTGTTGGATCTCATAATTAAAATGTTAAGATGTTTCTAAGTGACTTTGCTTTTGAAGTCAATAATTTTTGAGATACAGTTTATTTTCGGTTACAACCGCAGAATTAACTTTGTTTGTTATAGTTTTTTCGAGAAATACAAACTTATTTTTGCAGTCGATAAAATTGATACTATGCAATGTTTATGCGTAAATATTCATCCCAATTACGGAACCCTTCACTGTGCGTAGTTGGACATACACTTGGGCAGTTTTTTTTAAATTTCGTTTTGAAACTACCTCAAAAATAAACAATTTCTATAACTCGAGTAAGATTATCCTATTAAAAACAAATACTATCAAACTCATACAACTAAAAAAAAATGATTGTTGGTTTTATGAAACCAAGGTAAAAGTGAAACTTTACACGGTCAGCTGCTGCGAACTATAGGCGCCGCCATATCGGCCTTGGCTGCTCTGACGATCGCCTTTCACTTTATCCCTACTCCGCGGCCGACCGACACGCGACATGCAACACACAGACGAAAAAGTTTGAGACGATGTAATAAAAGTTTCAATTTAAAAATATAGACGTCATTTAAAAGTGTTTGCGGAATACCTACCTAATTTATATAATTAATTTAACATCATTCACAAACAAAATTTTCTTAAGCCTACCTAAAAAATGTATACTAGGCATTCTATATCAGAAAGTATCAAAAATAAAATCCACAGTAAATAATTGTCCAATAAATTAAAAATAATTTTGAACAACGTTCCGAATTTAAATTCAAATAAATAGAAACAATTCGGCGCGAAATTCAATAAATGAGGTAAGTATCTATCCTCGTTCTATGTGTTGACTCGTTTTATATTGAATGTCCTAAAAACGATTAAACACTAGAAAAGTATAAATAATTATTTTAAACAATGTTTATTGTATTTAATGCTTAAAACAATTTTATTTTAATTTTCAAGTATAGATTTCAGACATTCGACATAATTATAAATTAATCGAGACAATCAAAATTGAAAAAAAAAAAAACGTTTGGCATAATCGTTTTCGCACATCATTACAATAAAAAAAAAAACAATGATCGACAATTTTTAACACAAATTGAGTAGTAGTAATGAATATTACGTATTATTGAACATGTGTTCGTATAATAAGTAAAGATCTGGGCATTTTCTAGTTACTTATAATATTTTTAATCACATTTGTCACATTTAAAGTCGTATCAGATATGTGTATGTGTGTTAATTGTGAAAAGTGAAAATGTAAACACGCACGATTGGCGCGAATCTTCGACTTTTGATATCAAAAACTTCATTACTACTACTTATTTAACTTGAAAAATGGATGAATTCGTCAAATAATTAAATGTTGTAATAGTCGCTGTCCTTATGGTGGAGTTTGGATGTTCGCAATCCCCAATTTTTATGTTTTTTAGCCTCGACCTCGACTGTCATCAAAATGGCGATTATCGCATTTACAGACTTGAATTTTATAAAGGTAAATTAATAATCTTGCGCGCTAAATATGAAAGATTTAATGGCATAAACATTATTTTAGCCAACTCTCTTAATTAAAGATGAATAATCTCATTGGCAGCAGCATTTTCAGTGCTTCTATAGGAAGGTTTACTTTAACAAATAACACAACAATACCTAAATACTAAAAACATTTTATTTCTCATAGAATTTAAAACGGCTTCAGCTTCATTCTCATAAAAAAGCAGCGTAGGTACGGTAGATGGTAGATGTACGCTTTCCCACAAAACAGTAATAAGCAATGATGATCTCTTAAACAATTTGTCCTATTTTGCTCACTTATCAATAATTATGTACACTAAGTCCTGCTGCTCACATGTCACGATTTGATTCTGGCCCTAACCAGATTATTGTTTTGATCTATTATGGGTAAATCTTTTACACTCTAGGGTGGCTCTGTTTTTATCATCACTTGCTTGCCTATAAACATCTCTGGTAGCAGCCTCTCTCAGTAAGCATGACAAACTTTATCCAAATGTATACCTAACCTAGAAAGTAAGAAAATACTCTTATTGTTGTTTATTTACTTTTGTATAATAATTATATCACTCATAGTAATTCTGCCATTTTAAAAACACTAACCTGATGACTTCTGTGACTTGCAGTTGACATGCCACATACATAACATAATATGCTTAGATTTTGCTGAGCAAGTAATACTTGGGATAGAGTTGTAGATAATATAATCAATAATGTCAAGTCTTGCAATAACACATGTCATCGTCATAACTGAAAAAGGTAAAAAAATTCAGTGTATTTACTTATGCTATATAATTACATCATACTATAGACATTTACAGCTGACGACGCGCGACGTACCCCTGACTGAACATAGGCCTTCTACTAATAGGCTGCTAAAATCAATGAGGTTATACAATACGACGGTGTTTATAAATATTTAGAGAACATAATAAACTTACCCAGGGCCATGGAAAGATAAGCAATAGTTCCTCTGGCTTCAATTTAAATTGACAGCATTAAATCGTAACGTAATATAAGTGTAAAGTAAATACGGAAAAATAAATTCAAATCAACGTAAAACAAACAGCCAACAATGCCATTGATCTGACAGATTATTTTTGACAGTTTGACATTATGCATGGTGTCAGTGTTACCAGGTTTAATTATTTTGGTAATCGATTGACGAAATCGATTGGGTGATTATCAGTGATCGGAGTAGGTCGATTGATTTTACGTACTCGCATCATGAATAGTCATAGAAATCATAACATGGATAAGCCTTTTTTCCGGGATTTCATTTTGGTACTTACGGGATTGACTCAAATATTGTTAAAGTAAGGATTTTTAAACTACTACATTAGAAATTTATAGAATGCGATAGATAAATATTTAAAATATATTATATTGTTTTATAGTATATCTATCCTTTTCTTGGAGTCCGATCACCTATATACTATTAAACAGACAGCAAAAGGGTTGAACATTTCTTATTCATATTGATGTATTCTTTATTCTACACATTACAACATTTGAAATTCCTTAAAAAATCTTAATAATTTCAAAATCCCGGAATCCCGGAGGCGTATCCATACTAATATACGTGCCAGTTCATTGACCTCAAATCAATCTACTTACTCTGATCACTGGTAGTTTATAAAATAACATTACTGCCTCGAAACGCTTTTAAGTTGTTGAGTATATTCAGACCATATAATATTTTATTTATTGTAAAATCATAGTTTTACAGTATTTGAGTATAATAAATAGCATTTAAAACATACTCGTGTAGTGGATACTCCACCTACTCCATGTGGGTTAGTATCGATATTTTCAATCGATTACAAATTATTTTATTGGAATAGTCTGTCATCTGGCAACATTCAGGTTAGGATTGAATGGCGGATGTAGTTCTTTATTAAGTATCAACAAAATAAATATTTATTAGGTTCTCTAATGCTAGAAGAAATAAATTTTGATAAAACGACTTGAAAAAAATACGACATAATTTTTGATAAATAAGCTTTGACACAGTATCATACCATGGGCCTGCTTTCGGGAAATCTCTTTTCAACTTTCTAGGTCACCCGGAAATGGGTTAAATGTTTTTGATGTCTAGTGACAGGGTCGTTGATAAAAATGCCGATTTTTATACGTTAATATCTCAATAACCGTTTGAGTTTTATTTATGAAATTTGGAGTTCTAGTTAATCTAAGGGGTTTTTATAAATAAACCAAATTTCATGAGTCTATGTTACATAGATTTTGAGTTATTAAGGGGTCAAAAGTGGCTCCAAATGGTTCGTGTAATATAACACACTGCAGCCGTGTCTTCCCTAGTACTTGGCTCGACACGCTGCCGCGTGTCTAGATACTTAATGAGTTTTAAATTTTCTTGCATTTAATTGCAATATGTCACAAGGTATTTTGTTGTAACATTTAACACAGTACCCCATAAAAGATGAATGTATTTTAGATAACCTGACCAATGGTTGATCTAGTTTATCTTTATTTCTAGTATTAAAATTATGTCCATCACTTATTTTATTAAAGAGATGTTGATTTTTCCTTACATACAAAATATTTTAATAAATGAATTGGCAAGGTACTTAACGTCATAATATTAATCCTTTTAAAAAGTTCTCTGAGAGATTCGCGGCGACGTAGATTATAAATGGCTCTGACGCTCTCTTTTGCAAAATAAAGATAGATTCAATATCAGCAGCCCGACCCCACAGTAAAATGCCATACGCCATAATGCTGTGGAAGTAGCTAAAATAGACCAAACGCGCGGTTTCTACATCTGTTAACAACTGTCTTATCTTTCTAACAGCATAAGCGGCCGAGCTTAACCGCCCCGCAAGAGATGTTATATGAGGTTCCCACTGTAATTTCTCATCTAGGGTGATTTGACGAATAACTCTTCCTGTCAGTGTTATTTACATAGCAAGTATACTCCGTTTGAAATAAGATTAGACACTTAAACAAACCTTTTTTACAGTCCGTTCAACCGATTTTGACTTCTATTGCGTAGGCATAAGAATGGCATTAAAAGCAAAAAAAGTGGTTCCAAACTAGCTGTTTACTGCAGCTGCCATTTGTCATGCCACCAACGCAATAAAAGTCAAAATCGGTTGAACGGACTGTAAAAAAGGTTTAGTTAAATGTCTAATCTTATTTCAAATGGAGTATAGTGGTATTCGCATTTGTGTGAGGTAGGTACCACAACTAAAGAGTGAAAAATAATAAAAACATCAAAACTAAAGACACCGACTTCCGAAATTAAAGTTAAATTTTCACTTTGTAGGTTTTTTTTTGGAAGTCAGTTTTTTTTTTTTTGTCAACTGCAAGAATACAAAATAGCTTTACTATTTACTCCCCTTTTGCTTGGCACTGCCCAGAGTCAGAGGCAATAGCGCTCGAACCCATAAAAAAAAAGTTTTCATGTAAAATACGTAGGTTACGGCATAAGTCTTGTCGTTAAGCACTTAAACATACCCCAGCGTTGATTTGTTTACATTATTACAAAGTGCCCTCTTTGTTTAGTCTAAGTACAAAACATAGACTGTTAACTATTGATTCAATTTATTCAGTGATTTTTTTGAATACGTCGCTATGGAGTCGTTCCCAGCTGTCGGATATCGCGCTATTATTTTCTACAACTTTCGTCGCGGATTATCTACTAAATAGTGTGAAGAAGAAATGAAGAAAGTGTTTGATAAGGATTGCCCGTCCTTAAGAACCATTGAGAGATGGTATTTAATTTTTAAGCGTGGGCTGTTTAATTTAGAAGACGATCCTCGTTCAGGCCGGCCGATAGAAATCATGACCGAAAAAAACATTGAACTTGTGAGAGAAGCTATAACCAAAGATAGACGAATAACTTATAAACAATTAGCTGAAACCCTGAAGATCTCTGAACGAAGTATTGGAAGAATTATATCAAACCATTTAAATGTTAGAAAACTTTGTACCCTGTGGATATCCCACGAGCTAACCGACGGTCAACGGGAGGCACGCGTAATTTGGTGCAAAAAAATGTTGAAAGACTTCGAATCGGGAGAACACGGTGCTGTAAATTCAATCATCACAGGTGACGAAAGCTGGCTGTATTTTTTTGATGTACCATCTAAATCACAAAACAAGGTATGGGTCTTCGAAGATGAAGATCAACACCTATACAAGTGAAAAAATCGCGTTCGGTTGGAAGAAGAATGATTGTGTCTTTTTTTCGTAAAACGGGTTTAGTGGCCAATGTTGTGCTAGATAAGCAGAAGACAGTCACAGCTCGTTGGTATACTGAAGGTTATTTGCCACAGTTATTTAGAGCGTTGAAAAATCTCAGACCAAAGTCCCCTATGCGCTCGTGGTATCTTCATATCGACAACGCTCCAGCGCATCGTGCCCAGCTAACTCAACAGACTTTTCAAGAAACTGGAATCCGAGCATTGGACCATCCACCTTACAGTCCTGACTTGGCACCACGACTTTGGTCTATTTCCGTTTGCAAAATTACAACTAAAAGGACGTAAGTTTACTTCGGAGGAGCAGTTAATCGAGGCCTGGGAAACAATATGTGATTCCATTGAAAAAGAAAAATGGGAGCATTGGTTTAATGACTGGTTCTTGCGTATGAGAAAGTGTATTGAGTGTGGTGGAAAATATTTCGAGAAACAGTAAATACTTTTTTCATACGACAAGACTTATGCCGTGACCTACGTATAAATACGTTTTGTGTAAAAATGCTGATTATTGAATAGTTAAACTTTATTATTTTTCATATTTTTAAGATAAACCAGCATATAAAAAATACAGCGTTTTTCCTTAACTGAACGCCATTATGCTTATTTAATTTTTAGGGTTCCGTAGCCAAATGGCAAAAAACGGTACCCTTATGGATTTGTCGTGTCTGTCTATCCGTCCGTATGTCACAGCCACTTTTTTCCAAAACTATAAGAACTATGCTGTTGAAACTTGGTAAGTACCTAGATGTATTCTGTGAACCGCATTAAGATTTTCACACAAAAATAGAAAATAAACAATAAATTTTGGGGATTCCCCATACTTAGAACTGAAACTCAAAAAATTTTTTTCATCAAACCCATGCGTGTGGTACCCACACGTATGGGTTTAATAAAAAAATAATTCTATGGATAGGTCTTCAAAAATGATATTGACGTTTCTAATATCATTTTTTTTTAAACTGAATAGTTTGCGCGAAATACACTTCCAAAGTGGTAAAATGTGTCTTCCCCCCTGTAACTTCTAAAATAAGATAATGATAAAACTAAAAAAATATATGATGTACATTACCATGTAAACTTCCACCGAAAATTAGTTTGAAGGAGATCTAGTAAGTAGTTTTTTTTAATACGTCATAAATCGTAAACAGCAATTTTTTTTATAATGGTACGGAATTCTTCGTGCGCGAGTTCGACTCGCACTTGGCCAGTTTTTTTTTAAGTTAGAACCATGATAATATATGTCAGGATTTTTATTGATATATGAACATAAACCGATCCTCGTTGTTTCTGAACGATTCACGCGCCCATAAAATAGTGCGTTTCTCAACGATCACACTTATCTATCAGCTGTTAAAATATTCGCCTAGTCATTCATTTCTCCTGTTGTAATCGCTTTATATTTAACTAGTTAATACTTTATATTATTACATTAATTTTAAACATTACTATTTTAGTACCTGGGCGACCGACCCCTCTGCTCTGGTGAAAATAGAGAATCAAAATCAAAATATTTTATTTCACATTGTAGGTACAAGGGCACTTATGAAAAGTCAGAAGCTAGGTGCACGGTTCCAATTGGTCGCTTCCTATGGAGAAGAGCCGGCAAGAAACTCCACGATTACTCTTTTCAAAATAAATTGTTTCTACAATGTTTTTAAATTACAGTGTTAATAGGTATGGGAGGACAGTGTAGGCCTATCAACAAGTACCAGGTACTTAGTAAAATAGAAAATGGTCCACAAGTCTACAGCCTACAACGTTCTCACATTCACAAAATTTCAAAGAAAAGAATCTATAATACTCGTAATTCTGCTTACAGGTTATTAATTTGGAAATCTGTGTATATTTTGTGACTTATAACATCGCCTTGGATGAATCTGTAAAGGTGTTATAATTGTGATTTTAATTCCAGTTGAAAATCAGCGTCAGGCACAAGTTGTCTGGCATTTTTGCTGAACTGGGCCTTTTTGGCGCAGCCATGAGGCACACTTCCACACTCTCGCTAATTTTTACATCGTTCTTTACACTTTTTATTTGATTTTCATTTTTTATTTTTAGCTGCTGTTAATTATATTGTGTGCTTTTTTTTGGTCTGTGCTTAATAAATGTATTTTCTTTCTTTTCTTTCTTTCTATAAATAAATAAATATATAAAAGATAAACAAAATAATAAAAATAAGGACCTATTTAAACCAAATGACATGATTGCCACTACAGCTGTAACAAATCTAATTTGATTTAAAAAAATATAGAAAATTGTAGGTATATAATGTCAAATACTGAAAAGATTATGTCAATGAAGTAGGTAAAAAAAGTAAAATAAAATAATCATCGTAATTTGGGAGCAGTTTATAGACATTTACATTGTTATGCCGTTAATTAGGTACCAGGGAAGCCACATGTGCAGAAGGAATTATTGCCAGACTTCCTTGTGTTCAACGTAGTCTTTAATCTTATATTATGCTTTTTTGATAAGGACACGTTTGATGTGGGTTTTGAACTTTCCATCGCTTAGTTCTGTAACAGACTTTGGCGACTTGTTATAAAAGCGGATACCGTTTATAAGAAATGACTTACTAGTTTTAGTTAATCTAAATTTGGGTATCACAATTTCATGTTTACTACGTGTATTTATATTATGGAAATCGCTTCTTATTTTGAAAAGTCCTAGGTTTTTGCGAACATACAAAATACTTTCTAAGATATAAAGAGAAGGCTGAGTCAGTATACCAATTTCTTTGAATTTATTTCTAAGGGACTCACGAGGACTCATTTTGTAGATCGCGCGAATTGCCCTCTTCTGTAAAATGAAAATTGAATCTACGTCAGCTGCCGATCCCCACAGCAAAACGCCATAAGACATAATACTGTGGAAATAACCAAAGTATACTAACCTAGCTGTGGCTACATCAGTTAACTGCCTTATTTTTCTTACTGCATATGCAGCTGAACTTAATCTACCTGAAAGGGCTCTAATGTGGGCGCCCCATTGCAATCTCGAATCTAGAGTAATTCCTAGAAACACAGTTTCCGTCAAAACACAGCTTCTTGCCATCAAGTTTTAAATTGAGACCTACTTGAGGTACATTTGGTAATGAGTACTTAAGACATTTAGTTTTGTTCGCATTAAGTAAAAGATTATTAGCTGCGAACCTTTTCGAAAGAATTGCCAGACTATCGTTGACATGTAAGACATCCGTATCTTTTCATCTATTTTAAAAATAAGAGAAGTATCATCAGCGAATAGAATTATATCCGATAAATTAGCCATCAAGTAAGGAAGGTCATAATATAAACTAGAAAAAAAAAAAAGTTTTGTAAAAAACTGTAACCGACTACGGGAAAATAAAAAGCGGCCAAGTGCGAGTCGTACTCGCCCATGAAGGGTTCCGTAGCAGCAAGTAACGATAAGTTTACGATTTATGACGTATTAAAAAAAAACTACTTGCTAGATCTCGTACAAACCAATTTTCGGTAGAAGTTTACATAGTAATGTACATTATATATTTTTTTTAGTTTTATCATTCTCTTATTTTAGAAGTTACAGGGGGGGGGGACACACATTTTACCACTTTGGAAGTGTCTCTCGCACAAACTATTCAGTTTAGAAAAAAATGATATTAGAAACCTCAATATCATTTTTGAAGACCTATCCATACCCCACACGTTTGGGATTGATGAAAAAAAAATTTTGAGTTTCAGTTCTAAGTATGGGGAACTCCAAAATTATTTGTTTTTTTTTCTATTTTTGTGTGAAAATCTTAATGCGGTTCACAGAATACATCTACTTACCAAATTTCAACAGCATAGCTCTTATAGTTTCGGAAAAAAGTGGCTGTGACATACGGACGGACAGACAGACAGACAGACATGACGAATCTATAAGGGTTCCGTTTTTTAACGGAACCCTAAAAAGATCTAAAAAGTACGAAACAAGCAAATATTTCAGACAGAAATCAAGACATAGGTACAAAAATGGTCAAGGTAAAGCCGTGGTCGCATGCCTATGCCTGTATACCATGTTGGTGCCAGGAACACCTACAAAATTATAATGGCATGTGGCGACGGCTTTACCTTGACCATTTTTGTACCTATGTCTTGATTTCTATCTGAAATATTTGCTTGTTTCGTACTTTTTAGATCTTTTTTATTTTCCCGTAGTCGGGTTACAGTTTTTTATTAAACTTTATTTTATACTTTGCCGTTTTTACACTTGATAAACGTAAATAAGAGTAATAAATAGTTCAGTAATTAACCTATTTTAAATTCCAATAGCAGTGCATAGTCCTTTGGACGAAACCATAGAGCGATTTATTTCGACGCCAACACCATATATCGATATCGAGCTTCGAAGAAATCCAAAATATAAATATTTCGTTGTACTTGTTTTTCTTCATAAGAGTGGAATTACAAATCGTTACTATTTATTAAGATTTGATTAACTGCACGTTGGTAACATCTTGCGATACTACGTAGCGCAGTCTCACTTTTGCTTGTTTTTAACGATTTAAACATATTTATTTACTTTGAAAATATAATATTATATACATATTTGTAGTGTGCTCGTCAAGACCTTTTTTTTTTGATACCAAACATGTCATGATCATCCCATTTTAATTTTTTTCGAGGTTAGAAATTTACGTCTAAAGTACACCAAATTAAATTTAGGGAAAAATTATATAGCCTATGTCACCCGGATTATTATTACGAATCTATTGATATCTCATTCATCAAAATCGGTTTAGTAGTTTAGGCGCTACGGTGGAACACACGTAAAAGCAAACATACATATATACATACATACAAACATACATACATACAAACATACAAACATACATACATACATATATCATACATCTGAATATTAGGAGTATTAATAAAAATTTCAATGAATTTGTATGTTTGCTAGTCGCTATTAAGATAAAGTGTGATATTCTCATTCTAACTGAGTGTTGGCTCAAAAAAGCCACATCCATCCCCAACTTAACGGGTTACACATCGCATCAGACAAATACTTTAACAAATCAAAACGACGGAATAGTAATTTACATTAAGGAAAGTTTATCCTATAACATCACCGAACCGGCCTTCGCTGAATCTAGCTGTCTTGTATGTACTGTAGACAACAAGTTTGTCATCGTTGCACTGTATAGACCACCATCACAACGGAAAATTGATAACTTTTTGGATACTCTAAGTAGTCTTCTCTCCAATTACAGCGCATATAACAATACTACTGTAATCGGAGACTTAAACATAAATATAAGTCCCGGTCATAATGACCCACGCTCCCACGATTATCTAAATTTGACTGCATCTCACGGATTTCTGCCTGCACATGTTCTTCCTACCCGTTTAAACAATTGCTTAGACCATATTCTCCTGAAATCTAACTATAATGCAATCACACTAGTTCTGGAAGCTACCATTACCGACCATTCGGCAGTCATACTCAGCATAGAAACTAAAAACCCCTCTAATGCTCCTCACAAATTCAATGCAACATCTCGCCTCAATCTTCCGGATGCTATTAAAGACATTGAAGGGTATGATTTCTCCAACATCATCGCGTTGAATAATTCCAATGACGCCACTAACAAATTACTGGAAGTAATGTCATCAATTATTCACAGGAATACTATTCGAACATGCTTCCCATGTAAACTTCGAATCATCAAGCCGTGGATTACACCCGGACTATTGAGATGTATACGCAACAGAGATAATATGCATAGGAAAACAAATAAGGAACCACATAACTCTATTTTGAAATTAACTTACCTCCGATATAGGAATTTCTGCAACAATTTATTAAAAAAACTAAAAATCGACCACGAGAAACAACTATTTCTTAAAGCTAAAAACAACCCAAAAAAAATGTGGAATGCTATCCGGACTGTGACTGACTCGCACCGCTCATCGCCTACACCCATTGAACTCCTGAAAATAGAACATTCCCCCTTAAAGTCTGTCAACTCTGTGAATGCATTCTTTGCAAACGTGGGTCAAACTCTGGCCAGTAAAATACCACAAAGTGCAAGGTCTTTCCAACCAACTATAAACAATAAACAATCCATGGTCAACTCGTTGGGTCTTCTCACGACAGACGAGGATGAAGTAGATTGCATTATTAAGGATCTCCGTGCGGATAGTGCGCCTGGATGGGACAGTATACCCCCAAACTTGGTCAAAGCTGCCAGTCATGCTTTAGTTAAACCCATTACGCATATCTGCAACCTAGCTCTGTCTACAGGAACATTTCCAAAGGCGCTGAAAAAAGCAATCGTACATCCAATTTTCAAGTCAGGAGACAGAGACGGTGTCACCAATTACCGCCCTATTTCAGTCCTACCAGTCATCTCTAAAATACTGGAAAAAGTTCTCTACAAAAATCTCAGCAGGTTTCTCGTCAAATACCAAATAATATCCAATAACCAATTTGGTTTTAGAAAAGGTATATCTACGGAGGATGTAGTGTCCGCGTTGCTGGATATTGTGGTGGATAAACTTGACAGTAAACAGAAATGCCTAGGCATCTTCCTGGACCTCTCTAAGGCATTTGATACCGTCTCTGTTCCCATCCTTCTCGCCAAGCTGGAGTCGATTGGGGTGCGCGGTGATGCCCACAAAATATTTAAAGACTTTTTACTGAACCGCACGCAATGTGTGAAGATAGGGGACAACATTAGTAGCGAAGAATCTTTAAATTACGGTGTCCCACAAGGAAGCCTCCTTAGTCCTCTCCTTTTTCAGATATACGTGAATGACCTCTGCACCCTCTCTCTGGCCTCCACACAAATCCTTGCATACGCAGACGATACGGTCATTCTAACTTATGGAAATGATTGGGCGTCGGCAAAGAGGACTGCTGAAAAGGCACTGCGTGAGACAATGTTCTGGTTGGCTAATAACAGTCTTACATTAAATATTAGCAAAACTCACTTTGTCACTTTCGGCCTCAGACTTTCCCTTCTGCCACCAGTAAACTCAATGGTACTCAAAGCGCATATATGCGCTCCCAATGTTCCACAATGCGCATGCCCATCCGTGTCCCGAGCCCCTGTCGTCAAATATCTAGGCCTACAGGTTGACGCCTGCCTATCTTGGCACTATCACCTTGAGACTCTGTCCGCACGGGTTAGAAAACTTATTTATGTCTTCAAAAAACTTAGACTGTCCGCCCATAAGGAAGTTCTAAATATGGCCTACTGTGCTCTTTGTGAGTCTATTTTAACGTATTGCATTACAGCCTGGGGAGGAGCAGCGAAGACAGCGTTTATACAGGTGGAGCGGGCGCAAAGAGCAGTAATTAAAGTGCTTCTTAGTAGGCCTTTTAGATTTCCCACGCAACTACTTTATATGGAGTACAAGGTTTTAACGGTCCGACAACTTTTCATCTACCGTACACTAATCCGCAAACACTCAAACTCACCATTAAACATCAGTAATCCTTCCATAGCAAGAAGAAGACCAGTACCCCCATGTCCTACAAAAAGTACGAACACGACTTTTGCTAAACGACACTACCCATTTCTAAGTGCCCTCACCTATAATAAATTGAACCAGATTTTGAATATACATTCCCTTAACACATTTCATTGTAAATCTAAAATTAAAGAATATCTTTTAACTCTTGACTACAATAAAACAGAAGACCTATTAAAATCGCAATATACATGACCAACCACTCTAAACACACACACCCTCACACTCACGTACACTTACTCATACACACAAACACACCCCCCATACACACTCACACACGCACGTACCACATTTTTTTTTTTACACTAGAATTAAATTACATAATTGTACCCCTAAAAATAAGTACTACTTACTTACCTGTAATTTTTGTATAATGGACGGATGGATGACCCCTGTAACACAGGTTCCACCTAGCATGGGGGTCATTGATCAAATTTCTGTGCACTTGTAAGTCCTAAGATGTAAATGCTGCGCATGCTACTTTGTAATTTACTTTTGGAAATAAATTATTTATTATTATTCCGTTTATTTATTTTCTTTCACATGTGATTACATTTTTAAATATTTCATTTTCTAAGATATAAAAAAAAAACATTTAAAAATATAAAAAATAGAAGTCCGCCGGTATCGGGAGCAGGGTCCAAGCTACCGGTGGTTAGGGCTGCAGAGACAGGAACCTCCTCACAATGCAAACCGTATCGAGGAGTACTGCCTTCTGAATCAGGCGTTTGATCCAGCCGCCTAACGAGAGCCTCGAGAGATGTTGGTCGAGACTTTCGGCCATCAGCCCATTTGCCGTTACGACAATCGGCACAATGATAGCCGAGCTTACATTCCACATGTCAACAACCTCGTGTGCTAAGTCGATATATTTTATTTGTTTCTCTTTCTCAGCTTTCACGAGGTTCTCGTCATGTGGAATGGTAACATCGACTATCATTGCGCGGCACGCTAATCGATCTATCACTACTATATCAGGCTTATTTGCTACAATAGTCCTGTCAGTAATGATAGACCGATCCCAGTACAACGTGACATGGTCATTTTCGAGAACTGGGTCGGGCACATACTTGTAATACGGTACCTCAGAGTCCACAAGTTTATATTTCAAAGCAAGTTGCTGGTGAATAATCCTAGCCACTTGGTTATGTCTGTGCAAGTACTCGCCGTTAGCTAGACGCGAGCAACCCGAGATAATATGTCTGATGGACTCACCCGGACGATGGCATTCCCGACACACGTCAACCGCACCGTCCTTCATAATATGTCTCCGGTAGTTATTTGTCAAGATAACTTCATCCATAATTGCACAGACGAAACCTTCGGTTTCCCCGAAAAGGTCACCGAAACGTAGCCAGGATACGGACGCTAAGAAATCTACACCGGGCTCATGAAGAGCCCGATAGAAGCGCCCGTGAAGCGCCTTGCTTTGCCATACCTCCTTGCGGTCATCTGTAGTAAGTATTACAGGTTTGCGCCAGTTCTCTTTAGCCATGGAGAGCGGGGTGAGCCCGTTGTCCACTGCGACCACATCACGGTGCATACCCACATCGGTTTTAAAAAAATATTCCCTGAGGCTGCACACCTCGCGGTTGTGGAGGGTCTTCGCATTTAAAAAGCCTCGACCCCCGCACTTCCGCGGGATGTACAGTCTCATCACCGATGAACGTGGGTGATGCATCCGGTTTGCGGTCAGGAGTGTACGGACCCTCCTGTCCAGGGCGTCGAGTTCGGTCTGAGTCCATTTGAGTATGCCGAAAGAGTACATCAAAACCGGCATGACCCACCCGTTGAAGGCGCGCACCTTGTTTCCGCCTGAAAGAAGACTGATTAATACCTTCTTCAGGCGACCAAAGAAGCGCTTCTTCAACGATTGCTTCATGTCAGCACCGTTGATGCCTAACGCTTCCGACATACCCAAATACTTATAGCTTTCAGCTGAGGAGAGGGATCTGAGGTGTATGGAGTCCGAGAGTTGGGTTCCCTCGGATTCCATAATCTCCCCTCGCTTTACATGCATGACTGCACATTTGTCCACACCAAATTCCATCCTGATGGCGCCACTGAATGTTTCAGTTATCTTCAGTAGCTCCATCAGTCGCAATTTGTTGGGGGCAAAGAGTTTCAAGTCATCCATGTAGAGGAGGTGAGATATGACCTGACCACCTCTCCTCAACCTATAGCCCAGGCCTGAATTCTCCAGCAGTGTGCTTAGAGGATTCAGGGCTAAGCAAAACCAAAGTGGACTTAAACTGTCGCCCTGAAATATTCCCCGTTTAATCCATACAGGCTCGTCATTCCCCTGGATTTGTCGGCATCCTGGGTAGCGAAGGACCGTCCTCCATTGCCCCATACACGACATCAGGAAGGTGCGCAGAGTTGCATCTATCTTGTACAACTCCAGCACCCTCATGAGCCATGTATGTGGCACCGAGTCGTAGGCCTTCTTATAGTCTATCCAGCATGTCGACAGATCTTTGCGGGATCGACGAACCTGTTGGCTTATGGCCATGTCGATGAGGAGAAGCTCCTTAGTACCGCGGGACCCGTTCCTACATCCATTTTGGGAGGCTGACATAATTGAATTACTGTCAATGTGTGTGTTGATTTTCGCTCTCAAAATGGATGTAAGAAGTTTATAGACCGTCGACAAACATGTGATCGGTCTATAATTCTTGGGTTCCGCGGGACTACCTGACTTATAGAGCAGGTGGGTAACGCCTGTTGTTAGAAACTGTGGTAGCGACCCAGACTCTAGGGATGACTGGAATTGAGATGCCAGGCGAGTGTGCGAACTACTCAGCCATTTTAACCGGAAGTTGTGCAGTCCGTCCGGTCCCGGTGATTTCCAATTCGGTAACGGACGGACTGCTCTGGCTACGTCTAATGGCGTGATTAGCACAGTATTCATTTCTGGTATATTTTCACACACTCGCTCGACATCCTGCATCCAACCAGCCTCAGTGTGACAGACAGGCACCGACCAGATGTTGCGCCAGAATGCACTCGTGGTGGCATCATCCGGGCGGCGCACGTCCGTCACACTTTGTTCAGGTCGCTCCCAAGCTCTATATACCCACCTCTCATCGCTCTGGAACATACGATTCTGCATGTATCGGTCAACCCGCCGCTTATACCGCCGAATACGGCTCGCCCATGCACAAACTTTCTGCTTCAGGAAGTCGATGCGCTCTGTGACACGGGATATGTATTCTTGAGGACTGATTCCAGTCCCCGAGAATGCCCGCCTTACAAAGCGCATCACTCGTGGTCGTGTATTTCCCTCCCTGAAGCAGTATAGTTTGCCGATGAGTACCCTGGCCCCATCGACACGTCGCTCGATTCTGGACTGCCAGGCTGGTACGGCTGGTTTGGGTCGAGTAGCTCCGTCGCAATTTGGAAACTTGACGTTGGCTAAACGACATGCCGCAACAGCCGCGCAATACAGGATCGAGTGAGTGTCAATGAGATCCTCGCTGCTCTCGAAAAAATTCGTAAGCTGCGAGTCCAAGGCACACACCAGCGCCCTATTTTTTTTGTGCATGGGTAGGCGTGGTAATCGGGGTCTAAGTTCGGTCGGAGTGTACCTATACTCGCGGAACGCATCCTACAGTGCGTTCCTCAATCGGTCGTTACACTGGCTACTTACTGTGGCAACCCTATCATCCTCCTCTTCAACACCATGATTGAACCGCGGCGGGATAGCATCAATATTTGACGCTTGTGCCGCGGTTTGTGCCCGAGTTGAGGCGATGTGGTTGCTCAGTACCTCTGAGCGCAGCCTATCAAGTGCAACATCGTCCAGCCTATGATTGCGCTGGATGACACGCACCTGATCCGACAGTCATTGGGCCGAGACGTTGACGGCTGGCTCTAGTTCCTGGAACAGAGACAGCATCCTAACACGGTACGCAGTGAGGTTAGTTCCTCCCTCTGTAGACCCGTAATATGCGCGCATGACGTTCTCGTTCATAGACTGAGTCCATCTCATGCGCTGCACACAACCACCGGCAGCGGGGACCCGGCTCGGGGCCGGTTGGCCCCTAAGTCCCAAGCTCTTCGGTGGCCGGCTTTTCCCCTGCCGACGCACAGGTGTTGGCGACGTCGGCGGGGAAAAATACTCGTCGCTCGAGCTCGACGCAACTACCGCGGCCGGTGTCGACACAGCGCTCACAGTGGGGCTGTGTACCAGCGGCGGCGAGGCGGAGCTGAGCGAAGAGTCCGGAGGTGGTGGGCGTGCTCGGCGAGTGGAAATATATGAATAAATAAAAAATAAAGTTTAATAAAAAACTGTAACCCGACTACCTACGGGAAAATGAAAATGATCTAAAAAGTACGAAACAAGCAAATATTTCAGACAAAAATCAAGACATAGGTACAAAAATGGTCAAGGGAAAGCCGTCGTCGCATGCCATTATAATTTTGTAGGTGTTCCTGGCACCAACATGATATACAGGCATGCGACCACGGCTTTACCTGGACCATTTTTGTACCTGTCTTGATTTCTGTCTGAAATATTTGCTTGTTTCGTACTTTTTAGATCATTTTCATTTTCCCGTAGGTAATCGGGTTACAGTTTTTATTAAACTTTATTTTTTATTTATTCATATATTTTACTCAATACTGGTAGCACAGATATAGATCTATAATTTGAGGGATCGCTCTTACTACCCGATTTGAAAATTGGTACTACTTTGCTGTTTCATTAAATCTGGAAACGTACCGCTATCTAAACATTGATTAAATATGCTTGTTAGGACAGGGGCAATTGTATCAATGATATCCCCAAGAACCTTAACGGAAATCCCCCATAAGTCTTCTGTGTCTTTTATGTTAAGAATTTTAAAAAATAATAATAATAACGACCGAAACCCGCCGCACCAGCTTGGCAGTGCAGGATTGAGTGTCGTATTAATGAGGCCAGGGTACTCATCGGGAAGCTCATCTGCTTCAGGGAGGGCAATACACGCCCAAGGGTGATGCGCTTTGTGAGGCGGGCGTTCTCGGGAACTAGTATTAGACCCCGAGAATATGTATCCCATGTCACAGAGCGCATCGACTTCCTGAAACAGAAAGTTTATGCATGGGCAAACCGTATCCGTCGGTACAGGCGAAGAGTGGATCGGTACACTCAGAACCGCATGTTCCAGAACGATGAAAGGTGGGTATACAGAGCATGGGAGCGGCCCACTCCCAATCAAGGTGTGACTGACGCACGTCCACCGGATAGTGAAGCCATAAAAACTTTCTGGCGAAGCATTTGGTCGGTGCCCGTCAGTCACACTGAAGGTGATTGGATGCGTGTTGTTGAGCAGGCATGTGATCCAATACCAGACATGGAGGCCATTATCATTAGTCCTCTGGATGTGGCCCGTGCAGTCCGTCCGTTGCCTAACTGGAAATCTCCAGGACCGGACGGACTGCACAATTTCTGGTTTAAATGGCTACAAAGGTCACACGCCTGCTTAGCCTCGCAATTCCAGTCATCTTTAGAGACTGGGTCTCTCCCATTGTTCTTCACAACAGGAGTTACCCACCTGCTCCATAAATCGGGCAGTACTGCGGAACCTAAAAATTATAGACCAATTACATGTTTACCGACGGTCTATAAAGTTCTTACATCCATTCTTAGAGCAAAAATTTCACACCATATTAACAACAACTTAATTATGTCTGTGTCTCAGAATGGATGTAAGAATGGGTCCCGCGGTACCAAGGAGCTGCTCCTTATAGACATGACCATTAGCCAACAGGTTCGTAGATCCCAGAAGGATTTGTCGACTTGTTGGATAGATTATAAGAAGGCCTATGATTCGGTGCCGCATACATGGCTCATGAGGGTGCTGGAGTTGTACAAGATAGATGCCACTCTGCGCACCTTCCTGATGTCATGTATGCGGCAATGGAGGACGGTCCTTCTCTATCCAGGATGTCGACAGACCCGGGGAATTGATGAACCGATCAGGATTGAGCGGGGAATATTTCAGGGCGATAGTTTGAGTCCGCTTTGGTTTTGCTTAGCCTTGAATCCTCTAAGCACACTGCTGGAGGATTCAGGTCTAGGCTACCGGTTGAGAAGGGGTGGTCAGGTGATATCTCACCTCCTTTACATGGATGACTTGAAACTCTTTGCCCCCAACAATTTGCGACTGACGGAGCTACTGAAGGTAACCCAAACGTACAGTAGCGCCATCAGGATGGAATTTGGTGTGCAAAAATGTGCAGTCATGCATGTAAAGCGAGGGAGGATTATGGAATCCGTAGGAACCCAACTCTCGGATTCCATACACCTTAGATCCCTCTCCTCAACCGAAACCTACAAGTACTTGGGTATGTCGGAAGCATTAGGCATCAATGTTGCCGACATGAAACAATCGTTGAGGGAACGCTTCTTTGGCCGCCTGAATAAAGTGTTAAATAGTCTTTTATCAGGCGGAAACAAGGTGCGTGCCTTCAACGGTTGGGTCATGCCGGTATTGATGTATTCTTTCGGCATACTCAAATGGACTCAGACGGAACTTGACGCTCTAGATAAGAAGGTCGGTACATTGCTGACAGCAAATCGGATGCATCACCCACGGTCATCAGTGATGAGACTGTACATCCCGCGGAAGTGTGGGGGTCGAGGTTTCCTAAATGCTAAAACCCTCCACAACCGCGAGATTTACAGTCTCAGGGAATACTTCCTTCAAACTGACGTGGGTATGCACCGAGATGTGGTCGCAGTGGACAAGGGCCTCACCCCGCTCTCCTTAGCAAAAGAGAACTGGCGCAAACCTGCAGTACTTGATACTAACGATCATAAGGAAGTATGGCAGGGTAAAGAGCTACACGGACGCTTTTTCCGGGCCCTCCACGGGCCTGATGTAGACTTTTTGGCGTCTGTATCCTGGCTACGCTTCGGTGACCTCTTCGGGGAAACCGAAGGTTTTGTCTGTGCGATTATGGATGAAGTTATCCTGACGAATAATTATCGGAAATACATTGTCAAGGACGGTACGGTTGACATCTGTCGGGCATGCCACCGCCCCGGTGAATCAAACCGACATATTATTCCCGGTTGTTCTCGTCTAGCTAACGGCGAGTACTTGCACAGACACAATCTAGTGGCTAGGATTATCCACCAGCAACTTGCCTTGCAGTACAACCTTGTGGAATCTGAAGTACCATACTACAGGTATGTGCCCGACCCAGTTCTCGAGAATGGTCACGCCACATTGTACTGGGATCGATCTATCATCACTGACAGGACTATTGTAGCTAATAAGCCTGATATTGTGGTGATAGATCGACGAGAGCGCCGTGCAATGATTGTTGATATCGATGTCCCTCATGACGAGAATCTCGTAAAAGCTGAGAAAGATAAAAAAATCAAGTATCTTGACTTAGCACACGAGGTTGTCGACATGTGGGAAGTGGACTCTGCAATCATTGTACCGATAATCGTTACGGTTAATGGCCTAATAGCGAAGAGCCTCGACCAACACCTCAGGAGGCTCTCAGTGCGCGGCTGGGTCAAGGGCTTGATTCAGAAAGCAGTACTCCTAGACACGGCACGCATAGTGAGGAGGTTCCTCTCTCTAGAGCCCTGACCACCGGCAGCTTGGATCCTGTTCCTGATGCCGATGGGCCACTGTTTTTTATATTTTTAAATGATTTTTTTAATGATTTTTATAAAAATATTTAAAAATGTATTTAATATGTAAAAAAATGAATAAATAATAATAACCCCACCGTCGTATCTCTACGTTGACGTCGTGGTGGAGCTTGCGCGCTCCGAACTCTAGGCCTGTGCTGGTAGAGTTTACTTTGCCGGAACAGGTCTGGGATTAGGAGCTAGACCAAGAGAGATACAAAAACCCGCAGGGCAGCATGTGGCGAGCTGTTGGGCATTAGCGACCCCACGGACCCTATCTCCCGGGAGAAGTCTTGTTCCTCACCTCTGGCTTGCCTTTATTGGCCGGCTGGAGTGAACACTGACGAGGAACAGAGCTCCCGCCTCATTCTTGCCTTAATTGGCCGGCTTGAGTGGAGATTCGCAAGAGCAAACGTGCTCGGAAGAAGGAAGTATTCCAGTAAGATGCTGGTAGGGATCTTGACCGTACTTCCGGGATTGTCCTGATAGCCGTGGAATACCTCTCCAATCCTCATAAGCACCTCAGGACGTGTTGCCCCCTTGTCGCTACGTCACTATGTGCTAGCGACCGTTTTCGGGGGCCCATTATTGAGCGTGCAAGTCACCCCCTGCCATTTTATGTGTACATTTAAACATTGATCAGGCAGGGGCCATAGTCCTTCCATAGCTCCAGGTAACCAGTCCACTTAAGCCACCCAAACCCATAGTCCAATATCTTTGTTTCCATATTCTGCAATAGTCCTACACCAACCGGGGGTTGTCCTTGGGTGCCCTTGCATAGTGCGAACAGGGATAATCGTCGGTTGGTGCCTCAATACTCAAAAATGTCTAAGGGGCCTCTGCGAGTTGGCTTCGGCCCCTCGTACGCCTTCCAAAGTTCCGGGACCCCAGGGTCCCGAGATATGTCAAAGACATTTAAAAATAATAATAATAATTTTAAATGTTTTTTTAAATTATTTTTATAAGAATATTTAAAAATGTAAATAGTATGCTTAAAAACGAAATAAAGGATCATCATCATCATCATCATCAGCCTATAATGTTCCCACTGCTGGGACACAGGCCTCCTCTCAGTGAGAGGGAGTGGGCCGTAATCCACCACGCGGGCCCAGTGCGGGTTGGTAGATGTCACATGTCTTCGAATTTTCGGTTCTAGGACATGCCGGTTTCCTCACGATGTTTTCCTTCACCGTTTTGAGAGCAGTGGTGATGAAATAATTTACACAAAGTAAAGCGCCTGTCTGGGTTCGAACCTACGACGTACAACTGGTAAGTCGCGGCCGTTACCACTGGGCCACCACTGCTCTAAATAAAGGATAATAATATTTATTCAGTATTAAAAATTGGTAAAATATTAACGTAAACCTTAGAAATAATTTACAAAGGTATTATAATGTTATATACCTGTACTAGGATAAACCTGTATCACAGGCGGCATGAGTTCACTCTTTATGGTACTTGTAGGACAATAAAATTCATGACAATATTTAATATTAAAAGTCTTGAAATAACGACAAAATGTAATTACTTAATTCACTATTTTATACCTAGTTTACTTAAATACTATTTACCTTAATGATAAAAATAACAAAACATGTCTCAAAATACGTCATTTCTTAATTTCTTATTTAGTTTGCGTAAAATAGTTTCTTGCACTTTATAACCTAGTTAAAACACATGATATGCATGAAATGCTCATTTACTAATCCATGTACAGTACCTACTTATTCCATGCTGCCAATATAGTAGGTACTTACTAATTCCATGGTGCCCTGTCATTATTCTCATATCATTATTCAATATACTATTCTAAACTTTAGGCGACCGAGCTCTTCTCGGATGAAAATACGGATAAAACTAATTTTCCCAGATATGAGACCTAGCTAGATCGATTTTTCGCCCCCATAAACCCCTATACTGCTATATTCATCGAAATAGAGCCGATTTCGAGAACGTGAGTACAAATATATATACAAATAATGCTCGTTTAATAGTATAAGATAGGATTTGTGACAAACCGTGTACCCGGTGAGATTTCCCATCGGCAAAAATGACGAACGATACAAACTTTCATCCGATAATTTGACCGCCACGCCGCGCGCCGTCCGGCAGGTCCAGGATGCAGCAGCGCTTCTGCTATGAGTAGAATGAGCTGACGTGGTACCTGTTGGCGACGTCGAGCAGCTGCGGCGTGCCGGACCCCGCGCCTGCTCGTCATCCGGCAAGTCAGGCATGTGCTGCAGCGGCCGGCTCTGCAGCCGCGCTTTTGCAATAAGTAGAATGAGCTGATATGGTACCTGTTAGCGGAGTCGAGTGGCTGCGGCGTGCCGGGCGCCGGCTCGCCGTCCGGCAAGTCGGGGATGTGCGGCAGCGGCCGGCTCTGCAGCAGCGCTTCTGCAACAACACCAAACAACGTTATTGCCGCGCGCATTGCTTCACTACGTGCTATTCAATGCCCATTATTTATTTAATTTATTATTAAATCAGCGCTACGTCGCTGCTTAATGGTGATCTTAGGACACCCACGCACAGACGCGAAAAGCGATTTTATTTTTACCCGTTTGCGGCGCAGAAAAAAACCGGTCAAGAGCGAGTCGGACTCGCACACAGAGGGTTCAGTCTCATTTTAAATTTTCATCGGCGAGGCCTATATTCGTCAGAGAATTTGAACACTGCACACAGTGCACACGGTGTAGAATATTGCAGTTTTAGGTCAGCGCCATCTCTTGACCGATAGTGGAACTAATGTAATTTTTGTCAATGATTTCTGAAAAAGTGTGCTATTTAGATTATGCTTACGCATAATCTAAATAGCACACTTTTTCAGAAATCACCAAAAACCCAGTAACCCCAGCAAAATGTTGCGGCTGAGAAACATGAGAGTACTACAGATTAATTAGTTCATAGTTGCAATTTGTTCAAGTAAGTATAGCAAAATTTGTTCAAGTTGTATTTTCGAAGTTATTTGAATTTAAAAACTGATTTTGCTGCAGTAACGTTACCCCAACAAAATGTTTTTCAAAAAAGGCATTTAGCCTGGAACCAAGTACATGAAAAGATAGCTTTTGATGAGTTGTAAATGTATACCAATAGCAAAATTTGTTCATCTTATAGTTTTTGAGATATTCAAGATTTTTCTGGGTTAACGTTTTGGGATTTTCAAAATCTCGAAACTGTTCGTCGCAGAAGTTTGAAATAAATACCTATCAGTTACAGGCCTTAATTTGTTCAAATTTGTTCAAACATAAGTATTTCGATTCATCAACAAATATCGATGTAATTAATTGTTTTTAACGATTTACTCGTAAACTGATACATTTACAAACAAATAAAAGGCAATTACGTATACCTATCATATACCCTTTTAAGGTGTACAAATCTGGATTAAAAAACTTTACGCGATATGAAGATATAAAGAGATTTCATCAAATTTCAAGCGGTGTTTCTTTGGCTATTGAATACACAGCTCCCTCTGAATACAAAACGATGGACTATAGTGAACAAATTTTTTATTTTGTCATAAAACATCCCTGAAGTTTCAGCTTTAAATCTTGGATGGAATAAAAGTTATTCAAAAAACAAGAAAGTGTCAGCAATTATCTTATAAACCGACTTAATTTAGTGGTCGGTGGTTAAAAAAAATAGATGAGCATGATTAATTTTTAATCAAATAAGTATTTTACAAAAATCGTATGCGATATAATTACTTAAGGGGGAAGCGTCAGGGTAGCCCGCGAAATTCAATTTTTCTTACGTTTATTGCATTTTGCAGGTCAGTGTCAGGTTTTATGTTGATTAAAATATGGTTTGCGGTCGTTACAAATATAGCTTTACTCAATTATAATGATTATAATCTGCAATACAACTCCATAAGTTAGCAAAGGTGTCAAATTTCATGATTTCATGACATTTGACACCTTTATCTTCTTCTTATTCACTATTGCTGATTGTAATAATTATAATTGAATGAGTTCTTTTTTGACGCTTCCCCCTTAAACTAAGAACAATCACAGACAGGTTGAGTATTTATAATACAAGTTGAAGTGTACCTACTTTTATCACTAGTCAAACATACATATATCAGTTAAATGCTTTTCAATACAATTTCAAATCAGTTTGTTTCTTCGAAGAATGTTCCTCAACGAGTATAATAGGTAATTAGAGATTTTAAGTGGGAAAAAATTCAACACCCGAGAGGCAGTACAAAACGTTTTCGCTGTCTTCATCGCCTCCCGTTCAAATTCAAATTCATTTATTAATTTTGTGAACATAGCGTAAATGATTATACAGCTGTTACAAATAAATATCAGTCCATACTACGTCCCGCCAGAAGGCATACAAAATTGTTTAGGTAAACAGATAGGTAATCAAATGTAACATTAACAAATAGAAAATAAAAAGTCAAGGTACATGTCACAATTTCATGCCAATAATAATAAAATGTCAATAAATTAAGATGGTACATAAACAGATAGGTATTTAGTCACATTCTCTTCTAAAAACATAAATTAAATAAAAAGAATAAAAATGTCAATATGAAATAATTATTAGAATATTACCATAAGGGAGCAACATTTCAGCAAAAGAATTTCTCTGATAAAAACTCAGTCACACTGTAGTACGCCTTATCCTTTAAAAAATTACGTAGTCTTCTCTTAAACAGCACTGTTGTCAAGTCTTTCCAACCACTTGGGAATTTATTGTAAATAATTGGAGCCATACAGTATACACTTTTGCGCACCAAAGTAGTTTGACACAGCAATTGACGTAATTTACTATTGTCACGCCTATTTCTTGGAAATACATCAGCTAAACGTTCGAAACGACTTGGATTTTGTTTGACAAACATAGCTACTTCGAAAACATATAGACAAGGCAGTGTCCAGATATTGTACTGCTTAAAATAAGGCTTGCAACTGTCTGTAGTTTTAAGTCTAAACATTGACCGGAGACATCTGTTTTGGGCCTTAAAAACTGTTTCTTTATCCGTTGAGTTCGCCCAAAAAATGACACCGTAGCGCATTTGAGATTCAACTATACCGTGGTAAGCTGTAAGAAGTGTTTTGGTATCTGCTATGGAGGATAATCTATATAAAGCATATACAGATGAACTTAATTTTTTTCACAATTTATCTATATGTCCTTTCCAATTTAAGTTATAATCTATCTGTAATCCCAGAAATTTAGTATCACTTGCTTCGTCAATATTATAATTTTTGTAATGTATGTCAAAATTAGTTACGCCGGGCGTACGTTGTCTAAAGTGCATTATCTTTGTCTTACTTCATTCAAATTATTTTTGTCTAGCCATTTAATTATACAGTCAAGAGAATTATTTATGTCATTTTCATATGTAATTGAATTTTTACAAGGGATCGTTATGGTGCTATCATCAGCAAACATAGTTAAAGGTTGGTCAATGGATAAGGGCATGTCATTTACATATAATATAAATAAAAAGGGCCCAGAACCGTTCCCTGTGGTACACCGAATGCGATTTTACGTTATCGTGATCTTGATATCTCCTCATGTTTATCAACTACATGAATGCGACTAATTTCGGTTATTTGTGTTCTGTTTTCTAAATATGATTTTATAAGTTCGAGCACGTTACCTCTTATGCCATACACTTCTAATTTATTTAGCAATACATTGTAATGGACATAATCAAACGCTTGAGTCATATCATAAAATATGGCACATATGGGGGATCGTTTATCCATATGTCTAATAATGGTATTCAAAAAGTCATAAATTGCCATATTAATGTTTCTGTGCTGTCTAAATCCTTTTTGTTCTTCACAAAGTATGTTATTTTTTTCAATGTAGTTATACAATTCTTTGTAGATGAATTTCTCAAATATCTTTGAAATAACCGGTATGAGTGAAATTGGTCTATAATTTTCCATCAAGTTCTTATCTTCTTTCTTAAATAAAGGTTTAACTAAGGTTAATTAAGTGACTTAAATGATCACATATCTCAACTGTCACTGACTTCAATATCTTTGTAGCGATTCCATCAATACCTACACTGCTAGTATTTTTTAAGGACATTATTATTTTATATATATCGTGTGGTGTGCTATGTGCCATAAACATTGATTTTTGTGTTACGGATGACATGCATGCCTTTGGCTTCAATTCAGCATCTATTTTTGGATGTATTTTGTCTACGAAAAAGTCATTAAAAGCATTAGCAATATCTAAAGGTTTGTTTATAATTTGATTTCCAGCTTTAAGTTTTTCAATTTGTTGTTTAGGGATATTGTATTTTGTCTGATTAATTACTTGCCACGTGTTCTTTGACTTATTTTTAGATTGTTATATTATGTAGTTGTTCTGTGATTTTTGTGTAAGATTAATAATTTTATTATATAGTTTAGAATAAGCAGAGAATTTCCTTTTATTTTCACGGTTAGGTGTCAATCTGAATTGCCATAAAAGCTTTATTTTTTTCTTACTGCACAACTTAACGCCATGTGATAGCCATTTAGGTTTATTTAATAAGTTGATTTTAATTTTTATAAATGGAAAGCATAAGTTGTAAAATAATTTAAATGTCTTAATAAATTCACCGTAAGCTACATTAGGATCGTCAGTAAGGTAGATCTCCTGAGACTGTTTACACTACTTTTAAATTTTTCTATATTTTCGTTACTATAATCTCTTCTAGTCATATATACCAGTATTTTATACTACATATATTGGGTACCGGGCACTGAAGTAGCTGTGCTGTATGGTCTGACAATGCAAATTCCAAAACGTCAGTTTTACAAGTCCTTTTAAAATTATGCGCAAAATTGTCTATACACGTCTTGCTAGCCATTCGAGTTGGCTGTTTAAGAGCAAGTTTTAAGTTGAAATTTAATAGCAGATACTGCAGTGTAACCGTATTATTATTTGGTTTTAAAATGTCGATATTAAAATCGCCTGCAATTACAATATTTTTAGAACACCTGTTGGATACACGTTCGAGTAATTTTTCAAGTTTATCAAAACAATCATTTATATTCCTAGCATTTGGTACTCTATAGATACATATGACTATTAACTTATAATTTATAAGCTCGACACCACAACACTCAAAAACCCCTGGTGATGACAATTTTGCTACTTGAGGCATTTCCTTCCATTGGTGATAGTTGTTAATAATAATACATGCTCCACCTCTCTTTTTTTCCTGTCTGCTATAACATGCCGTTCGGCAAACTTCTACAGTAAAGGGATAAACAAACTGCCATTAAAATGACAAAACTGTATAGATAATTTGGGCTAGTACCTTGATTAGCTGAAATAAAAAAATTACCAACATTTTAATAATCTAAAATTTTCATACAAATCTCCAATTTTATAGGTGAAGACCTAATATATTAATACAGTTTTTAGAATTAGTTTGCTTTGTTGAAAAATGCCTGTGCTTCGCGACGTTGTTAGAAAGGGACACCGACATCACTACCTACGTTGGTGTCCCGCTTGTCACTACAAGCGAGACAGAAATGCCAATATAATCTCGTGTTGGACGACGCGACGTGACGTGTGCTTAAGCTTTATACATTTAAATATTATTTTATAAAATTTGTTTTTTTTTTACAAAAGTAGGTAAGTACTCGCACAAACGCATTCATCAATAATTAACAAGTACTATTAGATAGTTTGAACCATGTTTTTTGTATTTCTGGTTACCTAATCGCTAAAAACGAATTTAGTCGAACATTGCGAATGTTATAATTTCACACCAAATAACCTATACTTAAAACATTTGACATTTCGGTTAAGTACATAAATATTATTCTGCCCGACTGTACTCAATATCGTTTATTAGCTTGCTAATTTGAGTAGGACATCCGCAAGTATGAAACGGTCGCTTTTTCTTAGCCTCCGTAATTAAGTCAGTTTATAACAGAATTGCTGATACTTTCTTGTTTTTTGAATAACTTTTGGAAAGAATAAACACTCAAACCGAAAAACAAAAGAAACAAGAAAAGAAATATGTTTCAGAATTTATATCATTAGTATTTTGGGAGATATTTATATTGATATCGTCTAAACCCATAAAACTCGACATGTAGGTAATCATTTTTCATATTTATTTAATATTTATTTTCCATACAAGAAGTGAAAAATTCCATATAAAACGTCGAGGCTGCCCACCCTATGCGCCTCCAGCTCTGAAAATAAATCACGTGGTAAGGCAAACAAGTATCACGGATTCGCGATTGTCAAATACGATTTTAGTTGTGTCAAATATATCATATATTATAAATGCGAAAGTAAGTTTGTTTGTTACGCCTTCACGCTAAAACGGCTGAACGGATTTGGATGAAATTTGGAACATATATAGATGATGCCCTGGAAAAGAACATAGGATACTTTTTTTTTCCCACGGGATCGAGACTTATGCGGGTGAAACCGCGGGGCGCAGCTAGTATCATATATTTATATTCAGAGAATTTTTGTTGTAGAATAGCTTTAAGATTTTCATAGCCAAAAGTAGGGAATTTTAGTGATAGTTTAGTTAATTTAGTTCAGTTTACAAGAGAATTGGCACCATATTGCCATCTTAGTGCTGTCAAAATAAAATATCCATACTAATACACTTGAGAGCAATAAAATCGCACACGTTGACTTTTTGTTGTTAAAGCAGTTTTTTTCATGAATGTGAATACATATTAAAATAAAACTTACACTATTTGAATGTTTACTTCAGTACCTTTCTAATGATATCAAATACAGTGTAAAAAAATACCCATAGGGGGTTTTAGGGCACAAAACCCAACATACGGATAAAATTACCCAATTTCGCTTAAGAAAGAATGAAAATAAAACTCAAAATGCTTGATCAAATTGTTTTTTAATAAGGTTTATTCACTCCCCTAGCCTTGATTACAGCTCTTAATCGGTTTTTCATGGACCGTATTAATTTCACCATGAAATCTTGTGGTATGGCGTTCCACTCCTCTTCAATGGCAAGTTGAAGCTCTTGGAGGCGCGTAGGAGTAGGGCTTCTTGTTCGATCTCTTCTTTTTAGCTCATCCCAGACATGCTCAATCGGATTGAGATCAGGACTACGAGCTGGCCACTCCATTACGGTGATTCCAACGTCTTCCATGTAGTCGCAAACTGTTCTAGCGACATACGGTCTGGCGTTGTCGTGCATTAAGAGAAAATCTTCTCCCATAAGCCACGCAAGCGGCTTCACATGTTCTTCGAGCACTTCTTCGACGTATCGTGCAGCCGTCAAACTTGTCGATCTCGGGCCGGTATTCGCCATAGTGATGAATACAATGTCAGTTTTAGTGTCCAACATTATGCCACCCCAAAACATACACGATCCACCTCCAAAAGCCACACGTTCGCTTATGCAGCATTGTGAAAATCGCTCTGATGACCTTCTGTAGACCCTAGAGCGTCCATCATGACCATGTAAAGTCATTCTGCACTCATCAGAGAACATAACAGCCCGCCATTGGTCATACGTCCAATTTAAATGTTCCCTAGCAAATTGTAGCCGGGTTGTCGGTGAGCTGTGGTCAATTTGGGACCATTTGCTGGGCGATGTGAAGTCATTCCTGCTTCACCTAGTCTTCTTCGAACTGTCCACCGACTTATACTGACATTGCGAACTTCTCGAAGCTGTTGTCCCAGTTGAACCGCGTTCAGTTGCCGATTTCTCAAAGAGCTTGTCACAAGAAAGCGGTCATCACGCTCTGATGTTGTGCGTCGCCGGCCAGATCCTGGTCGCCGAATGTAGCCACCGGTCTCTTGGAACCTCTGGTATACACGACGAACAGAGTAGCGGCTCAAATTTAGCCGTCGAGCAAGGCAATAACTTGAGCGGCTTCTGCGGGCGTGGTATCCATATTTTTCCAGTAAATCCGTATGCTTCCAGTAGAGATGTTATCACGTTGACCTACGGTATGCAACTGATTAAAAATTCCAATAAACCGACCTTTTTATACCTCCGGCTAAGGGTGCAAGTAGTGACAACGCAAACGCGTGAATTTGGGGAATTCGGTGTACGGTCGGTTTTTGTAAGTTACGTGAAGGTCAATGATTTTAATTTTATGTTTTTGTAAAGCTAAGCTTGTATGCTTTAATTTTATCTTATGATTTTTACTCAATATCTTTAGATTTTAGAAAACAATCAGTAATAAACCAAATTACAAGGGGTGTGCGATTTTATTGCTCTCAAGTGTATTATAAATTCGAAAGTAACTCTGTCTGTCTGTTTGTCTGTATGTTACTTCTTCACACGTAAACCACTGAACGGATTTCGATAAAATTTGGCAAGGAGATAGATGGCATCCCGACGAAGGACACTGGCTACTTTTTGTCTCAAAAATAACCCTAACGAGGGGGATATAGGTAATGAAAGTTTGTATGGGAAAACTATCATTTCTTAGGTTAGGGCTATGAAAATTTAAATTTATGCTTTTGGTAATGTAGCGGTTACACCGCCACATACAAACTACGCAGCATTGACATGAAGTCACACAAATCCTGCATCGCGCAATTAGAGTTTACTGAGTGATCGACATAAATACAAGATTTCAACTTCAAACCATTGGCAATTGCCCGCCAGACACAACACCCATCTGCTCGGAGGATCCTTCCTTTTCTATGGTGGATGAGTGAACTTTACACCCTGTTCCTCATACCACTAAATTGGTGATCCCGAGTATGAACGTTAACGCAGCCTTCGTGCAATTACTTCGGCGTGACGTCATCATCCTCATCACTCCCGCAAGCTTTCGTGAGGCGAGTCACACAGTCAGCATCCACGGCTTCAACGGGTATCCTGACCACCAGCGTGCAGCGAACGCGCATTCCTGGTCATCACCCTCAGCCTCATCAGCAACCTTGGCACAGCACCTGTACTTTCGGCCGGTCTCACAAGCAGAGCCCATTCTACCCTCTCCTGGTCGATGCTAGCAGTCAACACAACCCAGCGCTGTACCACATCCGACTCACTGGATCATGACGCAGCGCCACCCCGACTCACTGGGAAATCACCACAGACAGTTCTGACTCACCGCGAACTATGTGGCACCCGGTTCCGACTCACTGGAACTATAGCTGGCACTGTGAAGAATCGCAAGATTCAGCCCACTACGCCACATACAAACTACGCATCATAGACATGACGTCACACAAATCTTGCATCGCGCAATTAGAGTTTACCGAGCGATCGACATAGATACAAGATTTCAACTTCAAACCGTTGGGCAGTTGCCCGCCAGACACAACACCCGTCTGGTCGGAGGATCCTCCCTTTTCTATGGTGGATGAGTGAACCATACACCCTGTTCCTCATACCACTACAGTAACAAATAAAGAATGACATATTTCAGCGTTTTTAAAAATCATCCCTCTTGAGTGTAAAATAGGGGATGATTTTAAAATTCACATGTAATATTGTTTTTTTTTTCGTGTCTTCTTTTCAAGAGATTTAAGGGATTGGAAATATAGCCATAATAATATCTTGAATTAACATTTATCTTTATTAAAATCGGCCCACTCGGTCAAGTTATTACAATTTAAATTCTAACATGTAGGTCCTGTATTCATATGTTCAATGGCGGCAAGAGTAGGTGTTACAAATCAATGGTGACAATAAAGTAAAACGAATAATTAGTATTTTAAGAAAGGCATTTAGAATCATATAAACATGTTTATCTACTCTCATAGCGTAATATTCGAATTATAAAATTCAAAACGAGTTTATATTGACATACTTTATAAACACAATACCGAAATTTAAAAATAGAATCATATTATAACATTTTTTCTCTAACAAAATAATGCTATAAAACAATTTTTTTATCACATCTATTCAAAAATTGCTAGTTTAGTCCTCGTAAACAGGGACTAAAATAGCTTTTTAATACCTAGGGATTAAAAGTGATTTGAATTTGGAACGTGGATATTGTTAGTGGAATTTCCAATCACCAAAGAGATCAAACACGAACATTGTATGAACAAGTAACAGGCTGGCAAGAGAGAGAGAGAGAGAAAGTGTGAATTTGGTCAAAATGAAAATCCAAGATGGCGGCTTAGAAAATTTTCAAATTTTTCGTCATGGGTGTCGTTTTCATAGTTATCGGTGGTGCTAACGCCGATAGTGAGGTCAAAATGAAAATCCAAGATGGCGGCTGTGAAAATTTTCAAATTTTTCATCATGGGTATCGTTTTCATGGTTTTCAATGGTGCTAAAGCTGATAATGAGGTCAACATCAAAATCCAAGATGGCGGATGTGAAAATTTTCAAATTTTTCGTCATGGGTGTCGTTTTCGTAGTTTTCGAGGGTGCTATAGCCGATAGTGAGGTCAAAATGTAAATCAGCTCAGGATTCAAAGAAACACTCTCGCCTTAAAAATAGTTGTTTGCTCCCTTGGTAAACAATCTACTATTTTCTATTACGATACAGGGTTATTCCAAGAAGTTAATATCACCAAGGAGTTTCCATCAACTTTTGCATTGGAACGTTTAAGCGGGGGACAACAGCACCCCCTGTAGCGCATGTGCGGTGATGTGCTGGTGCAGACGACATTCATTTGTTTTGTTGTACTGAATTTCGTGGGATTTTTCAAATTTATTCTTGATCTTTAACTTTGATCTTTTATTTAGTATTAGGTTCAATCCCAATGTGTGAGAGTAGATAGTGTATGAAACTGCACATAACTAGGTATTAAAACATGAGTGTGATACTATTAAAAACCTCGCCTGCGGCTCGGTTTCTAAACACACACTCATGTTTTAATACCCCTCATTGTGCAACAGTTTCATAAACTACTATTTATTTATTTAAAAAAAACCGGTCGAGTGAGAGTAGAACTTGCGCCCTGAGGGTTCCGTCTTTCCAAATCTGGATTGAAGGTAAAACTTAAATTTTCAATTGAAAAAGATCTTTTAATCTTTATTAATAACTTCGTCAAGGGGTACGGTAGACTCGATCGAAACCTTATATGAATAACAAAACATAAAAAAATATTGATTTCGAGTCGACAACATCTATCCGCAAAATTCGGATTATGGAGAATTTCGTTAAATTTTAATGGCACTGACAAACAAACCGCAGTTTCCATCCAAACAAACCGCAGTCGCCATCTTGGGTAGATAGTCATTAATAAACGTTCCGTTTCATACTAGCTCTTAGATGCGCCTCGCCAATCAACACATCGTGTGCGTCGCGCCAAAGAAGTATCCATCACAAAGAACTGTGACTCATGTGACTGTGTAAAACGAAACGTCTTGCCGGAAACATTGAGTGAATCATAACAAACTTTTCTTCAGTCGTTGACGTTCGCCAAAGAAGTATCCATCACAAAGAACTGTGACTCATGTGATTGTGTAAAACGAAACGTCTTGCCGGAAACATTGAGTGAATCATAACAAACTTTTCTTCAATCGTTGACGTTCGCCAAAGAAGTACCCATCACAAAGAACTGCGACTCATGTGACTGTGTAAAACGAAACGTCTTGCCGGAAACATTGAGTGAATCATAACAAACTTTTCTTCAGTCGTTGACGTTCGCCAAAGAAGTACCCATCACAAAGAACTGTGATTCATGTGACTGTGTAAAACGAAACGTTTTGCCGGAAACATCGATTGAATCTTATCAAACTTTTCTTCAGTTGTTGACGTTTCGCGAAAATATTGTTTTTGACACTGTTTTATGAAACCTGAGATTGGCCAATTGCGATAACCATAGAAAAAAGAATACTAACCATAACCATAAAAATAGAAGTTTTAGTTCAAATGTCATAATTTTGGCATAGTGTTTTACTTTGTTTGGATTACACACATTATGCCGAAAATCGTAAGTAAAATCTTTCATTGGTCGTGCCTTTGTTTTTGTTTGGTCTTTTGTTTGATGATACCTATATCATTTTGTTAACAACCGAATCTGCTTGCATTTGGTAAACATTGTCACAATTGTGGAAAGTGGATGCAACGAAGGGCTCTTCGTAAAGATGGTAGTAGTATTTTAGGATGGTATGTGTATGTATGATATTTTGGTATGTAGGCAGGTTGTGTTTTTAAGTGAATTTTGTTCTATGTTTTCTTCTTAAAGTGTGGATTGTAAGACTTTCTGTATTTAAATAAAATAAGTATCTACTTATTTCCAGTGGCATGCAATTTTTGTAATGGCAAAATATTTGCAAGAAACTGCAAGCAAATGCAAATGTACAGTCGATGTGTAGAATGCGACAACATTATACTCGGTAAGCGGCTCAATATTTTTTCACATGCATAGCCTGTCATGCCATAGGTGTCATGAACACATACAGAAACAGACACGATTTTTTTACCGTTTTTCTTGATAATGGAATGGACCCCTTCATGCGCAAGTTCAACTTGAACTTGGCTGGTTCTTATTATTGTATTATATAAATTGTATAATATATTTTTGCAGATAATTTCAATCATTGCGAGTGTTGTGGCCTAGAAAAAATTAGGCAGTTAAGAATAACCAAGGGTCGGGCACTTTCAAACCTTTTCCAAAAAATCAAACTGCTTCTGTTGCATCTGTTAAATCACTAGCTGCCTCTACAATACAACCTGACAAATCCCAAGATTTATTTGATGATGACTTTCGGGTAAGTTAATAATACTTATTACCAGATAGAGGTGTGAGGATATACCTACATACATACACAATACTTATTATTATTTGAATATTTGACTAATATATTGTGCAGGTCATCGAGTACAGTAAAATGAAAAATAATACTTATTACCAGATAGAGGTGTGAGGATATACCTACATACATACACAATACTTATTATTATTTGAATATTTGTCTAATATATTTTCTCTTTTAAGGTCGATAACGAAGAGTTGACGCTAATCGAAGAGTCACTGGTGACTGATGATGTTTCTTCGGAGAACGAGAAAAAACAAGAATCAATGCTGTCAGTCAGCAGTGAAAGAAAATATAATATAATACAGAAACGTAAATATTCAAGCAGTTTTAATACAGAGCATCAGCCCCCCAGGACTAACTACGTATATTTAGCACTTTCAAATAACACCATTCAAGTATCAGTTGGTTCTATGATTTATGAATGTGTTCAATGTCAAGCACTTCATTTTTTAGGTGAAAAATTTAAAAATCATTTTAAAAATTGTTGTCATAATGGGAAGGTATGTAGATGATATGATAAGTTTCTGTCACTGGTAGCAGGTAGTGGTATTCGAATGTGTGTGGGGTAGGTACCACAACTAAAAAGTGAAAAATAAAAACTTTTTACAAAAAAAAAAAACAACCGACCTCCAAAAAAAAACACTACAAAGTGAAAAATAACTTTAATTTCGGAAGTCGGTGGCAAAACACGAAAATACAAAATACAAGGCACCGACTTCCGAAATTAAAGTTATTTTTCACTTTGTAGTGTTTTTTTTGGAGGTCGGTTGTTTTTTTTTTTTGTTTAAACGTTTTGATTAGCATAATATTCTTCTTTATTGCTTAATTACTTCGACCTGATCATATAGATCGAGCTTTATATTTACGGTGAAAAAATCCATTTAAAATTTAAAACATTTCAAAATTTAAATATGTCAAAAGTTTCTAGACATCTATTTCACATGTTATTCAGCTGAAGTAATGATAATTAACTGTAGCAGTTTGTTAACTATACTTAAGTAAAATAAATATAACGAATAAATATTTTTTAATTTTATTATCACATATCATGCATTTTTTATTCTAAACCCTTTATTGCAATAACAACATAAATAAAAACGCAGCAATATTTAAAAAATATTATTATTGCAAACAAAAATAATAATATTTGCAAAAACAGCGCTGTGAGTTACGAGATTAGTACCTTAGCCATCTTGAATCTAAGACCAACGCTTAACGCCTTCTGCTATCTGCACTTATAATTTACTTTCGAATTTTAGCAATGCCATAAACTGGCCAAGGTCACGCGTATGATGCGTGTCTAACAAAAGTGAGCGCCCGCGAACCGTGACGATACGACAGTATGTAATGCAAAACTGCGTTCTGTGCGGTGTGTGTACGGCACACACACCACAGACGTCTGACTGTTTACACATACACATGTACGGACTACACCGCGTGTTCACAGCAATACGACTCTTAGCGTGCCAATCCACTTTTGAACGCTTACTGTACGTAAGAAAAAATTTAAATCTTTTTAGTAAAAGAGGTGATAGACATAATTATAGTACAAGAAATAGGGACCTATTAGTGCAACCAGGTTTCAGACTGGCTAAAGTAGACTCATCTTTCATGGGGCACTGTTTAAAATGTTATAATAAAATTCCTCTCCACATACTTCAACTGAATGAGACGACATTCAAATCTTGTATAAAACGCACACTATGCAGGCAGGCATATTATAAGTTGGGCAATTACATCGCTGATAAAAATGCTTGGCTCAATGCTGGTCCTGCTCCACAACCACAACTAATTGATTAACATTTGCAAATACTGTTGGAGCTGCTGAAGATTGTAAGACCATCTTTGCATTGTATAAACTCAATCTCCTTTGTATTATATAATTGCATAGCACAGGTGTGAGCACTATGTACTAAAGAGTTACCATTTACTGGGTGTCTGCATTGACTTGGATGTACCCTGGCGGCTGTGAGTATGTCATGCTCACTCAGATGTTTCGCTGATGGTGGCGCGTTTGTTGGATCATTTAGCTCCCTTCAAAATGGCTAAATGGTGCTAATCCATGCGTCATGTTCGTGAACGGGCGCCGTCAGTTGGGACTGGTCATCTCTTAGTTGCCATGGCTTATTTTTAATGTACTTTATGTTTTGAATTGTTCTTTGTTTTATCTTTTTATTACGGACACATCTAACGTGCACGTCTTTCTACATTGTTCTCACATGTATAATTTCAACATGAACGATGTAACCAATATTTTGTAACAATTTTTTATTTAAAAGAGTGTTCGTGGAGTTTCTTGCCCGTTCTTCTCCATAGGTACCTACTACGCTTTGGAATGGGCAACTAGCGTCATATTTCTGACTGACCGATTTCCTTGACAATTCAAAAGTGCCTGTAAATGGTTTAATTGAAATAAATGCTTTGAGTTTGAGTTTGAATGATGAAATGTTTACGAACCCCTAGCCGAACGCATTACGAAATTCAATGAAAACTACCGAATCAAATGCGTGTGCCAGAAAGAGGTGGTGCAATAGCAATAATTCCTTCTCGCTCCCGCTCTCACCTTTCTGCTACTGCGTCCCTATCGTAACTCGTTGCAGATCGGCATCGGCAGCTAGAAACCGCGTTGTCACGTGACTGAAGTGACGTCATGATGGACTTTATTTTGTAAGGAAATTGAATTCACGATAAGCCGGACGCGTCTACGAGTTAGTACAAAGTGTTTTGTTGTTGGGTTATTAAAACAATTTTTAATGTATGTAGGCGTTTTGAAATATTTTAATTTGATGGTGTATCAAATACTTATAGTTTGATTATTCAATGACGATAAGAGTGGTTGTGTTTCGAATTTCCGAAGGGAAGCCGGTAGGAATCGACTTATATGGACACGGCGCCCCTGACGTGTGGGGTCGAGCATGTCGCTGGTGTCCGTGGGCTCAGCCGTGTCCGGTCGCGAGGACGTGTCTCCGGATACGACCCCGCAAGCCGGCCCGCGGCCCACCGCAGGCAGAGCAGCTTCCGGGGTGATGATGTCACCGGCATCACCTTCACCAACAACATCGCTGGGATTCGGCTTTGATTTCGATCTCGAGGCCCACAGACCCCAGCGACGCCGAAGAAGCTCCGACGAGATCGCGTCGGAGGAGGCGAAACGTTACTGCCTCGACCCGCCGCGACCACAGCGCGAACGCGCGCCGCGTTTTCGGGGTACGACACATCGCCCACCTTCTCTGACGCGGTCCGTCGATCACCACCACGGTCACCGACGCCACCGAGAGCGGCCGGGGCGAGCACATTGCCCACGCCCCCGGCCCCCGTACATCTACCGCCCCAACTGGGGGTTTCACCTGGCGGGGACAGACCACCGAGATGTCGTGAAGAAAGCGGCGCTACAGTAGCTAGCGTCGTGGCGCGCCTACAAAAATATTCAGAGCAACCATTCACACCGACGCATTTTGCCTAACAAAATGTGGTCGTTTTTATTAGCCGTCCGAGGCGAACCAAATTGAGGGGCCAATATTTATGGACCAACGTATGGCCTCCGCGGGCGAAGGGCGAAGCCCTGACCCCGCTCGCCACGCCCCCTTGCGAGGGCGTCGCGACATCTTGATGTTGATAGGTAGTTTCTAAGAGATTTCGTTGCTCGTAGGTTGGTTCTCGTTCAAATAATTGATTGGTTTGTTGGTTCTTCGGCTTCTTCGTTGTCTTGTGTACAATTTCTCTTTTGTACGACTGGTTTTGTTTTAATAGTTATAGTTCATCTCGGTCGAGATTTTCTAAAATCCGTTGATCGCAGTTGACGAGTGTCAATTGCCTTCACGATCTCAAAAGTTGTTGGTTTGTTGCGCTTTCACGCTAATTACGTTTTTTATTCAATTGTATGTGACCTACTTACGATCTCAGGTTGCTTCATTTGTACTTATTCTGTATCTAACTGCAAATTTGAGTTCTGTTCGTGTCAGGTATTACACGTAGTAAGTGTTGCCTTTGTAGTAAACAGTAACAAAGTTGTATTTTAATTTTATTCGTGATTGCTTATTGAGATAACACTTTGATTGATTGATAAGATAACACTGTTATTCGCAATTTATCATAAAAAGCAAAATTAAAAATTTTGAAAAAACCCACGACGATTAAAAAGTAATTGAAAAAGGATAAAAACAACAATTAAACTCGAACCGTCATCAATCGCCTCAAGCCCCGGTGTCAAACAATGTTTGACACCCGACAACCGGACACCGACGCCAGGATTTTCTATTTTTCTAATATAAAATAATGTCTAATGTTCTCTGTGGCTTTTCTATTCTATGGTCGGATAAATATGCTAGACAACAAAACCATTTTATTTTAAAATACCTGGAACGCAGTATTTAAAATAAATATTGAAAGTGACGTTCGGGGGCGAAAAAATTTCAGTTTACGAAACGCTCCGGGCCTGAAGGTTATTATCGTAATATTTCGTGAGTTTTTGTGGTTTTTGTGTGTAAATCGACGGAAAGTGGTGTTATTTTAATTTTTGAGTAAATATTACGTCGTTGTAGATAATATTTGCAGTAAATAACATCGTAATATACCTATTTTGACCCAAACAAAAAGTGTAAAGGTAAACAAACATCTGAATGTGAAAGTGACCGTGCTCTGATTTCGTGGTATTTTGGTGTGTAATCGTCGGTATTTGATGGGTAAGTCGCCTTTTTTCTATAAATGATTAGATTAGTCATAATTTTAAAGTGTTTTTTTGCCAAAATACGGCGAAAAAATATTTTTTTGAAACCGATTAAATTACGTAAGCACTAAAAAATTCTAGATTTTTAGTATTTTTTATTTTCAATGTCTGTCTCTAAAAACGCTTTTGTTAGAAAACATAACTATCCATAATGTACCCTGCAAAATTTCGTGTGAATTGGTTAGCTAGTTTTATCAGAAATCGTAAAAATAGTAGACAATAGACTCGCCAACAAAAACGCGTAATAAATCATAGTGAACGTTTCTCACGAAAGTCGTAAGTATTTATGTTGGGTCCCTTATCTATTCGAGAACCGAAAACAAGTAACGATAACATTCAACAACTTCTGAGAAACTTGAGTGTTTTGTTTATTTGAAGGTGAGTCATAAATCTTTATCGTAATGGGTGGGGGCGGGGCTTGACAGATATGACTCATCTGTCAAATTAGGGTCTGAGCGGTTAATATGTAGTAGCTAATATAAAATATATTACTACAGCGCCCTCTAGTGAGTTACTACCGCAACATCTATTTAAGAACCCTCACTAATCAACCACAAACTGCATCAAAACCGGACTAGTGGTTTTGGTTTTGCACAAACAAATGTTTACTGCAGCGCCCTCTGGTGAGTTGTCACCGTAACACCTATCTAAGAACATGCACCAATCAAACCCGAACCCATAACTGAAAATTTCATCAAAATTGGACTAGTAGTTTTGGAGAAAAATGGCAATATGGATTTGCACAAACATCCTCTCACCCCAAATGCATATACCGTCTCCGTTCCGTCGTGGTTAAAAATGTACTCCTATATTTTGAATAACAGTAACCACATGGAGGACGACGCTGTGCGCGCCTTCCATGATTTGTTAGCTCAATACACGTCGTTTCGGCCGAGAGAGGTGTCTCTTTTCCTTTATCTGGAGCTGATAGAGCCTGTGTCTCAAAATGCGTGTTATTTGCAGATTATATACAGCGGGGAGCTTGGGTCTGTAGGACACTGGATCTGCATTTACCACATAAATGGAATATTACGGGTTTATGATAGTTTATTAAATTATTTAAGTCCTTCGCAACAAGTTTACATAAACGCATTATTACCATATTTGGATAGCGCCTAAATACAGTTCTCCAGCGTCCAACGCCAACCCAATAACATTGATTGTGGGTTATTTGCCATTTTTTTCGCCACTGCTTTAGCATTGAGAGTAAATCCATCGTACGTTAATTGCATTGCTGAAGACATACGACCTTATTTGTTAAATATGCTATCTTTTCCGTCTACTAATATCGCAAGAGAAGTTTGTGGCCGGCCACCCGCAAATTTGTTCCAAAATATAAAAACTAAAAATAAAAAGAATATCGCCCCCTTAGGCGAACAAGAAAAGGAATAAAAGGTCTCAAAGGACACAGTCTCAGGAAATTATAAGTCGAACATTTACCGGTGATACTCAGGAAATTGAAAGTCCAACAATTACCGATGATACTCAGGAAATTGAAAGTCAAACAATTACCGATGATACTCAGGAAATTGAAAGTCCAACAATTACCGATGATACTCAGGAAATTGAAAGTCTAACATTTACCGATTATACTCAGGAAATTGAAAGTCCAACATTTACCGATTATACTCAGGAAATTGAAAGTCCAACATTTATACATTCCAATCAAGAAGTCCCCAGGGACAATTTATGTTTTGATAACCGTAAAAGACGTAGTCATATTTTTTTTTTGCCTGGGCAACCAGCAGCAAGTTCGTCATGCTCCCTTAGATGTCACTGCTTGCGGTAGCGTCGGGGGTCGGGTTGCCTCCTTCCCTCAAATATGGCGAGGGGGGTAATGGCTGATCTTTGCGTTATACTCGTGAACGGGTGCTGCTTGTGGTGACTGGTCGTCTTGCTGATCATGGTTTTGTTATTGTATCTAGTAATTAACTGTTTATTTATTTTACCTCGATGGTCCTAGTTTATCATTTATAATAACTTCCAATTAGAGCTTTAAATAGCTTTATGTAAGCGGGCACGCCCTTTATGCCTGGATGCTTTTGTTTAGATGTTTAGTTCTATTTACGTTTAGTTTTTATTTTTTATTTCTGCTTGAGTATAGTTCTCGATGTTTTTGGTTGGTATATTGGCGTGTGCTAGCTGACATATGGCGAATAATTTATCATTTAAATTATGTTTTGTGTTGCATAATAAAAGTTATTTTGCATACTATTGTATAGAATCATTTTTCTAACTTGAATAGACAGCTGTGCTGCTGGGGAGTTTGTTGCGCCACTTCTTCTTCCCAGCTAAAGGCACTAGGAAGTGGTGAAGGGTGGGCGTTTTGTGGGACTGTCTTATGTAATTTTGACGTTCGAAAAGTGCTGATTCTCAGCCTAGTTTGAATAAATGAATTTTGAATTTCAAGAAAAGAAAAACACAACCAAACGTAAAATAATTAATTTTGATTAGTGTGTAATCAAAATTAATTATTACGAAGCAAATACGCAGGCTCACCATTGAATGCACATGTGAATCACCTGATCAAGAGGAGTGCAATGTTGATGAGATTCTTGATGTTAATCCTGGTGGCCCAGAAACTCTTTTAGAAGATAATCAAGATATAACAATAGTAATGCCAGCCAGGAGAGGGTGAAAGGCCAATTTCCTTGCTGTTCGATCAACATCTGGAAGAGTTTGCATTCATAAAAGTTCATTGCGGTGTTGAGCGGAAATTCCATGTCAACTTAAGTCATTCTGAGATCACACGATCTAGACCTGACTACCTTTTCACTGCACTAAAAAAACAACAAACTGTTGCCGTTAAAAATAGTATTACAACCTGTTTGCGTAAAAAATCGTCAGAGGTGCTTTTGTTCTCGCGTGTAATGTCCTTCAAAATAGTTTTGTAGACAATTTATTTCAACATGATGACGGATATCGTGTCCTTAGCGGAATCAGAAATTCTCCTGCTCATTGGGAAAGCGAAAAGAAAAAGCTATTGGCAATGTTAAGACAATTCGGTGTTCCGTCTTTGATCGTAACTTTATCAGCTGCTGAAATGCAATGGATCCCGTTATTAATATTGCTTAGTGAAGTAGTAGATAAAAATAAAATTACTGAATCCGAAGCAGAAAATTTGCCATACGATACGAAAGCACGATTGATACAATTCGATTCCTTCATTTGCGCTACATATTTTGAAACAAAGCTAAAAGAAATTCAAAAAACTTGGTCATGTGCAGCTGGTGCTTTCTTACATTATAAGATCACCCATAATTTTTATCGTATTGAATTTCAGCATAGGGGATCGCCTCATGCTCACATGATGTTATGGTTAGATGGAGCTCCCACTTTCGTACCCGGTAATACAACATCGGCTCAAGAAATTTCAAGATTTGTCGACATTATTATTTCGTGTGATGCCCATGATATACCTGAAGAAATAAGACGACTACAATTACACAAACACACACATACTTGCAGGCCTAATTCAGATCGATTATGTCGCTTTGGGATACCATTATACTTCATGAATGAAACTAAAGTATTTGTAGAGCTTTCAAAAGATAATGTAGCGTACAAAAAAGCAAAAGAAATGGGAAAGGGCATCCAAGAAAAAAAACAGAATATTCCTGAAGAAATACATTCGTTTGAAGGGTTTTTGTACTGGATTGGCATTAATTTTGATGATTACATTTTAGCCATTAGAAGTTCCTTAAAATGACCTACAGTTCTTCTTCAACGTAGACCGCAGGATGTATTTATTAATCCTTTTAGTAAAAAAATATTAACTTTACACAAAGCCAACATGGATATACAATTTATATTAGATCCGTTCACTTGCGCAGTTTACATAGTAGACTACATTAACAAAGCTGATAAGGGATGTCACGTCTTTTGCGTGAAGCTCTGGACGAAGCGAAAAAAGGCAACAATAGCGTTAAAGAGTCATTACGGTCAGTGTCAAATATATTCCTAAATTCTAGTGAAATTTCTGCTCTACGAGAGAGCATCTACGTTCTCGCTGGTCTACCGTTATCACGAGCTAGCGAAACCGAAATGTACATAAACACTAGTTTGCCACAAGAACGAGTCCATATTCTAAAAAGTAATTTTAAATTACAGAAGCTTGCTCCTGATTCATCAGATGTTTTCCAAAAAGGTGTTATTGACTGTTACTCAAAACGACCATTATCGTTAGAAAACATAAGTCTTTCTCATTTTGCAGCATATTACACATTTTCCAAGAATAGACAATCAGCTAGATCAGTAGAGCCTCTCAATGACAGATCTCAGACAATTTATAATTCTCAGACTGTTGATGAAGTGGAAGGGAACTAGATGCCTTTGCAAGATTATTTAGGATATTTACGAAAAAGAACTAAGGCACGAGTAATACGATTTCGTCGGTTTAGTTACGTTGATGATCCAGACAATTTCTATAGGGAACAGTTAATGCTTTATATCCATTGGCGAAGCGAGGAAAAAGAACTACTCAATCCCAACGTAGATATAAAAAAATAATTTGATGAATGTAAAGAAAGAATAAAGGCAGAAAGTGAACCATTCAATAAGCTGGGTGATGCTGAAATGTTTGAGAGATTGTTAACAGAAATAAGGAATGTAGAGTTAATAGGCAAAGAAGAAGATGTGCAAGGAAGAGGAGTTAATGAGGGAGCATTCGAAGGATTTGAATTTGAAACTCAAATTGGAGATGTGGAAGAGGATTTAATTCCCGGTCGAAATCCGGGGCCTCAGTTAAGTGGCGATCCTCTACTTTTATCGCGCAACCACCTCAGTTATCAGAAGACGACTTTTTAGGTCTTGCTAGAACATTGAACAATGCTCAAAGAGATACGTTACTTCACATCTATAGACACTTTTCCTTAACCTCGCCATCACCATTATATTTATTTATCTGTGGTGGAGCTGGTGTCAAGTGTTTTAATAAAAGCCATATATCAATGCTTGACTCTCTTATTTAACAGAGAACCTGGAAGTAATCCCGATGAATTAAAAATTATTTTAAAGCGGCGTTTGGAATTGGAGGGCAAACAATACATAGCGCACTTGGACTTCCAGTTTCTCAAGCAGGCAATATTTTACCAGAGCTGTCGCCAAGTGTAACACTCTTGCCACAAAACTAGCAAAAATCCGTTTAATTATAATCGTTGAAATTTCCATGCTGGGATCCAGAACATTCCACCAAATAAATCGTAGACTTCAGCAAATATTTTCATTCTTCCATCTTTTTTTCCAGAATTTCTGTAATTGTAGTAAGAGACTTAAGACAGTTACCACCTGATGGCGATAACTGGGTGTTTCAAGCGAATGCTCGAAATCCTTTAGCAGATATAGCAGGCACTCCGCTTTGGGATTTATTTGTATTGACAGAACTTTACGAACAAAATGCGCCCAAAAGGATGACGCTGCCTTTGCAAGGGCATTGAATAATATGGCCAGTGGGTCGATGACACCTGAAGATGTCAATTTAATGGAAAATCGATGCTTCAGTAATTCATCACTTCCAAACATGTGTGAGGGTGCAGTTCATCTATACAGCAGTAACCGTGAAGTAGATGACCATAATAATAGAGTTCTGTCAACGATGACTTCTGAAAGAGCGTTATCCCGCGCTGTGGATAGTGTGAGTGGTGAATCTAATTCTACTATGAAAGCCAAAGCTTTTGTTAGGTTTCAATTTATAAATACGTAATTGTTGGATATTGTACTGGCAACACCCAAAGATTCGATGTGTCAGAACGTAGCGTGGGAACGGCCTTCTGGGTTGGGCGCTCGTGACGGTAAGATGTGCTTGGTGGCTGTGTCGGTAAAAAGATAGATTGGCATGGTATTGGTTGGAAATCTACTGTAAATTAAGGTAACCTATTAGTTTCATGGTAAATATTAGAATACGGATTGAATTGTGATATTATGTGGGGAATAGGAGATGTGATGGTATGGTGTAGAACATTGAATTTGATGTTGGCAAAGAAATATAAATGACTGACAAAATATCTTGTGTTTCATATTATTTTCCTTATCCCTGAAATATTGTAAATATGTAGATTTATTAAACAGTTTAGATTATGAAATTGGGGTAACGACTTTAAGATTCATTTGGGGATTAGTATCCATTTTGAGGTTAAATAATTATATTCGGCATTAAATTAGTTATTTTAGAGTAAGGATGGTTCTTATTACACTTTAGATACAGTGGCCAAGTTACCAACTCAACAGACCTATTGGTCTACCTAAAAATATAACGTTAAAAGTCGGAGCAAAATATATAATGACAGTCAACATTGATGCATCAGACGGATTAGTAAATGGATCTACTGGAAAATTTACTGCAATTGATTTTGCAATAAATAAGACTACTGGCGAGAGGAGACCGTTACCAATTTGGTTATATTTTGATGATAAAAATATAGGAAAAATGAAAAAAATACAGAGCTCTACATCACTCACTCGTCACAAGACAAGATTTAGAAATAATTGGACTCCAATCGATCCAGTTACGTATACTGAAAAAGGTATAAATCTTCCAATTCGCAAGTTCGCCGCAGTCAATTCTCATTGGTTCCAGCTGAAGCTGTTACAATACACAAAAGCCAGGGTTCCACATTAGAAAAGTGGTTGTACATATAAAGCCCGGTATTTTGAGGTTTATGTTTATATATCGCTTGATCACGTGACACTTGCGCTCAAGGTTTATTCATTGTAACTAAATCCTTTCGTCCTCCACGTCCACCATCTAACCAAGATTCCGTCGTGATGGAAATGACAAGGCTGAGACTAAATCCTTTAATACCCATTTATCGATTTTTGAGAGAGCCCCGTATTTCATGTCAAATTATGTTCCATAACGTACAATCACTACGTAAACACTTGCAGGATACAGTAAGCGATCCTCAGATAATGGCCTCCGATATTTACTTAGCAGTAGAAACTTGGAGTTGCCTTCAAGATTCCTTCAACATAATCAATTTTAAAGAAATAATTTGAACAAATGGCCCTAAACTGTCTTTTTCAAACCCTGGATTTGGTGTATGCGCGTGGATGCCCACGCGCATACAGCAAAACTTGTTATTGAATATTTCAACCCGCAATCTTACAGTGATATTGCTAATGGTGAGCGAGCACTGTGAAGCTGTATCTATCGAAATAAATTGTGAGCGTTATGGGGCTCATAGACAGTGCGCTGGATTGGAGGATACTGCTGAGTGGATTCTTAAATAAAACTCATTAACTTGAAGAACGTTGTTTTACTTATTTCACCAATTGTTCGAAAATTACAGCCAGTACAGTTCGCTCAATACGCCTTATAGTTATAGTAAATTACGTGGGTAAAAGTAGCGGCGGTGACATCCCGTGTAACAAATCGATTTTTCCAATAAAACTAATTTTCATGAATCGGTGGTGGGCCAACTCCAGGTCCACCAATCAGAGAGAGGCAGAGGCGTCTCGGAAATGGACAGGTTTCGACAAGTTCAAACCTGCATCGACTTGACCTAGAGTTGCGTTCGATCATGACAAAGTTAGCGATTAACAAATCAAACAAACTTATAACTAGAGAATCAACTTATAGCCACAGTGTAAAGAGTAACAGTGGGCCGACGCCTTTGAGGTTTGCGTAAATACCGAGACCGCACAAGGCCACAGTACTTACCTAGGGTTGTCACAGACTTTACACAACTGCCCAAAAAAGTAGGGTAATGTTTATAGGTTTCATGTATGTACGCATGTATGTATCTACGTTTCTTTGTTCCGCCATAACTGCAAATTAATGCCTCAACTGTTTGGACATATGGGGTATCGTTACAATTTTTACATCGTACCGAGTGACGCTGGTTGTTTTTTTTTTTGCGCGGCGGTCTTGAATTTTATTTGGGAATAAGAGCTTGTTAACAATATAAATAAAATATAATTTTATTATTCAGTGTTTAACTACTTTTACTTTTACTTTACCTATTGAATAAGTTTTATGTCCGCCATCTTGGATTTCAAAATGGATGTCATTTTCGTAATCAGCACCACGAGGAACCTCGAAAATGACACCCATACCATTTTATTAAAAACATACGTCCGCCATCTTGGATTTCAAAATTAATAGCCGCGTACTGACTGAGCGAGCAGCCTCGTGAGGCAGCCGCGTGAGGCAAATCCTCGGTCGGTCAAGACGAGCCTCGCCCGAGGCAAACCCACGCGCTGCCTCGCCCGAGCGTGCCGCGGCCCGAGCCAAACATTGTCAGTTTTTGTCCATGCTCTAAAGCGCCTCAGTAACTTTGCCGCGCGCACTCAAGACGGTTGTGTTTTGCCTCGCTTCTTCGAAGAACACCATGAATAAAGAACAGTGTCTCAAATTAATACAATTATATGGCGAATATAGACTACTTTGGGATGCGCTATGTCCTGATTATACCAACAGGGGACTAAGAGAAGATGCGTGGAGAAACATAAACCGGGAAATGAACATTCCAATAACTGACTTAAAAAAAAAGATGGAGTCTTTGTTAGGATCCTATAGGCGGGAAAGGTCACGTGAAAAGAAAAGCCGTATCACAGGATCAGGTATGTTTATGTTTATTATTATGTTAATGCCTTTAATTTAAACTACACTTCAGTGTATTTAGCCGGCCACACTTTGGATCGTAGACAGAGAAAACTATAGACTATAAACATACACTCTAAAATTTCAATTATATTGAAAAATAAAAACATTAATGTTATTACAGGTCGTGGTGACATATATAAATCACATTGGTACGCCTATGAAGCTTTCAGTTTCCTGGGCGATAGAAACCACCCAGGAAATACGCAAGATTCTTTACATGAAGAAGTGAGTATTTACTGATAATTATTCTGCCAAGCAATTGCTCCATTTGTAATAAAATGTCGCCCTAAATGTGAACGTATTTCTTTTATATCTGTTGGCCCTCGCCGTGGAATAGCTTGAATAGGTAGCATTGATGACATTCCTGTATCCTGCCGCCATCGCCCGTGTATTATTGTTCCTTCAGCTTCGGCATCGAATGATCCCGGGGGAGTGAACCTTTGAGAGGACTCTTGATCTCTTCGCAAGTAGTTATATAAGTATATAGTAGTTAACACGACTTTTGTAGCTATTTCTGGTTCCAATAGGATGGGCTTCCTCAATACTCTGAACACAGAACTTAAAATTCCAAACGCATTCTCCACAACTCTCCTTGCTCTGGACAGTCGGTAATTAAAGATCCTTTCCATTGAACCTCGATCTGGAGTACCTTCATAAGGTTTCATTGTGTACTCATTCAATGCGAAAGCTTTATCGCCTAGAATAAAATATGGCACTGCAGTTGCATAAGGCGTTTGTAAGATTTCTGGCGGAGGAATATTAATTTCCCTTCTTTCGAGTTTTTTATATAAATTGGTATTTTTAAACACACCGCCATCTGATATACGACCTTTGCTACCAACATCTACGTACAGGAATTTATAATTGGCGTCAACTAAAGCAAACAGAACTATACTGGGAAACAATTTGTAACAATCGTAATCATTGCCACTATTTATAGGCGACTGTAATATAACATGTTTCCCATCCATTGCTGCAATGGCATGAGGAAAATTCCATTTTGTCTCAAATTCTCTTGCTGTAGTAAGCCACTCTTCTTCGGATGATGGTATCTGTAAATAAAATTATGATTTTTCACTTTACAGAATGTAAGTCAAAGTGAAACTCAAAATGATGGAAGTCAAAGTGAAACTCAAAATGGTGGCAGTCAAAGTCAAGTAGACAATGAAAATACAGTTGAAGAAACCAGAAATGAAAATACGAGAGCAAAGAAGAGAACTAAAAGAACTGAGCCAGATGATTTAACTATTAATGCTATATCAGAAGCCTTAACACTTTTACAACAGTGTGCAAGTGATAGTACTGCTTCGGAAAAACATGATTCCTACGATGTTTATGGGCAACACGTCGCAAATGAGTTGCGAAAATATGATGCTTTTACTTTAGCAAATGTAAAGCATGCTATAAATAAAATTATTTTCGAAACGGATATGGGAGCATACCAATCATACTCTGGTTATTATACTCAATCATACTGTGGACTAAACAGTTCCAATTATACGTCTTGTCCTTCTCCCTCATCAATACCTCCTACCTCACCGATGCTTCCTATCTCACCGATGCCTCCTACCTCACCGATGCCTCCTACCTCACCGATGCCTCCTATCTCACCGATGCCTCCTACCTCACCGATGCCTCCTACCTCACCGATGCTTCCTATCTCACCGATGCCTCCCCCTCCTCCGCCTCCACGTCCTCATTGTTAAATAATTGTTTAATTAAGCGTTTTATGTCAACTGTCTCTTCGTCTATTTCTGTCATGTTTTTGTAATTATTAATAAAAAACGTACGAAAACTGAAATTATTTTTTTTTTTTTACCTTAACATAATCCTTTAGCACCCCGATTAACGCATCACAAACTTCAGGAACGATTACTGATATTTTTTGTTTTGATATACGAAACAGATACTGCAAACTAGTATAAGAATCTCCCGTGGCCAAAAATCTTAACGTAACCAAATATCTTTCCCTCGCGATTATTGCTTCTCGAAAATTTGTGTCCTTCTTGCTTATTTTGGCGTTTATAAGAGAGTACAAATTTTCAAATTCAATTTTATTCATTCTAGTGAAATTGCTTTCTGCATCATCAAAGCACAACTCTTCAAATAATCTGTTCCCAGCTTGTAATCTGTTTTTGTATATCGTTTTTATCTAAAAACGTTTAGGTTTTTTTTCTTTTCTTTTTTTGAACAAGTTGATGAATTAGTATAAAGGCAGTGGTGGCGATAGCCTTCCGAACGCACGGCCTCATGACAATCTTGAGCACAACTGAATATGCGCTACGCTCGCGTGGTCTCTGTTCGACTTGTGAGTCACCACTGAGCGTTCGAGACGTTCGACTAATGGCTCAGCCTCGCTCCGGCTCGGCTTTGCCGCGCGCGGCAGCCTCATGCATATTTAAATACAGACCGAGGCTGCCTCGCACGGCAAACGTTGCGAAGCAAACGTCCGAGGCAGCCTCACGAGGCTGCTCGCTCAGTCAGTACGCGGCTATTGTCATTTTCGTAATCGGCACCCCGAGGAACCGCGAAGATGACACCCAGATCCCCTTCCCCTCGGACCGCCGTAAGGTGCTAACGTGTGCTCAGTATCGTATCGATTTTTAATTACATTTAAAATCAAGTTTTGGTAAATTAAAATCACCAATAAAAATAGGAGTGCATAAGTATCGTAGAGGTGACAACTGCGCGCGGTCGCTAGCGAGAAGAATTCCCCACGCGTGTGCGCCTGGTACTTCGTCTAATTACCTGCTGCGCTGGCCCCGCCCTGCAGAGACGTCACGTAAGAGCTTCTATTATTCTAATACCTGCGCGTGCGCTCCGCCCTTACGGGAGACGGGACTAGCCATACACCGTTGCTGCGTGACTGGCTGCGAGACCCACACTGACCACGCCCGCTGCTAATTAGTGACCCAATTACGCACGCGCTAAGGTGAATCCTCACTAAGTAATTAGTGAAATTACACCCCGTCGTTTGCGCAACTCTCACCGTCATAAATAACAACAAATCATTAGCTGGCCGCATTTTTTTCCATACCCATTTACTGGTCAACCCAATTAAGAATGGCAAATACTATGGATAAGTCTCTGTCGGAAACGGATGTCAGCTTGGTGGGGAACGTTCTCTCAACACCACCTAACTACGTATTTCAACGCGCAGGGAAGAGATGCAGAGCAGATATGGATGACTCAATCAGTAAACAGCTGGATGATTTCAAGGAGGAAATGAAGAAAATGATGACCTTCTTCTCAGAAAAACATGGCAATGAGACACAGCATATAAACTCAACTTTAAAAGAAATTCAACAGTCTAATATTAAAATAGAGAGCTCGATTGCGTACCTAACCGCGCAAAATGAGGATCTTACAAAGAAAATCGACAAGCTTGAAAACAAAGCTGTGGAAGACAAAAAACTCATCACTATTTTGGAGAATAAGATTGAGGATTTGCAAATGGGGGGTCGGAAAACGAATTTTGTTGTGAAGAATGTGCCAAGAAAAAGTCATGAAACCAAAGACGACCTCATAGAAATGATCATGTGTCTTTCTCGAAACTTAACCTGTAATATAAATAAATATGACATAAAGGACATCTATAGAGTGCGTGGGAAAAACCATGACCAACAAAATACTCCTATTATTGTGGAGACAGGCTCCACTTTGTTGAGGTCTGAGATTCTGAGGATGGCTAAGGCTTATAATTTAAAAAACCAAACTAAATTGCGCTGCAAACACTTGGGTTTTAAAACACAAGAAGATACACTTATCTTTCTGTCGGAGCATTTAACCCCAAAAGGATCGCGTCTACACTTCCTTGCCCGAGACCTGATTAAATCTGGGGCTTACAAGTTCTGTTGGACTGCGTATGGCAAGGTTTATATAAAAAAGGATGAACATGCGCAATCTATAGTTATCACTTGTGAAGAGCAGGTACATCAACTCTTAGTGAGAGCATGACTTATGACTTATAATACTTTGTGTGCACCCCGTTTACCTAATTTGTTGATAAAACTTTTGTTAGATCCTACCTCAAACCTGTTATTTTATACTTTTTTTGTAAGATTTTTCGCATTTTTACTGTGTACTTATATCAAACTCATTTTGAACTTAATTTACGCTGCTAATCATACCAACACTCTCACGCATCCTCATTTGTACAACGCACACACTCGCTCCTTTATACATGCTACAAACCATAACAACACATTCACTTACATTAACCTAAAACCTACCATAATGTGCCCAGTCATCAAAATAATACATAAACTTCTGCAACTTACTCTAAATAACCTAAACACTTATCTTAAAGAAACGTATATTCTACTTACAACTACTTTAAATGAATGACGCACTATTAACCGTAACCGATATAGATAATATCGAAATTGCACGTTCAGTCGAATGCGAGATCTCAGAGCTTGGCAGACACATACAAATTAACAGGAATGACCTCACTATTATTTCCCAAAACATAAGAAGTATTTATTGTAATTTTGATGATTTCGTGCTCAACTTATCAACTTTTCCAGACACAGATATTATTGTATTGACGGAATGTAGGTTAAGTGCTAACAAACCTATTCCACAACTGAATAATTATGAGTCCTACTTTACTAAACGGCAGCTAAACCAAAATGATGGGGTAGTTGTGTATGTAAAACAATCCTTGAAACCAAAAGTTACGGAAATTGAACTATCACAAGCGTCCTGTCTTCAACTGGACATTTTTAATAACATAGTTTTATGTACTTACCGCTCCCCCTCAAATACAAACACGGATAGCTTCATAAACTCCCTTAGTACTTGCCTAGATAAATTAAACTCTCACAAAAGCATTATCCTGGCGGGAGACATAAATATAAATATTAAACCTAAAGAAATAGAATCCTCTCATGAGCTTAATAATAGGAACAGTTATCTTAACATGTTGTCATTGTATGGGATACTACCAGGACATACGCTACCCACTAGAGAAAGAAACTGCCTAGATTCAAATTCAAATTCAAATTCATTTATTTAGCTCACACAAAGTTCATAAATATACAACCTAAATAGCATGGTATGAAATTCTCACTAACAAAAAACTTAGAATTAGACAGCGGGTCCCAAACTAGGCACAGCCTGTATCTTGGTGACCCAAACACTACACAAAGTTAACAACTTTAATGCGTTCTGCTAGCGCAATATTATTATTCATAGTTCTTATTAAATTTACAATAATTTAAGTACAAAAAACAAATAACATAAATTATACATATAAAAACAGTTAAGGTGAGTAAGTGTGTGGTGTGAGTGTAAGTGAGGGTATGTATTCCTTCAGAGAGTGTGTATTAACATGTGCAGCAAAGTAAACTTTCTGTTTCCTCATAAGTCCGGCCCAGCAACCATTCTTTTAATTTAGTTTTGGCCTCAGAGTAGTTATTCGGTACAGTGAACGTTTTGCTTATAGCATTAAACACCCGTCTGGGTAAATACGACGAAAACCGGGTCGCAAAGAGGGTTTTTGTTTTTGGAAGGGGGAATCTTTCAGCTATTTTCCTACCCCTCTTACTGCTGCTAGAACGTTCTATGTTGACTTTTATAAGGTTTAGAAGTGACCCTAGGATGAATAGCTGACGTACACGTAAAACCCCAGATTCTAAATATAATTCGTCAGTAGAGAAACGCCGCGGCTTACCCAGAAGTACCTTGAGGACAGCCCGCTGGGCCCGTTCCAGTTCCAGCATGCTTGTCTTGGCGGCACTGCCCCAGACACTTATACAGTATTGTAGGACAGATTGGCATAGCGAGATGTAACTTGTAAACAAATGTTCTTAGGAGCAGTGACTCGTAAGAGTTTCGCAATGTAAATGAACTTGCGAGTCTTTTTTGCGAGTGTTCGAATTTGTGCTTTGAAAGACAGGTTCTGATCAATTATGACGCCTAAATATCTTGTGGTTTCTACTCTGACAATTTCGTTGCAGGTGCAATCGCTAGCGGAGATGGCTGCTGCTGTTAAGCCATTGCATTTGCTGTTGTGTACTTTTAGTGTGTCGATGTTTGGTCTACTAGATCGAGTGATATGAAAGGTCAAGAAATTCGTTTTTTTCAAGTTCAATGTTAAGATGTTTTGCTCGAGCCATGCTGCTATGATACTCATCCCTTTTTCAGATGCATTCAGAGTCTCTTCCCAAGTAGCTCCATGAAAAATAATAGCAGTATCATCAGCGTAGCAGATGACTTCCGACTGTGCAATGTTAAGCCTCAGAATGTCGTCCATGTACATGATGAAGAGGGTAGGTCCCAAAATACTTCCCTGAGGCACCCCGAAGACAACCGGAAGACTCCCGCTGACGCTATCCCCAATTTTGACGAGTTGATGTCTCCCAGACAAGTAACTGCTGAACCAATCCAAAGACAGGCCTCTGACACCAAAGGATTCTAGTTTCTTAAGCAGTGTAGGAATTGACACTGTGTCGAAAGCCTTGGCTAGGTCTAGGAAGACACCAGTTGAACGGCGGCCTTTGTCGATGTTTGAAGAGATTATGTCAGTCAGTAGACTCACGGCTTGCTCAGTAGACTTCCCTCGCCGAAAGCCAAACTGCCGCTCTGAGAGTAAAGAGTTTTCCTCTAGAAAGCTTACGAGGCGGTTGTTTATGAGTTTTTCTAGGATTTTAGATGTCACGGAAAGCAATGAAATTGGCCTGTAGTTATCAGGAGCATCCTTGGCACCACTTTTGTAAATGGGCGTGATAACAGCAGTTTTCCAGCAAGTAGGAACGGTTCCAGTTTCCATGCTCAGATTACATATGTATTTGAGGGGTTCCAGTATGTGTTTCTTTATGTATTTAAGGAGCAGAGGCCGAAATTCATCGAGACCTGGAGCGCTGTTGTCTTTGAGATTGTCTATGATGTTACCAATTTCTTGATGGTCAGTAGGATGTAGAAACAGTGAGTCTTTAGGTGGGTTTTTATGTTGAGGACCAAGGCACTGTTCGTTCCCAGTTGTCGCCAGCCCGTTTAAGATGTTGTTTGCAAGGTTCTGACCAACTGAGATAAAGTACTCGTTACATTTGTCGATAGAGATAATGTCGTTTCCTTTATATTTCAGCAATTCTTGGTTATCGCTGGTTCGTTTAGGAACTTGGCATATTTCTTTAATAGTCCGCCAGAGTTTTTTTGGTTCTTTACTATTACTTTCTAATTTATTCCTGTCATGATCAGCTTTGCGCTGACGCAGAATGTCATTACAGTAGTTTCTGTACCTTGAGTAGATAATTCATTTTATGTTAAAAATTAATAAAAAGAAGGTATCAGCATTTATTGCCATACTTCATACCTCTATCACTGACCACTTTACAACATTTTTGTCGCTGTCTAAACTAAAAAACACCCACATATCAAAAAAAACGGCTACTATTATCGACTTTGAATTAGCTATGAAAGACTTACAGGAAAATAATCTAGCCGAACTATTGTTTTGTAATGATCCAAACCTACTGACCAACCTTCTCATAAATAAACTCACTAATACTTTAAAAAGCAGTAGTACTACCCGCACCATATCAAACAGTAAACAGATTATTAAACCGTGGATTACCAACGGCATACTACGTTGTATAAGAAACCGTAATAAATTACAAAAAAGTTATAAATCTGATCCATACAATGATAATATAAAGATAACTTACAATAGATACAGGAATTACTGCAACAATTTGATAAAAAAAATAAAACGTAAATATGAAAGAGATCTGCTAGCAAAATCTGTTACAAATAATAAGCTACTCTGGAAAAATATTAAAGATATCACTTATTCCACCAAATTAAATAATCACAACTCTGAACTGCTAAATATTAAGTCTTCTCCGCTTGAATCTGTAAATTTTATTAACGATCATTTCGCTAACGTTGGTAAACAGTTGGCTCAGCAAATTCTACCTAGTAATAATTACCCTATAATTCAAGATACAAAACTACCTGTACAATGTAATTCTTTTGTCCTCCTGGAAACTGACCCCAATGAAGTCGATCGAATCTTGATGGGCCTTAAGTCTGATAGTGCCCCCGGTTGGGATAATGTCTCGACTAAATTTCTAAAGCACATACGAAAGGAAGTTGTACCAGTAATAACTCACCTTGCAAACCTCTGTTTCCAAAGCGGCACCTTCCCTGACGTACTAAAACATTCCATTATTACTCCCGTTTATAAGGGGGGGGACAGAGATGATGTCAACAACTACAGGCCTATATCTGTTTTGCCATCCATTTCTAAAATACTGGAAAAATTAATTAATAATAGACTAATAAAATACTTTTCGAAATTTAATTTACTATCCCTCTCCCAATTTGGCTTCAGACAGGGCTTATCCACTGAGGATGCAGTTACAGCACTCAGTTCTCTAGTAACTGAACATCTTGACACTGGCAATAAATGCCTGACTGTTTTCCTTGACCTTAAAAAAGCTTTTGACACCGTCTCTGTCCCTGTTCTTGTGAGTAAACTGGAAAAAGCTGGAATAAGAGATACCCCTCTGAAATTGCTCAAAGACTATCTCTCTTCTAGGAAACAAAGGGTTAGGGTGGGTGAACTAACTAGTAGTGATGCTGAGGTCACATACGGCGTTCTCCAGGGCAGCGTACTGGGCCCTACACTATTCCTGGTATATTTAAATGATCTCTGCAACATGCATATCAATAATGCAAAAATTTTTTCATACGCCGATGATACCGCTGTCGTCTTCTCTGGGAACTCCTGGCAAGATGTGAAACTTAAAGCAGAGATGGGTATGGCACAAGTAGCCAATTGGCTAAATAATAACCTGCTCACTTTAAATACATCAAAAACCAATTACATTTGCTTTAGTATTAACAAAAGTAGTCAACCAAGTGAGGATCTCAGTCTAAGAATACACACATGTGGAGATACCAATAGCAGATACTGTAATTGTTCATGTATTAAACAAGTTACTCAGACTAAATATCTAGGCGTGATAGTCGATCAGCGGTTATCCTGGTATCCACATCTAGAACAGGTCTCAAATAGGGTTAGGAGATTAAGCTGGATCTTTAAAACACTTCGACATGTTGTTCCAAAAAATATTACCAGTAAACGAGACTCCCCAAGAAATGTTCTTAATGAGATCTACATGGCTTTGGTGCAGTCTGTCTTGTTATATTGTATCCCTATTTGGGGAGGTGCAGCGAAAACTAATTTTATAGACGTGGAGCGATCCCAACGAGCTCTGATAAAGATAATGTACTATAAAAATAAAAGATATCCTACTGATATCTTATATAAAATGAGTGATCTACTTTCCGTGAGAAAACTGTACATTATCCAAATAGTTTTAAAAAAGCATAAAACCCTACCATATGATCCAAACTTATTACAGAAAAGGAGGACCGACATTGTTGCACAAGTTCCAAAAACTAAAACCATGTTTGCTTGTAGACAATTTAATAAACGGTCTGCTCAACTATACAATAAAATAAACAGACATATTAACATATACACAAAAAAAAAAATATGAATGTAAAAAAACAATAACCAGTTGGATAAAGACACTTATATATGATGAAACGGAGGCACTTTTAGAGCACATTAAGTAGCAGATACACTCACACATACACTTACACTCTAACATACACTCTCTCATTCACTCTCACATACAGACACACAACGCACAAGTATTCACACTCGAATCACACACTCACTAACATACTTGTTTTTATTTGATATTTTAAGTACCTACGGATTTATTTTAATAGATTAAGATTATGCTGTACTATGGAAGAGCGGAGTCTCCTAACACAGGCATTGTTTGCTTAAAAGGAGACTCCAAACACGAAACCCTTTTTTGTAAACTGAAGCATAAATAAAATCATTTTAATTTTTTTAATTTTTTTTTTTTAATATCGATTTTGAAAAAAATTAACGTCCGCCATCTTGGATTCCAACATGGATATCTTTTTCGTAATCAGCGACCCCAAAAACCTAGATAATGACAAGCATTTAAAAAATTATTTAAAAAAGTCATGTACGCCATTTTGAATTTGAAAATGGATGTAATTTTTTGTTTACATAGAAACAAAAAATTTGCGAAATTTTTGTCAGATATTTTTTGCGGTGTTTCAGTTTTTGCTGGCAGGCGTCACGCTTTTACATCCGCCATTTTGTTTACGTTAGCATGAAATGACAAAAATGTTAAAAATTAAGCATTATAAAATAATATATTCACCTTTCTACTGAGTGGAAATTGATGAAATCGCAGTTCTTTATTTATGCGAGATGACGACTTGCATTCTCGCACAGCACATGTCGTATGCACAATTTTAATTGTATACAAATCAAAACATTTATTTAAAACAAGACACGCGTTAGCCCTGAAAGTCATGTCCCGAGCTACTAACAATGGTGATGTATGCAGCTCGGACTCGCCCTACTCGCCCCTCACACCCCGCACGATTGCCCTGTCTAGACGGCTTCGTCGAATGACTGTATTGGTTTATAGACTGTGTTATAGCTATGTATCACTATTTACACAGATTTTCTTTAAATTCATTATGGTGCGAGTGGGCGTCCTGCACATAAACAATGTGAAGATAGTAGCCTTGTATAGATCATGCAAATGCCCCAACAGTGTCGCAGTAAGTTTTGTTAGTAATTTATTATCGCATAACAGCCTTTGCATAATATTTGGAGATTTTAACAAAGACTATCTCCATAACTACATTACTGCAGTATTCAAATTAATACGTGATGCTGGTTATCAATCTTTATTACAACCGCTTGCCTCTTCACGCGGTGGTACTCAAATAGATAATCTTTTCTAACTTCCCTTGGGAGGTTGGATTTTATAACTCCTTCAGTTACCATCGTCCTATGTGGGCTAGTTTTTAGACGTTATTAGCCGTTAAACCCTTGCTTTTGTACGTAACAGCTTCAGCTGGAACCAACGGCTGTATTATTTTCAATTTTCCTATATAATTATTTCATTAAGTTCTGTCAATACAAATAAATCGTTCGTAATAGTTCTCGTCTATCCCATGGTGAGGGAGTTCGTTGGATAGGCTGTTCAAAAATATTACGGGTCTGTGAAAACCATTTTTCGATTCAGGTATTTGTTTGCTATATATTAAGCTTTTAAGTGCAACCTTTTTGTTAGAGTCAAGTGTCCTCCTTACCAGCTAAATGGTAACTAAGTAGGCTTTACCATTTAACGAGTTGTCGACCGACTAATTTTACACTTGAAATGTAATGTGTGTGAGAACATGTTTTTCAGCTAGTGTTAATTTGTTCTTGCTTGGGATAAATTCATCCCAACTGCGGAACCCTTCATTGTGCGTGGTGCGACACGCACTTGGCCGGTTTTTTTTTAGTTTCGTGTTCAGTAAGTTGTAGGTAAAAAAGTATTTATGGCGGTTTTAAGCCCGTAAAAGTATGAAGGGAAAATTTGAATAACTTTTAGGTACACACATCAAAAAAGTTTGCGATCAGTTTGAAAAATCGAAATATTTTTTGTTACGGTATACTATATTGTAATTTCTTTTTCTTTTTGAATTCCTTACTTAAAAATATAGAATTAGAATATAAAACAAAAAAAACAACAAATTCAATTTTTTCCATATAAAATGAAGTTCAATCCAAGCTTACGCTCATTCAGAAATCTGACTTAGTCAATTTTAATGGATTTATAATATTTTTTCGAGGAAAGTTGTTATTTATAAAATGCCAAGAGGATTATCAGAATTTTTACGAGCAAGAATAGTAACTTTGAGGGAAGAAGGATATTCCACGAGAAAAATAGCATAAGCGAGAAAGATATCCCAATCCTGTGTCGTGGCTACGTTGCAGAGGTACTACGACATGGATAATTTAGCTGACCGACCCCGCAGTGGTCGCCCAACTGTTCTGACTGTTGCTCAGAAGCGCTATATCAGATGCTGGCAGCTCGTGACCCAACAATCAACGCCACTACAATAAAAGCAGAAGTGCGGGCCGCCTCTGGACTTGAAGTTAGCACTCAGACCATTCGAAATTGCTTACACCAGGCTGAACTACGAGCATGGAGGTCTTGGCGAGCACCTCTGAATTCACGGCAACGTCAGCGACAGAGATGCAGTGAGCTAGGCTCCGGCAAAATAAAGAAGATGAGGAGGAAAACATTAGGCAAAACTGTCTCTTCGTTGACGAATCGCGAATCATTACTCATCCTAATAATCGACGTTTCCGTATCTGGAGAAGAGCTGGAGACTCTGAAAGGCAAAAAACTGCCACTGGAGCCGTTCAGCAAGGCGGAAAATCGGTGTCCTTTTGGGGTCGAATTTTGATTGGAGCTAGAACACCTTTGATCCCGTATCGAGGCTCGATGACGGCAGATAGGTACAAAACAGTCGCTATTGATGGAATTATCAGACCATTCCGAGTAAACCATGGGCACCAATTCGTAGTGGTCGATGATAATGCGCCCGCACATCGAGCTCAACGAGTCAATGCTGCTCTCCGAGAATACGATATCACAAGGTTAGACTGGCCTGCCGGCTCCTCTGACTTAAAACCAATAGAGCACGCGTGGGATGCTCTTAAACGAGTTGTTTGGATCCGTCAGCTACCTCCCCAGACAGTAATAGAGATCAGGGAAGTCACTATTCAAGAATGGGACAGGTTACCGCAAGAAATACTGGATAACTTGATCCTTAGCATGCCCAAGAGGATCTCCGCATGTGTGCGAGCCAGGGGAGGAGTTATATTGTATTAAATAAAAACCTTCTATTAATAAATTTTTGTAGAAGTTTGGTTAAACGATCTTTTTCTTTCCATCAAATTTCTGTTACAATTACAAATCCCTTTCCTTTTTGTACAAGACAAAGAATTGGACTTTTCAAATCACAAATATTTTTATTTTTTTCCCTTTCTCACAACTAATGAACAAAATTGATCAAAATCAGTCGATTTCGTGCGGTGCGGCGGCACGGAGCCTTAAAAGGTGATTACAAAAATATACACAAATTATAATATGTTTAAATGTAATTTGCAACGAGAAATTATAAAAACAAAAACAGTTTCTTTCTATTTCTAGTGGCACTCCGGGAGTGCCGACAGAAGTGAAAACTTGAACAATTTTATTGTGCAGGAAATACTTCCAATGAGGTGTCGGTAACGGTAACAGTGTCGCGAGTTCAATTGTTTTTTCTCATCTCAAAAATGGCCAACGCGCTTCAAAAAATCGTAACTAAAAGGTGAACAACAAAAAGGTAAATTTAAAAAACCGACCAAGTGTTATTCGGACTCGCACACGAAGGGTTCCGTACCACCGTACAATATTTAGCAATTAATTGAAAATACTAAACGAAGAATATTTTTCATCGCGAAGATGAAGTATTTCATAATGATACTGTGAATTACAAAGTTATTTTTCGCAGCTGCAGAAAATCGCCCATATTTAAACAAATACATTTAAGCCGACGTACGCACGGACGTAATAAAATCGCGGCGAAATTAAATCGCGCACTGGATTCTTAGCCGACATTCGCACGGACGTAATAAAATCACGGCAGGATTTTTTCGCTACTAGCCAATACTTTTCCATACAAATTTCGGGGGGGGTTTTACTCCACTGTTACACATTGTACATCCAAAGTAAAACATGAAATCGTTTTGTCTTATTATTAATTTAAGAGTTTACGAGAAATCAATAAAAACTTAATGTCCAGCCAGCTTGAACTCAAGCTGGCTGGACATTAAGTTTTTATTGATTTACACGTATCTCCGCTGCCTGATGATCTACGGCCTTCGAAATATGTTCAAAATTTTGTGACGGGACGATAATGATAACCTGAATTTGTGACGGAGAAACTTTGCGTAGATTCAAAGATATTTGTCATTTAAATTTTCATATACAAACATTCGTTAATATTGTGAGGTGACCATAATTTTTACATAAATATAGGATTTATTTTCAATCAACTAATCGGCCGGTAGCAACGCCTGCTTTGTGTTTGATTTTCCCGTTGTGGTACAAGGCGGGGGTTACTGAAGCGCACGTGAAGTTGCTCGTCGTGTTCAGGATAAGGCGGGAGGAAACACCCGGGTGTCACCATTGTGTGGATCGGCCTGAGGAAACGGTGGAGCATACGGTGGAGGTCTGCCCGGCTTGGGCGGAGCAACGCCGTGTCCTTGTAGAGGCGATCGACGGCGGTGATCTCTCGCGTCCGGCCCTGGTTCAGGCCATGGTACGGAGCGAGAGGAAATGGCAGGCCGTCACCTCCTTCTGCGAAGCTTTAATGCTCGCGAAGGAGGAGGCGGAACGCGTGAGGGAGAGGCAAACTTCGCGCCCTCACGCCCCTAACCGCCGCAGGAGGAGACGCCCGGGGCGGGAATCGCGAGCCGATTTCCGGCCACCGTAGGCGCGGGCTTGCGGACGGTAAGCAATGGGTAGCTCGCCGTCCGATAAGGACCAAGCCCGGGTCGACGGCGCGTTGTGTTCCACGCGCGCCTCAAAGAGATGTCAGCAGAATGGACGGGGTCCGCTAGGGCCAATGCCTGCCGGGGGTTCGAAGAAAACCGATAGGGACATCGTGGCCCCCGGCAACAGGGCAACCGAAGGAACACGGGTGGGTTTTAGTCAGTAAGAGTCTGACACGCCCTCCCGCTCAGCGAGAGAAGTTATTTGATAATTTCCCACCAAAAAAAAAATTGCTCGTCGTCATTTTCGTCATTCGAAACGCTGTGTAAGTACAAATAAATAAATGTGATTTTATTTACAGCAAACATTATTTATTAAATACCTTCGAGCATTAGTTATCCTGACACAATACTTAGCATGTAAAACACCAATAAAATAATAATAAATTCATTTATTTCAGGTAAAAAATCAAATACAAAGCAGGCGTTGCTACCAGTTAATTTAAGGTTTTTTTTATTCAACAACCAATAATTTTCAATAAAACACTGTTTAAATTCTTTTTTTTACAAAAATAACCTTTTTTTTGGCACAGTATGAGAAAAGTACCTAGATAAAATAAAACGTTTAAAGGTGATGTTTCATTTTCGGCCACAAAGTGTACGATAATGAAAAAAAAGGAAAAAATTCCACGAATTGAGGAAAAATATTCTTTCCTGTTTATTCCCCTGATTACTTCGGCACAAAAAATAATAGTTTAACAAATTATTGCCATGTAGCGGTTACACCGCCACATACGAACTTCGTATCAAAGACATGACGTCACAAAAATCCTGCATCGCGCAGTTAGAGTTTACCGAGCGATCGACATAGATACAAGATTCCAACTTCAAACCGAGGGGCAGTTGCCCGCCAGACACAACACCCGTCTGGTCGGAGGATCCTCCCTTTTCTATGGTGGATGAGTGAACTTTACACCCTGTTCCTCATGCTCCTAAATTGGTGACCCCGAGTATGAACGTCAGCGCAGCCTTCGAGCAATTACTTCGGCGTGACGTCATCATCATCATCACTACCGCAAGTTTTCGTGAGGCGACTCACACAGCCGGCCAGCACCCACGGCTCCAACGGGTATCTTGACCACCAGCATGCAGCGAACGCGCATTCCTGGTCATCACCCTCAGCCTCATCACCCCGACTCACTGGGGAATCAACGCAATCAACCTCAATCACCCCGACTCACTGGGGAATCACCACCATAAACACAGACAATTCCGACTCACCGCGAACTATGTGGCACCCGGTTTCGACTCATTGGAAACCACAGCTGGCACCGTGAAGCATCGCAAGATTCAGCCAACTATCGACCTCCGGTCTCCGGAGGGGAGTGATGTAGCGGTTACACCGCCACATACGAACTACGCATCAAAGACATGACGTCACACAAATCCTGCATCGCGCAGTTAGAGTTTACCGAGCGATCGACATACATACAAGATTTCAACTTCAAATTGATGGGCAGTTGCCTGCCAGACACAACACCCGTCTGGTCGGAGGATCCTCCCTTTTCTATGGTGGATGAGTGAACTTTACACCCTGTTCCTCATACCCCTAAATTGGTGACCCCTAGTATGAACGTCAACGTAGCCTTCGTGCAAATACTTCGGCGTGACGTCATCATCATCACTCCCGCAAGCTTTCGTGAGGCGAGTCACACAGCCAGCACTACCAACACCACAGCTTCAACGGGTATCCTGACCACCAGCATGCAGCGAACGCGCATTCCTGGTCATCACCCTCAGCCTCATCACCCCGACTCACTGAGGAATCAACGCTGTCAGCCTCATCACCCCGACTCACTGGGGAATCAACGCTGTCAGCCTCAATCACCCCGACTCACTGGGGAATCACCTCAATCACCCCGACTCACTGGGGAATCACCTCAATCACCCCGACTCACTGGGGAATCACCACAGACAGTTCCGACTCACCGCGAACTATGTGGCACCCGGTTCCGACTCACTGGAACCACAGCTGGCACTGTGTGAAGCATCGCAAGATTCAGCCCACTATCGACCTCCGGTCTCCGGAGGGGAGTGATGTAGCGGTTACACCGCCACATACGAACTACGCATCAAAGACATGACGTCACACAAATCCTACATCGCGCAGTTAGAGTTTACCGAGCGATCGACATAGATACAAGATTTCAACTTCAAACCGAGGGGCAGTTGCCCGCCAGACACAACACCCGTCTGGTCGGAGGATCCTCCCTTTTCTATGGTGGATGAGTGAACTTTACACCCTGTTCCTCATGCTCCTAAATTGGTGACCCCGAGTATGAACGTCAGCGCAGCCTTCGAGCAATTACTTCGGCGTGACGTCATCATCATCATCACTACCGCAAGTTTTCGTGAGGCGACTCACACAGCCGGCCAGCACCCACGGCTCCAACGGGTATCTTGACCACCAGCATGCAGCGAACGCGCATTCCTGGTCATCACCCTCAGCCTCATCACCCCGACTCACTGGGGAATCAACGCAATCAACCTCAATCACCCCGACTCACTGGGGAATCACCACCATAAACACAGACAATTCCGACTCACCGCGAACTATGTGGCACCCGGTTTCGACTCATTGGAAACCACAGCTGGCACCGTGAAGCATCGCAAGATTCAGCCAACTATCGACCTCCGGTCTCCGGAGGGGAGTGATGTAGCGGTTACACCGCCACATACGAACTACGCATCAAAGACATGACGTCACACAAATCCTGCATCGCGCAGTTAGAGTTTACCGAGCGATCGACATACATACAAGATTTCAACTTCAAATTGATGGGCAGTTGCCTGCCAGACACAACACCCGTCTGGTCGGAGGATCCTCCCTTTTCTATGGTGGATGAGTGAACTTTACACCCTGTTCCTCATACCCCTAAATTGGTGACCCCTAGTATGAACGTCAACGTAGCCTTCGTGCAAATACTTCGGCGTGACGTCATCATCATCACTCCCGCAAGCTTTCGTGAGGCGAGTCACACAGCCAGCACTACCAACACCACAGCTTCAACGGGTATCCTGACCACCAGCATGCAGCGAACGCGCATTCCTGGTCATCACCCTCAGCCTCATCACCCCGACTCACTGAGGAATCAACGCTGTCAGCCTCATCACCCCGACTCACTGGGGAATCAACGCTGTCAGCCTCAATCACCCCGACTCACTGGGGAATCACCTCAATCACCCCGACTCACTGGGGAATCACCTCAATCACCCCGACTCACTGGGGAATCACCACAGACAGTTCCGACTCACCGCGAACTATGTGGCACCCGGTTCCGACTCACTGGAACCACAGCTGGCACTGTGTGAAGCATCGCAAGATTCAGCCCACTATCGACCTCCGGTCTCCGGAGGGGAGTGATGTAGCGGTTACACCGCCACATACGAACTACGCATCAAAGACATGACGTCACACAAATCCTACATCGCGCAGTTAGAGTTTACCGAGCGATCGACATAGATACAAGATTTCAACTTCAAACCGAGGGGCAGTTGCCCGCCAGACACAACACCCGTCTGGTCGGAGGATCCTCCCTTTTCTATGGTGGATGAGTGAACTTTACACCCTGTTCCTCATGCCCCTAAAAGGGTTATTTAACAAAACTCATAAAACCAACTATCACTAACGTAACGTATAAGTAACGATATTGGGTGCAGAGGTTCCTAGTTACAATAAAACCTTGAATAGAAATATGTTACGAGGTAAACGAGGCGTTAGTTTAACGTTTTCGTTAATTTTAATTTTTTGTGATTTTCCCTCTTTGCAATATTTATGAAACAATTGACAATATTTTTTTATGTTGATAGCTTCTTGGGCAGCCCATAAGATGAGGATGTTTTTCAAATTATTTGCTTGCTTAGTGACTCCTTCAATCCGTCAGATATTCATATATGCACAATCAGGATAGGTTACACTATTGCACAGAATAACTTTTATTTGCCCTAATATTACCCAAATCTGTGTTTTCAAACTCGTCAGATTTAGGGAAAGCCCACAATTTCTTCATCAAATTTGCCTATTTAAGTCATTATGGGTTAGGCCGCACAAGACCACAACAAAATCAAAGGCTGTGAAGACCACTTTATTTTTGGCCCAACTTCGAAATCTGAAAGTGGACTCCTGACCACGGGGCTCCTATCTGAAACGTTTCAAATACATTTTCGGTGTTATGTCGTCATGCCGCAACTATTCAGCTATCAACTTTTCACCCTGCATAAACTTGCTCAAAAACCCTCTGGGCTCCCCCTACCATAAGGGACCGTTTTCTTAATATTTGCTTCACTTATCTTCGCTTTTACACATGCAGTTATTTCTGAAGTTACTGGTCTCAAGAACACAAGTAAATTGCTTTAATCAAACAGTTTAATACTTGTGGGGTTAAATACACAAACCTCTTTTTCACTCGGTTAAGTTGCATAAAAGGCTATAATACCCTACCTACCTATTTGCGACCTGTACCCTAATTGCGTAACTTATTTTTGTAAACAATTATGCTTAATTTGTTTAATTTTGACAGTTCAACAACATCATTGCGTTTTTTGCGTTGATGAGCAGATTTTTTTTCCAACTTTTGAAGCAATGGATTAGCAATCTGTTTCAAATTGAAACAGATTGTGTTGTATCACGCAATTAGGGTACTGGTCTCATAACAGCATGAGCGACAAAATAGTTAAAAAATAAAACAAACGTCGCAGTCAGAGTGAAGATCCCTACAGCGATTTTTCTAGCCAAAATTACTATGAGTCTGTGTGTAGGAGGATTTTTGCAATGCGGTGTGGACCGACTTAATTTGCGCCAGCTTTAAGGGAGGTCATGCAATCTTCAATCATCTGATAAAATGTATTCAACTCATGTCTGTTTTAGTCAGTGGGGGTAGGAAACGCCACAACAGTTACTTTCGCACAGCAATTAAAACAATAATCTGTTACACTTACGTATATAACACAATAACACAGAAGCAGATATTATTGTAAGTAGGCATAATTGGAGGCAGGCAAATATAAAGATACTTGTAATGTATTATGTAGTACATTACTGTCGCGGCCTGCAACAAGGGCATTGATGGACAATCGTGAAAATGTGCGCCGAGGCCAAGTCGAAGCACACATTTGTGAGTCCATCAATGCTTGGTTGCGGCCAAGGCTTGTATAGTACTTTTCTTAAATAATGCGCGAAAATTCAAACTAAGTAAATTAATTGTAAATTCCAGAATCAATGACGGGCAACGATATTTTTTTGCGCGCCAATATATTCATTATTTATTTATTTAATACTTCAAGCACACAACTGTACAGAGGCGGACATTGTTTCTTTTTTACTTTAAACTGCTCTATTGGCATACCAAATCGAAATTTAAATATACTAGTAGTTCTGCGAACAGCAGACCTCGCGAGCACAAACCTTATTGCAACAATTAATACTAAAGTTATTTAAAACGGAATATTTACCATGGTTTTTGTTTTTAAAAACAATACTTATATAATATATATGTCGGATCCGGTCATTAGTACGGACACGGAACGAATCACAAGCGCGCCACTGGCGACATCAAGAGTGATCTATCTACACCCAAAAAAGGCGGAGTCGTGATGTTTTAAGGCCAAAGCGAGGAGGACATTCAGCCTTTGGTCGCATTGGAGTCAAGACGTCGCGGAATTGTTCTCGATTCGTGGTGCTCAGTTATTGTGTTAGTTGTAATTTGTGATCATTTTGTTACTTGGTGATTTTAATAAACGCCGTCGCACCCAGTGTGTGTATAATTTAGATAGTGTGATTCATTTGATAGTAAATTATAATGTGATCTGAACTGCAAACTGTTTTTCTATTGTGCATTAACCAACACTACCCACACTACGCCCACAGTAGTTAAAATATAATAACGAAAGTCACATACCCGTCTCCGACATATAGGTACATATAAAGGAGAAACTGACTGACTGACATATCAACGCAGAGCCGAAACTACTGGGACTAGGAACGTGAAATTTTGTCACAGCTTCCTTTTATAATGTAGGGGGCACTAAGAAGGGGTTTTTGAAAATTCCATCTTTAAGGGGGCGAAAAGGGGGGATTTCGTTTGAATGAAAAATTTTATTCTTGGACAGTAGTAAATTTGAAACTTGGCACAAAAAGTACTAGGCTTGCAGGAATTCAAGATAGCATTTCAATCATTAGACATTGTGCACAATTTCTGAGCAGCAACGCGGTTGCGGTTGTAGATTACTAAAAAGCATATAAGCATACGGTGACAAGACTGTAAACAGAAATAAACTATCCAAATACTATCTGTTAAGAGCCTATAATACCTCAAATTGCTTAGCATGATCCTCCGTTATGACGAAGATACTGGAGCAATAATTTTGAAATAAATATATGGTAAAGTTGAGGATTAATGCTAAGTACTTACTATGTTTGACGAAAACACGATTCCATAAAAATTTATCTATAGAAAAAAATCACAAAGTTACCTCCAAACTAAACAATAAACCGCTGGCATTAAAAAAATACTTCAAATTAGATCATGAAACTTTGCATAATAACTGAACTAACTATAAGGCAGTAGGTATGTTTTTAATTTTTTTTAAATCATCATTATTTTCCTCGTAGAAAGAAATTACCTAAAATATCGGCGGCTTGAAGTTTCCTCCCTGCCGTATGCCGCCCAACACCCCGCTCAGTCTCGCTTCAGCTTTCGAACGGGAGAGTCGTGTCGCTTGCGGTCAACACACACAATTACGCAACAGGACGACGTAAAATTAAATTATTACATTACTTAGGTTTATAGTGATATGCGCAATGGGAAATAAGCGTAATAAAAATAAGAAGCGACTGGGTTGGCGTAAAGAAACAGGCAAACATGATTGACGTAAAGAAGTAAGTACCTACCTACCGACCTATCTACTTACAGTATTAGTGAACTGATTACAAACATGTAGTAGATAGTATGCGACGCGTTTGTTGCAGTAGCTAAGCGATTGGCTGCTGCTATAGGAGTCGCAGGTGTTTGCACATTCGAAGATTGTGTTTGTAAACGCACCGTCCACGATTCAGGAGAAATCATGGTGTGGGGCAAATTTTATAAAAAATAAAGATATATGTTTTTTTTGTAAGTACTAAAGTAATGTATTTTTGTGGTGTACAATAAAGTATTTATATATAAATAAATAAATAAGATAAAAAGCTACCTAGGCTAAATAGGTTTGTTTTTGTTTTGACTAAAGTCAACAATAAATAGGTAGGTATCTATGTAGTTCCTAATTGATTTTTATAACGTTTCTCCAATCCAGGATTTCTCCTGAATCGGGGACGGTGCGATTACAAACAGAAATCTTTACATTCACAAACGCCCAGACAATGGCACAACTATCTGCAGGCCATACAAAATTTGTTCCGTGCGGGAATCGAACCCGCGAATCGTAGCGTAGTGCAGCAGCGAAGCGCTTAGAAAGTAATAAAAAAAACCGGCCAAGTGCGTGTCGAACCACGCACAATGAAGGGTTCCGTAGTTGGAATGAATTTATCCCAAAAACAAACTTAACTTTGTAGTTGAAAAATATGTTCTCCCATACGGAATGTATGGGAAAACATGTTTTTGCAACTGCAAAGTTAAGTTGGTCGATTATTACTCGTTAACTTATAAAGCCTACTTAGCTATGATAGTTTTTCTTTTAATTTCGTTATATAAACTACTGTTATAATTTTTTTCACACACCCAAAACCAACCATTTAGCTGGCAGGAGGGGGACACTTGACTGTAACAAAAATTAGCACTTTAAAGCTTAATATTTCGCAAACGGATCCCTAGATCCAAAAATGGTTTTCACAAACTCATAATGTTTTTAGAGGACCTTTCCAATGATACCCCTCACCATGGGTTAAAAAAATAAAAAATAAAACATCACCACTTTACATGTATGAGAGGTACCTACCCTAAAAAAAATGTTTTTCATAATTTTGTTTTACCACTTTGTCGACGTAATTAATATGTATACCTATGCCAAATTACAGCTTTCTAGTACAAAGGGTCTAGGAGCTAGACCGCGGACAGACAGACAGACAGACGGACATGACGAAACTATAAGGGTTCCTTGTTTACTACGGAACCCTAAAAAATATAAGTATGTTCGGTAAGTACCTAAATATCTAACTACAAACCTGTAATTTACTTATCCGATGTAGTACTACCTAGGTACCACCTACATACAAAATTACAAATTATGAACCTACTGACGTATCTTTCCAGAAGACGTCAGTTACACTGAAAACGATGGTGATAAGGAGAATATTCCAGTAAATTCGTATCTTCTAAGTACCTACCTAAACATACCTTACCCACCTACCTACTATACATACCTACCTAACTACCTACATGGGTCATTTTAAAAAAAATTGTACAGTTACAAAAATGAAACAAAAACGAACACCGTTACAAAAACGGAAAACGTAACAAAAAATAACAAAAAGGAAATTTAGGGCTATTTCACAGAAGATAATTCAAAACAACGGAATCGCATTTTGTCAAAGTCAAATAATTTATTTCAATTAGGCACAAAAAGGCACTTTTGAACGTCAAAAACAAAAAATAGAATTGATTCTAGTCGCCCCTTCCAAAAGGTAGTTTTCGTATGGAGAAGAATGGGCAAGAAACTCCACCGTTACTCTTTTAAAATGTTTTATAATATTTTGTATACATTAATTATATAATTATATGTGAAGACGATGCATCTGGAATAATATTACTATACCACAATAGGTAAAAATAATTAAAAATGAAGCAATGACAGAAAAAACAATAATTATGTAATGGATACATGGTGTTCACATATTTACAAGCATTGTAAAAGTAGGTACCTATACGATATTCCTAAAAAAATTACAAGTGATACTAATTATTCAGTGTATGAGTAATCACAGAATGTAAAAATAATAATAATAATGTTTTAATATTTAATTACACAATTAAATTAGCAACCAGTTTGATTTTGTCTAGACTCTAAATTATCCTATGGAGCTAGACCAGCATGCTTCCAAGCATTCTTATCTAGAATATAATCCTCTAATTTGTAATATGCTTGTTTACAAAGAGTACTTTTAATGTGAGTTTTAAATTTTCTTTCAGTTAACTGTAATATATCACAAGGTATTTTGTTGTAACATTTAACACAGTACCCCATAAAAGATGTTTGTACTTTGGATAATCTGAAAAATGGTTGATCTATTTTATCTTTATTTCAATTTTTTTTAAATAATTTTTTCATAATATACAGGGTTACTGGTAACTCGACGTATTCCTTGCAGGACGTCATAGTAGGGTTAAAATGCAACAAATTAAGCCACCAAATGTTCTACCGAAATTCAGTAGTTTTTGAATTAGTTAATAGTTTCAGTTTTTTATGAAAAATCCCAGATTAAATGATTTGAAACCAATTTAAAAATGATTTACGGCGCGACTGTACTGAAATTTAAGTTATTATCATAGTTGACGCCGTAGCAGACCTTTGTTAATAATTAAAAGTTCAATAATGCCTAAAACTTTGGCAAATATCACTAACCAAACATTTAATTTTTTGTAATTTTTGCTATTAATTCATAAAAAATGTAGTCTAGTGCAAAAAAAAATACTACACCTGGTGTACAAATTACTAGGAAAATATCCTTGTCTTATCAGTTATTCAGAAAGGTATGATTGTCAATACTTTTGCATGTGTGCCACGGAAGAGAAGAGTTTTATGGGGGGCAGGTAAAATTGCGAGACGGTCAACCTATTGTTTCGTATTCGTATTATTCGTAGTTTTTACCTGCGCTTGAACTCCAAACACTCGGGGAGCTTTGTGATTGGTCGCTATTGTTCTCTCGGCATGACAGGGGGTGCGATTTTGCAAAATTTGGTCGTCAGCGTTAGTTAGTTTCAACTCTACGTCGCGCAAGCTCGTGTTTTGTTACTGGCTATTTCCCTAACTGTTGCTGCGTATCTTGCTCTTGTGCTGTGCTGTGCCTTCATAAGCGCTGACTATGGCTGCATATTCTAATCCTGAATACGCTGACATAATGTACTGTTACGGACTTTGTGACGGTAACGCTGCTGAGGCGCGGCGAGAATATCAACTTCGCTTTCCCAACCGCCGACTCCCCCACGTTAGTGTCTTCGGATCGACTTATCGGCGAATATCTGAAACTGGCAGCGTCCAAAGAAGCAGGCAAGTTGACACTGGTCGTTCCCGGAGATACACGGCTGAGGACGAGGAACTTATTCTTCAACGTTTTATTGACGATCCTAACACATCGACAAACATCGTAGCGCGTGAGCTTGGTATATCACAGTGGAAAGTCTGGTCTGTAGTTCACTTGTCAGGCCGACATCCATACCATTACCAACCAGTCCAGTCATTAAAAGAAGGAGATCCGCCGAGACGGCTTGAATTTTGTCGTTTTATGCTAAGTGCCGACGCCGACAGCGAAAACTTTTTAAAAAACATTCTGTGGACCGATGAGTCATGTTTTGATCGTAATGGTATCACAAATTATCACAACTTACATTACTGGGCACCGAAAGCAGAAGCAAACCCTAAAAAACTGAAACCAACCGCATCCCAGCGAAGGTTCTCGCTTAATGTTTGGATGGGTATTATTGACGACAAATTAATTGGCCCACATTTTTTACCCCGAACACTAAATGGGGAACTTTATGAAGATTTCCTCAGAAATCATTTATCAGCACTGCTCACGGATGTACCGGAAGAAAGAAGAGCAAACATGATTTACCAACATGACGGATGTCCAGCCCGCTTCCGAATCACAATTCGACAATTGCTGGATGAAAACTATCCAAACCGATGGATAGGGCGCGGTGGGCCGATTCCGTGGCCTGCACGAAGCCCTGATCTGACGCCGCTAGACTTTTACGTCTGGGGTCATATGAAAGAACTAGATCTTTCATGTGACCCCAGTAAATTCAATTGAAGAACTAAGGGAGAGAATTACAAATGCGGCGGACCAGATGAGGGCAACAATCACATCAAGAATAACAAAAACCGAAGTAAGGAAGCGAATAAGAACATGTATTCGAAACCGAGGGCAGCACATCGAACAAGACGTGTGAAATGTGTGTAATTAAAGTTTTTAATATTGATTAAAAAGAATAATAATGTTCACGATTTTGTTTTTGATTTTTCGAATAATCACCTTTTTGTGAAACGCACGCCTGTACTAAATCAAAAACGATTTTCATAATGTAGTCCATGATTTTGTATTAACTTTCATACCTTTTTGGATAGCTGATAAGACAAGGATATTTTCTTAGTAATTTGTACACCAGGTGTAGCATTTTATTTTTGCACTAGACTACATTTTTTATGAAGTAATAGCAAAAATTACAAAAAATTAAATGTTTGGTTAGTGATATTTGCCAAAGTTTTAGGCATTATTGAACTTTTAATTATTAACAAAGGTCTGCTACGGCGTCAACTATGATAATAACTTAAATTTCAGTACAGTCGCGCCGTAAATCATTTTTAAATTGGTTTCAAATGATTTAATCTGGGATTTTTCATAAAAAAACTAAAACTCTTAACTAATTCAAAAACTACTGAATTTCGGTAGAACATTTGGTGGCTTAATTTGTTGCATTTTAACCCTACTATGACGTCCTGCAAGGAATACGTCGAGTTACCAGTAACCCTGTATAATCAGCGTGTTGAATTACAGTCATTAGTCAGTCTCAAAACTGCGTATTTGTTCATTGTACATACATATAAGTTTAATTTTTAAATATACACCTTAAAAATAATACAACACCTATTTAAAAACCATCTTGTTTTCATTTCTTAACTCTCCGTCTTCCCCGAGTTATCTAGTCCCGCACTTACAGTACATTTGCGACAACCACAATAGAAATCTACGTTCATCTCACAATCGTCTTCTTCAATGTCCCACCCACCGCACAGACTTCATTCACTCTTCCTTTTTCGTTCAGTCTATCTCTCTGTGGAATGCGCTCCCCCAGGAAATCAGGATGGTGACCAACCGATTATCTTTTAAAGTTAAAGTTCGCAAGCACATTCTTAGGAAGCTGGCAGTATCATCACAACGGTAATAATTTCCCATTGTTTGTCTTATTTGCTTTAGTAGTATTTTTATATATATTTAATTTTGTTTATATTTATATATAATTGGAAATATATGTTTATGTATATCTTTACATTTAAATAAATATTTATTCCTCAATTCTCGCTATTGCACCTACCACTGTTTGTCTCTGCATCACCCAAAGGTTGACTGGTAGAAAATGCCTTTGGCATTAAGTCCGCCTCTGTACATTTGTGTGCTTGAAGTATTAAATAAATAAATAAAAAATATTTTTTTTAAACTGTATGAAATAGCTTTACTTCATTTTTGTTACATTCATTTTTTGTTACTATACAAAAAAACGTAACAAAATGAAAACAACCATTCGAGTTGAATTACATCCTAAAACATTTGAAGATTAGAAAAAATCTTATTGGATTTATCCAGCTGGTTTTTCGAAGTTGGTAAAAAATATTCTTTAAATTTACGCGATAATAATAAAAGAGAGCCTCGCCGTTGTTTTTACAGCTGAATAACTAAAATGAAAGTTTTTTGTTAGAATAGAAGAATAGAATAGAATATATTTATTGTAAAACATGAAAAAAACACACAAATGAATGAGCAGACTACTGTAGTTCTTTTAATTGGAAACAGTCTGAGCATCACTAAAAGGGACATAGTTAATGGTGTCGACACCCTACTTAAATTAAAATTAGGTAAATTAATATTATGTGCATTGCCATATTCAGGTAATTTGTATGCTGAAGAAAATGATTACATTTATAGTTTAAATAACTTAATGCATATTTTGACATGTCGTCATAGTGACCGTTTATTGTATTTTGATACTAACAATTTTGTTAGAGATTTTGTTTTAACTCGGGAACATATGTTTCTTCCCAAGAAAAGTCAACATGTATTGGCTACTTTGTTAGCTTACAATATACACGCAGTTATTGATAATTTAACAGAGACTAGGCTAAGTGACGAAATAGTATTATCTAGTATTTCTAATAATACTGTGATAGGCTCTTTAAACTTTTAGACTCGACAAAAGAGAAGCATGATAAGAATATTTTATTGTATCATCAAAATATTAATCGCTTCTCTGGCAAAATCCTAGACGTGGAATTGTTAATAGATAAATATCATATGGATATCTTATGCTTTTGTGAAACCTGGTTAAAACCAGATAGGATGCTGTTTAATGTAAATAATTTTTCAGTTGCCAGTGCGTACAACAGGTCCTCAATAGGGGGTGGTACCTTGATATTATGTAATAGTTGTTTCAGACATAAGGAAAGGAAGGATATCACTGCTTGCTCTGTTGATCGCTTATGTGAGGTAGCATGTGCAGAGGTTGAAGGCCATACTTTCTTATGTGTTTATAGACCACCAGCTTCAAACTTGTCATCATTTTTAATCATTATGGAAGAAATACTAAGTAAACTTTTTAAAGATAATAAATTAGTTTTTGTTTGTGGTGACCTAAATATTGATTTATTAGTTAACTCACCTGATAAATATAAGCTTATATCATTGTTTAATTCATTCAATTTAAAATGTATATTTAATGAAGCGACTAGAATAACAGCAACCTCAGCTTCATGCATTGACAATATATTTACTAATTGTAAAATACAAGACTCATCCTTAATTAGTGGCGTTAGGTCTGACCATACTGGTCAACTTGTATCATTTGAATCAGATAAAAAGTTACGTTTAGATAAAACTATTCAGTTAAGACCTTTTACTAAAAATAAATTGAAAATGTTTAATAATAATGTTCTTAGCAATCTTTCAACAGCTAGTTTTGATTCACAAGACCCCAACATAAACTATGGTACATTATTTTCTACAGTATGCCAAGAATTCCATAAAGCATGTCCTGTAAAAACAGTAACAATCAATACCAAACCAAAATTTAATGAATGGGCCACTCCTGGCATTAGAAAAAGCAGAGATATTTTATATAATTTATATAACGAAAAATCATTGACTTCTGATCAAGTAATTCATAATTATGTAAGAAAATATTCTAAGATATTTAAAAGAGTCTGCGCCCAAGCTAAATCTAAATTAATAAGTAACAAAATTAATAATTCTAACAATAAAATAAAAGCTGTGTGGCAGGTAATTAACAAAGAAACTGGAAACACAAAACAGCGAGATCAGAATGAATTGTCATTAAACATTGATAATGTAACCATTTCAGATAAGTTAAAAGTTGCTGAGACACTAGAAAACTTCTTTACCAACATCCCAATAGAGGTTACGAAATCTCTCCCCTCATCATCTATACTAGCTGAATCTCTTTTAAAAGAACACTTCAGTAGAGACATTCCAAGTTTTGAATTCAAGCCCATTTCTATTGACACAATTAAAAAAGCATTTAAAAGTCTTAACATAAAAAACACTGAAGACTTATGGGGGATTTCCGTTAAGGTTCTTGAAGATATCATTGACACAATTGCCCCTGTCCTAACAGGCATATTTAATCAATGTTTAGATAGCGGTACGTTTCCTGATTTAATGAAACATAGTAAAGTAGTACCAATTTTCAAATCGGGTAGTAAGAGTGATCCCTCTAATTATAGACCAATATCTGTGCTACCAGCATTGAGTAAAATATATGAAAAAATCATGCTAGACCAGATGTTGTCACATTTTAATTCTAATGGGATTTTACATAGTCACCAGTTTGGTTTCACGAAAGGTAGGTCGACGACTGACGCAGGAGTAAAACTCATCAGTCACATTTTGGAATCCTGGGAAAAGTCCCAGGATGCAATTGGCATTTTCTGTGACCTCTCAAAAGCGTTTGACTGCGTTGACCACAATACACTGATCTGTAAATTACACCACTACGGAATTCGTGGACAAGCTGCTGATCTTGTTCTTTCCTATCTATCAAACAGGCAGCAAAAAGTAAATGTTAATGGGGCGACGTCTTCGGGGTCTCTAGTTAAAATGGGCGTGCCTCAAGGCTCAATTCTCGGCCCTTTCTTATTTCTAGTTTATATAAATGATCTTCCTTACATGATGACTAACTTATCAGATATAATTCTATTTGCTGACGACACTTCTCTTATTTTTAAAATAGACAGGAAAGATACAGATGTATTACATGTTAACGATAGTCTGGCTGTACTTTCAAAATGGTTCGCAGCTAATAATCTTTTACTTAATGCGAACAAAACGAAATGTATTAGGTTCTCATTACCAAATGTACCTCAAGTAGGTCTAAATCTAAAACTTGATGGCAAAAACCTAGATGCAATAACGGAAACTATATTCTTAGGAATTACTTTAGATTCAAAATTACAATGGGGCGCCCATATTAGAACTCTTTCAGGTAGATTAAGTTCAGCTGCATATGCAGTAAGAAAAATAAGGCAGTTGACTGATATAGCCACAGCTAGGTTAGTATACTTTGCTTATTTCCACAGTATTATGTCTTATGGCGTCTTGCTGTGGGGATCGGCAGCTGACGTAGATTCAATTTTCATTTTACAAAAGAGGGCAATCCGCGCGATCTATAAAATGGGCCCTCGCGAGTCCCTTAGAGACAAATTTAAAGAAATTGATATACTGACTTTGCCTTCACTTTATATCTTAGAAAGTATTATGTATGTTCGCAAAAACTTAAGACTTTTCAAAATAAGAAGCGATTTCCATAATATAAATACACGTAGTCGACATGAAATTGTGATACCCAAATTTAGATTAACTAAAACAAGCAAGTCATTTCTTATAAACAGTATCCGCTTTTATAACAAGTTGCCAAAGTCTGTGACAGAACTTAGCGATGGGAAGTTCAAAACCCACATCAAACGTGTCCTTATCAAGAAAGCATATTATAAAATTAAAGACTATGTTGAAGATAAGGAAGTTTGGCAATAATTCCTTCTGCACATGTGGCTTCCCTGGTACCTCATTAATGGCATAAATAAGTAAGAGTCTATTAACTGCTCCCAAATTACCATGTTTATTTAAATCTTTATTTTTTTTTTTTGTTTTACATTCGTCCTTGACATATTTATTATTCTATTATTTGACATTATATACCTACGATTTAATTTGAACTTTTTTTTTTTTTTTTTTGTGACTTGTGGACATGATAATTACTCAGATTGATTACAGTTGTAACAGCAATCAAATAATTGCGTTTTATTAAAATAGGTTTTTTACTTTTATTAATCTATTTATTTTTTGTATAGATTCTTTTCTACATATTTTGTGAATGTGAGAACGCTGTAGGCTTAGTGGATTGTAGACCTGTTGACTATTTTCTATTTTGTTAACTTTTCGTACTTATTGAAAGACCTACACTGTCCTCCCATACCTAGAAACACTGTTATATGAAAGTATTGTAAAAGCCAATTATTTTTAAAAGAGTAACCGTGGAGTTTCTTGCCGGCTCTTCTCCATAGGAAACGACCAATTGGAACCGTGCACCTAGCTTCTGACGTTTCATAAGTGCCCATGTAGGTTTATGTGAAATAAAATATTTTGATTTTGATTTTGATGAGTATACATCAAATAATATGTGCAAGGTCAAAATAACAGGTAGATCTGCATGTTATGCCATTTATGGCGTACAAAACAACATATTTTTGGTTTAAATAAACCATTAAAAAAAATTGAGTCTACACAACAAACTATGAGATTAATAACTTAATCCTAATGCTAAATTAAAAAAGGGGGAAAAAATATAAAAAATTAAAATAAAATATTGGTTTTTACAGATTTGAGAGTCAAATTGTGAAAATGTTGCAATAAAAGGAATCTATTTAATTAATTGCGCTCATTTAAAAATTCCGATATGGCATTTGCCTATGAGATATTTTTTTTAAATGTATTTTAAACAGAGCAGTAGGCATTTGTCTAATAGGTTTTGGGATTTTATTTTAAACTAGCGACCCGCCCTGGCTTCGCACGGGTATAAACCGGGTTATTATACATATAAACCTTCCTCTTCAATCACTCTATCTATTAAAAAAAACCGCATCAAAATCCGTTGCGTAGTTTTAAAGATTTAAGCATACACAGGGATATAGGGACAGAGAAAGCGACTTTGTTTTATACTATGTAGTGATGATTGCAGCTAAACAAAACATACTTTTACGCATCAATGCCGTGGTTGATCTTGGTACGCAAAATTGATTATTATCCCGTCGATTACGAATAGAAACGTCTGATAGTTTCTTAAATAGGTTAGGATTGGTTCGTATAAAATTAGCCATTTCATAAATAATTAAGGAAGGCAGACTTAAAATGTTATATTTAATAAAATACTGTTTGCAACTATCAGTTATTTTCAATCCAAACATAGCCCTAATACACCTTTTTTGTGACTTAAAAATGATTTCTTTATTAGTAGAGTTTCACCAAAATATAACTCCAAACCTCAATACGGAGCCGACAATACCATGGTAGGCAGTTATAAGCGCATTGGCACTTATAATAGGTTTTAGTTTATAGAGGGCATAGGCAGAAGAACAACGAAAACAAAAGACTGCACAGAAACAAACACACTTTTCTTGTCGGTAGCACCCGATATTAAAATAGCGGCGAGACGTTTTGTTTTCATCTGATTAGACGGTTTTAAATGGAGCCTGCCAGTTGGAAACTAGTGCAAATATTTACTAATATTGGTGTTACAATAAAGAATAACAAAAAAGAAACGAAATGGAGACATATATTAAAAGGATATTATTATTATCAGCATTAGGTTATTTATTTTAATTTTATATCCTCAACATCGTAATTAGAGTCACAAAGATATTGCGCAATGAGAGCATTTGTGTGCAAATATGTGAGTAGTTTCTTCTTCATTAAACTTTTTATATCGTTCTCGTGCTTAGGGACACTGGGTTGATGTATGGAAATATTATGACACTAAAGAAGTTAACACGTTTTTTTTTTCTTAATTACCTATTATTTTGTAGTGAAATGTTGAAACCCATTTAGAAAAAATGTTGTTCAAGGATAATAATACTAATTTGATCGCTTCAATGTGTTATTTCTGATCAATATTCAGGTGGACGTTTTCACACAAAATGTACAAATTTTTTTTAAATGACTTACCTACTACCTATTTACATACTACCTATTTACATACTACCTACTTACATATCTACCTACCTACCCACATAACTATCTACTTATATACCTACCTACTTACATACCAACCTACCTACCTACACCTACTTAGCCTACAAACCTATGAAAATAAAGTTGGCACCCCCACTTTCGAAAAATGTATCCCCCTATCCTTAAAAACATGAAAAAATCAAATCGAAAAAATAAATTCTCACCACTATAATTCCTAGCATAATTCCTAGCATAGAATTGTAGACTGCCAAGTACAAAAATAAAAACATCCCTTAAACCACCCCTTGACCAAACTTCCCGAAAATAACATCTAATTTATACGAAAATTTCTCTTCTTCATACATAAACGGTAAATCAATTATTAATGTATTATTACAACTACTACTTGCAACATCCCCAAAAAACTACCCCTTGACTGATGCTTAGTTCAATATGTTAAACGTACTTCAAAAAATTACTAAAATTCCAAACCGTGCAGATGAAAATATAAAACGGTGAAAATTTCGAGCTAATTAAGGACTATTTTGGACTGCAAGAAAAAAATTCAGACCAGCCCCCCCTTCGAGATATTCAAAATTTTCAATGGGGTTGCTAACTAGTAATTAAGTTAGCACCCCCACAGCATTTAAATGTACACTAAAAAAGTTTTATGTATGTCATAATTTCGAGCTCATTAAGGACTATTTTGGACTGCAAGAAAAAAAATTCAGACCAACCCCCCACCCTTCGAGATATTCAAAATTTTCAATGGGGTTGCTAACTAGCCACAGCATTTAAATAAATGTACACTAAAAAAGTTTTATGTATGTCATAATTTTGAGCTCATTAAGGACTACAAATGCCGCATCAACCCATCCCCCATGTACAACCCCCCATCCCGTATCCGTAAAAACATGAAAAAATCAAAACTAAAAAATAAATTCTCACCACTATAATTCCTAGCATAAAATTGTAGACTGCCAAGTACAAAAATAAAAACATCCCTTAAACCACCCCTTGACCAAACTTCCCGAAAATAACATCTAATTTATACGAAAATTTCTCTTCTTCATACATAAACTGTAAATCAATTATTAATGTATTATTACAACTACTACTTGCAACATCCCCAAAAAACGACCCCTTGACTGATGCTTAGTTCAAAATGTTAAACGTACTTCAAAAAATTATTAAAACTCCAAACCGAAATTATGACATACATAAAACTTTTTTAGTGAACATTTAAATGCCGTGGGGGTGCTAACTTAATTACTAGTTAGCACCCCCATTGAAAATTTTGAATATCTCGAAGGGGGGGTTGGTCTGAAATTTTTTTCTTGCAGTCCAAAATAGTCCTTAATTAGCTCGAAATTTTCACCGTTTTAGATTTTAATTTTTCGAAAGTGGGGGTGCCAACTTTATTTTCATTACAAACCTTGTGCTCTCAAATAACGAACACAGCAAAATAAGAGTTCGAGTTTACGGAAATCAATTCATTTTTATTATACGTAGATTTCGTCTTCCTTTGTCTATTTTTAGGGTTCCATATCCAAATGATAAATAAATATAAGTAAGGTCTAGATAGGTAGTATTCACGTGCCACGTGTGATTGTTACAGGACCCAATTACCTGAAAGATATAGAATTAAATTCGGACGAAACAAATCTTCATATATTACAAAATATAGAATTGTAAGTATCATACGTGTTTGGTCATCACGAAATTAGCTGCTTCTCCGTGGTTCTATCGCTTGGTACTAACTAACGTGTAACGGTAGTATCACGAAATAAACGAAACAAACGTTTTTTCTTTGTTTCTAAATTGAGGAGTTCACGATAAAACTTTTCATAACGTTGGACTTTTTAGGGTTCCGTATTATTTATTCATGTTGACAAAATTACGCTTCCAGGTGTATTTTTATAATGAATGTTGCATTTTCTTGCAGATCCCAAGTATTACCTGAGGACATGAGCTGTTCACTGAATACATATTGTAATGAAAGAATATTGGATGCGTAAGTTTTTACAAGCTTTATATTAACTTGCCTTGTTATTTAATAATACTCTTGCTTTTATTAGTAATTATAATTTCTTACTTTATATTCCAAGATTACCTTTTTTTTCAGATGTTCGCACTACCCTCCGCAGTACGACACATCAGATGATGAATGTGATAATGATACTAATTGGTAATTGCTAGATTTTTATGAGAAGGTTGTAGTTTATGCAGTTTTGCAAGAATTCATCGTATATTTTTACTCTGGTAATTTCAGATACGAAGTGAGTTATGATAATCCTGTAAAAGGGAAAAGCTGTTTTTGTGTAGAAGGACGAAGAATAATTGACATTGAAGATTTTTATAGAAAATTTCAAGAAATATGCAATCATAATAAGGCATTCGGATGTACATTGAGCAATGTTCACATTGTATCAGAAAAAAGAAAAGGTCTACTTTCCAAATATAAATTACTCTGCAATATGTGTGACCTGACATTTTATCTTGATTTTGAGCCTAAATCGAACCTAGATTTAAACAAAGCTGCAACATCTGGTATTATATCTTCTGGAATTGGCTCAAGCACATATCAAAAAATTTTAGAAGGTCGTCCACGTCCCAATTGCACCGTAGAAAAAGTAGAATGCAAAAATCACATTTTCAGAAACATGTGCAAAAAGTTAAAGAACATAACCACAGAAACTAAATATCCTTCCAGTTTAAGAAAAAAAATACTATTTAAACAATCCTAACCATACGTAAAGTCATTTGCTCATCCATAACTGAACACATTTCTAAAGACGCAAACTTCGACACTAAATAGCCTATTCACAGATATCATGAATTCTTACAATCATGCATTCGGAAACCACGAAAACTGCCAATCATATTATTGTAATAGCCAGAACAATAGTGAAGATCTTACTTTAACTTTGAAGACGTGTGCTATATGGTACAGAATTAAGTTTATAGTAAACACAGTAGCAGCTGAAGCTCGAAGCCTGATGCACAATAGTGATAGTAATAAAGTAGAATCTTTTAACAGCGTTATTGCCAAATTTGTTGGCGGAAAACGCATAAACTTTTCCTTACATCGGGGCTATGATTCACGATGCAAAGCTGCTGTGGTATCATTTAATACAAAGCGCCCATAGTGTTACATAGAGCTATTTTGGGGAAAAGTCCCACGTCACTAGTGAAGAAATTGGAGGAGAAGCGATTTAAACAACGAGAGAGTGGATCTAAATACTCAAGAAAATGTAGAAAACTGTTTCTGAAAACCAAAGAAAACGACAAAGATTATGGTGAAAATTGCCAAAAGCCAGATATGACAACTTTGGAGTACAATCGGTGCAAAGACGACTTTTTGAAAAATTTACCTAGTTCTGAAAGAGATTCGAGCAAGTGGCTAGAACTTAGAAGGAAACTTCTAACCGCGTCTAATTTCGCCAAAGTAGTCAATAAATAAGAAATTTAAAGAATCTTATATATCTTTGAAACATGGTATAGAACATGAAGCAACTGCTAAAGAACAGATAGCATCACAACTAAATATTAAAATAGAGCCTTGTGGTCTCTTCATCGATAAAAAGTTGCCTTTTCTAGGTGCAACTCCAGACGGAATAGTGGGAGAAGACACAATCGTAGAAATCAAGTGTCCAATTGCAGCATTTAAAACATCTTTGGACGAAGCTATAGATAAAAAAAAAGTGAATTTTTGGAAAAAAACTAAAAACGGACTTGTCATAAATAAAAAACATCCTTGGTACATACAAGTGCAGGGACAATTACATATTACCGGTAGGTGAGAGTGTATTTTCGGAGTATGGTCTGTATGTGACAAAGAGATGAAAGTTGAAATAATAGAGAGAGATGACCAATATTGGGAACAAATGGAACCTAAATTAGAACATTTTTGGATATGGACGACCAACCTACCCTACCTACCAACCTACCCTACCTACCTACCTACCCTACCTACCTACCTACCCTACCTACCTACCTGAAACCTTGTCCTGAGAATAACGAACACTACAAAAAAATAGTTATCCAATTGGGTGCAGTCGTTCTCAAGTTATGGCGTGACCAAGTGAAATAGGGTTTCATTTTTAGTATTGTTGAAGTGTTGACAGTTTCATTCGCTGTCACTCTAATATTGCATTGTAATTTTATCGTGGCAAGTATGTAAAATTGATAATTATATAACCGTATAAGTATGCATAGTAATAATACAAGGTGAAAACTATAATATAAGATTGTAAAATGGCAAAGCGTAAACTTACTACCAAACCAAATGTACAGAACCTTCAGTGCAATAGTGACTCGCACTAGATTAGTTTTTTGGGGGAGTAGAATTTATGCAGTGGTTCAGAATCGGTTTGTAAAATTTCATACATAGGTATGTATATGTAAGTACTTGTACTACCTACATAATTACATATGCAAACGGCTGTCACATTACATACATACACGACAAAAACTGTGAAACGCAAACTTAGTACTAAACTAATGTGCGGAACCCTCAGTGTAAAATTGGCTCGAACTTGACTAGTATTTCATAGCAGTAGGTAAAATAGTGCACATGGCTACACATCAAGCTATAATAACTTTCAAGTATAGGCTGATCTCGCATTGTTATAGGCTTTCTGTACAATGAGAGGTCAGCTTATACGGGAACATATAGCTTGATATGTAGCCAGTGGCGTATTTTAAGATTCAGCGCCCTGGGCCTGTAATGATTGCCGCCCCATTAATTAACGAAAAAAACAAAAACTTTTAATTATAAAATAAAATCCAGCTGTGTGTTGATGTGGGCTGAGAATGATGATAATGAATTAAAAAACTAAAAAGGCCATACAAAGAAATAAACACTATTTAATCAATATTTTCATTTTTTTATGATGGTCAGATTGGTTAACAAATTCTTCAATGGCACTGTCAATTCATAATTAACGGATTTTGTCAAATCAGCTTCTGTAGTACTAAGAAGAGAGTCAAACTGTTCGCTTAAACGGGAACGTAGTTAATATTTAGGGTCCCGTACCCGAAGGGTGCAAAACGGAACCCTATTACTAAGCCTTCGCTGTTTGTCCATCCGTCCGTCTGTCAGCGGGCTGTATCTCATGAAACGTAATAGATAATGTAATGTAGGTAGATGAATTATAATATGATTGTAAGTCAGGTAGGGTAGGCGCCGGCCGCCGCCGGCAGTCCGCGATATACGAGCTAAGCGACTACACGCCTTTTATTTACTCCACCGAACGAACATCACAGTAGACAGTTGAAATTTTCACAGATTGGGTATTTATATTGCCGCTATAACAACAAATAATAAAAATTATAAAGTTAAAAGTTAAAGCGGGTCCCCATACACCATCATAATCATCATCATCAGCCTATAAATGTTCCCACTGCAGGGACACAGGCCTCCTTTCTATGACCCTCTCATAAATAGTTCTACTGAAATAAACATCAACCGTATTGATAAGCTCCAAAAACTACATTGATAACATCGGACACGGTTTTTAAAAAGCGTAATCAGCCAATAATGTTCCCACTGCTGGGACAAAGGCCTCCTCTCTGTGAGATGTAGTGGGCCGTAATCCACCACGCGGGCCCAGTGCGGGTTGGTAGATGTCACATGTCTTCGAATTTTCGATTCTAGGATATACCGGTTTCCTCACGATGTTTTCCAGCACCGTTTTGAGAGCAGTGGTGATGAAATAATTTACACAAAGTAAAGCGCCTGCCTGGGTTCGAACCTACGACCTACAACTCGTAAGTCGCGGCCGTTACCACTGGACCACCACTGCTCTTAACCCCTACACCCATGATCAGTTTCCTGTTTTATTTTACGAACTAGTTTCAAGTCGTCAGCGAATAACAACATTGCCGGAGCGCAGGCGGCAAGGAGGCTCTGTCCGCTGATCATTGACTGGTCGCACTGTTGCTAGTATTTACACACGTACACCGTGCGATCAGCATGCAATCAGTAAATTATAAGTAACTAAATAATTTGCGCAAATGTCATCATGTACCCATTATTATTGTGTGTTATGTATATATTGTTAACAATTATAAAAATATCCCTTTAAAAGCTTTGAAAGGTGTATCGCTAGCCTCATAAAGTGTCGTAATTATAATAAGTTAATGTGTCTTAGGATAAGTGCATTTTTGTTAATTGTAACGATGATAAATAAAGATATTTGAAAATGAAAATGAATTTAGAATAGTTTATGCCCCTGGCTGGAGGCTTTAAAACTCAAACTCAAACTCAAAACATTTATTTCAATTAAACCATTTACAGGCACTTTTGAATTGTCAAGGAATCGGTCAGTCAGAAATAGGTATGAAGCTAGTTGCCCATTCCAAAGCGTAGTAGGTACCTATGGAGAAGAACGGGCAAGAAACTCCACGGACACTCTTTTAAATAAAAAATTGTTACAAAATATTGGTTACATTATTCATGTTGAAATTATACATGTGAGAACAATGTAGAAAGACGTGCACATGAGAAGCGTCCGTAGTAAAAAGATAAAAAAGAACAATTCAAAAAAATTAAAAATAAGCTCTGGCAGCTAAGAGATGACCAGTCCCAACTGACGGCGCCCGTTCACGAACATGACGCATGGATTAGCACCATTCAGCTCAACCATTTTGAAGGGAGCTAAATGATCCAACACACGCGCCACCATCAGCGAAACATTTGAGTGAGCATGACATACTCACAGCCGCCAGGGTACATTCAAGTCAATGCAAGACATATTACCCGGTAAATGGTAACTCTTTAGTACATAGTGCTCACATAGTGTGCTATGCAATTATATAATACAAAAGAGATTGAGTTTATACAATGCAAAGATGGTCTTACAATCTTCAGCAGCTCCAACAGTATTTGCAAATGTTAATCAATTAGTTGTGGTTGTGGAGCAGGACCAGCATTGAGCCAAGCATTTTTATCAGTGATGTAATCCCCCAACGTATAATATGCCTGCCTGCATAGTGTGCGTTTTATACAAGATTTGAATTTCGTCTCATTCAGTTGAAGTATGTGGGGAGGAATTTTATTGTAACATTTTAAACAGTATCCCATGAAAGATGAATCTACTTTAGCCAGTCTGAAACCTGGTTGAACTAATAGGTCCCTATTTCTAGTACTATAATTATGTCTATCACCTCTTTTGCTAAAAAGATGTAAATTCTTTAAGTGTAGAAGCTTAAGGCAGCCACAGGAAGGTCCGGTTAAGCAGCCATGTCCTCATAGGTCAACTGCGAGATGCCCCAGTTAAAAAAAAAAGTTCCTTACCAAAATTGTAAAAACCGGCCAAGTGCGTGTTGGACCACGCACAATGGAGGGTTCCGTAGTTGCGATGAATTTATCCCAAGATCAAACTTAACTTTGTAGTTGAAAAACATGTTCGCCCATACGGAATGTATGGGAGAACATGTTTTTGCAACCGCAAATGTAGGTAAGTTGGTCGACTATTACTCGTTAACTTGTCTACTTAACTGTGATAGTTTTCCTTTTAATTTCGTTATATATTATATACTACTGCTGTGAATTTTTTCAAATTCCGAAAACCAACCATTTAGCTGGCAGGGAGGGGGACACTTGACTCTAACAAAACTTAGTGTAGGTATTTTACCACTTTGTCGGCGTGATTAATAATATACCCATACCAAATTACAGCTTTCTAGTACTAAGTCTCTGAGCTAAGCTGCGGACGGACAGACAGACATGGCGAAACTATAAGGGTGCCTACGGAACCCTTAAAAGGAACCCTAATAATGCGACTCAGTCTATCAGTCCGTCTGTCTGTCACAACTGGATATCTCAAGAACTGCTAATGCTATCAACTTGAAATTTGAAATGGTTTTAGATTTGTCCAACTATTTTGCAAATAAGAAAGAAATAAAAATGTTTATATTTTTTGCAAACGGACCTAACGGGGAATCTTAAAAATTCGAAGTGGGGCTACTACTCTACTAGGGCACGTGGGGTATCATATGAAAGAGCGCTATTTGCACATTCTCAAACATTTTTCTTTTTTTAACCAGTATAGTTTATACTTGTGACGAACAATGTAAATAAAAAAATAAAGTTTAATAAAAAACTGTAACCCGACTACGGGAAAACAAAAATGATCTAAAAAGTGCGAAACAAGCAAATATTTCAGACAGAAATCAAGACATAGGTACAAAAATGGTCAAGGTAAAGCCGTCTTCGCATGCCATTATAATTTTGTAGGTGTTCCTGGCACCAACATGGTATACAGGCATGCGACCACGACTTTACCTGCACGGCAGATCCCGTCAATTCTGCTGACATCTCTTTGAGGCGCGCGTGGAACACAACGCGCCGTCGACCCGGGCTTGGTCCTTATCGGACGGCGAGCTACCCATTGCTCACCGTCCGCAAGCCCGCGCCTACGGTGGCCGGAAATCGGCTCGCGATTCCCGCCCCGGGCGTCTCCTCCTGCGGCGGTTAGGGGGCGTGAGGGCGCGAAGTTTGCCTCTCCCTCACGCGTTCCGCCTCCTCCTTCGCGAGCATTACCGCAGAAGGAGGTGACGGCCTGCCATTTCCTCTCGCTCCGTACCATGGCCTGAACCAGGGCCGGACGCGAGAGATCACCGCCGCCAATCGCCTCTACGAGGACACGGCGTTGCTCCGCCCAAGCCGGGCAGACCTCCACCGTATGCTCCACCGTGTCCGGTGAGGACCTGCGTCAGGCGGAAGGTGAGGACGCCGTGGCGCCTCTCAAGCCACTCCTCAAAGAGGGGTCTGATCGCCGCAATTGTGGCGTGCCCAGCGCTGGGTTGCGACAATCGCACTCTCCATGACGCCATGAGATCCCGCCGGAGCTCCGTCCGCTGTGCCGCGATTTCTTGCGGCATCGGAGTTAAGCCCCGGCGTTTCGCCTCCTCGCGCCACTGAACCCTGGAGGACCCTGAAAACCCATGGCCTCAGACTTGTGCAGGGCCACCTCGAGTCCCAGTTGCCAGATCTTGTCAACGATTGTCGCAACCCAGCGTGTCGCTAAATCGGCCTGCCCTGCGCCAGGACCAACGTGTCGTCAGCGTAACAAACGACGCTGACGCCGCTAGGGAGGTCGGCGCGCAGCACCCAGTCATATCCGATGTCCCACAGATGCGGCCCCAGGACCGAACCCTGTGGGACACCGCACGACATACGACACGACCTTAAACGGCAATATTCTACACCGCCATCGCAGTGTGCAGTGTTTAAATTCTCTGACGAATCTCGCCGATGAAAATTTAAAATGATACAGAACCCTCGGTGCGCGAGTCCAACTTCCTCTTGATTTCCTTTTGAGGTACGGAATCCTAAGAAATCTGAATTATCTAGTTTTGTGATGAGAAGGTGATCCCAGAGGCTCCGTCAATCCGTACCTAGTTGTTAAAGGGCCAATTCCACTGATAGAAATCTAAAAGTGAACAATTTACTGCATTTTGAGGAGCTATTCTGCTCATCACGCCGAAAATCCTAATCAGATCTTCACCAACTTAAAGTTACTAGCTTTCAAATACAAAAAGAACCATCGAAGTCGTAAAACCTGTAAACCAAGTTTCGTCCAGATCATTACCTTTATTCCGTAACTTATTTTCGTAAACAATTTTGCTAAATTTGTTTCATTTTGACAGTTCAACAACATTCATTGCGTTATTTACGTTGTTGAGCAGATTTTTTTTCCTACTTAAGAAGCAATGGATTAGCAATCTGTTTCAAATCGAAACAGATTGTGTTGTATTACGCAATTAGGGTACGGTTCAGAGGAGCACCAACAAACTGATTACAAGAAAGCAAATTTTGCCATGACCTGAAGTAGAGACGCTACGCTCGCTCGGTCAATAAAATCTTTGAGAAGTTACCTCCTTGGTTGCCATGTGTTAAAATAAAAATTTCGTTCCATTTTTAAAAAACACGACAGATATGAGTTTTCATAGTAATTTATTCGGCCGCTGATTTTCAAACAAACATTGTCGGCCGGGCGCTCGCATGTATTCGACCAATACAACAATTTCGATTTATCTTTGTTGCAATACAATCTATCAAACGTTGGTTAAGACATCATTCACACTGCGAGGTTAGGCCTCGCAGTGTGTTAGAATACATGATAGTAGTTGGCTATTTCCATTGATAATAATAATTAGATAATAGTTAAGGACAATCAATGTTATTGGATATTGGTCCACAACTTTTGTTCAATAATTATTATGTAATGTTGTGGATATGAATTTTCAAACAAATTCGACCAGATCAGCAATTTCGGATTTTTCTCAAAGAAGGTTGTCAAAATAATGCTCGAAGTTCCAAGTAAGAAAATAACCTTTTCTCAAACGTGTTATTGTTCATTATAAAATTAAACCAGATCTGTGGTTGTCTAAATAAAACAGTTTTTTTTTACATTGTTACTGAGGAAGTCATAATACTATCAAGATATCGCTCACCTAGTTAATATATTGGTACATCTACTTTTTTCACATTTTACAGAAACGAGGATCAAAGATTTTGTATGTTTGAAATTTATTTATGGTTTCATTTTACGTTTGTTTAAAGATTTTACTGGTTTAGTTACTAGTATAGACGTCAATAGATATTCAGGCATAAAATATTTCAACTTCATGTTTTCAGGATATAACTTCATAAAGAGCAACGAAGTGGAAGAGTCATGCATTTGTGCCATTGCGCGTTGTCACTCTAAACAACTTCCAAAAATATCATTTATGCACCCAGAAGCTTACAGAACCCTGTGTGAAATGCAAGAAATAAAAGAACCAGCTCTTTTATTTTTTGCAAAACGACTGGATCGAAGTAAAACCTGAAATACAAGAAATAAAAGAACCATTTCTTTTATTTCTTGCAAACCTATTGGATCGATTAAATAAAACCTGAAATGCAAGAAATGAAAGAACCAGTTGTTTTATTTCTTACATTTCAATGTAAAATACATGTTTTATTTTGTAAGAAAACTACATGGAACATTTTCTCAAAATCACAACATTTTTATCTTAGAAGTATGCTATATTTGTCTTAGTCACTTAGAAATAATCAACATCATTATAAAAAAGGTAATAATACCTCTACCAAAATAAAGTAAAAAGTAAATCTCCTTATAAATAACACAAGTACTTTATTAGGTATTAATGGAACTTTAAATTTCGTAGGTATTTAAGTTATGATAATATCAAAATCCAGATTGAAATCAGGCTTTACTTAATCGATCCAATAGTTTTAACTCATCTCTATGTATCTTATTTAAAAAATCCAACAAAGTTCCTACTATGCGTAACATTATAGTTAGTACTTAACTAAACTATAATATTACGCATAATAGGAACTTTGTTGGATTACCAGGAAGTCACACAGTAGGCGTGCAATAGTCATGCCCTGCAGTGCTATTCTGTAACCATCTCACCGTGTTATCTTAAGTGAAGTGAGCGTGGAGTGAACTGTCAGTGTCATCCCACCTGATGCTAGGGATGACCAAGCGTTACATTAAAAATCATAATCGAGATTTTCAAAACATTTTTATGCAAATTCTTTTGATCATTTTATATTATTTCAAAGCTGAACATGACTATTTATGGTGGTTTTAAATAAAATAACAAATAGCAAAACAGAAATTCAGTCAGAAACTCAATTTTGTTTTATTCAATTTTTTTTCCTCTAAGTACTAGTCCCCTTATTTTAGCCTGAGGCGCGGGCGCGTTACGCATGTACAATAAATAAAATAAAATATACTAGCTACCAAAGGAAATGTGTCGTTTATTTAATCCATTGAATTGATTAAATAAACGACATCCCTTAACCAATCGCGATGTGTTTTGAAGAAGCGAATCAAGTACCTATAGTAAAGTCGAGCCGACTGTCCGACGTTGTTATTTACCCAAATCTATTCAATAAGAAGAGATTCAGTGATCGAGTGCTAAAAGTGTGTAATTTAACCCCACACAAACTATGTGGGAACCTACCTAAACGATGTAATCATTTAGATAAAAGATACATAACATAACATCACGCCTATAATCCCCGAAGGGTTAGGCAGAGGTGTACCTATTATATAGTACACCCACATTTCGCCAGTTATGTTTAAGTCCCATGTAATAGGGGGCGAGCCTATTGCCATCAACCGGGCACAAAACCAGACTCCGGGCTGCTACTGAAAAATTCCAGATGGAAAACCCGAACCGACCCGGGAATCGAACCCAGGACCTCATACTCAGCAGATAAAAAGACGTGCGAATTAAATGTACCTACCTAATATTTTATTGTAGACAAGACAACCTACCTACGGGTTGCCAATAATAAAATAATATTCATCAAATCATTAGGTACAAAATTCAACAGATGACATTCTTGCAGCGCGCGCACCAGCTCACTTCACCACGCTGAAGCGGTAAGAATCTCGTGAAGTGAATAAGTTCACGCCGCGCTTGCGCGCTAGGCACTGTCCTCAGACAAAAAAAAAACAAAACAAAGCGCTGTCAACTGTGACGAGAGGCCGGTTTCGTAAACATGTGTGCACATAATGAGGTGTAGTTTGATTGTAGTTAAAATGGTTGTAAATGGGTGCGTGTGAGCGTAACTTATGCCGTGTATGAACAGAGCGGAGGTGCAGCTTTGACACGCCTCACTGTATTGTTCGCAGCGCTCTGTCTTGGTGTTTTATTTGGTCTGAGGCACTGTCATTATCACATTGAGGTGTTTTTGCTTACTAGGTACCTACTTGTATCGCGTCAGGTACCTACCTACGCACACTAAATACCAACGTCCAATAATTACCTACAAATGTTTTATTGTAGATAGCTAGGTACCTACCTCCGTAACTAAACGATGCCAATAATAAAATAATATTCATCTAATCTTCATCTTATTAGGTATCATCATTACTAAGTTCAACCGACTCACGCGCGAACCGGCTCACTCCACCTCGCCGTGGTGAAGTGCTGTTACCATGGCAACGAGAATCGAGTGGAGTGATCATTTTCACGCCGCCCGCGCTTGTGAAGTGCTGTTACCATGGTAACGAGAGCTATTTCAGAAAATTTATACCCGAATTTGCATATCGTACGGCTTGTATCACTAAACTCACAAAAAAAGACCAGAAATGGCAATGGGGGCCCGAACAAGATGCAGCTCGAGAGTACGTTATAAAACATTTAGTTTCCAAACCACTGTTGAATATAATATATTTAACCCAGAGTTAAGAACTGAACTGCACACAGATGCTAGCAGCATTGGATACGGTGTTATACTTTTCCAAAAAAAGGATGACCAATGCCGCGTCATAGCATACTTTAGTAAACGTACTTCTCCAGCCGAATCTAAATACCCCTCGTACGAATTGGAAACGTTAGCCATTTTCAATGCCCTTAAACAATTTCGGGTTTATTTACTAGGTTTAAATTTTACTATTATTACGGATTGTAATTCTATTAAATCGACAATGAATAAAAGAGATATTTCTCCTCGTGTAGCAAGATGGTGGACATATATGCAAGATTTTACATTTGATATTGTATATAAAAAGGGAAAATTCGTTACTCACGTTGATTATCTCAGTCGTAATCCCATAATCACACCTGCAGAATCGTCAGGGGTAGTTAATATTATTAATGAACCAGATTCTCCACCATCTTGGCTACACTCGGCACAGAATAACGACCCTGAGACACAAAATCTTTTAGAGAAGGTCAGGACCGGTGATATAGATACAAATCGATACATGATCAGAAATATCTTGTTGCTTTATAAGAACGAGAATGGTGATCCACCTAAATTTTTCATACCAAAAGGTTATCGTCTCAGTTTATTACGGTTGTTTCATGATGAAAATTGTCACGTTGGTTATAACAAAACCCTAAACAAAATATCCGAAAAGTTTTGGTTTCCTAGTCTTGCTGCCTTTACAAAAAAATATATAAGTCATTGTTTAGTGTGTGTAGAGGGTAAAGGTCATTCGGGGCCAAAACAAGGCCTCCTTCATCCTATAGAAAAAACTATACCATTTCACACGTTACAATTGGATTGTACAGGACCTTTTAGTCTATCTTCCGAAGGTTATAAACATATTTTAATAATAATAGATGGCTTTACAAAATTCTGTTTACTTAAACCACTTAAGACGCTTAACGGTCAAGAATTAGTCCCAATCTTGCGAGAAAACTTAACTTTGTTCGGTACACCTACCATGATAGTAACTGACAGAGGCACAAATTTTACTTCTGATCACGTACGATCATTACTTAGAAGTATGCAAATAAATCACCATATGATAGCCACGGGTACTCCTAGAAGTAGGGCTTTCATCCCGGGAATCTCGGTCTCGAAAATTTCGAGAGTCTCGACGATTTTTTGATATTTTCGAGACTCGATACTGATGTTTTCGGTCTCGGGAATAACGAGACTTTTGAGACTAAGTCACAAAATAAAAAGTACCTATAAAAAATAAAATAAACTACTAAACCAACATTATTTTTTTACTTTGCTTAAATGTCAACACTGTATTAGTGTTCTGTGGTGGAGATTGAATAACCTTGTTGAAAAACGACACAGATTTTGATATTTCTTTGTGAAATTGCGAAGTTATTAGCTACGATGTGTTCATTAGCAGATAAATTAAAAGGTATGTATCATAGTTACGTTAGAAGCTTAAGTTTTCACCTAAATTATAGTCATTATTGACTTGTGATATTTTACATGCATTTTATGTTTTACCTACTTAAGTTTGTTACTCGATTGCATGACAACGCAGAATATTATGCTTAACTATATTTCTTAATTTACTAACTATCGATTTAACATGCTATTTTACACAATACTGTTTTTTGCTAGTTTGAGGTTATATTGTAGTCGTATTCTGAATAGGGCGGTATTCTGGTATTTTATACAATCGTTTTTGTGTGTGGTCATGGGCTTTTTTTTTTCATTGTTTTAGACAACAGCATGCTTTATTGCAATGTACCTGCTAAAATGCATGATAAGTCTTCGGTATGGTGCTATTTTTTGCGAGCCAATGATAATGCTTCTGCCAAATGCAAAACATGCCACAAAATATTAAAGACTAGGAGGAAATACAAGTGGTCTTCATAAACATCTTAAGAGTACGCATAACATGATATTGTCAAAGCAAGAAGTACGACTTGCTTCATCAACTGATAATATCGCTTGCACAACTTCAACAAGCAAATGCAAGAGTCAAGATGAAACTTATAAACCGCCCGAAAAAAAAGCTAAGATGACGGATTTCTTTCAGAGAGTTGACGGAATTGAAGTTAAAGTTTCGAGAATGGCTGCTCTGGATGGAATACCATTTCGAACCTTTTTCGAATCTAAAGATTTACGCGAGCTGTTCAAAAATCTCAATACACACTACCATCATCTGTAGCTACCATATCAAGCATGGTCAAAAAACAGGCCGACTATCTCAAGTCTCTGATAGTAAATGAGATAAAAAAATTGAAAGAGAGCGGAGTTAGATTTAGCTGTACCTTAGACGAGTGGACCTCAACTCAAAACAAGAGGTACATGAATGTAAACATACACTCACCATTTTTTGAAGGTGATAAATACAAAAACTTAGGTCTCGTTAAGATATCTGGTACCATGCCTGCTGCTGTTTGTGTAGATTTGTTAAAAGAACGTTTGTCGGAGTTTGATATTCATTTAGACGTTATTAGTGTCTGTAGTGTAGTTTCATTACACTACAGATGGTTGTAGTGTAATGAAAAAAATGGGAAAGTCAGTCAATGCTTATCACCAAAAGTGTCTGGCACATGGTATGCAGTTGGCGATACTAGATGTATTGTATAAAAAAACAAAAGTCGGTGAAATACAGAATGACTTACCATAGAATATAAAGGATGACGACGATGAAAATGAGGATGATGATGAAAAAGACGAAAGTGGAAGTTTTGAAATAATTGAGAGCAGCAAGCCGCAAAAAAATGAAGAAATAATTTATGAACATGTGATTAATAAAGTCCGAAAAGTTGCAAAGTTGTTCAGAAAATCACCAACGAAACAAACATTATTAAGGAAATACGTAGAGGAAGAGTTCCACAGAGAACTAAAATTAATAATTGATTGCAAGACGAGATGGTCCAGTTTAGCGGAAATGCTTGAACGATTTCTAAAAATAAAGATATGCGTTCGAAAAGCTCTAATTGATGTAGGATCCGGAATAGAGTTCACTGAATCAGAGTATACTACACTGGAAACAATCTCAAATTCACTTGGTATCATGAAAGTGACCTTAGAAGCACTGTGTAGGCGAGACGCTACTCTTTTAACAGCGGATACTGCCCTCAATTTCTGTCTAAAGAAATTAGACGTACAACAAAATTCTTTGAACATTAGTCTCGCCAATTCACTGCGTATCCGTATTAAAGAAAATAGACTGATTGAGGCAAGTATCTTACAATACTTGCGCAGTCCTTCTCAGTTTTTTGAAAAGAAGTTGGATGCAAGAGCATTCCAAACGTTAAGCAACGATGAAATGACAGTGTCGTTGAAAGAATTGTACGAAAGGCTAAATAAATCCACAACCACAACTGAAGAAGCAACTGACAATTATCCCGGAAATACCAGTAATTCAAATGATGCGACGATTGCAGAGCTCACAAGTCTAACGACAGGAGAACAGTTGGAATGTGAGCTTAATCATTTGCTTAACCCCCAAGAAGACAAAGTTCAGAATATAACTTCCATGTCTATCCATGACTTGCAAACAACCCTGCACGTGGAAAAAGCTCTCTTTGAAAATGGAGGCGACAGGGGGAAGTACCTAAACCATTGCTACAATTACTTAATATCTATCCCCCCCCACTAGCGTAGAAGCAGAGAGAGCTTTTTCTAACGCGGGTTACTTTTGTAATAAAATCAGGTCCTCTCTATCTGAAACTACATTAAACGCCCTTTGTTTTTTACGTGTCCACTATAAAAATGAAAAAAACTCTCTTAAATAATTTTTATTCTATAATTTGAGTATGTTGTTGTATGTTTATTAAAGTATTTGATTGAAATATCTTGTTTTGACTACATAAATGCCTAGCCTATAATTTTGAGAGTTACTTTTGAAATAGTCTCGAAAGTCTCGTTTTTCCCGGGAATTTCGAAACCGCATCGAGTCTCGATTTTTTTTCCCGGGACTCAAAAATGCAGCGAGACTGAAAGCCCTACCTAGAAGCAACGGCCAAGTTGAAAAATATGTTGGTACCATAATTAATATGTTAACCACTACTGTTAACGATTCTTCAGAATGGCCAAGCGTTTTGTGGAAAATACAACAGTCTCTGAATACTACGATACAAAAAACAACAGGTTTTGCACCAACAAGGTTGTTAATTGGTTGCAACGGAAATATACCTCCAATTCAGGCTCGCCTAGACGAAGTACAGGATAATGATTCCGTTCGGAACATTGATGCTGAAGCTGATAGGGACTTAGCTAAGCAACGTCTTAGAGAAGCTGCAGAAAAATATAAAAAACGATTTGATAGTACTCGTAGAAATAATATGGTTTTCAATATAGGTGATACAGTCTATGTAAATCAAAACCACAGAAGAAATGACAAATTAAGTCCTAAATTTAAAGGCCCTTACGTTATAGTTGATATATTAGAGCATGATAGAATTTCTCTGAAGGGGCTTAATACATTAAGGAATCTTACTGTGGCAAAAGAAAAATTAAGGCTTTGGCCGGGGGAATGGGTCGAACAAAATTCTTCTTTTGAGGAGTCCCCATAGCTCCAGCATCGTATGCCATGATAGATTATTATTTTGTTATCATGTTACCATTTCTTTGTTATGCTACAAGATCATGTTTATGTTGTTACATTATAATTTTCTTTTTTTAATTGTTTAATTATGTTGTTATTTTAATGATTGTTATCTAATTAATACTGGTTGATTTAAAGTGAGTTAAGCTTGTAACAGAACAGTTTTTACGTTACTGCTGGTTGGCCACTGCCCTGATACCAGTCTGAAATTCATCCGCGGCAGGTGATAGGACTGGTATGTCAAGGCCAGAGGCTATTGTTTGAATTGCTGGTCAGTCACTGCCCTGATATTAGTTTGAAATTCATGTGCAGCAAATGATAGAAATAATATGCCAAGGCCAGAGACTTCTTGAAAATAAATATAATTAGTTGGGTACTTCGAGAGCGAAGTACAGGTCAGTCTGGCCGTGATAGATTATTCCTTAATTAGACACAAAGAAAAATATCCCTATAATAATTATAACCTTGTTTACATGTGAAACACAACATAACAATAGTTTCTTATCAAAATCTTATACATACTGTTACGAAATACGTTTATAACATAAGTTTAAACTGTGTTCTTTCATTGTTGTTTTGTATAAAATCATATTTACCGTTTAATGTGACTTGTTTACTAATAATGCCATTGTAAGACCAAGTATGTAATAGAACTAATTAATTTAAACATATTTACTCTATTTTTATATAATTTAATCATGGTTTTATGTTAAAATGCAAGTCTGTAGCAAAATCGTACGATGTGACGTCACTTGTTGACTATCGGTTATAAAAGCCGCCGCTCCGCCATTCTCGGCACATTCGCTCCGGAGCAGTCACACCGAACGGACCTAAGTTAAGTAATTTGATATTATACAGTAATTATTGCTTATTATGATTATGTTGTTGTGTATGGTATATTATTGCCAATATTGCTAAATATAAGAAATACTGTAATACTTTTTCCATGGAGTTTCTTGTCCTTCTTCTCCAAGAAGACCTAGTTTTGCGAACGGACAACTAGCTTTCTGATTAAATACTGACAAATCTAATTAAATAATTGTCTAGCCTTGTCTTTCTGTGGTTTAATTCATAAAATCCTTTACCTATAAACATATACACCAGAACTTTCATACATAGTAAATAACCAGTAATCATTCTGACATTCAAAGCTTGCTAATTTGGGTAATACCTATATACATTTACAGTGCCCACCGCACTTTCTAACACGCGGTTCCATCAATATCACAGTCTTTTTTTTAATTTTCCCGCGTAGGGTCATGTCCCTAAGCCTATTCGTATTCAGAGACAATAATTATTAGTAACTAATAATTTCAATGCTTTTAGATATTTCAATGTCTGAATCATAATGTTTTTGTACACTTAAAAAGACAGTTTATTGCCTACATTTTGTTTTCAATAATTAAACATTGTTTATTTTCTGTGTATGTAACGCGTCACTTAAGTATGCGCACTCAGAACATTATGAAAATGCAATACCAACGTACATTATGTAGATACAGCTACTACGAAGCCAAGGTCTCCTCGTCGTCTGCGCATAGGTACTTACATTGTTTGTTAAAAATATGAAAGAACATATTGTCAGCTGATGACTTGAATGCAATTCGAAACCTAGCGTGATGAGATGCACTACTATAGGTACGATTTGTGTAGGTAAGATGTGCGGATTATAAATAACTACCTAGTATTTTACTTTACCTACTAAACGTTGCCAATAACAAAATAATATTCATCAAATCTTAATCATCATCGTATTATTAAGTACCTACTAAGTAAGACTGTCACTTGTAGCCAGTGTTGCCAACAGTTAAACTAGCTCTCCACCAGATTCAACTTCTAAAACCACCAGAAAACCACTAACAAAAATCGGCCCTACTCTCTAAAATGTCCACTAAACTAATTTTTAGTTTTTACAAAAGAAAACAATAAGTACTTATATTTGTAAAAAAATATTTATTATTACGTAATAAAATATTCAAAATCAGTAAATCAACATACAATATCATGAAAACCAGGAACATACAAATTATTCAATAACAACAACTGTAAAAATTGAACTGATGTTTTAAAATTCACCTTCTTCAGTTGAATTTTTGTCTGCACTATCATCGTCGGTTTCACATTTATATGATTCTTTGGTAAATTAATAAATAATTTAATTTTTATTGTTAAAATTTTAGTTAATATATTTAAATTAAATATATTACATAATATTTAAATTAATTATTATTTAAATAGTTATTAGTTGGTAGAATTATTAGTAGAATAATTAAATAGTTATGTTAAAAACTGTAAAGTTATGTTAAGAATTATTGAAAAGAAATAAATAAAACGTTTATTATGTGAAGTAAAAATAATATATTTCGTAACGTTTTAGTGGTTGAGTGATAGCATTTACAGTAATTTAAACTGAATTTTACTAAGCCACTAGAAAAACCACCAGCCACTAAAAGCAATATTTCGCCACCAAAAGGGGGTTCGAAACCACCAGTTTTAGTGGAAAATCCACTAAGTCGGTAATACTGCTTGTAGCGCGCGCACAGACTGGTGCTCACTCCACCCGAGTGCTGTTGCCAAGGCATCCACCGCGTGGTTTCCATGGAAACCACTAGAATCGGGTGAACTGTTCACGCCGCGCTTTTATATTGTTTTTTTTTTTGCATTTTCCCTCATTGAATCCCCATGTTCATAAGCTTATTCGTATTCGAGTTCAGACACAATAATTATTTACCTACCTATTTATTACAATGTTTTCAATATCTAAATCCAACCGTTTTTTTACATATTATTTAAAAAGTCAGTTTAGTAAATGTAGTCTTCAGCAAGTAGGTATTCAGTGATTGGTTTATTGTTCGTTTACCTAAATACATAATAGGTAAAAAGTACATAGGTAGTAAAATCCCATCATATAGATTGGTAGATAATCCACAGTAAGTAGGTACTTACAAGATACAAACCGTATAACATAAATATTACTAATATACACAAATTGCCAACCACTCTTGCAAATAAGAAAATTTTAAATTATGAAATTTTAAATAAATAATTCATGTATTTTTTGTATTCTAAATTACTTGAGTATGTATTTTAAAGTGTTAAAATTATGTATGTTTATGTTACTGTAGTCTAATTTAACTTTTCCAAGCTGTTTCACACTATGCGTAGGTATGTCTCATAGATGTAAATGGTGCTATGTCTGTCATTCAACACTCTCCTGTCGCAGGTCTGCTAGAAAAAATGTCTAATGATATTTTTTTCTTAATCTTTTTTAATATATTTTACTTTATTAAGTGTTTAGTGTGTACATAGTTAAATAAATAGAATTTATTCATTTGTATCACATCAAAAACGTTGCAAATACATTTTTGCTACTGAGCCAGCGGCCTCCCAAAGTTCTGCTTCTTGATGGAACAGAGGAACGGAGTGGTGTCAGATGTGTGTATACTGCAGGCCACCACCGCTGGAATCAATGGTAAGCATTTATTACTATTTGATTTATTTCATTCCTCAACTCATCCAAGTACATTTTGTAATCAATTTTTTTGAACCACTTATAAATTAATTTGTCATTATCATCAGTATAGTAATGTAGTACTTAATTAAGTATGTATAGCGATATGATTTATTTATAATACTCATTTCAATCAATCATTTTGAATGTAAAAGTTTATCAAAAATAGTGTGTGAAATAATGAATACCTACGTACCAGCATTGATGTGATCAAATCAAGTAGAGGCGGTGTTCCTTTAATGTCTTCAGTTCTTAAGGCATTATTTAGCAACTGCAGGGTCGAATGGGCTCATCTGCTGAGAGGTAGAATATTAATATTTATCAGATTAATAATATTCACTTGTTTTGAATGTGTGCCAATTCTTTTTTTTAGTTATGTAACTTATTTGTCCTACTGCTGGGCAAAGGTCTCCCCATACTATTCCAGTTTTCCAATCGGTCAGGAACGAGTCCAAATTGTCACGCCGTCGCCAGCGTTTCTTAGACCTGTCTCGGTGACGACGCTCGTCTTCGAGCGAGCACCCACTGTGTGACGATCGTAGCCTATACTTTTACCTTAATTTTTTTATTATCACCAAGTTAACTAGATAGGTACTATTTTGGCATACTTACCTGACTGACCACCACTCGTTCTTGCAAAGCTAACCATCAGATTAATGATCTAGTGCACAGAACTGTAACACAGGAATATTGTGGAGTTGAGGAGTTCATTTCTTCATCATCATTTCAGTCGAAAAATGTCCACTGTTGGACATAGGCCGCCTCCCCAAGGATTGCCACGGCGCGGCGCCACAATCCGCGACATAATGGAGTTTTTTTTTTTTTTAGAAAACTTACCAGTAAGTACATGTCAACATTATGACATAATACTTTCACGAGTTTCACGATTACACTTTAGTTTATTAGAGCTGACAAACTAATTCAAAGTAGCTACCTACTAAATGAAGACTTTCATTTGTTTATTTTCAGTGTAGATTTTGGAATTTTAGAACTTCCCCTTGAACGATCTGTCGACTCATTGAGTCGATACGTCACGGGTCGAATTTAATGCGAAATATTGCCTGTAAAGTATACCTTTCTTGCTTTAACTTACACACAGTGTAGGAAAAAGATGAGGAAATGCATATCATCTTATGATAATGATCTAACAACATTTCGCTTCAGAATGTTGTATGTATGTAAAGCAACCGATTAAGGCTGGGAATACACGTCTGATTTTTTTCATCAGACAGTCGGATCCGATAGTCTGATCCGGCTATCGGAAGGCGTTGGAGCCATTAAGGTTCCTTCAAACAGGCGCGACACGTGACGTGACACAAAGGCACCGCTCGTAGCGTGACGAGCGGTGTCTTTCTGTCGCGTCGCGTGTCGCGCCTGTTTAAAGGAGCCTTTATTTGAACATTCAACAAAATTAAATTATAATAACACCAATCGTTACTGGATGATGTCAAACATCTGTCAAATCCAGTATTCGTTTCATGTAGTTCCATAATTCGCCACGTAGGTACTTGTGGTCTTTACAAGCTGTAGATGTAATTTATTTTATTTGATTGCTCCACCTTTTTAAATATAGCTACGCAATCGTAGTCGTGAGTAAGGCTACAAATCTAATCTAAGTTTCATGGAAACAAAATACCAATGATATGAAAAGGCGAGAAATCTCAACAACGTCAAAGTAATTTATAATTCTTGTTGGCAACACTGGTAGCTCGCGCCGCGACGTTCCAAGTTTCAAAAATAACTGCAGTTTTTCACTTTTACAAATTAATTCTTGATTATAGTAGGTACCTAGGTATGTACTTTGAATTAGTTAGAATTATTGTGAGTAGTCTGTGGTACACAAGGCTACATAACAAGCTAAAAATTTCCAATGTAAGATGATCTCGTATTGTATAGGATTTCCGTACAATGATAGGTCAGCTTATATTGGTAAATTATAACTTGTTATGTAGCCGTGTGTACTAACCACAAACTTACCATAGACATTACCACCATAGATTATAAAGCTTTGATGAAATTTAGTCATAAAAAGATATTTTAATAAATATAATGTTATTATATCATTAAGCGTGTGAATTGAGCGAAAAAAAAAACGATGTAAAAACAAGAAATTCCGCATTTTTTTTTGAAAATCCGCGTTTTTGAAGCAACACTGCCGCATTTTCAATTTCCTCATCTGGCAAGTGGCAACACTGATGCTACGTCCAACAACGCAGCCTTGGCGGGACGTACCTACCTACAGCAACTTGTTGTATTGTGTTGCTGTAATTTGGAGTTCCAAAACTAACAACAAAACAAATGAAAGTTAGAATCTAGTAGCTACTTTGAATTACGAGGTGCATTCAAAAAGTACCTAGCCTCATCGCCAGAGGGCGCTGTACTTTCAAAAGAGTTTTACCACAGTGTAGCACATTCTTTTTTAATTCTTTTTTCAAATTTTCATTCCAATCCCTTCATTTGTTTTAATTTGACAACTTATGGAAGCGCACGTGTCGATCGGTTTTACAAAAATGGAAAAAGAGCAATATTCTTCGTTCGGTGATTCGATTCCTATTTTTGGAAGGGAAAACGCGCATCGAAATCAAAGAGCGCTTGGATGCTGTGTACGGTGACTCTTCTCCATCGATGGCCACCGTCAAGAATTGGTTCAACGAGTTTGCACGTGGCCGTACGTCGGTTTTTGATGAACCACGTCCAGGTGCACCGAAAACAGCTGCTACGGAGGAAAACATTAAAAAAATCCATGATCTCGTATTGGCAGATCGCCGATTGAAGGTTCGGGAGCTAGCTGAGACTGTAGGCATTTCAGAAGGAACAGTGCATCATATTCTTCACGAGGAACTCGGCATGAGAAAGCTGTCGGCGCGATGGGTGCCGCGTTTACTCACACCAGAAAACAAGCGCAACCGTGAGACCACATCGGAGACGTGTTTGGCGCTGTTTAAGCGGAATCCAGCGGAGTTTTTGCGTCGTTTTGTGACCGTCGATGAAACCTGGATCCACTGGTACACACCAGAGACCAAGGAGCAATCAAAACAATGGATCCAGACCGGGGAACGTGCTCCAAAGAAGGCGAAAACTGTAAAATCGGCCGGAAAAGTTATGGCCACCGTTTTCTGGGATTCACAAGGTGTGATCTACATCGATTACCTCGAGAAGGGTAAAACAATTACAGGGCTTTACTATGCCGATTTATTGGGCCGATTCGACGCCGAATTAAAGAAAAAACGACCCCATCTGGCGAAGAAAAAAGTGCTGTTTCACCACGACAACGCACCGGTTCACACGTCTGCCGTTGCCATGGCCAAATTGGTCGAATTACGCTACGAATTGCTGCCCCATCCACCGTATTCTCCAGATTTGGCCCCTTGTGACTTCTTTCTGTTTCCTAATCTGAAAAAATCACTCGCCGGGAATAGATATGGATCGAATGAGGAGGTCATCGCCGCCACGGAGGCCTATTTTGCAGAGTTTGACAAAAACTATTTTTCGGACGGGTTAAAAAAGTTGGAGCATCGCTGGGCTAAGTGTATCGAACTAAAAGGAGACTATGTTGAAAAATAAATTGCCACTTTTCCAAAATTTTCGTTTACTTTTTGTAGGCTAAGTATTTATTGAATGACCCTCGTAGTTTGTCAGCGATGTTAGTTATTAATGTGTAATCCTGAAAGTGATAGTATTATGACATAATGTTGACATATACTTACTAGTCAAAGTTTTTCTAAAAAATTTAAAAACTACGTTTTGGCGCGGATTGTGGCGCCGCACCGTGGCGGTCCTTGGGGAGGCGACCTATGTCCAGCAGTGGACGTTTTTCGTCTGAAATGATGATGAAGAAATGAGTTCCTCAACTCCATAATATTAATTCCTGTGTTACAGTTCTGTACACTAGATCATCAGTCTGATGGTTAGCTTTGCAAGAACGAGTGGTTGTCAGTCAGGTAAGTGTGCAAAATAGTACCTACCTATCTAGTTAACTTGGTGATAATAATAATTTTAAGGTAAAAGTATACATACAGTGGGTGCTCGCTCGAAGACGGGCGTCGTCACCGAGGCAGGTCTAAGAAACGCTGGCGACGGCGTGACAATTTGGACTCGTTCGTCAGGAACGATTGACCGGCGAACACACAACTTATGGAAAACTGTAATAGTATAGGGGAAACCTTTGCCCAGCAGTAGGACAAAATAAGTTAACTAAAAAAAAGAATAGGCACACATTCAAAACAAGTGAATGTTATTAATCAGATAAATATTCTACCTCTCAGCAGATGAGCCCATTCAACCTGCAGTTGCTAAGTAATGCCTGAAGAACTGAAGACATTAAAGGAACACCGCCTCTACTTGATTTGATCACATCAATGCTGGTACGTAGGTATTCATTATTTCACACACTATTTTTGATAAACATTTACATAAGCATGGAGCATGGAACTAAGAAATGTTGCAACTCATTGTACTCAAAATGATTGATTGAAATGAGTATTATAAATAAATCATACCACTATACATACTTATGATAATGACAATTTGATTTGAAGTAGTTTAATAAAATTGATTTAAAATAATGTATTCGGGTGAGTAGAGGTATTAAATAAATCGAATAGTAATAAATGCTTACCATTATTTCCAGCGGTGGTGGCCTGCAGTACACACACATCCGACGCCACTCCGTTCCTCTGTTCCATCAAGAAACATAACCTTGGAAGGCCGCTGGCTCAGTAGCAAAAATGTATTCACAAAAGTTTTTGATATGTACACACTAAACACTAATAAAGTAAAATACATAAAAATGTATCATTAGACATTTTATCCAGCAGACCTGCATCAGGAGAGTTGTTGAATGACAGACATAGCACCATTTACATCTATGAAACATAGACATAATGTGAAACAGCTAGGAAAAGTTAAATTAGATTACAGCAACAAATGTAATTTTAACACCTTAAAATCAGGGTTGTAACGGATATCCGTATCCGCATCCGCAACTGCGGAGCATCCGCATAAATTTTGATATCCGCAAAACATCCGCATCCTCAACTTTTGATTTTAAAAGCTCCGCATCCTCATAATTTCTATGAGCATGTGATGTGACCCTACCTTGTTCGCACAAATAGTGGATTTTTAAAAACTCGCGCCGAGCTAAATGGGCGGGCCGATAAGTGAGTTAGGCGATTGGCACACTGCACCGCATCACGCAGCGTAGCGCGGGGCAGCAGATTTAACATAGTACCAGTTTGTATAGAAAACATAACATGCACGCGCGACGCGCTCCCCGCACGCAGATTGTTTTCTATGGCCGCCCCGCACCACGCTGCGTGATGCGGTGCAGTGTGTGAATCGCCTTACGCGTTACTATTGGCTGAATTCACAATGTCCTTGTCCTATGACAGATGATCGGCCGCACGTGGCACTGGTGGCACGACTGTGGTGTCACATGTCACAATCTGAGTTAGCCGACGTTCACACGGACGTGATAAAATCGCAGCAATTTTTTTTTCGTGCACTGGATTTTCAACGCTCTGCTTAGCGCCGAGAGATAAAAATCCAACAGTGTGTTTTTTCTACGCGCTGGGACGAGAGTGCGTCCCAGCGCATTGGATTCTCAACGTTCGGCTTAACACCGAGAGTTGAAAATCCAGTGCGCGATAAAATCCCGCCGAAATCATATTACTTCTGTGTTTACATCGGCTTACTGGGTATAAAATCATTCGATTTTTTTTATCACCGCCACTGGCAAGTATCCCGAGCGAACAATTATTTTTTGGAGCAGGCCCTTATTTATGATGAACTTAGAAACCGCTTAGAAGGCGAAACGGCCTGCCAGTTACTTTTTATCAAATATAATTTACCTTTAGTTACTTAATTTTGAATATTAAAGTTGTGTATTTGACTCCACAATTTGAAATTTCAGATATCAAATTTCATCATCATATATCATAATCAGCCTATAATGTTCCCACTGCTGGGACACAGGCTTCCTCTCGGTGAATATTAACAACTTTAATATTCATTTTTTTTACCTACCAAATAATTACCTACAACCTATACAAATATAAATACCACAAAAAACAAGGGCTATTTTTTTTACGACATCTGTTTCCGCACCCTCATCCGCATCCTCAATAAGGAATTTTCCAATATCCGTATCCTCATCCGCATCCTCAAACCCGATTATCTCGATATCCTCATCCGCATCCTCATCCGTTATATGACATCCGTTACAACCCTGCTTAAAATACATACATACAAGTAATATAGAAATAAATACATGAATTATTAAAATAATTTAAAATTTTCTTGTTTGCAAGAGTGGTTGGCAATTTGTGTGTGTACCTATGAGTAATATTTATGTTAGGTATATACGGTTTGTATCTTGTAAGTACTGTGGTTTATCTACCAATCTAGATGGTGGGATTTTACTACTTATGTGGTTTTTACCTATTATGTATTTAGGTAAACGAACAATAAACCAATCACTGAATACCTACTTGCTTAGTAGGTACAAATTTTCTGAAGTTGATCAATCTCACATCTCAAGTAAAAGCCATTTGTTGTGAAAACAAAATGAAGGTATATATATAAAAAAAACGGTTGGATTTAGACATAGAAATATCTATAGGCATTGAAATAAATAGGTACTTACTAATAATTTTATTATTGTGTCTGAACTCGAATACGAATAGGCTTATGAACATGGCCGTCAATGAGGGAAAATTATAAACGTGAACACTTCACCCGATTCTGGTGGTTACCATGGAAACCATGCGATGGTTACCTTTGCAACAGCACTCCGGTGGAGTGAGCACCGGTCTGTGCGCGCGCTTTAAGTGTCAGTCTTACTTAGTAGGTACTTAATAATACGATGATGATTAAGATTTGATGAATATTATTTTGTTATTGGCAACGTTTAGTAGGTAAAGTAAAATACTAGGTAGTTATTTATAATCCGCACATCTTACCTACACAAATCGTACCTATAGTAGTGCATCTCATCACGCTAGGTTTCGAATTGCATTCAAGTCATCAGCTGACAATAGGTTCTTTCATATTTTTAACAAACAATGTAAGTACCTATGCGCAGACGACGAGGAGACCTTGGAGAAGACGCTTCGTAGTAGCTGTATCTACATAATGTACGTTGGTATTGCATTTTCATAATGTTCTGAGTGCGCATACCTAAGTGACGCGTTACATACACAGAAAATAAACAATGTTTAATTATTGAAAACCAAATGTAGGCAATAAACTGTCTTTTTAAGTGTACAAAAACGTTATGATTCAGACATTGAAATGTCTAAAAGCATTGAAATTATTAGTTACTAATAATTATTGTCTCTGAATACGAATAGGCTTAGGGACATGGACCCTACGCGGGAAAATTAAAAAAAAGACTGTGATATTGATGGAACCGCGCATGCGCGGTGTGAGCAACATCACTCCACGCGATTCTCGTTACCATGGTAACAGCACTTCACAAGCGCGGGCGGCGTGAGAATGATCACTCCACTCGATTCTCGTTGCCATGGTAACAGCACTTCACCACGGCGAGGTGGAGTGAGCCGGTTCGCGCGTGAGTCGGTTGAACTTAGTAATGATGATACCTAATAAGATGAAGATTAGATGAATATTATTTTATTATTGGCATCGTTTAGTTACGGAGGTAGGTACCTAGCTATCTACAATAAAACATTTGTAGGTAATTATTGGACGTTGGTAATGTGATAATGACAGTGCCTCAGACCAAATAAAACACCAAGACAGAGCGCTGCGAACAATACAGTGAGGCGTGTCAAAGTTGCACCTCCGCTCTGTTCATACACGGCATAAGTTACGCTCACACGCACCCATTTACAACCATTTTAACTACAATCAAACTACACCTCATTATGTGCACACATGTTTACGAAACCGGCCTCACGTCACAGTTGACAGCGCTTTGTTTTGTTTTTTTTTTTTGTCTGAGGACAGTGCCTAGCGCGCAAGCGCGGCGTGAACTTATTCACTTCACGAGATTCTTACCGCTTCAGCGTGGTGAAGTGAGCTGGTGCGCGCGCTGCAAGAATGTCATCTGTTGAATTTTGTACCTAATGATTTGATGAATATTATTTTATTATTGGCAACCCGTAGGTAGGTTGTCTTGTCTACAATAAAATATTAGGTAGGTACATTTAATCCGCACGTCTTTTTATCTGCTGAGTATGAGGTCCTGGGTTCGATTCCCGGGTCGGTTCGGGTTTTCCATCTGGAATTTTTCAGTAGCAGCCCGAAGTCTGGTTTTGTGCCCGGTTGTTGGCAATAGGCTCGCCCCATATTACATGGGACTTAAACATAACTGTCGAAATGTGGGTGTACTATATAATAGGTACACCTCTGCCTAACCCTTCGGGGATTATAGGCGTGATGTTATGTTATGTGTCTTTTATCTAAATGATTACATCATTTAGGTAGGTTCCCACATAGTTTGTGTGGGGTTAAATTACACACTTTTAGCACTCGATCACTGAATCTCTTCTTATTGAATAGATTTGGGTAAATAACAACGTCGGACAGTCGGCTCGACTTTACTATAGGTACTTGATTCGCTTCTTCAAAACACATCGCGATTGGTTAAGGGATGTCGTTTATTTAATCAATTCAATGGATTAAATAAACGACACATTTCCTTTGGTAGCTAGTATATTTTATTTTATTTATTGTACATGCGTAACGCGCTCGCGCCTCAGGCTAAAATAAGGGGACTAGTACTTAGAGGAAAAAAAATTGAATAAAACAAAATTGAGTTTCTGACTGAATATCTGTTTTGCTATTTTATTTAAAACCACCATAAATAGTAATGTTCAGACACTTAAATACTAGCTTTGAAATAATATAAAATGATCCATAGAATTTGCATTAAAAAAAAACAATTAAATCTCGATTATGATTGTTATTATAATGCTTGGTCAATCCCTAGCAGCAGTGAGATGACACTGACAGCTCACTTCACGCGAGTTTTCACGGTGAGATTTTTACAGAATCGACATGCTGGTAACTCATATATCAACTTTATTTCGGTAGAACAATAAATTATAATCAATAATGATCACATTATACTATATTGGTAATTTCTCACATCATGTTCCGTACTATTAAATAAAAATGATTAACAACTATAAAAGGTGTGTAATTTATAATTCATCTATGTATGGAACAAATGCAAGATTTCCTGCGGCACCCATGGATACTTTCTTTCCGGCAGCAGCGGAAAGAGCCTGTAGAGCTACAGCTGCTGCTGCTGCTGTGGTGTGATAGAGCTATCTATACGCCAAGCCAAAGAAACTGGTTGATGTTGCCACTTTTTTACATGATTTAATGTGATGTAAAGTAATTATTTATGTACATAAATAACTACCTAAACCTAAATAACAATATAATATTCTAACTAAAACTATTAACAAATTAAAATATGTAACATTGGTTTGGTTTACAGTTGACACCAAATGCTTGCAACCCTGTAACCTGTATATAAAAGTCACAAAGAGTTTTTTTGCCGGTGCGGGTACATGCCAAATTTCTTGTAATTTCAGTGTTTTTGTGTTATTTACGTCGATTTGAGCTTTGGTTCTTCCTTAAATCAAGAAACACCAAAATTCCAGCATTGACTGTGGTTTCGCGAAAGTGTTTGTGACATACACATGTAGTTATGCTCTATGATCTTCGTAAGGAGTTTGGACTATAATAATATCATAATGTAGTGTTGTTTTACATTCTACACAACGCCAAGATACTTTTGCGGTGTTCCTGGGCGCTCAACCGATGAAACTGACCGCATCTTCATAGACTCGAGAACATTATAATAAAACGAAATGCAAGAAACGAACGAGGCAAACTGGTGTAAAATTAATGTTACTAAATTTGTTGTTACGTCCTTATTATATTTCGTGTTTTATTTCTTTCTTTCATGTCCAGATTTAGCTAAGCTATACTTTCAAAAACATATTTGAAAGTATCTCATACGTAGATATGCATTTCTATACATCTACATATCAATATATAGATAGGTACATCTATACCTATGTATATCTATAGATGTTTTAGTTCCATGGCTTGGAATGGCGCTGATCGTATTCCTATTCTGTCAGACGTTGAGTTGCCAGTCTATCTCACTTATATAATAGTCTATGGAAATGTTACGAAGTTATAAATCACGTACCCACATTAATCACTACATAGTATAAAACAAAGTCGCTTTCTCTGTCCCTATATCCCTATGTATGCTTAAATCTTTAAAACTACGCAACGGATTTTGATGCGGTTTTTTTTAATAGATAGAGTGATTAAGAGGAAGGTTTATATGTATAATAACCCGGTTTATACCCGTACGAAGCCGGGGCGGGTCGCTAGTTAAATAATAAATAATTAAAAACACGGCTACCCAGCTAAAAAATGAACTAAAATGGAAAACATGCAAAGACAATTTATTTATCTATTTAGTCAGCGAATAAATGAGTGACCTTTCGCTTTCTTATACAGATTAACTAATACAACTTGTTTTTTTTTACATTTTGGTTCGTTTTTTGGCAGGGCAGCCGCGTTATTTTTATTTTTTTTAATTATTCACTTATCATTCCTTTTTGGGCAGTCGTGTAAAAAGAATCAGACTTAATTCACTTATAATAATTAGAATGTTCATTCTAAAAGTTGGCAAGGCAAATATTTACCTATTTTGATTAATTTGGCAATATCACTGTATGTAAATATGAAATATCGCTAACTAGTGAACAAGAATATTAATAATGAATTGCAATTATAACACTGAATTTGATGTTGTAACCGTTTTAGGTGTAAAAAAAGCGTTTGGAAAATTTCCAAATACTTCGTTTACATCTTAAACTAAATATTCGGTGTTACGATAATAATTATTGCATTTCATAATCAATATTTTAGTTCACTCGTTAGCCATATTTATTTCCATACAGAAATATTGCCAAACTTATCACTTTAATAAGCCGTTGTTTTACGATGAATGTAGCATAAGTAGGTATAAAAGCGATGACACATTTTTCAAATGTGCCATTTTTTGACACAACTTAAATTAAAATGCGGAGAGCCCCGCACAACTGACCAATGAGCAGTTGTTATACGCGGATGCGGGGTAACAACAATAATGGTACAATGGCACTTAACGCCTCTCTCGGTGAATACGAAAACTAGCGCTGTCCCGTTTTACCACTTCATAAAATATTGCACTTTTAAACACTTATGCCGTATAAACTCAATTTCGCATTTTTTGCAGATGTGCCATTATTTTACTAGGTGAGCGATATAGGGCATAGAGACCTTGTATGAATAAAATGTTATAGTCACATGGGGCTGTCCTGGGGGCCTACCACCAGCTCATAAAGCAGTATTATTTTAATATTACTTCAGTGTGGGAAAGAGATGAAGCTCTAGGTCGTATAGCTCCATCTCTTTCTCCCACTGAAGTAATATTAAAATAATACTTCTTTATGAGCTGGTGGTAGGCCCCCTGTACACTATTTTTGTGGGATTACACGTCACCATCCCACTGTTCATATTATGGTTAAACTAAACAAATGCAGTACGAAACTGCGACATGATCCCAAAATTACACAATAAATAAAATAGGTATACTGATCATCGCCATGTGAGTGGGGCGTAAATGTTATCGCATTTGCTTTTAGATACCTATTCCTAACAACAAATCACTAAATTCGCAGTAGCGCATAGTTTATAATTATTTCGAACAATAACATTGCATGGAGCTTTAGGAAACAAATTGCCTTTAAACAATTATCTGTTTGGATTAAACAATTATCTGCTTATTTAATAACACAAAGTAACTGAGCTCAGCATACACTATTACACTAGTATGTTCTCAGGGCACGCTGACAGTTCACGACTGCAGAGAAGCATGTTAGACTAGGGTTACCGTCCGGATATGTGCGGCTTTCGAGCCCCCGTCCGGACATGGGCCGGCCTTGTCATTCGTCCGAACATTTCGACTAAACGGGATTTATTAAGAAAAAAATTAAATGTTGTTTTTTTGAATATGAAAAAAGTAATATGTCCAGACTTTTGTCAGAACTTTTCAAATTTCGAAATTATGAAGTAACAGTTGGTCTGCACCTACGAATAATGAAAGCTCTGCACTATCTTCAATATCTCTTGACACTCCACTGCACTTTATGTCAAATGTTGAGTACATGGTACCTCGTTTTATAATGTGAAAATAAGAATATTAAACATTACACAACTCCTAATATTGTTATTTCTATGGATAATTTTTTAAGTTAGGCAAATGGGGTCTAGACCGCTGGTGGTCGGCCACAGACAGATGACTGACTTAAGCCAGCAACAATGCAATGTTATGTAATGCACTTATGTCATAACTAGACATTGTATTTTATATGTACAATAAAAATGCCAAAATATGCACACAAATTTGCACAAAAAAGGGCAAAATATGCAAAATTAAAATACTATATTTTTTATTAGAATTTACATTTATTAATTTGTGACATTTGTCACAAGTTTGCTTTAAAAAATCTATAATATTAAATATCTGGATGACCGAGCTGTGCTTGGTTTTTCTTTTGTAGTTTTCAAAAAATAAAACCTAGATAGATCGCTTCCGAAACCCCCCCACATACTAAATTTCATGAAAATCATTGGAGCCATTTCTGAGATTCAGATTATACATATATACAAGAATTGCTTGTTTTAAGGTATTAGATTTGTCAGCTGAAAATTTCCTCTCTTGTTACTGGACAGAACTTGTAATTTGACGCCATTTCTACAAGAACCTCTTCAGGCAGAGTTTGACAGGTACCGTTGATAAATGTGTTAACCTTATTTATTCCTTCAATACCCCATTCCTTAAATTTTTATATAAAACAGCATTTAATTTTAATTTGAATAAGCACCATCAATAAAAAGTACTAAAATATGGCAAAACACAATAAAAACAGCGATTCATGCATTTGCAAATGCAAACATGCAAATGCATATAATCTGATGTTTAATCATGACTTCATCAAGCTACCAGCACGCGTAGCATGAACACCGTAGAAACGAGTTTTGTCAAATCAAATCAAAATTATTTATTTGCTAGAATATGGTACATAAGGTGTTACAGTAAATTTGTTTCAGCATATCCTGCCATAACATGGCGTGCAAATATCTTTACAGTCACGGCGGACGACGGAAGAATACAAAACTCGTTTCTACGGTGGTCATGCTACGCGTGCTGGAGAGTGTTTCCATACTAACTGTTGGCTGTTTTGCTAGTTAGGTACAGTATAAACTATGTGAACTGGATTGCTTATTGTTAAATCTCCAGGTGTGAGGTAAAAAGAGTTATCTGCAAACTGGCGTCTTTTTAGTAGACAGCTTTAAAGGAATAAGCTGCATAATTTAATAACGATAGTGATAAACCTTTTGCAACAATTTGTTTTATCATTACAAATGTTTACTAAAAATAGCCATTTTAATATTATTTTACAAAATATTGCAGTTGTCTGCATGTACAGATGCCAGCACATCAAGCTACTACAATCTGTCAAATTTATTTAATAGATTTTCAATTTTATCGCTGTAGTCTAAGGTTCAAAGTTGATTGGGAAAATTTGACAGTTTTGGGTAGCTTGATGTGCTGGCGTCTGTACATTGTACCTAACAAAAAAAAATCAAATGAATCAACTACAACTGGTCCTGCTTACTGTAACTGAGCCTTGGTCCCTTTTTCACATTTATGTTTTTGGTGGGATCATCATTGAGTACAAGATTTTGCTAAGACGGGTTTAATACAAATAAAACAGAATATAGTAAACTTAACACAAGAGTATGGTGTAGAGTAAGTCAACCAATAGATGTCATCCCTGGGTAATTAATAAGCAGAGCCATTGAGTTGGATGTGCTCACATCGTTCAATTTTATTGAACATTGTTAGATGTAACTATACATGTAAATGAAATAGGAATGCAATGACTTAAGCAGATAACTGATCCTTCCATTTTTGTTCACTTTTGTCTTTCATAATTATGGCAGAATAGAATGACTTGACTGAGTAAGCGACAAGTATAATAAATAAACAACTCTTTTACACTTACTACACGCATAAAATGTTATTGCTAACAGATCTCTGATTAAAGAAGGAAAAAGACCACGAGGGATTGCCATCATAACATGACAAAAGGCATCAGGAATGCACTAATCCATAAATATTATTTTTTGGATTAGAGGGTTATCTTAGGGGTATTCAGTTTAAACCTACCCTCGTAATTTAACAGCAGATACACTGGTTAAATCATCTAGACCAATACTTGTGCCTTCTCTGTAGGAGAGAAGCGGACCTTGCAGTGGGGCAGTAATAGGCTGGTATTATTATTTACACCAGACTGGTCAATTACAAGCGCAACGTTTGAATCAAGCTGATGCATGTACTCTTATAAAATATGGCCTATGCTTGTTGTTGATAGTGTAGCTACTTACATAATTAAACCGTTTATGTTTTACCAAATTATCTTTTTCTCTGGCTTTTAAATGGCTGAAAAGTAGGAAGTTATTGCTTCAACATTTATGTAGGAACAACTGAAAACACACACACTGATCAATCAAGTAAGTAATTAAGAATAAATTAAGAGAAATTTCACAGAGACCGAAGTGGAAGAGTTCGCGTTCACGCCCGGCCATTGTCGTTGGTATGCAACCTGCGGGGCTGGCCGGCTGCGCGCCGAAATGAGGCAGCGCCTGCCAGCGAGGCGTGGCGCACAGTACGTGGAGGAGCACTCACCGCTGTGTTCCGTGAATATGTTGGAGCCCAGCATGCGGGGGTCCTTAGGCACGCGCGGCTTGCTACGCGCCGAGCGCATGGACGCGCCGCTCGCCGTACCACGCTCCTTCGCCTGCTGCGCCCCCATGCTGGCAGCTCGCCGGTGCACGCCTTCCGCCGCTCTGCTACTGAACGCACTAATTCAATAACACCGCCGACGCAACGTACTCAACCTCCATACTTGTCGCCAGTCCACTGCAATCTGATAGCACTTTGTGTGTCTTTTGTCTACTAATAAATTTTTAATAAACTACCCCAAGGGCATTCCGTTGATCAAACAGTTTTTCGAACACACATTACCAGAATTAGCCACTCACAAAAAATAACACAACCACCGCCATTATGTGTGACTGACATGTTTGTTTGACGTCGATTTTTTAGTTTAAGATTCGGCCGACGAGTGCAGCACTGCTGCCTTGATACCACAGAGAAACACAAATAGTAAAAAAAAATACATCTATTTCCGCAGCCACACATTTGTGTAGTCTGCAACTGCGAATGGGAACAAAAACTGCCACTTGCTCACTTTAGATGGTGCTGATCTCCAGCGTCTTATAATTTGATAGCTAGCTATACATTTTTTGTAAACAAGCGACTTCTTTTACGCATAATTAATGATTGAGCCCAGTTGCGCAGCTGTTTACTGCAAAAATACGGGGCCCCATGTATTTGCCAAAGATGTTATAAGAAGAAAACTGTGGGAGAAAGCTCTCCGAAAAAAATTGGAATCCAATATTTCGTCGAGACAGTGTGCAATCCTTTAAGCCTTTTATCCTTTCAACTGTCATTAACGAAATACAATAGAATTTTAATTGTTATCCACCTCAATGAGGCGTTGCCGTCGTAACAGATGATGAGTTATGGGATAAAGTGGTTATAGGTGATGCTTCCAAGAAAACTAAGTCTGTTTTAACATCGTGCGGTACCTTGTCAATATATATCTATGAAAACATCATGTAGTATGTACGTAAGAAAGAATTTAGATAGGTATGTACTTAATCAAAAGATTACGGCGATACATTGAGTTAAAATGTGGCATGACGTCACGCCCGCGCCGTGCTAGATTTTATACGACGTTGTGACGTAGCGAGCCTACACTCCCCAACTAAGGTATTTTTGATTAATATGATAAAGCAAAAAATACGTGTCTATATGTACGAATAAGACGGACTAAATACAATTTTATTTTTTTTACATAGGTATCTACCCTATTGCATAGCACAGGTGTGAGCACCATGTACTAAAGAGTTACCGTTTACCGGGTAATATGTTTTGCATTAACTTGAATGTGCCCTGGTGGCTGTGAATATGTCAGGCTCACTCAAACGTTTCGCTGATGGTGGCCAGTGGCGTAGCTACCTAGGGGCTAGGCGGGGCAGTGCCCCGGGGCCCTCAAGCTCAGGGGGCCCTGGAATCCTTACCAGAAAATCTCGGTCGAACTGAACTTTTGAAAATTTCTCTCATTTTCAAAATAAATATGACAGGTTGTAACCCGACTTTAATCATGGCAACTTGTTGAGAGAAATTCGAAAGTTTATAGTATACCTAGGGAGGCTTCTGCAGTATGTGCTAAATACCTAGGCTTGCTTAGATTACACAACATTATGATTTGCACCATAAAATAATGTATTATCATGGGAGCTGAATACGTGTGCTCTTCATGAAGAATCTAAAGATGCCTTTCTAGGTGAAATGTCGGCAGCAAGATTTAAAGTAAACAAAAAGTACAAAGAAACATATATAAATTGAACGTAGTTAAGAAGACAACATAAAAAAGAAAAAGAAATAGGTTTATTACAAGCTTTATATTTTAACTTGCCTTGTTAGTGTGTTAGTAAGTTAGCAAATCTTGCAAGCTGAATTAAAACCACTTCCTTTTATCCTACGGAGTTGAAATTTAACATGTTGGTTCAGTTTCCAAGACAATGCATTTTTTTATGATGCATGACCTGATTTGACAGCCAGGATTGTCTCCAGACGAAGGAACTCCACAACAGTTTACGGAACAGACACGAAATTTAATATACGCATTTAATTATGACAGTCCATTCTAAAGTCTACCATGACCTGGCTACAGCAGCTAGGATTGGCTCCAGACGAATGAATTCCACAACAGTCAACGGTACAGACAAGGAAGGAATTTAATATAGAGATGTTGGTGGCAACACTGCTCGAGTGACGTGTCAAAATTTTGTTCTATATTATAAAATTAGTTTTAATTATTTTTAAGTATAATTATAGTGAAATAATATAACTAAATGTAAAGTAACTGCATAAATACTCAGGATTATTGTTTTCCTGGAAATATTCTTAGTAAAACACAGTGTTTGGTTGCCCACCGTTACCGGTAACCTATCACGAACAGCTGATGTTCGACCTGCGGATTTAAAGGGGGAGTATTGTTACTTTTATTCTTTAATTACCACGCAGTCGTCTCATAGACTCTGTAACACGCTTTCATTGATACCTAGAATCACTTTTCGGTCAGTGGGTCGTCTTAGGAAAATTTTATTTTAATCTATATAGGCAATAATAGGCATCCTACCCACATAAGTAAAAGTCCTAAAATCATATGAAAATAGAATCAATATAACTTAGTATTTGATCAAATCAAGTTGCAGTTCAATTATATTTAACAGCCTACCTCATTTCTCTATAAAGCAACACTAAGGAGATGTTTCATTTTCGGCCATAAAGTGTACGTTAATGAAAAAAAAGGAAAAAATTCCACGAATTGAGGAAACATATTCTTTCCTGTTTATTCCTCTGATTACTTCGGCACAAAAAATAATAAATTAACAAATTATTGCCATATTTTATTCATCATGGCGTCGTTTTACTTGCATACTGCTTTCGACCAGAAATCATGTTACATTTTAACAAAATAATATCATGTAGACGTTATTCAAATAAATATGAAAGGCGTGTATTTCTGTACTACAATAAGACAGCTATCTTATACAACTTTTTTGATTAATTAGAAAGTATGATTCATCATAAAAATAAAAAACTGCTTTTGTGGATTGTAGATTTGTAGGTACTTCTGGACGAAAATGGCTAGCTGTCGATAATCGTATTTCTCCTGACAAATGTCAAACATTTTCGGTTTTTATTTTGTGCCCAAAAAGTATTAGATATTATGGAAAAAAACAGTCTTCATTGTATTTAGGAGTTCGTTTCCCAAGTTTTCTGAAGTGTACATGTTATGGCCGGAGTCCCATACAAAAATGAAACGTCTCCTTTCTCTCATTTTCCTTTCATTTCTAGCTTTCCTTTTTTGTTTATCTGTCTAAGTAGTTCTCATCGTTCCTTTAATTCTACTTTCAGTACTAATTCCTGAAACCATGCCTGTGATGACCCGTAAGGCTGTTGCTCAGGAGTTGGAGCTTAAATTGAGAACGGCCATTCAGGATCTTGAGGCTTCAAACAGTAAATGTCAACAGCTGTTACAGGAGATAGATGAAAGTTAGAAGGAAGTCGAGAAGGTCATTTTAAAAAACACAGGCTTAAAACGGGAGCTAGTGGACCTTCATCAGCAATACCTGGTTGTTGTTGATGAACAGGACGAACTGCGGGTGGTCACAAATGGTTTCAACAACTGCAGTAACATATATGAGTAGGCTTTATGAAAGGTTAGGGACCTAGAAGAAGAATTAATTCATGCAAATGTACGAATTAATCATTTACAGAAACAAAAAGAATGTACTCAGGCTAAGGAAAATAATAACTTGTATAATGAATTATTAAACACTACTTGCAACCCGCATTCCTTAATAACAATAGACCTTACTGAAGATTCGATAATGAAATATAATAATAGTACTTATAAAGTAAGTCAAAATAAAATTAAGAAATATGCAAAGCTAAATAAAATCATTAATAAATGCAATAAATATAGGAAACAACAAAATCACAATTCCAATAATATTAAGTTAAGGAAAGAACGTAGTTTTCTTATAAATAAATTAAATAACTATAAAATTAAATTAGAAGACAGTAAAAACATTTATGAGTTTGACACTCAACAGTTACAGTCAGAAATTCAGGTTCTAGAAGCGTCACTACAGTCACTCTATACTATGTGAGGTCTGAAAAACAAATTCAGGAGCACATCTTTGCTGCAGACAAGTTAGTGGAAATGTGCAATTCTAATGTAGATAAAGTGGATCTGCTGACTCCCAGCAGCCCTATATCCTCATTGCATAGGAAATCCAATCTTGGCACTCTCCAACCTGAGGCAACGGAGGACCCGTACCAGTCAGTGCTCAGATCTCTATTCTGCACAAAGATTTACCAGATGTTAAACAAGGTCCATTGCAAGTAGTTCAGACAGAAATTAGTTCTCCCCCTTGTAATGGTAAAGTTTGTTACCGCTCCATTATGTTTTCTGATAGTTTTGGGAAAAGGGTGAGGAAAATTACTTAGTGACAACCTGAGTCATTCTTCTAAAAACTATTGTAGGCCTTTTTTTTTTTTTTCTGGAGGGAAATTATCAAATAACCTCCCGCTCTGGGCGGAGCGGGAGGGCGTGTCAGACTCTTACTGACTAAAACCCACCCGTGTTCCTTCGGTTGCCCTGTTGCCGGGGGCCACGATTTCCCGATCGGTTTTCTTCGAACCCCCGGCAGGCATTGACCCTAGCGGACCCCGTCAATTCTGCTGACATCTCTTTGAGGCGCGCGTGGAACACAACGCGCCGTCGACCCGGGCTTGATCCTTATCGGACGGCGAGCTACCCATTGCTCACCGTCCGCAAGCCCGCGCCTACGGTGGCCGGAAATCGGCTCGCGATTCCCGCCCCGGGCGTCTCCTCCTGCGGCGGTTAGGGGCGTGAGGGCGCGAAATTTGCCTCTCCCTCAAGCGTTCCGCCTCCTCCTTCGCGAGCATTACCGCTTCGCAGAAGGAGGTGACGGCCTGCCATTTCCTCTCGCTCCGTACCATGGCCTGAACCAGGGCCGGACGCGAGAGATCACCGCCGCCGATCGCCTCTACGAGAACACGGCGTTGCTCCGCCCAAGCCGGGCAGACCTCCACCGTATGCTCTACCGTGTCCTCAGGCCGATCCACACAATGGTGACACCCGGGTGTTTCCTCCCGCCTTATCCTGAACAGGAACCTCCCGAAGCAGCCGTGTCCGGTGAGGACCTGCGTCAGGCGGAAGGTGAGAACGCCGTCCAGCCACTCCTCAAAGACGGGTCTTATCGCCGCGATTGTGGCGTGCCCAGCGCGGGGTTGCGACAATCGCACCCTCCATGACGCCATGAGATCCCGCTGGAGCTCTGTCCGCTGTGCCGCAATTTCTTGCGGCATCGGAGTTAAGCCCCGGCGTTTCGCCTCCTCGCGACACTCCCAGACGTGCGCGAGGACCTTTGCCTCCAGATCCCATGGTGGTAATCCGGCAAGGAGGCTCGCTGCCTCGCAGGAGACCGTGCGGTATCCTCGGGCCAGCCGGATGGCCATGACCCTCTGGGACGCGTTCAACCGGCGGGCTGGCCGCAGCCTCAATGAACGCGCCCACACCGGTGCCCCGTAAAGGGCCATGGACCGCACGATCCCCGCATAGAGCCTCCGGCAGGAGGCGTTTGGATCCCCTAGATTGGGCAGGAGCCGCTTCAATGCAGCCCCGGCCCGCTCGAGTCTGGGAGCCAAACGTCGGAAATGTTCTACGAAGTTCCACCGGCTGTTGAGTCCCAGATACTTCATCGTCGACTCGACACCGATGTGAACCCCTCCCGCCATTACCTGGGAACCCGACGGTGGCGCATTCCGAGGACCATGAAAACCCATGGCCTCGGACTTGTGCAGGGCCACCTCGAGTCCCAGCTGCCGGATCCTATCGACGATTGTCGCAACCCCGCGTGTCGCTAAATCGGCCGCCGCCTGGTACGACCCCCCCTGCGCCAGGACAAGCGTGTCGTCAGCGTAACAAACGACGCTGACGCCGCTAGGGAGGTCGGTGCGCAGCACTCAGTCGTATCCGATGTCCCACAGATGCGGCCCCAGGACCGAACCCTGTGGGACACCGCACGACATCTCTTGCCGGTTCCACTCTCCTTGGTGACCGGGGTAGATGACGGCCCTGTCCGTCAGATAGGCCTCGACCACACGACAGAGGTAGGTCCTCATCCGGTGATACCGGAGTGCCTCCCTGATGCAACTCCAGGGCAGGGTGTTGAAGGCATTGGCGATGTCTAGAGACACCGCCAAGACGACCCCACCCCGGGCCACAGCATCCCCCGTCGTGAGGGCCCGCACGCGCATGATAGCGTCCACCGTAGAGCGCCCCCTGCGGAAACCGAACTGGCTCTCCGCCAGATCCGGCCCCACTCGCACCAGCTACCCGACGAGGCGGTCTGCAATGACTCTTTCAAAGAGCTTGCCCACCTCGTCGAGCAGCACAATGGGCCGATAAGCGGACGGAGAGTCCGCTGGGCGCCCCGGCTAACTATTGTAAGCCTCAGAATTCCTACAAACAAATAATGTCTTCAATAACAAGGAAGGAATATGATCCTAATGCCATTATCACTGTATTAATAGGTAATAGTTTTAATGTTAAAAAAGATGATATTACTGATAGTGTCACCAAACTATTGAAGTTAAATTGTAAGAAAATAATTTTGTGTGCTTTTTCATATTTTGAGCATTTGTCAAACAGACAAAACAACTACATTCACATTTTAAATAATTATATGCATTTCTTAGTTAGTCACACGGAAAAGAAAAAACAGTGGAAGTGCAATGCAACAAAATTACTATGAGAACCGTTGTCGCCAAATCCTCACAAATAAACTGATAATCATATAATGCACTACAAATAAGCCGATCGTTTAATTTGTCGTTAAAATTTTAGTCAAAACTAGCATAAGTCACAGATTTTACATTTGGAAAGAAACCTTCATGTTCTTATAATAGGATTTATTTTGCGTTCGGGCAGAAAGTATCAACGACGTTTTGTAATCTAAAGTCAAACTAGATTCGATCGCCAAGTAAATTCTGCTACCCAACCATAGATGGCGGTATTCTCAGTTGCAGGGTTGTAACGGATGTCGTATAACGGATGAGGATGCGGATGAGGATATCGAGATAATCGGGTTTGAGGATGCGGATGAGGATACGGATATTGGAAAATTCCTTATTGAGGATGCGGATGAGGGTGCGGATGCGGATGTCGTTTGAAAAATAGCCCTTGTTTTTTATAGTATTTATTTTGTATAGGTTGTAGGTAATTATTTGGTAAGTAAAAAAAATTGAATATTAAAGTTGTTAATATTCACCGAGAGGAGGCCTGTGTCCCAGCAGTGGGAACATTATAGGCTGATTATGATATATGATGATGAAATTTGGTAACTGAAATTTCAAATTGTGGAGTCAAATGCACAACTTTAATATTCAAAATTAAGTAAAGGTAAATTATATTTGTTAAAAAGTTAACTGGCAGACCGTTTCGCCTTCTAAGCGGTTTCTAAGTTCATCATAAATAAGAGCCTGCTCCACAAAATAATTGTTCGCTCGGGATACTTGCCAGTGGCGGTGATAAAAAAAATCGAATGATTTTATACCTAGTAAGCCGACGTAAACACAAGTAATAAAAGCGGCCAAGTGCGAGTCGTACTCGCCCATGAAGGGTTCCGTAGCAGCAAGTAACGATAAGTTTACGATTTATGACGTATTAAAAAAAAACTACTTGCTAGATCTCGTTCAAACCAATTTTCGGTGGAAGTTTACATAGTAATGTACATTATATATTTTTTTTAGTTTTATCATTCTCTTATTTTAGAAGTTACAGGGGGGGGGACACACATTTTACCACTTTGGAAGTGTCTCTCGCACAAACTATTAAGTTTAGAAAAAAATGATATTAGAAACCTCAATATCATTTTTGAAGACCTATCCATAGATACCCCACACGTATGGGATTGATGAAAAAAAAAATTTTGAGTTTCAGTTCTAAGTATGGGGAACTCCAAAACTATTTGTTTTTTTTCTATTTTTGTGTGAAAATCTTAATGCGGTTCACAGAATACATCTACTTACCAAATTTCAACAGCATAGCTCTTATAGTTTCGGAAAAAAGTGGCTGTGACATACGGACGGACAGACAGACAGACAGACAGACAGACAGACAGACAGATAGACAGACAGACAGACAGACAGACAGACAGACAGACATGACGAATCTATAAGGGTTCCGTTTTTTAACGGAACCCTAATAATCTCGGCGGGATTTTATCGCGCACTGGATTTTCAACTCTCGGTGTTAAGCCGAACGTTGAGAATCCAATGCGCTGGGACGCACTCTCGTCCCAGCGCGTAGAAAAAACACACTGTTGGATTTTAACTCTCGGCGTTAAGCAGAGCGTTGAAAATCCAGTGCACGAAAAAAAAATCATTGACATTGCGAATTCAGCCAATAGTAACGCGTAACTCACTTATCGGCCCGCCCATTTAGCTCGGCGCGAGTTTTTAAAAATCCACTATTTGTACGAACAAGGTAGGGTCACATCCTCATAGAAATTATGAGGATGCGGATGAGGATGCGGAGCTTTTAAAATCAAAAGTTGAGGATGCGGATGTTTTGCGGATATCAAAATTTATGCGGATGCTCCGCAGTTGCGGATGCGGATACGGATATCCGTTACAACCCTGCTCAGTTGTCGCAATTATAAACTTAATTGTGTTAGGCGCAAGGTTGACATTCACGTCATAGGTCGTGTCTTCTGCTACTCGATCAAGGCAGCAACACATTAAATTTTCAATAACATTATCGATATCGATAGATACCCGATTTCATAATTCGAGAAAATAAGACTTGTTTGGAGTTAAGTAAAACTGTAAGATGAATGACGTAGTATTATTTAAAAATAGAATGTTACATAATATATTAGATTTTAGTTTTAAATAATATCTTCTATATAATAAAAATCAATTGCTATTCGTTGTTCTCGCTAAAACTCAAAAACGGCTTGATCGATTTGAATAACCCCTATGTCGACGTTTTTTAAAAATGTTTCCGCCGTCTGACATATTTTGAAAACATCTGTCGAAGGATACAACAATCCACCTTGATCTCTCGCAATTATTTACTATTACTATAACTTATTATAAATACAAAATTTGAAATTATGTACTAATTTAATTATGTATTATCCTTGAGGCGGGCGCCGGCAACCCGGTGTGGAAGCTTTTTTCACTGATCTTACACACCGAAATGACTTGAAATTACCGGCTGAACAATGTAACGCGTCTCAAACATTATGTAAAAGTTTGATTACAATTTCGCTATATAGCATCTATGCAACCTTATATTTCGTGTATGAATGTAAGGCGACATTATATCTGTATTGTAATGTTATACAACAAATATTAAATTAGGTACTTATTTTCTTTTATCTATCTATAACATCAATACCCGACCTGACTACATCCCTAATTGAGTAGCGAAGAACTTTCGAGAACGAAATAGTGAATACATTCAATCCAATATAAACTTTATTTTAATCGCGTAAAGTTGATTTTAACTAAACGTTCTATTAAATTATTAGTAAATTGACAAAAACTAAGATTTTATTAGAAAATAAATAAAATCATATTTACTGAAGGTACGAAACACCTCCATTTTTAAGATTATTTCTCCTACTATCATTTTTGCACTCCAAAACAGAACAAAACGGCATATTTACGGAAAAATAAATTTGTCGCGAGACTAGCAGCTCGATGCGTTGTTAGAACACGACTGAAGTAAAGTTGCGTAACAGCGCTTAATTGTGACACGCGTGCCACGCCTACTTTGCACTTCCACTGTTTTTTCTGTTCCGTGGTTAGCCACCATAGTGACAAGTTTATATTTTTTGACACCAACATTTTTGTTGATAAGCTCAGGTCGACTAGGGATACTGCGTATCTGCCCATTAGTTTTAGACGTCAAATAGCTAGGCTATTATCTTTTAATATTAACCCAGACATAATTAGTATGTCGAAGTCTTATAGAATTAGTACCACAATTAGTAATACTACTAATGTTAAGGTGGTTAGCACAAATAGTTCAAGTAAACTAGTTTGTAAGACAACAGAAAGTACCAATACCAGTATAATTAAACTTAATAACAAAAAGGTATTTTCTAGCACTAACATAGTTAACTGTACAAAAGGGGCTAAGCAGAAATCCTTGAAATTATTACATCAAAATATTCAAAGTTTTTCTTCCAAACAATTGGAAATTGAATTGTTTTTAGAAAAAACAATGTTTGACATTATATGTTTAACTGAGCATTGGTTAAAAGATTATGAAATGTTAATTAACTATGAGAATTATAGTGTGGCCAGTTGTTTTAACCGAAAATCAATGCTGCGTGGTGGTTCAACTTAATGAAAAATTGTATCAAATCAAAAACCCGTAATGATATAGTTGAACTATCGGTTGAACATAGCATTGAACTGTCTTGTGTTGAGCTAGATAAGCATGTTATAGAGTGCGTTTACAGACCCCCAAATTACCAAAACTACTCTATATTTGGGTCAGTAATGGAAAAACTTGCAACTTGTAATAAATCTGTAATTATCTGTGGTGACTTTAACATTAATATTTTAGAAAATAATTCAAATACCAGTAGATTTTGAAATTTAATCAAATCATTCAATTTTTCACATGTGTTTGTAGAACCAACCCAAAACTGCTACATGTATTGATAATGTGTTTTGTTGCTGCGACTATTTAGATAAAGCCATCGTTAATTATCTCCCTTCGGATCACAGTGGTCAATCCGTAACTTGAGTCTAAAATACCATTACAAAAAGTGCAGATCAAATTCAGACCAATAACAGCTGTTAATTTAAATGAATATAATAGCACTTTAGTTTGTAAGTTAAGTAATCAGTATCCTAATTGCGTAATACAACACAATCACAATCTGTTTCAATTGTGTTTTTTCAATTGCAACTACAGCAACAATCTACTCCAAAATGATGCTCAGCATGTACGCGTCTATCGTTATCCTTTTTGTTTTCAAGAGCAGAGAGCATGCGCACTCTCTCTCTTTGAAAGGCCGGGCTACAAACAGCTGTTATGTTGTGTCCTCTTCTAGCGCATGGGATGGTTGGTAGGAACCTCTCAGTCGCACACATTCACTCGGAGCAAAATTGAATCTTTTAAAATTCGGCAACCGGTATTCAGGACTGATTTTTCGTAGGCAACCCTATATCACCGTGTTCGTAATGAAATAAACTTTATTTTTATTTAAGTTTCATTCATTAACCAGACCGGTGCAAATTACTAGTATCGATTTACCTGTTCATACCTGGCAACTCAAGGGTTGTGACAGGAAAAAAATAGGCAACCTAACTTTTGCATATACTATGGGCTGCATACTTTCGATTGGTATAAAATTTATCTATTAACCAAACCGGTGAAACATTAAAAAAAAAAAATATCCTGGACTGAAATTTGCTAGGCAACCCATATACAATATATTTTTTGATATATTACATAAAAAATGTGTTTGATCCATTAAGAATGCGGCGACGTATGAATTGTCCATACAAACGTAGTACATCAATCATTTGCAATTTGAGCATATTTCCACCATATTATGTTGATATTCGGATTGAGACAGTATTTATCTAGGCTTCTACGTCTTTTGATTTTCAAAAACTTACCTTTAAATGAAATGTAAGCGAATTGCATTTCGTACATTTTTACAGCGTAAATGACATGTTTTCATATGGTTTTTTCTGTATTATAAACAAGAATATTTGTAATATTGTTTCCGTAGAAGCATAGTTTATGTTATCAAGTTACAAATTATCGAAAAAAAAATGGAAATACATTAAGTTTTCATTCATCATTTTATGTATTACGGAACACATCCAAATTTATCATAATTTTTCGATGCTAGTATTGCCATCGCGTCAAGGAATAATTTGTCAATGTGTGCGTGGTCGTACTGCTCACTGTAGTTGTATATCGCTCCGACAGGCACTCACGCTAGCGCAACGTGCTTGGTTGGAATTCGTTCGGGGTATTTTTTGTCAGTATTATAAGATTAGGTATATTATATAGGTAGTTTACTGTGCTTATTGTTTACTAAATTAAAGCAGCTGCCGACTACTTCTGTTTTGTGCTCGTGATTATATTTAAATCTATTGTTTGATTGTTTTCGAGTTAATTATCTTTTTGTATACACGTGTTTCTGAAAAAAATATATTTTTCATTCTATCTTTAGATAACATAAATGTGTTTACAAACATCCGTATCTGGACAAACGAGTACTTATGTTTCATCAGTAATATTAATCGGTAGGTACCTATTTATGCGTCTAAAGACCCTCAGCGAGTCGTAGAAACATCTAAATTATACATACGGCCGAAACGCGGTAGTCCAGGTATAGGTGGCTTGTTGAGAATCCAACGTGCTGGGACGTACTCTCGTCCCAGCGCGTTGAAGAAACACTGTTGGATTTTCAACTCTCGGCGCTAAGCAGAGCGTTGAAAATCAAGTGCACGAAAAATTTCGCCGCGATTTTATTACGTCCGTGCGAACGAGGGCTATATTATAGGACCAGGTTTTTATACTATTTACTTGCAAGTACGCCGACCAAGTGCCGATCCGAAATACTCGCAAGACTATTTTATTTCTTATTTATATTTAGTTACGGATCAATGTTCTATGTAGGGCTTTCAATACCGGGATCTCGGTATTGGCTAATACCGGGATCCCGGACATTATTTGACATTTTTCAATACCGGTATTGAAATGTCCACTATCGGGATACCGGTATTGGTGATTTTATTTTATCAGTAGACACTACAGTGAAACCATTTCTTTTTATTACCTACACATTATATTTCCAACCAATTTTATAATTATCTGGGTAAGTTTAAAAAACTGCGTATTTTAATTCGACAGTTAGTTACATTTCATTACTACTTGTGCTACTAACTGGAGGCAGAAATAGAAGCTAAAACTCAAAGGGAAGTTAGGACCCATGCTTCTTCCAGCAGGCCTAACATGACACACGCGATAATTATCCACCCTCGCGCGACTAATTTTTGTCTATTTCTGTAGTGTTATCGTTTTCTGATAGCTACGCCATACAAAATACTTGACTCGGTCTGTCAAACTTGATGTTTTGTCAACAAACCCTAACATGACACGTTATTTATCTCGATTTTTGACAGTTCAACACGAGATAATCAGTTATTTTGTCGTAATTAGTCATCCTCGATTTTGACGGCGAGAAGAGTAGACAAAAAGACAAAATTATATTTTTTTTTTAATTGTGGGTGTACACCGGTGTACTGTAGAAGAGGGGTGCACTACCACGTAGATGACTATTACTTTCCAGTCACTTTGCCAATTATGGTGATTAAATAAATAAATTAACGAAATCTAGGGATTATAGCTGTATGGTAATATCAAATATTCGCAACATAATTATTAAAATCACCAGTTTATTTCCTGGTGATTAACAATTTTTATGGTTATAATAGCGGAATCAACTCCACCTGCCAATTTATTTGAACGTCAGTCTTTTTGGTGACTGGTGATCAACAAAATTTGCAACGTCATGGACTTTATGGTGACTGTTACAATAATAAACTTCGATTTGTCAAATTGCGATCGTTGGCCCATTTGTCATTTGTGGTGATTATCTAATGAGTATAGGTGCCACTAATTTTAATTTCCGTCAATTTGTATTTTAATTTCAGCATGCCAAAGAAATAATTTAATTTTAATCAAAAAGTCGGTTACACAAAAAACTAATCATAAATAATTAAAAGAGAGAATAATTAAGAGAGACGTTTATTCAATAAAGTATATAATTCCATGCATAAATTGAATGAATGAAACAGAACTTCAAGCCGATGTTGCTATCATAAAAATAATTTGTTTTTAATCACTTGCAACATCGGTATCTCGTCGCGCGATAAAGTAGTGTCAAAGTGCCTTTTTCGAGTTTACTCGCCGTTTGCGGTCATGTAAGGGATTAGAATGACGTCAGAATCGTAAACAAATTCCGATAAAACGAGAAAAAGAGCGTTCTCGCGCTTGTCATGTTAACCCTGCAGCACTGATATAGTCTATTGTAAGAATTGAATTGGGCATTTATGATAGTTCTGAAGGCGGCCGAGAGATGTATATTGACATGGCGTATAATTATTTACTGAGCATTCTACCTACGAGCGTAGAGATAGAGAGAACGTTTTCCTCGGTTACATATTTGTGCAACCGTTTAAGGGGACGATAACCGACTTTTAATGATTTTATACTGAAGATGACGTTTAAACGAGTAGTGTTAGTAATTTGAAAAAAAAATATGTTAAATAAGAGCATTTTCTTAATATTTTAATATAGGCATATTTTTGATTATGTTCATATTAAATTGTGAAATTAATTTGTAAAGTTATGTCTAACGCGGATAAAAAACTGAGAATGACGCAAAATCTATCAAGCGTTTTTTTCTGAAAACTTCACCATTTTGAAAACAATTAAATTATTGATCTTTTAGTATACGTGTTTTATTAAAATACCTTTTGTTTTACGTGTAATAAATTAATAATGCGTCTAATTTGGGACAGCGCTCCTTGATGGACGACTCCTATTACTGGCTGGACGTATGACGCGTTGCATGAGCTCAGTACAAAACACGCAAGCTAACCATTCAAGGTCACTGTCATATATCTGCGTCTTAAGCTCGCTCTCAGATAAAACTTTAGATGCTCTTTCCTTCCTACGAACTCATTTTCAGGAAGAAAGAGCTGAAACAATGTTGATTTTATAGAGATTATATGCAGATATTACTTTATAGCAAAAGATGCATGTTCCACTCAGTAGTAACTGTAATAAGTCATAAAGAAAAACCCATAACGGGGAAGCATCAGGGTAACCCGCGAAATTCAAATTTTCTTACGTATTTTGCATTTTGCAGGTCAGTGACAGGTTTTATGTTGATTAAAATATGATTCGCGGTCATAACGAATATGGCTTTACTCAATTATAATCATTACAATCAGCAATACAACTCCATAAGTTAGCAAAGGTGTCAAATGTCATGATTTCATGAAATCATGACATTTGACACCTTTATCTTCTTCTTAATCACTATTGCTGATTGTAATGATTATAATTGAGTAAAGCCATATTTGTTACGACCGCGAATCATATTTTAATCTACATAAAACCACTGACACTGACCTGCAAAATACAAAAAACGTAAGAAAATTTGAATTTTGCGAGCTACCCTGGCGCTTCCCCTTAAAAGCACGATGAACAATTTTGACTGCTTTTTATGTGATTTTATTAAAACATATTGTATGTTGATTTTAAAGAGATTTATTTTATAAAAACATAAAGGTAAATAGATCGCTAAATTGTAATTACTTAGATACTGATTATTCAAATTTAAATGTTTTATTTTATCTAGGTACTTTTCTCATACTATGTATCAGATTATTTTGTTATTTTTGTTAGGAGATTCTGTTTGCAATTTAAAGTTGTATAAAAAAGTGACTTTATATTTAAAAAGCAGTTTTTTATTATTTTGTAGTGAAACTTATTAGTTGTTGAATAAAAAAACGATTACGACGAAAAAAATAGTCTCATACCGGGATCCCGGTGTTGGACATTTTCTATACGGTATTAATACCGGTACTGCAAAAATCCGGTATTCGAAACCCCTAGTAGTTCTATGCAAGCGTTTTTATTTTAAAGGATTTGGAAGTTTTTTTTTTTTTTTGTAAACGCGATTGTGCTCTTTATTTATACTACATTACGGATTAAAGGTTTTGGAAGTTTTTTTTTTAATGCGATTGTGCTCTTTATTTAGATAAGGTCTGTACCAATGTTCTATACAAGTATTTTTCTTCAAAGTATTTTTTTCGGCTACTCGCTCCTTCGACGCTCGATGCAATTCTGCTCCTTATTTATATTTAGTTATGGATCAAAGTTCTATGCAAGTATTTTTACTTTAAAGGTTTTGGAAGTTTTCTTGAAGTGAATACTTCAAGAAAACTTCGCGCGTTGGGCATTTTTGAGATGGGACTAAACCTTTGATTTCGCGACACTGTAACGCAATTTACCGAAACCGTGGAGTAAAAGGCATCAATGCGTTGATTACCGCGGTACCGATTTTTTTAATCTGACGTGTAAAAGTGATTCCGATACTTACAGAATAAACAATTTCATTTCATATCTACTAGATTTTCTCTACAAGGCCTAGATCCAGAGATATTCTAAAACATTGAGATATTGGCATTGTAAAGAAATTTCCAAAAAACGCATTACTAGTCTGTACATATACTAACGATTCCCCAAAGTATTCAACAGAAATAAAGCAAGTAATGAACATACCTAATTACTAATAATAAAATATAAATGCCGTCGACTCGTTATGAATGAATGGTAAGTAGCTATCTCACAAGACTAAAAAAGGAACAGACTGCAAGCTTCATACTAACGCTTTGCGCGAGATCACTACTACACGCACAGCTTTGTGTGCGTGCAGTGTCACAGACAAGGCGCGCGGGGGGTGCACCGGCGCCCGCTAGAGGCAAACTGGTTTGAGCCGGCTCATTCGGAAGCCAACGTTCAGGGGTACGCCGCGCGCCGTGTGCCAGAGCGGTACGAGTGACGCGGACATTTAGGTTAATAAAAATGGCAAATTGTTGTAAGTACTGTGTGTATCAATAATAGTAGGAAAAGCAAGGTTTATTTTTTTTATCCAAAGGATTTTGTCAGGTTACTATCTATATCTACCCATACCTACTCATTTTTAATGCTTATTGCAGAATTATTTAGTTACGAGATAGGTAGTATCCTAAATAAAGATGGCCATAAAGTTTTCCCATAAGAATTATTATTTATTAATCTTATGGTTTACCGCCTATATTAGCGAGTTATTGTTTGTCTCCTATTTGTTTCGTATTCTTGTTTTAGTAGGTTTGTAGGTACCACTTACGTTCGTCAAATAGTAAAACCAGAAAGAAAACTTTATAGTTTCGCCATGTCCGTCTGTCCGTCCGTCTATAAGTCACGGTATTTTAATAAGTAACCAACTATTTGACAGTATAAATAATTACTTACCTACTTTACTATCGTGTTTTATTAGCATATAAGCTTAATCAGCCTAGGTATAATGTTCCTACTGTTGGGAAATAGCCCTCCTCTTTCTGTGTCTGGGTCTCACCCACCAAGCGGGCTCAGTGCGGGTTGGTGGATGTCATATGTTTTCGAATTATTGGTTCTAGGACATGCCGGTTTCCTCACGATGTTTTTACCGTTTTGATAGCAGTGGTAATGAAATAATTTATATAAAGTGCCTGCTTGGGTTCGAACCCTAGACTCGTACCTAAGTCGTGACCGTTACCACTGGGCCACCACTGCTCATTTTATTACCCGACTTCAAAAATGGGAGGGTCTCAGTTCAACAACGATGCACGCATTGTGTGTATAATTATTTCACAGTATGATTAATTAAATAGGTACCTATTACTTAATTTTAAACAAACTGTTAAAATAATTACCGGTTCGGTACCGTAATTGGAAAACGGAAATCTCACGGGATCACCTCAGTCACAGTGCGTGTCCGTTCGTCTGTCCGTCTGTCCGTCTGTCCGTCTGTCCAGCTGTCCATCCGTCCATCCATCCGTCCGTCCGTCTGTGCTCATCGCCGAATCTCGACTCGCACTTACCCGGTTTTTTAATCTGTAATAACCGAGTGACAGCCCTATGAAAGTAGGTAAGAATTTTGAACTCTGTTAGGAAGCTTGCCTTCTGCTCGTTTTTTATTCTTGTGGCTATCTATCCAGTCACACACACACACGGATGCGCACCGCGTCCGCCGCCCGCCTGCTGTTGTCAAACTGAGATAGCAATATTCCGAACGAATTTTGCAAACGTCTCGATTTGTAGTTGCGAGCCGCGGTCGCAGCGCTCTTAACCAGCTCGGTGAAGGTCGTTGTATATCGGGATCTTAGACTATACCTAAATATACTACTTATGTTAAATGCTCGACACGCTTTTAATTATCAAATAACAAAAGTTAAACAATACATTATTAAAGAAATTACAGTGATCTGTTTTTCAGTTTTTTTTTTAATATTTTGTAAGTCCTTAACTCATATTTATCTGCAATGAAAAGTAGAATGACCCACCTACACTTACCTAGGTAGGTACCTACAATTTACAGAAACCTGCACGTGTGCAAGAATTAAAACAACTGATAGACTTTCATTAATAAACAGTTTATTTTATAACATTAACAACAAAGAGAAAATAACATTGAAATAATAAATAGTTTAACTTACAATAATACCAAACCAACGCTACTCTTATGCTAGGTACACACTACATCAGTACACACGCAGCGACTTCGATCGCCGGCGACACTTTGCCCATGTCTAGCGACAAGTCATCAAATTAGCTATCAAACTCTGAGGCCTGAATTCCTCTTACGCTGATGTCGGTCGCGCGTGCGTATATAATATATACAAAGTGTTCTATATAGCACCATACTGTGACGCTGACGTCAGCAGCGCGTACGTACGTACGTTGCGTACGCGACCGACATCAGCGTAAGAGGAATTCAGGCCTTAGTGTGGACTGTGGACGTAAGTTATTGAAATTGCTATCGATTCGCCGCCATTCAAAGGCGCTCCGTGGCATCTAGCATATCGCACAGTCTCAAAAATATATCAACAAATTCAAATAATTGCACCGAGCCAGAATGAAGACGGGCGCGGGGGCGCGGTCCCTGGCCGGCGCGGGCGCATAGCGCGGTGTCTCTTCGCCCGGACGCACAGTGGATCGTCCCCATAGAAGAGGTCGGACATAGGCAGCTTGTGAAATCAAAATCGATATTTAAAAAAAATGATGCTATCGTATTCCTTTATCAAAAACCTACAAATATTGTAATGAGACTTTTTCTAATTGGACTGGAATGGATTAGCAAACTATTTCAAATCGAAACAGATAGGAAATATAAATAATTAGGCATGAGAAATAACAACGAGTTATCATGTATTGAGTAGAGTAATTGGATTACCATACCCAATAAAAAGGTGGTCTGAATAATAATAATGAAAATTTATTGCTACAAAAAAACGAAAAACGTACACACACACATTATTTTGGTTCAACCATAATGAAAATTCATGGTTGCCATGGTATTGTATTTTTTATGATAAAACGAAAATAGATTATATCTCAGAAAGTGCACCATTGGGGCACCATGTGTCTTTGGACAAAATGTGGCATTTAGTAGATAGATACCAATTATAGAAATGACTACCCGAAACAAGGCGAAACTCAGACGGTGGGGGAGTTTAAGTGTCCATTTCCATACAAAGAAAACACTTTTTGATGATTTTCTCCTAAAATATGAGTCCAATTAGAAAAAGTCGTATCAATAAATGTAGGTTTTTTTTTAAATATTGATTTTGATTTCACAAGCTGCTTAAGTCCGACCTCTTCTATGGGGACGATCCACTGTGGGACGTCCGACGCGCTCGACGCCTCCGTCCCAACACCCACGACTCACGAGTTACTACGTATCATAGAGCTATGCCATGTACTTATGCATTTTATAATATAAACTTAACAATCAACAAAATAAATTAAGTAGGTTTCACTTAATTTTAACATTTGTACCACGGTTACATCGGTACAGCAGCCCGCATAGGTTCAGTTGTATACAACATGTAAAAAAAAACTGTCCGCTCCGTGAGGTTGTGAAGTATCGTACAAGTCTATTTGTGTGATAATAATTTACGGGATAAATAAATAAAGTCGCCACTCTTTTTTCAATGTGGAAGTTTACCGGGTTATTTATTACATGGAGCGCGGGCGGCTGTCGTTTAGCGGGTGCCTAGTGCCTACAAGTAATAACTTATTATGACGCCTGTTGAAAATTTGCAAATTTTTAATGGATTTTAAACTACCTTATACAGAGTGTTTGATTAAACGACGGTCATGCTTCAAGAGAGTCGGTCGGTAGTCATATTCTAGAGTACGTAACTCATGAATATGACTAACACTTTTACAATGGTACGAAACTATGCGACTTGAAAAAAAAACCAGCTGTCTTCCACATTTTGATCGCGTAGGTTTAGGAATACCTACGCCTACTCTACTACTACGCCTATAGGGTTCTGTAGACAAGTAAGTAGGTAACCGTGTATTTTGTACCATTACTGTTTTGTTTTTCATCTTGTTTTCCTTTGTATGATTTTCGTGTACTTATTTTGATTTATTTTAATGTTAACATGCATTTAATTGTGTAACCTCTGTTGGCGATCCAATAATAAATAAATAAGTAGCTTTAACCGGAGCCCTTATAATTTCGATATGTCCGCCTGTCTGGGGCGTGGCGATTTACTAGTAGCACTCAGTTGGTAGGCGATGTATTCTGTGCATCGCTTAAAAATAGTGTAGTGAAACAACGAAAAATTAATTAGGAGTGGCAATCCCCACAAACGTAACCAAGGGTTGAAAGAGAATATTCAATGCACATAAACGTGTGGGGTATTTATTTTTCATGTTTTTAGGTCACTTTGCTTTTAAGTCAATAGTTTTTGAGATAAGGGATAGTTTCGGTTACAACCGCAGAAATAACTGCTTTCCATAGTTTTTTCGAGAAGTACCTACTATGAAATACAAACTTATTTTTGCGGCCAGTAAAATCAACACTGTGCATGCGTGAATATTCAACCTATACCAAAATATAATTAATTTATATGAATAAACGTTATATGCAGGTACCTACACATTGTAGGTATCCTGACCTGCGATTGCTACTCAGAAAGTATCCCTGCAGGCAATGACGAGAGAGAGAAAGAGAGAGAGACGCACTCGCATTTTGTGCCACTTGATGAACTAAGGAGTAGGAACCCAAATCGACAAAGTATCGAACTCCTATTTCCGATAATGGAATCGGCCCTAGGCGGGCTGCTAACATCATCGAGTTTGCTAGCTGTTGCATCCTACTCTATCTTAAATAAGCTTCTTTGGATAAGTCGACACAGTTACCTCTTTTTCTGTATGAATGGACAAAATAAAACCTATCCCATTCGAGGCGAGATGGAAAAAATCTCTTATTTTTTAGATTTTCTGCATAAGTTGATAAAGTGGTGGGGTAAGTGGTGTAACGTGGCGTCGCCCATGGTTTTCGGCAGAATTTAGAGAATTTATTCCGGAACGTTTATGTGTATACTAAGTACATTCAATTTTAACTTAGATGTTATAGCACAGAATCCTCGATGCTTTGACAAGTCGCCACATCAGTAGGTTGTACCCGTGCGAGGCAGGGCCAGCTCGCCACTAAGTAGGTACCTACAGAATTATAACCCTGGAAAGATAATTCATACTAATTAAAAATAAATACGTATCGATAGCAAAGAATACGCCCGGAGCTCGTGAAGTCGCGCCCGTCACCGGGCTGCCTACTGTCTACTCCGTGCCACCACGTCTGCACCACTACCACTTCACTTTTGGATAAGTAGTTCTTTGGCACTCTAATTTTGGCTCCCGTTCTGAGGCAGAAGCAGCGTGGAGAAGTAGGTACGGTGTGCACGGCGAGCGGCCCTTTTCCACTGTAGCACTGGTGCACTAGATAGTGGCTGTGACTTGCGACGGAGGCGGCCCTACAGGAGCCCGACCGCGTCGCTCTGTCACAAGTTTAAAGCTGTGTATATTAAGCAACACGGCACCGTGGACCGTGACTGCACGGCGGATACGATACGACTACGGACTGATTTCTCCTCTTTAAAATATTGAGCAAAATACAAAATCTGATTACAGAAAACATGATATCGAAAATAAGACTAAATACATTATTTTATATTCGATCCACAGCCACTGTACACGCATGAATAACTTATTAGATGTTATCTTCATACACTAAATTAGTAAATTGTTCATAAACATTAATAATTTACACCAGCAAAAACTTATTAGGGTATGGTACCTATTATTTTAACAAAATATCACGGTCGCCCTTTAAACTGGACGCACGAAATCAGCGGCGAGGAGCGGTGGCCGAGCGGGGCGGTGGTGTATCGCGCTCGGCGCTGCCGCTGGTTCGGTGCGCGCCGGGTACCCGGTGCTACAGTTACTACAATGAATTAATTTTTCACGAACGTGGAAAAGTTGTTCCCAGCCAAAAGGAACTCAAAAGGGCACAAAATAAAATATGAATAGAAAAATGTTATTACACCATTGACGAATTTCTTAATGATGAATCAATGAATCACTAACTGATTGACATGCTAATAATCCATTTGACTTTTTATTTTTTGATTACTGCTACCTTTTTGAAATTTTTTGTATTAATTTGACATTTACTGTAATTTGAACGATTTGACATTAATTTTTATTATGTATTGTTAAAATTTCCTACTTGTTATTTAAATTTATAATGTCTTTAAATTTGTGTAAATTAACGTGATTTGCATGCCGCCCATGTGACGGTAGAACATGGAGGACTTTCTTATTAAGTAAAACATCAATGTAATAATTACCCATGTTTGCAAAGTAATAAATGATTTGATTTGATAGGTACCTAACGTACCGATAGTCACTTGATTTGTCCATAAAAGCATCGACAGTAATTGTAGTATTACCAACTAGGTAGATATCGTTATCTTCCTTTGCCTCGGTTCCGATTTCAATGAGAAAGTCATTTCGGTCAGTTGTTTCATTTAAAGAGCTAAACTTTAGAAACTGCCTGAAGCGTATACAGGTAAATTATTGACAGACTAGGTCAAAGGAATCTGTCCTACTCACTGTAAACTATCTAGTGTGAAATGGATGCAACATTATTTATAGAAAGTAAAATTAAGTAAATATAGAATTTAACTTTCTATAGTTCAAACTTAAAATGTTTCAAATGAACGAACAAATTCCTTAGGTACAGTTTAGAGACAAAGATGTTATGATCAAGACTACGCTACGGCAATACGGGCCCCAGTCGAATAACGCGTTGCCAGCTTGCCCAGAGAGTGACAGCACTGCAGCGCGTCGCGTCGGGCCGGTGGTGGGCCGGGCGCTCTAGCCGGGCAGCGGCGCCTCCTCGTAGAAGTCTGGCTCATCGTCCTTGTCGATATCTTTCTGGGCGCCATCCAACTGCCAATTATTTATTCATAGTTTAAAATTACCTATCTAATTCTCGGAAACCGAAAGCACAAAATGACTGGCAGTGAACGTTACCGCTCTGAGCTGCAGCGGCGTGAACACGTAAGCCAGCGACATGCGCAGCGGCACCATCATGACCAGGAAGAAGGGCATCGCGAGCGAGAAACGAGACGACTTGACGGCGTACAACACCGCCAGCCCCGCCGCCTGGATCAGTGTGAACATGTGCATCTTCAGCGTCGGCACCTGTGCACAAACACTCCATGAGCGATGTCCGGATACACAATAGATAAGAAGCGGTGGACACTGAGATAGTGTGGCCAGTGAATACGAACCCGCCTGACGTAAGGAATTTGCGGGTGATGCTTGACGGGCTTGAACAGCAGGATGCAGCGGTCCCAGAACTGGATGCCACCGAGCGCGGAGATGCCCATATACAGGAACACGCCGAACAGCACCGCCATGGGCACCAGGCGCAGCCAGCGCGCCGCCAGCACCGACACGCCCACCAGCAGCGCCACCAGCAGCGCCGTCAGCCGCTGCTCTGTAACGCGAGCGCGCACGTCACTATATGCGATGATGCGACCACGCTGTCGCTGATCCCCGCGCTATGGTGAGCAAAGCTTCATCGCATAAAAATTGACGCAGGATAATAAATCAAGACAAAATTCGTTTGACGGAACAGCAGTATTTTTTAATTATTCCACTTTGCCCCACCAAGCCGCCCCACTGGTGGGGCAAAGTGGAATACTTAAAATTTTGCAGTGGAATCTGCCCCACTATTTCGATTTGGCGGGGTAGATTCCACTAGTCCAAAATCTTGATGAATTCTGCCCCACTAAGGTTGGCATCTTAGGATTTGTGTACGGAGGTATGCTCGTATTATATATTTGTTTGGAAAATAAAGAAATGTATATCTAAGTAAAATCTAACTAGGACTGGTAACGTTAGACTTAGTACACACCTAGGTGGTGTTCGTGAACTTCGTCGTTTATGAACCGATTTTGATGATTCTGTTTTTGTTGGAAAGGAGATATCCCAAGAGTGGTACCACGTTAAGGAAACCAAGATCTGATGATGGCATCCCAGAGAAATCGAGGGGAACCTTCGAAAATCGTAGTGGCGACTAGTGCGTTTGTTAATTTTTTCATTAAGTATTTTAAAGCACTACTATTTAATGATGGTCTGGAGTCAATCTGATGATGGAGGCAAAAGACAGTCGAGGGAACTCCTCAACGATTTACAGCAATTACCTGGTGTTTGAGCTTGATTAATTTGTATTGAAGAGAACTTTACACCTAGACGGGTTGTGACTGTCATTAGGGGTCTGATGATGAAGACCATAAATGGCCATCGGAACTACACAATAATTAGTATTTCACCGATTGCGATTCGATTACTTAATATGGTTGCCAAGAAATGTATGCTCGTCACAATGCATATGTATGGAGAAATAGAGCTGATGATGAAGTACCAAGAGAACTCCTCAACGATTAAAGTCCCTGCATCGGGAAAAGCAATATTTTAAATCGACTTCAAAAAAAGGAGGAGATTCTCAATTCGTCGGGATATTTTTTTTAAATATTTATTTATGTTCCCCGATTACTCGAAGACGGCTGAACCGATTTGAAAAATTCTTTTTTCGTTTGAAAAGGTATACTTTCAAATTGGTCCTATTGTCATTTGGTCATGATCTGATGATGGAATCTTGGAGAAATCGAAGGAACTCTTCAAATATTATAGCCACGTCTATAGCGATTTGGGTATTTTTGATGAGCAGTTGACATTAGGCTACTGTATCTTAGATAAATTACGAACCAACCTACTAAAAAGTGAAAAATAAAACTTTTTTACAAAAAATACAACCGACGCGGACGTCCAAAGTATAAAGTGAAAAATAACTTTAATTTCGGAAGTCGGTGTCACAAAAACTAAAATACTGATCCAAAGACATTTTTTCAAAGATTAAAGTTATTTTCACTTCATAGTTTGGATGTCGGTTGTATTTTTTGTGAAAAAGTTTTTTGTAAAAGGTGATGGAGCAGAACTGAGATAAACTACAAACCAACCCACTAAAATGCGAGAAATAAAAACTTTTTTACAAAAAGAAATACCAACTTCTAAAAAGCACTACAAAGTGAAAAATAACTTATGTTTCGGAAGTCGGTGGCAAATAACCAGTGCCGGATTAAGCAAGCGCGGGGCCCGTAGCAAATTTTATTGAGGGGCCTTTGTTCTGCTATGGGTTCTTAAGTATAAAGTGGTCATTTTTTTTATTCAATACTCAGTACGTTTATTTGCCATCAACTTTTAGGAATATGTAAAAAAAATATTACAGATTATCTGATTTGGATTGTCTAAGGGCCGGTTGTTTTACGTCCACTTAACGCACGGGTATACGTCAAAAATGGCGTTAACTATCGTCAAACCAAAAAAAGCGTTGTTTCACAAAATGATGGCTTTAACGTCCGTTAGACAATAACGATTACAGTAACCGGTGCCATACCCAAGTTAACGTCATTTTATTCTCAAACATCTGGACATTATGGACGCTCTTTTGTTGTATTCAATTTTGTTCGACGATAGTTCATCTCATGATGAAAAAAATAGTTAGAAAGAAAGAAAAAAGTATAAAACTCGTGTTAATAACCTAAACCTATGGGGACGAGCAGGAATTTATTGCAAGATATCGTGTTTCAAAGAATCGTATCAAAGCTCTATTTTTATTGAAAATGCGACGTTGTCATTTTTTTTTTTTTGACAGAAATTCTCTGAATTAAGTTCTTTTTTGTTTAAATATATTTCACGTTAGGGTATTTTACATATTAATAATTGTGACTTTGTTAAAAAAAAAATCTTACAAAAAAAATTGTTTACTTAATAACAATGCCAGTTGATTTTTTGACATGATCTCATTAGTACCCTAGAGTTATGGGATATCAAAAGGAACACCTTGTTTAAGCTTGCCAGCTAACGATGAGGAAAGATTAGCTGTTGCAACTGACTTATATAAAATATCTAGATTTCCGAAAGTATTGGGTCCATGATTGATGTTGTCACTTGAAAATTTGACGTGAACGGCGAAATGTTGCCATATTATAAAAATCTCCCAAACATTTTTATTGGGAAAAAGTATAACTTTTTACTGGCAGCCCGAATAACTTTGACAATCGGTTTTTTATGCAGTGAAACAACACTGTGTATTTAACGAACGTTAAACATCTTACGTAATCGTTATTATTTGACGTACGTATGTTACGTTAACCAACCGTTTGAAACAACCGACCCTTAGTCGGAAAAGGTGTTACTTACATATCACGTTTTTGTGACATTAAGTAAATTCAATATACCTATCACATCTAAGTTTTATACGCACAGGCGGAGGTGGGTTTGGATACGCGGGGCCCCCTTTTGTGCGGGGCCCGTAGCAATTGCTACTCTTGCTACGTGGTTAATCCGGCACTGCGAATAACGAATATACAAAACCAAAGACACCGACTTCCGAAACATAAGTTATTTTTCACTTTGTAGTGTTTTTTTAGAAGTCGGTTATTTTTTTCGGTTCGTTTTATTTTTTCATTTAATGAAAACTCAAGTCATTTGAATTTTAGAATAATAATTAGCTCTGATAATATATTATTATTCTCCTTGTTCAATTCATCATCATCATTTGCCTAGCGTTTTTCTAACTACATGATGTTGGGATCGGCTTCGATCTAACCGGATGCAGCTGAATATAATGAGTATTTTAGAAGTGTCAATTATAAACGTATCTAAGTAAATAATAAGAAGTAGCCCACTTAGAGCACCTGCCGAATAGCACCTGCGGGAATAGCACCTAGCCTAATCCACGAAGAGCACCCAGGTGCTCTACGTGGATTAAAATTTATTTTTACATTTTTGTTCACGAAGAGCACCTACGACTCAGCAGCCTACTGCTGGGATGTATTTGTTTTACAGGACGTTATTAAAGGAAAGATATCGATAAAAATCACTAGAATGTTTATTAATTACACATACTTACGTACATACGACATTTGTCTAGGCGATATTTAAAATTCAAAAATAATAAAAATCACCATGACAATAATTTATTAATCTTACCAAATAATAACACCTCTTATTTTTAATATATCACAATCAGTCTCCACATATAACTTTTATTGCAAAATCAGCCTTAATTAAATACTTATTTACATTCGTATTATGTAAAATACAGGTATATACTACATATATTATTATCTCTTTATATATACACTGTGAAATTTGAATCACAGTTTTGCTAGAACAAACGTTGCTCAGACCATGGTCTACTACCATTCTACAGCATCAAATATGTTATTAAAACAAACTAAACTAGACGTTCTCAAATAAGTCTTATGTTACACAAAGGTGTTCAAACATTTACCGTAACATCAAATTACTCATCGCGGTAGTGATATGGTATTCAAAAGAGTTATGAGGAGTCCACGTGGACTACAAGGATGTCCGGCCAATGCGGGCCGAAATGCCGAAATGTAAATAAAATTATTAGCCAATGACATGCAATCGGGCGAAGTATCGTCCTGCCCATTTCGTTTGTTGACAGCCACAGGTCGCCCCCGCCGCCCGGGCGGTAGCCAGGCTACCGAAATCTCTCGAGCGGGCTACACGGTCGTGTGCATCCGATGTACCTACTTATGTCACAGGCACGTGTTCTATTTTAATGTGGAGTGGTTTTGGATATGGTGCATTTTGCGTGCAATTTTGTACCTACATACTGAACTGTGATGTAAGAAAGTAACTAAGTAGGTAGGTACCTAGTTTACTTACCAAAACTAATAATTAACTTCAGCTAGAATTTCTGACTATCCTAGGATCGTCAAAAATTCTAGCTGGCCCGATAAGATTCTAGCCCGATAAAAATGAAGGGAAATTGGAGTCAAAGTTGTCTTGGTGCACTAACTGTTATTATGTTGTGATCCCAGGTAGATTCATATTAGATTCTTATTAGGTTCGTGTTAAAATATTTACTTTGATTCATTAACAGTGTTAAAAGTTAATTTGGAAGGAAATTTTAGCAAATTGAAACTCACAATTACGTAACTTGAAAACTCACTTTTTTGTTTGTAAAGATATTTCTTTAGTTTTGGTCTTAAATGAAAGGTCTAAAACTTAAAACCATTTGTCCCGTTTAGTTCATGAAAATCGGCCTGCGGAACAAAATGATACTTACGGTTATTTTTATGTATGGAAATTTTGTTTAGTTAATAATTTGTAAATGTTTGTTCTAATAACGCCTCACTTTTAGTTAACTCATAACTATACCTACTCATAGATTTTACTCATAACATTTTCATACCGCGGGCTTAATATGAAAATACCTTGATACGCGAGCGCCGTAGTGTCTGTGTTGTAGGGAATAACGATAATCTCGACATTTTAAACTATGACTTTTTTATGTTTTTTAAAAAACCAATTATGTTTTCATTTTTATTGGATGCTGTAGAATGGTAGTAAACCATGGTCTGAACAACGTTTGTTCTAGCAAAACTGTGATTCAAATTTCACGGTGTAGGTATATATGTCGCAGTCGGATTGTTGGTTGTTGGTTTGTTGGAAGCTGCCCCCCGTTCCATTTGACCACGTCGACGTCACCAGGTTGCTGAAGGATATTGTTACCCTGAAGGCAAGCCTGGCCGAGATGAAGTTCAAGCTGGATGCGTCTCAAAACACCATCAGTGAGTTACGTGCCGATATGGTTAACTTACGCAATACTGGTGCCGATTCTCTTGTACACCGAACTAAACTAACTAAACTATCACTAAAATTCCTTACTTTTTGACTATGAGAATCTCAAAGCTATTCTGCAAAATAAATTCTCTAAATTTAAAACTAATTTTGACACATCTAAATCGAATTTGACAACCGCGACTCCACACGTGATACCTAACCACGTGAATCTTTTTAGAGCCGGAGGCGCGCAGGGGGGGCAGCCTCGACGTGTTTTATATGGAATTTTCACTTTTTGTGTGGAAAATAAGAAAAAATATTACCTACATGTAGAGTGTTAGGGGTTTAAGGGTTTTATAATGGGTGTCGAAATTTTCATTATTTTTGCGATTGGACACACCGTTTTCGAGATATAGGCAAAAGAAAAAAAAATATTCAGTACTGTTTTTTCATCTGAAGTCGAGGTGTTGGTGTGAATTTTAGTTCATGGCAACCAATTTTATTCCACATGTTTTTAGTCGCGATTAAAAATAGTCGTATTTAGTTAGAAAATCTAAATTTTAGGTTAAAAACGTCAAATTCAGAATAGCAAAATTGCCATTTTCACTAAACTAATATCTCAGTGCCATCTTAGTGCTGTCAAACTAAAATATAGTTAAGTTGTGTCACTTTAGTCTATTTCAGAATGGGAAATCGTCGTTTGACAGGAATAAACTAAATTTTGGTGATTTTTAGTTTAGTTTAGAGGCATTTGTGACAAGAGAATCGGCACCACTGTAGCGGTATGTAGGTCACCTGAGTTCGCATCAAAGGTGAACTCTCGTCGTGGTGCAAACAACGCGTCGCTGTCTAGTTTCGAGTTAGCGAAATTGGACTCGTCACCGGCCGCTGTCACTGCAAGCGATGCAATTCCGCGCTCCGCCGATTTCGCCTCTACCGCAGTAAAGGTGACGTCACAAGTTAGCAAGTTCACACCTCGCCGTGCTTACTCAGCAGCAGCTGCACAATCTCCCATCCAAAAGGAGCAGCAACAGAAGAAAGTTTTTGCTAAAAATGCAAAATCAACCGAGGGCCCATCTAAGAGCCGCAATGTACCGGCTCCCGGTATCTTGTCCCCAGCCCCCAAGAAAGGGTAGCCAGACAAGGAAGGCTTCGTGACGGTGGAATCCAAGCGAAGGAAGCCCACTTGCCGTAATCAATGTGGTACTGCTCTAGCGGGACCAAATATGTTGCTGCGTGCTGCTACACCGTCGACGCAGCTGTACGTATCCCGTCTGCATCACTCCACGATGACTAAAGACATCGTGGAATACATCAGATCCAAGACCAAGTGGACATTGAGAGTGGAGAAATTGGAGTCGCGCCATAACATAAACTTCAAGTCGTTTGTGGTGCGGGTTCCAACTCAGTACTTAGAAACCTTCATAAAAGAAGAGTTTTGGCCGAAAGGTGTGGCGTACCGACGATTTCGTGGAAGGTTACGCGACACCGTGCAGCGCAACACGACGCCGACACAGTCATCACTTCGTGTACAATAGTTATTTGTTATTATAATTAAAAAAAAAATGTATGTTTAGGTTAAGGTATTTATTTATGGGCCGGCGTCGCCTGAATTAAATGGATTATTATTATTTATACGTCTTTGACATTTCTCGGGACCCAGGGGTCCCGGACCTTTGGAAGGCGTACAAGGGGCTGATGCCAACTCACAGAGGCCCCTTAGACGTTTTTAATGAAATGAGGTACCAACCGACGATTATCCATGTTCGCACTATGCAAGTGCAGCCAAGGACAACCCCCGGTTGGTGTAGGACTATTGTCAATCAATCAATATTCTTTATTTGTAAACATAGGTTACAACAGTGTGCAAGATGTTACAATTATTAAATTATAGGTTCTCTATGTTTTGCCATTTGGCGTACAAATATACATGTATGGGAGGCTTTTGCCAAGTAAATTAAATTATTATAATTCAGTATTATCAATAGTCTCGATGTCAATTTTATTTTTTATTTTTATATAAAATGCAATAGATTATGTCAGGTAAGTTATGAAAATATTTAACGAAATGTAATAAAATCAATAATAATAATAAATACTTATAATGTCAATAAGTTATAGATAAGAAAATAAAAATAAAAAAAATAAAAAAAAGTTTTTTTGTTATGCATGGGCAAACGAGGTAAGCGTGGCCTAAGTTCGGGCGACATATATCGATATTCCTGAATCGCACCTTCCAAAGCACTCCTCAATTCCTCATTGCATTGGGTACTTACGATTGTAGCCCTGTCGTCACTCCCCTTGTCAGCTTGGCTTGTGTTGGACCGTGGTGTTACTACAACAGTCTGCGACGGGAGAGCAACGACATGGCTACTCTGCATTTCAACTCGTAGGCGATCAAGTGCAGTGTCGTCCAGCATATGATTGCGCTGGATGACCCGCACCTGATCCGATAGTCGTTGTGCTGAAACGTTGACAACTGGCTCAAGCACCTGAAGAGAGAGCATCCGAACACGGTACGCGGTCAGATTATTTCCGCCATCTGTAGCCCCATAGTATGAGCGCATGACGTTTTCATTGATGGAGCGTGTCCATCTCATGCGCTGCGCACTTCCGCCGGGAGCTGGGACCCTATCAGAGGCCGGTGGGCCTCGAAGTCCTAAACCGTCCGGCGGCCGGCGTCCTCCCCGTCGACGAGCAGGTGTTGGTGTCGTGGGCGGAGAGAAATACTCGTCGCTCGAGCTCGACGCAACTACCGCGGCCGGTATTGTCACAGCACTCCTAGTGGGGCTGGGTACCGGTGGCGGCGAGGCGGAGCTGAGCGACGAGTCCGGAGGTGGTGGGCATGCTTTACGTGCGGCTGATCGTGTCAACATTTTTCTTTATTTCATTCGTTACATAATTTATCGGAGGTGACATGACAGCTAATGTATTATTATTTTAAGTGACATATCTCGGGACCCTGGGGTCCCGGACCTTTGGAAGGCGTACGAGGGGCCGAAGCCAACTCGCAGAGGCCCCTTAGACATTAATAATTGTTGAGGCACCAACCGACGATTATCCCTGTATGCACCATACAAGTGCACCCAAGGACGACCCCCGGTTGGTGTAGGACTATTGCAGAACATGGAAACAAAACATATTGGGCTATGGATTTGGGTGGCTATAATGGATTGGTTAACTGGAACTATGGAAAGACTATGGCCCCTGCCTGATCAATGTTTTAAATGCACACGGATAAAATGGCAGGGGGTGACTTGCACACAATGCACACTCAATAATGGGCCCCCGAAAACGGTCTCTAGCACAAAGTGTCGTAGCGACAAGGGGGCAACATGTCCTGAGGTGCTTGAGGAGTGGAGAGGTATTCCACGGCTTTCAGAACAATCCCAGAGCCCGGAAGATGGTCAAAATCCCTACGAGCACTTACTGAAATACTTCCTTCCTCCGAGCACGTTTGCTCTTGCGAATCTCCACTCAAGCCGGCCAATAAAGGCGAGAATGAGGTGGGAGCTCTGTTCCTCGTCAGTGTTCACTCCAACCGGCCAATTAAGGCAAGCCAGAGGTGAGGATCAAAATTATTATTATAATCCGCCGTATTACATTACGGCTAGCTGTTATCAAAAACAGGGCCGTTTTGAAATGCGGCGGTTCAACGATTAGACAGATTGTCATTGCGATACGTTCTTCAATAAGGCGGCCCACGTTTAGCCGCATCGTACTACTACTTAGATTGTAGGGTGACCATACATACAAAATAAAACAATGTTTAAAATGAAAATAATAGTAATGGCTGATCTTTGCGTTATGCTCGTGAACGGGTGCTGCTTGTGGTGACTGGTCGTCTTGCTGATCATGGTTTTGTTATTGTAACTAGAAACTAACTGTTTATTTATTTTACCTCGATGGTCCTAGTTTATCATTTATAATAACTTCCAATTATAGCTTTAAATAGCTTTATGTAAGCGGGCACGCCCTTTATGCCTGGAGGCTTTTATTTAGATACGAGTTCTGTTTACGTTTAGTTTTTATTTCTGCTTGAGTATAGTTTTCGATGTTTTTGGTTGGTATATTTGGCGTGTGCTAGCTGACATATGGCGAATAATTTATCATTTAAATTATGTTTTGTGTTGCATAATGAACTTACATTATGCATTTTGCATACTATTGTTTAGAATAATTTTTTCTAACTTGAACAGACAGCTGTGCTGCTGGGGAGTTTGTTGCGCCACTTCTTCTTCCCAGCTAAAGGCACTAGGAAGTGGTGAAGGGTGGGCGTTTTGGGGGACTGTCTTATGTAATTTTGACGTTCGAAAAGTGCTGATTCTCAGCCTAGTTTGAATAAATGACTTTTGAATTTTGAATTTTTTTTTTAATCAATTTTAATAATCAGAAAAAGCTAACAGATTTCTTCTTACGATATTCCTTACTAATCAAGAATTATTATTATAGTTACTTTATACTAAATAAAATTTTTGGCTTTAGACATTTTTATCCTTAAAATTATAAATCACAAGGGACAGCCATCTAAAAATACTTACGACAATTAAACTTTTCCAAATTATATAAGTTTATAATAAACAGGCACTTTGTGATTTGGCATAGAAAATACTAAACTAAAATTTAATAAAGTATTTATGGAGATCTTAGACAGTCTTCTTAAAACAAATAACATAATAATCATAGTAACAGTTAAGAAATAACATGGCACATTGTAAATGGCCACTATCCTTGTGAATTTCCATTATAGTATCAAAATATTGCTCCATGAGTACTACTCGAATAGTAAGATCTTCTGGATTATTTTTCTTTAAGATCAAATAATCTTCATCAGCCACATTCGTAATATCAAATTTTTTACACCAATAATCTTGTGTAGGGTTCCGCCGAACACCACAATCCATAGCCACTTTAGCAGTTTTGATGTGCGTTATAACCTCTAAAACTTGGTCCTTTGTCCATGGTTTCTTTACTGTTCCACATTGAGAAGAATAGAAATCCTTTAATTGTACCTGAAAATTGTTCTTAAAGTCACTGTTTATGGACATATTTAACACGTTTTCTGTGTTAATTCACTTATAACTTCGTAATTTAGCAACACACTTTCTGTATCCGACGCCATTGTTGTTGTTATGTCAGGCAGCGTCACGAGTTTTAAGAATCGGAACTAAAAACTGTCAAAGAGGCGGCTAATGGTGCCGATTCTCTTGTCACAAATGCCTCTAAACTAAACTAAAAATCACCAAAATTTAGTTTATTCCTGTCAAACGACGATTTCCCATTCTGAAATAGACTAAAGTGACACAACTTATCTATATTTTAGTTTGACAGCACTAAGATGGCACTGAGATATTAGTTTAGTGAAAATGGCAATTTTGCTATTCTGAATTTGACGTTTTTAACCTAAAATTTAGATTTTCTAACTAAATATGACTATTTTTAATCGCGACTAAAAACATGTGGAATAAAATTGGTTGTCATGAACTAAAATTCATACCAACACCTCGACTTCAGATGAAAAAACAGTACTAAATATTTTTTTTTCTTTTGCTTATATCTCGAAAACGGTGTGTCCAATCGCAAAAATAATGAAAATTTCGACACCCTTTATAGAACCCTTAAACCCCTAACACTCTAGGTACATGTAGGTAATATTTTTTCTTATTTTCCACACAAAAAGTGAAAAATCCATATAAAACACGTCGAGGCTGCCCCCCCTGCGCGCCTCCGGCTCTAAAAAGATTCACGTGGTTAGGTATCACGTGTGCGAGTCGCGGTTGTCAAATTCGATTTAGATGTGTCAAAATCATTTTTAAATTTAGAGAATTTATTTTGCAGAATAGCTTTGAGATTCTCATAGTCAAAAGTAAGGAATTTTAGTGATAGTTTAGTTAGTTTAGTTCGGTGTACAAGAGAATCGGCACCAATATCTCGCTGTATTACATTATGACTAGCCGTATTGAATAACGTATGGCGCCGAATACATTCCGGCGGTTTATTATTCAGCCGCATTCAATCTGGCTAATCGTTGAACCGCCGCATTTCAAAACGGCCCTGTTTTTGATAACAGCTAGCCGTAATGTAATACGGCGGATTATACAATCCGACTGCGACATATATATTATCTCTTTATTTATAATGTTATGTTTATGCTGTATGTTGGTATAAGAATTTGTTTAGTCGTAGGCCGTAAGAACGTAGGGTAGTTAGGTAATTATTTTATTATTCTATGATAGATTCTATTATTTACGATAGATCATGTATGCTAGATCTTAAGCTTTCTTTGTTTTTTTTTTTTTGTGTATCTTCCGCCAAATTATGATCGATTGATCGGTAGAAGCACTGGCTGTCATGTGGACAAGGCAACTTAGTTTGGCAGTCAGAGTAACATCCTTATACCCAAGTGACACATCAAAGCAGTATAGCGGCCGACTTACAGCATTTCTGTATCGTTTTCGCATTTTGAGTTAGTTCTATAGTAGCATTACAAACGTGTATAGGGCTACTGTAATGCTTATTTGGTTACAAATTATACGGCTTTAGATCCTAAATAGGTTCACAACAGTTGTTTAATTGCATTACAGGCGCATTATATTAGCATTATTGTGGTCAAATGAGGTATCAATCGCATTAAAGAAGCATTATTACGGTCAATGAAGTTGCCAATCGCATTACAGAAGAATTACACTAGCAATATTATTGATAATGAAGATGTTAATTGCATTACAAAAGCATAAAACTAGCATTAGAATGTAGTAAAGGAATTATGAGAGCTATTTAAGTGTTCACAGTTAGAACATAAATAAATCCTAGATCATTGCAAAAACATCTCTATTACCACGGTACAAATGTTATAATACAATTAACGTTGTAATTTAACTACTTTGTCTCGCAATATAATATGGACGAAGACTGTCAAAACTGAGTAACATTAAATTTTGTTTGCATCAAAACAAAATTTATAATACTGGCAAAGTTTTTGACTCTTTGTTATTTCATGGCATATTACTACGCAATTTAGTTTACTGTAAATGTCTATAAAAGTTTCATTGAAAATTTTCACGCGTCTTCGATATTTTGTGGTTTTGATATAAAATGTTATTAATAGATATGTGTGAAATAACCAAAACAATTGTGTATTCCTGTATAGAACTAATTTTGCATAATTAACATAATAGTATTTGTAGGGCAGTATTAAATTAAGTTATATCATTATTAAATAGGTCTATTGCTTTTATAAATAGGTCCGAATGATAATATTTTTTGGTTATAAAATATTTACAAAATGGTGTCGGTCTATAGCAGCCTGGTGAGCCTTTAAAAAGGCTAATTAATGCCACCAGCAGTATAAATAATCACGCGTGACCAATTATTAAGCCAAAGGCCAGAGAGACGACTTTTGATGAACCACTGTAGTGCCATTGCCTATAAAGTAGTTCTACGTCCACAATAAAAAATGCTGTTATTTTGTTGATCATATAATATGAGCTATTCCACAATATGGCCGACAAATGGTTTTACAAATACAGTCAAATGAATGTATATACAGCTTCTCGCATTATAACAACTCACGTGTATTTGATTAAAGAGCTATTAGCTGTACAACAGAACTCAGTTAATCTTTAAAAATGCAAGCATTACATTGATTCACATTTATGCTGTTCAGCAGTACTAGGCTGTTACTAATCACTTAAAAGTGCTAACACAATAAAAGGCACCAGAAACAGCTCAAAGCTGTATTATAATGGTATTATGGATTTACGGTGCATTATAATGGTAGGTACAAGTTTATGCTATTAAGCAGCATTAGGCATTATCTTACTACTTAAAAATGCTATTGTAGACCCTAAGGCACTAAACACAGCTGAAAGCTGTATAGCGGATTTACGGGTCATTATAATGGTTCATGTTTATGCTACTAAACAGCATTAAGCATTTATTTACTACTTAAAAATGCTATTGTAGATTCAAATGCACTAAAACAGGTGAAAGCTGTACAGTTGCGTTATGGTTTGCTGCACTAAAACTAAAGGCATTTTGATATGCCACTATCCAACCGTTTTACAGTGTAAAGCATCATAATGGTTTTGAAATGCCAATAAACAGCGTCAAGATGCTCGGTGAACTTATATAATAATTTATACGGACCTTAAGTTCTACATAAGTTTACTATTCGTTTCTTAAAATGTTTCCTGAGTTACTTGGGTACCTACTAGGGTTCGCCGATATATATCATGATATAAATTCAAATTGAAATTGAAATTTCAATTTAAATTTCTAAATTAATGTCTGTAATTTTTATGGTGTACATAATAAAGAATATTCTATCTTCCATCTATCTATATCACGATATAATTATATCGATTGATTTTTTCCAGTCTTCTGAACTTACAATTTTAGAGATTAATGTTTACCCTGGCAACACGTAGCGAAAAACTACAATTCAGAATAATTTAGATTGTTTCCCAAAATGGCAACCTCATTTAAATTTGGGAAATCCCCTTTAACTTACCAGTACGGCTAGCTTTTTATTGAAATTCAAACCTTAACTTCATATCATATAAGGTTTATTTTACGAGGTAATAAAAAATGGGGATTCCCTGGTGCTCCTAGTGGTAATAATCCCGGTGTGAATGAGGAAAATTATATTATCGCCGTTCATAAAATTAGAATCAAGACTTCGCTTAACAGGTAAGCTTGTTTGATTCCCAATTTTACTTCACGGCGATCTGAAATATAATTAATTAAACAAAGTAGATGTTCAGAGTTGTCTGCAATCATTCTATTAGTTTTTATATCACAACATATTCTGGTTTGTCAGGTAAATACTTTTAATTTTCTTAAGGCTCCGTGCTGCCGCACCGCACGAAATCACTGATTTTGATCAATTTTGTTTATTCGTTGTGAGAAAGGGGACGAGAATTTAAACAAAATTATTTGTGATTTAAAAAGTCCAATTCTTCGTCTTGTACTCGTACATAGGGGAAAGGGATTTTTGAAATAAATTAAGGATTCGTGGGAAATCACTAAAATTCGCAACAAGTTTTCCAAAAAATGACGCGAGACTGACGTTTGATCGTTTCGTTAGAAGAAACTGCTTTTGATGTTGAAAATTAAAAAATATCATCAACATCATTATATGGTCTACTTGTACATAGGGGAACCACTTTTTTCAACTTTCATACAAAATATAGCAAAAAAAAAATGTTGAAATAACGTAACTTTCTCAAAACTTCAAACCAAATAAATATTTTTTTCCAATACTTAGAAACACTTTTAAGAAATTTAAAAAATTATATATTAATTTTAAGTTAATTGTTTAATAGAATCTAAATTTTATTTTATAAATAAACAATTACTTCATTACGTAAATAAATGGCAAAGTGAACTATATAAACGATCGCGGAAAATCTATTCCGTCAGTAGCGAACGGGCCTTCCCAGCGTGAGGATGTATCACTTTGCGTCGCAGCACGCACACACGCACGTACGTGTCCGATGTTAACATATTCCAGAAATTGTACGTCGACTACCACATTTTGATCCGCATTTTATTTTAAAGTACTTTGCTTGTTTTTGAAGAACATTAAAATTTTGCATGCCTGGCAATAAATAAAATACCGGTGTACGTGTGTTCGTAATTCTTCTTATCCTAAACGGCTTGACTGATTTAGATGTTTTTTTTTAATTCTTTTTGTGTAACTTGGATGGTTCATAACTATAGTTGGATTCGCGTGGCGCTATTGTCGCAGGACAACATCTGCCTGCTGGGTTCACTAGTTATATTTTGACTTTAGATTTCATAGTTTTGAGTGATTTTTGGTAGGGGAAAAAGTTATGGGTTCGCGTCACCGATATGCCCACATGCTGTTGTAGCAATAAGTGAAGTATTTTTGGAACGAAATTTCTTTAACGCTACTGAAGACTACTTTAAGTCAAAATAAAGATCCAAGATGGCGGCTGCGAACATTTAAAAATATTTCGTCATGGGTATCGTTTTCATAGTTTTCGAGGATGCTAAAGCTGATAGTGAGGTCAAAATATAAATCCAAGATGGCGGCTGTGACAATATTCAGATTTTTCGTCATGGGTGTCTTTTTCATAGTTTTTGATGATTCTAAAGCAAATTTTGATGTCAAAACGTAAATATAAGATGGCGGCTGCGAAAATTTTCACATTTCTTCATAACATCACGCCATCAATTTCAAAGTGTTGGGCCCTTTGAAATTGATGGCGTGATGTTATGAAGAAATCTCATTTCCGCAACTTTTTCGCGCAAGTGGGTTCGCGCAAGTGTCTTTCGCGAAAACGTCTTTCGCGCAAGTGTCTCAGATCCCTTTATGGATACTGGTGCCAATTCTCTTGTCACAAATAAATGCCTCAAAACTAGACTAAAAATCACCAAAGTTTCGTTCATTCCTGTCAAACGATGATTTCCCATCTTGAAATAATTATAGAATATATTTTATTTTGACAGCACTAAGATGGCAATATGGTGCCGATTCTCTTGTATACCGAACTAAACTTACTAAACTATCACTAAAATTCCTTACTTTTGGCTATGAAAATCTTGAAGCTATTCTGCAACAAAAATTTTCTAAATTTAAATATATTTTGACACACTAAAATTATATTTGACAATCACGAGTCCACGTGGTACTTGTTTGCCCTACCCCGTGAATTTTTTTTAGAGCTGGAGGCGCACAGGGGGCAGCCTTGACGTTTTATATAGAATTTTTACTTTTTGTAAGGAAAATAAGAAAAAATATTACCTACATATAGAGTGTCAGGGGTTTAAGAGTTTTATAAAGGGGATAGAAATTCTCATTATTTTTGCGATTGGACGCACCATTTTCGAGATATACGCAAAAGAAAAAAAAAAAAATACAGTACTGTTTTTTGCACCTGAAGCGAGGTGTTGGTGTGAATTTTAGTTCAAGATAACTAATTTTATTCCGCACCTTTTTAATCGCGATTAAAAATAGTCAGATTTAGTTAGACATGGTGCCGATTCTCTTGTCACAAATGCCTCTAAACTAGACTAAAAATCACCAAAATTTTGTTTTATTCCTGTCAAACGACGATTTCCCATTCTGAAATAGACTAAAGTGACACAACTTAACTAGATTTTAGTTTGACAGCACTAAGATGGAACTGAGATTTTCATTTAGTGAAAATAGCAATTTTACTATTCTAAATTTGACGTTTTTCACTTAAAATTTAGATTTTCTAACCGAATCTGACTATTTTTCGCGATTAAAAACGTGTGGAATAAAATTGATTGTCATGAACTTTAAATTCACACCAACACCTCGATTTCACATGCAAAAACAGTACTGAATCTTTTTTTTTCTTTTGCTTATATCTCGAAAACGGTGTGTCCAATCGCAAAAATAATGAAAATTTCGACTCCCTTTATAAAACCTTTAAACCCCTTATACTCTACATGTAGGTAATATTTTTTCTTATTTTCCATACAAAAAGTGAAAAGTTCCATATAAAACACGTCGAGCGTGCGCGCCTCCGGCTCTAAAAAGATTCACATGGTTAGGTATCACGTGTGGAATCGTGATTGTCAATTTTGATTTAGATGTGTCAAAAATTTTCTTAAACTTAGAGAATTTATTTTGCATAATTGTGCCGATTCCCTTGTTCACAAACTAAACTAAATTTAAGTGCATCTTTTTCTTTCTATTTAATTAAGAAAAGGACAGAAGATAAATTTTAGTTTAGTCCTGTCAAATTAATCAGCGCTTGACGTTAATTGACGTAATTTTAGTCGGCAAGTTTTTAATCACGTCTAAACTTGTATGGAGAGTGATAGGCGGTGATTAATTTAACAGGACTAAACTAAAATTTATCTTCTGTCCTTTTCTTAATGAAATTGTAAGAAAAAGATGCACTGAACTTAAATTTAGTTTAGTATGTGATCAAGGGAATCGGCACTAATAGCTTTGAGATTCTCATAGTCAAAAGTAAGAATTTTTAGTGATAGTTTAGTTAGTTTAGTTCGGTGTATAAGAGAATTGGCACCAATCAAAATTTTAGGTGAAAAAAGTCAAATTCAGAATAGCGAATTTTTCATTTTCACTAAATTAATAACTCATTCAGTTGCAAAAACTGTACTTTATCTTTTTTCTGTTCTTTTGCTTATATCTCGAAAATTGTGTCTTATCGCAAAAATAATGAAAATTTCGACCCCCTTTATGAAACCCATAAACCCATAAAACTCAACATGTAGGTAATAATTTTTCATGTTTTCCATACAAAAAGTATAAAATTCCATATAAAACAGAATTGTTATAAATATACTAAACGAATATACAAAAACATTCCAGACTTATTTCATAAGCGTACCTACGTAACTTAACAAAACACCGTCTATAGGATCAAAACTGTTTAAGCGATCACTACGCTCGATGTTTAGGCGTGTGTGCGTGAACGGTGCTCACAAACATAGCATCGCAAGAATTTACCTAAACTCTGTCGAGTGAATTCACAGCCAGGAGCCTTAAACGTTGCTTAATTAGGAATATTTAACTATTGTTTATCAGTAATGAATGAGGCATAATCAACATAATGTTGGTTGACATTATGTCTATCTCAATTGATGCCTGCTCTAAGTTGAGCTGTTGTGCTGTGGGAAGTGAAGTATTAGTATCACTCTCACTTCCCACCTAGCACACTTAGCACAAGTTACATTTATACAAAATTTATAATCTCAATAGTTTTATTGGCCCGTAGTCAACGTTAGGGCTAAGAAAGCAGTCAACTTCTTTGTGGGTTTTCCTAAAGTTTGTTCTACATTATCAGACCTGGAAGATATTGTGATATTGAATACTTTTAAAAGTTTCCGTGATAGAGAAAAGCAGTCTCAGATGTTTCTGTAAATAGTTTGATTATTTGAGAAACAGTGTTGTGCTTACTGTGTAAGTTAACTTAACTTAACAAAATTATAAGATTTATGAGCATATTGTGAAGTTGCACATTACATTCCGACAGGAGGCTGCTGCTACCAAGATCAGTGTCGAGCTCAGCGACTCTTGAAGATTAATTGTGAAAGTATCATTAGAGTATAGTAAAGAATCTCAGTTATCTAGTGATCTGACTAAGAGGCACCATACACACCGGGCTGGCTTCACCAGGCTGTGAAGTCCTTAGTAGTTAAACTTAGGTAGGTTGTTGCAAGGTTCTTTTAGCCCCTGAACGGTATAAGCAGGGAGGTATTTTTGGTAGACATTTGTTGGAATTGTATTGTGCATAAATTGCATTGTTAAGAAATGCGTTCCTTTTTCGGGCAGTTATGTAAAAATTGTGATTTCAGTTCCAATTTTGGTCACGCGTCAAAAGAACGTTGTAGCGTTGTTTAGTTCAATTCTTGTAACCAATTGATGTTATTAACACTTAGGCAAATATCTACTTTATGTTTATGTCATTTCAGTTCATTTTAGGATAGACTAGTACTACCGAAAAGTCGTATGTTTCCAGTGCAAACTTTTCCATAGTTTTCGTTATTTTGAAAACTGTGTTGCAAACACAGAATAAGCTTTTAGCTTGCTTTTAGTTTTGTGAGCACCAATTAATAGAGGCAATAGATTGTACCCTGGAAAGAAAAATGATTTGGACTAATCTAAAGTGAAAGAGTTTATTTCATGCATAAGGATCTTCCCTCGATGATACTATTTCTCGTGTGAGCTAATCGAAAAAAAAAATAGATTAATTTTAGAAGTACATACAGGTTGACTGGTAATTTCACGTATTCTTTTCAGGACGTGCAATAGCAGGGCGTGCGGGCATGGAATAGCAATGAAGGCCATTCAATTTAAGAGTTTGGAGAAAAGTGATATTTAGTGACAAATTTTGAGTAATTTTCAAAAATTACAAAAAATTGGGATTTCTCGAATCCCATGAATTTTCGCCTAGGCTTTATGGGGTGCTTAATTGTTGCAAATGGGTCACACTATCACGTCCTGGAAGGAATACGTCAAATTACCAGTCACCCTGTATAAAGATATGAACGTCTTTTCCTTGACCTCATAATATGTCCAAAATTTAAATTATGTAATGAGTTACATACATTGTATAATTAACCTTGTTATGATGTGCATTTGGTGAGCAGATGGTTTTAGAGTAAAGTAATTTGTAGATAATTCATTCGTAGTACCTACATTTATTATATGGTACCTGATCTTGATCAAGTTCTAATCACAATCCATCAATGGTGCCGATTCCCTTGTTCACAAACTAAACTAAATTTAAGTTCAGTTCATCTTTTTCTTTCTATTTCATTAAGAAAAGGACAGAACATACATTTTAGTTTAGTCCTGTCAAATTAATCAGCGCTTGACGTAAATTGACGTAATTTTAGTTGGCAAGTTTTTAATCACGTCTAAACTTGTATGGAGACTGACAGGTGCTGATTAATTTTACAGGACTAAACTAAAATTTATCTTCTGTCCTTTTCTTAATGAAATAGAAAGAAAAAGATGCACTGAACCTAAATTTAGTTTAGTTTGTGAACAAGGGAATCGACACCATTGCCTACTTTATCCTCACAATGCTCCCCCCCTTCTTATTTGTTTCATTTGTAATTTCACTTTAGTGTTGTAATTATCACTGAAATTTACTCCTAAATATTTAGAATAGTAGTTGGTGATCAAAGGCGTAGTTAGGCATTTTGATTTTATAATCTTTGAAAAGATCACCCATCTCGGCCCAGCCTTTTGGGAAACACGGGCGCAATGTTATGTAATGCAACTAAGTTTACTAATACTTTAATTTTTGTTTTAATACAGGTATTTCAAGGTGCGGTTCAATTAAAGATAGCTTAATAATCAAGCTTAACGATTAGCATTGTTAATTCCCAAGCCCAAACATTTAAATACCTACACTTATGCTTAGTGGTATTATGTTTTATCAGTCTTGTTTTTTGCCAAATAAATTGTCAAGTTATTATAGGTTGGAAGAAAATCTTGTTTTCCATTAGTGCACTCACTAATGGCAATTTAGTAGGAAGTATGAAAAACCTAATATGGAAGGTATTGGTGAATGTATATTGTATAATTAACCCTTTATTGGTTATCAGTCCGGTAATGGAATCTTCCAGCACGCGTAGCATGACCACCGTAGAAACGAGTTTTGTCGACGGAAGAATAGACAAAATGACAGATTGTGATTGTTTATCTGTCATTTTTAGGTAGTCCTAAGTGATAGAGATACATAATGGGAAGAGATCATAATATGATTTCATCTATAAGGCACTAAGGTATATTATACCTAGGTATCTATTTTGGTACCTATGTTGAACAATAATTGATTAGTGTATAAATTGTTAGTATAAAACATGTAGTTATTACTGGGAATTTAAATTTTCCTCTAATATAAATATGGTGGAATTCTTACTGCTCTACAGGGGCAATTCTCTCTCTGTTTGTATTGTAAATAATTGTAATTGTTTGTGTTGTTTCTTTTGTGTACTTACTGTGCAGATATTTCGACACAAATGTATTTTTGTTATGAAATAAATAACTTGAACTTGAATAGTTTTAGGTCCAGAAAGAAACTGAATTTTCTATTTTATTTGAAACTGAAATATATTCTTCTGTTAAATTCTTTGTGAGTCTGTGATGTATGTCGATATTTGGTAACTGTGATGGTATTGAGAGGTTTAGATATTGAATTTGATAGGTATCAAATATTTTATTGTCTGTATCTTTGTGTCCATACTTCCACGGCCAATAAAAGAATCAGTGGAATTTAACTGTTTTGTCAGTATTTTGAGCCAGGTTGTTGTTGAGGTACACTATAAATATTAATTTTTGTTTTCATTAGTAATAATAATTTATTTATTTCCCAGACATAGTCCATCTCCACACCAATCAGTTAAATTAAAACATAAACATTATAACATTTTGTGGTGGTGGTGTTGTCAGTGGTGTGATTCCTATTGTTGAACGGTAATAGGATGTTTTATTTTGTTATTTACATAGATAAATAAGCAAGTCAAGTGTTTGTGCTTTGACTGCTTTGTGCAACCGGCTGTGCTTGTTTTACGTTTTCTCAATAAAACTGGTAAGTTTCTCTATTATCATAGGAGTGTCTTGTGGTTTTAATATTTATTAATTGTTATTGTTCTGGTTTTCATTTGGTGGTAGTGGACATTGCCAGGTTTTCTGGTCTGCCAACAGTTTGTGTTTGTGTTATGTGCTTCGTAAGCATAGGGTCGTTGCTTTCCCTATGATAGGTAATAACCAGTACAGTTTGTTTCTGTAATATCTCAATCCCTTGTTCCCTCAGTTTAGAGGAATCTGGGGTAAGGCTATTTGGTGGTGGTGGACATTGACAGATTTTCTGGTCTGTCAACGGTTTGTGTTTGTCTTATGTGCTTCATAAGCATAGGGTCAGTAGTTGCTTTCCCTATGATAGGTAATAACCAGTAGTTTGTTTCTGTAATATCTCAATCCCTTGTTCCCTCAGTTTAGGGGAATCTGGGGTAAGGCTTCCGCCTTATGAATTAATATGGGAGCATGTAATAATACTTTGTATGTGTTTGTTCCATTTCAGTTATATCTATAATCAAAAGTTTCCATAGGTATCTGGATCATTTGTCATCAGTTATTGTATCACAGAATCATGTTAACGAAGTATTTGAATGTATGAGTGTAAAAGTTACACAATTTTGCTTTATTGATTTAATTTACAAAATAGATTTCGTTTATCGGTTTTTGTCAGGATAAGTAAATCACCTAGTGCTTAGATAAGGCACTGAGTATCTCGTACACAGTGTTTGTTTCAGTTAGGTATATTTGTTTGATAACAGAAATATAATAGCATTCTAATGGGCTAGTGTTTATATCAGGGATAAAATTTCCATTATGGGTCAATGATTTGGAAGTTCATATTTTTTTTGTAGATAGTACTCATATGTCCTTGGAAGCTCTAGAGAGAGGTGGAAAGAGGGTAGGGAGGCCTGAGGAACGGCTAAGAAAAAGAAAAAAAAAGTACTCATAAGTACCAACCCGCACTGGGCCCGCGTGGTGGATTACGGCCCACTCCCTCTCACAGAGAGGAGGCCTGTGTCCCAACAGTGGGAACATATTTATAGGCTGATGATGTTGGATAAATTGTCATGGTAGACGTCAAAGTTGACATTTCACGTTCCGTTAACAGTAGAGGTGTATTAAATTAAATTTTATGTCATATTTTTTATTTAAATATATTTTTATTTCACGTATTCACATATTAAATTTGTTATGTAAGTAATTAATGTGCACAATAACCGTGCTGTATTATGCAATCAGCGAAGCGAGCTCTGGACTTGGGGCACCCCGGTTAAAAGGGCGAGCGAATAGACCCCGCCATACCCTTAGTGGTTTTTTTTTTTAAACCACTCAGAAGTAGGAGCCCCGCGAAGCGGTGCTCCGTCGACCGGCTTTCCTTCGACTGCGCCACATTGAGCGCTTTGTGTACAATAGGCAATGTTACTAGAAGCTGAGAATGCTTCTTGGATAATTTGGACTTGGGGCACCCCGACACGGATAGGTTACGTTAAAACCCTTCCCCATACCCTACCCTTCATACCCGTTCATACCCATCGTAGTTATTTTTTTTTAAACCACTGAGAAGTAGGAGCCCCGCCAAGCGGGGCTCCGTCGACCGGCCTTCCCTCGACTGCGCCACAATGAGCGCTTTTTAGGTGACTATAAAGTGTTTTGACCATGGATATCTCCATAACCATCGGGTTCCGCGGGGTATGAATGGTATAGGGGGGTAGCCCTCATGCCTCTCCCCCTTTCCCGCCCCATAAATCGATGGACATTTATAGAATTTTTTATTCTAACCTAAAAACTTTAAAATAAAAATCAAAAATCGAAATATTTTATTTCACATAAACCTACCTGGGGGCACTTATGAAACGTCAGAAGCTAGATGCACGGTTCCAATTGGTCGTTTCCTATGGAGAAGAGCCGGCAAGAAACTCCACGGTTACTCTTTTAAAAATAATTGGCTTTTACAATACCTACTTTCATATAACAGTGTTTTTTAGGTATGGGAGGACAGTGTAGGTCTTTCAATAAGTACCAGCACCAGTTTCATAAGTACTTAACAAAATAGAAAATGGTCAAAAGGTCTACAATCCACTAAGCCTACAGCGTTCTCACATTCACAAAATATATAGAAAAGAATCTATACAAAACATAAATAAATTAATAAAAGTAAAAAACCTATTTTAATAAAACGCAATTATATGATTGCTATTACAGCTGTAATCAATCTGAATAATTATCATGTCCACAAAAGTCACAAAAAAAAAGTTGAAATTAAATCGTAGGTATATAATGTCAAATAATAGAATAGTAAATATGTCAAGGACGAAAGTAAAAATAAATAAAAATAAAGATTTAAATAAACATGGTAATTTGGGAGCAGTTAATAGACTCTACTTATTTATGCAGTTAATGAGGTACCAGGGAAGCCACATGTGCAGAAGGAATTATTGCCAAACTTCCTTGTCTTCAACATAGTCTTTAATTTTATAATATGCTTTCTTGATAAGGACACGTTTGATGTGGGTTTTGAACTTCCCATCGCTAAGTTTTGTCACAGACTTTTAACCATGGATATCTCCATAACCATGGGGTTGCGCGGGGTGAGGATGGTACAGGGGGTATCCCCCCTCCCCTCCTTCCCCCCTGCCTCTTCCCGCCCCTTAAATCGATGGACCATAATGGAAATTTTAACCTTATCCTTGATGTGAAAGCTAGATTACATAGTGTTGAAATAACATGCTATGAGCATCTCGTGCTAGGCATGTGTACACCATGCCAAATATGTACCAGCTAGCAACATAGAATCAATGTTGTTATGAGTATCCCGTACTCGCTGATAACGATCTAGTTAGCGAGGTGAAATGTTACACTCACTATTAATGATTTTGCAAGTTTATAGCGCACAGACAATATGCAGCGGTTAAGTGAGGCTGTCTGGCAGCCTTCATGTTAATAAATTAAAAGCTTTTAGAACCACCTTTTTACAGTTTCTTAACCAAGATCATAGAAAATAGACTTACCTCTTACGACGGGTACATACCAGCGTTAGCTATGAAGATTAACATCGCTAAGTGCATCGTGCCACATTGGTAGTTTCTCATCCAGCTAGTAGCGTGGAATTAACGTTGCTGATGACATCTCGTGTCTACTGGAGGGGTAATGGTGACCAGCGCATACCAGCTAGCTATGTACATTAACATCGCTAGGGGCATCGCGTGCCTCTCTGGCAGCTTCTCATCCAGCTAGTAACGTGGAGGTAACGTTGCTAAGGACATCTCGTGTCGACTGGAGAGATAGTGCAACAAGCAATGTTAATGTGCTTTTATTATGTATAAAACACTGTCAGTATCACGTACAAGGTGGTCAGTTAAAGCAAGGGGTCAGTGGGTCGTCTTAGGGCAAGGCATTCTCGCACATTAAGGTTGTGGGAGGCCTCAGAAACTAAGTAAGTCCAATATTGGTCAGGACTAGGGAGTGCTTCTGATACATTATTGGTTTCATTGATGAGCGTCGCGGCCGTCTCAGATTTCCACTAACGATCCACGTAATACGTCTCAGGTTTCCGGTAACGATGCACTTAATACACTTAATACACTTTCTATCACATAGCATAGTTAACATTTTATTATTTTAGTGAAGAGTATCATAAACTTATTTTAAATGAATATTTTGATGAGAAAGAATTTTTCTTGCGATGTCAGAATGCGCGCGAAAAGAAAAGTGACATACGTAAGGGGTTGCCAACGTCACCTTCCGCCTAACGCAGGTCCTCACCGGACACGGCTGCTTCGGGAGGTTCCTGTTCAGGATAAGGCGGGAGGAAACACCCGGGTGTCACCATTGTGTGGATCGGCCTGAGGACACGGTGGAGCATACGGTGGAGGTCTACCCAGCTTGGGCGGAGCAACGCCGTGTCCTCGTAGAGGCGATCGGCGGCGGTGATCTCTCGCGTCCGGCCCTGGTTCAGGCCATGGTACGGAGCGAGAGGAAATGGCAGGCCGTCACCTCCTTCTGCGAAGCGGTAATGCTCGCGAAGGAGGAGGCGGAACGCGTGAGGGAGAGGCAAACTTCACGCCCTCACGCCCCAAACCGCCGCAATAGGAGGAGACGCCCGGGGCGGGAATTGCGAGCCGATTTCCGGCCACCGTAGGCGTGGGCTTGCGGACGGTGAGCAATGGGTAGCTCGCCGTCCGATAAGGACCAAGCCCGGGTCGACGGCGCGTCGTGTTCCACGCGCGCCTCAAAGAGATGTCAGCAGAATTGACGGGGTCCGCTAGGGCCAGTGCCTGCCGGGGGTTCGAAGAAAACCGATAGGGAAATCGTGGCCCCCGGCAACAGGGCAACCGAAGGAACACGGGTGGGTTTTAGTCAGTAGGAGTCCGACACGCCCTCCCGCTCCACTCAGAGCGGGAGAAGTTATTTGATAATTTCCCACCCAGAAAAAAAAAAAAAAGGGGTTGCCAACGTCTCGCACGTTGGCAACCCCTTACATGTCACTTTTCTAATTCACTTATCCTTCCAGGAAAACCTAGTGAATGTAAGTATGTGGAACTACTCTGTACAGAAAACAGAGCTTGTTCCTTATCCAATGGTCTTTAAAAACAAGTGACATACGTAAGGGGTTGCCAACGTACGAGGGCTGAGGTGGAATATTGCATATTTTTAAAAATATGTTTATTTTAAATGTATATATAAAATCGCGATGTATTAAGCGTGTGTATAAGAACACTACTTTATTTAATTAATTATATTTCAGATCGCCGTGAAGTAAAATTATTGTCATAGTAGTATTCGATTCAACACAATTTATTTTCATTTTATTTTAATTGATGTTGGATTTTATTGTATTTAATTTTATTTTATTGATCTTATTTATTCATTTGTATTTAGCTATGGGTGTTATTTTTTTTACCTGAAATAAATGAATTTATTAATTTTTATAGTGGTTTTTATTATTTTTAAATTTAAAATGTCGCCTAGACAAATTTCGTATGTACGTAAGTATGTGTAATTAATAAACATTCTAGTGATTTTTATCGATATCTTTTATTTAATAACGTTCTGTAAAACAAATTATACATCCCAGCAGTAGGCTGCTGAGTCGTAAGTGCTCTTTGTGGACTAGGCTAGGTGCTATTCGCGCAGGTGCTATTTGGACGGGTGCTCTAAGTGGACTACTTCAATAATAAAAGCGGAATTTTGATTTCCATGGTTGATTTCAGTATGTTCAGGGGTAAAAGCAAATTGAAGCATAAAGCAGTTGTAATGATTGTCGGTGAGATCTTACCTTTAACCTCGACGATATGCGGCTTGTCGCCGGGCGCGTGCGTGGTGGACATGATGGTGAGCGCGGCCACATGGCTGACGGAGCGCACGGTGGCCACGCACTGCCACGGCGCGCCGAACAGCCCGCACATGGCATTCACCGACGACATGATCACGATGTCCATGTGGAAGCCGCTGCCCTTCTTCAGCTTGCGCTCCGGCTTGTCGATGATCAGCCTGCGCCACACACGTGTCAATACCCAATACACTGCTCTACTCGCATCACCACAATTATATTTATTATGTATTCTACATTTATTTATTGCAGTTACTTTCATTCGCATTCGCTATGCATTCAATAGTTTAACTGGCTCAGCTAACTAGTACATGTACATTCATTACAAAATATTTAGTTAGTAGGTATAACAGACATTTCACAATTTATTTTCGCATGAGTACTCATGGGGATTACGAGTGCAGTCGCTTAGAACAACATAGTATGATGGTAATCGTCTTACTCAGCGATGTGCGTCTCCATGAAGACGATGATGTAGACCATGAGCGCGGGCAGACCCATGGCAAAGGCGGCCCAAGCGGGGATGGTGCTGAGCCCGTCGTTGAGCGGCACAAACCACGAGCGCTGCGCCGTGGGGCTGAGCCCCTCAGGCACGCGCAGCGTCTCTGTCCACACGGGCACGGCGCACGACAACCCCACCATCAGCACGATCGCGATGGGCACGCCGAAATCGCCGAGCGCGCGCCGCGCCTGCGACACACCAGCTGGTGAACACGGAACCCCACATGCCAGCATCGGCCCAGCGTATAAGCACGGTCAAACAGTACCTACGTTAGCTATGCGCTTCGGCTACCTCTAAATAATATCAAGGAGTGTTAGATTTGTCTATGAGGTGGTCATAGCGATCATTTTCTTTTTCTGAAAGTGAACTTTGATGTGACAATATCTTCTAACTACTTTTTGAACCAATGACATTTTTATTGTTCTTCGTTCATTTCTTGCGAAATGTATCGAAAAAGTTTTTCAGTAGGTCCGGAAGAGTCTTTTACTCCTTATACAAAGATAATCGAAGGGCGTCATAAACATAAAACGTAAGAATTGGCGTTTTCTAGCTGACTGTACCAAAATCTGTGAATGCAGTTGACAGTTCCTGTAAAAGTTGTAACTAAAACAGAATTGCAAACAGGTGAAGCCTGTATATTTCAACAGCGTTGGTATCCAAACAGATTTCTCGTTAAATGTAAGTTGCGAACAATTGTATACAGAGTGTGTTGACTCCATGACACAAAATGAAAACCTTCTACAGGAGTCAGACTTTTTTATAAATTCTTGCTACAAGCGTTATTCAAAGTTTTCTCCAATTCAAACAAATGTGTTCATTTGTCATCAAAATGTATGTGGTATCAGTAACAAGAAAAGTGAATTAGAGGTTTACATTAAGGGCCTATATTGAAAATAAACAGTAGTTTGATGGGCGTGGCTTATTGCCCCCGCACGCGGGGACTGGCGGTTCTATATTCGATGGTTGGCCGCCACATCGTCGCGCTGCCACAAACGTATCTGAACCAGTAGCAAAAAGTGGAACTAACGAAATAAATGACCGGAATTTGAAAACGTTAGTTACTTAGCATGGGCTTTGGTAAGCATTATTCTTGTCACTGTCGCACAACTGTCACACTAAAACTGCATGATAAAGACAGAAACATATCTAAGAAAAAAGTGCGTGCTAAGTAACTATAATTTATCTCGGTCTATGAAATTTTGCATATAGCGAACAGTAGTAGACAAATAACACAAAATATTTAATTATCAGCAAAAATATTTATTGTTTACAGGGTGACATTCCCACACACAAAATGTATGGGAAAAGTTTTTTGCGATTTCTGACTTTTCTAGTACTCAAACCTCAGTTGGTCCATTGAAGTTTTTTGTTCCATAAAAGAAACAGGATCGATTGGCCTCAAAAAAAGTTTTTGTGAAAACTGCCCATTTTCTTTCTGACTGTAATTTTTTTTCAAAATCTGTGAATGCAAATCAAAATGTCTCAAAAGTTAAAGACAGTCTTCTAAGACCGTTTTCCTGTAGCAACAACGGTTAAGGTAGTTGCCCTTATTGCCCCATCTCAAAAATCCACCTTGTAGACAGATTGTCTAAAACGTAGTGATCCAAAGGCAAATGGGGTAAAGTGGAGGTGCAGGCCACCTATCATTTAAAAAATTTAAAGTTGAGATATTCTCAACAGTTCAGAAAATTTCGCATTTCAAGAAACTTTGCACTTTCACTTGGATTTTTAGACCCTGTGAACAAAATTTTTGACGTAGCGATCAATGGCTGGAAGATGTCTTGATACTGTAGAAACATCAAACAAGACTATACCCCATGCCCCAAGCCTATAGGCAGATTATGATGGCATTTGGTAAAGATAATACAAGTTGTGAAGGCCTACGCATGTCAACAGCGAAAGTAAAAAAAAAGAATTAAAAATAAAACACATGTACCGAAGGTCACGTTAAATGTGTTAAATTTAAATACTAAACGCTTTTCAGAGATGTTTTGGTAAAATTAGAGCACAAAGTTTTTTCTCATTAGCTATCTTTGTGAAACTTTCCTAGTCTAACTATTATTAATTAAGGTGCTTTTTAAAGCTATGTGCACGTACCATCGGGATAACAAATATCTAAGCAATTTGAAAACAAAATCCTGTGCACATGACCCTATTTTTCGTAGGTGAGCGATACTATAGCGGCCGAGCGTTACAAGCAAGAATATTCCTTACAGTGTACACATATGCGTTTCTTCGATAGTACTTGGTAGTACACTTTTTTAAATCTGGGCTTAGTAAGTTGCGGTAAAGTTAAATATTAAGTTAGGAAAGACAAGTAAAAATAAAATCTGAAGCGTTGCAGAGCTACACTGAATGTATGTATGTAAATAGGAACGTATTCTTGTACCTACACTATCAAGGCATCTTCCAGCCAGATTTGAACTTGCTACGTCGAAAATATTGTTCACAGGGCTGAAAAATCTAAGCGTAGAAAATGTAAAGTTTCTTGAACATGGTTAAATTAGTGAAATTTTCTGAACTATTGAGAATATCCTAACTTAAAAAAAAAAAAAAGATAGGTAGCCACCTCCACTTTATCCCATTTGCCTTTGAACAACTACGTTTGAGACATACTGTATAATACTTGCTGCGCGTCGCGGTTTCACCCACATAAGTCTCGATCCAGTGGAAATATCGGGATAAAAATTATCCTATGTCATAACCCAGGTTATGATCTACTCATGTGCAAAATTTTATACAAATCCGCTCAGCCGTTTTAGCATGAAAGCGTAACAAACATTTAAAAAAACTAGCCAAGTGCGTGTCGGACTACGCACAATGAAGGGTTCCGTAGTTGGGATGAATTTATCCCAAGAACAAACTTAACTTAGTAGTTGAGATACATCAATATACGTCACGGTTAATTCTCCAACTGCAAATGTAAGTTTGTAATCGCAATAAAATATTTTTTATGTGATAAAACTACAAATTATTATCCATGTTCGGACTTTTTACTTTATTTGTGCTGTGAGACCTTGCTTCCTGCCAAATTTATGATTCTAGGTCAACGCAAAGTACCCTGTAAGTTTTGATTTACTTTCGAGTATCAAAATATGTCACATAAAGGGTCGTATTTTTTTTTGCGTTGACTTAGAAGCTTTTTTTTTTAGAGTTCCAAGGGAACACAGATCGTATTTGATATTAATTTCAACTTGATACCTCTACGCGTTCTTGACAAAATGGGTCTTGACAGACTGACAGACGGACAACGAAGTGGTCCTATAAGGGTTCCGTTTTTTCTTTTTCAGGTACGGAACTCTAAAAATCAAATCTTTTCCCTTCATAATGTTAAGTTTATATTATTTATTAATTCATAATTATCAACTAATACTATATATGCGAAAGTGAGTTTATTTCTTTGTTACGCTTTCACGCTAAAACGGCTGAACAGATTTAGATGAAATTTGGTACATGGGTAGACCATGACCTGGTTAAGTCATAGGTACTTAAGTCAATAATTTCATAACAAAATACATTGTGTTGAAAATATTACAGTGACGATAAATTAGTTTAGGACAAAGGATACTTTTTATCCCGATATTCCCACGGGATCGAGACTTATGCGGGTGAAATCGCAGGGCGTAGCTAGTACTAATAATAAAGCTGAAGAGTTTGTTTGAACGCGTTAATCTCTGGAACTATTAGTCGGATATGAATTTTATTTTGCATTTGAAAGCCTGTTACATACATACATACATAGCATGTTAAAATCATAACCCTCCTCTGGTTTTGCCGTAGTCGGGTAAAAACTCCTTTTTTCGCAATTCAAATGTGACTCCATTTCTTTTTTGTGATCTATCATTCGTAGTGACAGTACTTGACATATTGATGTACTGTTGACGTATTTCAAACCTAAAAACGAATCATATAATTTAGCCCATTTCTTTAGACAAAAGATTATTATAAGTTGTAGGTATAAAAACAGATGTTCTTAGAAAATAAAATACTTACATAATAATACTTTAAAAGGCGGGAATAGATTGTGTTGGTTATGCTTTAGTGAAGGTGGAGAATTCGACTCACTATTATCATCATCTTATTGCTATTGGATTCCTGTAAAATGAGTTCATTGATAGCCCTGTGCACTCCAAACGTTGCAGGCACTGTTCAGTTTTGGTTTTATATTTCTTCCTATATTTATAAATTATTTAAAAGTCACCACGAAATCATATTAGAAAAATAATGTTATATTGTTCACATGACTCACAAGAATACACACACACAGTCTAAATACCTATTCAACACTAATTGCATTCAATAATTACTTTAACTTGCTGAAGTACTAACTTTTTCTGTAAACAAAATTCTTTAGATCACGTAAATTTGATCGCACCGATTTGCAAAAAAATGACATAGATTCTTCGTCGATGAGCCCCATCGGGCGACTGATCTATGAATGAACGAGAGTGATGACAATACTTTTGATAGGCGAAAGAAGAGATGACGATAATGTGTGTCCGCTCGGAATAAAACAACGTATGTGCCAAAACGAAATGCCGTCTATTGTAAATGAAAAGTATTATTTTAAAAAAAAACTGCTTTTCTTAAAACTCGAAACTCTTACTCTCTATGTTTTAAAGTAAATTCCATTGAATAACTCATAAGCGTTGCGCCATGATACTCAAAAAAGATAAAAATAGATAGAACCTTTGCAATTTTTTTGTATCGAGAAAATTTCATTGTATCGTGTATTCCTTTTTCAGGATACTAGATCATATAGTCAAAAATCATACACCAAAATGTTAAATCCTTATTCCAAATACTTTAAAAGTTACACGATAAGGAAAAAGCCCATTTTTTTCAATATATCACCTTAATTCGCTAGATAAGAGAGTAGACTTTATATGTATAAGTGAACATTTTTTAAATGATAAATCGATTCATGTATTTTATCTCGAAAATTACAACTTATCTCATACAATACCAGGAACAAAAAAAAATAAGAGGGGGAGTCTAATCTTGGGGGCACATATACAGAAAAGTGGAAAATATAGATTTTATAAACAAATTGTGTAGGATGGAAGTCTTTGAAGTATGTTGTATTAAGAATACTAGTACTGGTGTTGTGTGTTGCTGTTACCGCACCCTAACGATAAGAATTTCGAACATTTTATGATAAATATGGAGAAGTTGTTGGAATGGTGATTTTAATGTGGACTTAATAGTGGAGAGCAGAACCCGGACTGAATTCATAAGTTTACTGGCATGTTATAATTTCCGAGTGCTTATTATAATACACCTACGTTTATTCGCAACAGTTGCGCATCTTGTATATATAACGTTGTAACTAATCTGCCAGACGATCATGTGGAACAATGTGACGTAGACCACAGTGGCTTGGCAGACGGACACGGTGCGCTATTCGGCGACTTTTTGTAATATAATTGATAATTCAAATAAAAATAAATATATACTTTGTTAATAAAAGAGTCTTTAACACTAAAAACCGCCTAGCATTTACACAAAAATTCTTGAAATTGACTGGAGTGGTATGGGAATGAACACGTTCTTGAAGACATTTGCTACAATTTTCAGAAATTGTTACAGAAAGAGAGAACAAAAAATAAAACTAAAAAATGGTTTCAAATTAAGGTGGATGACAAAAGACATTAAAAAATCAAGTCAAATGAAACGATTGCTGTGTGCTAGTACTAATAAGCTGGAAGACAGTGTTCAGAATTATAAAAAAAAAAATATACAAGAATATACAGAAGGGTACTTAGGTAGAGGTCTCGAAAGTTATTGACCGAGCGAGCGTAGCGAGCGAAGCGTCTCTGGATCAGGTCTAGCAAAATTTGCTTTCGTGTGTCAGTTTGTACGTACTCGTCTACAGGTCGTATTTTACAACCGATCGGAACGAAATTGGGTGTCCAGGTTTAACGAATTTTTTGTAATTTTTAGTCGTCGGGGATTTTTGATTGGAGGGCTACTTCCTCTAAAATGGGGCAAAAAGGGGGGCTACTGGATATCTCCGCCTTATGAGATCCAATTTCGATGGTTCTTTTTGTATGTGAAAGGTAAAAACGCTATGTTGGTCTCAAAAAAAAAAAAAATTGGTGAAGATCTGATGAGAATCTTTGGCATGATGAGCAGAATAGCTTCTCAAAATGCTGTAAATTGCTCACTATTTATTAAAACCTATTAGTTCATTTTTATAATTGGCCTACAAATTTTTACTCATAACTTTTCTGGTTTTTTGGGTTCTGTAGTCAACAATGAACCGATGTAGTTTCGCCATGTCCGTCTGACTGTCTGTCTGTCTATTCGCGGCTTAGCTCAGATAATCTTTGTACTAGAAAGCTGTATTTGGCATGGCTATACATTAAACACGCCGACAAAGTGATAGGTAAATTAAAATCTCGATTTTTTTTTCGTCTGTCCCATTTTAGTTGTGTGGGTGAGGAAAACAATTTTTTTGATTCATGGGAGTACATGTTTGTCAACTACAATGTAATAGTTTGTTCTTGGGATAAATTGATCCTAACTACGGAACTCTTTATTGTGCGTGGTTCACGCACTTGGCTGGTTTTTTTGTTTGAATTTGACGTATTGGGGCATTTTCACAAAAATTTATAGGGTATAAAAGAAGTGAGATGTAATTTCAACTTCTTTTTTTATGCGAGATTGTACTTGTTTGCATTGCCTCAAATTCTATATTTTACGATTCCCAGCTTAAAACCAATAATTAATCACGTAATTATGAGATATAAAATAAAATAGAGGGTAAGTCAAGGATATTTCGTCAGGTTTGTTACTTAAATTAAATGCGATTAAAAAATAAACAATCAAAACAATCAAATTTTCTTTAATATTTAATAAAAGAACATAAGCTGGATCTACTAAATCAATTTGAGAAAATGCGATATATTATAATATAACCAAGAAAAATGCCTCATAATTACAATTTTGTTACCAGTGATGACATTCGAACGTTACGATATTCTATTATTGAGTTTAAAATACGAAAGCATACATTATGAATATAAAACTTATTCTGTTATTAAATTTGTCATTTAATTAACATCGCAATTTAAGTAATTAATTCTTTAAATTATCAATAAAAAAGATTTTGACTTGAAAATTAGGGGGACAGTAACAAAGCTGACGGTAACAAAATTGTTATGAAGCATTTACACTAGTTTATGTTTTCTTATATTAATGAGATACTTTGTTGAGTTTGTTTTTTTTTTTTTTAATCAAGCAAAATCTACACAAAATTGCAGGCTAATAAAATATTTAACTACTCAGTACGAATTTACATTTAAAATGCAAGACGTGGATTCAAAATTTAGATTATGAAAATATAAGTATACACTTCTTTTTATCAGGCGCGGTCGCAGCCCAAGATTTTGGGGGGGTCACCATGGGTGCCGCCGAGGAATAGCTTTAGGGAGGTATCTAAGCCATGGTAACCCGTGGCTGTAGTAGTTTTAAAAGTTAGTAATATAAGTAAATCATTCAGGCTCCATACAACGTGAAAGATTTTGGGGGGGTCATGACCCCCAGGACCCCCCCCCCCTCGGACCGCGCCTGCTTTTTATAAAGACTATGATATCATAACCTCCTTTAGACCAAGTTGGTAAAGTAGCATGTGTAATATTCCTAACAGTCAGTTTTATTACTTAGGTTGTCAGGCCTCTATGTTACCACACAAAACTGACGTAACGTTACCTTACCTTTGCGCGATTTGTATTAAATTTAAATAGGTACAATTGCAGTGATTCGTCATTAACTATTTATTTATGAAGCTACATGTTAAAGCTCTCAATAACTACCACAATCATGTTGTTTACATGTTAAATTATACAACATTTTGGTAACTTACCTTGACAGAAAGTTTTCTACCGAGCGATGAGTGCTACTACGCAACGCAATTTATAGTGTTTCGGGCAAAACTGACGAATACAAAATAGTGGATGAGTTAAAGCTTCTGATTTTGTTATTATATAAATAAAATCTAACAAAATTTTAGTTATGTTCATGGAAAAAATACGGTAACAAACTTGACGTGTCAGGTTGCTCACAATTTAATTTCTACAATAAAATTTCCATAATTTAAAAAGTTTAAGATAGAATATTTGAATTATGCTTTAAAATAGTCTACCACAATCTCTTGAAGAAATAAAATAGTATACCTGCAGTCAATTCTAAGGATAAAATGCAATTATTGTATGTTCAATATAGCTGCACCGTCCAGGGACAAGTCAAAATGCTATCTCCCTATCACTTAATTAATATTTAATTTAAATAATCGAGTACTTGGGGAGTTAAGTTATTAATGGAATAATAACTAGATGTCTACTAAAACTAACGGTAATCGTTTTTTGTTGATACTGGTAATATTAGAAAAGAAAAACGACTATCTTTTCGAGGGACAGGGCTAAACACACACCTATGCATTTTTGTGAAAATGCCCATTGAATGATGTCATGTGGATGTCATGTTTTTTGATAGGAAAAAGTAGGTCATCACCGTCAAATATAAATATTTTCGAGAACTACAAGCTATCGTTCATGATTTCTTCCTGCAGGTCGACTCCCTAACCATGAAATCCAAAGATTCGGCCAAAGAAACATGATAGTATTATTGTGTTAGTAGAGTCATTGGATATGTATTGATGTCCTTTTACACTAGCTGGTGTTGATGATGAAGCCGGAAGGTGGCCATAGGATCTCCTCAACCAAACCATCGTTTTTAGACTCCCTGGACTATGTATTGATAAGTGCTTTTAGACTAGGTTCTGTCCAGGTCCATATGACCTCCTCAACTAAACAAGATAGCCCTATTGTGTTTGCGGTCGTTGGTTTCGTCTTGCCAAGTACTGTAGCCCAAGGTGTAGTCCAGGGCCTTATGATGGATCTGGAAGGTCACTATAGAAACTCCTTAACTAGACAAGATAGCCCCGTTGTTTAGGTCATTTCGATGTTTTGACAAGTAGGTAAGTTAGCCCAAGGTGTAGTCTGGGGTCTGATGATAGTGCCGAAAGGTGGCCACAGGAACACTTCAACTTTACACGGTAGCCCTGTTGTGTTGGACTCGTTGGATTTGTCTTGACAAGTAGGAACCTTACAAGTGAAGGTGATAGAACAGATATCAAATTCTAATGCTAGAATAGAACTAAAAAGTACTAAATAAAACTTACGTAAACATAGCTTATAAAAGCTTGAGGCGTGAACGTTGTTCTTTCACTTAAAGATAAGCCTCAACCTTTAAACAAAGTATTAAAGTTCTATGTTTACGTAAGTTTTATTGAGCTACAAAAAAAGTCTCGTAAGGTCCATATTTTAGCCAATATTATACATACGCGGCTATTATATATTATTTTATATACATTTTGTTATTTTATATTGTTTTCTAGAAGCCTTATATTTTTGATAAGTTAAGATGTTTCACTTAAAGTTCCTTTATAAATAAATATTTGCACTTATTTTATGTTTCTTTTTCACAATAAACTCTGGGGATCCGCACGCGACTAACAGTGTAAGGTTTTAAAGTTACAAATAATTTTACGTGAGACTTAAAAGCTATTGAAAAAAGTGCCAACACTCTTAAATCATGGTATCATAAAAGCACTTTTCTAGTGATGATACATTTCCTAGAAACTAATAAACACCATTTATTGTTTTAAAATAAGTACCCATTTTACTCTAATTGCCTATTTATCACAGTTTTTGTTTTTTCAAAAAACCCTCAAATAGTCATAACTTTTAAGGAGATCAAGTGAGTGCTCTGCCACAAAGATATTTTTTGCTGCAAATAACCCCAACTATCGCCCTGTTTCGTTTAATCCACGATTTTTTACCCACCCTGTATAAAGTAGTGGAAAATATTATTGGTAAATTGAATAGGAAAAAGAGGGTAGCTGGCATTTTCCTTGATTTAAGCTCAGCCTTTGACACAATTGACCGCAAATTACTCATTGCAAAATTGGAGCATTATGGTGTGAGAGGCAAAACTTTACAACTTTTCTCATCTTATATAAGTAACAGGAAAATGTATGTGGATATAAGTAATATACAAGTTATGGTAATAGCAATTGCAATAAGTCTTCTATGCAAGATATAGTAGCGGGCGTACCCCAAGGATCGATTGTGGGGCCTATTTTATTTACATTATTTACAAATGATTAAATTAGTTACATTTATTCAATATTTCCCGACACACAACTGACAGTTTTTCCAGACGACACCAACGCAATAGTTGAAGCTGACGACATACAGGAGCTTTCCGCTAAGGTTAATGCAGTGTTGACAGTTTTTAATTCTTGGTTTGAAAGTAACAAGCTCATAATTACCACTGAAAATCCAAAATAATGTTATTTAGTACGACAGCTCGTAATAAAGACAACATGACGATCGCACTTAATGAATTTAAAATTGACATAGTTAATGAGATAAAGTTTTTAGAGGTATTGACAAATATTTAAAGTGGAAAAGGGAATTGCAAGATTTCCTTAGCGTATATGCCTTACGCAGTCTTAGGGATGAAATAGACATAAAACCCCTTAAAATGGTATGCTCTAATAAAATCAAGGTTGAGATATAGTGTTCAGTTTGGGGGGAAAAGTTTTAAATATAACTGTCAGAGAGCCTTCGTACTCCAAAAGAGAGCCATACGAACCATGGTCTGGATATCACAAATAGAGAGCTGTCGGCAACACTTTATAAATTTAAAAATTCTTACTGTGCCCAGCCTCTATGTTTTAGTATTGTTGGTTAATTTAAAAAAGATACCTGCATGAATATGAAACAGATGAGGAGAGACAGTTGAGAGAAAGTAAGCGCAGAAAAGATTTTAAAAGTAAAATAATACCCCAACTTAAGAACGCGGCGACGCATGAATTGTCCATACAAAAGTAATACCTAAATTATTTGCAATTTGAGCATATTTCCACCATATTATGTTGTTATTCGGATTTAAACAGTGTTTATCTAGGCTCTTACATCTTTTCTTATCAATTGTTTTTTCTAAAATGAAGTTTAAACGAATTTAATTTCGCACATTTTTACAGCGTAAATGATATGTCTTCATACTGTTTTTTTCTGTATTATAAACAACAATATTTATAATATTGTTCCCGCAGAAGCATAGCTTATTACTAACAAGTTACAAATTATCGAAAAAAAAAAAATGGAAAATATTAAGTCTCATTCATCCTTTTTGGTATTACAAACACATCCAAATTTATCATAAATTTTCGAAAGCTAGTAGTGCTATCGCGTCAAGCAATAATTGACAATGTGTGCGTGGTAGTATTGCTCACTGTAGGTGTATATCGCTCCGACAGGCACTCACACTAACGCAACGTGCTTGGAATTGAATTTTGCAAAAATCTCGATTTGTAGTTGTGAGCCGTGTTCGCAGGCCTCTTAAGATTGTTCAACATAGTCCTCAATATCAAGCAGTGTGGATTTTTAACAGGTTGCCATTGGACTTAAAAACTAATATACAAGAGCTCATTTAAGACTCAAGAGCGTTCCTATTGGAGAAATGTCTTTATTCAATAGACGATGACATATCCACGTTTAAAAAAAAAAAATTAGTTAATGTGAGACTCAGTAATATTAGTATGAAGGAAGTAGCTTGTAATGTTGTTTTTTTTTTTTTAAATTGTATTGAACGTTTAATTTGTAATGTTCTTGAATTTTTTTTATTTTTATTGTTTTCTTTGTTTGTTGTTATATAATTTATTGTACTATGAATGTGTTAGTTTTATAATTTTAATGAACGTGTTTTTATTTATTTATGATTTCAAACACAATGTGAAAGTTCCTGAAATAAAGATTTAATTAAAATATTGAATTGAATTGAAAAGGTTAAGGTACCTGGCCGTATTGTCCGGTATAGGCCATAGCACAGAAACGTTATAATTAGTATAAACTTCAGAATTACCTTAATTTTTCGAGTTGTATTGTAAGTTGGAAAACTTTGCTCTACGTTTATAAATAACGAATTTTTTAATATTACTTATACCCACCCTTACGGGGGTAAAGGTATGAGTAATATAAGTATACACGGTGTTTTTAAATGCACCGTCATCGTGTGTACCACGGGCTACAAACACAGCCAGCGCAGATGTTCAGCAAGGCAGAAAACGCGCCTTTACGCGTGATCGCGTATAATAAAGACCGTGTGCAATAAACCCTTAGATATCATCATCATCCGTTCGTATTTCCGAAGATAGACGATGATTGCCGAAGCGTAAACTTTAAAAGTAATATAGGGGATGTCATAATAGATGACCGGGGATGCACTCACGCTGCGGCCGAGGAACTTGCCGTTGCGGAAGATGCGCAGATAGTAGGCGATGATGAAGGTGGAGAGCGTGAGCATGGTGCACCACAGCGCCGTGTTGGGCTGCGGCGGCATGGCGGCGTGCGCCGGGAGCGCCGACAGCACTGCGCTCGCGTTGCCTGCCACAGCTGTCACACACACACCGATTATGACCATCACGTGTAATAATGCACTTACATTTCTTAATTAGGTAGGCTCATAATATAAAGTGTTACAAAATTAACTTTTGAAACTTTAAAAGAAGCTTTAGACCATCGAACTGAATAACTTTTACTACGGGACAGACTTTGAAATAGTTCCACAGTAAAATTTAATACCTACTGTTCTAAACTGTATGGGTTCGTGGATAAGTAATAACAGCCGCACGGGTCGATCGAACAGGTTACAGGCCTCGGAAAGCACGTTAAAAAACCCGTTGGTCGCGGTTGTCATCCGGATCTTTGACAGGTCGTTACAAGCCTGAAAGTCTGACAACCAGTCTTACCAAGGGGTCTCGTATTACCCAGTTACTTAGTTGAGGAGGTCAGATAGGCAGTCGCTCCATGTAAAATACAGGTATTCAGCTGCATTCTGTTAGACTGGAAGCCGACCCCAACATAATTGGGAAAAGGCTAGGCAGATTGATTGTTCTAAACTGTATGGGATAGCTGTTATTGTTTTCGCGATTTTACAGTTGGTCCCACAGTAAAGTTATTCAGTTCGGTGGTCTAAATCACCTCTTACAATTTCTAAAGTTATTTTTCTAACACCGAACCTTAACCTTAACCTTGTCCGATGCGTGAGGGTGTTGTTAGGTATCGTACTGACAGTCTATTTATGTGGTAATTTTCAGGAAAAAACAATTTGCCACATTTTTTTTTTCAATGGGGAATTTTACTGGGTTATTTATTACATTCCTGACCGACTGGTCGGAGAAGGCACAACATAAGGAAGACTGGAAAAGTATGGGGGAGACCTTTGCCCAGGAGTGGGACAAAATAAGTTAAAAAATATATGTATATTACATGGGTCGCGGGCGTCCTTCGTTTAGCGGGTGTCTACAAGTTATAACTTATGACCCCTGTTGAATATATTCTCATTTTTTATGGTCAGTAATAATTACAAAAAAATACTTTTTGGTAATGTTATTGCAGTACCTATGTGCCCCGTTCGGATCGGACAGGGCTTTTTTACATATTTTATATTCGGTATAAAAAATTATGTCGTAGATTGACAATATCGACATCCTAGATGCTAGTGCATCTTAGATGTAGGACCTCGGGATTGCTCACAGGCAACTAAATTGAGCAATTGTCAGAAATTGTGGCTAAATATTGACTGTTCAGAACAGTCTATTTGAAATTAAATTGCAAACAGTCAAATTAAGTTGCCCATGGGCAATCCCGAGGTCCTACATTTAAGATGCACTAGCATCTAGGACATCGATATTGTAGAATGTCAAACTCTTGTTACTTCGCAATCAGTACTAAGTTGCTTGATGTCCTTGTATTGAGCTTTTTTCGAGCCTTTTACATAATTGTGTTTGTGCTACAAAAGTGACTTAAACCATAATACTAACTCAGGGAGCACATAAACAGGCATGTTTCAATCGTTTTAAACTAACATTATCATTAAACATTAACATTATTATAAAAATTCTTACACTGATTATCTAAATCAGTGTAAGAATTTTTAAAACAGTGCGTCGATTTTTTAAATAAATTCTTGGCAACGACTTTCCAACAAACTTAAAAAAAAAAGCTGTGCGGTCGGGGACGAACGAAGGAACGTCAGGAACGAAGTTTTTTCTCACGTATGATTTAAAACAAAAACGAAATTTTCGCGGCCGCCATCTTGGATTTACATATTGACCTCATTATCGGCTTTAGTACCCATGACAAAAAATTTGAATATTTTTGCAGCTGTCATCTTAAATTTAGTTTTCGACCCCACTATTGACTTTAACACCTTCAAAAACCATGAAAACGATAACCATGATGAAAAAATTGAAATTTTCAGAGCCACCATCTTGGATTTTCATTTTGACTAAATTCATATTTTCTCTCTCTCGCAGTGTCTCTATGCAGTCTCTATGCAGTGTACTCAGGCCGATGTGTACAATTTTACTTCACGGCGATCTAAAATATAATTAATTAAACAGTGTTTCTAGCGTGTGTGTAGTGTTTCTTACACACACACACACTTAATACATCGCGTTTTTTAGAGATAAAATATTTTTTTTTTTTTATTATTCTGCCGGGGGCGGGGGCCCCCGGCAGAATTCACTTATCCTTACAGGAAAACCTAGTGAATATAATTAGTATGTGGAACTACTCTGTACAGAAAACAGAGCTTATTTATATGGTCTATGATCCTAAAAAAAGATGACATATGTATAGGGTTGCCAACATACAAAAGCTGAAGTGGAATAATGTTGGTCCTGCTCCACAACCACAACTAATTGATTAACATTTGCAAATACTGTTGGAGCTGCTGAAGATTGTAAGACCATCTTTGCATTGTATAAACTCAATCTCTTTTGTATTATATAATTGCATAGCACACTATGTGAGCACTATGTACTAAAGAGTTACCATTTACCGGGTAATATGTCTTGCATTGACTTGAATGTGCCCTGGCGGCTGTGAGTATGTCATGCTCACTCAAATGTTTCGCTGATGGTGGCGCGTGTGTTGGATCATTTAGCTCCCTTCAAAATGGTTGAGCTGAATGGTGCTAATCCATGCGTCATGTTCGTGAACGGGCGCCGTCAGTTGGGACTGGTCATCTCTTAGCTGCCAGGGCTTATTTTTTTTTTTTTAATTGTTCTTTTTTATCTTTTTATTACGGACGCTTCTCATGTGCACGTCTTTCTACATTGTTCTCACATGTATAATTTCAACATGAATGATGTAACCAATATTATGTAACAATTTTTTATTTAAAAGAGTGTCCGTGGAGTTTCTTGCCTGTTCTTCTCCATAGGTACCTACTACGCTTTGGAATGGGCAACTAGCTTCATACCTATTTCTGACTGACCGATTCCTTGACAATTCAAAAGTGCCTGTAAATGGTTTAATTGAAATAAATGTTTTGAGTTTGAGTTTGAGTTGATTTTAATAATGTAACTATTGTTATTTATGCAACTGTTGTTTATTAAGGGGTAAACACTCATGTGATACTATTATAAACCCATATTCGTGTTTTAATACCTAATTATGTACAGTTGCATTCAAGATTTTATCTACATCCATGATATGAATCCTCTATAAAAGGTTGTGAAACTATAGGGTGATTGTTGTATAATATAGTTTTCTCGACTTTTCTGGTAATAATTGGTTAGAAATGTCCTTTGTTGCATTAGAAATATCGGGTGGTATGTTATCAAAGCTTGTATCACTCATATTTGTAAACAACAAAGTAATAAAATTTTGCAATACTAATAACGAACAAAAATGGCGGGATACGACGTGAATTCAAATAACCTATGCTTTTTATTTATTACGGCGCTGTGGTATTGAAACGCGCGTGCATGACAATGTTCATTTTTCGAAATTCGAGTTGCTTATTTATTGAAATTTAGTACAACACTAGCTGACCCTGCAAACGTTGTTTTGCCATATAAATGTTTGGAGTGGACCATCTTTATCACTTACTACCATAATTTATAAAAACATAATTTTTCTTCATATCTTTTTTTTTCCTAAATTAAGATGTAAGCTATCCTATCTTTCAAGTTGGATCAAACTGCACACGGTGTGTAAATTTGATTAAAATCGGTTGAGTAGTTTAGGAGTCCATCGCGGACAAACAAGGTGACACGTAATTTATATATATTAAGAAGATAAGATTATAAACACTCATTTGGATGTTATTATGGTTACTATGACACTGGTTGTTTTAATGGCAATAAGTTTACTGTTTCAGAAACTAGAGGTCAGTAGCGGCGTTAAGGTAGGACGCGGTTGGGCGACCATGCATGGCATGCGGGGATGGGCATTCCCTCATTCAGTACCGGCATTAGGGTAGGGCGGGCCTTACCCTATTGCCAGTACTGAGTGAGGGGATGCCCATCCCTGCATGCCATGCCCGCATGGACACCTGCCCAAGGCGCCAGACATCAAGGGGCGCCCAACGCGATCTTTTCTGTTATTCAACTCTTTTTTTTACCCGACTGACAGCAAAGATAGAGTTGTTTTTCTCTAACTTTTAAAACTTTTTAAAGCTTAAGTACTTTTTTTTATATGAATGGGCCAAAGAAAAGACGCAGCGGGATGCTCAAAAATTTTGAGCTCACTTTTGCACCCTGCGTTCTCTGAAGTCTAAATTCTCAAACTTTTCTGCATAAAAGAAATCCTAAGTTTTTCGTGCGAGGTGCTGAAATTTTAGAGTTCGCTTCTCTCGCTTCAGCACCCTGCATTTTCCTATTTCTCAAACTAGAACCAAGCCTAAAACGTTCGCCCTTCTACTCTCCATGAGTAGTGGGGGGCGCCACAGAAATCTCGCCCGGAGCGTATTGCTAAAACCGGCACTGATAGAGGTTCTATAGCATGGGTGTAGATAAAATATATTAGCAGAAAATCAAAATGCCTTTTATTATGATTCACAATTTTCGATTTTTTTTTAAATAACTCACCTCAATATACTCATTCAAATTCACACAAACAAACACACACATATTATAAACAAACACAGAGTTTTATCTCGTCGATTAAATGTAATAATTTTTGTAAAGATTTTATGTGTGAGACGTAGTGTCACTCGATGGTTGTTAGAATACGTACATTGGTCATTTAAATTGTACCCAAAAATATTATGTTTTGAAAAATGGATAACTTTAACGTGATACTAAACAATGATTTGGATTCTGTTACTGTAGCTCAATCCGCCACTCGTAACATTGATGACTGTCACTCTTTGTTCAAAAACTCTTCCAATACGCTAAACATATTGACCCACAATATACGTAGTATTAATTGCAACACTCCCAACTTTCAAACATTACTTTCAAGGTCAAAAGTTGATTGGGATATTATTGTACTAACCGAATGCTGGTAGCAGCAAAATCCTACCATTCCCGAATTCATGGTTATGTTTCATTCACTAGGTACACGCAAAAATAAAACTCAAAATGAAGTGCGGTCATTTACTACAACAGAACAGTACAGTACTGATGAACCGGAAATAAAATTGTCAAATAAACACAAACACTGTAATCGTTGCTATCTGTCGACCACCCAGTGATAAAAATATCGATATCTTTTAAATATCCCTCAACGATTGTCTAAGCGATCTCTCATCCTTTCAAAATATTATTAGTTACCTAGTGATATTAATATTGTCATTTTTGAAAATTCCCAAGATAATAGATCCTACGCATATCTCACCCTTATCGCTTCTCATGGTATGCTTCTAGCTCACACGATTCCTACTTACTCATAGTCGCACGTGCTTAGATCATATAATGTTAAAGACAAGATTATCAGCGTTCTGTTATGTTGCTCAAACTTCGGTTACAGACTACGAATAATAAAAGTCAAGAAATATAACTCAAGGTCAAAAATGGCACCACGCAGGATGAACAGCGGTGGGCGGGGCAAACCCTGGCTGGAGGTTTTAAGTGTAGTAGCTTAAGGCACCCACAGGAAAGCCCGGTTAAGAAGTCATCAGTCAAAAAAAAAAATAAGGTGGGTGGGGCCAAAATATGCACAGCGCTGATAATATGCAGTTCGCCGGTGTCATTGGGTCGATGCGGTCTCGTCGCGGAGTATTTACCATTGTAATTATTATTGTGTTTTACGTTGTTTACATACTGCAAATATGCCGCGGCTCATGTGCTGTAAAGTGTTGTAGAAGCCATACATACAGATATGTAGAATTCTGGAATCAATTTTCATATGTGTGTTAGATAATAGATAATATTTTTTTTTAAATAACTTTTATGTTGCTCGTGTTGCATAACACTTTCCAGAGTCGTAAGTATAGAACAACATAAAAATTATTTTACACGTTTTGAAATTTCACTTGATTTTGGAAGTTTTTGTTTTTATTTTAAAGGAAAAATGATAATATGCATTAGTATAATTATAAATTTAATGTCACTGATGCCCGAAAAATGAAAAACAGCGAAAAAAATGGGTAACTGCGGTTCGTTTGCACGAAACGAATTTGATTGGATGCCTTTTTTATTTTATTTTTTGGGTGGGAAATTATAAAATAACTTCTCCCGCTCTGGGCGGAGCGGGAGGGCAGGCTCTTGCTGACTAAAACCCACCCGTGTTCCTTCGGTTGCCCTGTTGCCGGGGGCCACGATGTCCCTATCGGTTTTCTTCGAACCCCCAGCAGGCATTGGCCCTAGCGGACCCCGTCAATTCTGCTGACATCTCTTTAAGGCGCGCGTGGAACACAACGCACCGTCGACCCGGGCTTGGTCCTTATCGGACGGCGAGCTACCCATTGCTCACCGTCCGCAAGCCCGCGCCTACGGTGGCCGGAAATCGGCTCGCGATTCCCGCCCCGGGCGTCTCCTCCTGCGGCGGTTAGGGGCGTGAGGGCGCGAAGTTTGCCTCTCCCTCACGCCGCGCGAGCATTACCGCTTCGCAGTAGGCGGTGACGGCCTGCCATTTCCTCTCGCTCCGTACCATGGCTTGATCCAGGGCCGGACGCGAGAGATCACCGCCGCCGATCGCCTCTACGAGGACACGGCGTTGCTCTGCCTAAGCCGGGCAGACCTCCACCGTGTCCTCAGGCTGATCCACACAATGGTGACACCCGGTTTTGATTGGATGCCTAGCGTAAACACTAGATTATGCAGCTTACACGTTAGGCTCCGCGCAAACGAGCCACCGACCACAGCCACCGGTGGCTGTCACGCGCCACGTCCTTTGATACCGCGTAAACGAAGGTGGTCGGTGCCTCGTTGGTAATATGGTCAAAATGAAAATCCAAGACGCCAGCTGCGAAAATTTTCAAATTTTTCATCATGGGTATCGTTTTTATGGTTTTCTATGGTGCTAAAGCTGATAGTGAGGTCATAATGTAAATCCAAGATGGCGGCTGTGACAATTTTCAAATTTTTGTTAAGTCACAAAATCCCTGCATTTTTATTATTAAGTTTATTTTCACTGTTTTGAATGTTGGGACAAGATAAGTTTGCGGAAACAGAAACTTAAACTTAAAAATTGAAGAAGAAACCGAAATAAAGTGTTAATTAAATTGGAGAATGTCAGAGGATAAACTGAAACGGGAAGTAAGTTTTTTTTTTCAATTTCTGCTCGAATCGTACTTTAGAATCGAATTACATGAACCTGTATGATGCTCATGTTACGCCATCAATAACTGGAATAGCTGTATACCGAAATGTACGCTTTCAAGGATTCCTACAACCTGAATTTGCTACCTCGATGACAGGTCAAAATTTTAAGAAGATGACATTGTATCGTGTTGACATGAGTGGCAGATCTCAGTAACTGTTACCAAGAGATGGTACCATTAAAACCAGCAAAACTTCAGGATATCAAGAAACTGCTTGAGTATGTTCCTCTTCAAAAACGACTCTTTTATGATGACATACTGTTTGAAGCTACTTCTTCAGAAAGAGAGCAAGATATTGAAAATACACAGGATGAAATTTATGAATAAAGAGATAATATAATAATAGAACTGTGTTCAATATGATGAAACGTGATTTTAAGTTAATTAGAAGATTAGAAGTAAGGTTTCAATAGGTATTGTGTTAAAATTAACAGCTAATGCTAATGATAAAAAGAAGTTTATAGTTTTGTTATTGTTTAGTTGTTTGTTCTGTATTAAGGTAGATGCATTAATAAATTATGACAATTTGTTGAAACATGGAAGTCTGGCATCGTTCAAAACAGGTTTTTTTGTTCAGGCTCATTTTCGAAGGATATCTTTATTTAAGTATACAATGGTCTATCATGCGTCCGTCTCACTTACTCATTTATTTGTCAGTCTTTGTTTGTTTTGTTTTGCAATTTTATGCACAATCACACTATTTATGTACCTACATATTCGTTATTTATTTTTTCATCTGACACAAATTTATTTTATTTAAGTAGGTATACCTAAACACGTTACATTATAAAACTGATTTACATCCGTCACATCACACTTTCAGGTCCAGTTGAAAACCAGCGTCAGGCACTTATTGTTGTCTGGCATTTTTGCTTTTTGGCGCAGCCGTGAGGCACACTCTCCTGTTAATTTCTTACATCGCTCTTTACAATTATTATTTGATTTTTATTTTTTTATCTTAATTATATTGTGCTTTTTTGGTCTGTGCTAAATAAATGTATTTTCTTTCTTCTTTCTTTATATATAAATAAATAAATAACTGATCATTATAATAATATATATATATTTTTTAAGAACATCATAAAGCCTACCCAGTAAACTATTGTTTAATTTTTTTTAAATTTATTTATACGGTCGTTTTCTTTAAAAAAAAAAATTGCACTTTATATGATCTTATCTCAAAACAAAGAAAATGGATTTAGTGACTTTTAGAACTAAGGCATCCACTTTCTCTCTCTCTCTATGTAATTAGTAGAAGACAGACGCAAGTATGAAGCCGCGTTAAAAACTTCGTTCCAAAAACCCGTTTACCATGACACAGTATGAAGTCGCAACTAGAAAGACATGTCGTGCCTCTGATAATGTTACATGGTTGACCCATGCTAGCATTCAAGACTGTGACTGTGTGTGTAAAACGTGTGACTTAAGCCATGTCACAGTAGGCCGAGATCGGGGGGCTGGGGGCGTTTAGTGTCCCGCAAAGTGTTAATCATTATGATCTTTATTATTTACCTAGATAATAAGTATTTGTGCCTTTTTACGGTTGATTTTCGCAAAATCTTTCTTAGTACACACCTGTGTTTTTAACTACAACTACTGTCTAAAATTCAAGTTTCTATCTTTAGCGGTTTGGATGTGCGAGAGTCTTACGAACATAACCTGTTCTTCCGAAGATCATCTGTTCTGTGTTCTCTGGGGTTATACAACCATATATCCCCACTAAAGACATTTATAAGTCCTTCAACAACAATGCCGAGTTGTAGAAGAGTGGAAGTAGTTGTCCGAGTGTACCTGACAACGCAGAGTTGTCGAGCAGCATGGAGTTGTTGAACATCGTGGAGTTGGCATCACTGGGAGCGGGGGCGCTGGAGCCGGCGGGGGCGTCGAGAGCCGTGGCATTGTCAGGCGCGTAGTAATGCACGCCCAGCGGGTGCGCGCGGAACACGTTGATGAGGCTCGTCACCGGTTCCCCGATGAAGATCAGTGAAATAAGGAACGCGAAGATATCCTCCGTGAACCTGCACAATCCCATGCTCATTATTAGCTAGTGTTACCGGCCCACCAACTTTTTGTAGAGACCTTACTTCTACGTAAAGGTTTTGTTTTTGGGCTCACGGTTTTTGTAACAACCTGAAGACGTTAACATTTTTTCGTTTGTTTTTCAAGTGCCCTTTTTAGGGTTCCGTAGTAAACAACGAACCCTTATAGTTTCGTCATGTCTGTCTGTCTGTCCGCGGTCTAGCTCCGAGACCCTTAGTACTAGAAAATTGTAATTTGGCATAGGTATATATTTTAATTACGCCGACAAAGTGGTAAAATAAAATTATGAAAAACATTTTTTTAGGATACCTCTCATACACGTAAAGTGGTGATGTTATTTTTTTTCTTTTTTTAACCCATAGTGAGGGGTATCATTGGAAAGGTCCTTTAAAAACATTGTGAGTTTGTGAAAACCATTTTTGGATTCAGGAATCCGTTTGCGAAATATTAAGCTTTAAAGTGCTAATTTTTGTTAGAGTCAAGTGTCCCCCCCCCTGCCGGCTAAATGGTTGGTTTTGGGTGTATGAAAAAAATCACAACAGTAGTTTATATAACGAAATTAAAAGGAAAACTATCACAGCTAAGTAGGCTCTACAAGTTAACGAGTAATAATCGACCAACTTAACTTTGCAGTTGCAAAAACATGTTTTCCCATACATTCCGCATGGGAGAACATATTTTTCAACTACAAAGTTAAGTTTGTTTTTGGGATTTATTCATCCCAACTACGGAACCCTTCATTGTGCGTGGTCCGACACGCACTTGGCCGGTTTTTCTTTCAGATACGTGTTGAGTATTATGAATTTATGGCCATTAAATTTGTAAAGAGAAACATCAAGTTCCAAGTTGGAAAGTGGGTAGAATTTGACACAAGAAATGCAGTAGATACTAGAGATTCAATCCTGTCTAAATTAGAAGGGTCCATGGTGAAACCTCGTGATCTTCTTAACAGCGACGCTGCCCTCGACGGAGGCGACGGCGAGCGCGATGACAATCATCCACAGGCCGCAGTACATGCGCGCCGTCAGAAAGTCGAACCCGTTGGAGTGGCAGAAGTTGGCCAACGATTCGTCTAGCAGCAGCAGAGGGCCTGTGGCACCCGTGATCATCATGGGCTGTCCCGACACCAGCGCGAACAGGATGCCGCCCGCGCACGTGAACACCTGCACATCATACGCAGTCAAGCGGACGCAACTAATCACCTGATGTAGCGTGCGGCTAGCAAATTACAGTTTAAGCGAACAGTAGGAACGGGCAAGATCGGCTCAGTTCAGCCTGAAATTGCGGTAGACTAACGAAAGAGGGGTGGAGGAATTCAATGGACTGGCACGGGCCACTGTCACAATTACTCACAAGGCAGCAGTTAGCTAGATTCAACACTGTACCGCCGCCCTCCCCGCCTATTGACTACCTCAGGGTACCTTTCTCCCAAAACATATTCTTGGCATTATGAATGCTGGCTCACTAGAGTTTCGGCGATGCCAATGTTGCCGTAGGTCTTCTCGGCGAGCAGACCGCCGAACGTGATGGCGGAGGACAGCGCCGCGAAGTACATGAAGATTGTGGCGGCCACGCACTGCCCGTTGAGCGCGTCGCGGAAGTCCGACGCGTAGTGCGGGTAGCGCCGCTTCATGTCGCGCAGCACGCCTGTAACACGGATACGGTGAAAGGACCACTCGTAACCGACACTAAGGATTTGGGTGTAACTGAGACATCAGACAACAGGAACTGGTTAATTTATTTAGACAGAGTGAAATTAAATTTATGGGCATTCTCTTAAAGGGTCATTGTACTCATCGTTATGAACAACTTTAACTAAGGGATCAAAAAAAAATCTGGTGTTCCCTACATTTTGGCGAGCTAAGCGAACATAAATGTATGGAACAGCGGATTTTTTTGACTGCTGAAGCTGTAAGTGTTTTTACTATAGGATTTTTGCATGAATGATTGAAATTCGGACAAGACAATGTCTGTTTGGTCACAGGTAGTGATATAACCTGGCATGGAGCGGCGCAAGTTAGTTTCCAAAGATGCAGCAACGGTTAAAACTGACCTCCGAAAAGGCGGCCGGTCCGACGGAGTGGATCATCGGCCTCCTTGCTAGGCAGGCCGCCGGCCTCCGCAGCCAGCAGCGCCTTCTTCTCGTCGAGAGGCGTAGGCGCCTCGCCGGCCGCGCGCTTGCGTTCGAGCGCGTCTCGCTTGCGCCGCCGGATCATCTCACTCTTGGCGCGCAGCTCCTCGAAAGGCAGCAGCGCCTGGCGCTCCCAGTCACCCGGCGGCAGCACGATGGAGTCGTCCAGGAACTCATTGATGGCAGACAACAGCTCGCGCCGATCGTCCGCTTTGTATGCGATGGAGTGGAACGCCGGGTTCGACATGAGCGTGGAGATGGAGCGGCCCACCTCGTGGTAGTCTAGGTCGGCACCGCTCGGGCCCAGCAGGATGAACATGAAGCGCACCGGCACTGGCACCTCGGTGATGGACGGCATAAGGATGCCCTGCGCCAGACGCACGAATGCGATGGTGGGCTGCTCTAGGAAACCCACGGCGCCCACTAGTACTGTGGTGGCTTCGGCGTCGCCAGGGATGCGTTTGAGGATGGAGTCGTTGTGCGGGCGGCGCAGCTCGTCCTGTGATCCGGCGGCTGCGTCCACCGCCGCCAGGTACTCCACCTCCCGCATGTCCAACCCGCCTGCCGACGACTTCTTGCGCAGCTCAGCGCGCTCCAGCGGCAGCGCGTACGAGCTGCGCCGGCGACGTGGGTCCGCCAGGTTCTGCACGCAGGTAAACACTGAGCACACAGACTTTGCCAACGCAACCACGCTACTCACTTATTTCCTTTACAATGCAAACTAATATCAAGTAAATGGAACACTATTCTATTGTGATTCGTTGCTCCGTATGTTAGGTTCGGAAGCAACTGTTTCAGGCGCATTGTGTATTTGTCTGATATTTAAAGAAAATGAAAGCAAAATAGTCCAATGCAACTAGTCTAGCCAAAGTTTTTGTTTATTTTTTATTTAAGGAATAAAACAAAATATAAACAGAAACATCACAAAAACCTCAAATAGGTTTGTCCGGATGTTGAAACACTTAATATTATGATTTAGAAAAAATATTTTGCACCATGAATTTACAGTTATATTGTTTTATTATTATTGATAGGCTCGCGACTGACCACTTATTCACCTGATAGGAAGCGATGACGTGGTGGACGCTGGAGCACGCTTGCCTACAAGTACAAGCAGAGTATCAAAGTCCCAGGTTGTAGCTTTCGGGGAACACAGCAGACCCCGGAATTCCACTTCTTACGCACAATGAAAGTGTTCCCAAAACGTTTTTTTACCCATAGTACATTATGCAATAAACGGAATTGCAGCAATTATTGTTTCACAAAAATACCTACTATCAAGAAACCAAAAAGATTTTGCCAAACGTTCGTGCGAGATCCTTATCGGCAAACAACAATGAGCAAGAACTGAAGCTTTTTGATTATTTAGTCCAAGTGCACAGAACACAATGTGTTCATCAGCGGTGCGTCGGTGCGCGTCTCAACAAGTCTCTGAGGGCTGGTAAGTTCCCACGGAACTGAGTAGGTACATGTAAGCAGATTCTGAGCCGCGTGAAAAAAATCAAGGACATTTTGACTGTAACAGAACTTATGGCTAGACCAGGCATAGATATATTATTACAAATGGTTCGACAACAGCAAAATAAGCTCAAATACACTCAAAACCAATGATGAAGCTTAATAATTGCTTCCTATGTGTATTTTACATGTTAGTTCATGATTTTAATCAACATTATAGTATTGCAAATGCATTGTTGATGTCGATTGTATATGTAGGTATCGATCGTGTTGGCATGGTATGTATACTATGGATATGATCATAAGTACCTACGCAGATGTACAGACCGCGTAGTGTATATGATGTGTCGGTCGTGTTGGCAGAGTATTGTAAGTAGGTGTAGGTACCAGGGGCGAAATGTCCATATAAGCCGATTCCTACCGGCTTCCCTTCGGAAATTCGGAACACAACCACTCTATCGTCATTGAATAATCAAACTATAAGTATTTGATACACCATAAATTTAAAATACCCATTACAAAACGCCTACATACATTAAAAATTGTCTTAATAACCCAACAACAAAACACTGCGCTAAAATAACTCGTAGGAGCGTCCGGCTTATGCTAAATTCAATTTCCTTACAAAGTCCATCATGACGTCACTTCGGTCACGTGACACCGCGGTTTCTATGAGCCGGGTAAGCCGGTATGTGACGAGTTATTGTAGGCACCTAATAACAGAAACGTGCGCGCGGGAGCGAGAAGGAATTAGTGCTATTGCACCACCTCTTTCTGGCACACGCATTTGATTCGGTAGTTTACGTTGAATTTCGTAATACGTTCGGCTAGGAGTTGAAGGGGTTCGGAGTTCGTAAACATTTCATTAATCGTATGACAATGTGTGGTTGTTTTTTGATGTAATCGCATTAGAATCATATTAATTTGCATTTTGTTCGCTCAGTATTAATTGAATTCATTAGTTTATCATTACTACTAGTATTAATATTTGTTTGTAGTTATATGACAGTGATTAACATAGTGTTTTGAGAATGATTAACATGATGTTTTGTGTGTTGTGAATGTAAACTACGTTGTAATTAGGTATTTGGGGTAAGTAGATAGTTTAATAAGCTGAAATTACTTATTTAAAGTAGATTTGAAAACTAATTAGTACGATCTTATTAGGATGACGGCATTCATAGTTTTACTCAATACTCAATATCTTTATTGCTTTACGATAATGTGTACTTAGGTGGTAATTATATAATTAAGATCATTATGGACCCTGTAGGGCACAGCAAAAAGGGTAGGAGAGAGGAAGCCCTGTTTTAGGAGATCATTGTTTTTGTGGGAACAAGTTTTAACATACATATAATCAAAGTCAGGAGATCGCGAATAAGATACCTACTAACATTTCGCTTAACTATTATTATTTATGTTTTATCTGTAAAAAGTACTTAAATTTAGATTATTTTTATATACCTTTTATTTTTTATATATTATAATTCTGTTTATTCATATAAATAAATTGTTTTCTTTTGAATAATTATTATTTAATTTTTATTGTTATATTATATTATTTATTGATTTTTATTATTTAATTCCTTTATTTCATTATTTACATATAAATTATGTTTTTAAATATTAGAATAAAATAATATAAAAACATTATAAAATATAAAAAATAGTGTCCCACCGGTATCGGGAGCAGGGTCCAAGCTACCGGCGGTCAGGGCTCCAGAGAGAGGAACCTCCTAACAATACGAGCCGTGTCCAGGAGTACCGCTTTCTGAATCAAGCCCTTAATCCAGCTGCGCAACGAGAGCCTCCTTAGGTGTTGGTCGAGGCTCTTGGCAATTAAGCAATTGGCTGATACGACTATCGGCACAATGATTGCTGAGTCCACATCCCACATGTCGACAACCTCGTGTGCTAAGTCAAGATACTTGACTTTTTTATCTTTCTCAGCTTTTACGAGATTCTCGTCATGTGGGACGGCGATATCAACAATCATTGCACGGCGCTCTCGCCGATCTATCACCACAATATCAGGCTTATTAGCTACAATAGTCCTGTCAGTGATGATAGATCGATCCCAGTACAATGTGGCGTGACCATTCTCGAGAACTGGGTCGGGCACATACCTGTAGTATGGTACTTCAGATTCCACAAGGTTGTACTGCAAGGCAAGTTGCTGGTGGATAATCCTAGCCACTAGATTGTGTCTGTGCAAGTACTCGCCGTTAGCTAGACGAGAACAACCGGAAATAATATGTCGGATTGATTCACCGGGTCGGTGGCATGCCCGACAGATGTCAACCGTACCATCCTTGACAATGTATTTCCGATAATTATTCGTCAGGATAACTTCATCCATAATCGCACAGACAAAACCTTCGGTTTCCCCGAAGAGGTCACCGAAGCGTAGCCAGGATACAGACGCCAAAAAGTCTACATCAGGCCCGTGGAGGGCCCGGAAAAAGCGTCCGTGTAGCTCTTTGCCCTGCCATACTTCCTTACGATCGTTAGTATCAAGTACTGCAGGTTTGCGCCAGTTCTCTTTTGCCAAGGAGAGCGGGGTGAGGCCCTTGTCCACTGCGACCACATCTCGGTGCATACCCACGTCAGTTTGAAGGAAATATTCCCTGAGACTGTAAATCTTGCGGTTGTGGAGGGTTTTAGCATTTAGGAAACCTCGACCCCCACACTTCCGCGGGATGTACAGTCTCATCACTGATGACCGTGGGTGATGCATCCGATTTGCCGTCAGCAATGTACGGACCTTCCTATCTAGAGCGTCAAATTCCGTCTGAGTCCATTTGAGTATGCCGAAAGAATACATCAACACCGGCATGACCCAACCGTTGAAGGCACGCACCTTGTTTCCGCCTGATAAAAGACTATTTAACACTTTATTCAGGCGGCCAAAGAAGCGTTCCCTCAACGATTGTTTCATGTCGGCAACATTGATGCCTAATGCTTCCGACATACCCAAGTACTTGTAGGTTTCGGTTGAGGAGAGGGATCTAAGGTTTATGGAATCCGAGAGTTGGGTTCCCACGGATTCCATAATCCTCCCTCGCTTTACATGCATGACTGCACATTTTTCCACACCAAATTCCATCCTGATGGCGCTACTGAACGTTTGGGTTACCTTCAGTAGCTCCATCAGTCGCAAATTGTTGGGGGCAAAGAGTTTCAAGTCATCCATGTAAAGGAGGTGAGATATCACCTGACCACCCCTTCTCAACCGGTAGCCTAGACCTGAATCCTCCAGCAGTGTGCTTAGAGGATTCAAGGCTAAGCAAAACCAAAGCGGACTCAAACTATCGCCCTGAAATATTCCCCGCTCAATCCTGATCGGTTCATCAATTCCCCGGGTCTGTCGACATCCTGGATAGAGAAGGACCGTCCTCCATTGCCGCATACATGACATCAGGAAGGTGCGCAGAGTGGCATCTATCTTGTACAACTCCAGCACCCTCATGAGCCATGTTTGCGGCACCGAATCATAGGCCTTCTTATTATATTGATTATTATTCCGTTTATTTATTTTCTTTCACATGTGATTACATTTTTAAATATTTCATTTTCTAAGAAAATATAAAAAAAAAACATTTAAAAATATAAAAAATAGAAGTCCGCCGGTATCGGGAGCAGGGTCCAAGCTACCGGTGGTTAGGGCTGCAGAGACAGGAACCTCCTCACAATGCGAGCCGTATCGAGGAGTACTGCCTTCTGAATCAGGCGTTTGATCCAGCCGCCTAACGAGAGCCTCGAGAGATATTGGTCGAGGCTTTCGGCCATCAGCCCATTTGCTGTTACGACAATCGGCACAATGATAGCCGAGCTTACATTCCACAAGTCAACAACCTCGTGTGCTAAGTCGATATATTTTATTTGTTTCTCTTTCTCAGCTTTCACGAGGTTCTCGTCATGTGGAATGGTAACATCGACTATCATTGCGCGGCGCGCTAATCGATCTATCACTACTATATCAGGCTTATTTGCTATAATAGTCCTGTCAGTAATGATAGACCGATCCCAGTACAACGTGACATGGTCATTTTCGAGAACTGGGTCGGGCACATACTTGTAATACGGTACCTCAGAGTCCAGAAGTTTATATTTCAAAGCAAGTTGCTGGTGAATAATCCTAGCCACTTGGTTATGTCTGTGCAAGTACTCGCCGTTAGCTAGACGCGAGCAACCAGAGATAATATGTCTGATGGACTCACCCGGACGATGGCATGCCCGACACACGTCAACCGTTCCGTCCTTCATAATATGTCTCCGGTAGTGATTATTATTATTATTTTGTTTATTGATTATAATTATTATAATAATTATTATCTAATGATTACCGTAGTCTTAATATATTTTAAACATACCTATAAATTTCGTGCTTATTATCATTGTAATAATATTGTAATACTACTGTTATTTATGTTTATCATTTAAATATTCATCTACGGAGTAATAGCATTTGTTTATGAGTAATTTTTTAAGGTTTTTTATAAATATATTTAACTTTTCTTCTTTCTTTATTATGTCAGGTAGTTTGTTGTATATTTTTATAGACATTACGTAGGGACTTGTAGAATGCATTTTTAGCTTGGATGTTGGTATGTTTAGCCTAGATCGGTGCCTAAGTGTGAAGTGTGATTGGATATCTTCGCGTTTTGTGTAGAACTCTTGGTGCTTACGGACAAATTTACATATTTCTAGAATGTAAATACTAGGGAGAGTTAGAATATTATGCTTTAGAAAATAGGGTTTGCAGCTGTCAGTTTGATCAATGTTTACCAAGATTCTAAGTAATTTCTTTTGTAGGGTAAATAGTGACAGTGCATCTGTACTATTTCCCCAGAGGGTTACGCCGTAGCTAAGCCATGCATTGGCATACGCATAATATGTGGTGAGGGCAGTTTTTAGATTGGTTGTTTTTTTTATTTCGCGGAGAGCATAAGAGAATTTTCAAAGTTTTGAACGGGTTTTTTATATTTGTGTTTTCCAATTAATATGTTTATCTATTGTAAGTCCAAGTAATGTAAATTCATCAACAGTTTCCAATTTTGAGCCGTTAAAGTTGAAATTTAAGTATAAAGGAGCTTTTTGATAAAGTCATTAATTTAGTTTTAGTATAATTAATTTCTAGATTATGTGAGGTCATCCAGTTACATGTTTTTGTGAGTATGGAACTGAGTTTTTCTTCAATGTTTATGTTGTTTTGACATGAGACTAATAAAGATATGTCATCCGCGAATAAAACACATGGCCCCTGTATAGTTTTTGGTAAGTCGTTGATGTAAACGAGGAATAGTAGGCCACCTATGACACTTCCTTGAGGGATGGAAGCGTTGGTTATTTTGCTTTTAGATCGTATTTTTTCTATTTCTCTACTATTGTGGAAGTCGTGTTTAGAATGTCGTTTGACAATTACTTTGTGAAGAAACATGCTTTTCAAGGTTAAGTTTTGAAAATATGTGCTCGCCCAGATGTGACTATAAATTACAAACGCCGCGATAGTTTTTTCAAACATTTTAATGTTTCCCTTTACGATAAATATTAATGACTGACTGGCAGTCGTTTTAATAAAATGTATTGTTCCCGTGTTTACTTTTCTTACATTGTAGTTGTCTATAGAATATAGGGTTTTTTTACATTTTAATCTGACGAATTCATCAAAAAAAGATGTGCAGATTGAAAAACATATTCGTAGCTTTTTTATAAGTTCGGGACTGGTAGGAATAGAATTATTTTGACTAATTTGCATGAAGCTCATAATAGAAAAGTAGTATATCGGAATTGAATGTTTTTTTTTTCTACTCCGGCTTACTTCCTCCATAAAATTAGCCTTCGCTACAGGTAGGTACGGTGATGTATAGCTGGATGCGAATTTCGAAGTGTGCGCGGTTAGTGTGGTTACCAAATTCGAAACTAAGTAGGTGTAATTAAAAAACTCATATCTAAATACTTGCAGGATAAACTAGATTTTTAAAATAGCTTTATTGAGTCTTTTTAATTTTCTTTTGAATAAAATACGGCGGTAACAAAACGAATGCCTTGTCCTAATAGAATGCGATCGTCGCGCGAATATGTATAGCACCTGCATATTATTTAATTACCCATAAATACCATTCAATAATAATTTTGAATTTGAGTTTACATTTTATCAAAACGTCGAGGGGCCTAAACACCTTTTCTGAGTATTTTTTATAGTTTTTGGTTTGACTCACGGAAAATTCACGTTGTATACGTACAACAGCATATTAACCGATCACGCTGCCGCATACTCGGCTAATTCACCCTGTATACGTATAACGGCACATTAACCGATCACGCTGCCGCATACTCGGCTAATTCACCCTGTATACGTACAACGGCATATTAACCGATCACGCTGCCGCATACTCGGCTAATTCACCCTGTATACGTATAACGGCACATTAACCGATCACGCTGCCGCATACTCGGCTAATTCACCCTGTATACGTACAACGGCACATTAACCGATCACGCTGTCGCATACTCGGCTAATTCACCCTGTATAGGTATGTACAACGGCACATTAACCAATCACGCTGCCACATACTCGGCTAATTCACTCTGTATACGTACAACGGCACATTGACCGATCACTTTTTTTTTACTTTTGACTTTTTCACGCTGCCGCATACTCGGCTTATTCCAAATATTTGGCAATAGTTCATAAGAATACAGTTTGGAGTGTTATGCGATGTATGAACAAAGCTCCGGTGTGTAGTGTGCGGACTGTAGATACTACTGCGGAGTATATTTAGTGAGTGTGCAGCGCCGCCGCCGCACAGTGGGCTGAAACGGGCCGGTAAAGGACTTAGCATTTAAAAAAAGTTTCTTTTTCTGAAATTTTAAATATTGTGTTGGATTTATCTATCGATTATAAGTAATTATTTCTATGAGGGTCGTTCAGATAACTTAGTATTTTCGGAGTTATAAATATCCAAAGTAATTTTTGTAGGCCTAATCCACTAAGGACTAATAAAATAAATAAGTAAAAATCACAATCACTACTGGCCACTGCACTGTTTTAATTTAATCACTGTCAATGGTATCCACATTAACGAATGCAAAATTTTCGTATTCGTCATCATCAAATGTTTCCGCTTGTTCAATTACTAATAAACTTTGTGCTTCTACTGACAAAGTTTTATGTTTTCTGCGAAGTTTGTGACGTTTCGCTGAGATGAGTGGATCAGAGCTGGTCAATAAATTATTTAAAATATCTTCATTTGTAGTTTTTCTACTGCATTTCCTGGAATGGTGTTGGCGGTACCTACGAAAGTCTTTATTTCTAGCTTCAGCAGCTTCTTCAGATAGCTGTCCAATTGGTATTAGACCAAAACTTTCAATAATAGCTGCACCATGCATAAGAACTTTATGAACACTTGAAGGCATATAATACCAGCTATATAATTCCAAATACAGTTGCATGGTCACTTGAGCATATTCGTGAAATTTCGCTGTGTCAATGTGGTAACCTGATGAAATTGCCTCTAAAATGATTGCAAATCGCCTTATTAATTCTTCACTAACACCAGTTATCTCAGCAGTCATGTTTGGATTTGCAAAAAATCTTCTAGCAGTATTTCCGTCATTCGTGGAGCCGTGCCCTTGTTTAACAACATCAATCAGAAGTCCCATTCTATTTTTAAAAGCGTCTTTTATGTCTTTCTTTCTTCTTTCCATGATGCACTTGTTGTCTCCCTTTACTGTCCATGTCTATATGCAGAATGCATTCCATCATTCGTATCCAGGTATGCAATGATGACAATCCGTATTTACAGAGATCTGGATCAGTCGGTTTTGATGCAATTAAGGGCAAATTATTCATCTCTGTTGGAGTGGCTTTACAAATGTCGCATCTCTGAGATGAAGTATCACATAAAATTGATGTTGCTTTTCCGTCTATCATAGTCATTAATAAAGAGTGTGAAATTTTTATTTCTCCAACTTCTGTTTTCACTAAATTTACAATCTCTTCCTCAATAGCACTTTTTTCCCGCAATATCGTTATTTTATTTTCTTTCACAAATTCGAAAAAGATTGGACGACACCAGTAAGATGAATTTGGTGAATCGTTTTGCCAGATAACTTGTTCGCCGCACACTAATTTTATTGGCACTAAACTACCCATAAATATGCTTGAATCGTCAAGTTGACTTTCTTGTTCATCGTCTGTTTGCATTTTTTGTTTGTAATTGGCTTGATTAGAAGCACTGTCAAATCCCCACTTACTGATTAGTGTAAATTCTTTACAACCACTATCTTTGACGAGTGACGTCATTATTCTTGCTGTCGATATATCCAATAGAGCTTATAACTTTATTTTAGCTGAGGTTTCTGTCACTGTAATAGCATCTTTTGGTGGATAGCATTTCTGTTTCTATTATGTTTTCTTGTAACCATTCACTATTTTTAGTTCTGAATATATTTTCTTTACGATAAGCGTTTTCTTATCTTCTATTTAAATTATAAAAAATTTTTGCACAAAACAACTTTAAGGTCTTTTCGTGATCATCACTTAATTCGACAAAAAATTTAGACCTTATCTCACTACACAAACTGTCATTATTTTTAATACTGCCACTGTTTTTTAAAATAACGAAAAGATCAAGGTTTGTCACTAAATTTTCAAACATTTTCACAAATACAAAATAACAAATAAGTAAGTAATGAATGTGTGGGGGTAGTGCGTCTATTATGGTGGGTCATAGAACACTGAAGTACGTTTGAATGCAACCGAACATTCCGTAGATACCCTATTGTTGCACCAATCACGTTACGACACGTCATAACTTGTTGTTGCGCTCGCGCACTCTTATCCCTTGATTCCCGGAAATAAGTCTCAAAACAAATTACGTCATACCTACCTATGGTGGTGGAAAATGTCGAACATTGTTTTTTTTTTAAAGAACTAAGTAGGTGTTGAGGTTTTCAGGCCGTTTAGTATACATTATTTTCAATTTCAATTTAATTGGAATAAATTGCTTAACTAAAATAACATGACTCTTCATACAAATTTGATATGGCTATATCTCCGAAAGTACTCGTTAAATTAAAAAAAGTCAAAGAATAAAAACGTTTTAAATTTATGCCTAGATACCAAAAAAATACATTTGATCTCTTAAGACCCAACCTTGTAATCCCAGCCCACTGTGCGCCGTTCGGCGCCCGCTACGCCATCACACGACTGACTAGTAACTAGTTACTTTATTACACTGTGCTAGTAGTTCCTAGTAAGTAGCATTTAGCTCATGTGCATATTATTGTATTGAAATTACTGTTCCTATTATGGATGGGCCGAAATTCGTTTTACATTCGGTTTAACCGAACTTCGGCATTCGGCAAAATTCGGTTCAAATGCTTATTAACACTCGAACTCCATACAAGAAACTTTTACAAAAAAAAAAACAACCGACTTCCAAAGAAACACTACAAAGTGAAAAATAAATTCAATTTCGGAAGTCGGTGGCAAAAAACGAAAATTCAAAACCAAAGACACCGACTTCTGAAATTAAATTTATTTTTCACTTTGTAGTGTTTCTTTGGAAGTCGGTTGTTTTTTTTTTTGTTTATTTTTCACTTTTTAGTAATGGTACCTACCCCACACAAATTTGAATACCACCACCTGCTATGTAAATAACACTGACAGGAACTTATCATATCATCCACACACTAAGTGGGAAAAAATACGTATTATTGAAGCTACCTCAAAAACTACCAAAGCAAGGTTAATAAAATTTCTACGGGACCACCTCTAAAGTATGACCTACCAAACAAAAAATAATCATCAAAATCAATTCATAATTGGCGGAGTAATAGCGTAACAAACATACAAAAACAAAAAAACGTATAGTCGAATTGAGAACCTCCTCCTTTTGGAAGTCGGTTAAAATAACTCAACTGTTTGACAAGTTTTGAAAGTAATCAAACTAGTAAAATAAAACCAATATATTTTTTTATTGTGCCTTAGTTGGTACTTATTTAACAGAATTTTGGTATCTCTAAACATTGAAATAATTATCGCCAATAATCGTTGTAAGTGTTGTATGAAGTTTTATTAACTAGGGGAATCACGTGAGGTTTTAGGACACTTTTATACATGTTAATTAATTTTTTACTTTTCAGAATTTATGATGTTATACATCATCATCTGCCTAGCCTTTTCCCAACTATGTTGGGGTCGGCTTCCAGTCTAACCGGATGCAGCTGAATACCAGTATTTTACATGGAGCGACTGCCTATCTGACCTCCACAACCCAGTAACTGGGTAATACGATACCCCTTGGTAAGACTGGTTGTCAGACTTTCGGGCTTCTGACGACGGCTTATGTTGTTATACAAGCTGTCTCAAATCTAGTGGTCCAAAAGCAAATGGGGTAAGGTGGAGGTTTTCCACGTCTAACTTTCAATAATAAAGGTAGGTTTAAGGCTATTTGCAACTATGTGTATTTTTAAAAAAATATAAATAAAAATAAAATCTGAAGCATTGCAGAGCCACACTGAACGTAAATAGGAACATAATCTTGTATCTATACCATAGAAATATAAAAAACAGGAGAAGTGGCATGGGGGCGTGTCTGTGTCCGCGAGCCATGATCAAAATGCTCATGGTATAGACAAATGGCCGTTTCCGCGAACTAGTGCGCTTTTGACCGCGATCGTGACAATATTTAAGAATACCGTGTTGTTCAGTGGTTTCTTGTAAAAATCGAAGCCAAACTAAAATCTTTATAAATCATGGAACCATTTATCATTTAACAGGACAAGTATTTTACTATATTTGTCTTAAAAATCATGAAAAACAACAAATCGTAAAATATTTCTTGCCTTTACTACGTTATTTTTGTTTTCATATATCACAGCGACTGTACTATTTTTGCAGCAAATACATTGCTTCTTAACCACTACCTAAGTATGTCACTTACTGACTGGACAAGCAATGTAAAAATCACAAAACGATACTTTAGTTACGCGGTTGCATCGCGTAGTACGGCCGCTGTATCTTGCGACGAGCTAGTGATGTGCTTGTGCAGATCCACTAACGTAGGATATCGACAACAATGTCGATTGTCGTACGAATTTATATTACTTTGAAAGTTTATTCTTCAATTTGTCACCAGTTATAGCCTGGTTGGAAGACTGATGTGAAATCTTGTTTTATACTCATTTAGATTTTCTCATAATGTTGAAATTAATTGATTTACTTATTTTTTTTGGAGTTTACTCCTTAAGAAACGATTTGATATTTAGTCCGCGGTATGAAAATTTTATGAGGAGTAAAATCGAGCATTAACTAAAAGTCAGGCGTTACGTTCCTTTGCGCACCTTTCACTTCGAAATTATGTATGTGTGTATAAATAAAGTATACTCAGCTTACTAAAATGCATATAAAACACAAATATAAGGTATTTACTTAAGTAATTACACCTTTTTAGAACAAACATTTACAAATTATTAACTAAACAAAATTTCCACATATAAAATGACCGTATCTTTTTGTTCCGCGGGCCGATTTTCATGAACTAAACATGACAAACGGTTTTAAGTTTAGACCTTTCATTTAAGACCAAAATTAAAGAAATATCTTTACAAAAAAAAAAGTGAGTTTTCAATTTACGTAATTATGACAATTTCAATTTGTTAAAATTTCCTTCTAAATTAACTTTTAACACTGCTATTGGATCAAAATAAATATTTTAACACGAACCTAATAAGAATCTAATATGTATCTACCTAGATCACAACATAATAACAATTTCTTACTGAAATCCAGTCGTGCGTCGGAGCTGACACACACACTTTTTTGTGCCGTTTCCTTTATTCAGTTTATTCATTTCATCTTATTATATTTTAAATCGTTTTTATTTATAATTTTTTCAGGAACTTCCAAAATGTTAATACAATAATTATAATTAATGGGAGAATCGATAAGTTTCCGATTTAGTCAATCACTAGCGTATATGTAAAATAAATTGCTTGTGCATAGCACAACGATAACTTTCGTGTGAGTGAGTTGTACGGTGCATTGTAAATGCACGCTGTGTTTGAGTGCATAAGGTTTATAATTGATTGTGTAGTACGTTATGATTTGTGAATTGCAAGTGTGAGCGCGACTTCGTGTCTATTAGGTTTACTGATTGCGTGTGTAGTTGTAGCGACGTGGTGGGGACAAATTGGAGACATTGGGTTTTGATACATTTTCAACTACAGGGCATATCTCCTTCTTTCTTATATCTATGATCTATACTATCAAGGCATCTTTCAGCCAGATTTGAACTCGCTACGTCGAAAATTTTGTTCACAGGGTTGAAAAATCCAAGTGCAAGTGTAAAATTTCTTGAAACTTTCGAAATTTTCTGAATTATTGAGAATATACTTAATATAATTAAAAAAAGAAATGATAGGTGGCCACCTCCGTCCTACCCCATTTGCTTTTGGACCACTACGTTTGAGATCACTAGTTTCCACCGGCGGCTTCGCCCGCGTGATATCTTTCAGCTGATGCAGTCGGAGTCATCTTCTTAAATTGAACAACCTGTTGCCTCCGACTGCATGAGATTGTTTATAGTATTAAGGCCTGGGGGCCGACCACAATCTTTTACGAAACGAAAATTTCAAGAAAGTTTTGCTTCAAGCTTATAATAACATTACTCATATTCGTACTATGACCTTCATCGTTCAACATTGTTTTATTCCTGCTTAGTTTTGGGAAAGCATGAACTATTGTCTATTGCCTGCTATAGTAGAAAAGAAACAACGCTATATGAACTGTATAGCGCTGTCCCTTTTTCACACGTTGGTCCGAATCGCTAGTACGAAGAGTGTTCTTGAAGGAAAATATTATTTTCCTTTACTTAGAAAATATTACTTTGCATTAGAATTTAATTTTTATAAGTAATTTCAATGAAATTGATACAAATATTAAAAGATTTGTCTTTGAAAATAAGAAAAACTATTGAAAAATTGATATGAATCTGAACAAAAGGACATGTCCTAAAATGGTTTTTTATTATTCAATAATTCTATATTCGGTATGGGTGTTAGCACGCTCTAATCGATTACAGCGTAACTCGAAACGCAGCCTCGATGTAGCGATATTTTTGTTTACAAGTTGTAACTACTACGAGGTTGAACTTATTTTAACATATTAGCTTATGAATTTATGATCTAACTAGCTACAAAGTCGACATGGAATCAAGGGAAGGTTAAAGTTACTCAGTGAATAAGTTTTAAAACAAAGAAATGTGTAATGTTTTAACGAAGATAATTCGAAACAATATATTGTGGTCAGACTCAGTGATTAGTGTTTTGTTATTAATTTTGCAGTCGGGTTCCCGGGCGGCAGCTTAAGGTACTCTGGGAATTTTTATTTTTCTGCGTTATCAGCTTCCAAAATCTCAAATGTTTCGTGTGCATTCGCAATCTACAATCAAATGTACTAAAATCTCTAGATATACAATTCATTCGGCAAGTTTATGTAAATAAATACATTTTACTAACTTTACAGGATACGAAAAATAAATTTACACCTAACAAAACTCAGTCACATAAAATCTTCGACGGGACCTAACTATTTGGCAAGTGATAACAACAACGCGATCTAGCGGTGTACAGTAGCGCCATCTGGTGACCTTATTGTAAAACGTAATTCTGACAATTATTTTTAGAATAATCTAGTTTTGTGATGAGAAGGTGGTCCCAGGAGGCCAATTCTCGCGTTTGCACTCGTACTTGTCGTATTCGTCAATGTCGCTCGTCTATCTATGTCGCTTTTAGAACGGTGGTATTATCCAGATACTTGTATTCTCACTACTTGAAAGTCGTTCGTACACATCACGAGTCAAAGGACAAAAATGTTGCCGTTTACGTCGCGTGAAACAATCCACTCCACATAAAGATGCTATTTTTTAAACGCAACCAAAGATGAAGAGTGTACTCACCTATTAAAAAAAGGATTGTGTGGTTTTATGAAACCACAGTAAAAGTGAAACCTCTATAGGCGCCGCCATATTGGCCTTGGCTGCTCTGACGAGCGCCTTTCACTTTATCCCTACTCCGCGGCCGACCGTCACGCGACATGCAACACACAGACGAAAAAGTTTGAGACGATGTAATAAAAGTTTCACTTTAAAAATGACTGTTAAGCGTATTAAAGGTTTTGAGCAACATTTCACTCGGTCTATAGCGCGAGACAGCCCGAGTTGAATGTTGCTGCGGCAGTAGGGTAGTTCTTCGAAATTTGATTCTTCGACTGATTCATATGGCCAAAATTTTATTTCACTTTCAGCTTTGTAACACATGTTCATATAAAAATAGGTATACCAAATAACATATATTTGAATGAGGGACTCGTTTTTATAAAGTGGTTTTCAAGATATCGATGTTCAAATATTTTGTGCCCAGATGAATCAGAATTTGTTACAGATTAATCAGAAACAGAAATAAAAATTAAAAACTTCATGCAGATGGGCTCTGTGTTAAGAAAATATTCATATTTTAACAACAACAATAATATCTTCTATATTATCTTCATCAATGGCGTGAGACTCTTTTATCCGTTTATCATATTGAGGCCTTTTAAACACAAAAATATCCTCATCGTCAGAATCTGAGCGATCATCCACGCTTTTCTGATGATAGGTCGATAGTACATCTCTGGTGAATTTTGTAGTTAAAGTTTTTCATCGATTGACGAAGTCTCCATCCAAAAGTTGTCGTCATCGGGAAGGTCGAGGTCTTGTTGGGGTGTATACGTATCTATGTTCTATGTTATGGGGTTTGGTTTCCGCACTTAGTCCGTCAGGTGGACCATTGTGCGTGGGCCATGGCGGCCGTTTGGTGGTTATTCCAACCAGCCCACCTCCCTCCAGAATTTAATCAAAACTCCTGGTTTGTTCAGAACATCTGTAAAATATCTGGGTGACTCGAGGGTTTCTGTTCTAATCTGGGTGACGCCTGTGCATTCAAAGAGCACGTGCGCGACGGTTTCCTCAACCTCCATGCATGCCCTGCACAGGGGCTGTCCGTTATGCCTATTGTGTGGAAGTGTTTGTTTAGCGAGCAGTGTCCCGTGATGGTTCCCGTCACCAGGCGCAGGTCGTTCCTGTCCAGGCGTAATAAACGCCTGGACAGTGTATCCGATTCTTTTCCAGTCTGAATTTCGGATTTTTATAGAATTTCCCGTATCCTTTTTCAGAATAATTCCACACTAAATCGCAAACTTGAAAAATACCAGTGCATTTTCGCCATTTTGAATTATTGAAAAGATTATAGCTAAGTAAATATAACAAATAAGACTAGAACTACAGTCAAAAATTTGACAAGGAGAATTACGCAACAAAAGCGCTCCTTTCGTGCTGGAGAGGCCAAAAACTAATTTATTTTAAAATTCATATGGGGTTTTGATTATATGAATCAAGCACAGATTAATCAGGATTTTGCCTACAATCATGCATAACTCATCATACATACAGACTTCAGTATTGTCATGTTTCTACACGAATCTATAACCCAAGACCATCACACGAAACTCCGATTGAAGTTTTAAAACAATAAAATAAATTTGATAAAGTATGTAGTGTAATCAGAATGCCACCTGAACCAAGCACAGATGAATCAGATGTTTACCTTCGTAACACCGGGATCTAAACCATCCAGCCGCACGTCCACCTTCTAGGTCGTCCGTTGCACGACTGGCCCCCCCCCGCGCAGGAAGCCAGACTCTCATTATTATTACCCGACCAAGTACGGTCAAGCGCAGCTTACGCCACATTAATCAGTATTATACGCCGGACACTTCTTATTTCCATATTTTTAAACACACTAACGTAGTTATAACTAATTCTCATTTTTTTTTGTAAGAGGAAAATTCATTTCCTTTCGATATAATTATAATTTATATTGATTTATCAAAGGGAAAATGCGACATCGACCATTTTGTTCCAGAAAATGGCAAACGGACGCGTTATATGAATCAGAAGAACAAACTTCAAATATTTTTATTTTGTACCTAGACAGCAATTATTTGAAAAATATAATTTGTCCCAGTTAGGGACATAGATAAACTGTACAAAAAAAAAATTACATGTCGTTTTGTTAGTTGGTTACAGAAAATATACCCATAGAAATCGAAAATTTTGTGTCTGAAGAACTACCCAGTAGAAGGGGCGGGTTGTGAGAATGGAGCGGCGCGGATTCATTTGCAGGAATTACAGCTGTGCGCTATTCATAACAGCATTTTTAAGCAAGTGAAAACGCAACTCTCAGATGCACAGCACGGGTTTAGACCGATGAGGAGCACCACCAGTAACTTACTGAGTTACATGGCTCATGTGTTGCCGATTGTAGACAGTGGGGTGCAAGCTGACGCTGCTTACTTCGATTTCAAAAAAGCATTTACCTGTGTCAAATAAATTTATTTTTCTTTCTTTCTTTTCTTTTTCTTTCTTTCATTTGACCTGGTCGATAATGACGTGTTGCTCAAGAAGTTAGCAGCCGTTGGTTTCACTCCGCACCTACTTCATTTCTTCGCCAGTTACATGAGGGGTAGGCAGCAATACGTAGAGTACGAGGGACACAAGTCAGAGCCGTAGTTTACGTGGTCTGGTGTAAGCCAAGGGAGTAAGTAACCTTGGACCTCTGCAATTTATAATTATGGTAAACGATTTGCCCAAAGTCGTAAGGGATGCAAATTGTTTATTATTTGCAGACGATCTTAAGTTATCCATGGCAGTGAGGGGTGATGAGGACTGTGAACGCTTACAGAAGGCCATCGATAGCGTAGTTACTTGGAGCAAAGATATCCTTCTGCAGTTCAACGCCCAAAAATGTGTCACCATCACATTCTCGCGTGCACGTAGTCCCATTGTACATGATTACAACATTGATGGGATGCCGATGATCAGGGTTACAGAGGTTAGGGATTTAGGACTTAGTCTTAACGCAGGGCTAGCGTTTCGTGATCATATAGTCAAGTGCTGTAAAAAGGCCTACAGAAATTTGGGGTTTATTTTGCGTACTGTTCGTAGTTTCACAAATATTACGGCGATTATCGCTTTATACAACACTTTGGTGAGAAGCCAATTAGAATGTTACGCAGTCATCTGGGCCCCACATGAGACTAAATATAGTCTCATGTTGGAGCGAATACAAAATAAATTTGTTAGATTTTTATATTTGAGGCTTTATGGCGTATATCCTTTTTACCCCCTTATGTATCCAACCTTGTTTATATTAGGCATGGTTGGATACAACGAGCTGAGAGTTAGGCGCGAGTTCGCACTTGTCTCATATTTATTTAAATTAATTAGAGGCAAGATACATAACGCCAACATATTAGAGTTGGTGTGTTTGAGTGTGCCCGACAGATGTGTGGCGACGTCGGCGGCCTCAGCTGCTAGCTGTCCCTCGTGGCCGCACTAATTTGGTAAATGAGGCGCCCCTGAAGCGGGGAATTCGCACCCTTAACCTTGTAGCAGAGAAATTAGATATATTTGCTTGTACACGGAGTGAATTCACAAGGATAACATTGTTTGTAATAAGTTTTAGAAAATAAGTTGTTGTTATTAAGTTTGTTTCACTATTGCATTGGGTTTTGCCTGTAAAAGAGTTGTAAGTGATTATATAAATAAATAAATATAAAAAAATACATATATTTCATAAACATGTAGATATCAATATTATCATCATTATTGATCGTAACTCCATGTATATTTTATTATATATTTGCTACAGCGGAATGCATGGCTGATACCGATTAGTTGTCAATGTCAACGATTTATTTATCACGTCAAATTAAAGTCAATTTTATTGTTTACTAGCTGACCCGTGCCCACTTCGTTGGGCGGTAAACATTTTAACTTGTGATGAAATTATGAGTGTGGTTCGCTTAGTACTTTTGTTTTTATTGCATATTCCCGAGCACGGGCCAGCGATGTTCTCGCGCTTTGGCTAGCGAGCCTCTGCGAGCGCTCAGCGCTAGACGCCCAATCCCTTGTTGCAGAGACATGCTGCCTTGAATCACTGAGACGTTGCGCAGGTTCAGCGCAAAATTCCCGAGCACGGACCTGCGATGTTCTCCAGCTTTGGTTAGCAAGCCGCTGTGAACGCTCGGAGCTAGATTCCCCAGCGCGTGCTTGCGAAATATTTTCTCTATTCCTCAAGAGGTGCTGATGATTTTCAAGAGCACTCTTCTGTACGGCGTACTCGAGCTGCTCTTGTCTGGGATGTCTGACGGGAAAGTTGTGATTTCCTTTTAGGCATGATAAACAATCGCTGAAACTGTCAGATATCCCAAAAACAGAAATAGCTTCGAACTTGAAGAATGAGAACGAAGTAGTATTTGTGTTTTAAGAAACCGAACAACCAAAACAATTTTAAAGACCAACAACATATCATCCAACCAACTGCGTAAACTTACCAAATGACGAAAGTTTTAAACGATAACTGGAGACGGTCATTAATCCGCGGAAAATCTTAACACCGCGATTCAAAAAATGACGGAATTGCACAACGCCATCTATGGGTAAATGGATAAAACGTCCGTACAAAGCATGTTCTAATGCGGTTCGTGAATGGACGGCGGCATTTTGCGATTTAGTAATTTTATATTATCTTCGAAACTATTTAACCAATTGACATACTGTTTTGGGCAAATCGTATCTCTATGATGTTCTTGTGATCATAATAATATTTTTTTCGATAAGGTTTAATATTTTGTTGTTTAAAAAATCGTCCAAAGGTAAGTACGTCGAAAAATACTTTTTTTAACACATAAAAGCTACTATATCTGCTAAAATATAAAAGATAGAAATATGGTGTCGCGGACTTTTTTGTAGAACTATTTAAAGCGGACCAAGTTGCCAAACATTGTTTTCAATTATATACAACTGTTAAGGCAGCGCATGCAAATAACTCTGTTGTAAGAGCAATTTTTTTCCGCCTGGCTAGACAAAAATTGAGATAGTTCGGCTAATATGCATAATATCTTTATAATTTATAGCCTATAGCACTCACGAATAATGTAGCTTTCTACCAGTGAAACAATTTTTAAAATTGGTTCATTACTTCCAGAGATTACCCCCTACATACAAACTTACAAACTTACAAACCTACAAACTTACAAACAAATGTTACCTCTTTATAATATTAGTAAGTATTGTTTTCAATTATATACAACTGTTAAGGCAGCGCATGCAAATAACTCTGTTGTAAGAGCAATTTTTTTCCGCCTGGCTAGACAAAAATTGAGATAGTTCGGCTAATATGCATAATATCTTTATAATTTATAGCCTATAGCACTCACGAATAATGTAGCTTTCTACCAGTGAAACAATTTTTAAAATTGGTTCATTACTTCCAGAGATTACCCCCTACATACAAACTTACAAACTTACAAACCTACAAACTTACAAACAAATGTTACCTCTTTATAATATTAGTAAGTATAGATTTACTTTGGCTATCTACATAAATTAAGTAATTATACAAAAACAGAATGACTAAAATAACAATGCAATAAGTGAACTGATGACTACCACAATAACATCAATGGTTATCAAGATCGAGAAAAAGAAGAAGTGTGGTTTTCGTAAAGAGTATGGTACTGGGTACTGCACCAACGCTGCTGTAGTTACAAATATCTATTAGTTACGAAATTCATGAAAACTTTGGGCGAGAGGTGAAATGATGATTCATTAGTCTGCGGACAGCGCGCAATACATGACGCCAACTATTCGTGTAAACTTGTGAATATTATGTATAATGTATTGTTTATGTATAGTATTTTTTTTTGTTAGGTACCTACATAAGATTTACATTGAACAAAATAAAAATAAAAACCTTTGAAATCTTTCGTTTTTTAAATGCTTTTGAAACACTGCATCATGTTGGTGGTACAGTAATAATAGGCGAGTAGGTATATCATTTTTGTTTTTTTTTAACATGGACATGGACTCGAACGGCAAGGGATAGAATTGAATGGCGATCTTTAGAGGAGGCCTTTGTCGGAAGACAAGTTGAGGAGTAACTACCGTTTGCCGAATTAGAATCAGTTAAACGTGAATAGTACAACAGTTTATAAAGTATATTAGATTTAGATAGTATTAATGAGTTCTTAGGTATACCTACTTACAAATTTTGTAACTAAGATCAACAATAAAGGCTTTTATTTAATTTAGGTATATCATTTATTTTTAGTGAACTGTTAAGGCAGCGCATGCAAATAACTCTGTTGTAAGAGCAATTTTTTTCCGCCTGGCTAGACAAAAATTGAGATAGTTCGGCTAATATGCATAATATCTTTATAATTTATAGCCTATAGCACTCACGAATAATGTAGCTTTCTACCAGTGAAACAATTTTTAAAATTGGTTCATTACTTCCAGAGATTACCCCCTACATACAAACTTACAAACTTACAAACCTACAAACTTACAAACAAATGTTACCTCTTTATAATATTAGTAAGTATAGATTTACTTTGGCTATCTACATAAATTAAGTAATTATACAAAAACAGAATGACTAAAATAACAATGCAATAAGTGAACTGATGACTACCACAATAACATCAATGGTTATCAAGATCGAGAAAAAGAAGAAGTGTGGTTTTCGTAAAGAGTATGGTACTGGGTACTGCACCAACGCTGCTGTAGTTACAAATATCTATTAGTTACGAAATTCATGAAAACTTTGGGCGAGAGGTGAAATGATGATTCATTAGTCTGCGGACAGCGCGCAATACATGACGCCAACTATTCGTGTAAACTTGTGAATATTATGTATAATGTATTGTTTATGTATAGTATTTTTTTTTGTTAGGTACCTACATAAGATTTACATTGAACAAAATAAAAATAAAAACCTTTGAAATCTTTCGTTTTTTAAATGCTTTTGAAACACTGCATCATGTTGGTGGTACAGTAATAATAGGCGAGTAGGTATATCATTTTTGTTTTTTTTTAACATGGACATGGACTCGAACGGCAAGGGATAGAATTGAATGGCGATCTTTAGAGGAGGCCTTTGTCGGAAGACAAGTTGAGGAGTAACTACCGTTTGCCGAATTAGAATCAGTTAAACGTGAATAGTACAACAGTTTATAAAGTATATTAGATTTAGATAGTATTAATGAGTTCTTAGGTATACCTACTTACAAATTTTGTAACTAAGATCAACAATAAAGGCTTTTATTTAATTTAGGTATATCATTTATTTTTAGTGATAAAAGAACATTTCGACGGCCACCACGTAAAGTATCGAAACTGCAAAAACTCTACTTTACAGGAGAGCGATTCTAAGTTTAGATTTAGATTTTTGTCGAACATGAAATTCGAAAATTTTATATTACCGATGTATCTAAAGTGGAAAATTTCACCGTTTTATACTGTCTACTGTAGTTTTTGATAATTATTATACTTTTTCTAATATTACACATTCGATAGTTTACTTGGTTACTGCTGGTTACTTTTTTACCGAATATGCCAATTTCGATAGTTTTTATGACAAAATATTCTAGTCTAATATCGAATGTGCCCGTTTCGATACTGTTTCGCTGCAACAATTTGTAGTAAACTATTGAATGTGGTACTTTCGATTGTTTTCTTTGTTACATTGCTAAAGTCCAGGTAGCATAAGACTAGATTCGATATGAGATTCGGCTCGCAATTTCGGCTAACACTGACGAAACAGGTAGTTTTGTGTCGCGTCCGCGCACCGCTGACCACGTATAATATCGAAAGTGGCAAATTCGATGCTTTAATGTGTTCAGTTGTATGTACTTTCGATTTTGTTCAATTGAAAAACAATTGAGGGTATAAAAATTAGTACATAATTTTTGTATAAAAATTAGTACATAATTTTTATATAAAATCATACATCTTTATCTCTACTTGCTATTAGTGCAATAAGACGAAAATGGCTTTATTGTAATTTCGATAGTATACGTGGGGGCCGTCGATTTACATAAATACCTTAACATATTATCACACCACACATGAGTTTAGTTTTGGTCATGCTTCTCTGTAACATCTAAATACAACTCCAGCCGGCCAAAATTCTGAGCTGAGCCCTTTTACAGCCCGGGAACCTGGAGGATTTCGAAATTAAAATTGATTGTCTTGCTCAACTGCAACGCTCTTCCTTCGGCACCGATTAGACTCCTTTTCTCTCGATGTCTGTGGGACCTACCGGGAAATATGCACGAGGATGGTGAGCACTGCAGCTCAACAATCCTCGCTTACAGGAGTGGTACGGTGTTTGTTGTGGCTGCGCCACGATCGGCCTTTCTTGCCCTCAACCAGCGAGTACACCCGAATAATTAACTTTTTTGAACGGGCAAAAACATTGGGTGTAAGGACAACAGACTGTCAAATTGTGTTGTCGTTGATCGGGCCCCAAAATAATCCGCACGTAACTTCCGCCGAATCTTCTGATTTCGTGTTTAGGGAGTAGACCTGCGATAGTTCGTAGTTTTAGCGTTCCAAAATATTTTACGCTACCAACGCACTTGACTATGATTAGATGGCGATGACCTATTTTTTTTTTTCAAGAAAACATGACATCGATCAATACGTCAAATAAAAATTTAAAAACCGGCCAAGCGCGTGGGCCACGCCCAATTAAAGGTTCTGTAGTTGGGATCAATTTATCCCAAGAACAAACTTTAACATTGTACCTAGTTGAAAAACATGTTCTTCCATACATTCCAACTGCAAATTTAAGTTGGCATATTATTGCTCATTAACTTGTAAAGCATACTTAGTTGTGATAGTTTTCCTTTTAACTTCGTTATATATTGTAGGTATACTACTGCTGTGATTTTTTTCACATATCCAAAAACAATCATTTCGCTGGACAACACTTGCCTGCCGGGGTTGCGAAGAAATTCGAAAGGGAGATCGTAGCCCCGGCAACATGGCAACTGAAGGAACACGGGTGGGTTTTAGTAAGAGTTCGCGCAGAGCGGGAGAAGTTATTTGATAATTTCCCACCCAAAAATAAGGGTTCCTTGTTTACTATGGAACCCTAAAAAGGGGGGACAACACTTGACTATGACAAAAATTGGCACTTTAAAGCTTAATATTTCGCAAAAGGATTGTTGAGTTAAAAAAATAGTTTTCACACACCCACACGATACCCCATAACATAGGAAATCATCCCCACTTTACGTGTAGGAAGGAGACATACCTTAAAAACATATTTATCATGATATTATTTTACCACTTTGTGTTTAATGCACATGTAGGTACCCATGCCAAATTACAGCTTTCTAGTACTAAGATTCTCTGAGCTAAGCCGCGGATAGATAGACAGACAGTCAGATGGACATGGTAAAACTATATCGGTTTCTTGTTCACTACAGAACCCTAACAACCAGAAAAATTATGAGTAAAAATTTGTAGGCCAGCTAGAAAAATTAACTAATAGGTTTTAATCAATAGTGAGCAATTTACTGCATTTTGAGAAGCTATTTTGCTCATCATGCCGAAGATCCTCATCAGATCTTCACCAATTTTTTTTAAGACCAACATTGAGTTACTACCTTTCAAATAAAAAAAAACCGGCCAAGTGCATGTCGGAACACGCACAATGTAGGGTTCCGTAGTTGGGATAAATTTATCCCAAAAACAAACTTAACTTTGTAGTTGAAAAATATTTTCTTTTACACGGAATGTATGGGAGAACATGTTTTTATAACCGCAAATTTAAGTTGGTCGATTATTACTCGTTAAATTATAAAGCATACTTAGCTGTGATAGTTTTCCTTTTAAATTCGTTATATAAGCTACTGCCGTGAATTTTTTCACATATCTAAAACCAACCATTTAGCTGGCAGGGGGGGGACACTTGACTCTAACAAAAATTTGCACTTTAAAACTTAATATTTCGCAAGCGAATCTCTGAATTCAAAAATGGTTTTAAGACACTGTAGCGGTTACACCGCCACATACAAACTACGCATCATAGACATGACGTCACACAAATCCTGCATCGCGCAATTAGTGTTTACCGACCCATCGACATACATACAAGATTTCAACTTCAAACCGATGGGCAGTTGCCCGCCAGGCACAACACCCGTCTGGTCGGAGGATCCTCCCTTTTCTATGGTGGATGAGTGAACTTTACACCCTGTTCCTCATACCCCCAAATTGGTGACCCCGACGTGATGAACGTCAGCGCAGCCTTCGTGCAAATACTTCGACGTGACGTCATCATCATCACTCCCGCAAGCTTTCGTGAGGTGACACACACAGCCGGCCAGCACCCACGGCTTCAACGGGTATCCAGATCACCACCAGCATGCAGCGAACGCGCGCATTCCTGGCCATCACCCTCAGCCTCATCACCCCGACTCACTGGGGAATCACCACAGACAGTTCCGACTCACCGCGAACTATGTGGCACCCGGTTCCGACTCACTGGAACCACAGCTGGCACTGTGTGAAGCTGTCACAGCTAATTTGCTCCGAATCTACTGGACCGATTAAGTTGAAATTTGGTACACATATGAATTTCTGTGACCCAAATACAAAGTGTAACGAAAATAAATTAATTTTGAATATGGGGTCACTTTTGGGGGCCAAACTAGATAATTAAAAAAAAGTTTTGCAAACTATACCGTGTGACATATCAAATGAAAGGGCTTGTTGTGGGGGTCCCAAATATTTATGATAATTATTCTATATTATTTTTGGAACTAAGTTCTTTATCGCGACTTGCAGTAGGAGTAAACTGGCATAAATCGTCACGTGAAAAAGTGTTCATACTTGTGACTGTCTTCTTCTAATTTCATAGAGAGAGAGAGAGAGTGTGTGAATTTGGTCAAAATGTAAATCCAAGATGGTAGCTGCGAAAATTTTCATCGTGTGAGTTGGTTTCATGGTTGTCGAAAGCGTTAAAGCCGATAGTACGTTAAAATGTAAATCCAAGATGTTGGCTTCGAAAATTTTTCATCATTGGTATCGTTTTCATAGTTTTTGAGGGTGCTAAAGTCGAAAGTGAGGTCAAAAGGTAAATCCAAGATGGCGGCTGCGAAAATTTTATTTTTGTTTGAAATTATACGTGAAAAAGAACTTGGTTCCCCCGGACTTACACGTTTTATTTTTTTAATTTATTATAGAAAATAGACCATTCCCCACTTATCTACGGAGCCATTGAATATATTTTTTTAATACTGGAAATTTTTGGTTGATTACAGATTACTGGAGAACCTATAAAAAGTCTATGGTCGTAAAATAATATGAGTTTCTTCTTGAGATAAATTATTGGTATAAAACATGGATGCTATTACAATTTGATAATTTTTCATTATGACTACAATTTTTAGGTTTTTCGAGGGGGATAGTGCTGATATCGAATAAGATGAACATTCTGGATTTTAAGATGCGACTATTCCAAATAATAATAATATTGTAGTAGATCAATTCTTATAGACATCAGTTTCATGCCGATTGTGAACTCGATAGCCAAAATCCGTGAAAAAAAACGGCCCTCTTAATTTCGTCAAGTCCGTCTGTCCGTGCGTCCGGATGTCATACAGCTATTTTACAAGGAGACTATTTACCGTATTGATGAAAATTTGGAAAAAGGTGTATTCTTTGCACCGCTAAACAATGGTGTAATGAAATTACAATAAACATAATATAGGGAGTGGCATTTCCTATACATATACCCGAGGGATTAAAAAAAATCTATGCACATAAAGCGTGTATTGTTGGATCTCTTAATTAAAATGATAAATATGTTTCTAAGTGGCTTTGCTTTTAAAGTCAATAGTTTTTGAGATATGGGTTATTTTCGGTTACAACCGCAGCATTAACTTTGTTTATTATAGTTTTTTCGAGAAATACAACCTTGTTTTTGCAGTCGATAAAATTGATGCTGTGCAATATTTATGCGTAAATAAGTTTTCATCCCAACTACGGAATCCTTTTCTGTGCGTAGTCCAACTTACACTTGGCCAGTTTTTTTAATTTCGTTATGAAACTACCACAAAAAAAAAACAATTTCTATTACTCGAGTAACCTATTAAAAACTACCAAACTCATGCAACTAACAAAAAATATGGACGTCATTTAAAAGCATTTGCGGAATACCTACCCACTTTATAGAATTAATTTATCATCATTCCCAAACAAAGTTTTGTTAAGCCTACCTAAAAATGTATACTGGGCATTCTGTAGCAAACTATCAGAAAGTATCAAAAATAAAATCCACAGTAAATAATTGTCCAAAAAATTTAAATAGTTTTGAACAGCGAGCGCATTCCTTCAAATATAGAAACAATTCAGCGCGAAATTTAACAAATGAGGTAAGTACCTATCTATCTCCGTCCTGTCTGTTGACTCGTTTTGTACATAATGTCCAAAAAACGATTAAAATTACATTAGAAAAGTATAAATAATTATTATAAACAATGCTTAATATATTTAATGCTTAAAACAATTTTATTTCAATTTTCAAGTATCGATTTCTGACATTCGACATAATTATATTAATCGAGTCGATCATCATCTGCCTAGCCTTTTGCCAACTACGTTGGGGTCGGCTTCCAGTCTAACCGGATGCAGCTGAATACCAGTATTTTACATGGAGCGACTGCCTATCGGACCTCCACAACCCAGTAACTGGGTAATACGATACCCCTTGTAAGACTGGTTGTCAGACTTTCGGGCTTCTGATCCGTAACGACTGTCAAAGATCCACGAATGACAGCCGGGACCAACGGCTTGACGTGCTTTCCAAGGCACGGAGGAGTCTCGGTATGGAAAGATGGTCACCCATCCACGGACCAAACCCGGCAAGCGTGCCTTAACCTGTCGGATCGACCCGTGCGGCTGTTATTAACAATAATGGTCGGATTTTTTTAACAAATTGAGTAGTGGTAATTAATATTACGTGTTATTGGACCTGTGTTCGTATATTACGTTAAGATCTGGGCATTTTCTAGTTGTTTATAATATTTGTCACATTTTAAATCGTATCTACATGTGTATGTGTGATATTAGTGAAAAGTTAAAATGTAAACACGCACGATTGGCGCGAAACTTCGACTTTGAGTATCAAAAACTTCATTACCACTACTTATTTACCTTGAACAATGGGTGTATTTGTCAAATAATTATCTAAATGATGTAGTATTCACTGCCCCTGTGGTGGAGTTTAGATGTTCGAAATCCCCAATTTTTATGATTTTTAGCCTTGACCTCGACTGTCCTCAAAATGGCGATTATCGCATTTACAGACTCGAATTTAAAAAGGTAAATCTTGCACGCTAAATATGAAAGATTTAATGGTGTAAACATTTGAGTTTTTTATTCAACTCTCTTAATTAACGCACATTCATAAGATTTAATGGGTGGTATAATAAATATTTACATAATCAATTAAGGGTGTCGTATGTGATAATTCTGGGGTCCAATTGGACCCACTACCGAGCCGGCGGAGGTTTGTGTGTTCGGGTCCAATCGGGGGCGCTTTCGAACTATACGGTAAAAAAAACGATTTGTCATGCCCAGGGTATCCGAAAATACCCCATGTATCTACCTATGTTCCGTGATTCTTGATAGTTTTCGAGGTAAACTTAAAAAAAAAACTTAAATTTTTCCTTTCTGCTAATTTATAAATTCTATCTATATTTTCACACGGCTATTAAAGTTTTTTTAGTTTTCATTTTTCTTTTAGACATAATAATCATCTTCCTATCATTAATTTAAGATACAAAATTCTGATCGAAAAGGAGGAATTTACGTTCGAGTGATACAAAGTTTTTGAACTTCAATGTTTTGTTTTAAGTTCTACCTGGTTCCTTAATCATTTTAAAAATCTAGGCGAATGTACAGGTCGACATTACAAGTATTTTATTTTTTGTTTATTAAAACACTCGTGTTAAACACACACTCATGTTTTAATACCCCTCATTATGCAATAGTTTCATAAACTACTATTATAGCATTATTTTGTTAGAGAAAAAGTGTTAGGTATAATATGATTCAATTTAAAAATTTCGGTTTTGTGTTTATAAATGTCAATTTACTCGTTTTGAAGTTTATAATTTGAATATACGCTATGAGAGTAGATAAAAAGTTTTTTACCATTGCCACTCGAAAAAGAGCATTTTATTCATCGATAACAGTGAATAAAACTCTCTTTTACTCACTGAGTGAATAAAAACATTTTGAATTTCGAACAAGCACGAATTGTACGAATTATGTACAACCGATAAATAGAACGTGCTGAAAGAACACACTGGCTGACTAAATGGATTAATGGAGCTATAGAGCTACACATTTTTTTTTTAAACCTGCCAATTTTTTGGTTCTTTTCTATCTCTTATCTTGGTTATTTTATGTTATTGGAAAATTTATAAAATTAGATCTTTCAGTGATGAAAATGAGATACTGACTTCCGAATCATGTCGTTCTAAAGCAGCAATTCAATCAATCTGCCTCGCCTTTTCTCAACTAAGTTGGGGTCGGCTTCCAGTCTAACCGGATGCAGCTGAATACCGCTATTTTACAAAGTCAAAAGTCAAATCATTTATTTCTAATAGGCCCATGTGTGGCACTTTTGAACGTCAAAATTTACAATATAATAAAATTGATTCTAGTCGCCCCTTCCAAAAGATAGTTTTCGTATGGAGAAGAATGGGCAAGAAACTCCACCGTTACTCTTTTAAAATGTTTTACAATTGTTTGTATTGGTACAGTACCGACCAAAAGTCCATAGGCAATCTCACAAAGCAATAGACTGACGCTTCGGTTTGACTTACGAACTTCTTCTATAAGTTGTTACAATACTGTAGGCACGCACATTACACACACACACTCACTTTGTCTGCAACCAATGACTAGTTCGATAATCATTTGCTTTTTGTTTCATTCGTCTTATTCACATAAATATTAAAGTTTAGCAGGTAGACCACAGAAAACTAACTAAATTATTTCGATTTCTGTGGGATAGACAGATGCAGTTCGTTACGAGTATTCACTTAACACTTTGAAGGACAGTACACGAGACACAATAGAAGTTTTATTGTTATGACGCCTATGGGCATATAGTGTCCTTCAATGTGTTAATAGATCTTTGTTGGTTCATAGAAAATGTTGGTGACTAGTATTTAGCGCAGTGTTGTGGTTATTATTTTTAAAAAGCAAATATTGAAGAGATATCAATAGCGCTTCGTAAAAGTGCGTTCTAATGAATCCGGACTAAGTGTGAGTGTTATCATTTAAATATTTTACTAAACATAAATCTTAATCAAGGGTATTGTTGATGGAACAGAGGTATTGTTGAGACAGAAAATACCTTTAAAGTTTTAAATTCATTATGAGGTTTAATTCGATTAGTGAATAATAAATAATTAGGTATTATGTGTAATAAATACAATGTTATTCTTTGTTCTAGAGAAATACTGTGAGGGTTAAGAGATATGAGGAAGGGGCTTATTATCGAGTAGCAGCGACGTCAAATGGTGAATGAATATGAAACAAATGGTTTCATACCAACGAGATATTTTGCTGAATTATTAAAAACACGTCATTATGAACCGTTCGCCGTGCACTTTCAGAGTGCATGTAAAAAATGTAAAAGTGAATGTGAATGAAACCGGACTAAATGTGAGTGTTATCATTTAAATATTTTATATTTTACTAAACATAAATCTTAATCAAGGGTATAATAAATACAATGTTATTCTTTGTTCTAGAGAAATACTGTGAGGGTTAAGAGATATGAGGAAGGGGCTTATCATCGAGTAGCAGCGATGTCAAATGGTGAATGATTATGAAACAAATGGTTTCATACCAACGAGATATTTTGCTGAATTATTATACACGTCATTATGAACCGTTCGCCGTGCACTCTGAAGGCTTGCATCACTGAAGATCAGCTAGAAAACTGTTTTTGACTTTAAAATATTGATCATACCAACTTAATAAACAACAGATTCGTTATTGCATGAATTTATGGTAACGAATTTTTTAAGCACGTTTCAATATGGTGTTTGTCGTATTTCTTGCAGATAGACCGAAAAAGTTTAAGACTATTTTAGTGATATTATTATTTTAGGATTAAAATTTGAGGTTTAGTTTCAATCTTCTTTTCGTAAAGAAAATGAATACTTAAGCTATAACCTCAATACCATCCAATATAATGAAACCAAATAACATGTAAAATAATGACTACATGTAAACTGCCTATACTTAACCTTAAAATCACCTATTTTGTCAGTAGTTTTTTTTTACATTTTGAGTAGTCTAATATTCTTATTTATTGCTTAATTATTTCGACCATGATCAAAGCTTTATATTTATGGTGAAAAAAAAATCCATTTAAAATTGAAAACATTTCAAAATTTAAATATGTCAAAATAATATCAATTTCTTCTAAGTTTCTAGACATCTATTTCACATCTTATTCAGCTGAAGTAATGATAAATAATTGTAACAGTTTGTTAATTATATAAGTAAAATAAATATAACAAATAAATATATATATTTTTTTTATCACGTTTCATGCATTTTTGTTCTAAACCCTTTATTGCAATAACAACATTAATAAAAAGGCAGCAATATTTAAAAAATATTATAATTGCAAAAGAAAAATAACAATATTTGCAAAAATAGCGCTGTGATTTACGAGATTAGAACCTTAGCCATCTTGAATACAAGACCAACGCTTAACGCTTTCTGCTATCTGCACATATAATTTACTTTCGAATTTTAGCAATGCCATACACTGGCCAAGGTCACGCGTAAGATGCGTGTCTAACAAAAGGCGCCCGCGAACCGTGACGATACGATAGTGTGCGATCTCTGTGGTGTGTGTACGGCACACCCACCACAGACGTCTGACTGTTTACACATACACATGTACGGACTACAGCGCGTGTTCACAGCAATACGACTCTTAGCGTGTCTATCCACTGTTGAACTCTTACTGTACGTACATTATTTAAATAATTATATGTGAAGACGATGCACCTAGGATAAAAATACTATAACACAATAGGTAAAAAGAATTAAAAATTAAGCAACGACAGATAATTTAATATGTGTTAGATACATGGTGCTCACATATTTACAAACATTGTAAAAGTAGACGATTTTCCTAAATTTTACAATTAATAAGTCAGTGTGTGAGGAAGTAGTCACAGAATGTAAAGTCAATGTCATAAAACACAAAGTAATAAATTTTACAATTAAATTAGCAACCAGTTTGATTTTGTTTTGATTCTAATTTGTCCTATGGAGCAGGACCAGCATGTTTCCAAGCATTCTTATCTTGGATATAATCCTCTAATTTGTAATATGCTTGTTTACAAAGTGTATTTTTAATATGAGTTTTAAATTTTCTTTCATTTAATTGCAATATGTCACAAGGTATTTTGTTGTAACATTTAACACAGTACCCCATAAAAGATGTATGTACTTTAGATAATCTGAAAAATGGTTGATCTAGTTTATCTTTATTTCTAGTATTCAAATTATGTCTATCACTTATTTCATTAAAGAGATGTGGATTTTTCCTTACATACATAATATTTTCATAAATGAATTGGCAAGGTACCGTCATAATATTAATCTTTTTAAAAAGTTCCCTGAGAGATTCGCGGCGACGTAGATTATAAATGGCTCTGACAGCTCTCTTTTGCAAAATATAGATGAATTCAATGTCAGCAGCCCGATCCCACAGTAAAATGCCATATGAAATAATGCTGTGGAAGTAACTAAAATTGAAAGAAGAAAGAAAGAAAATACATTTATTTAGCACAGACAAAAAGGCACACAATACAACAAAATAAACCAAACGCGCGGTTTCTAAATCTGTTAACTGTCTTATCTTTCTAACAGCATAAGCGGCCGAGCTTAACCGCCCCGCAAGAGATGTTATATGAGGTCCCCATTGTAATTTCTCGTCTAGCGTGATTCCTAGGAAAACCGTTTGATTAATAAATTCCAGTTTTTCTCCATTCAATATGATGTCACATTCGCTACTTTTAACATTAGGTAATTTAAATCTAATGCATTTGGTTTTTTTTATTAAGTACCAGATATTTACCGTAAACTAATCTTGGACTTGCAGAATAGAGCTATTCACGTCGTCAAGATTTTGTGACCGTCGGTTTATTTTAAAGATTAATGATGTGTCATCTGCAAATAACAATCTTCGGTTGATTTTGAAGTAATTGGGGTAAATCATTAATGTAAAATAAAAAGAGGAATGGACCCAGTATTGAACCTTGAGGAACACCCATTGCCATTTCAGACCCTAATGAGTTTACGCCATTTACCTGAACTTTAACCTTTCTATCCTTCAGGTATGATCTAAGTAAATCAAGAGCTGTATTCCTACTCCCATAGTGCTCTTGTTTCAGCAGAAGTGTCTCATGGTCTACACAATCGAACCCCTTCGACAGGTCGCAAAAGATTCCAATGGCATCTTGTGCTTCTTCCCAGGCATTAAAAATGTTCTTTATTAGGGTGACACCGGCGTCAGTGGTACAACGCCCTTTGGTGAAACTGTACTGTTGTTCATGAAAGATGGAATTTTTATTAAAGTGACGTAACATTTGATTGAGCATCAACTTTTCAAACACCTTACTGAGAACTGGCAGAATTGACACAGGCCTATATTGCTATACTGCTTGCCTGACTTCCACAACTCAGTAACTGGGTATTAGGATACCCCTTGGTAAGACTGGTTGTCAGACTTTCGTGTTTCTGATGACCCGTAACGACTGTCAAAGATCCACGAATGACAGCCGCGACCAACGACTTAAAGTGCTTTCCGAGGCAAGGAGGAGTCTCGGTATGTAAAGATAGTCACCCATCCACGGACCAACCCCGGCAAGCTTAGCTTTACCTGATGGATCGACCCGTGCGGCCGTTATTACTTAGCCACGAGCTCCTCTAAACCAGCAATTATTGTAGGTCATTTTACTGTCGCCAAAAATGTGGTTGTAAAATATAAATATTACATAAACTACTATTTATTTTCTTGCAGTCCATAGTAAAAAGTAGAGTACACAAATCGTGAAAAATAAAATACTCAGTCCTTGTATCCCTCGCTCCGCTCAGGATTCTAATCTAGAATCCCTCGATACGCTCGTGATTCTACTCTAGAATCCTTCGCTTTTCTCAGGATCCAACTAAGTCCCTCGAATTAAATTCCCTTTTTTTCACTTGTTGTATAATCTACTATTTTATCACATCTATTCAAAGAGAGCTAGTTTGTTCTTCGTAAACAGGGACTAAAATAGCTTTTTCATTCCATCTATTCGAAAAGGACGACTTGGTTCGAAAGAAACTTTTAGCGGGCAGTAATGAGTTTTTAATCTTCTTTATAAGTGCGCCGCAATTATCTTTGCCGCGCACTTTTTGAATTTGGAACATCTTAGTGTTCAGCGGTAAAGAAATCGAACGAAAATATTGTTTGAATAAAGACTAGCTGGTACGACGGCCCATAGTCGCGCAGCCGCGCCGGCTGAATAAAAAAAAAAGAAATCAAATTAAAAACGCGCGAACTACAGCCCGCGTTTTCGTAAATTTTCACGGATTGTTACAAATTCATGGTTTTCAAAATCAACAGTCAGTTCTAATAATGACGTAAAACTGGACACATATTCGAAATTAATAGCGTATCTGAAAAGGATGTCTGATGGATTTAAACCTAAAATATCCAAAGTGTTCTCAGTCAAAAACGTGGAGACTTTCCTTAATGAGGCACCCGACAAAGTCTTTCTTGCCTTAAAAGTAAGTAACTAAGTATATGGTGGATTAGTAAAGTATAACCGTAGTGTTATAAAATGCGCATTTTATTGTAACCTGCACTTCGAAAGATACTTGTCCTATTCACATTCGGTTTTGTTACAGGTGGCTTTAATTTTCGGAGTACATGGAGCTTTTCGTGGCAATGTACTTTTAAAAATAACTGTTGTTGATGTTGAAAATCACTCGGATGATTTACTGTTAGTAAAGCTGACAGACACAAAAACAAAAATTGACTGATCCTTCGTAATCCAAGGAGAATACAAAACTATTGTACAGAAATACCTCGACCTGCGTTCTGCTGATTTGAAGACCAATCGGTTTTTCATCCGTTATCAAAATGGCAAGTGCTTCAAACAAGTTATGGGAAAAATAAAATTTCGAACATGCCACAAGGAATCGCTACTTATTTGAAGTTACCAGATATCAAACTGTATACAGGACATTGTTTTCGTCGTACTTCTGCTACCCTTTTGGCAGATTCTGGAGCGGACTTAACTGTTCTCAAGCGACATGGAGGATGGAAGTCGAGTGCTGTAGCAGAGGGGTATATAGAAGATTCCATTGAGAACAAGGACCAACAACCTTCAGTTAATCCATCCATGCCACTGTCACCGCGCCCACCTACATCCAAACAACGAGATTCACCGTCACATTTTCCTCAAAATGAGCCAGATTCGGACATTATTTCAAACACGCAGAATATAAAATCTACAACAATCTTCAATATTCCTAATAAAACTGTAACAATACATTTTCATAATTGCGAAAATGTCTCAAATGTAAAAATAAGTTTTTAGTTGTTTTATTACTATTTAATTTCAATTTAGTTGTTACTCTATATTTTATTAAATAATAATATTACAATAAAATATGAGGCGCCTTTTACTTTCTCATAGAGGGTGATGAAAAGTAGAGTGTATCACTCGGGCGCAAAATATATTTTTGGCTCGGGCGACGTACTTTGAATCCCTCACTACGTTCAGGATTCTACTCTAGAATCCCTCACTTTGCTCTGGATTGAAAAAAGCGCCCTCGCCGTAAAATATTATTTTGCTCCCTTAAGATACAATCTACTATTTAATCCTACTAAATAAATAGTAGATTGTTCACCTCGAGAGCAACACTATTTTAAGCTCGAGTGAAGTACTTTGAATCCCTCAATCCGCTCAGGATTCAAAGAAACACTCTCGCCTTAAAAATAGTTGTTTGCTCCCTTGGTAAACAATCTACTATTTATTTTCACCGAATGTTCGGCCAAAGTTCATTTTCGGTTCGGATTACGTTCGGCTCATCCCTAGTTCCTATCTAAATGCAACTGTTTAACATTTTCGGTTCGGACCACGTTCGGCTCATCCCTAGTTCCTGTCTGAATGCAACTGTTTAGCATTTTCGGTTCGGACCATGTTCGGCCCATCTCTAGTTCGTGTCTAAATGCAACTGTTTAGCATTTTCGGTTCGGACCACGTTCTGCCCATCCTTAGTTCGTGTCTAAATGCAACTGTTTAATATTTTCGGTTCGGACCATGTTCGGCCCATCCCTAGTTCCTGTCTAAATGCAACTGTTTAACATTTTCGGTTCGGACCACGTTCGGCCCATCCCTAGTTCCTGTCTGAATGCAACTGTTTAGCATTTTTGGTTCGGACCATGTTCGGCCCATCCCTAGTTCGTGTCTAAATACAACTGTTTAACATTTTTGGTTCGGATCACGTTCGGCCCATCCCTAGTTCCTGTCTGAATGCAACTGTTTAGCATTTTCGGTTCGGACCATGTTCGGCCCATCCCTAGTTCGTGTCTAAATGCAACTGTTTAGCATTTTCGGTTCGGACCATGTTCGGCCCATCCCTAGTTCGTGTCTAAATGCAACTGTTTAACATTTTTGGTTCGGATCACGTTCGACCCATCCCTAGTTCCTGTCTGAATGCAACTGTTTAGCATTTTCGGTTCGGACCATGTTCGGCCCATTCCTAGTTCGTGTCTAAATGCAACTGTTTAACATTTTCGGTTCGGACCACGTTCGGCTCATCCCTAGTTCCTGTCTGAATGCAACTGTTTAGCATTTTCGGTTCCGCCCATGTTCGGCCCATCCCTAGTTCGTGTCTAAATGCAACTGTTTAACATTTTCGGTTCGGACCACGTTCGGCCCATCCCTAGTTCGTGTCTAAATGCAACTGTTTAACATTTTCAGTTCGGACCACGTTCGGCCCATCCCTAGTTCCTGTCTAAATGCAACTGTTTAACATTTCGACTGATATCGACCGTGATTTTTGCGTTAAGAGGTACCCAATGGTTCACTAGTGCCATTCCTTTAAAAAATATTATCTCGTCACTGAGAAGGAATTATGAATAACGGCTAGTAAGGACCCTCGGTAAGTGTCTAGAATTTTCTAATACATTTTATAAAGTTTCATTGAGACACGAAGCAACAAAATTCGATCTAAAGAAAAGCGGCCACATTCCTCTAGATCGTATTTTGTTGCTTCGCCCGTATGGTGCCGTATGGTGTGTTGAGATACAGACTCATGACTGATAGTACTGACGTGGGACTAGTGAAGTAGTGACCAGTGACTGCAAACCGTTGACATAACACTGTCCCGACAGACGGCGCACCGAGTCCAGTCGTGACGGCGTTGGCAATAAACAACAATCCAAACTGAGAACAACAACAACTAGAAACAACTAAATGTAATCACACAAGGATAGATGATCGTCATGTACGATGCTACGTCTATCGGCTGTACGATGACGTGAGCAAACTATCGAGGAGACATGCTGATGATGGGGATAGCGAAGGGGTGAAGGCACACAGGCGCGGGGGTGGCGGTCCGTACGATGAGGTGCGCGCTGTGGCGGCGGCAGGCGGCCGAGGCGCTGCACACGGAGCAGCGCGCGCGCGCGCCGGGCCCGCCTTCCTCCATCCACAGCGACTGTGACACAACATACACGGTCGGCCTCCACGGCTCCAGCAGGCGCGTCGGCAACCACATGCATGTTGCACGACGCATTCGCAAAACAACGAGAAAATATATTACATCTGAAGTCAGGTGAAGACTTTCAGAAAATCATAATCAATGGACGATAAACCCAAGAAAAAGCCTTCTATTTATTAGTTAATTTCTTTCGATGCATATTCACGGCAGTAATTGAATAACAACTTTCGAAAAGGTGAGTAGGTATGCCGCAATAAGTCATACATGCCAAAAAATCTATTTAGCATGTATTGCAAGTGATCCAATAATAAAATAAAAGGGGTATAGAACAGGAACTCGCTTCAGACTTGAAACAGGAGTTTGTTACCTACACTCGCACGGATCGCACAAGTCGCACGAGTGGCACGGGTTGCGCGGGCGTGTTGCACAGTCGCACGCGCGTCCCGGCTCCGGCACATCGTAGAACTTTCGAGCTCGCGCGTGCGTTGTCGTACGTATTGATAAGAGGTGTTGTGTCACTAGTTTGTCACGGTAGTCGATAGTCGAATCCTTCGTATCGGATTAGCCTTGAACATTTTCACCAACGTACATTCCGTCCGGCACATGCCAAACGTCAGATTATTGCAAGTAATGTTCGGTAAACGTGACTCGCTATCTAACACAACAACACGACAGATTATTTTTTCTAGTTATCTATAATTTTTGTACTTTTCAGGTAGGTTGTTGAAACCGATAAGGTTCGTTGTGCCATTCGACAGCTGATTAGTTGTTATGGCAAGGCTCGGGCGTCAAGGCCACGCGGCGCCGTGGCGCTTCGTCTGGCGCTCTTTGGTTAGCTTCGGCTTTCTGGAATAGGCTGCTGATGCGGACGATGAATTTAACATTTAAAATCTAAAATTTAAATGTTTTATTTCATTTATGCCTACATGGGCACTTACTGCAAAGCAGAGCCGGCAAGAAACTCCAAGGTTACTCTTTTAAAAATAACCGGCTTTTACAATGTTGTCAAACTAAAATAATAGGCATGGGAGGACAGTGTAGACCAACAAGTACTAGGTACACACGACTACACATCAAGCTATACATTTCTAGTTGCTGATTTCGCATTGCATAGGATTTCCGTACAATGCGAGGTTAGCTTATACTGGAAATGTATAGCTTGATGTGCAGCCGTGTGTACTTAACAAAATAGGAAATGGGATTAAGGATGATCGAAGTACATGCGTGTGTGTGGCTCACCTGCAGGCTGGTGTACGAGGAGTGCTTTCGGCCGCTGATGGAGAAGCGGAAGCGGTCGTCGTGCACGTGGCGGTGGCGCAGCAGCAGCGAGCGCATCACCACGGGCTTGTCATCCTCCTCGATGAGTCCCTCCGCCACCATGCGCTCCACCACGCGGTACGCCACGCCAGGCAGGTCCTTCTCGTCCAAGTCCAGCAGCACCACGCCCGTCTCCAGGCAGCGGCGCAAGTTCAGCAGCGAGTGGAAGGACAGCGACGCCACGTGTGGCTTGCCCCAGCGCGCCGAGCCCTCCTCCACGTCCTCCTCGTACTTGATCCAGCGCGCCGTCTCCTTCCACTCCGCCTCGCCGTCCTCCGTGGCCAGCAGCTCGTCCAGTTGCACGAACACCTGCAACACCATGACCAGCGCTGATACTGAACAGCTCTACACGCGCCGCACCTTCCGCTACTTACGTGAGAGACGGCTTACCGAATGTGGACTGTGATCGTACATCTTCTTGTAGGCAGCATCTGTTAATATACTCTGCACTTTATCACCACCGTCCTTGCGGCCCACGTGAACCGTTGAACCCTGGAAGCAAAAACGAGTATGATAGTTACATTAAGTAGATCTACAACGTCCAATGTGTTCTTTCAAGTATCGGGCGGCACTCGGTGTAAGTGGTGACGTGGTGAGGTGGTGAGAAAACTGACCCGGGGCTGTATCTTGTGGCGGCGCAGGGCACGCGGGTCGTCGCTGCGGTGCGCGGCAAGGTCGGCGGCGTCCGCCTCGGGCAGTGACTCTTCGGCGGGCTCGATGGACACGCGCCGCTCGCCTGCGCCCCCCGCTCCCCCAAGCACGCCGCGCGCGCCTTCCTGCAGCGAGTACTTGCGCGGCTTATGCGGGTGCAGGTGCTTGCTGCAACACCACCGCCGGTCGTCAGTCGTCGGCCGACATACGCTCATACATCACATGAACCCAACTTAACTATCTAAGTAGGTACCTATCTTAATGTAGTAAATATAAAGGATGTTGATCTACAATGTTTTAATTTTGAATCTCAACACATGTCAGACCAATCAAATTAATGAAGCACAATACCGTAAAATGGGGCTATTTTAAAAACGAGCGGCCATTTGTGAAAAAACCGGCCAAGTGCGTGTCGGACCACGCATAACGAAGGGTTCCGTAGTTGAGATGAATTTATCCCAAATACAAACTTAACATTGTAGTTGAAAAACATGTTCTCCCATATGTATGGCTCAGAGGTAGCCAGTTAGTTGCAGTTGAGTTGTTGGATGTGAGTTGAGGAAAACCACTGACTCCACGATAATTTAGTTTATTCGTAAAAATTACACGAAAGTTCCGTTGGATGCAAATCCGCGGTTATAACGCTACGGCAGCTATTGGTCAACTAAACTACATATTATACATAGTTATAAAAGTTAAAAAAAAATGTGTAGCGAAAAGTAGGTCGCGGCGTTAGCAATTTGCCTGTACGTAAACTGTACACCATACATTCCAACTGCAAATGTAAGTTTGTACGCACAATATTGAGATATTTACCATGTTATTTTAAGACCATAGACTTCTTATAGGTTTCTGTATTTTTATCTGTATTTTTTTTTTAATTTTAGGCTCAGTAGTTTCGGAGATAAAGGGAGGGAATGGTCAATTTTCATATATTTTCTTAAATATCTTTAAATTAATTTATTTTAAAATTATGGAAAAAATATATTTGAGATTCTCGCAATAAGTCATTTCATTTGATATGTCATACGGTATAGTTTGCAAAACTTTTTAGTTAATTTTCTTTTTTGCCTTCCAAAAGTGACCCCCATATTCAAACTTCATTATTTACGTTACACGTCCGTGTTTGAATCACAGAAATAAACCAAAACCAAATTTCAACATAATCGGTCCATTAGATTCGGAGCAAATTGGCTGTGACAGACGGAGGACTTTCTTGCCGGCTCTTCTCCATAGGAAGCGACCAATTGTAGGTTTATGTGAAATAAAACATTTTGATTTTGGACAGACAGACAAACACACGAGTGATCCTATAAGGGTTCTGTTTTTTCCTTTTTGCATCCTAACTAGCAAAATGCTCTTGACTACTGCAGCTTTTAATGCTTTGGATCTTACAAATATCATAATATAATGGCTTTTTGCATCTTAACTAGCAAAATGCTCTTGACTACTGCAGCTTTTAATGCTTTGGATCTTACAAATATCATAATATAATGGCTTTGGTCAATCCTATCTTCCTTGTAGACGCATTTTCAAATGCCTTATCAAGATCAAGAGCATAAGTAGATTTCTAAAAAGTTTCAAAAACGTTTACACGATTAAATCATATGATTTTTACAAGACATCTATCTAAATTTTCATTCCATATGATTTATACTCTTGCCTAAATACTCAAGCATCAATAATGCATTAACTAAGACTAGCATGACTCTTTCAAAGTGCGTTTATATGATTTATATAAGAATATTGGTTTTGAGAACGCAAAGCTTAGTGTAAATGTTGGAAATCAGCTAAGAACACTGACTGTTATAGGAGAATTAGCATTGATTTCGATAAAAATTCGTCATAAAATTAGCTTAAACTTTGAAATTAATCTAACCTTATGCTTTTACATGACAAATTCGTTAAGGACTACAATATTAATGTCGCCAATAAAGCTAGTGGTTCTGTACATTTTCAAGAAAAGGAAAAAGACGAAGAAGTTCGTGATTTGGAGAAATTGTTAGCACAAGAGCAATCTTCGAGTCAACGTTACGATGATGAAGCTAGTGGTTCCGTAGACTTATCGATTTCTTCTGGTTTTTTTTTTTAAAACAGAAGCAAAAAAAATCGACATCTATAAACGCCAACAACACCATGTTCAAATGAAGTATGTAGATCCGAAATGGAAAATATGTATGGATAGGTAGTAGGTACCTATTCTAGTGGTCATCATCAGACTTCAAACAGGAGGAGGTTCTCAATTTGACTCTATGTTTTTTTTTTGTATGTTTGTTACGCTATTACTCCCCCAATTAAGAAATGATTTTAAATTAAAAAAAAAAATTAATTCAGATAACTTAATCCATACAGTTCATTCACACTTTGATGATTCTTTTTTTGTTAGGTAGGTCATACTTTAGAGGTAGTCCCATATAAATGTTATTAACTTTGCTTCGGTAGGTTTTGAGTTAGCTTCAATAATAGGAATTTTTTACCACTTAATATGTGGATGATATGATAAGTTCCTGTCACTGTTCACTGTTATTTACATAGCAGGTAGTGATATTCGTGGTGACTTTTATAAGACCAGTTTTTGCAAGTTGGGTAAGGAGAATGGTCAAAAAAACCCAGAGCGAACAGACACAGGATGTAGCTCAGAATTTTAGTAATATTTAGTGATATCATTTTGTAAATATTTCACTATTAGATTCGATGGCTAAATGTGTGATATTGTGCTATTTGGTTTTCGTCAGGGGTGTTTTTTTATTTTTCTTTAAGATTTCTTCGTTTTGGGTATTTCCGACGACATACATACTCACACCGTGCCCATAATCCCAAAGGAGTAGGCAGAGACTGCAGATTGTCAAAATCAACTTTCCACAGCCCATTTTTCCCCGTTTTTGCGAGACTCAGCGTGATGAGTGCGAACTCTGTCGCCGCCGTTTGAATGTTAAGTCTCATATTAGTCTCTTAGTCGACTTTTACAACACGCCGAGAAAAAGGCGTTGGTCGTAACCGAAACGACACGGCTTAAATAAATACATATATAGGGTGACTGGTAATTAGTGACCGATATTTAACACATGATTGTACTCATCATAACAAACAACTTTCCCAAAGAAACGATTTTTTTTACACGCTTTTTATTAGCTTCACCTGTATCAATGTTTGTTTGTAACCAACTCCTTTGGGCGCGATGTTGACCCACTTTAAATGGCCAGATTTCGTTCAAACTTTGTAGATTTATCGAGGACCGATGACAATACATAATTTGATAAAATTATTTGTTTGTATGTTTGTAACCGACTTTTTGGGCGCGATTTTGACCCACTTTAAACGGCCAGATTTCGTTCAAACTTTGTAGATTTATCGAGGACCGAAGACAATATATTAATTTGATAAAATTATTCCATTTTTCAATTTGCAAAATAAGATTTTTGTTAGTGAAATAAAAGAACATAATAATTGTGATTCGTTTAATTCAAAACTGAATCGTAAACATCGCAATATTTGCAAAAATAATTTTGATAGCCCACCCTGGTCACCCTACTTTGTGTTTGACAGTGACAAACTGTCAAACACAAAGTAGGGTGACCATGTTTCCAATTGACCAATTTTCCGGGACAAAATACAGAAATTGGTATACCGTGTAGGGCGACCATGATTTTCTCAGGACAAAATCCGGAAAGCAGTTTACCGGGTAGCGGGATTACAAATTTCGAGTATGAGCATGCGTTCCTTATTTTGTATGATCAGGCATGGGGTCATAACCTGCTCAAAAGGGTGAGGATATAACGCGATCTCATTTCAAACCGCTCCCGTCACAATCCGCAGCTTCTAGAATGTTCTAGAACCCGTTAAAAAGATAAACGACGCGCACCTTTTTTACACGCTTTTTATTTAGACAAGTAGTCTGTCATCCGTCAGCTGTGCAACGCATCAGATTACATTTTTTACGAAACGTGTTCTTCGCCCCGAAACCCTATTGTACTCATATTTATATTATTATATTGTGATATCTGTATGTTAAAATTTCTAATTATCTTTAACCGATTCAACGATCTAATATTAACAAATTTTTCAATACCAAAGAGAATTTTAATTCAACAAAATAAGCAAGATTTTGAAAAATAACACGCTTTTAAAGAAAACCAAACGATAAAAATATATGCAGAAGACATTCCATCAGTACGTATCGATTTCGGTCCAGATGGTGTTCAAGTAATTAAACCAATATCGTTACAGTTCCCAGCAAAACACAGCTATGGAATTGCTGAGAAACGTATGTTGCCATTGATTCTGAGTTGGGCATCGACCGTCCACAAGATGCAAGGCTGTACAGTTGATCATGCAGTCATTTATCTAGGCTCTCGACTGTTTGCAGCTGGACAAGCTTATGTAGCACTTAGTCGTGGAAGATCTTTGGACGGAATTCGAATTGAAGAACTTGATTGCTCAAAGCTAACGTAAAACGCCTTGTAACAGAGAAGCATTAGATGAAATGATTCGATTACGAAGTAAACACGTAGTAAGACTTGTCATTATATCACTTGTTCGGCAATAACCTTATACCACTATGTCTCACTGTATTTATATTGACAACGTTAAAATCTTTGAATGACTTCTAAAATCGAGATTTAATTTTTACCATTTAATGCAGCCGTAGACATGAATAATTTGGAAAATAATTACTGTTACTTACAGTCATCACGGAATTAATAGTAGAACAAATAATAGTTTAAAATTTAAAAAAAACAAGCTATTATAAATAACCAAACTAAAAAGTAGAAAATAAATAACAGTTTAAAAAACTAAAAAACACGACGGCGAACACGACACGAAAAAAAAAAATTTGAATAAAAAAAGCGTGGGGTGCTTTTTAAAATAATATCCAAATGATCATCCTTCTACTCATATCTGTCAATAAAATATTTATAACTATTGACACCATGCACCCCACGCTTTTTTTGTTAAAGTAAAATATAGTTTTTTTTCTTATTTACACTATTATTCATTTATATTTATCAAAATTTTTAACATTTAAAATTAATCAGCGCTTGACGTAAATTGACGTAATTTTAGTCGGCCAGTTTTTAATCACGTCTAAACTTGTATGGAGAGTGACAGGCGCTGATTAATTTGACAGGACTAAACTAAAACTTATCTTCTGTCCTTTTCTTAATGAAATAGAAAGAAAAAGATGCACTGAACTTAAATTTAGTTTAGTTTGTGAACAAGGAAATCGGCACCAATGTCTTCATAAGGCTGTTGAAAACAATTTATGAGAGCGGCGGCGAACTTGTTATCTTTAATACTTACATAGTATGTAGGTGTATTTAGTAAGTATGTTTGTGTGTTTTTCAAGCAATAAGTACGTTTTCTTCCAGTATTGTTACTTTAATCTTGACCTAATGGCCATGGAAGTGTAATAACACTATTGAATAATGTATTTATATCATGTGTATATGTATTTATTTATTTAAGCCGTGTGATTTCGGTTACGAATAGCACCAACGCCTTCTTGGCGTGTCGTAAAAGTCAACTAAGAGACTTATATGTTGAAACGGCGGCGACAAAGTTCGCCACTCATCACGCTGAATCTCGCAAAAAAATCAGCGAAAAGTGGACTATAGATAGTTGATTGACAATCTGCAGTCTCTGCTTACTCCTATGGGATGATGGGCGTGAGTATATGTATGTATATCGTCGAATATGCCCACAGCGAAGAAAGCTTAAAGAAAAAACAACACCCCTTATGAAAAACAAATAGCACAATATCACACATTTAGCCATCGAATCTAATAGTGAAATATTTACAGAATGACATCACTAAATATCACTAAATTTCTGATCTACATTCTGGATCTGTTCGCTCTGGGTTTTTTTCCATACTTGATGACCATTCTCCTTTCTTCGTAAATCTGAACGCGACCATAGTGAGTTTACGAGATTTTGTCGCGGCCGCTAGTGTCGATTCCGAGCAACCAATCAGAAACGTTAATTCGTAAAATGTCATTAAGGGGGAAGCGTCAGGTAGCCCGCGAAATTCAATTTTTTTTACGTTTTTTGCATTTTGCAGGTCAGTGTCAGATTTTATGTTGATTAAAATATGATTCGCGGCCATCGGGTCAAATTTGTTGATTTAATGAAATCATGACATTTGACACCTTTGCTAACTTATGGAGTTGTATTGCTGATTGTAATGATTATAATTGAGTAAAGCCATATTTGTTACGACCGCGAATCATATTTAGATTAACATACAACATGATACTGACCTGCAAATTGCAAAAAACGTAAGAAAATTTGAATTTCGCGGGCTACCCTGACGCTTTCGCCTTAAACAGAAGTAGTAAGTTGTGCCAAAAGGAATGATGTCAGAAAACAAATAGAAATGGCATCTGATTCTAGTAGGATGATATGGCAAATAGTAAACAGACAACGCAATGTAACTAAAAACCTTGAAAACGAACAAATTATACTTAAGATTGACAACACTGTTACTAATAATCGTTTAGATGTGGCTAGTATATTTTCAAAAAGGTTCGAAAACATTGTCCACCTAAAATCTTGTGACTAAACATTAGCAATGACATATCTTACTGAAAGTGTTAGCAGATTTATAGATTCTAACATGACTTTTCACACCCTAAGAAATTTTTCATAAATGGTTAAAAATATGCCCAATAAATCCACTGCTGGTTATGAAGAAATCCCCCTGACTATTATTAAAGATAATATTGACCTATTGGTAACTCCATCAGCATCGTTTTATAATGAGTGCATCGAGTCAGGCCTATTCCCTGATCAGTTTAAAATCGCTCGTGTGCTCCCAATTTTTAAGAAAGGTTCAAAAACAGATCCTGCTAACTACAGACCGATTTCCCTATTGCCTGTGTTATCAAAGATCTTCGAAAAAATAATGAAAAATAGGCTCATGAGGCACCTAAAAATTCACAAGATATTAAATAGTCAGCAATTCGGATACCAAAAATCACTACCGATGCTATTGAGGCGTTAATTGACAAGGTTGTCTGTGATTTTAATGATAAGTACAAAGTGGCAGGTATTTTTCTGGACCTTAGTTCTGACTTTGATACAGTGGACCATCAAATTCTTCTGGCCAAGTTGGAACATTATGGCATACGGGAAAATGTATTGAAACTATTCAGCGCCTATTTGCATAATAGACTTCAGTACATAGAGATTAAGTCAGTTGTGGATGGAGAAGAAAAAAATTATAAATCGAACCTAGTCACTATAACCCGAGGTGTCCCTCAGGGCTCTGTTCTGGGCCCAATTTTCTTCATCCTATTCCTAAATAACTTGATTGACTATATTAAAAGACAATTAACTGACACAAGACTAATTATTTTTGCTAATGACACTAATGCAATAGTTTCTGCAGATAGTATAAATAATTTAGAATCCATGATTAATGCTGCCTTAAAAGCTTTTGAAAACTGGTTTCGTACAAATAATTTAAAAGTTAATGTAAATAAAACAAAATGTTTATTATTCAAGTCAAAGGTACGAAATAATGCTAGTCTTAAGGTAGTGTCTTGTGGTATCAATGTCGAAATAGAAGATAATGTTAAATTCCTAGGTGTCTACATTGATGCGTTATTGAACTGGAAGGTTGAAATATTGTCTATACAGAAGTCTGTTAGTTCTGCAATCAATCAGAAGCCTAAGGGATGAACTCACTTTGGCCCAACTTAGGATGGTATACTTTGCTTTGGTTGAGTCAAGGCTCAAATATAGTATTTAGTTTTGGGGCAACAGCTACAAGTACAATGTCCACTCGGCATTTGTAATTAAAAAAAGAGCCTTAAGGACGATGCTCCGCATGATACAGACTGATTCGTGCAGGGACCACTTCATCAGGCTTATTTAACAGTGCCATGTTTCTATATTTTAGTGTTGTTAACCAACTTTGTTAAAAACTTGCAAGAGACTGATGAGGAAAGTCAAGCTAGAGATAGTTCTCGTAGGAAAGACTTACCTTCCATAATTCAACCGAAATTGAACGTGGTTCATCACAGTCACAGAGTTCAATCTGTCTTTTTATATATCAAGTTGCCAATGGACTTCAAAAGCATATACAGCATAAACCACGGAACAGAAAAAACAGTGGAAGTGCAAAGTAGGCGTGGCACGCGTGTCACAATTAAGCGCTGTTACGCAACTTTACTTCAGTCGTGTTCTAACAACGCGTCGAGTCGCTAGTCTCGCGACAAATTTATTTTTCCGTAAATATGCCGTATTTTTCTGTTTTGGAGTGCAAAAATGATAGTAGGAGAAATAATCTTAAAAATGGAGGTGTTTCGTACCTTCAGTAAATATGATTTTATTTATTTTCTAATAAAATCTTAGTTTTTGTCAATTTACTAATAATTTAATAGAACGTTTAGTTAAAATCAACTTTACGCGATTAAAATAAAGTTTATATTGGATTGAATGTATTCACTATTTCGTTCTAGAAAGTTCTTCGCTACTCGATTAGGGATGTAGTCAGGTCGGGTATTGATGTTATAGATAGTTATCGATAAAAGAAAATAAGTACCTAATTTAATATTTGTTGTATAACATTACAATACAGATATAATGTCGCCTAACATTCATACACGAAATATAAGGTTGCATAGATGCTATATAGCGAAATTGTAATCAAACTTTTACATAATGTTTGAGACGCGTTACATTGTTCAGCTGGTAATTTCAAGTCATTTCAGTGTGTAAGATCAGTGATAAAAGCTTCCACACCGGGTTGCCGGTGCCCGCCTCAAGGATAATACATAATTAAATTAGTACATAATTTCAAATTTTTTATTTATAAAAAGTTATAGTAATAGTAAATAATTGCGAGAGATCAAGGTGGATTGTTGTATCCTTCGCCAGATGTTGTCAAAATATGTCAGACGGCGGAAACATTTTTAAAAAACGTTGACATAGGGGTTTTTCGAAAGGAAGTGGCGATAACTCTAATTATGCGAAAGTTTATTGGAACTGTTTTATTTAATGATATTGCCTCCCATCAAATATGCGAATTTCCTGCGTCCAATCACGTCACTGATTTGATGAAGGCAATAGTCGAAAAATTTATAAATGTTCGCGTACACCATTTGTTAAAATTAAAAATAAGACTTTCGAAATGCCAGTTTTTTAACAAATACGTTCTCGAACACAAAAAAAAGAATTATTCAAATCGGTCAAGCCGTTTTTGAGTTTTAGCGAGAACAACGAATAGCAATTGATTTTTATTATGTAGAAGATATTATTTAAAACTAAAATCTTATATATTATGTAAGATTCTATTTTTAAATAATACTACGTCATTCATCTTACAGTTTTACTCAACTCCAAACAAGTCTTATTTTCTCGAATTATGAAATCGGGTATCTATCGATATCGATAATGTTATTGAAAATTCAATGTGTTGCTGCCTTGATCGAGTAGCAGAAGACACGACCTATGATGTGAATGTCGACCTTACGACTAACGCAATTAAGTTTATAATTGCGACAATTGAGAATAACGCCATCTATGGTTGGGTAGCAGAATTTACTAGGCGATCGAATCTAGTTTGACTTAAGATTACAAAACGTCGTTGATACTTTCTGCACGAACGCAAAATAAATCCTATTATAAGAGCTTGAAGGTTTCTTTCCAAATGTAGAATCTGTGAGTTATGCTAGTTTTGACTAAAATTATAACGACAAATCAAACGATCGGCTTATTTGTAGTGCATTATAATGATTATCAGTTTATTTGTGAGGGTTTGGCGACAACGGTTCTCATAGTAATTTTGTTGCATTGCACTTCCACTGTTTTTTCTTTTCCGTGGCATAAACGTATTTAAAAACAAATTAAAGACATTTATTGAGGAAGGGCTATTACAGTATTGAAGAGTTTATAGATGACAAACGACATCCACTATTAAATGATTGATTTGTGAATTATCATTATGTATTTTTGTGTATTTGTGTGTTATATTGTTATTGTTTGTATTCGCAAAAAAGTTTTTTTATATGATATTCATCTTAATTACTAATGTGTTGCGTTTAGCTCATACTGGAGTGGCGGGGTGCGTGGGGACGGAGCTTGCGTGAAAATTGTCTGTATAGTGGGTTAAAATTTAAAAAATTCAAAAGTCATTTATTCAAACTAGGCTGAGAATCAGCACTTTTTGAACATCAAAATTACATAAGACAGCCTCCCAAAAATGCCCGCTTTTCACCACTTCCTAGTGCTTTAGCTGGGAAGAAGAAGTGGCGCAACAAACTCCCCAGCAGCACAGCTATCTGTTCAGTTAGAAAAACTTGATTCTATACAATAGTAGGTACTTATGCAAAATAATTTACATTTCGCAACACAAAACATTAAATTAAATTATTTGCTACATGTTAGCTAGGTAGCACACGCCAATATTTTTTTTAGGAATATCGTATAGGTACCTACTTTTACAATGCTTGTAAATATGTGAACACCATGTATCCATTACTTAATTTATACTTATTTTTAATTATTTTTACCTATTGTGGTATAGTAATTTTATTCCAGGTACATCGTCTTCACATATAATTAAATAATAAAATTAATGTGTACAAAATATTGTAAAACATTTTAAAAGAGTAACGGTGGAGTTTCTTGCCCATTCTTCTCCATATGAAAAACTACCTTTTGGAAGGGGCGACTAGAATCAATTCTATTTTTTGTAAATTTTGACGTTCAAAAGTGCCTTTTTGTGCCTAATTGAAATAAATTACCTATTTGACTTTGACTGAAAATACCAACAAAAAAACATCGAAATCTATACTCAATAGAAAATAAAAAGTAAACAGAGATTTAATACCAGAATTAAAGCCTCCAGGCATAAAGGGTTTGCCCGTTTACGTACAACTATTAAAGCTATAACTCGAAGTCACCAATGATAAACTAGGACCATCGAAGTAAAAAATAAATGAACAGTTAAGGCTCCGTGCACGAAAAAACCCTTTTCGTCAATAACTTATCGAATCGTAAAAAAATTAAATTAAAAAAAAAACATGTCTGCAATTCACACGTGGTAGAAGTAAAACCTTCAAAAATTTTGGCTTCAAGAAAATGAAAAAAAAAATCATGTTTGACAGAATTGTTTCTCTTTAAAAGTTCTAAAAAAAAAAGTCCGCAACAGCATACATCACGCTTTTATCAGTAAAAGTGGAACTTTAAAACTTTAGGTAAAAGTACCTACTGGGTCTTATAATCTTATTCCCCTCATAACTTGCAAGCCTTGCACATCATAAATGCGCGCGCAGTACTTGATCATTATTTTGCTGCGATGTTATTTTAAAACTACGATAACTCCTAAGATATTCATTGAAATCGAATGATGTTAAGGGCAATTTTGTTTTAAATTAAATACTTGTGATGAATAATGTATTTATTAGGATAAGGATTAATATCATGTTTATAAAAACACCTTCGCAAATAATGCATTATTTTAGAATAAATTTGGTTAGCATAAAAAAGGTTATAGTGAGCCAACCTTAAAAGATAGACATAATTATGCTGTCGCGGACTTATTTTAGAACTTTAAAGGGGAACAATTTTGTCATACATGATTTTTGCGAAACTTTAACCGTAAACGGTTAAAGTTTTAAGTGCGTAAATGCAGCGCACGCAGCGGAAGCTCCCAAAAGGTAAAATAAAACCCCCCGATTTTGAAACATTCTTCATTGGTGCTCCGCTCCTATTAGTCTTAGCGTGATGATATATAGCTTATAGTTTTCCTCAATAAATAGGCTATCTAACACTGAAATAATTTAAATCCTTAGAGTATATATCACTGGAGAAGCCTGACGAATACTTCCCCCTCTGTAAAAGTACAAGAGCAAATGCTCTAACACGGTCATAAAAACTACTTTCAAATCGATTCGAACGCACAACGTTAATCGTTTTCGAGTCGCGGGGTTCTCATCAGTGCTCCGTGAAAATGCCTAGTTGTACTGTTAAAATATGTAAAAAGCGTTCGAATACGTCAAACTTAAATAAAGACGGAATAACCTTCCTTAAGTATTTTTTTTAATATCTAGTCATGGTTTCAGTGAAATTCAAAATCCTAACCTCATAACACATTTTGACTTTTCATTCGATTCAACTATGATTCAACATAAAACACGGCATGAATCGAGTACCTATTTTTCACGCATTGCTTTCGTGACGTCACCATGTCTCGCTTCGTTTTTATGTTCATAAGGTTCAAAATATATTTTTTTGCATTACGAAAATGTACGTCAAATCAGCTAAATTGACATGCACTTGCCATGCGATTATGCTTCTAGCAAAAATGATAACGAGACTACCGTAGGGTTGGGGTCATGTATGAAACCAAATTTGACATGTCGATAATTTCTTAAGGCAAACTAGTATTTTTTGTTGTTTAAGAAAATTAATTTTGAACGAAGTTCTTTAACGTGGCTTGCGGTAGGAGTAAACTGGCAGAAAAGTTACGTGAAAAACTGTTTATACTTCCAACTGTCTTCTTCTAATACGATCGAGAGAAAGTCAAAATCAAAATCCATTTCTTTATGTCAGCAATGTAAGAAGTTAATAAGGCTTGGATTGGATGACCGCAAAAAATTAAGTAGGTATTTAATATGCCACCACCTACGTCGTAACACGGGCTCTGCGGAATTTTGTTGGGAAAACATTGTTCTCACAAGATCATGATACCGATGTCTTACATAATGAAGTAGAACTAGGTAAAGCCGTAATGACCAAATGCGTACATTACAAAAAAAGGGACCCTCAAAAATGTGTTCGCCATAATATACTCCAAATTGATTCATTTTAAAAATCAGTAGATGTTATGAACCTACAGATTTTTTAAATACGTACCTATTAATTGTTGGTACTATAACATTTTTTTTTTTTACTTTTATTTAATAGTTGTTATTACATATTAAAATTTAACTTTTCTATGCATCAGCTGTTTTAATTCTGGGTTCAAGCAAAATTCCGAATGATTATCGATATCGATTAAAAAAAATCGATGGTATGGACTTCTCTTTCCGGGCTCGAGAGAACAATAGCTATTGTACTTTTTCGTAGAAGCTATCGCGCGTCCCCCGCCAAAACTGACAGATTTTTTGTGTTATATATTAAATATTGCGCTTATGGCTTCTCCAGTGATATATACTCTAAGTTTAAATCGCACCAGTAGTTCCTGAGATTAGCGCGTTCAAGCAAACAAACTAATTCTTCAGCTTCAGAGAACCTCGAACATAAGAAACACTGTATAACGCTTCCTATCTCATTTTCTCCCACGTTAAATCTTATGAATTTGTGTCTGTCTCTTTTTATTGTCGCTTTTTCGTTGCATCGACTATCAAATCACAACGATGCTAAAGAAGTTTTCACTTTAATAAAAAAATAAAACATCACCACTTTACGTGTAGGAGGGGTACCCTAAAAAAAAATGTTTTTCATAATTTTGTTTTACCACTTCGTCGGCGTAATTAATATGTATACCTATGTCAAATTACAGCTTTCTAGTACTAAGGGTCTCGGAGCTAGACCGCGGACAGATAGACAGACAGAAAGACGGACAGACAGACAGACAAACGGACATGACGAAACTATAAGGGTTCCTTGTTTACTACGGAACCCTAAAAAGTGGGTGTTCATATCGATTCTTGGAGGCAAGTCAATAGCAATTACACATTTAACTATTTGTAACGTAAGTACTATTTTAAAACCTAGAGAAATCTTTTAAGATGTGGTGTTTTATGGTTCGTTTGTATAAAGTAAAGGACTGTATTTTTTAACGTCGTCGTTAGGTAATTTAGTATACAACTCTGCTCCTTCGTATAGTAAATTGTTCCTTCCGTAATTAATTCGTGGTGGTCTTAAGCAAATGTTGTTTTTTCGTCTGTCTGGTACTACGTTTTTGTGTTTGCCCTTTTTTTGTAAATGTTATCTTTGAGTGTACATTTTTATTTAATAGCTTTTGTACTAGTATGCATGTGTTATATTTATATATCTGTGATAGTGACATCAATTTAGTTTCTTTATAATTTTTTCTGTCGGAGTTACGTACTTAGTGGTAATGGAATAAGAGTTTTATTATTTTGTTTTGACATGTTTCGATTTGTTTTGCCCCACACCTCTATTAGGTATTCTAGGTGAGGTTTTACCATAGAGTTGTAAACGATATACCTAACAAATGTCGGCAGGCAGCGGACGATCCCCCGAAGCGCGCCCATGACCCATAATTTATCTAGATGTGTCTGCCACGTCAGGTGTTTGTCTAGATGGAGACCAAGATACTTCTCTGAAGAAACTTGGGTTATAGGTTCGTTGTTTACGTATAGATTTGAGTTGTTTGCGACTTTTTTGTTCCTAGCACTAAAAACAATATAGTTTGTTTTAGAGGTATTAAAAGTAAGCAAATTGTCCTGGAATCATCTGGAGAGAGTGTCTTAATCTTGTTGCGCTTGTTCGATGGTCTCTTCGATATTGTTTCCAAATAAAAATAGGCTTGTGTCAATAGCATAAAGTATTATGTCGCCTACCAAATTTAGGTTATGTATGTCATTCACGTATAATATAAACAGCAGGGGACCAATAATTGATCCCTATGGTACACCGTAAGTTAAAATTTCGCAGTTACTTTGCATATCACCAATCCGAACAATTTGTCGTCTATTACTGAGATAAGACCGGAAAATGTCGTGGGCAGTATCTCTGATGCCGATTTCATGCAGTTTTTGGAGAAGGAGACTATGGCTAATTGTATCAAATGCCTTTTTTTAGGTCAATAAATATACCGAATGCTGTGCATTTTTCATCGATATTGTTTTTTAGATTGGTCACAAGGTCAATTGTTGCAGTTAGAGTGTTGGATTTTGCGCGGAAATCATATTGCTTTTTAGAGAAGAAGTTTATAGTTTTGAGGTAATAATCTAGGCATTTATATAATATTTTTTCGAATATTTTAGATATTATTGAGAGGACAGAGATAGGGCGATAATTACCTGGGTCAGTCTTTTTCCCTGACTTAAAGATAGGACTAACTTTCGCTATTTTCAAAGAATCCGGAGGGATCTATATACTATCTTGTTAATGTATGTATGTAATATCTATATACTTACTATCTAATCTTTAAACATAATTTCTTTTTTTGTAATCAATAAGTAATACTGAATCACTTACATACACCCTGTAGGTACGTTCCGAGTTGTATAATATATTTAAGGGTCCAACCTTTATAGCAGAACTTTTCATGTCATAATATTATTTTGCATAACAGCGGTTAGCATAAACTTCATTTCGCAGAAAATCTTTTGGCAGACACTCATTTATCATACATTGAAAACTCATAATTTTGTAAGTCAGAATCATCTTAAGGCATAAATTTCATATCCATAATAATTAAAAAGTAGAACCATTATATCGCAGAAAGTTCACAGTCAGAATCGTCGTTTGTCATACATTTCATATCGATAATCATTAAAAGGCAGAACTATCATATCTCAGAACGTTTACAGATAGAATCATCTTTTGGCATACATTTCATATCCATAATATATATATATATTTTATTTTGTAAGCACACACCAAGCAACACCATGCATGCAGCAAGCACGCAGCATGCAAACAAGCATACACCATACATACAGCAAGCATGCAGCATGTAAACAAGCATACACTATGCGGGAAGCAAGCATGCAGCATGCAAACAAGCATGCAATAGGTATGGTTTCTGTCACGGCTCCAGCGGTCCCACGCGAGCTTATCGTCGCAGATGGTTTTAGCGCTCGCCTCCGCGGCTGAGGCTGGTCGGCACAGCCGGCCAGCAAGCCGAAGCTGCTGCACCTGCTCCTCAGCTTGAGGGCCGCCTAGCCCCTCCACGCCTACACGGGTTTAAATCACACTCTAGGAGTAGGTAGGGCAGACAAGACTACGTGGACTCGGTTTTGTAGCTATAAAAATGCTATTTTATAGAAATGGCAATATGCCTAATAAAACTATTCCAAATTAAATTCTGCCATCTTCATAGTATGCCAAGTGAAATTGTACCAAATAATTGCCGCTCTAAATAAACGTTATGCTAAACGAAATTATGCGGAATTTTAACTTTGCCAAAGGTAATTATGCCAAATAAAATTCTGCCATCTTAAAAGTATGCCATTGTAAATTCGGACATGTAAAATTCGGTCATACAATAATTATATTAAATAATTTTTATGCCTCACTTTAACAGCCGATCAAGTACTCAGTACGGTATTGACTGGCTTAATATTTGTTTTAAAAGCACGTCCGTGGTACGTGATCGGCGTGTAGAGTAACACTTTAAGCTACTCATACACGGATGATTCACGGATGGGAGTTGCGGGGTTTGGGCGGGACAAGCGATCTAGCGCCGCGCGGCGCAATCGCTTCCACGCTAATAACGCGAGAGTACGTCTATTTTTGTTTGAATGGTATAATCTACTTTTCGTCGCACATAGTTTTATTGGTTTTTTCATTTTAACATTACACAAATAAAAAATAAAAAATATTGCATTCAAAATTATAAAAAGTACATGTCAGAGTTTTTTATTTTTCATTGTAACACCATTTTTTAATTGTGATTTTGAAATAATAATAAATAATTTACATATGTTTTTTATTCCTATCCTAAAAATATATAAGACCAATGCATAAATAAAAAACGTGTGGCAGTCGGGGACTGCCGCGGTAAAGCTATTGCATAGCATTTGTAACCTCCATGACAACATCACTTAGTCATGGGAACCGTCATTACATGGTAGGCGGAGTGGGGGGTGTTAGGTTTTATTTTCGTTACGTTACGGAATTTCTTGATTCGGTCGCTGCGCTTAAATCCCGCGATAAAAGCTATGCAATAGCTTTTAAAAAAATATAGATGTATCACAAATAGTTTTTATTTTATAAGGCTTATAATATCGGCAAAAATCGCTGGCATATCCTGAAAAGTTGCCTTTAAAATAGTTAGCTGTTAAAGTGTTAAAAAATATTCGTTTAAAGAAGATTATGCCAAGTGTGTTATGCCAAATGAATTTCGGAGCATTAAGATTCTGCCAGATAGAGGGACCTTTAAATAAGGGAAGTCTCCAAAATAATTGCGGGTAATTATCTCTTTTCGACAACGTCGTCGGAACGGAACTTTACCGGCGACGAAGTATAGATATACGTAGGTACTAAGTAAATTCAAATAAGGGGAATCCCCAAAATAGTTGCGAGGAATTACTTCATTTCGATGGGCGACGAAGTGTATAAATAGGTCGGACCTTCAGTCCGATATCTTATTTCACTTTCATAATTTAAATTACAAATCTAATCTACTACCTATCTAACCTTTTTAATTGCTTTTCGAGTTATTTCAAGTTCAAAACATTCATAACATTTCATTTATTTCCATTCATTCTCTATTAATATTTTATTTAAGAAGCAAAAAAAAAACATAATTCATTTCAAACTGTTTTAAACATTGTTTAAAATACGTGTTTTAAAACAACTTGTTTGTTTTATAAACCCGCACTCGTTTTTTAACAACCCCTCTTATGTAACAGTTTCATTTAGCTGCCTAAAGCCCCCAGTAGGTACAGTAAGCGTTCAACAGTTCATAAGCACGTTAAGAAAATTCGAAAGTAAATTATATGTGCAGATAGCAGAAGGCGTCAAGCGTTGGTCTTAGATTCAAGATGGCTAAGGTTCTAATCTCGTAAATCACAAAATGTTATTTTTGTTTGTAATAATAATGTAGGTATCATTGAAAAGGTCCTTCAAAAACATTGGGAGTTTGTGTGAACCATTTTTGGATTCAGGGATCCGTTTGCGAAATATTAAGGTTTAAAGTGCTAATTTTTGTTAGAGTTAAGTGTCCTCCCCCCACTGGCTTAATGGTTGGTTTTGGGTATGTGAAAAAAATCACAACAGTAGTTTATACAGGGTTACTGGTAACTCAACGTATTCCTTGCAGGACGTCATAGGGTTAAAATGCAACAAATTAAGCCACCAAATGTTCTACCGAAATTCAGTAGTTTTTGAATTAGTTAAGAGTTTTAGTTTTTTTATGAAAAATCCCAGATTAAATCATTTGAAACCAATTTAAAAATGATTTACGGCGCGACTGTACTGAAATTTAAGTTATTGTCATAGTTGACGCCGTAGCAGACCTTTATTAATAATTAAAAGTTCAATAATGCCTAAAACTTTGGCAAATATCACTAACCAAACATTTAATTTTTTGTAATTTTTGCTATTACTTCATAAAAAATGTAGTCTAGTGCAAAAAAAAAAATACTACACCTGGTGTACAAATTACTAGGAAAATATCCTTGTCTTATCGGTTATTCAGAAAGGTATGATTGTCAATACTTTTGCATGTGTGCCAGGGAAGAGAAGAGTTTTATGGGGGGCAGGTAAAATTGCGAGACGGTCAACCTATTGTTTCGTATTCGTATTATTCGTAGTTTTTACCTGCGCTTGAACTCCAAACACTCGGGGAGATTTGTGATTGGTCGCTATTGTTCTCTCGGCATAACAGGGGGTGCGATTTTGCAAAATTTGGTCGTCAGCGTTAGTTAGTTTCAACTCTACGTCGCGCAAGCTCGTGTTTTGTTACTGGCTATTTCCCTAACTGTTGCTGCGTATCTTGCTCTTGTGCTGTGCTATGCCTTCATAAGCGCTGACTATAGCTGCATATTCTAATCCTGAATACGCTGACATAATGTACTGTTACGGACTTTGTGACGGTATCGCTGCTGAGGCGCGGCGAGAATATCAACTTCGCTTTCCCAACCGCCGACTCCCCCACGTTAGTGTCTTCGGATCGACTTATCGGCGAATATCTGAAACTGGCAGCGTCCAAAGAAGCAGGCAAGTTGACACTGGTCGTTCCCGGAGATACACGGCTGAGGACGAGGAGCTTATTCTTCAACGTTTTATTGACGATCCTAACACATCGACAAACATCGTAGCGCGTGAGCTTGGTATGTCACAGTGGAAAGCCTGGTCTGTAGTTCACTTGTCAGGCCGACATCCATACCATTACCAACCAGTCCAGTCATTAGAAGAAGGAGATCCGCCGAGACGGCTTGAATTTTGTCGTTTTATGCTAAGTGCCGACGCCGACAGCGAAAACTTTTTAAAAAACATTCTGTGGACCGATGAGTCATGTTTTGATCGTGATGGTATCACAAATTACCACAACTTACATTACTGGGCACCGAAAGCAGAAGCAAACCCTAAAAAACTGAAACCAACCGCATCCCAGCGAAGGTTCTCGCTTAATGTTTGGATGGGTATTATTGACGACAAATTAATTGGCCCATATTTTTTACCCCGAACACTAAATGGGGAACTTTATGAAGATTTCCTCAGAAATAATTTATCAGCACTGCTCACGGATGTACCGGAAGAAAGAAGAGCAAACATGATTTACCAACATGACGGATGTCCAGCCCACTTCCGAATCACAATTCGACAATTGCTGGATGAAAACTATCCAAACCGATGGATAGGGCGCGGTGGGCCGATTCCGTGGCCTGCACGAAGCCCTGATCTGACGCCGCTAGACTTTTACGTCTGGGGTCATATGAAAGATCTAGTTTATGTGACCCCAGTAAATTCAATTGAAGAACTAAGGGAGAGAATTACAAATGCGGCGGACCAGATGAGGGCAACAATCACATCAAGAATAACAAAAACCGAAGTAAGGAAGCGAATAAGAACATGTATTCGAAACCGAGGACAGCACATCGAACAAGACGTGTGAAATGTGTGTAATTAAAGTTTTTAATATTGATTAAAAAGAATAATAATGTTCACGATTTTGTTTTTGATTTTTGAATAATCACCTTTTTGTGAAACGCACGCTTGTACTAAATCAAAAACGATTTTCATAATGTAGTCCATGATTTTGTATTAACTTTCATACCTTTTTGGATTGCTGATAAGACAAGGATATTTTTTTAGTAATTTGTACACCAGGTGTAGCATTTTTTTTTTGCACTAGACTACATTTTTTATGAAGTAATAGCGAAAATTACAAAAAATTAAATGTTTGGTTAGTGATATTTGCCAAAGTTTTAGGCATTATTGAACTTTTAATTATTAAAAAAGGTCTGCTACGGCGTCAACTATGATAATAACTTAAATTTCAGTACAGTCGCGCCGTAAATCATTTTTAAATTGGTTTCAAATGATTTAATCTGGGATTTTTCATAAAAAACTAAAACTCTTAACTAATTCAAAAACTACTGAATTTCGGTAGAACATTTGGTGGCTTAATTTGTTGCATTTTAACCACACTATGACGTCCTGCAAGGAATACGTCGAGTTACCAGTAACCCTGTATAACGAAATTAAAAGGAAAACTATCACAGCTAAGTAGGCTCTTCAAGTTAACGAGTAATAATCGACCAACTTAACTTTGCAGTTGCAAAAACATGTTTTACCATACATTCCGTATGGGGGAACATATTTTTCAACTACAAAGTTAAGTTTGTTTTTGGGATAAATTCATCCCAACTACGGAACCCTTCATTGTGCGTGGTCCGACACGCACTTGGCTGGTTTTATTAATGTTGTTATTGCAATAAAGGGTTTAGAATAAAAAGTGCGTGATATGTGAACTGATAATAAAATTAAAAAATATTTATTCGTCATATTTATTTTACTTAAGTGCTACAATTATTATAGGTATGTTATATAACAAACTGATTATTACTTCAGCTGAATAAGATGTGAAATAGATGTCTAGAAACTTAGAAGTAATTTGTATTATTTTGACATATTTAAATTTTGAAATGTTTTAAGTTTTAAATTGATTTTTTTCACCATAAATATAAAGCTTTGATCATGGTCGAAGTAATTAAGCAATAAATAAGAATATTAGACTACTCAAAATGTAAAAAAAAACTACTGACAAAATAGGTGATTTTAAGATTAAGTTTAGGCAGTTTGTTTTCATTAATAATTTTACATTTTGTTTGGCTTTAGTAAATATTGGTAGGTATTGAGGTTACAGCTTAAGTATTAAGTTTCTTTACGAAAAAAAGATTGAAACTAAACCTCAAATTTTAACCTTAAAATAACAATATTACCTACTAAAATAATATTAAACATTTTCGGTCTATCTGCAACAAATACGAAAAACACTATATTGAAACGCGCTTAAAAAATTCGTTATCATAAATTCATGCAATAACGAATCTGTTGTTTATTCAAATCAAATCAAAATATTTTATTTCACATAACACATAACATGGGCACTTATGAAACGTCAGAAGCTAGGTGCACGGTTCCAATTGGTCGTTTCCTATGGAGAAGAGCCGGCAAGAAACTCCACGGTTACTCTTTTAAAAATAATTGGCTTTTACAATACTTTATTACTTTACTTTACTATTAAGTTGGTACGGTCAATATTTTAAGGTCAAAAACGGTTTTCTAGCTGGTCTTCAGTGATGCAAGCCTTCAGAGTGCACGGCGAACGGTTCATAACGACGTGTTTTTAATAATTCTTAATAATTCAGCAAAATATCTCGTTGGTATGAAACCATTTGTTTCATATTCATTCACAATTTGACGTCGCTGCTACTCGATAATAAGCCCCTTCCTCATATTTCTTAACCCTCACAGTATTTCTCTACCAGAACAAAGAACAACATTGTATTTATTACACATAATACCTAATTATTTATTATTCACTAATCGAATTAGAATAGAAAAGAATATATTTATTTGCTTTGAAACATGGTACATTAAGGTCTTATAATATAGTTACGATCTTACATGTTTCGCCATGGACTGGCATACAAATATTTAAATATGTTATATGTATACATTTTATATAACACATTTTTTTAAATTATTATCATAACATGTCTAATAACATTGGTTATTACACTTATTACTGTTTCGTATCTAAACACTTAACAATAATAGATATTAACGTAATATAATTAAAACTCATTGTTTTATCTTATATTTATCTGTCACTTTTTTATCAAAAAATTCTTTTACACTATAAAAACAGTTACCAATATTAAACCTCATAATGAATTTAAAACTTTAAAGGCATCTTCTGTCTCAACAATACTTGTTCTATCAACAATACCTTTGATTAAGATTTATGTTTAGTGAAATATGAAATATTTAAATGATAACACTCACACTTAGTCCGGCTTTTGTTTTTGAATTTAGAAAATAATAACCACAACACCGCTAATAGCTAAACTCGTCACCGACAATAATCACGAACCAACAAAGTTCTATTAAGTGAATACTAAAACTGCATCTGTCTACCCCACAGAAATCGCAATAATTTACTTAGTTTTCTGTAGTCTACCTGTTAAACTTTAATATTTATGTGAACAAGACGAATGAAACAAAAAACGAATGATTATTACTGAACTAAAGTCCCCGTCACGAGAAGCTATAATTTTTGTAAATAAAGAACTTCTACCAAGTTACGTAGCGACAATTTAATCAACAACGAATAATCCCAAATTCAATGAAGTCAAAGTAACGTACGTGTTATACGAAACTAATGAGCAATTTCACTTGATCGGGTTATATTTTAGCGATATAAAGCGCTGTCGTCTAAGGTTTTGTGGTACTGGAACGCATCTGATTCATGGAACGTAAACATTTGAGCCACGATTTTGAAGTAAGTTCACGCTGACGTTGTCTCTGCTGTCTTTCGAGTTTCGAATGCGTCTGTTTGTTTGTGGTGTTTTCGCGGATTAGGTTATATTGTTTGTTTGTAATTAGATGTGTGTGTTAATATAATTATATCCCTGTAAAAAAATAGTACAAAACTGTTTTTATTTTATTTTAAGTACCCAAAGATTGCAAACCCCTGAATGTGTGTTTACAAAATTTATAGCTTCTCGTGACGGGGACTTTAGTCATTAGTTGCAGACAAAGTGTGTGTGTGTACTGTGCGTGTCTATAGCAGCGGTCGACAACACGCGGCCCGCGGGCAGCGAGCGGCCCGCGGACGTCTTACTGGCGGCCCGTGAAAAAGTTCGTTAGGTATTTATAAGTTATTTATAAAACATAAATAAGTTATAAATAACGAACTTTTTCAATTGTAAATTATAGAAAAAATAAATATGCTTCTCGTCTCACAGATGAGCATTTGAGAGGCATTCTACGAATTGCCACTACAAATTTGACAGCTAACATACAAGAAATAGCCTCCCAGATGCAACCTCAGACATCACACTGAAATTTGTATAAAATCGGCTATCTATTTAGGTACAGACGCCAGCACATCAAGCTACCCGAAACTGTCAAATTTTCCCAATCAACTTTAAACCTTAGACATCAGCGATAAAGTTGAAAATCTATTAAATAAATTTGACAGATTGTAGTAGCTTGATGTGCTGGCGTGTGTACTTTGTAATTTTCATTTCTGAATTATTTACGGTGGTTATTTTTCTAGCAATAAAGCCCAAACATTTATAAACATAATGTAAGTACGAATAGTGTACGAATTAAATTCCGTATGTTTGAACAATTTTTAATAGTATTTTTATTTTTTCTATGGGATATGACCAATTATACGTAGGTATATTGGGCTTCTAGGGTTATTATCACAAATGCAGGCCGCCTTTAGTTTATTTTGGAACCTTGTGGCCCTTGCCTGCCAAAAGGTTGCCGACCGCTGGTCTATAGTATTGTAACAACTTAAAAAAGAAGGTCGTAAGTCAAACCGAAGCGTCAGTCTATTGCTTTGTGAGATTGCCTATGGACTTTTGGTCGGTACTGTACAAGTGCTATTCTGTAAAAATCTCAACGTGATAACTCAGGTGAAGTGAGCTGCCAATAGTGTCAATCCTTAGCAACTGACAGCTCACTTCACGCTCACTTCACCTAAGATACTCGTAACACGGTGAGATGATTACAGAATAGCAAGGCAGGTCAGGCGAGGCCGGGCGCGCTCGGCCAACGCAAAATATACGCGAATCAAACGTCAAATCACGCAAAAAGGCCCAATATACGTTGGCCGAACGACGGGCTCGCACAACGTGTACTAGGGCTTTATATGCAGCAAAATATAAAAACCAAGCAACCGTCATAAAGCCGCGTGCAGACTAGCGCGACGCGACACTGGTAATTTTCTACCTTGAAGTTTTCTGAGAAATTGTATTGTTAGAGTCGCGTCGCGCCGTTTGCACGAGGCTTAACGCATTGTGCGCCATCTGCTACGGCTGCATACCCGCGTACTTATGCCTAATGACACATTCGGCGCGCCTGGGGTACCGTTTAGCCTTAAGGCGACAGACACTAAGCGACTTTTAATGATTTAATACTGAAGATCAAGTCTAAACGAATAGTGTTAATGATTTCAAAAAAATATAGATATGTTAAATTAGAATATTTTTAAATAAATTAATATATGGATATTTTAGATTACATAGTGTAATTAATTTGTAAAGTTATGTCTAACGCGAATAACAAACTGAGAATCACGCAAAAAACTATCAAGCGTATTTTTCTGAAACCTTCACCATTTTAAATATAATTTAATTATGTAGTATACGTTTTTTTCTTTTTTAATTTTTTCTTTTAGTTTACGTTTTTTATTAGAATACTTTTTGTTTTACGTTTAATAAATTAATAATACGTCTAATTTGGAACAGCGCTTCTTGATGGGCGAGTTCTATTACTGGCTGCACGTACGACGCGTTCCGCCCAAGCAGCACACATAGCTGTATAGTCACTTGACAAAATAAATTTTGAAAACTCGAGGCTGTTATGCTTTCTGTACAAGGGCTGTATATCCGGCTACACAGCTCTTATAATTCTAAATTTGGCCCCAAATTAACCAGTCCTGAGCATTATAGTAGCTTGTTAACAGCTGTCCAGAACATTGTAAGAGCTGAACATGGGCTGTACAATGGCTTAGACAGCTGTCAATAAGCCATTATCCAGCTCTTTTAATTCTCTTAGTCAGCCAAAAGATGGTTTATGCCTTAGTAACGGCTATTGTTAAATTCACAAAGAAATAGCAACAAAAATCTATCAAGTTTGCGCAGTGCAAGTGTTACGTCAAAGCGTCTAACCATTTCTGTGGACAAATAATCATTTCTAATTTAAGGTAAGTATTTTTCACGTTTGTTTTGTTTCTCTAGTGGTAAATTGTACTGCGGGTGCCACTTTACTGTTAATATACATATATAGGTGATATTATCAAATATTACACGCGCCATCGAAATAATATAGTTTTACTAAAAATATAATACAACATAAATACGGTGTACGAAATTCATGGATTTTTACTTAAATTTTTCCATTTAATGAGCATTAATATCTATTTGTAACAATAAAATAATGTGTTTGTACTTTAATAGCTCTCAAATATCATGAAAATTTAACAGATATCAGTGGTTTTTTCTTATGTGATCGGCTTGTTTACATTAAAATGCCGTGAATTTGTTATTCAGCAATAAATCTAACTAAATTCCTTTGGCCCTCTCTTTTCTGTTCAATGTCTATTAATCAGCTGAAAACTGTACGCTAACTGTACAGTGGTATTCGGTTATTCTAACGACTGTTTAAAATAGTAAAGTGAGGGTATACAACAGCGTCTTAGGGATTTCTAATCTTGATAGAAAACCATTTCTGGCATTGCCGCCCATTCTGCCATTTAAGGCCAATCAGAGATGGTCATACATAATTGCTAAATAACTTCTAACATAGGTAATAATTGACAAATTTGATGTATTGGAACTTTTTTAAATTTAATAAGATTATTTAGCAATAAGACCTGTGCTTTTTCTCATTAATTTATATCACTTTACCTAATTTTACTTTCAGACACTTCAATAGCAGCAGGAACTATTATTATTATTTATTCCTCTTTTTAATTACAATTTTTTTACTTTTTACAGAGTGCGAGCGTCAACATGCCACGTAAAAAGACGAATAAAGAAAACTATCATAAGAATTCGGAGTGTTTAGTTTGTGGCAAAAAGTACAGTCAAACTAAGTCCACAGATGAATGGTACCAATGCACTGCTTGTCTTAATTGGGATCACGAAAGTTGTATCGGTTGTTCTGAGCAAGAATGATTATTTTTTGCATGCAAAAACTGCGATAAATTTGAATATTTAGTTTTATTGATAGTATTTATATTCATCCCTTGAATATAAAATACCTATCCGGTTTGACCTAAAGGGGTGAATTCGGATTTTATATTTTTTTATTAAAATTGTTTTATTTTATAGTTATTAAGATTGATCTCAAACATTTTCATGCCAAAGTTATGCCAAAGGTATACTTAAAAATTTATGATATTGATTATCTCAATAAATAACATAGTGATTTATTTATTGTTTTTTAATCTTAACTATCCGGTGTCTCCCCACCTTCCCCTATTCACCACCAGATTCGATTAATTTTATGGTAATTTTTCTAGCTGTATGTAGAATTGTTCTCGGATCTTTTGGTAAAATATCTGGAAATCTATTATTCACAATTGTTACTAATTTCTTCAGTGCATCTTGAGCAATATTTATCTTTATTGCGCATTATTTTATATTTTTTTTAAATAAAATGTTTGTCATATAAATATTTTCTCCCTCATCTGCGTAGTTCTGGTTTGATTCAAAAGTTTCACTATTTCTACTTTCAATTATTTCTTTAGAAAGGTCACTGACTGAATCCATTAATTGTACGAAACTATGATCATTGGTATCAAAATCTAAGTGTCCGACTGCAACTAGATATATGCAGAAGTATCCTTGCTCCTTTGCTTATTGTATTCCTTTAAAAGTTTATTTTTAACTGCACCAGTTCTTTTTCTTTTTTATGGTTTAACCGCATTCATTTTAAATTGTATTTTATTCTCGCACGAAAATTAAGTCGTGTTGCGAGGTTATGACAAAATTGACGTTATCATAGCACTGCTAACCTATCTTTATTCTTCAATAATTCTAGAGGCTGTAAAATAGCTAATATTTACACTAAAAGCTTTGGAATTAAAGTGGAGTAAGGCTACACTAATTTACAGCTCATGCAGTTTTAAATGCTTTTAACCAGCTACTGTTAAGCTCATTGAGGCAGCATTACAATAGAATTAGTGTACACCATAAAAAAGCCAATGGCAATATTTGATTCTCTAATACAGCTCACAGCTTAGAAGAGGTGTGACTTAATCGCATTAAGCGCCCGTTTACAAGCTTTGGTCTTCATAACCAGCTAGTAGCATTTTACGTAGCCAAAGGCTGGACAATCGTTCTTTTAAATTCTACTAAAATGCATTTTTTGTTTTTTTCTCCATTACACAGCTATTAATCAAGTGTGTTGTTTAACAGTGTAGAGATCACCCCTCATACAGTCTTAAGAATCGTCTTATCCGTTAGTACAGCTAAATAAGAGCATTTGACTGTAATATAGCTTGTTTATGGATTTAATTTCTGCTAATGTGCTGCTTGGGCGTGAGCTCAGCACAGAACACGCAAGCTAACTACTCAAGGTAACTGGCATATACCGTCTTAAACAGCGCAAAAAGGTTAAAATTAGGTACGCTGTCTCAACAAAGACGAAGAAGTTCCATCAATAATTTTTAATACAAAAATAGAGCATGCAGTAGGCCGTGTGCTAATGAGTACGTGTCATGACGGCTCATCCATCGCTGCCGCTCGCATTCGTCACAGCCGCGCATGCCGCTTGCGTTTGTGAGGCTGCGTGCGCCCGCGCCGGCCATTAACACAGGCTTCATTGTTTGCGTATCGACAGTCACAGATTGGGAGCATTTGCCAGTGTCGTGCGTGTCATGCGGTGCTAGTGATGCGATGACGGAAGCACCGCGTGGATGAGATGCAATGTACATGTTAAGCATGCGTGAACAGTGTACGCAAACGCGTATGGCTAACAAACAGTCACTCAGCTGTTAGCGAATTACCTAAGATATGCAGGACTAGCTTTTGCCCGCGGCTTCGCCCGCGTGTATGTCGGAAAATACCCCACAGGAACATGCTACCGGGGTTCTGAGTATCCTATGTCCTAACTCACGCCATAGCCTATGCGTATGCTTTTCATCTAAATCCGTTCAGCCGTTACGGCATGAAAGGTAACAGGCAGATAATAAATCTGTTTTTGGGTTCCGTACCTATTTTTTTTTTTAACTTTTTATAATTTTTTTTAGGTGGGAAATTATCAAATAACTTCTCCCGCTCTGGGCGGAGCAGAAGGGCGTGTCAGACTCTTACTGACTAAAACAGACCCGTGTTCCTTCAGTTGCCTGTATGTTGCCAGGGGGCCACGGTAACCCTTTCGGACAAACCTGCAACCCCGGCAGGCATCGGCCCTAGCGGACCCCTTCAGTTGTGCTGACATCTCTTTGAGGAGCGCGTGGAACAAAGCACGCCGACGACCCGGGCCTGCGGACGAGCTAGGGCCGGCGTGAGGGCGCGAAATTTGCCTCTCACTCATGTGTTCCGCCTCCTCCTTTGCGAGCGTTACTGGTTCGCAAAAGGAAGGAACGGCCTCTCATGCACTCTCCCTCCGTACTATGGCCACCGCCGCCGATCACCTCCACGAGGACACGGCGATGCTCCGCCCAAGCCGGGCAGACCTCCACCGTATGCTCCACCGTGTCCTCCGGGTGATCCACACAATGGTGACACTTGGACGTTTCCTCCCGCCTTATCCGGAACAGGAATCTCCCGAAACAACCGTGTCCGGTGAGGACCTACGTCAGGCGGAAGGTGAGGACTCCGTGGCGCCTCTCTAGCCACTCCTCAAAGAGAGGACTTATCGCCGCAATTGTGGCGTGCCCAAAATTTAAACCCTTAAGGATGACTTCGTTGTCTGTCAAGACCCTTTTTCTCAGGAACGCGTGGAGGCATCAAGTTGAAATAGATATCAAAAACTTAGATCTACGGTGTCTTAGAGCTGTAACGAAAATCAAACTTCCAAGTCAACGCAATAAAAAATACGGCTATTTATGCCGCATATTTTGATACTTGCAAATAAACCAGTCTATTTGGTAGGTACTTCCCGTTGGCCCAGAAGCATGAAGTTCGGCAAGAAGTAAGGTCAAGTAAAGAGGGAAATTGATAATTGAAGACATGAGTTGATGAAGGTGATATGTCACTGGTTCATAATTTATCAGGAACAATTTGCATAGTTGTCATTTTTTTTTTTTATATGAGTAATTTTTAGTTAGTAATACTGGACTATATACTAAACTAGCTGACCCTGCAAACGTTGTTTTACCATATAAATGTTTGGGGTGGACCATCTTTATCACTTACTATCCTACCTACCCACCCTACCTACCCTACCTACCCTCCCTATCTTTCAAGTTGGATCAAACTGCACACGGTGTGCAAATTTGATTAAAATCGGTTAAGTAGTTTAGAAGTCCATCGCGGACAAACAACGTGACACGTAATTCATATATATAAAGATAATGTTATGTATTTTTATTTAATCGGTAAAAAATAACACAAAGTTAGAAATAATAGGATTTATTTAAAAAAATAGGAACATGACACATTTTTCCACAGGTGAGTTTACGAAAAAAATTACAAATAGAAAATGAATGAGCGTAGTAAGTAACACAAAATCCTTCAAAGTGCCTGTTTATTGGTATGAAATAGGTTTAATCGCATTGCGCAAGTATTGTTTCATAATAATAGCGATATTCAGGCTTAATGAATGGAAGTTGATCCTTTTTAACCGACTTCCAAAAAGGAGGAGGTTATATGTTCGGTCGCGTATGTATGTCCACCGATTTCTCCGTCAATTGTGGACCGATTTTGAAAATTCTTTTTTTGTTTGAAAGGGTGTGCTCTCGAGTTGGTTCCATATAAATTTTATTAACTTAGCTTGGATAGTTTTTGAGTTAGCTACAAAATACGTATTTTTTCCCACTTAGTATGTAGATGATATGATAAGTTTCTGTCACTGGTAGCAGGTAGTGGTATTCGAATGTGTGTGGGGTAGGTACCACAACTAAAAAGTGAAAAATAAAAACTTTATACAAAAAAAACAACCGACCTCCAAAATAAAAACACTACAAAGTGAAAAATAAGTTTCATTTCGGAAGTCGGTGTCTTGAGTTTTGTATTTTCGTATTTTGCCACCGACTTTGTTTTTTTTTGTAAAAAGTTTTTATTAGCTTTTTTTCAGACGAAACCGTCCCATATTTTCTTCCGCTGCGTTCAATGTCAAAATTCTCGCCTGCAACGTTTTTTTTTCAATATGTCGACCTTTTTGAAAGGAGTCAAAATTCGTCGGAGTTGGAATTCGTCATAGCTCTCTTTGAATAGATAAGACCCATATTCCTCTACACGTATCCATCGTAGCTCATCTCTAAAAGAAACCTTCTCTTCATTAACATCTTTTTTTCGATTTATTAGATGAAGCTTATTTTGCAAATCATCAATCTTTCGAAAGTGGTCTGTCATATCAACAACAACATTGTTCCGCGACGCTTTACAAATAATTTCGATGTAGGTATTGATCAGATGCATAAATAGCTTCGTGTTTTCTTAAAACTTTCTCAATTCTCCCAAAATCTCTATCTGAATCCAGATACGAATGGCTTACCTCAGGAAACTTGTGATTTATTACTTTAAAATAGCAATCATGTTGAAATTTTTGTTCTGGCCAGCGCATGAATCCGACCATATTAGTAAATGATCTTTATTTAGACATGCATTTTCAACCTCTATAAATCTTAATAAGGAACTAGCTACCTCGCAACTCCCACGGTCAGCTACATCCTCTGTCCAAGTGCAGCAAAATGCCTTCTCTTTAATCCCATCAACAACATGGATTCCTAAGTTATAGAACCAAATCTGTCTTAGGTAAAACGCTTTACTAGTAGGTATCTTTTGTAGAGGCATTGTCTGTTGCAAATCTACGGTTATATGTAGCTCTTGTTATTTTAAAACGCGAAGGCAACTGCTCTTCTTGACACATTTCAAAGCAAAGACAGTGCATTTTAGTTACATTTACGTACAGTAAACGCTCAAAACTCCTTAAGCATGCTAAGGATTATATTGCTATGAACTCGAGCACGATACAGCCAGTGCGTGTGCATGTGCGTGTATGAGTGATGTCTCAACATTCCACAGATAACACATACTAACGAACTGTCGTCGCACAACGTGAAATAACATTATATTTCTGTTGCATTTAGAATACGCGTCATAGTGGCGACCTGATGCTAAAATTCGCATAATAATATCATGTGCTGATAGCTGTTTGGGCTAAGCAATGGATTCACGATCAGTGAGGTCTGAGGTCGAATCTAAGTAATTACAACGTGTGGTTGGTTCAATGTATTCATGCTTATTATTTGTTTTTTTTTTATGAAGTTAAATATTAGTTACTGTATTATTGTGATTTTTAATTTATCTTTTTGGTATTGGAAGGTGGAAATAAAAAGTCGTGTTGAATGATAACAAAAATGTTTATTCGTTTTATTTATTTATAAATTAACAAACTTTAGTTTAAGTGTTCATTATCTTGACGAAAAGAAGATTGAAACTAAACCTCAATTTAAGATCATTAAATAATTACGAATATGTCATTATTACTAAATATTTAGTTACACCGTCTAATTATTAAAACCAAAACATGTAGGTATTAATATTTTGTATAACCCCCATTATTTTCAATGCAGTCAAGTAGACATTTGCGCATGGACCCTACGATATTACCACATATTTCGGTTCCTTTTAAATTTTCCCACACCTCCACGCAATGGGTTTTTAATTGTTGTATACACCTCTCATCCCGTGACTTCCACCTTTGCACCATCAAACCCCATAGATTTTCTATGGGGTTGAGGTCGGGTGATTGCGCTGGCCATTGGCACAGTGCTCGCCCGGTGAATAGGACAATTTATTGTCCTGGACAAATGTCAATTGTGTCAAATCATCAGCTGGGTAAATGTTGCGAACAGTAGGTAGCATGACATCGTCTAATACTTCTACATAAGTAGAATGGTTGGCACGTGGAGGAATAAAAGCCAGTTCTCCTGGCCCTGCTGCACTCATCCATCCCCACATATTAATCGTAATTCGACCTGACTCTGTATTAGGGATTACTTTTGTATCATACCATCGAGTGTTATCCTTGCGCCAATAATGAAGCCTACCCTTTTGACTACAGTTAAATGTTTTTTCGTCTGAAAATATGGTTGTATTCCAGTCAAAATCTAAATGATCCCGTGCGAAACGTAATCGTTCTTGTTTATGTCTTTCTGTCAAGAAAGGCTTTTTAGCTGGACTTCTGTGATGCAATCCTTCAGTGTGGAGGGCACGGCGAGCAGTTTGCAATGAGGTGTCGAATAATTCCGCAAAGTGTCCTGTTGGTGTAAAACCATTTGTTTCATACTCGCCCACCATATATCGTCGCTGCGCCTCGCTAATAAACGACGGCCTTCCACTTCGCTGTCGACTAGCAAGGCTTCCCTCTTCCTCATATCTTTTAACCCAGAGACTTATAGTACTCCTCTAAAAAAAAAGGGATATTAAGCAGTTGTAACAAAATACTAAAGTGACGTCATTTTATAATAATATAAAATAATATTTATTTCAAATAACAATACAGGGTTATTTGTAAAACATCAACAACCTCTTAAGGGGTCAATGTACTCATCATTATGAACAACTTTTACTATGGGACCAAACCTGAAATCGCGAAAAAAATATCAGCTGTTCCCTACATTTATGTTCGCTTATCTCGTCAAAATGTATGGAACAGCTGATTTTTTTTTCGCGATTTCATGTTTGGTCCCATAGTAATCATAGTCCCATAATAATAAAAGTTGTTGATGTTGAAGAGGTTGTTGGTGTTTTACCAATAACCCTGTATAAGTAATATTAAAACTCTGCATTTATACATTTTGACATTTTAATGGTATTTTTTAAAAATTTGAATAGTACTTTGACATTGGAATTGTATTTTGACATTTGAATTGTATTTAGACATTTGAATTGTATTTTGACATTTGAATTGTATTTTGACATTTGATCTTATTTTGACTATTACGTATTTACGAATTGCATTTGACTGAATTGATTTTAATTGTATTGAACTGTTAATTTTTAATCTGATAATTGTGTTTAATGTTCTTATTTTTTATTATTGCATCGTATTCATTTATTTAAATTTTGCATGTCGAATCTTGGGCAGAATGTATGGCTCAACTTTAATTTTTCACGACTTTATTTGTATACCTGCATTCTAGCAAATAAATAATTTGATTTGATTTGATTTGAATAATAAACACTAATTATTTATCTTTTAGACCTCATGATGGATTTAAAAATAACAATAAAAAGAACTAATCCATATGTCACCAAATAGTCTTAGGTAAATTTTAAATAAAAAAAATTAAGTTACAATTCGTAAATATAATACTCACATTTAGTCCGGTTTCATCAGATACTTGTGTTCTATTAAGACCACTTTTATGCAGCGCAATAATAGTCGCCCTCGCCTCAGTATTAACATTTGCCTGCATTTTGAGATCACACGTCACTAATCAACAACTACAACAAATCGACAACGTTCGTTCCGATCAAGTCAAATATTCATTAAACTCATATTCTACCTCACAGATTTCTAAATTACTTATTTAGTTTTTTTATGATCTAACTTTCTAATTTTACGAAATGTGTGAACAAAGCGAACATAAAGAATATTATATTTCTGTTCCATTACTTGCAATTGAATAAAAACTTACAAAAACGTTTAATAGAACTATACTGCATGAGATTTCAACTCATGGCTCACCGATTCACGCATATATCTGCACGCACTTAACCACTAGGTCATCTTGACTCATATTTTAACATTGAAATTATGAACTACAATCACTTGTTGACGACAATGATGCATGTGTCTCTTGAAAATAAAAGGTCGTAAGTAAAACTAAACGTCAAGCTATTGCTTTGTGAGATTGCTTATGGTCTTTTGGTCGGTACTGTACATAGTGGTTACAAGTATAGTTTGTGCATATTTTTGTTACGCGAATAGTGGGATTGTTCGGCCGGAAAGCTTGAAATATGTTGCTTAATTTTCTCTTTCACATTATCACCTAGCTTGTGAGGAGCTGCAACGCCTGTTTTAATTCGGTCTTTTATAATATCAATCTTTTTCCTCCCAATAGCAAACAACCCACACAAACTCAACTTGCAAATTTCAGTGGTAACGCCTTTATTTGTGATAAAATATTTATACGTTGCCGATTACCGACTTACTATGCTTCTAAAAAGTAGAGCATTTTTACTATTACTTAGTATCAAGAGAGTAAAAATCTTTGAGAATTGCCTCTCTTTCTTCAATGCTAAATTTGTTAGAGCAAGCTAGCTTGATTAGGAAGAAAAATATGATTCTAAATGCTTTATTATTATTACTACCTATTTTTGAGACCAAAATGAGCCTATATCCTTTTCCGGGATGCCATCTATCTCTCTGCCAAATTTGATCGAAATCTGTTCAATGGTTTAGGCGAGAAAAGGTAACATACAGACAGACAGAGTTACTTTCGAATTTATGATATTAAGTATGAAAGTATAGATTTTGATACGTAACAGCTTTGTTTGATTACGAAATCATTTCTCAGATTGTAAAGGCTGAACAGCAGCGACGCGACTAATAAAACCATATCAGAAGACTCCACGGCAGAACAATCGCCGGTGTCGCGTCGCGCCAGGCTGCACGAGCCTTGAATATGTTTTTTGCAATTGTCCTAGGAGTTTCGCGAAAAACCCTTATTTTTTTCAACAAATTGTTCTACGACTTAATTATTGTATGTACACACGGCTAATATAAAGCTATACATTTCCAGTATAAGCTGACCTGTCATTGTACGGAAATCCTATGCAATGCGAGAACAGTATAAACTGGAAATGTATAGCTTTAGCTTGATGTGTAGCTGTGTGTTCTTATAACAATCTGTAGATCAAATGTAACGTGTTGAAGTTTATTGCTGAAACCACAAAATTGTTACATCCGTCTGCTACATCCGCGGTGCGGCCGTGCGGGCGCTGGAGGCTAAGCTCTCGATACGAGCCGCGTGCCAGTGAAGCAGAGCCGCGGCGCTCATGTACAGTTGCAGAAGTCCGGCTCACAACAACGAGCAAAAACGCACACATAGGCACTATCTATATTATCACGAACTGAAATGAAATATTGATCAAGTATTGATGGTATTGACAGTATTGCAATAATAATATTATTGACGTGGTCTCAGGATTTCGATCTGGCATTTAAAGTGCACCGTTCCCCGGCGCGCGGCGATCGAAAAGTACGTCAAGCGACGCGCGACGCCTCGCGCCTGTCCCGAGTTCCTGACTCCCGAGCCGACTGCGCGTGCATTCTCTGTACTTCTGTAGGTAGGTAGAGCCAGTGGCGAGGAGTGCGATCGTTTTCACTCGCTGTTTGGAGCCAACCTTCTGTACGTATTTATTTCGTGGTGTGGCTGTGGGGGGTGGAGCGGCTCATGCGATGTTAGCGTGCGCAAGGTCGCAGCGTGCCCTTGTGGCACCGCGCGTGCCAGGAGCCGCGCCCGCCGCCGCCTGCCGTGCACCCGCGTGCACCCGTACCGTGCGTTGCTATCATTCATCTTCTAGCTAATAATAATACATAAGCATAATATATTCAGCCTTTAACGTTCCCACTTCCCACCACTGGGACACAAGCCTAGTGAGAGGGAGTGCGGGTTGATGGATGTCACATCACATGTCACCAAACTTTTGGTTCTAAGAGATGCCGTTTTCCTCACGATGTTTGTGTATGTCCTTCAACATTTTGAGAGCAGTGGAGATATAATAAATTTCACATAGTGTTCCTGTCTGGGGGTTCGATCCCACGACCTACGACACATAAGTTGGGCTTAGAAGTTGGAGCGTCACCACTGGGGCCCCACTGCTCTTCATAATACTACGAATTTACATTTGTATTTACTATTCATTTAAATTCGATATCCTCCCGATACCCACTGAGCGGGTATCAAGTATTAAAGTACTTAGTTACTTCCTTGACTATTCGTATTTATTCATGTATCAGGGTATCCAATACCTCCTGCAGGAGGCTCTATGTGGGAAACGAACGGTCCATGGCACTCTATGAGGAGGCGCCTTTGTGCGCGGATAACCTGATGTCCCGCAACGTCGTTATTCTCTGAAGACTGCAGAGACCAATGGGCGTCAGTATTATAAGAGGATATCGTACGGTTTCCTTCGAGGCTCCAAGCCTTTTGACCGGATCACCGCCCTGGGATCTAGACGCAAGTTCCCCTCGTCACTACATCGGTGGCGCTAGGACGTGATGCACCGGGGCGAGCATCCGATGCCTCGTCATGTCGAGATGGACACGTCTGAGTTGAGACCTGATTGTAGCCTTGTGGACCATTTTCTATTTTACTAAGTACCTGGTACTTGTTGATAGGCCTACACTGTCCTCCCATACCTATTAACACTGTAATTTGAAAACATTGTAGAAACTATTTATTTTGAAAAGAGTAACCGTGGAGTTTCTTGTCGGCTCTTCTCCATAGGAAGCGACCAATTGGAACCGTGCACCAGGCTTCTGACGTTTCATAAGTGCCCCCTTGTAGGTTTATGTGAAATAAAATCATTTTAATTTGACCTCGCTGCTGCGGATAACCTCTTGCTTCTGGTTGTGGTTAAGTCCATGTTTGGAAGCAAAGTGAGAACGCGTGCTTGGATAAGGGAGTGGAACGTACTGCACAAGTACTCTAGCGCCCTGACCAACGTGAGAAGGCGTGCTTGGCTGAGGTAGCGGGACGAACTGCACAAATACTCCAGCGCCCTGGCCAACGTGAGAACGCGTGCTCGGCTGAGGGAGCGGGACAAACTGCACAAGTACTCCAGCGCCCTGGCCAAAGGTATTTGAAAAATATCCTGTAGTTTTAGTCAGTAAGGATCTGAAGATGATATTCAAACGCAAAAAAAGTGTTTGTCTAAAGGTGCTGATAAACTTGAGCATTCACTTGTAACTGAACATCGAGCATTCGCCGTTTTATAATTTGTCGAACTGAACAACGAACAGAGCCAAGCATAAAGCCAAAAATAGCTACGAACATTTTCACGATCATTCTAGCGAATACTCTACTCAATGCTTGACAAAAAAATATTCACGAAGATGTCAGACTTGACGGTCGCATGGCTCGGCTCGGAAAAAAGCTCGAAGCAAATTTACTGCTCGCTAGAATGCTCGCTAGAACGCTCGCTAGGATGCTCGCTAGAATGCTCATTACAAGTGAATGCTCAAGTTTATCAGCACCTTTATGGGGAACCTATCATGATAGGTTGAGTTGCTTTGTGGCAAATATCGCTCTCAACAGACCGTATCTCATGGTATTTATGACCTACGTCGTAAGTCACGTATGACGTATATAAGTAAAGGGTGCCCAGTGACTAGTGTTCACCGGGAAATATCATGTCAATATTAGGCGAGTATGAATTGAACTCGCAACATTCTGATCGTGGGGGTAAAAGTACAAGAGCAAGAAGGGAAAATGACCAAGTCAGTAATTACAGTGCGTTGCACAGTAAAATAGTGAAAGTGAAAAACGAGCGATGACGTCACTCAGTTGGATTAGACTCAATAGTCTCGTCAACAAGTGCTTTATTGTTCAACTTTTTTCAGCAGTCTCAGAAAAACATGACCAAGATGTCATTCGATTCGGAATAGCATGTTGATCATATTAGAAAAAAAAGGTCCCCACCAAAATTGCAAAGTTATAAACAATTTACTGAAAAAACGGGTTTGGTTTTTTGTAAATATCTCAGAAACTTATTAACATTTTTGAAATCTAAAAAAGAATTCTCAAACTGAAGTTTTATAAAACAGTTATCACTAAAATAACATATCATATTCCTATTTTGTCGACACTTTAAAAAGAAACCGGTCAAGTGCATGTCGGACCACGCACAATGATGGGTTCTGTAGTTCTGTAATTGAAAAACATGTTCTCTCATACATTCCAAGTGCAAATGTAAGTTTGTACGCACAATATTGAGAGATTTACCATGTCATTTTAAGACCATAGACTTTCTATAGGTTTTCCTGTAATTTATGAATAAATAACCATTCTCAGTAATAAAAAATAAAAAAATAGATTCAGTGCTTTCGCAGATAAGGGGAATGGAAAATTTTCAATATATTTAAATATATTTATTTTAAAATTATAAATAAACATATTTGAGATCCTCGCAACAAGCCCTTTCATTTGATATACTGTCACACGGTACAGTTTGCATTTTTTTTTTTCATTTTCTTATTTGCCACCCAAAAGTGACCCCCATACACAAAATTCATTTATTTACGTTACACGTCCGTGTTTGGGGCACAGAAATATATATGTGTACCAAATTTCAACTTAATCGGTCTATTAGATTCGGAGAAAATTGGCTGTGACAAACGAACAGACAGACACACGAGTGATCCTGTAAGGGTTCCGTTTTTTTCCATTTGAGGTACGGAACCCTACAAATTACAATGGACAGCGGACATTCATTGAATACATCGGTATTGTAGATTTCCTTTCGCGCGTCCGTCCGTACACATTCAACAAACATATTGATAATGGCAGCTGACAGATGTAGTCACTGGGAGTGTGTGGATGAGCATTGAGCTGCGAGGTTCCGCGCCGCCTGCGTGTGGGCACACTCGAGGGGATGCGGGCTCACCGCTGGTGCTCCAGCTGCGAGGCGCGCGCGTACGTGACGGGCATGGCGCAGGTGGTGGTGGCCGGTGGAGGCCGGCAGAGGCCGGTGATGGCTGGCGGTGTCTGGCGGTGGCTGGCGGTGGCTGGCGGTGGCTGGCGGTGGCTGGCGGTGGCGGCTGATGGCGGCGACAGAGGCGAGCGTGCGGCGCCGCGGCCGCGAGTGGCATACGCGCCGAGCCCGCCCGACAATGCCAATGTCAAACTATTTTTGTCACATTACCAACAGACTCAGGTGCCACTTCCGCACGCTCGAGTGTATCGCGCCAGCCGCTACTCTCCACTCGTCACTGATGATGGTGTGGCTCGCCTCCGCCTCTGTGCAGTCTCACACACACATGTAGGCGACAGACCTCTCATTCGCGAGCTTCGTTCGAAGAGCGCATGTTTCGCGACTAGGTAGGTACATTATTATTTTGGAATGGTAAAGGCGTCATGCACATTCATCACGTGCGCGTCTGTTGTGGCAATGTAAGCAGTACGTGCGCTAACGCCTGGCTAATAATAATGCTCAGTCTGCAACACATCTGTGTATCTGCACTACACATTCGCGCATAACAGAGGTGCTGTCGTATGTGCAACTAGGTATCTACACGGTTACACATACAAACACCTCGGCCACTGAACCTCCTACTCTAATACCTAGCCATAAGTCGTGTTTGTCGTGTCTTGCTTTTTATTCATTTGGGTTTCAGACTATTCCTACTTGGAAGATGTTCCAGTGTTTTCGACCCTGGGCAGAGAATTGTTTTTGTTGTACACTTGTACTGCCACTATAAGGGTGCCTTTGCAACGTCCCATGAGTCCCATCTAGCGTTCGTTGAGGTCGCGTTATCGCCGCATATACGCTGCGCTATCGTCTCGTGAACAGATAATATAAATTATTTCAAGAGGCAGTCACGTTTTGCGTGTTGTTCACATAACACATTCACGGTGCGTGAAGGTCGGCAGCCGTACTTGCCGTCTACACGGGACCCGCGTGTGTGCACGTGTGCAGCTCACTGCACACGTGCACACACGCGGGTCCCGTTTTATGCTGCGCTAGGCGCTATGTGTACGTACGCTAGATGCAAAGGGATGTATGTCAACGTACTGATGCTGATGAACTTAAGTACTGAACTTTACTTTCACAAAACAACTAAAAATCGTACTAATATGAAACTTTGTGAGGATGGATGGATGGATGTTTGTTACTCTTTCACAGAGGCGTAGCGGACTAATATGGACGTGGGCGAAGTCGCATCAGCGAGGCCCCTTTTCTTTCGTTCCCAAGATCTACCCAATAGATCTATCGTACCAAAAATGCTTTGATACAACATACCTACTCATGATAGTGAAAAAATATAAATGCGCGGTGGGAGAGTATTGAAAAGCACATAGATTTGAAACAAAAAAATATTTAATAACTTACGTGATTTAATTTTTTACAAAAGTAACCATAGCTATTAATTCTTGACAAGTCTCGTATTCCGTCAAACTAAAGGTTGCGGTCTTTGAAGGTAGTTACAACGGCCTCGCAGTTGCGCTTAAGAGGGGCTTCTTGTGAGGCCCCAAACAAACACGCTTTTACATTTGTGACGTTCTTTTTCGAGCGTAAAACTACCTAATCAAATTAATTAGTCATCTGTGGTAAAGTCTGGGGGCATCGCAAGTGCGAGGCCGTGGCGGGCCCCACTTTGCCGAAGCCTAGCTACGTCGCTGGTCTTTCACGCAAAAACTACTGAAGGGGGCACACAGATAGTTTGATCTTCTTGTTCCGATATTCCCATGGGATCGAGACATATGCGGGTGAAACCGCGGGCCGCTGCTAGTATTACATTACTTTTAGGAGATAATGCGCAAACGTTGACCGTCAATACACTTTTGTTACCTACGTCGTGACAGTCAAAATCCTACACTTTTTAGGGTTCCGTACGTCCGAATGAAAAACGGAACCCTTATAGGATCACTCGTGTGTCTGTCTGTCTGTCCGTCTGTCACAGCCCACTTGCTCCAAATCTAATGGACCGATTAAGTTGAAATTTGGTACACATATATGAATTTGTGACCCAAACACGGACGTGTATCGTACATAAATGAATTTTAAAGAGGCTCGCTATTTGGAGGCAAATTGGAAAATTAAAAAAATATCATGTAACATAGGGTCTCAAACATAATTATGTTTTTTAATATTTTAAAATAAATAGTTTTATAGTTATTTAAGAAAATAGATGATTTACTATTCCGCCCGCATTATCTCCAAAACTACAGAGCCTAATTTTTTTTGTAATACTGAAAAAACTTTCACTTTTTAGCTATGGTACCTACCCCACACAAATTCGAATACCACTACCTGCTATGTAAATAACAGTGACAGGAACTTATCATATCATCCACACCACATACCAAGTGGGAAAAAATACGTATTATTGAAGCTAACTCAGAAACTACCCAAGCAAACTTAATAAAATTTATATGGGACCACCTCTGAAGTATGACCTACCAAATAAAAAAAGAATCATCAAAATCAATTCATAATTGGCGGAGTAATCGCGTAACAAAAATACAAAAAAATAAAACGTGTGGCACTCGGGGACTGCCGCGGTAAAGCTATTGCATAGCATTTGTAACCTCCATGACAACATCACGTTTCCCATGAAAACATCACGTTGTCATGGGGACCATCATTACATGGAAGGCGGAGTGGGGGGTGTTAGGTTTTATTTTCGTTACGTTACGGAATTTCTTGATTCGGTCGCCGCGCTCTAAGCCCGCGATAAAAGCTATGCAATAGCTTTAAACATAGTCGAATTGAAGTCTTTTGGAAGTCGGTTAAAAATAATTCATACTTATAGATTACAGGAAAACCTATAAGAAGTCTATGGTTTTAAAATAACATGGCAAATCTCTCAATATTGTACGTACAAACTTACATTTATAGTTGGAATGTATGGGAGAAAATGTTTTTAAACTACAATGTTAATTAAGTTTGTTCTGGGGATAAATTCGTCCCAACTACGGAACCCTTCATTGCGCGTGGTCCGACATGCACTCTCATTCGTCAAGTGTGCAGAGCATGACGTGCGATAAGAAACTTCGTTCCAAACATCTGTGAGTCGTATAGTGAAGGTATACATACGTAATAAAACGATTACGACAAATAAGTAATGCATGATGTGCTTACCTGTAAGAAGTTGGTACACTAGTCTATAAGTTTATTGGACGTATCTCATGTTTGTATCGGTGTATTCAATCGTTGGTGAGACAAATAAATAAAATAAAATTAGGTGGGTTTGTACTTGTATGGTCTAACTCTTAAAACAGCGCTGACCACCGCGAAGCGAGCTCGGGAATTATCGTGGTTCCCAAGACCTCTACTCCGACAGGGATGGGGGCTAGTGAGTCAGCGAAACGACTCAATTCAGTTCCATTAAACCCCACTGTTTGTAATTTTTTGACCTTCAAACAGAAATAGGAGACTCGCGAGGTTCCCCGCTCAACACCACACTTTTGTTTTAATTTGCTGTTCGGTTAATTAAGCAAACTAAGCTACAATTATGAAAATATACTGCGTTATTAAATAATGTGTTTCCAAACGTTCGTCTGTTCAATTTTTATTTCGTAGAGGTTTCTCTAATATCCAATCTCAAAATCCAACTGCGATGGCGTTTACTCACATGTTGCGCTGCGCGCGGCGCTCATCGTTGGCGTCGTCCAGCGAGTCGGCGTGCTCGGCGTGCTCAGCGTGCTCGGCGCGCTCGGCACGTTCTGCGTCGAACTGCACGTGGCGCGCGTCGGTGTCGCGTGGGCTGCCCGAGCCCGAGCCGGACCACGCGCTCGACACCTGCACAGTGCACACGACTCAACGTTACTCCCCGGCACGGTCCCGGGCCTCACAGCGTCACGTTTGCTTCTGTTCAACTCACTAGGTTACCCGCGGATAGAGACTGCCACATGCTGGCCGGTACATTCCAGGACGCGTCTACCACCCAAGTACCCACAACATTTTTGTTTATGTAATTATATAACTAAAGTAAAGTAGCTAGTTATGAAAATTACTTTTAAAATTTTCAATATTAATAATGAGTCAAAAAGATAGTGTTATGATGAAGCTCGAGAAAATAATAATAATATGTGTATTGCGTGGTGGAGTGAAGCCGGCGAAGCACTGAGCGGCGCGGCGCGGGCCCCGCACGGCGCGGCACGGCCTTCAGCGACACGGCGCGATCGATCGCGTGCACCCACCTGCTGGTCGGAGCAGACGCCGGCGGCCGGCGGTGACACCTCCGAGCTGCTCAGCGAGCTGGCGCCATCTGCAGACACACCGCACTGTTAGCAGCACTTGGTCCCAGCACCACTTGCCACGCGTGCCCCCGACCCGCCCGCGACCCCTGTTGTGCAAAGAGCGCGTCGTCCTCAGGAGCAGCCTCAGTCGCGGCACTCCTACGACCACTGGCGCGACGAAGCGTCGATACGCCCATATACGCCGATGTAGCGGGAATACTTGGTATTGCCCAGTAGCAGCCCAATGAGACGGTTCCAGGTGAGTGGACGCCACTATGTGCGAACTACTGGTAATAAACCGCATCTGGCTAAACTGGATGTCGGTCAAAACACTCACAACCTAGTTTAGGAAAAAGATATCGCTGAGCGTATTTATCATATTTTTTATTTGCAAACTGTAAAAACCACCGACATCTTTAAGCCCGTCCAAACTTGTGTTTTCCCTTTTCGAATTTGGCCAGGTGATACAGCTGAGAGTTTGTATTAGAATACTGGCCCACATGCCTGTGAGCGCGGTGTGGCGGGCGCGTGTCGAGGGTTGCCAGCCGCGCTTGCGTGGACACTCGTCGTTTATTCATGAACACGTTGTGGCGTGCGAGTGCGGACTGTGTGGGCGTATGGCGATCGTGGCGGGCGCGTGTCGAGGGTTGCCAACGCTCGCGTGGACGCTCGTCGTTTATTCATGAACCACGTTGTGGCGAGCGCAGTCAGGGCCACTGATGTGTCACGAATGGGGAAAAAACTGCCACTTGCTCACTTCAGATGGCGCTGATATCCAGCGTCTTATAATTTGACAGCTAGCCATACATTTTTTGTAAACAAGCGACTTCTTTTACGCATAATTAATTATTGAGCCCAGTTGCGCAGCTGTTTACTGCAAAAATACGGAGATCCATGTATTTGCCAAAGATGTTAGAAGAAGAAAATTGAGAGAAAGCTCTCCAAAAAAAATTGGAACCCGATATTTCGTCGCGACGATGTGCTATCCTTTAAGACTTTTATGGAAGAAAGTCGTATAAAGGATTCCCTTTCCGCTCTCAAGAGAACTAAGTCTGTTTTCATTACATACAGGCACTTGTAATGTGATATTGTGTAAATTATAGTAAAGTATGTGTGTGTAATTATCATATTAGATCAGTGCTAGAAGTTTTTCAGTCAGAAAGCTCATGCCCGAGTTGGTTTTCAACTTTGATCAGATTATTTTTATCGCAAAATACGAACTAAAAGTTAATAAACACAAAATAACCTATAAATTATAAAACGTTCATAATTTAATGACTTTTCCACTAAAACTGCTTCTTTACCAGTGGTAGACGATTCCCCTGTCTTTAGGTCGTCTTTTAAAGTGCTACACTCCAAGTCTCATATATATTCATCTAGTTTTCGTATAATTTGTGATCGAGACAAAAGTAAACATAAACAAAATAGCGGTTTAAAGACGTACAACTGTGCTGCTACCTCTTATAAGCTTTCAGTTTTTAACCTCATTCACGATCGCGAGTGAATCAGCCTTCACAATAAAAATATAAGAACCAAAACGTTTTAAAAAGAACGCACTAAATGCGACACGGATGACAGAATCTACAGTATGTTCTTTTGTGCACAGAATGACCTCAAAAAGTCGACATGCTTTTGTAATGTGGTGGAGGTGCACTTACCAGGTAAATGTGTGTGTGAATAGGGGGGTGGCGCGGCACTGTCGCGGCGCGGCTCGGCAGCGGCGGCGGGCAGGCGCGGCCCGGCGTCACCCCACACAACGCGCTCCATCTCCTCGTCCAACCGCACCTCGTCATCGCCGGCCACCTGCGGAAAAAGTTTAAATTCTATATTTTACAAGTCCAAATCCGAATCTGTGGGCTACGATACGACGTCAGTTCTTAGAGTTATTCGGTTAGTTTAAGTTCGCCTGGCCCAAGTCCAGTTACTCCTGCTACCACTCCGAAAAGCCCGAGGCCATCCTTCACAAACTACTTGCGAGCCTTACAGTCGATCGGTGTGCTCGAAGCCTGTTTGCATGAGCAGGATTCTATGTTCACTGTAACAACCTTGTAAGTCCTTTCCAGTCTGGATTCAGGCTTAAGCACAGCACAGCTTCCGCTCTCAAAGTCAAAGTCAAATCGTTTTTTTCAAATAGGCCCATGTATGGCACTTTTGAACGTCAAAAATTACAAAATAATAAAATTGACTCTAGTCGCCCCTTCCAAAAGGTAGTTTTCGTATGGAGAAGAATGGGCAAGAAACTCCACCTTTACTCTTTTAAATGTTTTACAATTGTTTGTATAATATGTACATACATTTGTTAAATAATTATTATATGTGAAGACGATGCACCTAGAATAAAATTACTATACCACAATAGGTAAAAAGAATTAAAAATAAAGCAACGACAGATAATTTAATATGTGATAGATACATGGTGCTCACATATTTACAAACATTGTAAAAGTAGACGATTTTCCTAAAATTTTACAATTAATAAGTCAGTGTGTGAGGAAGTAATCACAGAATGTAAAATCAATGTCATAAAACACAAAGTAATCAATTTTACAATTAAATTAGCATCCAGTTTGATTTTGTCTTGATTCTAAATTGTCCTATGGAGCAGGACCAGCATGTTCCCAAGCAGTCTTATCTTGGATATAATCCTCTAATTTGTAATGTGCTTGTTTACAAAGTGTACTTTTAATATGAGTTTTAATTTTTTTTTTCATTTAATTGCAATATGTCACAAAGTATTTTGTTGTAACATTTAACACAGTACCCCATAAAAGATGTATGTATTTTAGATAGTCTGAAAAATGGTTGTTCTAGTTTATCTTTATTTCTAGTATTAAAAAAACCGGCCAAGTGCGTGTCGGACCACGCACAATGAAGGGTTCCGTAGTTGGGATGAATTTATCCCAAAAACAATTAACTTAACTTTGTAGTTGATAAACATGTTCTCCCATACGGAATGTATGGGAAAACATGTTTTTGCAACTGCAAAGTTAAGTTGGTCGATTATTACTCGATAACTAGTAAAGCCTACTTAGCTGTGATAGTTTTCCTTTTAATTTCGTTATATAAACTACTGCTGTGATTTTTTTCACACATCCAATACCAACCATTTAGCTGGCAGGGGGGGACGACACTTGACTCTAACAAAAATGAGCACTTTAATAGGTTAGTATGGTATTTCAACCAAAATTCCGTAATGGTCTTCGTATTTTGTCGCGCGCCATGCAAAATATTGTAAGTTATTAACATAAAGCTTTATGTACCCAGGTACTATAAGTTATTAACATAACGCCTTATTCATAGTTTATTCTAATATAATATTTATTATTTAACTAATAATACCTAAGTACCTGGTCGACCGAGCTCTGCTCGGGTGTAAATAGAAATAAACATATCATTCAGGTATACCAAAGTTGGATCACATTCCCGAGGCTGTGAAAATAGAGAAAACGAATTGAATTTAATTAAATGAAATTGTTTATTCTGTAAATAGGATATCGGAATCACTTTTACACGTCATATAAAAAAAAAAATTACCTAGATGAGTTCGGCGTTTCCTATCTGACTATTCTGAGAAGAAAGGCCGAAACAAACTCAGAGGTCGCAGTCTCTTTTAAAGTCCAGACATAATCTTAGTCAGCCCATATGAGGACCATGTAGATTAGTATCTGAAAAGGTTTTTTGAGGAAAGAACCACATAGATTTGAGTGGACCTGTCCAGTCAGTGCAAGCATTTGTCAGTAATCGTGGAGCTCAATTCAGAACTTATTAAAGAAGTCAACTCTACGAACAATACCAAAGAAAGGACATTTGGGTAGGCCGCATAAACTACTCAAAACTGCCAGACCATCACTAAAACTAGCAGAAAAATAAAAACAATATCCACATAGTCCTCACATTCACAATAGTTAAAATAATATAATACTTTACAAAGTAATCATGTCATTTTGAATATAATTTTCAACAACGTCAATGTGTATTTAAAACTGGTATATGTTGATTTTACATAATAATTAAAATGTCTAGTTTTATGGTTTTATCACAAGGCTTAGCAGAGCGAGCAGTTCAGTTCCAAGCTTTTCTATCTTCTAAATAATCTGAAATTGTATAGTACCCTTTTTTACAAAGTTTGGTTTTGATAGAGATTTTAAATCGTTTAATGGGTAAGTTTCGAATATCAATGGGAAGTTTGTAGTAAAAGCGTATCACCCATGAATGAGTTGCCTACTTTGTGGAGACGTGTACGATGTACAGCTAGGTTGTATTTATTCCTAGTATTTAAACTATGAATAACGGTTTTTTTTTTAATTTGATTTGTTTTTGTGTACATACAATAGGTTTTCAAAAATATATTGTGAGGCTACAGTCAGAATGTTTATTTCTTTGAAAATTTCTCTAAGGGAATCTCTTGGACCTAGGTTGTAAATGGCTCCAACAGCCCTTTTCTGTAGAACAAAGATAGTATCAATGTTCGCACATGTTCCCCAGAGAAGAATCCTATATGACATAAGACTATGAAAATAACTAAAATAAACAATTCTGGCTGTATCTATGTCAGTTATCCATCTAATTTTTTTAACAACATAGGCGGCCGAACTTAGCCTTCCTGACAATGTTTCTATGTGTGGGCCCCATTGTAATTTACCGTCAATAGTGATTCCAAGAAAAACTGTCGACTCAACAGGGTCCAACTCTGTTCCATTAACCTGAACATTGGTAGATAGCTGCCTGACATTTGGCATTGAAAATTTAATAAGTTTAGTCTTTTTTCGTTCAGAAGAAGATTATTTACATTAAACCAATACACAACTTTAGAGATCGCTTGCTATATCGCCCCCGTAAACCCCTATATTACAACTTTCATCGAAATCGTTAGAGCCGTTTTCGAGAACGTGATTAATATGTATATACAGGGTGGCAGGGACATCGACGCAAAAACTGTTATCATGGATTCAGTACATGATTTTGAACCCACCTGAGTTGAATTTTTTCATCGGTTATTTAAAAAAAATCTGCTGTTTCATACATTTTGATCGCGTGGGTACTGCACTTTTCTATGAAACAGCATATTTTTTACATTTATACAGGGTGACTTGTAATTTGACGTATTCCTTCTAGAACGTGATAGTGAGACCCATTTGCAATAATCAAGCACCCATAAAGCCTAGGCGAAAAGTCATGGGAATCGAGAAAACTTTTTTTTTTGTTGAAAATTTCCCAGAATTCGTCACTAAATATCACTTTTCTCTAAACTCTCAAATTGAATGGCCTTCATTGCGATTTTATTGGGTACTTAATACTTTAATAAACCTTTCGATGTAACCAAATTTTCTAAAACATCAAACAGTTAAAAAATAAAGGAAGACGTTTATTAGCTATTTTTAAAAATCATCTACGTATTTGAACTTTGACACCAGTTATTTCAAAATTTTATTATGGTATTAAGCGTACAAACTACGGGGAATACATCTTCATTTAATTATAGTATTAAGCGTACAAACTACGAGGAATATATCTTCATTTAATTATAGTATTAAGCGTACAAACTACGGGGGATACATCTTCATTTAATTATAGTATTAAGCGTACAAACTACGAGGAATATATCTTCATTTAATTATAGTATTAAGCGTACAAACTACGGGGGATACATCTTCATTTAATTATAGTATTAAGCGTACAAACTACGGGGAATACATCTTCATTTAATTATAGTATTAAGCGTACAAACTACGAGGAATATATCTTCATTTAATTATAGTATTAAGCGTACAAACTACGGGGGATACATCTTCATTTAATTATAGTATTAAGCGTACAAACTACGGGGAATACGTCTTCATTTAATTAGCTATCTAACAAGATACAAAAGTTTAAAAAATATTTAGAGGTGCCGATGAAAATGTCGATAATGCTGGCAAAAATCGAATGATAATCGAATTCATTCATTAGTTTATGCCATCCCACTACTTTCTAACCTCCCAGCAATCCGTCAGACGTTAGTGACAAACCGTTAAGTCCATCCAGGTCGTCATGACCAGTACCCTAATTGCGTAACTTATTTTTGTAAACGATTATGACAAATTTGTTTCATTTTGACAGTTCAACAAAATTCATTGCGTTATTTACGTTGTAGAGCAGATTTTTTTTCCAACTTTGAAGCAATGGATTAGCAATCTGTTTCAAATTGAAACAAATTGTGATTGATCGTGTATTACGCAATTAGGGTAGTCATCCCTGGGCGGGACAAAGTACGGCTCAGCGACCACGGCGATGTTAATCGACCCCTTCGCCATGCTCTGGAGCAACAGATCCTGAGCGGCGGCGCAGTGGTTGATGTTCGCCTGGAGGAGGCGTAATGGGGTCGTCCTCGACAGCCGGTGGAATTTCGTAGAACACTTCCGACGTTTGGCTCCCAGACTGGAGCGGGCCGGGGCTGCATTGAAGCGGCTCCTGCCCAATCAAGGGGATCCAAACGCCGCCTGCCGGAGGCTCTATGCAGGGATCGTGCGGTCCATCGCCCTTTACGGGGCGCCGGTGTGGGCGCGTCCACTGAGGCTGCGGCCAGCCCGCCGATTGAACGCATCCCAGAGGGTCATGGCTATCCGGCTGGCCCGAGGATACCACACGGTCTCCTGCGAGGCGGCGAGTCTCCTTGCCGGATTACCGCCGGATTACCAACACAGGAAGTGTTGTCAAAAAGTGTTGAAAGTAATGAAGCTTCTAATTAACTTTAATTCTGATAAACCTTTGTATTTGTGAATATTAGCATTGTTTAATTATAAAAGAATTAACTGATAAGGATTTTAGCATTGTTTGTGAGTTTCATTGACCACACTAAGTAATATCTAAGAGTTTGTATTGAACAACACTGAGTTCCGCCGACTTAGAAAAAGGGTCGGACACACAATGGCGGGTGTGCAAGGCCCGGCTTAACAAAAATAACAACAAGAGTAGTGTTAGAAAGGACTAAAATTGTAATTGTCAAACAAGTAAACCCTGTAACATAATGTTTTGATTTAAAAGAGTATCCCTGGAGTTTCTTGCCCGTTCTTCTCCAGCAGAGACCTACTCGCTTTGGAATGGACGACTAGCATCACCAACTCAAACTAAAAGACTTCTGCTGAGTGATAAAGTGATAATTCAAAAGTGCCTGTAAATGTTTTGATTGAAATAAAGGCTTTGAGTTTTGAGTTAACTGTTGTGTGATTGAAAACTACCTATAACTACCATCAACGAAGAATTACACCGGAGACTGGTCAGAAACGGCAAAGGAGGGATTCCCCGCCGTGTTATATACATATTTGTAATTTGCTCGTCAAGACCTTTCTTTTGATACCAAACATGTCATGATGATCTCATTTTAATTTTTTTCGAGGTTAGAAATTTACGTGTAAAGTCCACCACATTAAATTTAGGGAAAATTTATATTCCCCGGACTATTATTACGAATATATTGAAATCAAATTGGTTCAGCAGTTTAGGTGCTAAAAGCAAACACATACATAGATTGCTAAAATCATAACCCTTGCTTTTCGCTTTGCCGTAGTCGGGTAAAAAGATGTAGATTTTTGAAGTGAAAACTTCTTTAGCATCGTTGTGATTTGAAAGTCGATGAAACGAAAAAGCGACAGTAAAAAGAGACGGACACAAATTCATAAGATTTAACGTGGGAGAAAATGAGATGGGAAGCATTGTGCAGTGTTTCTTATGTTCGTGGTTCTCTGAAGCTGAAGAGTTTGTTTGTTTGCTTGAACGCGCTAATCTCAGGAACTACTGGTGCGATTTTAAAATTCTTTCATTGTTAGATAGCCCATTTATTGAGGAAGGCTATAGGCTATATATCATCACGCTAAGACTAATAGGAGCGGAGCACCAATGAAGAATGTTTCAAAATCGGGAGGTTTTATTTTTCCTTTTGAGAGCTTCCGCTGCGTACGCTGCGTAAACGGTTAAAGTTTCGCATAAATCATGTATGACAGAATTGTTCCCCGTTAAAAGTTAAAAAAAAAGTTCCGCGGCAGCATATGTCTATCTTTTAAGGTTGGCTCACTATAACCTTTTATGCTAACCAAATTTGTTCTAAAGTGATGCATTATTTGCGAAGGTGTTTTTATTAACATGATATTAATCCTTATCCAAATAAATACATTATTCATCATAAGTATTTAATTTAAAATAAAATTGCCCTTTACATCATTCGATTTCTATGAATATCTTAGGAGATATCGCAGTTTTAAAATAACATCGTAGCAAAAAATTATGAAGTCATCATAAATGCGCGCGCAGTAGATGTGCATGAGGGGGAAGGGCGTGATATAAGATTATAAGACCCAGTACTTTTACCTAACGTTTTAAAATTCCACTTTTACTAATAAAAGCTTGATGTAGGTACCTAAAATAGCTCCTTAACGTACGTATTATTAAAAAAAAAATCACCTTCTACGTAAACGAAGTCGCGGGTTAAAGTTAGCGTTAGCCCAAAGTAACTATTCCACGCGGACGAAGTCGCGGGCAGAAGCTAGTATCACACTAATATTATAAAAACGAAAGTTTGTGAGTGTGTGTGTGTGTGTTTGTCTCTTCTTCACGCTCAAACGGCTGGACAGCTTTGGATGAAATTTGGTACACAGATAGTTTATAACCTGGATTAAGAGATAGGATACTTTTTATCCCGATATTCCCACGGGATCGAGACTTATGCGGGTGAAACCGCGGGGCGCAGCTAGTTCAATTATAAAATTAGATTAAATTTATCAATTTTATTTACATATTATTAATTATAAATCCTTTTTAATTATTTTAGTTTTTATCAAAATTAAAAATTGATATTAAACTTAAAAATTAATATTTTAAATTGAAATAAAAGTGAATTTAAAGAACCTAATACCACGTATTACGAATTGTTTTTCAGGTGTCCTTCACGTGAATCAACAGCCTGCAACTCCTTACTCACAATTTCGTCGAAACAGAGTTGCTCTTAATGCCTTTTGTATCATTTTTCGAAAATGTAAGCTCTGAGTCTGAATAAATCTATGTAATATAAACGAATAAAATGTAAAATAATTATCAAACTTTGTATCACTATGATCATTACTAAAACTTACAATTATCCTCTTCCCGAAATTTTCATTATCTCAAAGCCAAAATTTTTGAAGGTTTCACTTCTACCACGTGTGAATTGCACACATGTTTTTTTTCTTACATTCATAATATTTTCATAGATGAATTGGCAAGGTACTGTCATAATATTAATATTTTTAAATAGTTCCCTGAAAGATTCGCGACGATGTAGATTACAAATAGCTCTGACAGCTCTCTTTTATAAAATAAAGATGGATTCAATATCAGCAGCCCGACCCCACAGTAAAATGCCATACGCCATAATGCTGTGGAAGTAGCTAAAATAGACCAAACGCGCGGTTTATGCAAGAGATGTTATATGAGGTCTACATTGTAATTTCTCGTCTAGCGAGATTGATTCGATGTTGAAGCCTAGCCCTTTCCAGCCCAGGTCCTTGAACAGATCTCCAGTGGTGAACAGTTTCGGAGAGATAACGTCTCCCTGTCTCACACCTCGCTGCGGAAAGATAGGTTTCGAGGTCTGGTCCTGGAGTCGGACTGACATATTGGCGTTTTTGTACAGACACTTTAGCACCTCGATGTACCGATAGTCGATCGGGCACCGTTGAAGAGACTGCAGTACAGCCCATGTCTCGATCGAATCGAAGGCTTTCTCGTACTCCACAAACGCTAAGTAGAGAGGCAGGTTATACTCTTCAGTCTTCTGTATAACCTGCCGCAGCGTATGTATGTAGTCTACAGTGCTAAAGACTACGGAATCCAGCTTGTTCGAGAGGTTCGTGATAACTCTCGAAAATAGCTTGTAGACATGGCTCAGAAGTGTGATGGGCCTATAGTTCTTAAATAGGGCATTGTCACCCTTTTTAATTAATGAAGAGTACCACCGCACCCCTGTTCCATGTCTGTGGCGTTTGACCCTCGAGCATGATGGAATCGAACAGCTTCTGGAGGGCCTTAGGAACGGGCTTTCCATCGGCCTTCAGGAGTTCGGCCGTAATTCCGTCATCACCGTTGTTTTTAAGCTGCTTCAGAGCCATCCTAGATTTTATTTGATACCAATAATATAGTATTTTTTTTAAATCTACCCCTCCCCTTTTTTGTATTTGCAGATGCAATATATAAATATTATACAGCCTATGTCCCACAATTAAGACCAATCTAACGACACAATCATCATATTAGGTTAAAATCTATCAAGTCGTTTAGAGTACAGAGCGTGCCAAAGAAATAGACTTACATACATACATAGCCTCCTTCTGGGACAGTCGGGTAAAAATAGCAAACACCCGACAAGACTACCTTGCGGAATCGAAATGGAACCTAGGAATGTCTACCTCTATATTTTTGTACCTAGGTATGTCTTGATTTTTGTCTGAAATATTTCCTTGTGTCGTACTTTTTAGATCATTTTTATTTTCCCGCAGTCGGGTTACAGTTTTTTATTAAACTGAATTTTTTATTTTATACTTTTCCGTTTTAACGTTTGATAAACGTTACGACAACGTAATAACAGTAATACAATAGGTCAGTAATTAACCTATTTTAATTTAATTTCGATTCTGTGCCCCTATAATTTGTATTATTCGTTTATTTTAATTGTATTTGACATTTTATTTTAATTTTAATTCTGTGACCTTTATAATTTGTACCTATTTTAATTGCATTGACATTTTATTCCATTGTGATTTATTCTGTTGCAGTATAGTGAAATTTTATTTGATGTAATATGGGTTTTGGCTGAATTAAATGTTTTTTTTTCTAAGCTTTGAACGAAACCATTTATTTCGACGCCAACACCATTTATCGACCTTCGAAGAAATCCAAAATATAAATATTTCGTTGTACTTGTTTTTCTTCATAAGAGTGGAATTACAAATCGTTACTATTTATTATTATTAAGATTTGATTAATTGCGCGTTGAACTCGAAACTCACTCTGTTCAAGGCGTTTTGCCAGTCTTTGTACACGTGCAGCCTGTGGGTTAGACATGCGCAGAGGGCCGACAACCTTCTCCGCGTGTAGTACAATAACGCTTTTAGGGTGCTGTTGGGGTCCCGCGGTTCTGTAGCGCATCAGACATGTTTGCTGAAGCAGATACAGATAGCTTTCAGGCTATTATGCGAAAAAGAACAGCATCCCTGATGCGAAGGATTCGGGGGAGCACCAACAGCATTTTAAAGGTGATTGTAAATAATCCTGATTGTCCGTTTCTGGGGCACTGGCCCCGTATGCACAGCTGCAAGTCTGGTGCAGCGGGAAGCGGACACAGTTATAGGTTCATTAATTAGTTTTTTTTTTTAGAAATGTTACTAACATAGTTTTATAAGTGTTACTAACAACAACATGAATCATTTGTGTTTGATTTAAATAAATAATAATAAATATTGCGTCGTACGTAGCGCAGTCTCACTTTTGCTTGTTTTAAACAATTTATTTATTTACTTTGAAAATATCATATTATTTACATATTTTGAATGTGCTCGTCAAGACCTTTCTTTTGATACCAAACATGCCATGATCATCCCAATTTGTTTTTTTTTCGAGGTTAGAACTTTATGTGTAAAGTCCACCATATTAAATTTAGGGAAAATTTGTATAGCCTATGTCACCCGGACCACTATTACAAATCTATTGATACCTCATTGATCAAAATCGGTTCAGTAGTTTAGGCGCTACGGTGGAACACACGTAAATACAAACAAACATACATCCATACAAACATACATAGACTGTTAAAATCATAACCCTTCCTTTTGGCTTTGCCGTAGTCGGGTAATAACAAGTCACCTTGTCTACAAATATTGCTCGCTTAATAGTATAGGATATACATAGAAATAAACTCTGTCTGTCTTGTATGTTACGTTTTCACGCCTAAACCATAAAGGGAGTGATATACAAAAGGATGAAAGTGTGTATGGGAAACCCAGCATTTCTTAAGAGTCCGTGCACAAAATTCAATCGACAGAGTTTAGGTAAGGTAAATTTATTGTGATGCTATGTTTGTGTGCACCGTTCACGCACACATGCTTAAATATCGAGTGTAGTGATCGCTTAACAGTTTTGATCCTATAGATGATATTTTTTTATGTAGGTACGGTTAAGAAATAAGTCTGGAAAGTTTGTGTAAATTCGTTTACTATATTTATAATAATCAACATAAAAATGCTACAATTTGGTGTTAGATGCATTTTTTGACGGCACGGTTGGCGCAGTGGTTAAGCGATTGACTGCTGCGCTGCGTGTCGCGGGTTCGATTCCCGCACGGAACAAATATTTGTATGACCTACAAGTAGTTGTTCCGGGTCTGGCTGTTTGTGTATGTGAGTTTAAATGTTTGTAATCGCACCCACGATACAGGAGAAATTCCTAGTGTGGGGCAACGTTTTTAAAAAAAAAAAAAAAAAAAAATTAGGTACATTTACACATTCAATAAAATTGAGGTAAGCGTTTTACATATATACGAGTAGTATCCAATGGATCTAGGACACTTGCGCAAAAGACGTTTCCGCGAAAGACACTTGCGCGAACCCACTTGTGCGAAAAAGTTGCAGAAATGAGATTTCTTCATAACATAAATATTAAAAATATTATTCTATTAATCAAACTCAAACTCAAAGCATTTACAGGCACTATGGAACTGTCAAGGAATCGGTCAGCCAGAAATATGAAGCTAGTTGCCTATTCCAAAGCGTAGTAGGTACCTATGGAGAAGAACGGGCAAGAAACTCCACGGACATTCTTTCAAATATATTTTTTTACAAAATATTGGTTACATCATTCATGTTGAAATTATACATGTGAGAACAATGTAGAAAGAGATGTACGTTAGAATCGTCCGTAATAAAAAGATGAAACAAAGAACAATTCAAAAATTAAAATAAATTAAAAATAAGCCATGGCAGCTAAGAGATGATTAGTCCCAACTGACGGCACCCGTTCACGAACATGACGCATGGATTAGCACCATTGAGCTCAACCATTTTGAAGGGAGCTAAATGATCCAACACATGCGCCACCATCAGCGAAACATTTGAGTGAGCATGCCATACTTACAGCCGCCTGCACATTGGCGGCTGTGAGTATGGCATGCTCACTCAAATCAAGACATATTACCCGGTAAATGGTAACTCTTTAGTACATAGTGCTCACACCTGTGCTATGCAATTATATTATACAAAGGAGATGGAGTTTATACAATGCAAATATGGTCTTTCAATCTTCAGCAGCTCCAACAGTATTTGCAAATGTTAATCAATTAGTTGTGGTTGTGGAGCAGGACCAGCATTGAGCCAAGCATTTTTATCAGCGATGTAATTCCCCAACTTATAATATGCCTGCCTGCATAGTGAGCGTTTTATACAAGATTTGAATGTCGTAGGAATTTTATTGTAACATTTTAAACAGTACCCCATAAAAGATGAATCTACTTTAGCCAGTCTGAAACCTGGTTGAACTAATAGGTCCCTATTTCTTATACTATAATTATGTCTATCACCTCTTTTGCTAAAAAGATGTAAATTCTTTCTCACGTGCATGATGTTTTCATAGATATATTGACAAGGTACCGTTATGATGTTAATATCTTTAAACAGTTCCCTTAGAGAATCATGCCTGCGGAGATAATATATGGCTCGGACTCATCACGCCATCAATTTCAAAGGGTTGGGCAAGGATGCAATTTTTGTATCGTTTTCATGGTTTTGAAGATTTGAAGACACATTGGAAATTCAAGATGGCGGCTGCGATCGTGGCCATCGTTTTAACGGTTTTCGAGGGTGCTAAAGCAAATTTTGAAGCCAAAATGAAAATCCAAGTGCCTGCGACAATTTTCACATTATTGTAACGGATACCCATGATGAAAAATAGCCTGCCCAACTCTTTGAAATTGATGGCATGATGTTATGAAGAAATCTCGTTTCCACAACTTTTTCGCACAACTGTTTTTTAGCGTAAGTGAATTCACGCAAGTGTCTTTCGCGTAAATGTCCATGCGCACAAAAGTCCATTCGCGCAGAAGTCCCTTCGCGCAAAAGTCAATTCGCGGAAATGTCTTTTCACGCAAGTGAGTTCGCGCAACTATCCTGCCTTTTCCATGTATAGGTAATTAAATGTTTTCCTTCACCGATGTCAATAACGACTAAGATAAACTTAGAAAGAACAACCAATTTGAGGTCTTGTTGGCACTGGGCCCGTATGAAACCAATATATAATTATAAATAAAAACAATAAAATAGGAGAACTGGATTATGATAAAAAAATGAAGTTTTGGAAAATGCAAACAATCAGGTCTTTATCTATGAAATTGCCATTTTATTTTATTGGCCGCGAATCAATAAATTTGGAATTCCAAGTCAAACTGTAGCTATTAAAATTTACAGTTCGAAGTGGCAGTTTAATAAAACAGCTCGGTTAGTCTATTTTAGTTATTTTCATAGCGGTATGTCCTACGGTATTCTGCTGTAGGGCAAAGCTGCTAAATAGCTTTGTCCTAAATAAAATATATTTGTCCTTCAAAAACGAGCTGTTCGAGCAATTTACCAGCTAGGTGCCAGAGTTTCACTGAGAGATTTTTTCAAAAATATTGGTATCCTTACAGTGGCATCGCAATTCATCTTCGCCAACTTTATATATATTAGGCAAAATATACACACTTATACACTAAAAACAGTGATATACACAATGTTAACACTAGAAATAAGGACAAACTACGAGCTCCCTTTCACCGGCTTCATAAGGTTCATAACTCATTTGTTGGGCTTGGTATAGTGTTTTATAACAAGCTACCCTCTTCTTTGCTAGATTTGCCTTTTAATGCGTTTAAAACTAAAGTAAAATCCAACCTTTGTTCAAAGGCATACTATTGTATCAACGACTACTTAAATGATAAGAATAGTTGGTCGCTGTGATTAACTCAAGACAATGTTTATGTTCTTTCTCCAGATTTAACTGACCTACTGACAGTTTATATAATTGTTTATTTTATTTGAATTTATATGTCAATTTATTTTTTATTTTTTATGAGTCTTTTTATTTTTGTTTTATTTTATTGTTGACATAATCTACTCATTTCAATGTTTTTGTTATGAGTTGTATTGCAATTTGTGGTTAGCTAGCGACATCGACAATTGAACATATTATTTTTTTGCTTGATCAACCGGCAGCAAGTTTGTCATGCTCCCTTAGATGTCACTGCTTGCGGTATCGTCGGAGGTCGGGTTGCCTTCTTCCCTCAAATATAGCGAGGGGGGTAATGGCTGATCTTTGCGTTATGCTAGCGAACAGGTGCTGCTTGTGGTGACTGGTCGTCTTGCTGATCATGGTTTTAGTATTGTAACTAGTAATTAACTGTTTATTTATTTTACCTCGATGGTCCTAGTTTATCATTTATAACTTCCAATTACAGCTTTAAATAGCTTTATGTAAGCGGGCAAGCCCTTTATGCCTGGAGGGTTTTATTTAGGTATTTAGTTCTGTTTACGTTTAGTTTTTATTTTTTATTTCTGCTTGAGTGTAGTTCTCGATGTTTTTGGTTGGTATATTGGCGTGTGCTAGCTGACATATGGCCAATAATTTATCATTTAAATTATGTTTTGTGTTGCGTAATGTAAATTATTTTGCATACTCTTGTATAGAACCATTTATTTTTTCTAACTTTAACAAACAGCTGTGCTACTGGGGAGTTTGTTGCGCCACTTCTTCTTCCCAGCTAAAGGCACTAGGAAGTGGTGAAGGGTGGGCATTTTGGGGAACTGTCTTATGTAAATTTGACGTTCGAAAATTGCTGATTCTCAGCCTAGTTTGAATAAATGACTTGTTTTTTTTATTTTATTTGAATTGGACATTTTCATAGGAAAAACTTAGTATGACATTTTTTAAATTTTCACAGCCACCATCTTGGGTTTATATTTTGACTTCACTATCAGCTTTGGCATCTTTGTAAACTATAAAACGACACCCATGACGAAAAATTTGAAAAATTTTGCAGCCGCCTTCTTGGATCTTCATTTTGACCCCAGTATAATCTTCAGTAGCGTTAAAGAACTTCGTTCCAAAAAATACTTCACTTATTGCTACTACAGCATATCGGCGCGGGCATATCGGTGACACGAACCTATAAGTTTTTACTCTACCAAAAATCACTCAACGCGCTTAAAGAAGTTTTCACTAAAAAAAACTATGAAACCTACAGTAAAAAGTTATATAACTAGCGGTAGGCAGACGTTGTCTTGCGACACCAACGCCACCTGGGTCCAACTATAGCTAAAAACCATCCAAGTGACACAAAAAGAATAATTTAAAAAAAATATCTAAATCAGTCAAGCCGTTTAGGGTAAGCAGAACACACGCACACCGGTTTTTTATGTACCAGGCATGCAAATTTTTTTTTACGTTCTTCAAATCATTACTTATAATAAAATGCGCATCTAAATGAGTCGGCGTAAAATTTTTGGAATAATTATGTTTACGTAGAAATACGTGCACGCCTGTGATGCAAATTGATACGTCCTCATGCTGGGAAGAGCTGTACCCTAATTGCGTAATGCAACAAAATCACAATCTGTTTCGATTTGAAACAGATTGCTAATCCATTGCTTCATAAGTTGGAAAAAATCTGCTCAACAACGTAAATAACGCAATGAATGTTATTGAACTGTCAAAATGAAGAAAATTAGGCAAAATTGTTTACGAAAATTAGTTACGCAATTAGGGTACTGGTCGCTATTGACGGGTTTTCCACGGTCGTTAATATAGTTCAATTTGCCATTTAGTTACGAAATGAAGTTGTTTATTTATAAAATATTTAAATTCTATTAAATGGTTAACATAAAATTTATATGTACATACATATTTAAAAAAAAACATATAGGTGTTGGTTGGTGTTGGTTTTGGTGTTGGTGGTGGTGGTGGTGTATTAGAAAAAAAAAACTTATTTATCTTGAAGTTTTTAGAAAATTACGTTATTTCAACTTTTTTTGCTATGTTTTGTATCGAAATTGAAAAAAGTGGTTCAGCCACGTGCAAGTGGACCATATAATGATATGGTTAATGTTTTATAATGTTCAAAAACAATAGTAGTGTCTTGTAAAAATATGATCAAACATCAGTCTCGCGTTATTTTTCGGAAAACTTGTTGGGAATTTTAGTGATTTTCCATTGATCCTTAATTTATTTGAAAAATCCCTTTCAGCCACAAGCAAGACAAAGAACTCGACTTTTCAAATCACGAATAGTTTTGTTTAAATTATTTTCCCTTTCTCACAAATAATGAACGAAATAGAGTTTGGCCACGCTAAGTCTGCAATGGAATAAATGAGCAACCCCAAAAAGTTTTATATGTGGTATACTTTTACATCAATCAGTTATGTCAGTTTCGGGGTTGTAAGTAGATCTAATGATTTTGATATTTTGCCTTTTGATTTCTTACCGACTTCCAAAAAGAGGAGGTTATAATTATGTTCGTAGCGTATGTTTTTTTTTATGTACATACATAAAAAAAAACATACGCTGACGGAGAAATCGGTGGACATCCACCGATTTCTCCGTCAATTATGGACCGATATCAAATCAAATCAAATCATCAAATCATTTATTTATTTGCAAACATGGGTAAGAGATACATAGATATTTTTCATTATAATAAAGTCCTCCATATTTTACCACTATATGGGTATGCAAATAGTGTAACAAAATTTAAAACTGTCAATAAAATGTCAACTAAATTCAATAAATTACATTAAAACAGTAAAAAAAATAATTTTAAATAAATCAATAATAACTAAATTAAATAATAATAATACATACCCAACCAACATTTAATTTTAGAATAATTAATATTAATCAAGTCCAAAACAATAAATAATAAATAACTAATAATTTTCCTAACATAGTAAATCAGATGTAACAGGCCTAGCATCTTTCATTTAAATATTCATTAATATTATAATAGCATTTCGCAACTAAAAATTCGTGTGTTTTGGTTTTAAACAGATCTATATCTTTAATTTCCATAATGTGTTTAGGTAGTTTATTGTAAATTTTGGGTGCCATACCCAAAAAGTTTTTATAGAAAATAGCTTTTTTATGTGGTGTTGCGCATATTTCATTTTTGATATTGAAAATTCTTTTTTTGTTTGAAAGGGAAGATGGTTTCAAGATGGTTTCATATATGTCGGATCCGGTCATTAGTATGGACACGAAACGTATCACAAGCGCGCCGCTGGCGACAGGACGTGAGCTACCCACACCTAAAGCGCGCGCTTCTATAAAGTCGTGATGTTTTAAGGCCACGGCGAGGAGGGGGTTCAGCTTCGGATCGCATTGGAGTCAAGACGTCGCGGAACTGTTCTCGATTCGTTGTGCTCAGTTATTGTGTTAGTTGTAATTTGGGATCATTGTGTTAAATTGTGATTTTAATAAACGCCGTCACACCCAGTGTGTGTATAATTTAGCTAGTGTGATTAAGTTGATAGTTAATTATAATGTGATCTGAACTGCAAACTGTTTTTCTATTGCGCATTAACCAACACTACCCACACTACGCCCACAGTAGTTAAAATATCGCTGATAATAACGAGAGTCACATACCCGTCTCCGACATATTTATTTTATTAACTTTGCTTGGATAGTTTTTGAGTTGGGTTCAATAATACGTATTTTTTCCCACTTAGTATTTGGATGACATGATAAGTCCCTGTCACTGTTATTTACATAGCAGGTAGTGGTATTCGAATTTGTTTGGGGTAGGTACCACAACTAAAAACTGAAAGAAAAAAACTTTTCGCAAAATAAAATCAACTGACTTTCAAAAAAAAAACACTACAAAGCGAAAAATTACTTTAATTTTGGAAGTCGGTGGCAAAAAACGAAAATTCAAAATTAAGAAATTAAAGTTATTTTTTGCTTTGTAGTGTTTTTTTGGAAGACAGTTGATTTTTTTTGTAAAAAGTTTCTTGCATAATAGATTATGTGTAATAGACTATGTCATACCTATGCTCTACCTTCATACGATGACAAAACTTTATCAAATCCACACTGCATCGTGCTAAAGTGACTATTCTTTACCAGGAATAAATCAGAATATAAACAAAATAACCTGTCAAAAACAAAAAGACAAAGTATCAAATTATTTTTTCGTAGGAAAGGATGGTGTTGCCGTCACTAGATTTTTAAATTCCGCCGTTTTTTTTACTTATGCAGACTTAGCGTGGCCAGACTCTAGATCAAAATCAGTCGATTTCGTGCACGGCCTCTTAAGTTAGGGATAATACAGTTCAATGTTTTTGGTAAGAAATTAGAAATTACGTTTAAACTTTTTGTAAATTCATTCATTTTCATTAATTCAAGGGCGTAAAACAGGTAATGATTCGTGCGGAAAACTTCGTGCGGAAAACGGCATGTCCTAGAACAAAAAATACGAAGACGTGTGACATCCACCAATCCGCACTGGGCCCGCGTGGTGGATTACGGCCCACTCCGTCTTACAGAGAGGAGGCCTGTGTCTCAGCAGTGGGAACATTATAGGCTGATGATGATTAGTAGGTATAGAGTTGTGATTGGTGTGTGGTAACATAAGAGAAGCGATAGCGAAGCGGAGGCTACCAAAGTGTTTTGGTATTATTTGATTAACCAATGCCTTTACTGCCAGCACGTCGCACGTCAGCACGTTTTAGAAGTCACGAATTCACGATATTTACCTATCTGACAATAAATTCGATTGACAATTATTTTTTTCGCTGGATACTAGGTACTACACCTATACACAGTACGACCACGACACCAAGCCGCGCATAAATAACTCGATTTGATCAATTGAACAGGGCGGTGAGTAGGTACGTTTGTAAAATTGTGGTAAATATATACACAGGCGCGGGCGCAGGGGGGTGCGGGCGCAGGGGGGTGCGGGCGCGTCGCTGCTGCCCTGACAATGACAACGGGATTTATAAATAAACAGAGTGGCGGGAGCGCGCGCCGCTCTGCTGACCTACTCGCACGGGCTGCTCTCGCCCGGCAGCAGTGACACAGTACCGCCACCGGCACGTGGCCTCGTCCCGTGTGGCCGCGGCCGAGGCCGTGTCCGTGGCCGCCGCTCGCCTGCTCCGCGTTGCAGCCGTTGGGTGAAGGTTGGGCACGGAGCGCCGCGCGCCGGGAGCGCGCCAACGACATCGACGCAACACAATCTAATGCGTTGTTCACAATCTTATAAAGACGGAATACATTTTCAGCCCCGGTACCCTTGCACAACAGCACAACACCGATTTGTGAAATAAATATATGCTTATAGTTCCTACGACGGAACATGAACGTTCAAATATGGACTTCCCTCGATAGCCTTCCGTCTCCATCATCAGACCCTCGATGACAGTCATGTATACCCCACCTCGGTGTAATGCCCGTTTCTTCTAACATTAGACGACACAAAAATTCAATGCGTGGTAAGAAGCAGTTGTGACAACTTGGGGTACCTACGTAGTCTGGGCGTCGGCGTCGGGGTACTTGGGTAGTCCAGTAACAGATTTCTAAACATATTGACAGCCACCGAACTTGTCTACATTCGGAGCACGCTCAGTGAAGGGTGTGGGAAGCGTGTTGGGAATTGGGAATATATTTTACGTAGGTGTGCAAAGTATCGATTTTATCGATCGCAAAAATATATTTCTCGAAATGATCGCGGTTGTAACCGAAAAGATCCCGTATTATGAAACTATTGACATAAATAATTCCCCATTTTTCATACTCGGAAAGTAGTGTTTGATCCGAGTAGCGGATGTAAGACGCTGCTCCCTATCTTTGGGCGAGAAAGACTCATAGTAAGTGCTCTCTACGTCGGGAATGAATTTTTAAATAGAACTAGAGGCTAGGTAGTCGACTATGATATTTTTTTCATAATTAAGTAAAGTATCGATAAAAATAGTAGATCGTTATACAAGGGTCGAAAGGAATCAATTCCTATACGAGGTATTTAGACTATAGGCAGCTATACTGCCGTCCTTACGAAAAGTGCAATAATTAGGTTAAACCTGATTTCGAGAAAAACGCGGGTAAAGATTTATTTTTGTTTTGTTTGTATCTCCAACACTATACATGGTATACAAGGTACCTAAACCGGCTTCGTCATAGATACGTAAAGTGTCCAAAAAGAATATATAGATCTCGTTCTGCAAATTCCGAACAATATGTACTTATCTCAATTCGGCGCAAAACTCGAGTTATTGCACTTTTCGTAAGGATGGCAGCATAGTCCCAGTAAGAATTGATGACTTTCACCCGTGTTAAACACTCTACTTTTCATTTCGAATCTAAGGAAAGTAAAAAAATGTACTTCGCCCGCGGCTTCGCCCGCGTGGATATCGGAAATAATCCCACTGAAACGTACTTCCGGGATAAAAAGTATCGTATACATATGTTAATCCAGGTTATATAACCTACCTGTGTGCCAAATTTCATCCAAATCCGTCCAGCCATTTTTGCATGATTGAGTAACAATCATCCAAACACACAACTTTAACAATTATAATATTACTAGTTTTTGCCCGCGGCTTCGCCCGCGTGGATGTCGGAAAATATCCCACAGGAACGTGCTACCGGGATTCAGAGTATCCTATGTCCTGTTATGGCCTATCCGTATGTAGGTATGCCTTTTATCTAAATCCAGTCAGCCGTTACGGCATGAAAAGTTAACAAGCAGATAATAAATTTGTTTTAGGGTTCCGTACCTCAAAATGAAAAATTGAAACCCTTAAAGAAAGACTTCCCAACTAACATTTTGGTGATAAGAATAAGTGCACCATGAGCTATTTAATAGCATTTGGAGAACCTAACGTCCTATATAGGCACTAACATTTGGTGATACAGCGCGTTTTAACTTTCTTAAAACCCTGATTTGGGCCCACGAAATTAGAGCTTAAAGTGACTAATAGTTATAGATTAGTGATAAATGAGTGAAAATAATGCAGCCATACCCGAATTTCTTACCTTGTATGAATTGAGAAAATCAAAATTGCTCATTATAAAATACATACAACGGACAGAATTTGCAGCGGAAATAATGTCATTACGGAAACACAACAAATTAAGTAGCAGAAGTAATATATTAAAGCTTAATCCTTTTATTGATCACGAAGGAATTCTACGAGTAAAAGGCCGGTTAAGCAAAGCAAACATGAGTATGGAAATGAAGCATCCTGAAAGAAAGAAAGAAAATAAATTTATTTGACACAGGTTAAGGCACACAGTTTTCAAAAAAAAAAAAAACAGGAAAAAGCAAAGAAAGCTTAAAACAGTATTGTGTGCCTCACGGCTGCGACAAATAGGCCCAGTTCAGCATAAATGCCAGACAACTAGTGCCTGCGATATTACCTCATAACAGTCGGCTTACTACTCTAGTAATTCAACTCATCAGCTCACCTTTCATGGTGGACCGTGTTTAACTTTATTTAACCTTAGACAGAGATACTGGATTATCGCTGGAAATAAAGCTGTAAGGAAAGAAGTGAGAAACTGTGTTACCTGTAGAAAACATGAGCCCAAAATACAGCATCAATTGATGGGAGAGTTACCCGCAGCCAGAAGCAACCCCTCCCCACCATTCTATCACACTGAAGTGGATTATACAGGTTATGTAGATGTTAAAAGTAACAAGGGACGTGGAATTAAGACCACTAAAGGATATACTGCACTGTTTATTTGTCTAGCGACCAAAGCTGTCCATTTAGAGCTTGTATCCGACTTAAGCAGTTCTGGGTTCTTAGCAGCATTACGACGAATGGCAGCCAGAAGAGGAGCGCCTCGTCATCTTTACAGTGATAACGGGACGAATTTTGTAGGCGCTAATAGAATGCTACAGGAAAGCTATCACGATTTCGAAAACGAATATGATCGTAACTTTTTCGCGGAGCTATCAGATTTAAATATAGAATGGCACTTCAATGCCCCATCTTGGCCTAGTGGCGGGGGTCTATGGGAGCGAGCCATTAGAAGCTTAAAGCATCACCTCAAGCGAGTAATAGGAGAACAAAAGTTAACCTTCGAAGAGTTCAGTACTATTTTAGCACAGGTGGAGCCTTGTTTGAACTCTAGGCCTTATCCGAAGATATCGAAGACTTAAATGTTCTGACTCCGGGTCACTTCTTGACCGGAAGAAGCGGAACTGCCATAATTGAAACTGAAACAGATTCTCGAACTAGATAGTATTTATCAGCTAAAATAGTAAACGATATATGGAAGAAATGGAGAGCGGAGTATCTAACTCAGTTATCCGTACGAAGCAAATGGCAAAGCATTGAGCGGAATATTACCATCAATGATTTAGTGACCATCCAGGACGACAATCTGCCACCTGGAAAATGGATGATGGGCAGAGTAATAGAAACTCATCCCGGTCAAGATGAATTAGGGTAGTAACCATAAAAACAAAAAGCGGAATAATTAAACGCCCGGTTGTGAAACTGTCAATCTTGCCGATACCGCCTGCTTCAAGTAACACGAAAGACAAAAATGTTAGTCAAGTAAATAACGTCACCTCGAAAGAGCCTGACGCGCGGATTAAAAGCAGCAAATCCAAATCTAACTTTGTAGCGTTAGCAATGCCGTTAATATTTTTTATTTCATTGATAACATCGTCTTAAGCAGCTTTTAACATATCAGCATTGCCAAGCAACAATTCGCTGTATTTCGAGTCAGTAGACAACATGCAAGTTATTCGAGACAAATGGAATCTAATTGTTTATTATGATGAATCGATGAATCTAATTGTATATTGATATGATTAACGGTATCAGTTACGTGGCTAATAGCTTGTTCGGAGTATTAGACGAACGATTCGCCGAACAGTACAAAAAAGATATACAGCTTGTAAAACAAAACATCTTAATAACTTGTTAAGAAATCAGACCTCTATCATTGAGGCTGAATACAACGTTTTAAAAAGAACCGAACACACTATCCAATTACAGCATAAAACAATAAACAAACATTTGAATTAATTGGATAATGCTCCCTTTGCTATTAAGCAAGAAGTTGAAGGTTTAGCTAAAACGCAAGACTTTGCTCTGTCGTCACAGCTATCAACTTGCTTCAAAACCTCAAAAGGATCCAGGATACTCTGTTAGATATCATCACGGATATTTACCACGGGAAATTCAACCCTCACCTGTTAACTCCAGAGCAGTTACAGCGTGAGTTACAGTTCATTTCTGGACAACTAACAAAGGATACTACCTTGCCCGTGGACAACCTACAATCTGACCTAAAACATGTTTACAGTATGCTGAAGGTAAAAGCGAGAATGATGGAAGAATACTTTATATTTGAGATTACTTTTCCACTGACCAGCAGAGACAGCTACAAGATTTATAAAATCATACCAGTTCCTCAGCAGGTTCAAAATGATATGATTAGCGTACTACCAGCTGCGGAGTTCGTGGCTATTAGTTTGAAAAAAGATGCTTTCTTCACAATGTCATTTATGGAACTCCAATCATGCCTGCATAATGATCAGTCATGTTTATGCCAAGCTAACAAACCAATTAATCACTTAAGCATCGATGAAAAATTCTGCAAACGGGATAACAAATTAAAGCAATGCGTTGTAATTAAATCCCCTTGCCAAGACAGCTGGCTCGAACTAAATGATCCGTCGAGGTATATGTATTTTTGCTGCAATACCTACTCAGTGAGGATTATATGTCAAGATCAAGTTTCCTTTAAACAGGTGACTGAAGTCGGAATTATTGACCTAGGTCTGAAATGCGTAATAAAAAGTAAAGATTTTACTTTGTATTCTCATCCAACACAATTAAATCAAACTCTGAAATTCCGACCCCTGAGATAGAGAATTAAACCATATGGTTAATATATCATTATCTCACTACATCGCATACGAAGATCCACTGAACAGCACATTAGTGGATCTGAGAGAACGAATAGAACAACTGAAGTCTGCAAATACTAACTTCCCAGAATACTCTCTGTTTACACATGACATTCATCAGTATATTATTTGTTACGGCTTGCTGGGCGTAACCGTCTTATCGGCGTCATACTTCTTATGGAGAAGGTGCCGTGCAGTTTCTTCCGTGGAACTTCTATCACAAAGTGTGGCAAATAGTGTTGTGTTCTCGCGAAAGCAGAGTACGGCTGACCGTCAGCCCAGTGAAGTGAATATAACTAGTGAGGACACTAACCCTAAACGAGATGTATCTACGTCACCTATGTCTAAAACATGTCGCTTTAGATTAGAAGATGTGTAACTTTTTGGCCCGGGAGCATGTACGGTGAAACCGTACACTATCGACAACTAAGCATTTTTACATAACTTTATAAATTCATACCAACTTAGCAATCAGTACTCGATTAGCGGTCATCGCGTGTGCTCCCTTCGCTCCTTTATATTGCCTTTATAGCCTTTGGTCCGTTAAATACATTTATTTTTTACCTTAAACGCAGCAGTATCATTGACAATCTTCCCAACTTCTACATTCAGTTTGCATAATGGTTCAATGTGAAGCTGTAAGCTGAATATTTTCAGGGTTCTGTTATTGTTTGAATAAAACCTTAACATATCACGTACCTATTTAACTGAATATATCAAAGAATTCAAAAGTATATTATTGAACATAAATGCAAATAAAAGAAGGCACGGACACAAAACTAAAAAACATTATTACTACCTGTACGACAAAACCTGAAGAAGTTACTATGTTTTGCATAAAACTTGTTTTTTTACTATAATACTAACCTTTTTTTGTATTTTGTAAACTGATTTTTAGGAGCCTAAATTTGTTTGATTTTTTACATTATTACAACAATTATCCTGTTATTTCAGATCGCAGATGGGCAGCTTTAAAACTCGGATACCAGTTTAGTCTCTAAGCACACGAAAAGAAGAAGAAAAAGAAAGAAGGTCGCAAATGTGAAAGGCATTTCACCGTATTTCCATAAATGACCATGCAAAAAGGGCTCAGCACAATTAGAAATGTTTTAGAAATGATCCTCAAACTTTTACTAATTATTTCACTGATAGGATATTTTGAATAAAACCACATTTGTTAAGATAATAATTAGTATTATTTTTACACTGTATGTAAAAGAGGCAAGAAGTACACAAAAGCATAGAAGTGAAAAAAAAACAGTAAACCCGTTGCACAGTGTAAACATATAATATTGTAACAAAACATAATTTTTAAGATTCCGTACCTCAAAAGGAAGAAACGGAACCCTTATCCTTCTCCACCTTCATTCATGTGTCTGTCTGCCTGTCCGTCTGTCACAGGCATTTTTCTCCGAATCGAATGGACCGATAAAGTTGAAATTTGGTACACATGTTTTTCTGTAACCCAAATACGAACGTGTAACGTAAATAAATGAATTTTGAATATGGGGGTAAAGGAGAATTCTCATGGATGTATGGAATCTCGTACCATGTTGCATCAAAATCAAACTTTGTTTTTTATAGACTACACTGATCATATTAACTCCTAAAAAACTTATTTTTGAAAAAAAAAAACCCGGGTTTTGAAGTAATTTTATAAAATCGAAAATAACCTAAAAACTAGGTTATTTTTTTCGACGCTTCCGACAACCTATTTTAAATACGAACGAACATTATTGCTCTTAAAATAGCGTAATCCACTAATATTAGTAAGAATTACGAGTTAACATAACACATAACATAACATCACGCCTGTAATCCCCGAAGGGTTAGGCAGAGGTGTACCTATAGTACACCCACATTTCGCCAGTTATGTTTAAGTTCCATGTAATAGGGGGCGAGCCTATTGCCATCAACCGGGCACAAATCCAAACTCCGGGCTGCTACTGAGAAATTCCAGATGGAAAAACCCAATGACACTTTGCCCGACCCGGGAATCCAACCCAGGACCTCATACTCAGCAGTAGCGCTTGCGACCACTAGACCAACGAGGCAGTTGAATTACGAGTTATTGCAACATAATAGCCGCGCCACAGGATGCGTGACTGAAACTCTGAGATTTGTCCGACATTTGTATTGCCAATACTGTGAGCGGATCTGCTTACCTGAGTAGGAGTTATCCATGACTGTAACAAGTTAATCATTGGAGTAGACGCTTGTTCTAATGAATGTGTAGGTTGGTTTCTGGGTATCAAAAACGAACAATTGATACACCGTCGGATTTGCCGGTTGACTGACGGTGGAAAAAGAAGTTAAAAAAATACAAACAATTTCTACTTCTCAACGCACAATTCAATAATTATCTAATATAATCTCAAGTTCTCAACTCTCAAAAACAGTACTCGCTAGCGCTAGATAGTTGGTACTTGATACGTCAGTAGAGTACAACTAAAAAAGTCAAATCGATGCACAGACAATACACAGATTATAAAGTAACTAGTCGGGATTTAGGGATGTGATCGAACGTAAAGTAATAAATTTAAAAGTTGAGTTGTTGAGTTGTTTGCACATATTGTTTTCCGCCATAAAGAAGAAAAACCACTGTATTCCACGTATTTCTTATAACCATTGTATTACTAAGGGTTGACCGAGTAATCACATTATTATAATCATTAATGGTTTAAAGGTGGTTTCTGACTCTTGCAGCATCTGGCTCTATAGGATTTGTAATTAACGCTTTTATGACACTAATCATTTTCTTGCTAACTCTTAGGGCTCGATAGAACTTTTTGGATGGTGCAAAGTGTTAGTAGACACCTTATAATTGACCGAGCGAGCGTAGCGAGCGAAACGTCTCTGGATCAGGTCTGGCAAAATTTGCTTTTGCGTGTCAGTTTGTACGTACTCGTCTACAGGTCGTATTTTACAACCGATCTGGACGAAATTTGGTGTACAGGTTTAACGAATTTTTTGTAATTTTTAGTCGTCGGGAATTTTTGATTGGAGGGCTACTTCCTCCAAAATGGGGCAAAAAGGGGAGCTACTAGATATCTCCGCCTTGTGAGATCCGATTTCGATAGTTCTTTTTTTATTTGAAAGGTAGTAACTCAATTTTAGTCTCAAAAAAAAATTGGTGAAGATTTGATAAGGATTTTCGGCATGATGAGCAGAATAGCTTCTCAAAATGCAGTAAATTGCTCACTTTTGATTAAAACCTATTAGTTAATTTTTCTAGTTGGTCTACAAATTTTTACACATAATTTTTCTGGTTGTTAAGGTTCTGTAGTCAACAAGGAACCGATATAGTTTCACCATGTCCATCTGACTGTCTGTTTGTCTATCCGCGGCTTAGCTCAGAGAATCTTAATACAGTCGAACCTGGATAAGGGAGAGTTCAAGGGACTGCGATCTCTTTTTCGCTTATGGAGGTTTCTCAGTAACTCGAGTTTCTAGCTTATAGCGATACAGCAGTGTGGCGGCCTTTCTCACTTATAAAGGTTTAGGCTGGTTGGGAACGGTAGAGAGGAAAAAAAAAACAAATGATCTTTTCCACGAAATTTAAGAATGAGTCATAAATAGCAGATGTTAAATTACACTCGACTGTCGCTTATAGAGGTACAGGCAAGTAGCAGTGTCAGTTATAGAGGTCCACGCGTGTTAAACGACTGGCTCTTATAGAGGTTACTGTTTCTCACTTATAGAGCTTTTAGACGGTTAAAATGACGGGAACTGGCAATTACTCTCATTTATAGAGTTTTTTCGCTTACTCAGTTCTCACTTACCCAGGTTTGACTGTACTAGAAAGCTGTATTTTGGCATGGGTACCTATACATTAAACACGCCGACCGACTAAGTGGTAAAATAATATCATGATAAATATGTTTTTAGGGTATCTCTCCTTCCTACACGTAAAGTGGGGATGATTTCTTATGTTATGGGGTATCGTGTGAGTGTGTAAAAACAATTTTTTTGACTCAACAATCCTTTTGTGAAATATTAAGCTTTAAAGTGCAAATGTTTGTCATAGTCAAGTCTTGTCCCCCCTTTTTTTTTGGGGTGGGAAATTATCAAATAACTTCTCCCGCTTTGGGCGGAGCGGGAGGGCGTATCAGACTCTTACTGACTAAAACCCACCCGTGTTCCTTCAGTTGCCATGATGCCGGGGCCACGATCTCCCTTTCGGATTTCTTCGCAACCCCGGCAAGTGTTGTCACCCTGCCAGCTAAATGGTTGTTTTTGGATATGTAAAAAAAATACCAATAAGATATAACGAAATTAAAAGGAAACTATCACAACTAAGTATACTTTACAACTTAATGAGTAATAATATGCCAACTTACATTTGCAGTTAGAATGTATGGAATAACATGTTTTTCAACTAGGTATAATGTTAAAAGTTTGTTCTTGGGATAAATTGATTTCAATTACGGAATCTTTAATTGTGCGTGGCCCACGCGCTTGGCCGGTTTTTAGGGTTCCGTAGTAAACAAGGAACCCTTATAGTTTCGTCATGTCCGTCTGTCTGTCTGTCTGTCTGTCTGTCTGTCTATCTGTCTGTCTGTCTGTCTATCTGTCTGTCTGTCTGTCTGTCTGTCTGTCCGCAGTCTAGCTCCGAGACCCTTAGTACTAGAAAGTTTTAATTTGGCATAGGTATACATATTAATTACGCCGACAAAGTGGTAAAACAAAATTATGAAACACATTTTTTTTTAGGGTACCTCTCATACACGTAAAGTGGTAATGTCTATTTTTTTATTTTTTTACCCCATGGTGAGGGGTATCATTGGAAAGGTCCTTCAAAAATATTTGAGTTTGTGAAAACCATTTTTGGATTCAGGGATTCGTTTGCGAAATATTAAGCTTTAAAGTGCTAATTTTTGTTAGAGTCAAGTGTCCACCGGCTAAATGGTTGGTTTTGGGTGTGTGAAAAAAATCACAACAGTAGCTGATATAATGAAATTAAAAGGAAAACTATCACAACTAAGTAGGCTTTACAGGTTAACGAGTAATAATCGACCAACTTAACTTTGCAGTTGCAAAAACATGTTTTCCCATACATTCCGTATGGAAGAACACATTTTTCAACTACAAAGTTAAGTTTGTTTTTGGGATAAATTCATCCCAACTACGATACCCTTCATTGTGGGTGGTCCGACACGCACTTGGCCGGTTTTTAAATTTGAATTTGACGTATTGACCGACGTCATGTTTTTTTGATAGAAAAAAAAATTGGTCATTGCCGTCAAATCATAGTCAAGTGCGTTGGTAGCATAATAGTAGATTGTTATACGAGGGGCTAAAATAACCCATTGTAACGAGGTAGTTAGTAAATAGAAATCGAGTTATAATGGGTTTTAGCGCCGTGTGTTACACTCTACTTTTCACTACGATTGCGAGAAAATAAAATAATCCAATACAATATTAAATAGTTCATTTTATTTAAATATACAATTTGTAAAATTCCGGATATTTAACGAGATGTTTTTTTCCGGCAACTTAATTTCAGTCCTCTGTGAAGATATTCTCACTAGATGATGACATTTTCACTGTTGTAAATTATATTACGGTCACCAATTCAATTCATAATTAGAGAAAATTTTTAAAAATTTCGCGCCAAATGCCTTTTTACCGACTTCAAAAAAAGGAAGTGTAAAATATTATATGTAATATTATTGGAACTGCAATATATTCACATATGATAATCTATTAGGGCTTCCAAACAAATTTACAATTTTTTATAGGTTTACGTATGTATGTATGTTTGTCCACGCATTTCTCCAAAACTGTTAATCGAATTGTGACCAATTTTTTTTAATTTTTTTTATTGGCTTACATTTACTTCAACTTAGGGAACAGTGCAAGTTTCATCAAAATCGGTTCAGCAGTTTTCAAGATATGGACTAATACGTGTAAGTGAGACGGCCTGGCATACTGAAACGAGCTACGGATGTGATTTCAAAGGAAAACATCTCACCTTGGTCAACTTCTAGAGTCTGTAAAAAAAAAACAACAAAAAAAAGAATGACCGAAACCAAACTGTCCTCATGGTACAAATCCGCGGCAAGAATTAAATATTTATAGTAAGATTGTTACTCAATGGTGCCGAACACAGTAGTTAGTTTAGTTGTACACCGAACTAAACTAACTAAACTATCACTAAAATTCCTTACTTTTGACTATGAGAATCTCAAAGCTATTCTGCAAAATAAATTCTCTAAATTTAAAAATAATTTTGACACATCTAAATCGAATTTGACAATCGCGACTCCACACATGATACCTAACCACGTGAATCTTTTTAGAGCCGGAGGCGAGCAGGGGGGGCAGCTTCGACGTGTTTTATATGGATTTTTCACTTTTTGTATGGAAAATAAGAAAAAAATATTATCTATATGTAGAGTGTTAGGGGTTTAAGAGTTCTATAAAGGGTGTCGAAATTTTCATTATTTTTGCGATTGGACACACCGTTTTCGAGATATAAGCAAAAGAAAAAAAAATATTCAGTACTGTTTTTTCATCTGAAGTCGAGGTGTTGGTGTGAATTTTAGTTCATGACAACCAATTTTATTCCACATGTTTTTAGTCGCGATTAAAAATAATCATATTTAGTTAGAAAATCTAAATTTTAGGTTAAAAACGTCAAATTCAGAATAGCAAAATTGCCATTTTCACTAAACTAATATCTCAGTGCCATCTTAGTGCTGTCAAACTAAAATATAGTTAAGTTGTGTCACTTTAGTCTATTTCAGAATGGGAAATCGTCGTTTGACAGGAATAAACTAAATTTTGGTGAATTTTAGTTTAGTTTAAAGGCATTTGTGACAAGAGAATCGGCACCAATGGCAAACTAGATGGAGATGAGACTAAATTGCTACGCAAACGCAGCATTTCTTGGTATGGTCGTATATCGTGTGGTTGTTTCAAGTTTGTTGGGATCTAACTCATCTATAGCAAGGCCATCAAGCTTTTTAACCCTACTCAAAGCAACATTAGCTTGATTGACCCTTTTTAAATAACCTTTTGCCTAAATTTACGACTGCAGTTTCGAGTGTCGTACCCTGTAACTTATACAGGACTAGCGGACCTCACGCGGTTTCACCCGCGTAGTTCCCGTTCCCGTGGGAGTACGGGGATAAAATATAGCCTATGTTACTCGCTGATAATGTAGCTTTCCATTGCTGAAAGATTTTTTAAATCCGTCCAGTAGTTTTTAAGTTTATTTGTTACATACAAAAATATAATAGAAATACAAATCTTTCCTCTTTATAATATTAGTATAGATAAGTTTTTATCCAGTGCGCATACTTTAACACGTGACTTTACTCATCATTATAAACAACTTTTTCTATGGGACCAAACGAGAAATCGCGAAAAAAAAATCAGCTCTTCCCTACATTTTGATGAGTTATGCGAACATAAATGTAGGGAACAGCAGATTTTTTTTTCAGTTAAGTCACGTGTTATAGTTTGCGCACTAGATAAAACTTATCCTGTATACAGTTATAGCCCAGCTAAGTATGAGCGGCAACATGCGTCGTTCCACGTCACCGTAACTACGTTTAGTTTGAAACGTACTTACTAGAAACAAATATTCCAGTTTAAACTTAAAACTAAAAATTACGAAGTAAAAAGTAATTAAAAAATTAAATCGACTTCAAAATTAAATTAACTCAAGATTATGAAATAATATTTTTATAATATACACGAAATTAACCAACAAAACGAAATCAAAAGTAGGTACGAAACAAATTAGGGGCCTACAATTTTTTTTTTGAGGTCGGTGCCAGCTCTTAAGAAGGACACGGTGGAGCATACGGTGGAGGTCTGCCCGGCTTCAGCGGAGCATCGCCGTGTCCTCGTGGAGGCGATCGGTGGCGGTGATCTCTCGCGTCCGGCCCTGATTCGGGCCATCGTACGGAGCAAGAAGAAATGGGAAGCTACAAGGCGTAAGGACTTACAATATAAAATACAACCGCATTTGAAAGTAGTTAGTCATTCTGCAAGCTATCAGTCAATTAAACTTTATAATAAACTGCCTGTACAATTAAAGTCCATTTATAATGTAAATCAGTTTAAGGCTCCTTGGCTGTGACTTCACTCGACAGAGTTTAGGTAAATTCTTGCGATGCTATGTTTGTGTGCACCGTTCACGCACACACGCCTAAACATCGAGCGTAGTGATCGCTTAAACAGTTTTGATCCTATAGACGGTATTTTGTTAAGTTACGTAGGTACGCTTATGAAATAAGTCTGGAATGTTTGTGTATATTCGTTTAGTATATTTATAACAATTCTGTTTTATATGGAATTTTATACTTTTTGTATGGAAAACATGAAAAATTATTACCTACATGTTGAGTTTTATGGGTTTATGGGTTTCATAAAGGGGGTCGAAATTTTCATTATTTTTGCGATAAGACACAATTTTCGAGATATAAGCAAAAGAACAGAAAAAAGATAAAGTACAGTTTTTGCAACTGAATGAGTTATTAATTTAGTGAAAATGAAAAATTCGCTATTGGTGCCGATTCTCTTGTATACCGAACTAAACTTACTAAACTATCACTAAAATTCCTTAATTTTGACTATGAGAATCTCAAAGCTATTCTGCAAAATAAATTCTCTAAATTTAAAAATTATTTTGACACATCTAAATCGAATTTGACAACCGCGACTCCACACGTGATACCTAACCACGTGAATCTTTTTAAAGCCGGAGGCGCGCAGGGGGGGCAGCCTCGACGTGTTTTATATGGATTTTTCACTTTTTGTGTGGAAAATAAGAAAAAATATTACCTACATGTAGAGTGTTAGAGGTTTAAGGGTTTTATAAAGGGTGTCGAAATTTTCATTATTTTTGCGATTGGACACACCGTTTTCGAGATATAAGCAAAAGAAAAAAAAAAAATTCGGTACTGTTTTTTCATCTGAAGTCGAGGTGTTGGTGTGAATTTTAGTTCATGACAACCAATTTTATTCCACATGTTTTTAGTCACGATAAAAAAATAGTCATATTTAGTTAGAAAATCTAAATTTTAGGTTAAAAACGTCAAATTCAGAATAGCAAAATTGCCATTTTCACTAAACTAATATCTCAGTGCCATCTTAGTGCTGTCAAACTAAAATATAGTTAAGTTGTGTCACTTTAGTCTATTTCAGAATGGGAAATCGTCGTTTGACAGGAATAAACTAAATTTTGGTGATTTTTAGTTTAGTTTAGAGGCATTTGTGGCAAGAGAATCGGCACCAATCTGAATTTGACTTTTCTCACCTAAAATTTTGATTAGTGCCGATTCTCTTATACACCGAACTAAACTAACTAAACTATCACTAAAATTTCTTACTTTTGACTATGAGAATCTCAAAGCTTCCCTTGCAGAATGAAGAATGGGATTTCCCATTCTGAAATAGACTAAAGTGACACAACTTAACTATATTTTAGTTTGACAGCACTAAGATGGCACTGAGATATTAGTTTAGTGAAAATGGCAATTTTGCTATTCTGAATTTGACTTTTTTTACCTAAAATTTAGATTTTCTAACTAAATATGACTATTTTTAATCGCGACTAAAAACATGTGGAATAAAATTGGTTGTCATGAACTAAAATTCACGCCAACACCTCGACTTCAGATGAAAAAACAGTACTGAATTTTTTTTTTTCTTTTGCTTATATCTCGAAAACGGTGTGTCCAATCGCAAAAATAATTAAAATTTTGACACCCTTTATAAAACCCTTAAACCCCTGACACTCTACATGTAGGTAATATTTTTTCTTATTTTCCTTACAAAAAGTAAAAATTCTATATAAAACGTCAAGGCTGCCCCCTGTGCGCCTCCAGCTCTAAAAAAAATTCACGGGGTAGGGCAAACAAGTACCACGTGGACTCGCGATTGTCAAATATAATTTTAGTGTGTCAAAATATATTTAAATTTAATTTAGAAAATTTTTGTTGCAGAATAGCTTCAAGATTTTCATAGCCAAAAGTAAGGAATTTTAGTGATAGTTTAGTAAGTTTAGTTCGGTATACAAGAGAATCGGCACCATATTGCCATCTTAGTGCTGTCAAAATAAAATATATTCTATAATTATTTCACGATGGGAAATCATCGTTTGACAGGAATGAACGAAACTTTGGTGATTTTTAGTCTAGTTTTGAGGCATTAATTTGTGACAAGAGAATTGGCACCAGTATCCATAAAGGGATCTGAGACACTTGCGCGAAAGACATTTTCGCGAAAGACACTTGCGCGAACCCACTTGCGCGAAAAAGTTGCGGAAATGAGATTTCTTCATAATATCACGCCATCAATTTCAAAGGGCCCAACACTTTGAAATTGATGGCGTGATGTTATGAAGAAATGTGAAAATTTTCGCAGCCGCCATCTTAGATTTACGTTTTGACATCAAAATCTGCTTTAGAATCCTCAAAAACTATGAAAAAGACACATATGACGAAAAATCTGAATATTGTCACAGCCGCCATCTTGGATTTATATTTTGACCTCACTATCAGCTTTAGCATCCTCGAAAACTATGAAAACGATACCCATGACGAAATATTTTTAAATGTTCGCAGCCGTCATCTTGGATCTTTATTTTGACTTAAAGTAGTCTTCAGTAGCGTTAAAGAACTTCGTTCCAAAAATACTTCACTTATTGCTACAACAGCATATCGGCGCGGGCTTATCGGTGACGCGAACCCATAACTTTTTCCCCTACCAAAAATCATTCAAAACTATGAAATCTAAAGTCAAAATATAACTAGTGAACCCAGCAGGCAGATGTTGTCCTGCGACAACAGCACCACGCGAGTCCAACTATAGTTATGAATCATCCAAGTTACACAAAAAGAATTAAAAAAAAAAACATCTAAATCAGTCAAGCCGTTTAGGATAAGAAGAATTACGAACACACGTACACCGGTATTTTATTTATTGCCAGGCATGCAAAATTTTAATGTTCTTCAAAAACAAGCAAAGTACTTTAAAATAAAATGCGGATCAAAATGTGGTAGTCGACGTACAATTTCTGGAATATGTTAACATCGGATACGTACGTGCGTGTGTGCGTGCTGCGACGCAAAGTGATACGTCCTCACGCTGGGAAGGCCCGTTCGCTACTGACGGAATAGATTTTCCGCGATCGTTTATATAGTTCACTTTGCCATTTATTTACGTAATGAAGTAATTGTTTATTTATAAAATAAAATTTAGATTCTATTAAACAATTAACTTAAAATTAATATATAATTTTTAAAATTTCTTAAAAGTGTTTCTAAGTATTAGAAAAAAATATTTATTTGGCTTGAAGTTTTGAGAAAGTTACGTTATTTCAACATTTTTTTTCTGCTATATTTTGTATGAAAGTTGAAAAAAGTGGTTCCCCTATGTACAAGTAGACCATATAATGATGTTGATGATATTTTTTAATTTTCAACATCAAAAGCAGTTTCTTCTAACGAAACGATCAAACGTCAGTCTCGCGTCATTTTTTGGAAAACTTGTTGCGAATTTTAGTGATTTCCCACGAATCCTTAATTTATTTCAAAAATCCCTTTCCCCTATGTACAAGACGAAGAATTGGACTTTTCAAATCACAAATAATTTTGTTTAAATTCTCGTCCCCTTTCTCACAACGAATAAACAAAATTGATCAAAATCAGTGATTTCGTGCGGTGCGGCGGCACGGAGCCTTAAGAACCAACTAAAGTAATTTCTGATGGAAAAGTGCTATTATACACTTGATGAGTTTCTCAGTGATGTGTAGGGACTGTGTCTGGGGAACTATCATGACTGCAAATCTTATTTTTTATTAGTATTATTATTTGACATTATATAGAATTTTTTGACATTTTATATCGGTGTTATTGTACCCAAATTTAATTAAATGTTATTGTATATTTTATTTTTTTCTTTCTTGTCGTTTTCGTGGTGTTAATGTACCTAAATATTGAATTTTATTATTGTTAAAATTACAGAACCATGGATTTGCAATTTTGAATATATTATTATGTACTTTTTAATTTAAATGTCTTCATGTTTTGTTAGTTTATAAATAGCTACATTTCGATACAATGTAAAAATTGTTAATGAAATAAATAAATAAATAAATGGGAGGCCGTCACCTCCTTTTGCGAAGAAGTAAAGCTTGCGAAGGAGGAGGCGGAATGTGTGAGGGACAGGCAAAATTCGCGCCCCCCCCCGCCCCTAACCGCCGCAGGAGGAGACGCCCTGAGCGTCGGGAATCGCGAGCCGATTTCCGACCACCATAGGCGCAGGCTTGCGGACGGTATTCTAAATCTAACTATGGTGAGTACCATATAAAACGACGCCAAGTAGAGATTTTTCTAAAACAAAAAAAAAAAACGTATGTTCCTACATCTACCTACATAAAAAAATTGGTTGATATGTAAAAATCTTTTAGCTCCATTTTATAACGGATTTATCGTTTCTATTTTGATCATGTTTTATTTTCGATGGCTTATTGCTGGCACCACGGAGCAAATACATTTGCTCCGTGGCTGGCACCGACCTCGAAAAAAATTGTAGGTCCTTAATTTGTTTCGTACCTACTTTTGATTTCGTTTTGTTGGTTAATTTCGTGTATATTATAAAAATATTATTTCATAATTTTAAGTTAATTTAATTTTGAAGTCGATTTAATTTTTTTAATTACTTTTTATTTATTTCTTCTGTAGCCGCAACGCAATGCACGCATGTTTTTTTTTTTGTGAACCAGTAATATGTCGAATCCATAATCATGATAATTCTACATAAGAATAAAGACTTTCGTTTTTCAAGGCTCGTTGGAACAGACAAAAATTAAAAAGAAATTACTTTTTCCCCTAGTGCAAGAAATCCTATCTTTTCCCCGCTCTGGTACTCTACAATGACGGCCTTTTTGAGCAAGAGGAGTGAAAAATATTTTCGAACGCTAAAACTACGAACTATCGCAGGACTACTCCCTAAACACGAAATCCGAAGATTCGGTGGAAGTTACGTGCGGATTATTTTGGGGTCCGATCAACGACAACATAATTTGACAGTATGTTGTCCTTATACCCAATATTTTTGCCCGTTCAAAAAATTTAATTATTCGGGTGTACTCGCTGATTGAGGGCAAGAAAGGCCGATCGCGGCGCAGCCACAACAAACACCGTACTACTCCTGCAAGCGAGGATTGTTGAGCTGCAGTGCTCACCATCCTCGTGCATATTTCCCGGTTGGTCCCACAGACATCGAGAGAAAAGGAGTTTCATCAGTGCCGAAGGAAGAGCGTTGCAGTCGAGCAAGACTATAAATTTTTCTTTCGACATCATCCAGGTTCCCGCGCTAAAAAAGGTCTCAGCCCAGAATTTTGGCCGGCTCGAGTTGTATTTAGATGTTACAGAGAAGCATGACTAAAACTAAACTCATGTGTGGTGTGATAATATGTTAACGTATTTATGTAAATGTTCTTTTATCACTAGAAATAAATGATGTACCTATTCGCCTATTATTATTGTGCCACCAACATGATGCAGTGTTTCAAAAGCATTAAAAAAATGAAAGATTTCAAAGGTTTTTATTTTTATTTTGTTCAATGTAAATCTTATATAACACAAAACAAAAATACTGTACTTAGACAATACATTATACATTATATTCACAAGTTTACATGAATAGTCGGCGTCATGTATTATAACGCGCTGTCCGCGAGCTTATGAATCACCATTTCACCTCTCGCCCAAAGTCTTCATGAATTTCAATAGATGTTTGTAAGTACAGCAGCGTTGCTGCAGTACCCAGTACCACACACTTAACGAAAACCACACTTCTTCTTTTTCTTGATCTTGATAACCATTGATGTTATTGTGGTAGTCATCAGTTCACTTATTGCATTGTTATTTTAGTCATTCTGTTTTTGTATAATTACTTAATTTATGTAGATGGCCAAAGTAAACAATAAAATTGACTTTAGTTTGACGTGACAAATAAATCGTTGACATTGACAATTAATCGGTATCAATTATTGTGCTGTAGCAAATAAATATACCAAGGACTTATTTCAATGTTAATAATAATAAAATATAATAATTTCAGGGCGATAGTTTGAGTCCGCTTTGGTTTTGCTTAGCCTTGAATCCTCTAAGCACACTGCTGGAGGATTCAGGTCTAGGCTACCGGTTGAGAAGGGGTGGTCAGGTGATATCTCACCTCCTTTACATGGATGACTTGAAACTTTTTGCCCCCAACAATTTGCGACTGATGGAGCTACTGAAGGTAACCCAAACGTACAGTAGCGCCATCAGGATGGAATTTGGTGTGCAAAAATGTGCAGTCATGCATGTAAAGCGAGGGAGGATTATGGAATCCGTGGGAACCCAACTCTCGGATTCCATACACCTTAGATCCCTCTCCTCAACCGAAACCTACAAGTACTTGGGTATGTCGGAAGCATTAGGCATCAATGTTGCCGACATGAAACAATCGTTGAGGGAACGCTTCTTTGGCCGCCTGAATAAAGTGTTAAATAGTCTTTTATCAGGCGGAAACAAGGTGCGTGCCTTCAACGGTTGGGTCATGCCGGTGTTGATGTATTCTTTCGGCATACTCAAATGGACTCAGACGGAACTTGACGCTCTAGATAGGAAGGTCCGTACATTGCTGACGGCAAATCGGATGCATCACCCACGGTCATCAGTGATGAGACTGTACATCCCGCGGAAGTGTGGGGGTCGAGGTTTCCTAAATGCTAAAACCCTCCACAACCGCGAGATTTACAGTCTCAGGGAATACTTCCTTCAAACTGACGTGGGTATGCACCGAGATGTGGTCGCAGTGGACAAGGGCCTCACCCCGCTCTCCTTGGCAAAAGAGAACTGGCGCAAACCTGCAGTACTTGATACTAACGATCGTAAGGAAGTATGGCAGAGCAAAGAGCTACACGGACGCTTTTTCCGGGCCCTCCACGGGCCTGATGTAGACTTTTTGGCGTTTGTATCCTGGCTACGCTTCGGTGACCTCTTCGGGGAAACCGAAGGTTTTGTCTGTGCGATTATGGATGAAGTTATCCTGACGAATAATTATCGGAAATACATTGTCAAGGACGGTACGGTTGACATCTGTCGGGCATGCCACCGCCCCGGTGAATCAATCCGACATATTATTTCCGGTTGTTCTCGTCTAGCTAACGGCGAGTACTTGTACAGACACAATCTAATGGCTAGGATTATCCACCAGCAACTTGCCTTGCAGTACAACCTTGTGGAATCTGAAGTACCATACTACAGGTATGTGCCCGACCCAGTTCTCGAGAATGGTCACGCCACATTGTACTGGGACCGATCTATCATCACTGACAGGACTATTGTAGCTAATAAGCCTGATATTGTGGTGATAGATCGACGAGAGCGCCGTGCAATGATTGTTGATATCGCTGTCCCTCATGACGAGAATCTCGTAAAAGCTGAGAAAGATAAAAAAATCAAGTATCTCGACTTAGCACACGAGGTTGTCGACATGTGGGATGTGGACTCTGCAATCATTGTACCGATAATCGTTACGGTTAATGGCCTAATAGCGAAGAGCCTCGACCAACACCTCAGGAGGCTCTCATTGCGCGGCTGGGTCAAGGGCTTGATTCAGAAAGCAGTACTCCTAGACACGGCACGCATAGTGAGGAGGTTCCTCTCTCTAGAGCCCTGACCACCGGCAGCTTGGACCCTGTTCCTGATGCCGATGGGCCACTGTTTTTTATATTTTTAAATGTCTTTTTTAATGATTTTTATAAAAATATTTAAAAAATGTCTTAAATATGTAAAAAAAAATGAATAAAATATAAATGGAGTTCGATCAATAATGATGATAATATTGATATCTACATGTTTATGAAATACATATAAAAAATGTTGCTCAAAACCTTTAACACGCTTAACAGTCATTTTAATAGGTACACTCTTCATCTTTGGTTGCGTTTAAAAAGTAGCATCTTTATGTAGAATGGATTGTTTCGCGCGACGTAAATGGTAACATTTTTGTCCTTTGACTCGTGATGTGGACGAACGACTTTCAAGTAGTAAAAATACAAGTATTTGGTAATACCACCGTTCTAAAAGCGACATAGATAGACGAGCGACATTGACAAATACGACAAGTACGAGTGCAAACACGAGAATTGGCCTCCTGGGATCACCTTCTCATCATAAAACTAGAGAATTCTAAAAATAATTTTCAGAATTACGTTTTACAATAAGGTCACAAGATGGCGCTACTGTACACCGCTAGATCGCGTTGTCTTTGTCGCTTTAGTTAGGTCCCGTAAAAGATTTTGTGTGACTGAGTTTTGTTTGGTGTAAAGTAGGTTCAAAAGTAAAGTCTCGTGTGTAACAGATAGTAGTTGGTTAGTTTTGGGTTAGTTTATTTCTGTTTTATTATCATCTTGCCACCACGTGCTTTTTAGTAACCTACAGCTGGAGTCGGGCTTTTTTTTAAGTTGGATAGGTATATTAATGATAGGATTTTAAACTGACATGTTTATTTTCACTACTAAAGTTCTTTAAAACGGGATATTTATCATGTTTTTTTTTTTTTACAAAATATCGTATTTTAAATAAAAAACATGGTCAATATCCCGTTTTAAATAACTTTAGTGGAATATTGATTGTTGTAAAAAAGTTTGTGCTCGCGAAGTCTACTGTTCGCAGAACTACTAGTTACAATGTTTTACGCTTCTCAAAGCCGTTACAGTAAGCCTCAAGGTGTTACAAAGCATCTAACTAACTCAGTTTAAAGACATCAGCAGTATTAAGTGTTAACTGATGCCTTACAAATACATACTTTCAGTGTTTTACGCATCTTAAAGTTGTTAGAGTGATCTATACAGTGGTTCCCACTAACTCCATAACCGACCGCCCTAAGTTACAATATTTTTCTTTGTAACTGTTATTCCTCTTGAAAGTTTATTTATTTATCCTTATAACCATAGTACAATCGAATGTTATTATCGGAGCTCTTATATAGCATTTATAATACTATGAGCGCCAAAAAAGGTTGCCCTTAGCGCCAAAATGTTTGTTGGGTTCTCTGTCAAGACCGTTTTTCTAAGGAACGCGTGGAGGCATCAAGTTGAAATAGATATCAAACTTAGATCTATGGTCTCTCGGAGCTGTAACGAAAAGCAAACTCCAAGTCAACGCAATAAAAAAATACAGCCATTTATGCCGCATATTTTGACACTCGCAAATAAACCAGTCTATTTGGTACTTCCCGTTAACCCAGCAGCATGAAATTTGGCGAGAAGCAAGGTCAAGTAAAGAGGAAAATCTGAAAATTGATTATTTATATTATGAACTAACACAGGAGTTTGTTCTTCTATCTGGGATCAAAAATTCAAAGGTTGTGTCTTGCAGTGGCGCCTTAGCCTGTCCGGGGCCCGGGCCGGTAAAGCTAAATGGGGCCCCCGCCCAGGAATGACGTCGAAATATTTAGCGCGCTGCCTCGAAAAGGTTACGTTTTCTTTTGACTATTGATTTTCGACAACAGAAAAGCTAGAGCATCAGACGAATAGAGAGTGGTAGAGCGAGCATAGCGAGCTCGAAAATTTTTGCATCCTGCATAGTTCTTTTGAACATTTATACAGAAATAGGAATTATTTTGTCAAAAGTTTGAAAATATGGGATGCAGGAGCGAGCGAAGCGAACTCGGAAACTATTGCACCCCACCCCGGATAGGTAAGATTTTCTTTTAGCTATTCGTAAGGTTCGTAGAAAGGTTAGGTTATGACTTTTGACAGAGTGGGCCTATTTTAATGAAATAAAGACGAAATGTTAATTCAAGATACGGTCTATGACTACATTTTCAATCCTTTAAATCTCTTGAAAAGAAGACACAAAAAATCAATATATCATGTGAATTTTAAAATCATCCCCTATTATTTTACCCATTTGGGGATGATTTTGTAAAAACACTGAAATGCGTAATTCTTTATTTCTTTCTAAAAGCATAAAGGAGACGGAAACGATTACATACACTCTTGGGCCTGAATGTAACTAGATGAAAATGGTGTGAATTTATAGATTCAAACATACATTAATTCGTTTTTCGTATTAATTGCAGTGACTAGTTGCTATCCCGCAATTCATACAGCGATCCATAGTTTCAACAATATCAAATCCACAAAGTGGCGGTAAAATTCAAAATAACAATTCCAAGTCAATCATGTGAGTGATCTTCGGTGTCCAGTGTGAAAGTAGGGGTCGTACAAGGTGGGCAGGGTCAGAATCAGTAAAAATCAAAGTAGTGGTCGTTAAAAAGGAAAAAATAATTGGGAAAGCACTCAAAACACATTGGAAAACACGAAATAAGTGACAGCTGTCTAGTAGGGGTGGGCGTTGCGAAAGACCGTTTTGTGTTTTGTGATGATGAAACCGTTTTACGTCCTGGGTTCAACTTCAAACAGTCTTCATTGCACAAACCAGTCTTCGAAATACTTGGTGCGATTTTCTATTTTACATCTAATAATAAACAATTGGTACAATGATTCAACTATCTATCATACTCGTAAAACAGTCCTTCCAATAAAAAGTGAACTCTTAATGAAATGAAATTGTTTATTCTGTAAATAGGATATCGGAATCAGTTTTACACGTCATATAAAAAAATATTAAAAATAAGCTAGATGAGTTCGGCTTTTCCTATCTGACTACTCTGAGAAGAAAGACCGAAACAAACTCAGAGGTCGCAGTCTCTTTTAAAGTCCAGACAATCTTGGTCAGGCCATATGAGGACCATGTAGATTAGTGTCTGAAAAGGTCTTTTGAGGAAAGAACCACACAGATTTGAGTGGATCTGTCCAGTCAGTGCAAGCATTTGTCAGTAATCGTGGAGCTCAACTTAGAACTTAAGCAGCTCAACTGGACGAGATATACCAAAGAAAGGACATTTACGTAGGCCGCAAAAACTACTCAAACTGTCAGACCATAACTAAAACTAGAAAAGAAAATATCCACATAGTCGTCACATTCACAATAGTTAAAATAATATAATACTTTACAAAGTAATCATGTCATTTTGAATATAATTTTCAAAAATGTCAACGTGTTTATAAAACTGGTATAATTATGTTGATTTTACATAATAATTAAAATGTCTAGTTTTATGGTTTTATCACAAGGCTTAGCAGAGCGAGCAGTTCAATCCCAAGCTTTTTTATCTTCTAAATAATCTGAAATTGTATAGTACCCTTTTTTACAAAGTTTGGTTTTAGTACAGATTTTAAATCGTTTAATGGGTAAGTTTCGAATGTCAATGGAGAGTTTGTTGTAAAAGCGTATACATTGACCCATGAATGAGTTGCCTACTTTGTGGAGACGTGTACGATGTACAGCTAGGTTGTATTTATTCCTAGTATTTAAACTATGAATAACGGTTTTTTTTTTAAATTTGATTTGTTTTTGTGTACATACAATAGGTTTTCAAAAATATATTGTGAGGCTACAGTCAGAATGTTTATTTCTTTGAAAATTTCTCTAAGGGAATCTCTTGGACCTTGGTTGTAAATGGCTCGAACAGCCCTTTTCTGTAGAACAAAGATAGTATTAATGTCCGCACAGGTTCCCCAGAGAAGAATCCCATATGACATAAGACTATGAAAATAACTAAAATAAACAATTCTGGCTGTATCCACGTCAGTTATTTGTCTAATTTTTTTAACAGCATAGGCGGCCGAACTTAGCCTTCCTGACAATTTTTCTATGTGTGGGCCCCATTGTAATTTACCGTCAATAGTGATTCCAAGAAAAACTGTCGACTCAACAGGGCCCAACTCTGTTCCATTAACCTGAACATTGGTAGATAGCTGCCTGACATTTGGCATTGAAAATTTAATGAGTTTAGTTTTTTTTTCGTTCAGGAGAAGATTATTTACATTTAACCAATGCACAACTTTAGAGAGTGCATCATTAACTTGTTCAAAGTTAACTAACTGACGTTTGATTTAAAAAATGAGGAAAGTATCATCTGCGAATAATACGATCTTGTGATTATCCCTTATGTAATAGGGCAAGTCATTTATATAAATTAGAAATAAAAAAGGACCAAGAATTGAACCCTGCGGAACGCCCATGGTGACCGGCGGGGTTCAATTCAATTAAGGTGGGGTAAACCCAAGCGCAGTAGGCATTCAACGCTTACCCCAGCCCCCGCAACGAGTAGCGCTACGTAATGAATTACGATGCGCGGGTGACGCGCACGCCAAGCGCACCGCTTACGAGTTCACGAACTCGCGTAGGTAGTAAGTTGGGTCACAGAACAGAACAATGCAGTCGATCAACTTGAATTGTTTAATATAAGTTTATTCTATTTTATTTTTCTATTAAGTATTTTTTAAGGTTATAGATAAATTAGGTAGATATTGTATAAACTTGAACCTAATTATAATTAATAATAATTAAAAATAAGTATAAGTAGGTCCATTCTTATAATTTTTTGTGAATAAAGTGGATTTAAAATCTGACTGACAAAAAGTGAAGACGGGTAAAATTAAAAACTACGCGCCGCGCGCTATTCGACTTTCCATAAGGATGCGAAATCTTCGTGCTACAGTATACAAAATCAAATAGTAGGTAGGCACATTTACTTCATGAGAATTATATTACAATGCTTTTTATTACGATATCAATATTGTAATTCAAGAAGTGTTAGAGGTATAAATGTTATTTTGTGTAAAATATAATGTGAAGGCTGGAGACTCAATAAAAAAAAATATTTATCTAAGTATGACGGAAGAAGGGTATGTCTCTTTCGTTATTATCAGCCATATTTTAAATAATGTGGGCGTACTGTGGGTAGTGCTGGTTATTGCGCAATAGAAAAACCGTCTGCAGTTCAGATCACATTATAATTTACTATTAAATTAATCACTTATGCAATATGCATAAACTTGAAAGCGTGAGAAACAATAGTATCCACTAGACATAACGTAGGTACTTCTCGAACCGCATGTGTGGCGGCGCGCTTCCGACAAAGCGAAGAGCGGTTCGTAAATGTTCAGACCAAAATAAGCTGTCGCGCGTAGTGATACGGCATAAACTAGTGTGCACGCACGCACGCGGGTGGTGGCGCCGGCAACCCTCTCCCCACGCAAACCCGCCCCGCTCCACCGGCGCTGGCTCTCTCAGTTGACCCGCGATCGTTGTATAATGCGTAATACGAAATCATAATTTGCAAAAATGGATCGACATTACTGTCATTCCAATTTGGAGTATATGCTCCAACCCTAAGACCAACTTATATAGAACACTAGCTTCTGTCCGCGACTTCGTCCGCGTTGAAAAGTTACTTCGGGCTAATGCTAACTTTAACCCTCGACTCCGTTTACGTGATGGGTGAAAATATTTTTTTTAAATAATACGTTCGTTAAGGAGCTATTTTAGGTACCTACATCACGCTTTTATCAGTAAGAGTGGAACTTTAAAACGTTAGGTAAAAGTACTGGTTCTTATAATCTTATATCATGTAGATTGTAGGTTATTTAAAAAAAACTCAAAACTTTATTTTAAAGTACACTATATTTTTAGTTTTGTTTTCTTCCGGCAGAAGTAGATTAGTAGATATTGATTTTCACCAGAACCAGATCTCGATAGGGCAACATATAGTTGCCCGTGCGAAAGACACTCTTGGCTTAAATCTATTCCTACGTGCCCCTGGACCTTATTAATTGTTATCGCAAACGATACCTTCACCGAAAATCGCGCGCAGTACTTGGTCATTATTTTACTGCGATGTTATTTTAAAACTGCGATATCTCCTAAGATATTAATTGAAATTGAATGATGTAAAGGGCAATTTTGTTTTAAATTAAATACTTGTGATGAATAACGTATTTATTTGGAAAAGGATTAATATCATGTTTATAAAAACACCTTCGTAAATAATGCTTTATTTTAGAACAAATTTGGTTAGTATAAAAAGGTTATAGTGAGCCAACCTTAAAAGATAGACATATGCTGTTCAGGACTTTTTTAGAACTTTTAAAGGGAAACAATTCTGTCATACATGATTTTTGCAAAACTTTAACCGTTTATGCAGCGCACGTAGCGGAAGCTCTCAAAATGGAAAAATATCCCGATTATGAAACATTCTTCATTGGTGCTCCGCTCCTATTAGTCTTAGCGTAATGATATATAGCCTATAGCCTTTCTCAATAAATCGGCTATCAAACACTGAAAGAATTTTTGAAATCGGACCAGTAGTTCCTGAGACAAGCGTGTTCAAGCAAACAAACAAACAAACTCTTCAGCTTTATAAGTAAATTGGTCGACAAACTTATGGGAAAACATGTTTTTCAACTACAAAGTTAAGTTTTATTTTTGGGATAAATTCATCCCAACTACGGAACCCTCCATTGTGCGTGGAACGACACGCGCTTGGCCGGTTTTTAAATATTTTTTAAATTCTTTTTATAAATCTATTGTACTACCAAGACAAAATCATTTTGCTGCGGAAAGACAACCATTAAAATTTCAGCTTGTATTTTTTATTTATTAGCTTGTCATAACTTGGTACAGTGTTTTTAGTAAGAAATGTACTGCGCATAAACGAGCTTGTGCCTAAACGGTACCGAAAATAATAAATAATATTTTAACCGACTTCCAAAAGGAGGAGGTTCTCAATTCGACTGTTTTTTTTTTAATGTTTGTTACGCGATTACTTCGCCAATTATGAATTGATTTTGATGATTCTTTTTTGTTTGGTAGATCATACTTCAGAGGTGGTCCCATATAAATTTTATTAACTTTAGGTAGTTTTTGAGTTAGCTTCAATAATACGTATTTTTTCCCACTTAGTATGTGGATGATATGATAACATCCTGTCACTGTTATTTACATAGCAGGAAGTGGTATTCGAATTTGTGTGGGGTACCACAAGTAAAAAGTGAAAAAAAAAAAAACTTTTTACAAAAAAAAAAACAACCGACTTAAAAAAAACACTACAAAGTGAAAAACTTTAATTTCGGAAGTCGGTGTCATTGGTTTTGAATTTTCGTTCTTTGTCACCGACTTCCGTAATTAAAGTTTTTGTCGGTTGTTTTTTTTTGTAAAAAGTTTTTTGTAGGAAATGGTCATACTGTACATTTCTACACTATGGCACGAGTGCACACACGAACGTTTCAGAAACCATAAGAAAGTAATATTATTTGTTGTGTTGTGGTGGCTGTGAGATACATTCTTTTTCTTCTTCGTATCGCTCTTGACAGAGCGGTCGTGGTCACAATAAACTATGTCCAATCGCAGGTGTAGTCGTTGCCCGCCTCACGATCTCCCTCCATCTGGTTCTGTTACATGACAGTCTAGCGCATTCATTAACAGGGCCTCCAACCGCGGATTTTATTTGATCGGTCCACCTCATTGGTGACCTCCCGCGTGGCCTATTACTTTCCACTCTGCCCTGCACCACTAGACGCTCTATGGAGTCATTATTCCGCCTGGAGACATGACCAAAAAACTTTAGTATTCGAGCCTGTACTAGTGCTAACAGACGCTGTTTGATACCGAGTTCTTGGAGTATGGAGACGTTTGTGCGGAATTCTGTCCATGATACCCCAAGCATTTTTCTCCAGCACCACATTGCTTACTTCTAAATGAACGTCTAAATATTATTGCACTGTTGAATTTTCAATTCTCACCTAGGAAATTCGCAAGCACTCGGTACCTTTTTATTACCTATCGGCTTCGTTTATGTAGTTTGTCCTGCGTGTCGCGTGAACACGTGCAGTAGGCCGCATGTCGTGTCAGTGGAAACAAATCAGTGTAAGCTGGTCTCTTATTCTAATAAAACTCCGTACGTTGGACCAGCTCAAAGTCATAGTGTTATCACTTACCACAGACGCGCGACGTGTGGTCGACTGTATAGTACCTAACTAGGCTATAGACATTATAAAAACCACCCGGAGTCCCGGACCAACTCAGCGGGGTGAACTATTTGACATTTGAATATAGTAAACGATTATAACATTTGTGCGCGTGGCGGTTTTATTTACATTAACATAGGGTTTAAATTCAACTGTTTTACATACATTTGCGGTTTGTAAATCTATTCGTACCTAGCTAGTAAAGTAAAGTATAATTATTAATTAATTAAAATATTATTGTCAAAGCATCCTTCCCTTTTTTGTTTATTTAGCCTTCGTAGACCCAGCGACGACAATTTTTTTTTAAGATTTGCCCGTTTTGTTTAAAAAAATTGTAATTAAGTACTTACCTAACAAAAACTTACTATGCATTTATAACTATTTAAAAAAATACTATAATTATACAGGTACCTATTATTATTTACAATCAATTTTTGGCTCAGCGGGTAACAGAAGCAGAACATAGCGGGGGTGGCGGATTCGCAAAAATTAGCACACGTCCGACCTCCAACACGTTCCGCTCGGGACTAAATTAGGGATGTTAAAAAATAATCGATTATTATTTAAATCGATTATTATTTTCTTATAATCGATTTTTTATTGTCGATTTTTATATTAATATTAATCAATTTTTAGTAAATCGATTATATAAATTACGTGTTTAAATCGATTTTCAGAAACAGCTTGTATCTATGAGACGGATGAAAAAATCTAGTAGTAAGTTTCAATTTTATAAACAGCGCCGTCTATGCGTTGGATGAAAAATCTCGAATTAAGTTCATACGTATAAGTTGATTAAATAAAAACGGCGCCATATGTAGGCATTTATTTTTTATTTGATTTATATTTTAGTTTTTGAGACAATAAGTTTGTCATTTTGTTGGGATGCTCATCATTTAATTTTTATTATAATAATAAATAAAACGTTTAATAGAACTAAAATTTGTTTCAATAATGCTATTTAGTTTCCTAATTCCTTACCTTGAAATTTTAAAGGAACCTTTGATTTTTAGTTTTGAATTGGTTATTTTTTTATTCATATAATTTTATTTGATTTTTTATCTGAATAATTGTTAATATGAATCTCTTAGGTTTATTATTGGAATTTGAAAAGCATGTTTTTTTAATAACACAAAAAAATCGATTTTTTTTGCAGAAATCGATTATTTATTTTTAAATAAATCGATTTTTGACAAATCGATTAATTTTGAATAAAGAAAAATCGATTTTTATTTAATCGATTATTTTCCATTAATCTCACATCCCTAGACTAAATGACACGGGGCGAGCGCATGAAAAGATGAAAACGCTTGATTTTGGATTTAGTGGTATAGGTATTTTATAATTTTAAAATCATATTTAAGAATTATAATCTTAGAATCATATAAACCTGTTCTATTTATTTTAAAAAAAAACTGAAGAATGTGAGTGGGACTTACGCCCTAAGGGTTCCGACTCAAATATGTGCTTGCTCGGCTACCCGAATTTCCAAATCTGGTTTGAAGAACAAACTTAGCTATTCAATGGAAAAAGAATTTTTAATAGAGTAATAAAATACAGACTAAATGTTACTTCAAGACATCATTGGCGGATAAGGGGAGAGCGGCAGGTGCGGTCCGCCCCGAGCCCCCGGTCCATGGGGCCCCCAAAACTCGAGAAATACTTTTAATCAAATCCCAAACAAGACCAAAATATGATCAGTAAGTTAAAGGCAGTTTGTTTTTGGGGGCCTCCCTACGCATGGTAAACATTAACGTAGGGTGGTAACATTTTCGAGCTCGCTACGCTCGCTCTTGCAACATACTCTCTTTTACCTCAGATTTGTCTGTGTAGCTCAACAAAGTAACTTCTATTTATGTACGAATAGCTAAAAGAAAATCTTACCTATCCGGGGTGGGGGGGTGCAATAGTTTCCGAGCTCGCTTCGCTCGCTCCTGCATCCCATATTTTCAAACTTTTCTGTTTCAGTTGACAAAATAATTCCTATTTCTGTATAAATGTTCAAAAGAAAATTTTAACTATGCAGGGTGCAAAAATTTTCGAGGTCGCTATGCTCGCTCTGCCACTCTCTATTCGTCTGATGCTCTAGCTTTTCTGTTGTTGTGAAAGTATCTCCTACTTCTGTATCAATAGTCAAAAGAAAACGTAACCTTTTCGAGGCAGCGCGCTAAATATTTCGACGTCATTCCTGGGCGGGGGCCCCATTTAGCTTTACCACCCCGGGCCCCGGACAGGCTAAGGCGCCACTGCAAGACACAGCCTTTGAATTTTTGATCCCAGATAGAAGAACAAACTCCTGTGTTAGTTCATAATATAAATAATCAATTTTCAGATTTTCCTCTTTACTTGACCTTGCTTCTCGCCAAATTTCATGCTGCTGGGTTAACGGGAAGTACCAAATAGACTGGTTTATTTGCGAGTGTCAAAATATGCGGCATAAATGGCTGTATTTTTTTATTGCGTTGACTTGGAGTTTGCTTTTCGTTACAGCTCCAAGAGACCGTAGATTTTAGTTTGATATCTATTTCAAATTGATGCCTCCACGCGTTCATGAGAAAAACGGTCTTGACAGAGAAGTCTTTCTTTAAAGGTTTCAATTTTTTATTTTGAGGTACGGAACCCTAAAACAGATTCATTATCTGCCTGTTACCTTTTCATGCCGTAACGGCTGACCGGATTTAGATAAAAGGCATACATACGGATAGGCCATAATAGGACATAGGATACTCTGAATCCCGGTAGCACGTTCCTGTGGGATTTTTTCCGACATCCACGCGGGCGAAACCGCGGGCAAAAACTAGTAAATAAATGTTAAAGTTGTGTGTTTGGATGATTGTTACTCAATCATGCAAAAATGGCTGGACGGATTTGTAAAATAATTATCAAACTTTGTATCACCATGATCATTACAAAAACCTACAATCCTCTTCCCGAAATTTTCATTATCTCAAAGCCAAAATTTTTTAAGGTTTGCACACGTTTTTTTGTTTTTTTATTAATCCAGATCCCATGGCGGAACATTTTGACATATTTTTTTTTTGGGTGTGACTTCTCCCGCTCTGGGTGGAGCGGGAGAGCATGTCAGACCTTCAGTTGTCATGTTGCCGGGGGCCACGATTTCCCTTTCGGTATTCTTCGCAACCCCGGCAGGCATCGGCCCTAGCGGACCCCGTCAATTCTACTGGCATCTCTTTGAGGCGCGCGTGGAACACAACGCGCCGTCGACCCGGGCCCGGTCCTTATCGGGCGGCGAGCTACCCATTGCTCACCGTCCGCAAGCCCGCGCCTGCGATGGCCGGAAATCGGCTCGCGGTTCCCAACGCCCAGGGCGTCTCCTCCTGCGGTGGTTAGAGGCGTGAGGGCGCGAATTTTGCCTCTCCCTAACGCGTTTCGCCTCCTCTTTCGTGAGCATTACTGCTTCGCAGAAGGAGGTGGTGTTCGTAGCATATGTTTGTTTTTTTTTATGTATGTCCGCCGATTTCTCCGTCATTTGAGAACCGATTTTGAAAATTCTTTTTTTGTTTGAAAGGGTATACTCTCAAATTGATTTCATATAAATTTTATTAACTTTGCTTGGGTAGTTTTTGAGTTAGCTACAAAATACGTATTTTTTCCCCACTTAGCATGTAGATGATATGATAAGTTCCTGTAACTGGTAGCAGGTAGTGGTATTCGAATGTTTGTGGGGTAGGTACTACAACTAAAAAGTGAGAAATAAAAACTTAAAAAAAAAAAAAACCTCTTCCAAAACTTTCCAAAAAGTGAAAAATAACTTTAATTTCGGAAGTCGGTGGTAAAAACGAAACTACAAAACCCAAGACACCGACTTCCGAAATTAAAGTTATTTTTCAATTTGTAATGTTTTTTTTTAGAAGACGGTTTTTTTTATAAAAAGTTTTTAGGAAGTAGGTACTTAAGTTTGCATGCTTTAGTTTTAAGCAAAACATGTTCGATCTAATAATTATTTTAATAACCTTGTTTACCATGTTTAATGTAAATAAAAATATCTTATAATTTTAAAATACACTCATTACAAAAGTAGCCAAAAGTCTCGTACACAATCCAAAAAAAGTTTGACATTTTTGTTCATGGCTTAAAATTATAGCACTGGTTCATTGGTTGATGTCAAGGCCACGGACCAAAGACAATATTGCGTAATTATTGTTGCAACATTGGCAAATGACAAAATGACAACAAAACAATAACATAACAAAAACAAAATGCCGATTGCAGAGTTAACTACTTTTGTGACAAATAACCAGAAAAATTAAGCTGTGCGTCGCATCTGTGCAAGAACAGGTCATTGCTCAGCGAAAAGCTGTGAAATCGGACGAACCTAATGTCGACAGCGCTGGTTTTCAGCAATTGCATAAGGAATGACGCAATGAGACGTCATTGCGTCATTACCCGATAAAATAGGTCACACAGGGAGACGCCCTGTGTGACCTATTTTATCGGGTAAGTATTATTTTCCACTGAAATAAGTGTGATTGAGCTGAACATAGTATATACTTAAAAGTAATAAAAATAAAATAAAAAAACAAGACTGCAGCATTCTTTTTTATCGATATTTTTCTGTATGATATGATAATCTGCGTATTACACTATCATATAAATGATCATTATTGTTGTAATCAATCAATCAATCAATCAATCAATCATCATTTATTCATAAGTTCACATATAAATTACATAAAAGTTACATCATAACAAAGTTACATATTAATAGTAGAAATATAGAAAAAATTAAACTATGCCTAAAATAAATCTAGTGTATAACTTATATAATATTGATTAAAGGCCCAATGAATACAATAGCGACCTGCCTGATGTAGGTTTATTCAAACCTGTGTTTCAGGCCATCACTTAACAACGCTGAGTGATTCAGTGGACTATTATGTTAACATTTAATAAACTCATTGCATAACTTCTAGCAATTTTTCTGTGTCTGAGTAATTAAATGTCAGTAGGTATGCACTCAACATTTCACTACACTTTTTATAATTTACACTATAAATATTTACAGACTTATTGATTTTATTATATAAGAACGGACCTAAAAATACATAAAATTTATTTATAAAAGTATGTCTGGTTTGAGGCTTTATACAAACTAAGTCTTTTCTTCTCTTATCAATAGGTGTTGGGATATAAGGAAGTTTATTGTGCTGGTGTAGTACTATATTCAATATAAATAGTTGACGCACGGTTAAAACCTTGCATGCCGTGTAGAGCTCATGTGTGGGAAATCTAAATGGGCGAAAGGTGGCTACCTTAAGGATAGCTCTCTGCGCACGTTCTAATGGCAGTAGGATTGATTTAGCAGCCCCACCCCAGGAAGTTATACAATAAGTGAGAATGGATTGACACAAAGCTAAATAGACCTGTTTAATTAATTTGTAGTCCGATATATATCGTAAATTCTTAAAAATGTATATTAATTTACGCATTCGAGTGCATAACAAATCAATGTGTTTACGGAAATTCAGATTTGTGTCAATCGTTACACCAAGATATTTCATATGGTCGGTTTTTGCTAAACTAGGACAGTTACATGCATCGTCAGCATACGTGCCGCACTTGTGCGCATAAATGTTTATGTTAGTAGTTGGCAGGTTAGTGTTTCTCATAGTAAATAAGATGTGTTTGGTTTTCTCTGCATTTAGTGTTAGGAGATTTTCATGTAGCCAATCAGACACTATATTAAAACCGTTCTGGGCTTGTTTATAAACCTCATCTCGAGATTTATCTGAAAACAATAGAGCCGTGTCATCTGCATAAGACATTATGACACCATTTTGGAGCGTTAAGCTGCACAGGTCATTTATGTATACTAGGAATAAAGTAGGGCCCAAAATACTCCCTTGTGGTATTCCGTAATTACTATTTCGAAGCTCAGAACTGACGTACTGACCAATTTTGACACATTGTTTGCGGTCACTAAGATAATCAGAAAGTAGTGAAAGCGTTGTCCCTCTTATTCCAAGTGCTTCAAGCTTGTCTAATAATAATGGACAAGAAATTGTGTCAAACGCCTTGGCGAGGTCTAGGAAGATTCCAATGGAGTGCATGCCCTTATCCAAATTAGTTGTTATATAATCCGTCATTTGATGTACTGCTTGATTAGCTGATTTTTTGGGCCTAAAGCCAAATTGTTTATCTGAAAGCAATTTGTTATCTTCTAGGTATTTCATTATTCTAATATTAATGATTTTCTCTAGGATTTTGGAGATCCCTGTTATAACAGAAATGGGTCTGTAGTTATTAACATATTTTTTGTCACCAGTTTTATATACAGGTGTAACCACTGCTTTTTTAAGCGACTTAGGGAATACACCTTTAGTCAAGCATAACTGAAAAATATGAGTTAACGGCGGAGCAAGTAGGTATTTGAAATGTTTTAGTATGTTGTTTGGAATGTCGTCCCACCCAACCGCGCAAACGTCCCTTAATCCAGAAATAATTGTTAGTACTTCATCGACATCCGTATCTAGTAAGACAAACGATTTAAGTGTGGGGAAAGTTTTTAGATGGTTTTGAGGGAGAGAACTTTTAGATTGTATGGTCTTTTCTGCTAAAATTTTGCCTACGTTAGAAAAATAGAAATTAACTTTATTTGCTGATTCGATTGGGTTGTTCTCTATTGTCAATAAGTCAAGTGGAGGTTCTGATTGTTTTGTTCTAAATGTATTTGTTTTTATAAATTTCCAAATCAGTTTACTATTTTTGCCTGCTTTCTGCAGTTCTTTTCTATCAAATTCATTTTTTATTTTTTTCAAAAGGTTATTGCAGAAGTTTCTATATCTTTTATAAGTAATGGAAAGAATTTCATTTTCAGGCTCAAGTTTGGTCTTTATGTGAAGTTTGTCTCTATGCCTAATACATCGAACAAGTCCGGGTGTAATCCAAGGTTTAATACACTTATACTTATTTGGCGTTATTTTAGCGACTGTATGTTTTATTATTGCAGAGTGAAGTGAATTTATAAAATAATTAATAGAAATGTTTGCATCGGTAGAATTATAAACTGGGTCAAAATTAATATTTCGTATGTCTTTCTCTAGGTGCGTCATGTTGACTTTAGTATAGCTACGTAAACAATTTTTTCTGGGTAAAGAAACTTGTAATGTTAGTAATACTGCTTGGTGATCTGTAAGCGAAGAGTTAGTAACAAATGTTTTTGTTGGGTTATTTGTTTTTATAATGAAATGATCTAAGCATGAGCCACTTTGATGCGTGGGGTGGTAATGAGCTGGTAATAGTCCGTGGAATGAGCAGATATTAAGATAGTTATGTGCATGTAAATCTATTTTCCCGGAAGCAATGTTGATATTGATGTCCCCCATGAGTATTATGTGTTTAAAAGTTGTAAGACTTTGTAACTGTATGTTTAGTGAATCTAAGAAATTTGCGACATTTTGAGAAGGAGGTCTGTATATAGCCATAACCACCGTATCCGAACCAATTTTAATGAGTAGGCAATTACTATTTTGTAGCAAAGGTTCTTCTACAGTTGTACTTAAATTATTGTTAACAAATACAACTAAACCATCATTCTGGTTGAAGTTTCTGTTGGTTTTATGCGCGACATATCCGTCTAAAGATGGAACAGCTGTTTGGTTTGACAACCAACATTCTGTGAGGACGATAATGTCGCAAGTTATACCCAAGTTATGTAGCAATATTTCAAAACCATTTATATTTCGACTAATGCTGCGAATATTTTGTGTAAGTAGGGTCAGTGGTTTCTCTCCCAAGGGAAAGAGGCGTTTACACTCATCAATATTACAATTTATAGCTTCAGACACAGAAAATTGATCTAGGTCACTAAGTAATTGATTAGTCATGGTAAATAAACACCTAGCAAATGTAAACAAACAAAAAACTACTCCTAGTGTGCTTAATATATAGGTTAATCGGTAGCGCTCTTAGGCGCCTTCATAATCTATGGAATGGATATAGTTGTCCTCGGCATTTTTTCGTGCTGGACAGTTTACATCACCAGTTTTATGATCCGATTTTCTCTTAAAACGTTTGCACGTCGCACAGTTGGGTGGACTGGATTTTGTGCTACATTCCTTAAAAGAGTGGCCAGTCTCTCCGCAGTGATTGCACGTCGGGCTAGTTTCACGGCAGAACTTGGCCGCGTGACCGAACTGCTGGCAGTTAAAGCACCGAGTAACGATCGTGAAATCTCGTACTGGGCATGACGTCCAATTAATGAATATTCGTCCTTGATTCACTAGAATCTTCCTGATGCTAGCTGGCACTTCTAGTATGTAATTGCAATTAGGGAGGTCTTTTTTTCCTGATTTGTGGCTCAATTTAACTTGATCTTCAAACGACTCACGAGTTGTATTGGTCATCTTATCTGAGAGGTTTTGCTCGTAGATGCAATCAAAAACCTCCTTATCAGTCAGGGCTACTGGGACTCCAATAACAGTGATTCTTGGGCGCCGTTTTGATGGTTCTTCAACCTTAAGGCCTGAAGAAACGAGTTTTTCTAAGCTCCTGAGCTTTTGAATGTCCTCTTTGGAGTCGGTACTAATAAGAACTCCTCCATTTTTTACTTTCTTAAGGCCACGAACATGTAGTTTAAGTTCCCCGGGCGAAATAATTTTCTGTACGAGAGACTTGGTATCGTCACTTGATTTGGTCTTGTCGTTGGGATAAATGGCAACTGAGCTTAAATTTGCTGGGCGCACAAAGTTATCAGAGCCTTTTTTGACCATATTAGCATACGAAAAGGGTTCTGAAGGGTTTGAAATGTCTTCAACTACTTCTTTGAGCTGTAGGAGAGAGTTCGCGATGTTCTGTTGTTGCTGTAGGTGCTGAACGGTACTATGGGCTTGAATGGTTTTTTGCTTTAAGGCTTGATATAAAACAGCCATCTGAGATGCGCCATGTGAGACACTACGGCAAAGATTGGCCACACGAACCTTTTGTTCCGCGATCATTTTTCCGTCAGCGACTAAACTGCATACTTCACTTAGGATTTTTTCTATGGACCCCATCCATTTCTGTATCTCCGGCGTAGAAATAACTTCAGCTGGTAGCTCATTCTCCAAGGGAGGTGGTGGATTAGGGTCAACAGGCTGGAAAGCTTGAGTTGGTGTTGGCGGAGGACTCCGCGATACTAGATGGCTACGGCCAAACGGGCTAGATCCTGTGTTAGACATATCTAACACAGAAACACTATTAGATACACTATTTAAAAACACTTAGTTCATTCTTACACAAAGTCAGTAACCTCGTAATAATCACTCGCGACACACATTTATCACTGACGACGCAAATAACTATAACAATTTGTATTTGTAATCAATTATTAGTATCATTATAAGCTAAGCAAGATACGTCCGCGCAGTCAGGCGAATCAATCGCAATTCCTAATTATTGATCAATGATAGGTATAATTAAATTGTAAAATAGACATATTATGGGTAATTTATGAGCTTTGTAGATAATATGATAGTGTAATGTTAGTGTAGTGTTTAAATGTCTATTTTACAATTTTATTATATTTGTGGATATGATACGAGTAGTGACATACGCCCTTAGTAAAAAATTTCGAAGCCGACTACCTAACCAAATTCAGTTCTATTTTTAATTACGGCAAAGCCAAAAGGAAGGGTTATGATTTTAGCAGTCTATGTATGTATGTTTATTTATATGTATGTATGTTTGCTTTTACGTGTGTTCCACCGTAGCGCCTAAACGGCTGAACCGATTTTGATGAATGAGGTATCAATAGATTTGTAATAATGGTCCGGGTGACATAGGCTATATATTTTCCCTTAATTTAAAATGGTGGACTCTGCGTGGATTCTGCAATAATAGTACCGATAATCGTTACGGTTAATGACCCGGAGAGCCTCGACCAACACCTCAGGAGGCTCTCATTGCGCGGCTGGGTCAAGGGTCACGGCACAAATAGTGAGGAGGTTCCTCTCTCTAGAGCCCTGACCACCGACATCTTGGACTCTGCTTCTGATGCCGATGGGCTACTATTTTTTTAATTTTTTAATGTTTTTTTAAAATGATTTAATATTATGGATTTATTCGAAGCTCGATAAATGGTGTTGGCGTCTAAATAAATTGCGCTGTTTTGTCCAAAGCACTATGCACTGCTATTGGAATTTAAAATAGTTTAATTACTGACCTATTGTATTAATCTTATTTACGTCGTCGTAACGGTTATCAAGCGTAAAAACGGAAAAGTATAAAATAAAAAAATTGTTTAATAAAAAACTGTAACCCGACTACGGGAAAACAAAAATTATCTAAAAAGTACGAAACAAGAATATATTTCAGACAGAAATAAAGACATAGGTGACAAAAATGGTCAAAGTAAAGCCGTCGTTGTATGCCATTATAATTTTGAAGGTGTTTCTGGCACCCACATGGTATTCAGGCATGCGACCACGGCTTTACCTTGACCATTTTTGTCATCTATGTCTTTATTAGCTAGATGGCGCTGCATCTAGTCAAACGCGAGAAAAAACGCTCTGTGTAAATTATCTGTTTAAAAATACTATTTGTGTGCAGAAGTAAATAAAAATAAGTCAAACAATAAAACAGTGACTAATGATCTAGTGACAGTGTTATCTACGAGTTTCATACACAAACTCTGGAGATAAGATTAAAATACATAAAACAATAACGACGTGAAAATACAAACAAAAAACCGTAAATAATAAAAAGAAATCAACAATTTCCAATACACAAATAAATACAGTGAATAAATAGTGTAAAAACCTATAATTTCTAAAATAAAAACAAAGTGACCAAAGTGTCTGACAGTGAAAAAATTCTAATCACATGAGTCATTCCAACCGCCTTTGTTTCGTTCAAATATTGGAACTTATCAATCTGATGCATAATTTCAACTTTTTAACTTAAGTTCATTTGGATCGGAGGTATAGAAGGTGACATTCCATCACAAAACGTTTGATCGCTGGTTCAAACCTCAGTATTGAGTCCCACCTCTTTTTGTGAATTCTAAAATTCTATATTTTCTCACAAAATACGCACAGACCACATATCAAATTAGCGATCAATTTGAAGAATTATTTCTTCGATAATTTGACACCAGAGGGCGCTACGATAGCTTGGAATAAAGATGGACTCCAGCAGTAACAACATTACCTACCGTAAACATTGTAGATCAAGCTCGCTAACTGACCTAACTAAAAATATGACTAGCAACAGTGACAAAACGATACTTGATACAACAATGATGAGCATACCTGATAGTTTCCATGACACAATTGACGACGTTCGTGAGTTAACAGAAGAAAACAAAATACTTAAGAACCAATTATTAAGCGCACATAAAGAAATAGAAGATCTAAATACGGAGAACTTTCGTCTCAAATCGGATTTACAAAATATGATAAAGACCGTTGACACCTGCAAGAAAATATGCGCGACTCCAGAGAAAAAAGTGCGACTCCAACACGCAAAAACAAATCTTTGCATGGAATAAGCTCACCAAAGTACCTAATCAAGGAACAAGAACAACAACCACATCGTAGTGAGCGTGCGGCTAACAAGCAAAATAAAGAGACCCAAACTATAAGCACTTATACACCAAACAATATAGCACCATCAAATGTAATAACGACGCCAACGCAAAAGAATAAACAACCCATTATGAAAATTACTAGAGAGGATACCAAAAATAGAAAACTCTGCGTACTCAGTAACTACACACAACGAGACATGCTACAAGCTATTGAAGAAAATTTTGCAAGGGTATTTAATTATTGTAGTTACACCTCACCAAATTCAGACACTAAAATATTATTAGCAGGTATAAAATCAAAGTTAGAACATCATACAATGAATGATTACTGTATAATATTATTAGGGGCGGCTGACATTAAAGCCCATGATAACCTTATTGACGTAGTAAACTTAATAAGAGAATGCTTAATTAATGTAACACACACTAAAATAATAATATGCGCACCCACATATATCTGTGGGGCACTCATTTATAATTATAAGGTTGAAATGTTTATCAACCTACTCTGTATGGACATCCAAAATAATAAGTATGCATATTTCTTTGACTCCAACTATGGATTAACATTTGACATGTTTTCAAATATATCAGGCAAATTAAATAAAAATGGAATACAATGCATATTTAGGGACATTATGAATAGAATTAAAATTGACATGGAATTATTTCCACATGACTTGAGCAGTGACGCAAATGGACAAAACTCACAGTTTTTTCTTTTATAATAATATACGTATTCTCCATCAAAACATAGCAGGTCTCATAAACAAATCTGATATCTTGATGGTACATTTAGAGGAATTAGCACAAAATAATAAACCCATAGACGTTATCTGTATAACCGAACACTTTATGACGACCGACCAAGAAAACACACTTGACATACCCAACTTCCGCCTAGCAACAAGTTATTCTAGAGACGTAAAGAGGGGAGGGGCATGTATACTAACTAGAATTGGACATGAATATACAACACTTAAAACTAACTGTTCTATTAAAGGTATTATAGAATGCAGCGTCATAGAACTTAATGAACATGGACTCATAATAGTGTGTATATACAGAGTGCCAAATTCATATATGAATCTATTTTACAATAATTTAGAGAAATTATTACGCCAAATATGTGACAAAACTAACAAGAAAATTGTTCTATGCGGGGATTTTAACATAAATACACTCAAACGAAAGCGCCATGATCTGGACTTTGAATATCTTTTGGAAAGCCACAATTTAAAATTAGAAATTAGACATCCTACCAGGCTCAGCAGTACTCAATACTCAATACTCAATATATTTATTGCTTCCACATGTGAACTTAGGTGGTAGGTTTAACAAAATAATATGATCATTGTGGACCCTGTCGGGCACAGCAAAAGTAGAAGAGAGGAAGAGGGCTTTTGATTTTGTTACTTATTTAGTACCTATTTATTGTAATTATTTTATAAAACTTGTAAATTAAAATTTGTCATTTAAATAATCATTGATATCATAATAGCATTTAGATAATAGGAATAGTTTTAATTTGTTTATAAATATAATCAATTTTTGTTCATTTTTTATTAATTCTGGTAATTTATTATATATTTTAATTGACATGACTAGTGTACTTGTTGAGTGCATTTTTAACTTAGAACCTGGTAAGTTTAACCTATTTTTATGACGTAATGTATATTTAGACTGTATGTCTTCTCTTGTCGTGTAAAAGTGCTGGTAATTTCGAACGAATTTGCATATTTCTAGTATGTATAGGCAAGGGAGTGTAAGTATTTTATTTTCTTGGAAATGAGGTTTGCAACTGTCGGTATCTTCTATATTTACAAGGATTCTTATTAATCTTTTTTGTAATGTGAAAAGTGTGGGTGCATCTGTGCTGTTTCCCCACAATATTACGCCGTAGCTGAGCCATGCATGTGCGTAGGCATAATATGTAACAAGTGCAGTTTTATGGTTAGTGGTCTTTTTGACTTCACGAAGGGCGTATGCAAATTAGGATAGTTTTGATTTTAAAATAAAATTTTTGTAAGTCTTGTATTGACAACTTTGCACACAATATTCCTAGATGCAAAAGTGAAATAATTGAATTTGGTATATCCGATCACACAGCTCAACTTTTACAATGTCCCGTCAAAAAAACCTGTGTGATAAAATCTTGGCGTATTAGACGACGAGACTATAGTACTGAAAATCTGAGTAAATTTAAAAAATGCATAAACAGCTTGTCGTTTACTGAAATTTACAATACAAATGACCCGGACGAAGCTTATAATAATTTTCTAGACCTTTTCCTATGTTTTTACAATTTCTGTTTCCCTTTCAAAATTATAACAAAATCGCTAAACAAAAAATCTAAATGGATATCTGAAGAATATGGTCTTAGAAACTGTAGTAAAATTAAAAGAAAAATGCTGTTGGGGCGTAACTCCCAACAGTGAAAATGTTATGTTGATGTTGTGTATTGTAATGTTAATGTTGAACGAGTGAACAACCGATTGTTTTAAAGGTTTTATTGCTACTAAAAATAATATATTATAAAGTAATAATGTACAATTAATGTTGAGTTGACAAACTGCAACGTTTCATTGTAAGTAGGACAAGTTATTTGCATGTACAGCGTAGCTCGTACATATTGCCCACTCACAAAGATAAATGATAACTGATAATGATAACTTAAATGTACATCGGAAATTGTTTAAAAATTAAGTTATAATGTAAAAGGTAAATACAAACAAAGTCATGAGTTATTATGGTAATTCACAACGCGCTATAGGCGACGTTGCTTTATTGAGTGTTCGTGCACTCGATAAGTGCGCTGCGTTGTTGTCGTCTGTGACGTCAAATAATGTGTAGTCCACGATGCTCGCTGTCGATGTTCTTCGTGGCATCGGGTTGGGAACAGATGGAGCTTCTGGTTTCCGTCGACTTGCCCAATGCTTGCTTAGGCGGTTCAGCTCATAGGAAGATGACAACGTATTGGTGGACATTGTGGTATGTTGCCTGATCTAATCTGCCAGGTGTTTCTCGTTTTTTTTGACTAGGTCAATGTCTTGATATTGTTTTGCGAATTCATCATCTAATACTCCGAACAGGGAGCACGCGATGGAACCGACACCGTTGATAAGCCCACGTTTGCTTCTCGTATTCACTCGGCCTTGTTGATTCAGCAACATATGGTTAAAGTGTCCTATTTCGTCTGTCGAGTGTTGTAATTGTGTTAAAATTACGTTACATTGTGTTTTCTGTTTCATTTTCTCGCAGACTTTTTCTAGATGATTGGTGAATTTACTGGATACTGCTATATCCTGCCAGTAGGGCTTGACGTCATAGTACACGATAATCTTCCACTCGCCGCGTATTGGTTGCATATTGGTTACTATATCAAAGTATAGACCTTGTTGAAGCTCGGCTATGTTTGTTGTGTTAGCGGCCGCGACAGGATTAAGCAAATACAGCAGTGCCATGACCAATCCAATGAAGTTTATTTTTCTGTTTGTTGTTTTGCATTGTCGTGAAATTTGCGACTCGCTGTTTAGGTATGACTCATTATCGTTTCTTTTTGAAGGAATTTGTTGTTTGTCGTCACCTTTGATAGGTAAGACGGATAGTTTGGTAACAGGTCTTTTCATATGTCCATTTCTTGTTTTTAGGCTAACGACCCGAACATATCCATCGTTCCCACGGTGAAGCTCTGTTATTCTCCCCATGAGCCATTTTCCGGCCGGTATATGGTCATCATGAATAACCACTAGATCGCCTATCTTCAAATTTCTCTGTGGTTCTTGCCACTTTGATCTGGCTAATAGTTGACATAAGTATTCGTTCCTCCATTTCTTCCAGATTTCTATGAAGATCTTTCTTGTTAGTGCCCATCTTGTTCTTGCATCTTCCCTTGTTTCGATGACTGTCAGCCCCGGTCTACCCGATAAAAAGTGTGCTGGCGTCAGACAGTCTAGATCGTCTATGTTTTCACTTAGTGGACACAGAGGTCTGGAATTCAAACAGGCCTCCAGTTTTGTTAGGATTGTGGTAAACTCCTCAAATATTAATTTTTGTTCTCCTACTACTCTTTTTAACTGGTGTTTTAGGCTTCTAACTGCTCGTTCCCACAATCCTCCCGCTGATGGCCAAGCGGGGGCATTAAAATGCCAGTCAATCTTCATCTCCACGATTTCCCTTTGTAGTTGGTCGCTTTTGTATGTATGTTCGATTTCCTCGTATTGCTCAACGAGTTGGCGGTTTGCACCGACAAAGTTTGTTCCGTTGTCACTGTATAAGTGACGAGGGGCACCTCTTCTTGCTGCCATCCTGTTTAGGGCTGCCAAAAATGCTGTACTGGTGAGATCTGATACCAGTTCAATATGCACAGCTTTGGTCACCATGCATATAAAGACTGCTATGTAGCCTTTCGTTGTTCTTGCTCCTCTGCCTTTGTTCATTTTGACGTCCACAAATCCAGTGTAATCCACCCCTGTATGGTAAAAGGGCGGTGCTTGATTTACTCTTGCGCTCGGTAGGTTGCCTATCAGCTGGTGTTCTTTTGTTGGGTTGTTTTTGCGGCATGTCACACATTTTCTGATTTGCATCTTCGTTGCTCGGTTTCCGCCAGCGATCCAATATTTCTCACGTAAGTGTGATAGGGTGAGTCTCGGGCCGCCGTGAAACGTCATTCGATGAGCTTGGTCGATGAGAAGATGTGTTAATTGACTGTCGTGTGGAATAATCATCGGATATTTCATGTTTTCTGTTAGCAAGGCGTTTTTTAATCTTTCTCCCACTAGTAAGATGTCTTGATGGTCAATGAACGGAGTGAGCGCTTTTATTTTACTGTTAGACTGCACCGTGTTATGTTTTTGTAAATAGCAAATATCTGTGTCGAATGATTTTTGCTGTGTTTGTTTTACGAGCACCTTCGTTGCGTTATCCAATTCGTGCAACGTCAGAAATCTCGGTAGTTGTCGCCGTTTCGGGTTCAATGGTCTGAGTATCCATGCGATAATGCGTATAATATGTTCGATAGAGCTGTGATTTTACAATAGTTTTTCCACAATGCTCGGATTTTTTATGTTGTGTTGGGATACATTGGCTTGTTTTCGGACTGTTTTTTCTTCTTGATCTGTGCTATGATTATATTTTTCTGTGGTCTTTGTTTTAAGCGATGCAAGCCATGTAGGCCCTTGCCACCACAGTTGATTTTCTTTCAGCTGACTAGCGTAATGACCTCTGCTTGCGGCGTCAGCGGGATTTTCTTTTGTTTTGACGTAGTTCCACGACGATCGTGGTATGACGTCAGTAATACTTCGTACTCTGTTTTCTACAAATGTTTTCCAGCGGGATGGGTCTCCTTGTAGCCAACCCAGGACCACCATGGAATCAGTCCAGCCGTAGACGTGTACTTCATATTGATTCAATGACTGTTTGACTTTGCGCATTAGTTGTGATAGAAGGTGCGCTCTATTCAATTCCAGTCTAGGCAGTGTTGTTGTTTTTCGGTGTGTTGCAATCTTTGACTTCGCGGCTACAAGTATTGTTGATGAATGGACCCGTGCGTAGATGACACAGGCATAGGCATCCAGGGAGGCGTCGCTGAACCCATGTAGCTCCATTGTCTGCTTTTCGCCACACTTAAGCTATCTAGGTATTTCGCAAGAGTTTATCGCCCTTACGTCCGCTTGTATTTTGCACCACTCCGCATGTATGCTGTCGGACACTTCGTCGTCCCATTGTAAGTTTCCATCCCACAGTTTTTGAAATAGTAATTTCAATTTTGTTGACACGGGAGCCAGCCAGCCGAGTGGGTCAAATAGTTTAGATATTTCGGCTAGTAGGCTGCGTTTGGTTTGATTCTTGTTCACGTCCGTAATTGTGCTTTGAAAGGTGAATTTATCCTCTTTTGAGTTCCAGCACAAGCCTAACGTTTTTAGTGTATTTTCCGCTCTGAAGTTGAAGACAATCTTATCGTTGTTGTGTTGTTCGGAGATATCTTCCAGAAGTTCTTGATTGTTTGCTGACCATTTTCGAAGGTTAAACCCTCCATTTTTTAATAATTGTTCAGATCAGCGATCAATGTCTTTCCTTTTTCTATTGTATGTGTCCCATGAACGAGGTCATCCATGTAGAATGATTCTTCCAGCACTTTTGAAGCCTCCGGGAACAGTTCACGTTCATCTGTCGCTAATCTCCTGAGTGTCATCATGGCTAAGAACGGCGCGGCCTTGGTACCGTATGTTACGGTTGTTAGTTGATATGAGCGGATAGGTTGTTCCAGCGATTCCCGCCATACAATTTGTTGCAATTGTTGGTCTGCAGGAGCTACCCAGATAGCACGAAACATCTTCTCAATGTCCGCTGTAAACGCATATTTGTATTGCCTCCATTTCATCAATAATGTTTGTAGGTCCTGTTGAAGATTGGGACCTTTGTACATGAGGTCGTTCAAACTGCATCCTGTAGATGTTTTTGCTGACGCATTAAACACCACTCTGTACTTTGTTGTTGTTGATTCAGCGCGTTGCACGCCGTGGTGAGGTAAGTAACACTCGATTATTTTGTTGCTGACTGTTGTTTCATATGACCTAGATCAATATATTCAGTCATGAAGTCTTTATAAGCGTTCGCCAAATGTGTTTGTTTATTCAACTTTCTTTCTAAAGTTTTAAATTGGGCGATAGCCATTGGCTTGGACGAACCCAGCCTGCTCTCAAATTCATTCTTCATCGGCAGTCTGACTTCATATTTCCCACTCTCCAAGCGCTGCGTAGTGTTGGTGTAGTATTCAATGCATGTTTCATTTTCCACCGATAGGTTGGATTGATCCGTGATGGCTTCGGTTTCCCAGAACTGTTTGATATCTTCCAGATTGTTTATGACCACATTGCAGTGAAAAGTTTTGACATTGCCACATAAAAGCCAACCTAGGTAGGTTTGTTGTGCGATAGGTTGAGTGACGTCATCGCCTTTTATTATTCCTCCTAGTACGATTTGCGAATAAATGTCTGCTCCAAATAGTAAATCCACCTGACGGCTGTTAAGGAAGTCTGGATCTGCTAGATGGATGTTCTGTATGTGGGACCAGGATGGTTTTGCAAAGGTCTTATTTGGCAGGTTGTTAATCAAGTTATTCATAATGAAGAGAGACGTTTGGAACTTGAAGTCGTTTTAAACAGAACTACAAGTAATTGTTGTCATTCCTTTGCAGTGGTTTTCCTTCTGTCCAACTCCAAAGATGACTCCTTTGTATCTCTCGCGCTTGACTCCGAGAAGCTGAGCGGCATGTTCCGTGATCAAAGATATCTGAGACCCTTGATCGATGAGGGCTCGCAACTTGATTTGGGTCCCATCAGCTGTTTCTATGTTTACTACAGCGGTTGCTAGTAATATCTCCGAAGTATCATCATCCTTTGATACATGGGAAGAATTTGTTTGTTTTTCTGTTTTATTTTCAATACATGCATCGTGTATCAATGTATTATGTTGACCCGCGCACTTGCGACATCGGTAAACTGACGTACATGTTTTTCCGTTATAGCTGAACAGGCAATTTACGCAAAGGTTCATTTTATTGACTGTGCTAAGTTTTAAGTCATTAAGCATTTCTAAAAACTTTGTGCAATTGTACATGCCATGTTCGTCATCGCAAAGAGGGCATCGAAATGTTGACGCATGGAACGATTTCGTAATTTTCTTGTTGCTAGTTGTTTGATTACTGCTGTATTGTTTTTTAGAGTACGAATAATTTTGATGTTGACTCGATGACGTATTTGGTTTTTGATTGTGTTCTTGTTTGCGGCGCGATGCTTCCAACGATGTAAACTTCGCTTCTAGGAAATCTAGCAGATCTTTCAGTATTGGCAGCTTTCGGCAATTCTTCAGCGAGTCATTGTACTCTAAATGTGTATCTGCGTCTAATTTTTGCGATAATCGGATCCCAAGTTTCGACATCCACTCCTAAATTCTTTATCGCATATAAGCATTCTATGCTGACGTCATGGATTTTCTTTATTTGGGTCACTGACTGTTGTTGCATGTTTGGTAGATTGAAAATCATGTTGATGTGCGATGTGAAGATAAGTTTTTCATTGTTATATCGGTGATTGAGGATATCCCAACACACGAGGTAGTTATCCGAACTTATCTGTAGGTGTTGAATCAAGCGTTCCGCTTCTCCTTGCACTTTAGTCTTCAGAAACTGCATCTTCTGAGCAGATGAAAGGGAATTGTTGCTGTGTATTGCTTCCGTGAAAAGGTCTTTAAATGGGATCCACTGGTTGTAGTTACCGTAGAAGACTGGTATCTCTAATTTCGGTGTTGTTTTCTCACGATGAGCGCCAGACCACATTTTCGTATTCAAAGCCTTTTTCAGTTCATTGAATTGGTTTTCATACCTGGTGTAGCGTTCTTCGTACACTATCATCTTCTCTCCGTTGATTTCACACTCTATCTCCCAGTGAAGGTTGTCAATTTCTGACCAGCGCGTTTGTAGTGTTTGCAGAGCGTCTTGAAATTCCCATTTTTCAGATAGAAACTCCACGTTTATATTTGCGACTGCTCTCATGAAGGCTTTGAAGTTTGCCGCCTGTTTGCGCATCATGTCGTCAAGCTTGCTATTGGATCCCGTATCCTTTTTTGCAATGTTTTGTTGTTCTTGCCGAGTAGGAGGAGGTGATGGTTCTCTGTTTTGTTTATCTTGATTGGCATCCCTAGCTTGTTCTGCCCCCTCACTTTTCAAAGCTTCTTGTTCCTGTTTTGTATGATGTGAGGTACCTTCCTCTGTTTATGGGTTGGCACCTCCCAATGTTTTTGTTTGTACCGATTGCTCCCTTGGAGAACGAGCAAGGGTCGCGAGTTGTTGGTGTTGTTGAAGAATAAGCTCCTTTACTTCATTGTAGCACTGCAGCGTTTGATTATAGCAGTCATTCTTAAAGTAGGGATGACTTACACTTTGTTCCGTAGACGCCTGTCTACGTCGTGGTCGTGATTGAATTGGTATTCTGACCACAAGTTTTCCAACATTGCCATACGGCGTTTGAAATAGTCGGGGTTTTTTCTGTCCCAACCATCTTTCTTGATATTTATTCCGATCTTCTTTATGTTGTCGTAGAGTTCGTTCTGATTCTGGTATAAATCAGCTGACGTCATGTTGTATAAGTTGTTTTTCTTGTTGACTTCAAGATGAACTCTTCTGTTCCAAACGTAGACTGTTGCTCCACACTCCTGGTTCTTGGTATTGTGCAACCTTTCTCTTCTCTTCTGACATGAATATTTACTTTGTTAAGTATAACATTATTATTATTTTAATTGTTGTGAATGTGAGGACTATGTAGCTCATGTATATATATTTATTTATTTTTCTCAGTTACTACTAATGATAATCTGGCAGTTTTGAGTACTTTATGCGGCCTACCCAAATGTCCTTTCTTTGGTATTGTTCGTCGAATCGTTGAGCTCCTTTTAAGTTCTGAGTTGAGCTGCACGATTACTGACAAATGCGTCACTGACTGGACAGGTCCACTCAAATCTGTATGGTTCTTTCCTCAAAAGACCATTTCAGACACAAATCTACGTGGTCCTCAAATGAAATGCTCTGACCAAGATTATTTCTGGGTTTTTTTTATATACACATTGACATTAATGATTTTTATATATGCAATGACATGAATATTTACTTTTAAAGTATTATATTATTTTAATTATTGTGAATGTGAAGACTATATGGGTCATTCCTTTTTGTTTTGTTTTTAATTTTTTCTCAGTTAGTTTTAATCATGGTCTGACAGTTTGAGTAATTTATGTGGCCTACACAAATGTCCTTTTTTTGGTATTGTTCGTCGAATCGTTGAGCTCCTTAAATTCTGAGTTGAGCTACACGATAACTGACAAATGCGTGCACTGACTGGACAGACCCTCTCAATCTGTGTGATGCTTTCCTCTAAAGACCACTTCAGACACCAATCCACATGGCCTTCACATGATCTGACCAAGATTATGTCTGGACTTTAAAAGAGACTGTGACCTCTGAGTTTGTTTCGGCCTTTCTTCTCAGAGTAGTCAGATAGGAAACGCCGACCTCACCTAGTTTTTAAAATATGATTGACATGTAAAAGTGTTTGTACAAACCTACTTACAGAAATAAAATCATTTATCATTTATTTTTAAGATATGCGCCTTCTCAATTGGTTACTGGGGCGACTCGCTTGTGAGAGACCAGTCCAACCGATTCGCGACCGTAAAAGATATAAATCACACAACACAAAATTGCTCGAAGGACCAAATGTTGGGGCGTAACTCCCAACAGTGAAAATGTTGAACGAGTAAACAACCGATTGTTTTAAAGGTTTTATTGCTACTAAAAATAATATGTTATAAAGTAATAATGTACAATTAATGTTGAGTTGACAAACTGCAACGTTTCACTATAAGTAGGACAAGTTATTTGCATGTACAGCGTAGCTCGTACAAATGCTATGGCAGTATAGGATACATCCAACAAAAAGAAATAAAAACATATTTCAGCAATACGCAGCTAGATTAAAAAAGTAATATCACTAACCCAAAAGTCACAAAACAATTATTACATAAATACATCACAAAACAAATCAAAAGCGACATGGTCAATTATAAACAAGTCTAAATTTAACTTTCCCAAAGAGCCTATTACAGAAATACTTAAAGATGACATCAAGATTACAGATCCTAAATCTATTGCGAGTAATTTTAACGACTTCTTCATTGACCAAGCTTCAGAATCAGACCAAACATATAATTTAAGGAATGACAATCAAAATAAAACTCGACCCTCAAATCATAAAATTAACACTTTTATTAATTCAATTTTTCTTACTCCCACAACACCTACAGAGGTAGACAGAGAAATAAAGCAGCTGAAAAATATCCATAGCGTGGGCAACGATGGTGTCTGCACCAAAGTCATAAAATATGTATCCCCGGATATTTCAGCTCATCTATGCTACATAATTAACTTATGCATTTCTAACGGAATATACCCAGAAAATCTTAAAACGTCCATTGTCATTCCACTACACAAAAAAGAAGACAAACGAAAAAAGGGAAAACTTTAGACCCATAGCGTTGATCCCCATTTTTTCAAAATTATTTCAAAGAATCATATATAGCCGACTATACAGTTTTTTTGAAAAATATAATATATTGGTAGACGAACAGAAAGGCTTTCACAAGGGGAAATCGATAAATGTAGCCATATATGACCTTCTGAAAAGTATTTTTGTCGCCATGGACAAAAAAAATCCAACATGTGCTATCTTTATGGATATGAGTAAAGCCTTTGACCGAGTTGACCATACGATACTAATGCAAAAATTGAGCATGTATGGCATAAGAGGTAAAGCGCTAGATTTCATCTTTTCCTATCTGCATAATAGAAAACAAATAGTAGAAATAACACAAATATGTCAGAAAACACGAAATGATATTAAACATAAGTCAAACCCGAAAACTGTCAAATTTGGAGTTCCACAAGGTAGTGTCCTAGGCCCATTACTGTTCTTGATATATATCAATGATCTTCCTAAGCATATCAACCAACAAATGGTACTATTTGCAGATGACAGCACAGTTATAGTAAAAAGTGACAAAGAAAATGATTACGAGCACGTAGTCAACCAAACATTAAATACGATAATACAATGGTTAACCGAAAATAATCTTAGAATGAATATGGACAAAACGAAAATTATACACTTTCACCATAGAACTCAACTGACAAATATAAACGTTAGTTACCAAGGCGAAATAGTACATCCTGTGACAGAAACAAAGTTTCTAGGAATTCATATTGACAATAAACTGACATGGAAAACACATTTAGAATATGTCTGCAAAAGAATTCTCTATACAAACTCCCAAAAATTGTTAATAAAGAAGCCGTATTAGCTGCTTATCATGGACTTGTTGCACCTGTCCTAAGACACGGTATTATATCTTGGGGCAACTCAGTCGATAAGGGATGTGTATCTAAAGCTCAAAAGAAATGCATTAGAGCAATGTGTAATGTAGACAACACTACCAGTTGTCAACCCTACTTTAAAAGCTTAAAAATTCTGACACTGCCTTCGTTATATATACAGGGTGTTTGGCAGAACGTTGAACATACGGAAATGGTGGATAGGTGGGGTCATCTGCTACTTACTCAGCACTAATTTATTTGGCCCTGGCCCACTGGATATCTTTTTTAATGCAAGTTGAAATTAAGATTTTTAGTATTTTTTACATCTTTCTGTAGTTTTGAGGACTCAAAACTTTTTTTCTAGCTAACATCTGAATAAAGCAATAATTTTAAAGAATCTGCCAACATTAAAGATTAAAAAAATAATATCTGTGTAACTAGAAGAAAGCAAAAAAATTTTTTTTTAATAGCCATGGAGCCAGGGCCAGATAAATTACATCTGTTTATACCTACCTGTATTAAGCAAATAAATAATTTGATTTGATTTATTTCTGTCTGAAATATATTCTTGTTTCGTACTTTTTAGATAATTTTTGTTTTCCCGTAGTCGGGTTACAGTTTTTTATTAAACAAATTTTTTTATTGAAATTCATTCCCGCCCTAGAGAGGGAAGCAATTACTATGAGTCTTTCCCTCCCAAGGGTGGGAAGCAGCGTCTTTCACTCGCTACTCGGATCAAACAAAAGCTACTTTCCGAGTATGAGAAATGAAAAAAAAAAAAATGCTGCGTTCTTGTAGAGTATAAGCAGCCAGTGTTGGCGGCGCGCGGCGGTAACGCGGAGTGTTCCATATTTAAAAAATTTAATAGGTACTATTCATGTTATTAATATCAATAAATATTTAGAAAAACTACTATTTTTTACTTTTCTTATATTCGAAATGAAAAGTAGAGTGTTTAACACGGGTGAAAGTCATCAATTCCTTTCGACCCTTATATTCCCTATTACATGCTTATTGCATACAATACAGTATTTTATTTTATTTTAAGTGAGACCAAGTTCGGGGTACCTACCTATATCGTCTCCGATAGTAAAAGACTAGTCAAACTGGGACTACTTTGTCAACTTGAGAACCTTCTAAGTGTATTAGTGTACCTATAGTTTTGAAACTGCTGCACCAAACTCTTCCACTTTACATCAATAAGCATTGATTCACTTGACCCTAATGATATAAAATATGTATTTAAATTAATAGATACCTACCACTTACCATTAGAGTTTACCTTGATCGGGGGAAAATCATTGGTGATTAAATTAAATCTCTATCCTGTTACCGAGTTATGAATGTTTAACTAGTACTGAAGTTGGCGTTAGTTGCCCTCTGGGCTCTGGATGGTCAGACCAGGCCAGGCCGGCCAGGTCAGGTCTACGGAGCAGGCACGAGTTCTGTTTGGGTATAACTTGCTCACTTACTCAGATCCAAATAGTCTGTGGTGAGGTTATAGCTAATGTGACCAAATCCAGATTGTCTGTGGTGTTTTGAGGTAATGCCTAATATGACCAGATCTAGATTTTCTGTGGTGTTTTAAGGCAATGCCTACTGTGACCAGATCCAGAGTGTCTGTGGTGTTTTAAGGTAATGTCTGATGTGACCAGATTGTCGGTGATGTTCTAAGCCAAGTTCGGCCAAAGATAAATGTGATACTGATACATGATTTTATTTAAGTTGTGTTACACGGTGATTCCTATACGGCTACTCTGAGAAGAAACACCGAATCAGAGGAGTCTCTTAAAGTTCAGACATAATCTTGGTCAGATCATGTGAGGACCATGTTAGATGGGAGTCAGTAATGGTCTTTTAAGGAAAGAACCACACAGATTTGAGTGGACCAAAGAAACGACATTTGGGTAGGCCGCATAACTCCAAAATAATAATAAACATTATAGACGAATATATATATATGTACGTGTTAATGTTTTTTACCCACAACGACACGCTCTTGGCCTGCATCTCACCTGATGGTAAGTGATGATCAGGCCGAAGGTGGAAGCGAGTTTCATCCGGAGTACTGAGCGGGATCCTAACAGAGGAACTGGCTATCTAGCAAAAAACTAAAATTCTAAACCAATCACACCGACTTCCGAAAGTAAAGCTATTTTTCATTTTGTAATGTTTAATCATCGCGCAAGCTTCCTCTACTAAATGAAAAATAATTTTAAAATTCGGTCCACAATTGATGAAAAGATAGATGGACATACATTTAAAAAAACCTACAGACGAACTAGAACCTTCTCTTTTTGGAAATCGGATAGAATGACCCACATAGTCCTCACATTCACAATAATTTAGAGGAGACTCCCTAAATTGTATGTGAATTTGCAAAGATATTCGGAAAAACTCACGCATACAATCAAAATGGAACTTTAGCTTATTGGATCTTTTTCTTTCCATAGCGTGGCGATTAGGTTATCACATTAATTCAAACCACGTACTCTACATTACGTATTTGAAGCATACACAATTAAAATAATTAATGAAAATTGAAATTCTAGCCGTGGGACCTATTTTTTCGTTTTAGTATTTAACAACATCATGTATGGCATAAAGAAAATCAGCTGACCAATACTAGTAGGTCAAAGACCCGTGGCCGACGAAGATAGGTAGTTCAAACGATGCCATTTCGAATTACTTGGAATTACTAACAATTACAAAAATATGTCCTTACGGCTAATAGTTTAAGGCGTACCTACTATGCGCAAATTAAAAATAAGGGAATGTGGGGAATCCCTCAGCGGGGGAATGAAAAAAATATGCGATAAATGTTCTTATTGCTAACGATTTAACGCATAAATCTCTACGCGTGAAATGGACGGGGAACGGGGGTGCGTGTCATCAAATCTCGTATTTTTCAGCGGCGTGTGCGTTTGTGACCAGTCCCCGCGCAAGGCAACTATCCTCAAGGATGACGTCCTTGAGGATAGTTGCCTAGATTCGCAATTTCGCAAACGCGCCCTACGTATTTTTATTGTTGTTATTGTTTTGAGGACATTTTGTTAAGTTTCTTGTTTTGTTTGTAGGTAATAGGAATAGGATACGTATTATTAGTTGTAGATTAGTTAAGTATTGTGACAGTTCGTGCGAGATTAAGACACGTTATTACAACAGTAAAATTAGTTGTAGGTAACTTAGTGACAGTTCATGCGGAATCAGACGCTTTTATTCTTCCTTTTTGGGTTGTGTACACCGATATGGTCCGTAATAATATCGTACATTCGATTCGATTATGCATTCGGAAGCAAGGCGAACATTTCGAAATTGAAAATTTTTAAATTAATAAATTGAACATTTAACTGAAGGTTTTTAAACTTACTTGTGACTATTTGGTAACAATACCATAAAGTTTGTGTTGAACTGTTGATACCAACGCCCCGTCGGGTGCTTATTTAAAGCCTACATGCGCAAGTACAATACCTATTTCCAGGGTTGTAACGGATGTCATATAACGGATAAGGATGCGGATGAGGATATCGAGATAATCGGGTTTGAGGATGCGGATGAGGATACGGATATTGGAAAATTCCTTATTGAGGATGCGGATGAGGGTGCGGATGTCGTACAAAAAATTGCCCTTGTTTTTTAAAGTATTTATATTTGTATTTTAAGTTATAGGTAATCATTTGGTAGGTTACCGTAGCGTAATTCGCCTGTTAAAAACTTCACTTCTACGAGCAAACAAAAAGTAAACAATAACACGTCACCCGCCACCCAGTAACTCAAATTGTGACATGTGACACCACAGTCGTGCCACTACTGCCACGTGCGGCCGATCGACTGTCAAAGGACAAGGACATTGTGAATTCAGCCAATAAGAAGGCATAACTCACTTATCGGCCCGCCCATTCAGCTCGGCGCGAGTTTTTAAATTCACTATTTGTGCGAACAACGTAGGGTCACATCCTCATAGAAGTTATGAGGATGCGGATGAGGATGCGGAGCTTTTAAAATCAAAAGTTGAGGATGCGGATGTATTGCGGATATCAAAATTGATGCGGATGCTCCGCAGTTGCGGATGCGGATACGGATATCCGTTACATCCCTGCCTATTTCTCACTGTCGCTTGGTGTGTGTGTGTGTGCCGCCGAGCCGCCCGCGCCCGCGCCCCGGCTTTACAGGTCAGTAAATTTAATAGTATCAAGGGTGGTTTATTTCTTGCCAAATTTTACGCTATTTAGTTTTTTTGAAAAATTCAGTTTTCTATTTTTAGGTTTGTTTTTTTATTTATTATTTTAACAGACTGATGATAACTTGTAATAACCGCTGTATTATTTAATGTGATAACCTAATCGCCACTCTGTATAAGACAGTTGGAACATTTTCGCTCGATTCATTTTTTATTCGAAAATCATGTATTTTTTAAAGATTATTTGAAACAAAAACAAGAGCAAAAAAGAAACAACAAAAAAGCCGAGTAAGGCTTTTATGTCTAAAATAATTATTGACAGTAAGAAACCGACCCTACCTACCCTACCTACCCTACCTACCCTACCTACCCTACCTACCCTACCTACCCTACCTACCCTACCTACCCTACCTACCCTACCTACCCTACCTACCCTACCTACCCTACCTACCCTACCTACCCTACCTACCCTACCTACCCTACCTACCCTACCTACCCTACCTACCCTACCTACCCTACCTACCCTACCTACCCTACCTACCCTACCTACCCTACCTACCCTACCTACCCTACCTACCCTACCTACCCTACCTACCCTACCTACCCTACCTACCCTACCTACCCTACCTACCCTACCTACCCTACCTACCCTACCTACCCTACCTACCCTACCTACCCTACCTACCCTACCTACCCTACCTACCCTACCTACCCTACCTACCCTACCTACCCTACCTACCCTACCTACCCTACCTACCCTACCTACCCTACCTACCCTACCTACCCTACCTACCCTACCTACCCTACCTACCCTACCTACCCTACCTACCCTACCTACCCTACCTACCCTACCTACCCTACCTACCCTACCTACCCTACCTACCCTACCTACCCTACCTACCCTACCTACCCTACCTACCCTACCTACCCTACCTACCCTACCTACCCTACCTACCCTACCTACCCTAGGAGTCCATCGCGGACAAACAACGTGACACGTAATTTATATATATTAAGAAAGATATTAAGAAAGATTAAGATGTATTATAGTACCTTATCATTGTAAATTTCCCAGCAGAAGATCTTCAGTGTCATCATAACTCAGTGTTTGGAGATAATCTCTAAGTAAGTTTTTGCATTTATATTTACGACATTTAGTTTCGTGCTCGAACACGACCAAAGAGCGCACGCGATATTCAACTGTATAAATGGTGTATTAGCGTTTAGAACTTAGTGGAGTGGTGGGGTGCATAAGGGCGGAGTTTGTGTGGAAATTGTCTTTGGAATGGTCTTAAAAGGGAGTGCCTCCGCTGCCGGCGCCGGCTCCCGAATTGGCTGCCGGCGCTGAGTTTGGGAAAAGAAAGCGGAAAACAGGGTTGGCAATTTGGCAATTGGAGTATTTTATTTATTTTATTTTATTTATTTGGCTCACCAACAATTGAATACACCGATACAAAGATATGAGATACATGCAATAAACTTATAGACTAGTGTACCAATTTCTTACAGGTAAGCACATCATGCATTACTTATTTGTTGTTTAGTGCCTACTTAAAATTAGACGAGTTCTTACACTCACCGAACATAATTATTATTTCAACAAAATTCCAATTTAAAATCTATAATTGAATTTAAAACAAAAATTTAAATCATAATTAGATAGGTGGAGTAGATAGGTGGGGTAGGCATAATTAAAAAAACATGGAACAAAGCATTATTTTTTAAGTGAAATCTTCTTTAGGCGCGTTGGGCATTTTTGATATAGGATTGATCCAGGAGGGAGTGACCATTGATTTCGCTACACTGTGACGACACCAGCTTTTGAGCGTTAAAAAGACATTAAAGCGTTGATAACCGCGGTGCGTGGAGTAAAACACATCAACGCATTGATTACCGCGGTGCCGATTTTTTTTCAAGTTTTCACTTCTGTCGGCACTCCCGGAGTGTTCCATAAATATATTTCCATAATCAATTATTTCCATATTCCAGTAATCAAGTACTAAGTACCAAAATTCAAAATATTTTATTTCATATTCCTGGAATCATTGATGTAAATCATGCCTGGAATGCAATTTTGTAAAAATAAAAGTATTTAATCAATATTGTTTCTAATTATTCTCATCATAAAAGTCATTAGCAGACTATTAACTACCGATAGTATAAGTAAATCGATCAGCAACTTCATTTAACCACGTCAAAAATTAAAATAATCACCTAGCCAAAATTTTGCACCTCGCCACGGAAAACAGGATTTCTTTTATGCAGAATGGGCGGGCGCCCAACCGCGCCCCAGCCTAACGCCGCTACTGTCCACCTTTTGGACTTCACTGCTCCTCAACCCTTGGAAGTACCTTCCACGGGCCTATAATCTTAATTCTTTGGCGAGGTTCAAACGACCGTTTCGAGCCACGTCACGATGTGAATCCTAAGCGGCGCTGGCCGTGTCTTCGTAGCGGACGCACTGACGCTGACGCACCGAGTGCCAGCTGCCAGGCGAGTGCTGGCTGAGTCCCACTGGCACTTTACTTCACTATGTCACTCCGGATTTTTTATTTGTCTGTCTGTGTTGTCTTGTTTATACCTTTTTAGTTGGTGTTTTTTGACCTAGTTGGGTTTTAGTTTTATAACTTTGATTTTATTTAAATTATTTTGGGGGTATAATTATACTATAAACTAGCTTTTGCCCGCGGCTTCGCCCGCGTAGATGTCGGAAAATATTCCACGGGAACATGCTACCGGAATTCAGAGTATCGTAAGGCCACTTTCACATTAAGACGTTAGCAGCGCGACAATAGCGCGGCAGAAGCACATGCCTTCACATAATAAGAACAGCCGCGCGTTAGCAGCGCGGCTGCCGCGCCGCAGTTTAGATCAGTGTGCACTTCATTTCAAAAATAGGCTATACCTAATCACGTGCGCTTGCTGTGGGGGCAGGTAATAATAATAACTTGGTTTACTTGTAATAGCTATAATTATATTTCAACATTAATATTTTTTTTCTTTAATTAATAGTAATAATCTTTATTTTTTTGTTCACAAAGGTTCATATTGTTATTAACATAGAGACAAGAAATACAGGGTTACTGGTAACTCGACGTATTCCTTGCAGGACGTCATAGTAGGGTTAAAATGCAACAAATTAAGCCACCAAATGTTCTACCGAAATTCAGTAGTTTTTGAATTAGTTAAGAGTTTTAGTTTTTTTATGAAAAATCCCAGATTAAATCATTTGAAACCAATTTAAAAATGATTTACGGCGCGACTGTACTGAAATTTAAGTTTTTATCATAGTTGACGCCGTAGCAGACCTTTGTTAATAATTAAAAGTTCAATAATGCCTAAAACTTTGACAAATATCACTAACCACACATTTAATTTTTTGTAATTTTTGCTATTACTTCATAAAAAATGTAGTATAGTGCAAAAAAAAAATGCTACACCTGGTGTACAAATTACTAGGAAAATATCCTTGTCTTATCAGTTATTCAGAAAGGTATGATTGTCAATACTTTTGCATGTGTGCCAGGGAAGAGAAGAGTTTTATGGGGTGTAGGTAAAATTGCGAGACGGTCAACTTATTGTTTCGTATTCGTATTATTCGTAGTTTTTACCTGCGCTTGAACTCCAAACACTCGGGGAGCTTTGTGATTGGTCGCTATTGTTCTCTCGGCATGACAGGGGGTGCGATTTTGCAAAATTTGGTCGTCAGCGTTAGTTAGTTTCAACTCTACGTCGCGCAAGCTCGTGTTTTGTTACTGGCTATTTCCCTAACTGTTGCTGCGTATCTTGCTCTTGTGCTGTGCTGTGCCTTCATAAGCGCTGACTATGGCTGCATATTCTAATCCTGAATACGCTGACATAATGTACTGTTACGGACTTTGTGACAGTAACGCTGCTGAGGCGCGGCGAGAATATCAACTTCGCTTTCCCAACCGCCGACTCTCCCACGTTAGTGTCTTCGGATCGACTTATCGGCGAATATCTGAAACTGGCAGCGTCCAAAGAAGCAGGCAAGTTGACACTGGTCGTTCCCGGAGATACACGGCTGAGGACGAGGAGCTTATTCTTCAACGTTTTATTGACGATCCTAATCCATCGACAAACATCGTAGCGCGTGAGCTTGGTATATCACAGTGGAAAGTCTGGTCTGTAGTTCACTTGTCAGGCCGACATCCATACCATTATCAACCAGTCCAGTCATTAGAAGAAGGAGATCCGCCGAGACGGCTTGAATTTTGTCGTTTTATGCTAAGTGCCGACGCCAACAGCGAAAACTTTTTAAAAACATTCTGTGGACCGATGAGTCATGTTTTGATCGTGATGGTATCACAAATTACCACAACTTATGTTACTGGGCACCGAAAGCAGAAGCAAACCCTAAAAAACTGAAACCAACCGCATCCCAGCGAAGGTTCTCGCTTAATGTTTGGATGGGTATTATTGACGACAAATTAATTGGCCCACATTTTTTACCTCGAACGAATGGGGAACTTTATGAAGATTTCCTCAGAAATCATTTATCAGCACTGCTCACGGATGTACCGGAAGAAAGAAGAGCAAATATGATTTACCAACATGACGGATGTCCAGCCCACTTCCGAATCACAATTCGACAATTGCTGGATGAAAACTATCCAAACCGATGGATAGGGCGCGGTGGGCCGATTCCGTGGCCTGCACGAAGCCCTGATCTGACGCCGCTAGACTTTTACGTCTGGGGTCATATGAAAGATCTAGTTTATGTGACCCCAGTAAATTCAATTGAAGAACTAAGGGAGAGAATTACAAATGCGGCGGACCAGATGAGGGCAACAATCACATCAAGAATAAAAAAACCGAAGTAAGGAAGCGAATAAGAACATGTATTCGAAACCGAGGGCAGCACATCGAACAAGACGTGTGAAATGTGTGTAATTAAAGTTTTTAATATTGATTAAAAAGAATAATAATGTTTACGATTTTGTTTTTGATTTTTCGAATAATCACCTTTTTGTGAAACGCACGCCTGTACTAAATCAAAAACGATTTTCATAATGTAGTCCATGATTTTGTATTAACTTTCATACCTTTTTGGATAGCTGATAAGACAAGGATATTTTCTTAGTAATTTGTACACCAGGTGTAGCATTTTTTTTTGCACTAGACTACATTTTTTATGAAGTAATAGCAAACATTACAAAAAATTAAATGTTTGGTTAGTGATATTTGCCAAAGTTTTAGGCATTATTGAACTTTTAATCATTAACAAAGGTCTGCCACGGCGTCAACTATGATAATAACTTAAATTTCAGTACAGTCGCGCCGTAAATCATTTTTAAATTGGTTTCAAATGATTTAATCTGGGATTTTTCATAAAAAAACTAAAACTCTTAACTAATTCAAAAACTACTGAATTTCGGTAGAACATTTGGTGGCTTAATTTTTTGCATTTTAACCCTACTATGACGTCCTGCAAGGAATACGTCGAGTTACCAGTAACCCTGTATAGCGTTTTGACAAAAATTGCGTAAAATATGATCCTTTGCGAGAGGCTGGCGTCCATACTAGGAAACCCTGTGTCAACTCATGGATAACCAGGCTCTCGCCCCGAATTTAATCTAATTAACATTACAACGGTCAATTTTCAAACTCTAAACAAATTATTTATACTAAGACTAAATTATTTATACTACTTTGAAGGGAAAAAAAACAGACAAGTTTAAATTAATTAACCAAAAATGACAAGTATTAATAAAAAGATCATCGATCATGTCAATAGACAATAGTCGCATAGACAAATCAAATTGAGTTTGTATTCCGACACTTGCAACACTGGCTCATCGCCGATTGAGCGAAAGCGGCGGCCGCGTCGGCCGCGCGCTGCCGCGGCCGCCGCGCTTCTGGTTTTGATATAAAATTCGGACTGTGCGACGGTCGCGCGTCTGTCGCGCGACTGTCGCGCTGCTGAAGTGAACTTAATGTGAAAGTGGTCCAAGTCCTAACCCAGCTTATGGCCTATCCGTATGTCTTTCATATAAATACGTTCAGCATGAAAGGTAACAGGCAGATAATAAATCTGTTTTAGGGTTTCGTACTCAAAATTAAAAAATTGAAACCGTTAAAAGATGACTTCGTTGTCTGTCAAGACCCTTTTTCTCAGAAACGCATGGAGACAACAAGTTGAAATAGCTATCATGTGAATACAGATTAGATAGATAGAATATTCTTTATTATGTACACCAAAAAAAAAAAAAAAGGACAAAAAAAAAAAAAAAAAAGGAAATTAAGGACAGTCTCCTAATAGTGTTTTCTTGTAGCGACAACGGTTAAGGTACCTGCTCTTATTTCCCCATCTCAAAATCCATCCTGTAAATGTTATGATTGACTGCTTAAATCCATAAAGCTATAGCGTGATGATAATCTTTTAAAAGGTTAAATCCGTAACAATCTGCAATATTCTAATCTTTTGGCTAGCCGTTTTACAATTTGTGGTAAACTATAGAACAATACGAACTTATTGTAATATTGCTCATCCCTCATAACAAATAGCGTGATAATAATTTTTGATAAGTCTATTGTGACGTTTCCATTATTTGACTTATTGATTATTTATATCAATTTTCAAGTAAACCAAGCCACACAGTAAAATCCTCCCCTGTAAAAATGAATACCCCTTGTCACCCCATTAGGGGTAGATTAAAAAACATCCCTGATGTACATTTTTATTTATTTTCAGTCTTAAGTATAAATACTGAGTTTGAGTTATACTCCTTTAGGGGGTAGTTTAGAAAAACTAGAAATGGAAAACTTTATAATTTACATAGATAAGTATTTGTGCCAAGTTTCAAGTTTAAAAATTCATTCAAGGAATAAGATTTTTCATACAAACAATATCTTCCCTTTTCACCCCCTTATAAGTGTAGATCAGAGGTCGGCAACCTTTTGGCAGGCAAGGGCCACAAGGTGGCAAAATAAAATAAAGGCGGGCCGCACTTGTGATATTAACCCTAGAAGTCCAATATACCTGGGTAATTTTCACGAAATGCCGAAATTCTTGTCCTTGGAGTTTATATAAAATTCCAACAAAGAAATGGATGTTACTAATATTTCTATGCAATCCACATAACTATACCTAAAAGTTTCACATAAAATTTTAGAGCTGTATAAATAAATAAATAAAAATGCATAACCATAATGTTCCTAACATCATTCCCTCACTGTGTCCCAAGTACCAATTTTATTTACTTTTATTTACCAAAAAAGCACAAGAATCATTCGAATCATATTCAAGTAGGTTGGATTGTTTAAACATATTATAAATTTATGGGAAAAACCAAAATTAGCGTTATAAAGTAAAAAACTCGTTAAAAATTTGTATATTTATATGTGTCTCACAAAAATAAATCATTCCCTCACATTATTACTGGCAGTTGAATTATGAACGCATTTTAAATAAAATACGAACGCTATCATTAGTTTTTGAAAGTTGGCACTAACGTCAATTTATCAAAATGGCGACTGTGACTGTGTTCGGGTGTGCGCTGCGAAAAGATTTTATTAATTTTATGGTTAAATTACATTTTTGATCGTCATTTCCTAAAATAAAAAAAAACAAAAGATAAGGAAACAGAAGATACTTTAACTGATTATAAGTTGCACAGATAAGATGGCTTTTGGGAGTAATCCCCTTAAGTAGAAAAATCGTTTTTAAAGTAAGGTTATGTCACGAGTCCTTTACGGTTATTCTTTATTTCGTCATTCCCTCACCATCATTCTATCATAAAAATGTATGGTGAGGGAATGATGATATATGAGGGAATGATTTTTGGCTGGGCTAATTGGCTTTTTTTATTTTTTGCTTTTAGTAACTCTTGAATTTACTGCTGCAATATTGTTGTAGGTTAAAAAATGACAAGAAAAAAGAAGATAAGCAAAGAAGAAGCTAAATCAAAAAAGCAAGAATATGATCGAAAGCGCAGGGAAAAAATGAAAGCTGATCCTGTAACACTTGAAATACTTCGCGAAAAAGAAAGAATTAAATATCTAAAAAAAAGAAAAAAGTCAAGTCAAATAGAACACAGAAGACTTCGTCAAACAGTCAACCATCATTGCTGCATTTCGTGGAACCCAGAAGATAGAAGACTTAGTCAAACAGTCAATCATCATTGCTGCATTTCTTGGAACCCAGAAAATTCGTCAATTTGTCTTCAGTAATGATGTCTTGGAATTTAGAAGTCTTTCATGTTGTGAATGCGCAGAAAAGTGTAAACATTTTTACATGGGATATTAAAAATCTTCAAAACGTTGCATTGAAAAACCAAAGTCCTTTAAAATAAAAACACGAAACAAATCTTATGATGATGGACCATCGTCAAATGATGTTATTTGTACGGACAGTAATATCACTTATAATATTGGTGATTATGTACTTATCAAATGGGACGAAAATGTTTACCCAGGGGAAATAATATTAGTTTCTGAGGAAGGCGCGTTAGTAAAATCTATGAAAAGAGGAACAAAATTTTGGAGATGGCCTAAAATCAGAGATGAACAGTTATATGCCTTTTCTTTTTTTTTTTTGGGTGGGAAATCATCAAATAACTTCTCCCGCTCTGGGCGGAACGGGAGGGCGTGTCAGACTCTTACTGACTAAAACCCACCCGTGTTCCTTCAGTTGCCGTGTTGCCAGGGGGGCCACGATTTCCCTATCGTTTTCTTCGAACCCCCGGCAGGCATTGGTCCTAGCGGACCCCGTCAATTCTGCTGTCATCTCTTTGAGGCGCGCGTGGAACACAACGCGCCGTCGACACGGGCTTGGTCCTTATCGGACGGCGAGCTACCCATTGCTCACCGTCCGCAAGCCCGCGCCTACGGTGGCCGGAAATCTGCCTGTGATTCCCGACGCCCAGAGCGTCTCCTCCTGCGGTGGTTAGGGGCGCGAGGGCGCGAAATTTGCCTCTCCCTCACGCGATCCGTCTCCTCCTTCGCGAGTATTACTGCTTCGCAGAAGGAGGTGACGGCCTCCCATTTCCTCTCGCTCCGTAGCATGGCCCGAATCAGGGCCGGACGCGAGAGGTCACCGCCGCCGATCGCTTCCACGAGGACACGGCAATGCCCACGAGGACACGGCGATGCACAGTTATATGCCTGGCATGACATTCTGAAGAAGATTGAGCCTCCAAAATTAATCAGTAAGAGTTGTTATTTTATAAAAAGACATAAACTAGTCTAAAATATCTGATTAAGGCTGGACTCAAACATTTTGAATTCCTCTCTGAATTCAGAGTCGGAATTGATATTATTAATCGGAATTACATACAATTTAGAAAAAATCATAATCTGAAAAAATCAGAATGTGTGTGGAGCATAATTAAATTGTATGCAATTCCGGGCTTTCTTAATTATTAATATCAATTCCGACTCTGAATATTCAGAATGTGTGAGTCCAGCCTAAGACTTTAATTGTAACTTTGAGACTGAATCGTTTAAGATTAAAAAAATTAAAGTAGGTAATTTCACTCTTAAATAGTACCTACTAAATAAGAAGTATTTTTTGTTTGGAAGAAAGCCAGTTAAGTTAGAGATTTTGTTTTGTTGATTTTGATACTAAACATTCATGTTATCTATGAGACAAAATTTTGAAATAAGAAGATTTTCTGTTGTTAAAAATAATAAATAAAAATAAGTTTAAATTAGAGTTATGCCAAAGTGCTGCAATAATTTTGTGATTTGCTGATGTTACTCATTAATCTTACTTATTGTTTAAGAACAAAATGTTATTTAATAAAAGATTTCATTGAAAGAAGACTAATTTTATTTAAAAAGCTTCATGACTTCTCTGTAATAATCATTCCCTCACCTTAATTGTCATACCCTCACTTTGATTTTTTTTTCATGTCCTCATAACTTTTATAAAAAGCGATAATTTTTGGGACCACCACATAATTAAATTCTAGTAACATTATTACTATCAAATTCACATAAAATAAATATCAAATAATTTTAATATTTTTTATCATTTTAAGATAGCTGAATTTCGCGATTTCGTGAAAATTACCCACCTACGTATAAATTGGTCATGTCCCATAGAAAAAAAAAATGCTATTAAAAATTGTTAAACCATACGGAATTTAATTCGTACATGTTATACTTACATTATTTTTATATGTTTGGGCTTTATAGCTAGCTAAAATAACCACCGTAAATCATTCAGAAATGAAAACTATAAAGTACAGACGCCAGCACGTCAAGCTACCCGAAACTGTCAAATTTATTTAATAGATTTTCAACTTTATCGCTGAAAAGTGAGGTTCAAAGTTGATTGAGAAAATTTGATAGTTTCGGGTAGCTTGACGTGCTGGCGTCTGTACCTAAATAGGTAACCGATTTTATACAAATTTCAGTGTGATGTCTGAAGTTGCATTTGGGTGGCTATTTCTTGTATGTTAGCTGTCAAATTTGTTGTTGCAATTCGTAGAATGGCTCTCAAATGCTCATCTGTGAGACGAGAAGCATACTTATTTTCTATAATTTACAATTGAAAAAGTTTGCGCGTTATTTGTAACTTATTTACTAAACATTCACGGGCCGCAAGGAAGACGTCCGCGAGCCGCATGCGGCCCGCGGGCCGCGTGTTGCCGACCGCTGGTGTAGAGACCTCGATTACCTACTAGTAGAAACCTAGCCAGCTATGACTAAAAAGTAAAAAATAAATTAAAAGCAAAAAATCTTTCTTTTAAAAACCTTTTAATTAAATGTTCTAAAAAGAAGAAAATAAAATTTTCTTTTAAAATTTTAACTATCAACTTATAACCTCATTATACACATTAAAACATCATTAAAACATAAAAGCTTGCATAAATTAATAGCTTTCTCTTCAATTAATAATTTAGGATGAATACTTTCATCTATTATAATCAGAGAAACTTTATGATTTTTTTATATTTTTATATATTCATTTATAATTAGAATTATATGTTTTTTATTTTATATTTTAAATATGTATTTAATCAATTATTCATTAATAATATATATTTTTTTAAATACACTTGTAACTTAATCTGCTAAGTTAATTCTTTTTTAAATTTCAGTTTAATTAAATACTTATAGATACTTACGCAAACCTCGCGACAAGCTTTTATGATCATATAAATTGTGTATAATGAGGTTATAAGTTGATAGTTAAAATTTTAAAAGAAAATGTTATTTTCTTCTTTTTAGAGCATTTAAATAAAAGCTTTTTTCATCATCATTATCATTTCAGCCGAAAGACGTCCACTGCTGGACATAGGCCTCCCCAAAGCACCTCCACTTCGACCGATTCTGTGCTTTCCGCATCCAGCGGATTCCTGCGGCCTTCACAAGGTCATCGGTCCATCTTGTGGGAGGCCTTCCAATGCTACGTCTTCCGGTACGTGGTCGCCACTCCAGAACCTTTCGACCCCATCGGCCATCCGTTCTGCGAGCAATGTGCCTTGCCCATTGCCACTTAAGTTTGGCAATTCTTCGGGCTTTGTCGGTTACCTTGGTTCTCCTGCGGATCTCTTCATTTCTGATTCGATCACGTAGGGAAACTCCAAGCATAGCCCTCTCCATTGACCTTTGGGTGACTTTTAGCCTTCTGATAAGGCCCATTGTGAGCGACCACGTTTCAGTACCATAGGTCATCACTGGCAACACGCACTGGTCAAAGACTTTCGTCTTGAGACACTGTGGTATGTGGGACGAAAAGATATTGCGTAGCTTCCCGAACGTTGCCCAGCCGAGTCGGATTCGACCTCTTTCTCGAAGTTGGACCTACCTAGCTGGACAGTTTGCCCTAGGTAAACATACTCGTCTACAACTTCGAGCGTAGCATCTCCGATTTTTATGGGAGTGGGTATCACATGGGCATTTGACATGACCTTCGTCTTGTCCATATTCATTTTAAGACCCACTCTTTCGGAGGCTCTACTGAGGTCATCGAGCATTGTACTGAGGTCCTCCATGGTCTCAGCCATGATAACTATGTCGTCGGCAAACCGAAGGTTAGTGAAAAACTCGCCATTGATGTTGATGCCTAGCCCTTTCCAATCCAGAACCTTGAAGACATCCTCCAGTGCAGCGGTGAACAGTTCGGAGAGATAACGTCTCCCTGTCTCACACCTCGCTGCAGAAGGATAGATTTCGAGGTCTGGTCCTGGAGTCGAACTGACATAGTGGCGTTTTTGTAGAGACACTTAAGCACCTCGATGTACCGATAGTCGATCTGGCACCGTTGAAGAGATTGCAGCACAGCCCATGTCTCGATCGAATTGAAGGCTTTCTCGTAGTCCACAAACGCTAAGCAGAGAGGCAGGTTATACTCTTCGGTCTTCTGTATAACCTGCCGCAGCGTATGTATGTGGTCTACGGTGCTAAAGCCATTACGGAATGCGGCTTGTTCGGGAAGCTGGAAGTCGTCTAACCTGCGCGCGAGACGGTTCGTGATAACTCTTGAAAACAGCTTGTACACATGGCTCAGAAGTGTGATGGCCTATAGTTCTTAAGCAGGGCATTGTCGCCCTTTTTAAAGAAGAGTACCACCACACCTCTGTTTCATGCTTGTGGCGTTTGACCCTCGAGTATGACGGAATCGAAAAGCTTCTGGAGGGCCTTAAGAACTGGTTTTCCATCGGCCTTCAGGAGTTCGGCCGTAATTCCGTCATCACCCGGCGCCTTGCTGTTTTTAAGCTGCTTCAGAGCCATCCTAATCTCGTACAAGCTGACGTCCGGGATGTCTTCGGTATAGTGTCGGGTCAATCTAGCTCTTGGGTTTGGGAGGAAGTTGCATGAATGGGATATAATGATAAATAAGTGCCTATGTGAAAAAGGCAAACATTGGGTTAAAAACATTTTGGAGTGGATCGCTTAGTTGGCCAAAATTCAAACCACACATGTTACTAACAAAATTTTTACCTAAGTGCCGCGAGAGGCCCGCAACTCGCAAGCCGCGTGCATGGCGCCGATGGCGCATACGGGCGGCGGCGGCGGTATTCTCGCCGCGCGATATAATTTACCGCTGTACATAAGCGTGACGAACAATTCATAAGTACGAAACCGAAGCTGTATCAACGGTGTCGAGGTATCGATGTTGTTACTGAGGATTTAGTTTCAATGAAGTAGTTAGCTACCTTTACAATTTGGAGACGACAATAACACTATGTATAGACTTGCTATTGGAAGCGTTGTTTTCCATCTTTGCCAGCTGTAACAAACAATAAATAGGCACCTCCAAATATTTTTATCTGTAATGTAATAATAGCTCGTTACATAAAATGAAGATGTTTTTGAAATAATTTGTTTGCTTCAATCTTGTCATAGTAAAATGTTGAAAAATTAAGTCAGTTTAGGGATTACGCGACGATGTTCTTATTTTGCTACCGACTACGGCGAAGCAAAAAGGAGTGTTATGATTTTGACCGCGGGTATGTGTGTGTATGTGGGTAGGTATATATGTTCATCTGTTCCCTCATAAGTTTTAAACTACATAATTATCTTAATTTGACAAATGAGGTATCGTTGGAAGCGTCTTGATCATAGAAATATAAAAAACAGTATCTATGGTCTTGATCGCCACATTAAATTGAATATGGCGCCCTCTAGAGAACATAAAGAATTGAACTAAAAATATTTATTTTATAATACCGTTTTGTATCAAATGAAAGGGATTAATTAGCACATTTCAAAAATATATCTATTTATCTTCTAATCTAAATGTATATACGTATATATAAAAGCGAAAGATCACTCACTCACTCATCACGAAATATCGAAAACCGCTTGACGTATTAAAGATAAAATTTGGCAAGGATGTAGTTTATAGTTAGTAGACATCCGATAAGAACGGATTTTTGGAAATTCGACCTTTAAGGGGGTAAAAAGGGGGGATTTTGTTTGTATGAAAATATTATTCCTTGAGTTAATAAACTTGAAACTTGACACGAATACTTATCTATATAAATTATAAAGTTTGCCATTTTTAGTTTTTCTAAATTGGGTAATTTAGAAAAACTAAAAATGGCAAACTTTATAATTTAACTTTTTAAATTTTTTTAACTTTTTAATTCTAGAGGAGGATTGGGGTGTGTCAAAGTTTGTATGGAAGAATTTTAACGAGCGGTCTAATTAACTCGAAACTCAGTATTTATAATTAAAACTGAAAATAAATAAAACCATATATTAGGGTTTTATGAAAATCTACCCCTAACGGGGTGAAACGGGGTATTCATTTTTACAGTGGAGGACTTTACTGTGTTGCTTGATTAACTTGAAAATTGGTATAAATAATCTAAACATCACAATAACGTAACGTCATAATAGATTTTTCAAAAATTATTATCACGTTAATTGCTATGGGGGATGAGCAATATTGCATTATGTTCGTATTTTTCTATAATTTACCGCAAATTGTAAAAAGACTAGCTTAAAGGTTAGATTATTGCAGATAGTTACAGATTTAACCTTTTATAAGATTATCATCACGCTTTATGATTTTGAGATGGGACAATAAGGGCAGGTATCTAAACCGTTGTGGCTACAAGAAAACGGTCTTAAAAGACTGTCCTTAACTTTTTGAAACATTTTGATCTGCATTCACAGATTTTGAAAAAATTGTACAGTCAGCAAGAAAATGGCCAATTTTCACAAAAACTTTTTTGATGCCAGTCGATCCTATTTCTTATTATTAGGATCAAAAAACTATATCGGGCCAACTGAGGTTTGAGTACGAGAAAAGTCAGAAATTGCAAAAACAAAATTCCCATACATTTCGTAGGAAATGAGAGAAAATAGAACAATATATCTTAGTATGATGAAAAAACTTTTTAATGAGGCACTTACTATTATTTAAATGAACACAATATACAACAGTTGAATTATTTATACCAACACATCATTGGGCTGATTATGGACGAATGTAGTAGGAAGTCACAGATTTAACCTTTTTAAATGATTATCATTCCGCTATACTTTTATGGAACTAAGTAGTCAATCATGAATTCATCCATACTTAATACTTAATCCATACTATCCATACTAATATTATAAATTCGAAAGTAACTCTGTCTGTCTGTATGTTACCTTTTCACGGCTAAACCACTGAACGGATTTCGATAAAATTTGGTAAAGAGATAGATAGCTTCTTGGACAAGACAAGGACATCGGGTACTTTTGTTTCAAAAATAATCCTAAAGGGGGTGATACAGGGAATGAGAGTTTGTATTGTAACTCCAGCATTTCTTAAGTTAGGGACATGAAAATTCAAATTTGTTGTTTTGTTAAGAAGTAAATAATTACACATTTCAGCGTTTTTGTAAAAACATCCCCCAAAGGGGTAAAATTGAGGATGATTTTAAAATTCACATGTAATATTGTTTTTTTTTTGTGTATTCTTTTCAAAAGATTTAAGGGATTGGAAATATAGTCATAGTCCGTATCTTGAGTTAACGTTTAGTCTTTATTTAATTAAAATCGGCCCACTCTGTCAAAAGTTAATACAATTTAAAGTCATAAACTAATCTTTCTAACATGTAGGGTTATGTGTTCAATGGGAGACTAGAGGAGATATTACTACTTAATGGTGGTGATAATAGTAAAATGAATAATTAGTATTTTAAGTAAGGCATTTAGAATCATATAAACCTGTTTTATTTATAATAAAAGCCGGACAAAGTGTGAATAGGATTTTCAACCTGAAGGTTCCGTCTCAAAGCTGTGCTTGCTCGGCTGACCAAATTTCCAAATCAGGATTGAAGGACTTAACTTTCAATTAAAAAAGAACTTTTAATAGAGTGGAGGGTACTGATTTGAATGAAATAAAGACTAAATGTTACTTACACGGTCTATGAATGTTTTGCGAGTGCCAAAATATGCGGCATAAATGGCGGTATTTTTTTAATGCGTTGACTTGGAACTTTGATTTTTATTACAGATCCAAGAGACCGTCGATCTAAGTTTTTGATATCGATTTCAACTTGATGCCTCCAAGCGTTCTTGAGAAAAAGGGCCTTGACAGACAACGAAGTCATCCTTTAAGGGTTTAAATTTTTCATTTTGAAGTACGGAACCCTAAAACAGATTTATTGTCTGCCTGACGTTACCTTTTCATGCCGTAACGGCTGAACGGATTTTTTGATGAAAGGCATAGGATAGGCCATGACCTGGGTTAGGACATAGAATAATCTGAGTCCTGGTGGCACGTTCCTTTGGGATATTTTTCGACAACCACGCGGGCGAAGCCGCGGGCAAAATCTAGTTGTATATAAAAGCAGGGTTGTAACGGATGTCATATAACGGATGAGGATGCGGATGAGGATATCGAGATAATCGGGTTTGAGGATGCGGATGAGGATACGGATATTGGAAAATTCCTTATTGAGGATGCGGATGAGGGTGCGGATGCGGATTTCGTACAAAAAATAGCCCTTGTTTTATAGTATTTATATTTCTATTATAGGTTGTAGGTAATCATTTGGTACCTAGGTTACCGTAGCGTAATTCGCCTGCAAAAAAATTCACTTCTACGAACAAACAAAAAGTAAACAATAACACACCACAGTCGTGCCACCACTGCCACGTGCGGCGGACATTGCGAATTCAGCCAATAGGAACGCGTAACTCACTTATTGGCTCGTCCATTTAGCACGGTGCGTGTTTCTAAAAATTCACTATTTGTGCGAACAACGTAGGGTCACATCCTCATAGAAGTTATGAGGATGCGGATGAGGATGCGGGGCTTTTAAAATCAAAAGTTGAGGATGCGGATGTTTTGCGGATATCAAAATTTATGCGGATGCTCCGCAGTTGCGGATGCGGATACGGATATCCGTTACATCCCTGTATAAAAGCGAAAGGTCACTCATTCACTCACTCATTAATCACGAAATATCGAAAAACGCTTGACGTGTAAACATGAAATTTGGTAGGGAGATAGATTATAGTTAGTAGACGTCCGCTAAGAAAGGGTTTCTGGAAGAGTTATAGAGCTTATAATCACCATTTTTTTTTTAACCTGCATTTTTTATTCTCAACGAACCCTTTCATTTAATACCCATACTATAGGAAAGCATAAAAAACTTCAAAAGTCCGCCATATTGGATTAAGAGTGATGTCAAAATATTTTTCTGATTATTCTCGGCAAGCCTTTTCATTTGATACCTATATTGCAGAAGTGCATAAAAAATAACTATTCCACCATCATGGATGGTCCACCTTATTGGATTTAGAATGACGTCACACAGCTTATCGTGTATTGTCATCTGGATGACTAAACGTGTATACAAAATTTCAGCTCAATCGGTTGAAGATATCTGCTTCAAAATTGAGTAGCAAGATTTCACCAGAACAAACATAGGTACATACATACATTGCAAGTTAAATAAAAGCTTTTAATAATAATAAAAACTAGGAATTGTCAAAACTATTTGTAGTTTTAATCTAATTAAGTTTTTTGTAGTAAATGTCAATATAAGTCAAATAAAATTCTATGAAATCAATAATGAACTAAATATATCTTTCGTAACAAAAACTAGGTAGTTAAAAAAATATTTTATCTTTATTTTTATTGCAATCCATAATGTACACATACAGGTGGTAGGGAAAAATAAATTGAAACAATTATGGACCCTGTTGGGCACAGCAAAATTTTAAATAAGTAGGAGAGAGGAAGCTTATTAACAAATATTTAAATTATGTCCTATCCGTCTATTGTTATTTTGTTTTTTTTTTGCAGCAGCAGTAGTAGTTATTATATTTATTTATGTTATTACTCATTTATTTATTCTCTGAATATAATATGTGTAGGTCAATCTATTTATTCATTTTTGTGTTAAATTATATATTATTATTGATTATTTAATTATTAGTTCGAATATTTTATATTGTTATTAGTGCACTTGATATAGTTATAAATTTAAATAAATACTTATAATCTTCATTTATTTTAAACTCACTTATTGTTTTGCTTATCTGGTAATCAGTTATATCTATCTTTTTGTCATTGAATTTATCCGTTAGATATTCGTCTACTGTGTGATAACTTTTATTAATTAGGAATTGTTTTAATTTAATTAAAAATATATTGATTTTGTTTTCTTGTTTTATGATTTCGGTAATTTATTGTATACTTTTATTGACATCGCATATGGACTAGAAGAGTGCAGTTTAAGGCGGGAGGGGGGCAAATTTAATCTTTTTTTATAGCGCAAAGAATATTTTGTTTGTATGTCTTCCTGTGTGTTGTAAGATCCTGGGTATTTGCGTACTAATTTGCATAATTCCAAATGTAAATACCAATTAAGGTGAGAATTTTGTGTTTCTGGAAGTAAGGTTTGCAACTATCTGTTTGTTCTAAGTTTATAATGAATTTAAATGAAATGAAATTGTTTATTCTGTAAATAGGATATCGAAATCACAATCACACGTCATATAAAAAATACTTATTAAAAATAAGCTAGATGAGTTCGGCGTTTACTACTCGTATCTGACTACTCTGAGAAGAAAGGCCGAAACAAACTCAGAGGTCGCAGTCTCTTTTAAAGTCCAGACATAATCTTGGTCAGGCCATATGAGGACCATGTAGATAAGTGTCTGAAAAGGTCTTTTGAGGAAAGAACCACACAGATTTGAGTGGACCTGTCCAGTCAGTGCAAGCATGTGTCAGTAATCGTGGAGCTCAACTCAGAACTTAAGGAGCTCAACTCGACGAACAATACCAAAGAAAGGACATTTGGGTAGGCCGCATAAACTACTCAAACTGCCAGACCATCACTAAAACTAGCAGAGAAATAAAAACAATATCCACATAGTCCTCACATTCACAATAGTTAAAATAATATAATACTTTACAAAGTAATCATGTCATTTTGAATATAATTTTCAACAATGTCAATGTGTTGATTTTACATAATAATTAAAATGTCTAGTTTTATGGTTTTATCACAAGGCTTAGCAGAGCGAGCAGTTCAATCCCAAGCCTTTTTAACAAAGTTTGGTTTTAATACAGATTTTAAATCGTTTAATGGGTAAGTTTCGAATGTCAATGGGAAGTTTGTAGTAAAAGCGTATACAATGACCCATGAATGAGTTGCCTAATTTGTGGAGACGTGTACGATGTACAGCTAGGTTGTATTTATTCCTAGTATTTAAACTATGAATAACGTTTTTTTTTTTATTTGATATATTTTTGTGTACATACAATAGGTTTTCAAAAATATATTGTGAGGCTGTAGCGGTTACACCGCCACATACGAACTACGCATCAAAAGACATGACGTCATACAAATCCTGCATCGCGCAGTTAGAGTTTACCAAGCGATCGACATACATACAAGATTTCAACTATAAACCGATGGGCAGTTGCCCGCCAGACACAACACCCGTCTGGTCGGAGGATCCTCCCTTTTCTATGGTGGATGAGTGAACTTTATACCCTGTTCCTCATGCTCCTAAATTGGTGACCCCGACGTGATGAACGTCAGCGCAGCCTTCGAGCAATTACTTCGGCGTGACGTCACACAGCCGGCCGGCACCCACGGCTTCAACGGGTATCCTGACTGAATCGGGAATCAGCCTTATCACCCCGACCCACTGGGGAATCAACGCAATCAACCTCAATCACTCCGACTCACTGGGGAATCACCTCAATCACCCCAACTCACTGGGGAATCACCGCAATCACCACAATCACCACAGACAGTTCCGACTCACCGCGAACTATGTGGCACCCGGTTCCGACTCACTGGAACTACAGCTGGCACCGTGAAGCATCGCAATATTCAGCCAACTATCGACCTCCGGTCTCCGGAGGGGAGTGATGTAGCGGTTACACCGCCACGTACGAACTACGCATCAAAAGACATGACGTCACACAAATCCTGCATCGCGCAGTTAGAGTTTACCAAGCGATCGACATACATACAAGATTTCAACTTCAAACTGATGGGCAGTTGCCCGCCAGACACAACACCCGTCTGGTCGGAGGATCCTCCCTTTTCTATGGTGGATGAGTGAACTTTACACCCTGCAGTCACAATGTTTATTTCTTTGAATTTTTCTCTAAGGGAATCTCTTGGACCTAGGTTGTAAATGGCTCCAACAGCTCTTTTCTGTAGAACAAAGATAGTATTAATGTTCGCACATGTTCCCCAGAGAAGAATCCTATATGACATAAGACTATGAAAATAACTAAAATAAACAATTCTGGCTGTATCTATGTCAGTAATCCGTCTAATTTTTTTAACAGCATAGGCGACCGAACTTAGCCTTCCTGACAATTTTTCTATGTGTGGGCCCCATTGTAATTTACCGTCAATAGTGATTCCAAGAAAAACTGTCGACTCAACAGGGTCCAACTCTGTTCCATTAACCTGAACATTGGTAGATAGCTGCCTGACATTTGCGATGACAAAGGCTATCGTGGCACTTGCACATAGAACTAATAATGAACAGAGTGAGGAAATTGATTTGGACTTTCAAATCTCTTCGACATGTGGCTACTAAGGATCTTATCTAGCAAATTTATGTCTCCCTGGGTCAATCTATACTTACGTACTGTTTGCCAATCTGGGGCGGAGCATCTAAAATAAAGTTTTTGGAGCTGGAGAGGGCACAGAGAGCTTTACTAAAAGTCATGTACTTCAAACCGATTAGATTCCCCACGGAAAGTTTATACTTAACCTCAAACCTTTTGTCTGTTAGGAAACTCTATGTCCTGCAGATTACATTAAAAAAACACAAATCTCTTCCCTACATTACTTCCAAGACACATTCTAGGAGAAAGAATAAAGTAGCTGAAGATTGTCCAGTGATTTGCTACAAGGCAATTTATTAAACAATCCCCCCGTATATATAACGCTCTCAATGAACAATGTGCCATCTACTCTATGACATACCACGACTGCAAAAAAACACTAACTGAATGGCTCAAGAGCAAAAGTTACGAAGAAATCGAAGATATCCTACACAAGATCACATAACTAAGAAACACATATAATTTGTACACATATACACACCACACACCCCCACGGTACACAAACCACATTTATCTTACACACATCTCCACTACATCCCGACACCCACACAAGCACACACACACACACACACGCACACAAACGAACCCACACACAAACTCACAAACATATCCTATACCCAGTGCCCTTACTAATATAATAATGGGTTGTAAAATGTTAATTAGTTTAAATGAATCTTTTGGCTTATTTCTCACACATTTGTAGAATTATTGTAAACTGGAGGAGCGGAACCACCTAATACAAGCAAATCTATGCTTAAAAGGTGACTCCAAACCTAACATAGTTATTTGCTTAAGTGAAGAATTAAACATTTTTATTTTATTTATTTTTATTTACATTTGGCATTGAAAATTTAATGAGTTTAGTCTTTTTTTCGTTCAGGAGAAGATTATTTACATTAAACCAATGCACAACTTTAGAGAGTGCATCATTAACTTGTTCAAAGTTGACTAACTGACGTTTGTTTTTAAAAATGAGCGAAGTATCATCTGTGAATAATACGATCTTGAGATTATCCCGTATGTGAAAAGGTAAGTCATTTATATAAATTAGAAATAAGAAAGGACCAAGAATTGAACCCTGAGGAATGCCCATGGTGACCGCAGATCCTGCAGATCTCTTGCCATTAACATCGACCCTCTGAATTCTGTTGTTCAGATAAGAAGTCAAGAGCCTTGTCCCTCATACCATAGTGATACAGTTTTCTGATGAGTGTATCATGATGTACGCAATCGAAGGCCTTGGACAAGTCGCAGAAAATGCCAAGAGCATCTTGCGACTCCTCCCAGGCCTCGAATACGTTCTTCAGTAATTCCACGCCCGCATCTGTAGTTGAACGACCCTTAGTAAAACCAAACTGTTTCAGATGAAGTAAATTATGTCGAGGGGTGAAAAGCTATTTGTTCGAAGCGACATTTTACGAACTTTACAGGAGAGCCATTTAAAGATTCAAAATTTGGATAAAAAATCGTTATGAAAAAACTACTGCTCTTACTTTGTATATATATAATATATTTATTCAGACAACATTGATCCATTACATTTATATTGTTGTATTGTTGTTGTTGTTGTTTACATTTACTTTAATGGGGATCGCAAATCTTTATTGCAAAAAAATCCCTTAATGTTTAGGTATAATGTTCAATAAAAAAACAGTTATGAGTTCCAAGATAAATGTCGCTTAATACAAAATGATCTGTATCGCCTTATTTTTAGAGTAAAGAAAAATGATTCAACTTCCAACATTGTCACTAATCAGCAACAGGCAAAATGGTTTAAGTGACTTTACAGTACTTATGCAGGAGAAAGCAAAATGATTAAATCGACGTTCTTCAATAATAATAGGAATAGGCTATTGTTTAACTACCAATTAGGTTTTGTTAACTATACAGACAAGTTGGCCTAACCAACGATGAACATTCTTAATAAGTTGTTTGATGTCTCAGGTTTCGAAAGGAGTTTATATAACTTGGTTGTTGATACAAAATAATGACAGATTTATAGTAAGTTAAGAGGTTGTAGTATTGTAATGGGTGAATAATTACTATGTCAGGAATAAAAAAACAGTTCTGTTGATTAGATTTTTTTTTTTACGTATCTAACTTAATTAGCACTCAGGCCTAATGAAATCATAAGTTTCCTTATATAAAAAATTACAGCACAGTAAATCAAACATCACAAATTATATGTTTTTTTAAAGAAAGCAAAATATTTACTTTCAGATTTGCAATATGAGGGAGGATACCTACCACGCTTTGGTGGAGTGTGCTCGGGTCGGGGTAGAACGGAGAAGTTTAGAATCGGAAGCCGGACTTAGATTAAGGGATGTTGGCATGTGTAATTTGATCTTGTCTAAACCTACATCCAAATTAGCTATTAAGTTATACTACTTGGTTGTTAAATTAATTAAGTTAAGATCTTAGTTATTACCTACTTTCTATTTATTTTGTAAAACTACGGGGCTGGCATAATCGCTTCGCGATTAAAGCCTTTTTTCTAAATAAAGATATTAAAAAAAAACTTTTACTTAATTACTTATTAGAAAATAGAGATATGGCCGAAAAATAAAAAAAAATACCGACATGTCTTAATGAATTTGGCTGACGGCAAATTGGTTGAAGCGACATTGCATAGTGTAAGTAGTCGTAAGCAAAATGTATGAAGGGACTTTTCATCTAAAGTTAGCTATATCGAAAAACGATTTATCTGCCATCGAACTGAAATTTTCGGACGAAAATAACGGCTTATGCTCCGATTCTCTGTTTTTGTGCACAGCTTAAATTAAATACTAAAAAAATATGGCAAATTTGATGTCGGATCATACATCATGTTTCAGAATTATGCACTTAAATTGCATTGTTTTAAGCGACATAAAAGTGCTCAGAATTTCACGATACCCGGCTCAGCCGACGCAGAAAAATTCTGAATCCGAATATGTATATAACTCAATATCGTTCGAAATGTCGCTTCAAACAAATAGCCTTTGACCCCTCGATGTGCATTGAAATGTCCTAACATTTGTTTTAAAATTATTTTTTCAAAGATTTTGCTCAATATAGGTAATATCAAAATATGGCGAAAATTTGTGGGATCAGTTGTGCTGCCAAATTTGAACAGTGGAATCACTTTGCTAAGTTTCGTCAGATCAGGAAATACACCAGATGCAATACAAGAGTTATAAACGATTGCTAAAAAGGGTGAAATAACATCAATTGTTGAAGACACGGTATGTACTGATAATCCCCAAAGGTCAGCAGTTTTTTTTACATCAAGATTTTTAAAAGATTCTATAATGTCTTTAGTAGTAATAATTGTGAATTCAAAAAGTTTGACACATTCTGGTACACATTCTTTAAGTATTGAGTAAGCAGAAGTGGAGGACGACGATGACAGAGTTTTGGTTGTTAAAATGGGAATATTAGTGAAGAAATTTTCAAACTCAGTTGCCACCTCCACGTCTGCCTTAATACCTACATCATTGATTTTTAGATGGAAGTCAACATTCCGTACTGTCGTTCTTCCCGTTTCTGAATTAATTATATTCCAAGTTGTTTTAATTTTATTTTCAGAAGATTTTATTTTATTTTTAATGTTTATGGCTTTTGCTGAGGAACAGGCTCTTTTAAAAGTTTTTGAATATTTCCTAACAATTTCTTTAAAAGTTTCATCATGGTTACATGTTTTTTCATGATACAATTCAAATAACCTCTGCCTACTTTTGTAAATACATACCTGAAGTTGCCGAATCAGTAAATAGAACGCGGTCACAAACAGACAATGTTTTTGAGGTGAAAATCTTACTAAACTCACAATTGATGAGGTTAAATAGTAAAGTGTAAGCTTGATCCGGGTCGTTATGATAAGGCAAACCCGGTAGTCTTTCCATAAATTATTTTTAAATTGTCCTAAGCGGCTTTTATTTACAGGAACAAAACTTACTTTGAGCTCTGACTGTTTTCTGAGGGAAAGTGACTAACTGGCCACAGTGATCAGAGTCTAACTCATTTATAATTAAATGGCTGGAAGGTCTTAAGATTGTAAAAATATTGTCAATACAGGTAGCACTAGTGGCAGTTATTCTAGTCGGCTCAAAGAATGTATTGTCTTTTTTTTGTGTTCTGTCTTTTGTCTTTAATTAACTAATGTAATAGGCCTTGGCCGTTTTATGTTAAATAAATAAATAAATAAAGAAATTGTACAAATTATATGACTTTAATAAAATTATAAATTTATTTTCTACAGCAGACTTTTCCAGTATATTAAGGTGCAACTAGCCGATACTTTTTCCATACAAATTTTGGGGGGGTTTTACTCCACTGTTACACATTGTACATCCAAAGTAAAACATGAAATCGTTTTGTCTTATTATTAATTTTATCTGTACAGAAGCAGAATAGTAAAAAAAAGCAATTAAAAAGTTATGAGCCAACAAAGATTCGTATTTCCTGTTTATTTTAACGCAACTTTGGGAGTAAATAAATAATAAAAGAAGTATAAAATCTCCAAAACAAAGCTCGTTTCGACAAAGCTCAATTATCGAACATTATAATAAACTTTATTCGTAATTGATTTATGTAGCAGTTTTATAAAACTACACCTTTCAAAGGACTTTTTGTAATTTTTTACGCGCTCGTTTTACTAAAATCGTTCTGAACGGTGTTTGTGTGCGTGCGAACTAGAGTTTGTGCATGTAGACCAGCGTCTAACTGTTCATCACTGATACTATTTCTGTCGGACACGATGCCAGGTGAGATAGCGTGCTTTTTGACCAAGCCCACCAATGAATTCGAGCCCGCGACTAGTTCAACCTTAATGTTGAAATCTCCACAGACTAAAACTGTTTTATATATATTTTTCAAAAATATCATATGAAGCACATGGGAACTGTACACGCTCATTACAATGAACTGCTCAAGCTCAATGCAAGCTATTTCAATAACTCGCTCAACAGAGAGGCTCACAATGTCCTTACGTTCTTTAAATTTCATATTGTTACGAACAGTTATTAGAGAGCCACCACGTATCATATTAACTCTGCTGAATGAGCTGGCAACCTGGTGGTTGTTAAAACTGAACATGAACTGGTAGACTTTCAACCAATGTTCAGTTACACATAGGATATCAATATTACTACAGTTCATGAACAGCTCCAATTCTAATTCCTTACCTATCACACCCTGCATATTTTGATGAACAATTTTTAGAGTATTATTATTACATTTATTTAGATTATTACAATTTATTATTTATTGTTAATTAAAACGGTAACACCAATTACATTAATTAACAAAGAAATTCATGAACAGTATAGTAAACAAAAATATTTCAAATATTATCATATAATAGAGGACAACCTAGCATACTTACTCTCGCAAAACATCAGACATACACGCATAATTCTGCTCCATTCATCAGCAAACAGATCACATTCAGGATTAGTGGTCAGGAGGGCGTTTAGCATCCTTAAAGTACGACACACAGGGGATTCAGCTCGGGCGACAGTTTTAGATAACGGCGGCGCAAACAGATCGCGTCGACGACTTTGGCGATGCCCGAATTTGATGGGTGAGATATCAAAGAAGAACTTTTTTTTAACATTTTGATGATTTAAACCAGTATTTAAATTATTATTATTTACTAGCTGCGCCCCGCGGTGTCACCCGCATAAGTCTCGATCCCGTGGGAAAAAAAAAAAGTATCCTATGTTCTTTTCCAGGGCATCATCTATATATGTGCTAAATTTCATCCAAATCCGTTCAGCCGTTTTAGCGTGAAGGCGTAACAAACAAACTTACTTTCGCATTTATAATATTAAGGATTAAGCAAGAGATTGCCTCTATTGTCCTAATTTCTAATTTAAATGATAATTAATGTCATTAGTTGTTGCCAAATTATTGGCAGAATTATTTAAAATTTCGTTGCATTGCTCATAAGAAGCAAGTTGTTTATAATTATTCGTATCAGTTTTCTTTTTCAGGGTGATTAGGGAGGAAGCGTCTGTTCTATTTCCTCATAGTATGATGCCATAGCTGAACCAAGCATGGGCATACGCGTAGTATGTGACTATTGCGGTTTGTAAGTTGGTAGTTTTATTAATTTCGCGTAAGGCGTAAGAAAATTTTGAAATTTTTGAAATAACCTTCTGTATGTGTGCCTTCCAGTTTATATGTGTGTCTATCGTCAAACCTAGGAGAGTGAAATCATTAACTGTTTTTAAGTTATATTGATTAAATGTAAAGTTTATATTTATTCTGGTTTTCTGTCGAGGATGAAAAGTTATTAATTTAGTTTTGGACTTTTGGTGAAGTTAATTTCGAGATTATGCTCACTCATCCAATTTATTGTTTTATTAAGAATGATAGTAAGTTTTTCATTTAAATTAGCATTTGTTTGGCTTGAGGTGAGGAGTGAAATATCATCCGCGAATAGTGTACATGGTCCATCTATGGTTTTGGGTAGTTCATTTATATAAATGAGGAATAAGAGGCCGCCTATAACACTTCCCTGGGGAATTGAAGCATTTATTTGTCTGACATCAGATCTTATGAGTTGTATTTCTTTTGTTTTATTGTTGTAGTGTTCAATCTCAACCAGTTGCTCTCTACCCTTCAGATATGATGCGAACCAGTCATGGGCTTTCCCGCGTATTCCTATTCCATGTAGCTTATTTAATAATATTTTAATTTACACTTTGTCGTAGGCCTTAGTCATGTCAAGTAATATTCCAATTGCGTATTGTTTGTTATTTAAAATATTTAAAGCTTCTTGAATGTATTTGTAAACCGCTAGCGTTGTTGATCTATTTTTGCGAAATCCGTTTTGGCAATCATCAAATATCTTATATTTTTCACAAAAGGAATATACGCATTCGCATATTGTTTTTTCAAACACTTTAGATGCTGTGGGTAGAAGGGAAATTGGTCTATAATTATTTGGGTCTGTTTTAACTTTTTTTTTATGAAGAGGTTTTATTAGAGCTTTTTTTAGTCGATTGGGGAATATGCTTTCTTCAAACGATTGGTTGATTGATTAGTTTATAAAATGGTAAGGCAAGTTCGTCAGCACATTGCCTGAAAAGGGTTTGTGGGAGTTCGTCTATGCCATGACTTTTTTGTTTTTTAAGATCTTGTTCACTTCGTAACCATCGACTGGGCTAAGAAACATGGTATTTTCAGTGTGGTTAATCACTGATGTTTCTCGCGTTTCGGACCCGGGTGTTTAGGTGGTATTTTCCCCAATGGATGCGAAGAATATATTATTATATATATCATCATCAGCCTATTAATTTTCCCACTACTGGGACACAGGCCTCCTCTCTGTGAGAGGGAGTGGGCCGTAATCTACCACGCGGGCCTAGTGCGGGTTGGTAGATGTCACATGTCTTTGAATTTTCGGTTCTAGAACATGCCGGTTTCCTCACGACGTTTTCTCTCACCGTTTTGAGAGCAGTAGTGATGAAATAATTTACACAAAGTAAAGCGCCTGCCTGGGTTCGAACCTATGACCTACAACTCGTAAGTCGCGGTGGTTACCACTGGGCCACCACTGCTCTATATATATATATTACAGATCGGATAAAAAATAAATAGATCGGATAAGGGAATCTCTGGCTAGGGAGTTTAAGGCTGATTTTAGTCTCACCGCACGCTGACAGTCGGCGCTGATGTCAATATGTATGTAGTTAAAGCGCTGAGCAGTCAGCGCGACTCAAAAACGCTACCTATAACTACATACATATCGACCCATCAGCGCCGACCGTCAGCGTACGGTCAGCGTGAGACTAAAATCAGCTTAAACGAACAGGTGGGATGTTGGACTTATTCAAAATATTTTGGCAGACCCTAAATCAGAAATAACCTTTTATGTTTTCTTAATTTTTATAGTATTTATGTATAGTGGTGGTGGATAGTAATGTAGTAAAATATAATATAATTACAAGTGTATAGTTGTGTGTAAACAGAGTATAAGGTACAATGGGGTTGACGTATCCGTGTGGATAAAAACCCCTCATTAATAAAGAATTTAAAAAAAAAAAACATTAGTAGGTAATTGAAGTTTTAATCAAATTAAGTTTTTTTGACGAATGACAATGTTAGCAAAATAAAATCTGATTCTTAGGATTACTATTATGTCCTTTATTAATCATATCGCAAAATTGAACCGAATGATTCGGACGAATATTCGGTTCAGTACATTTTGGACCGAATATTCGGCTGAACATTCGTATTCGGTTGAACCTACAACCGGCGCATCTCTAATATAAATACTATGCTCGGATCACACCAGTATAGCAGTACCCGGCCCCGGGCACCGACCGCCGGGCTCCGGACGACATCATGCCTTGCAAAGTGCAACATGTTACTTGAGTGTGGCGTAACATGATGTTATAATATGGTAACAGAGTGTAGTGACAGTGAGCGGCGAGCACGAGCGAGAGTGTGTCGGTGCGAGCGAGTGCGAACTAGCGCCGGCAGACGCAGCGGCGCCGGCCGGGCTACCGGCTGGCTGCTCAAGTGCCGCTCGCCTTTTGCGTCAAACAGGGCGCACGCGAGTGCACGAGTGCCGCAAACAGCGCCTCATCGCCTCCAACCTTCCAACAAGCTCGTGCCGCCGCGCCGCCAGCAGGGCCCTCGGCGCGGGTGTCGAGGACATTGTCACGGTCATGCACGCACCGCCCTCGGCTGCTGCCAATCTCTGCTGCTACAAATAGTTTTAGTTCGAAGTTTTTCCGCCACAGAGTAAAAATTGCGTAACTAGGTTGTGTCCAATCCCCTTGGAATATGAATAGACGTTAAGTGTTTGCGAACGGCACCGCGGTGTTAACGTATTCTAGGCGCACTTGTCGTCGGCGTGACATACATCACCGCGACCGGTTCCTACCTTGACGTCGGCGGTTTGTGATCGACCTCAAACATTTGCGTCTGCCGACTTGTCGACGCACGTGTACGAATTTCTTACATAGGTACTTAGATAAAATCATGAATCAATGAATGCTTGAGAAACACTTTGTGTTACTATTTAATAAGTAACCTATGTACTTATAGTTGTTATACTGATACACGCACTCACTCCTTAGCAAGTCCCGTCTGTTCCTTGCTACAGGCGTCGATTGTCTGTCTGGCCGGGGCGATCCGACGCAAGAAGCTGACTACAGTCAGGGAGCTGTCTGTCAAGAGAAGAGAGTATCCGATGAGCCTGCCAGCTCGCGGATACGGCGGGCGCCGGCAGAGCGGCCACAAGGTGGCGCAGCAGTTCGGGGCGGTGCGACATGAACTAGAATCTTATGCATTATGCATGCACAAGCTTTTTGCCCCATACACATTCCCAAGCATGGCATTGACAGCACGTCTCTTCATTGAAGTGCATTTTATTTTATTTGAGTCTATTTATTAATAATACTTCTGTGTGTTGACAATGATGTATCGTTGGACGCGTCATATTGTTCCGCGGATTTATAGGCTATAAGACGTCACACAAAATCCAACATGGCGGCTTATAGCGGATGTAAAATTAAAGGTAAGTACCGAAAAATAATTTATAGATTTAAATATTGTGTTTGGTATGTAATGTAATAATCCACACCCAAACGACAATCCTGGATTCGCCACTACTACAGGGGGGTTAATATAAGTAAGGGATAAAAAGTACGGGAATCCCGTCACTTTGAAAATTTAAGCTTTTGGTAAGAAATTGTTTCAGTGTTTTTGTAAATTAATCCCTCAAGGAGATAAAACAGGTGTGATTTAAAAATTCACATGTAGGTAATATTGAAATTGTGTAACTTTTTAAGAGATTAAAGGGCTTGGCAGAATAGTCAAAGTCCGTATCTTGAAGTAACATTAAGGCTGTTTGTCCACCGCACCGTGAACGGGACGTCAACGAGGACGAGATGACACCAAACAAGGGCGGAACCAGCCTTCAACTCCAGGTCAGGTCCAGTCAGGGCTCAGGATAGGCTCCAATCAGTGGCGCACTAAGCCGGTCAGGGGCGGCGGTGACAAACAACAAAAAAAAAACAAGTAAAACGTGCGTAATTATAATCTACCTACAGTACCTGCACCGTGGGCCTTGCAACCGGCAGGATTATTGTTTTCAGGGAGGTGCATTTTCATCACCTTAATGTCTGTTGACCAGATGAAAATGCACCTCCCTGTTTACGAAAAGCAAGAATGTACGATGTGAGAGAGAGCAAGGCGAGCTCGAAATTTTTTGCACCTTTTCTCTGAATTCTCGGTTAGGTTTCTATTGAACATTCATAACGAAATAGGAATTGCTTTGTCGACTTATGCAGAAAAGTTTGAGATTCAGAAAAATATAGAATGCAAAGGAGATGTCCGCTTTTCGTAGGGACGTTGGTTTTTTATTCCGAGAAAAATCTAACCAGCATCAAACTACATCTAAATAAAAACGACAAAATATGGAACTAGGAACCACTGAAATAATATTTTTAGACCCCTCCATTTAAGAGAAAAATTATAAACTATTTAAAGTACCAATATTTTATTTGTTGGTGGCAACTATGACAAATATGATATAAATTGACACATGGTACAGTCATTACTGTCAATCAATTGACAGTGATGACAGTAACATGTGTCAATTTTGACAAGCTTACTATTTGAATATGTCAATATAACATGAATTGACACATAGTACTGTCATTACTGTCAATGAATTGACAGTAATGATAGACCGCATTCCGAGTTACGCCAAAAGTGATAATATCGCGAATCCGACCAAAGTCCAAAGTCACAATTATTACTCAATAACCCTTATATTTTGTGACTATTAAATTTGGTTGGATTCGCGATAAAATCACTTTTAGCGTAAGTCGGAATGCGCCCATAGAAACATGTGTCAATTTTGACAAGTTTACTATTTTATGGGGTGTGTTCACTATATTATCCTCGATAATTTGAAAGGTTTGTTCGTTTTAGGAGTAAATTTTTACTAAAATAAAAAACGATTTTTCTCAAAATTGGAGGTCTTTAAAAATGTATGATATAGTTAGAACCACTAGTTTTTGGGATGTCTATCCAAATATATTTAACTTATCCTGGTTAGAATTACTGAATAATAAAAAACCATTTTAGGACATGTCCTTTTTTGTACTCCGCCTTGTGTTGTTACGTTTGAATTAGGGAAAAGAAAAAAATGGAACCCTTATATAGGATCACTCGTGTGTTACATCTGTCTGTCTGTCTATCTGTCCATCACAGCCAAGTTGCTCCAAATCTAATGGACCGATTAAGTTGTTTGGTACACATATCAATTTCTGTGATACAAACAAAGACGTAAAATTTTCGATTTTCCTAATTTTGTTAATATTTGCATGCAAATTTTTAAAGAAAAAAAAACAACTGCCCTGCCAAAAAACGAACTAAAAAGTAATAAACAAGTTGTATTAGTTAATCTGTATATACAAAACGAAAGGTCACTCATTTACTCGCTGACTAAAATAAAATGGTCATTGCTTTCGGGGGACCGTTGTGTCATTGTGTGGAAAACTAAAGGGTCCCCCGACTGCAATGACAATTTTATTTATCTGTTTAGTCAGCGAGTAAATGAGTGACCTTTCGCTTTGTATATACAGATTAACTAACAAGTATTACAAGCTATAAAATGTTGGTATCGCAGGCGGGAACAAACTAATGACCGGCAATATGGCGTAACTTTTGTTTGTCAAAGTGGGTGTTGGACCACGCAGAATTAAGGGCTCCGCAGTTGGGATACATTTATCCCAAGAACAAACTTAACATTGTAGTTGAAAAACATGTTCTCCCATACATTCCAACAGCAAAGGATGGTGGGCGATAATGGTCCCAGTTCCGCCAGCCATTAAGTGTGATTACTTAACCTTTTTTATTATGACACCATCAAATTATATCCGAGAGGAACCGATCTGCATATATCTAAAGTATTTTTCTCTGTTTACAGCTTAGCTCAGAGACTTAGTACTATAAAGCTGTAATTTGGCATAGGTATACATATTAATCACGCCGATAAAGTTGTTAAATAAAATTTGTAGGGTACCTCGTGGGGTTTTTTTTTTTCTCGTCTATCTCATAGTGTGGGGTGTCGTTGGAAAGGTCGTTTAAAATATTGCAAGCTTTTAAAACAATTTTTGGATTCAGGGATCCGTTTGCGGAATATTAAGCTTTAAAGTGGTAATTTTTGTTTAGAGTCAAGTGTCAAGTGTGCCCCCCTGCCAGCTAAATGGTTAGTATTGGATATGTAAAAAAAAATCACGGCAGTAGTATATATAACGATATTGAAAGGAAAACTATCACTACTAAATAGGCTCTAATGGTAGATTGTTTACCAAGGGAGCAAACAACTATTTTTAAGGCGAGAGTGTTTCTTTGAATCCAGAGTGGAGCGAAGGATTCTAAAGTAGATTCCTGAGCGCAGCGAGGGATTCAAAGTACTTCACTCGAGCTTAAAATAGTGTTGCTCCCGAGGTGAACACTATACTTTTTATCACCCTCTATGAGAAAAAAAAAAACGTGTGCGGTCCAACCTCCGTCAGGAATGAAGTTCCTTCTCACGTATGATTTAAAACAAAAATCGATACCATTTTGGACTTACATTTTGACATCAGTATCAGCTTTAGCACCCTCGAAAATTATGAAATCGACACTCATGACGAAAAATTTTAAAGTTTCCGCAGCCGCTGTCTTGGTGTTACATTTTGACCTCACTATCGGTTTTAGCACCCTCGAAAACTATGAAAACGATACCCATGATGAAACATTGGAAAATTTTCACAGCCGCCATCTTGGATTTTTATTTTGACCAAATTCACACTTTTTATCTCTCTCTCTCTCTCTTGCCAAACTGTTATTTGTTCATACAATGTTCGTGTTTGATCTCTTTAGTGATTGGAACTTTTACTAACAATATCCACGTTCCAAAGTCAAATCACTTTTAATCCCTAGGGATTAAAAAGCTATTTTAGTCCCTGTTTACGAGGGCTAAACTAGCTATTTTTGAATAGATGTGATAAAAAGTCCATTTCTTAATTTCAGAGACTAAATTGACAACTGCAAATGTCAAAAAATAAGTTAAGTTATAAGGTAGTAATTAAACTATCTTTGTAGTGAGATCGAACCTCTAATATTTGTGCTATGCTAATTGAAATAATTATGTGAACACATCAAAATTAAAACTAATTGTTTTCAAGAATAAAAAACAAATACGTGTTAATTAATATTGAGTAATGGTAAATTGTATTTCAGAAACAGTAACTTGGCAGCTTTGTCCCCCAAAAGTCAGTCACGATGATTCCTGCTGAACCTGAAGAAAGTTGAGATCCGTATTCGCGGATCTAGACCCTTATGATTCGTATCCGTATCCGCGGATTACATTTTTAACGATCCGGCACATCACTAGTACCTATACGTTAAACACGCCGGCCGACAAAATGGTAAAATAAAAACATTACAAATATTTGTTTTTAGGGTACCTCCCTTTCCTACACGTAAAGTGGGTTGTCCACCCTGCCAGCTAAATGGTTGTTTTTGGATATGTGAAAAAAAAAACACAGCAGTAGTATATATAGTCCGTGCAATCCACGAAGACGCGCCCCACTCCGCGATTACTGTAGGTACTGTAAGCTGTACTCTAGTACGGCGCGGAGCGGAGTGGGGCGCGTCTTCGTGGATTGTACGGATTATAATATTTCCTTAATATTATAAATGCGAAAGTAAGTTTGTTTGTTACGCCTTCACGCTAAAACGGCTGAACGGATTTGGATGAAATTTGGCACATATATAGATGATGCCCTGGAAAAGAACATAGGATACTTTTTTTTTTTTCCACTAGATCGAGACTTATGCGGGTGAAACCGCGGGGCGCAGCTAGTATACTATAACGAAGTTAAAAGGAAAACTATCACAACTAAGTATGCTTTACAAGTTAACGAGTAGTAATCGGCCAACTTACATTTAATTTTGTAGTTGGAATGTATGGGAGAAAGAAATTATTCAATTTACACAAAACCTTTATTGAATAACACACTAAAACCTTCCGCATAAATCACTCCGTCCATTGGTGAAAACCGTTTGAAAATCCGTTCGGTAGTTTTTGAGTTTATCACGTTCAGACAGACAGACAGACGCAGCGGGGGACTTTGTTTTATAATATGTAAGGATTATTATATATATATGTTTAGGTAAATGTAGTTTTTCTCGCTTTTTAGTAGGTCAGTTTGTAATTTATTTAAGTTACAATAGCCTTCGTCGCATGAATGCTTATTTGGCCAATCTCCATTTGCAACATTTTACACCAGAGACGTTTAATTGTTTATTTTAAGTAAAAAATATGATTTCTTAAAAGTATCATATTAAAAAAATAGTTTATGTATTTAAGAAAAGATAGATTACAAATAAACAGAAAAAAGGTAAAAGCTTACGTTTATTTTCGCCTTTTTTTAAGGAGGTTGAACAAACAACCACATATATAATTAAGCAATTGGAGATAGAACATTACCGGAGTGGAGGTTGAACATTTTGCATTTGAATATATTCAGTTCTTATGTGTCCTAAGAAGCACATACAGAGTGTTATAATTACGTGATAAATAAAAAGATTTATGAAAGTTTATTTTTCAAACTATTTATTAAAAAAAGGAACACACTAATAAAAAAAAAATACTGTTAAAAAATTAAAAGGACTTTCCCATTGTAATAGCAGTACTAAACTTTTATCTTTTTTTTGTTATTTTTCGTGTCTTTGGCGATAGAAGACCGTTTACTTCTCCTGGTACTTTTTACGTTTCCCGATTCTGTTAGTACTTTATTGATTAAGGCTTCCATAAATGCCTTGTCGTCTGCACCCATGTACTTGTATGTACTTCTAATGTCTTTGATTTTTTTTTGTGTGAGTGTTTGATTTGGCTGTTTGATGGTTACATCTTCTAAAATTGAAATTTTGGTTTTAGTGGTTAAATCAACACTCGTTCCTGGTCCTGTGAAACTCGTTTTATACTTAATTATTTTCCAATTCTCCTTCTGGTAAAGTAAGTATTTTACTTGGGAGTATGGAATTTGAGCAAATGACAATTTTGCAGATTCTTCATGGTAACTCAAAAAGTCATTGTCCAACATTGTTAGGAATGTGAACTTCAAAGCGTTAGATTGTATTTTCAAGAACGCTCGTTTTAAAGACAAAGGACTAAAAATTTGTTGGTGTCGAAGATTTCTTTCTATTAAACTATGAATAGCGTCTACTTCCTGCACGTTTCCATGTCCGGGCTCCGAAAATTTTTGAATAATTTCGGTTATATTTTTATTTGCATTAGATTTTAAAAAATGAATTAGAGCCATACTCATATGAGAATTTTTGTTCTGCGGAACACAAGAATCAGACCACAATATGAGACGTGATATTTGTGGTGGTAAAACTGTAGCTAAATAGTTCAAGATTTTTACAAGAGCACTCGCGATGTCATCTCCACTTCTACCATTTGTTGTTTCGTCCCAAGTTGCATTAATTGCATGTTTTCCAACATTACAATGAGCAGTTAAATTGTAAACAGTCAGTTTAGATGTATAATATAAACAGGAAATTGCAGCTTGCGGCAAGCTGAAAATATTTTCGAGATCAAAAGTTACAACCGCAGTATTTTCCTCGTCTGCTCTTCTATCATTATCTCTTTCTTTATTACCTTCTTCTTTGCGTTTTATGTGTTCTTCATATTTTTGTTTTAAATCATCACCAGGATTCATATTAGCTTTAAATTCGGAACATAAATCGCAAACATCTTTTTTAGGTTTACGGAAGCTTAAATTGAATTTCTCGTTAAAAATTTTCCGATAAATAGGTTCTTTCACCGGTTGGTTATATTTTTCAACATATAATGTATACATTTTGGCTACACTAAGTTCTGCTGATAAATATTTTCTTTTAGTATTCGATCGACAAAAGTGAGATTCTTCTACTGGGAATGAATTTATATGGTCTACTACTTCTTGTACTTTATAATCAGGTGTTTGTTTTTTCACATGTTTCCCTTTAACCGGCGTTGGAGCTATTGGTAAACTTTGATCATCTAGTTTTTGATGGAAATAATAAATTCTTCTTACAGAAATGTCCAAAGTATTGCAAAAAAATGTTTTGCACACTTGCTCTTTTTGGTCTTTTAGCAAATAGTATTTAAATGAGAACTTCCTCCTACTATTTTCTGCATTAGTGCGAATCCGTTTTTTTTTGGTCCTTTCCGTGAATTCCATATAAAATTTGTTTTTTTGAGTATCTGTTAGGCTATAAAATGATAATTTGATGGTGTTTCTATCTTCTTCAGTAAATTTCTCAATGCATTTTAGTTTGCAACTTTTTTCACAAGCTGATTTAACAACTTTGGCTTTTCTAATTTTTCCGTTACTGGAATATTCCTCACCCGCTTCTCTAAGTCTTTTCGAGACATTCCTTATCCAATTTTCAGGACGTCGCTGCCGTTTACGCCTGGGAGAGTTATTCACACGCGTATTGCTGACTTCCTTAAATTGTGTTGCTTTTTCTTTATTTTCGTGTTTATCTGCCTCATTTACAATATTACCATTGTCCTCGTTTGATAAATCTACTATATCAAATTTTTCACAAAAGCAATCAGTATTTTTACTATTTATATCCTTCATTCCATCATTCAAACAAATATCTGTCATCTCAAAGCTGTCCGTAATCAAAGAATCCAGCTCTGGCAATTCTAAGGGGAAAATAATTAAGTTTTCTTCAAGCAGTTGACTATTGGGGACATTTTCTGTTTGAGAGGGATTTATATACAAGTCGATAGTATTTTGATCCTCTTTGGTCAAATCAAGCTGACCTGTAGTATGTTTGTCTTCAACAATAGCAACTTTATTCGTAACTACAGGTTTTTCTATTGTAATGTCATTATCTTCATGACTATCCGGAAATAAGAACCTCTTTACTTTTGTGATCCTAAAAAAAATATTGTGAATCAGATTATTTTAATTGGAGGCGAAGTTAATATAACAAGAGGCAAGCACAAGTACAAATAGAATACAGACGTTAGATCTAGCACGAGACCGAATGTCAAAATGTGTTAATAAAAGAGTATTAAACGTTTAGGAGAAAACATTATAACGCACAATCCGTAATTTAGAAATATTAGTTACAAGCAATTACAGAAGTTAGAAACAAAACAAACATTATAGATAAAAAACACACAAAAGATAGTAAAGCCAAAAACAGATTATGGTCTATGCTTTGAGCTAAAAATAGCTAAAATAACCATTTTCATTTTAAAATGCCTTTTATGGTCTGCCCCCCTTTGAATATTTAACTATAAAATCCTCAAACGTGAGTTTGATTTGCATTTGTTAGCATGTTTTAGATTGAGAGAAATTATTAAATATTTTTAATAGAGACTAACAAGTAATATAAAACTACTAAAACAATTATGTTTTATTTTAGGCTTAAAATGACACAATGTTATTAATGTTCGTAAGTGAAGTCACTCATGGTTAAACGAGTAAATAGACTAGAAACTAGTAACAATTTCAATACTGCAGAAAAAATATTATAATTTAATTAATAATTAATTAATTAAATTTTAATTTCAGTAATATTTTAATGTAGCTTACGCGGTTAACTATAATATAATATGAATCGGATTTTTTCATTGCGTCTTATATTATTAGGTCACGTGAAAACAAAACTTATGATAATGCATTTACCCATACCTACAACATAGAACAATAGCAAACATGCAAATATTACATGGCATACAGTAGGTAAAATTTGTCTGAATATAATAATACATTCCATTTTAAAGAAGCCCAGTCACCGCACAAAAGCAATAAATTTTATTATTATTTTAATTATATATTACAACCTTACGAAACATTGAAAACAGTCATCTATTCATTTATGGATACGTCACAATTTCATTTAGGGATATAATAAAATCTGAAATTATAACAACGAAATTAAACATCCTGTAAAACAAGTTAACGATACGCAGAGATAACCTACGAAGAAATAAGATGACAAAATACAACTTACCGATCTTTTCCTATAGTTATGATTATGTTTTCCGATTTATAATCTGTTACGGACATTTTCTCCAACGTTTTTTTTTAATGTATATCTTCAATATGTCTATTTTCAATATTTTTCGTTAATATTAACTAAAATGCGTGCTAGCACCAGCTTCGACACGAAAGAAATGAAAAATGGCGGCGCATTGCGTCATCAAAATGCGCTGTCGTGATTGGTTACTTGTGAGGAGATTGAACACTTAAGCACGCAGTTGATGCTCAAATACACATTTGGTGTATCTCCGCGGATTTGAACAAATAAGCATGAAGTTTTAACTGACTAGTGTTGTTTTTTTTTTTTTAATAAGTTCTTTTAAATATGTATTTGAAGTCCTAATTGCAAGTATTCTATGCCAATCGAACGGAACTTTGAACCTTATTAAAACTGCATTTAAAAGTGAAATCCGTTAAAATGGTCGGTTGAACAAATAAGCATTCATGCGACGTAATGTCAACTGCTCATCATCACCTTTGACAAAATATTACTTTTCCTGGTGCAAGGACGTTAAAATCGTTGAGGAATTCTCTTGGTGCTTCACCATCAGCTCCACTTCTCCATATACATTGTGACGAGCATAAATTGCATTGCAACCATATTAAAGTAAGTAATTGAATCGCAACCGGTGAAATACTTATTATTGAGTAGTTCCGGTGGCTATTTGTGGTCTTCATCATCAGTTCCATTTTACTAAATGGTGATTTCCGAGAGCAGCTGTACGAATTACTATAAAAATACCCAAATCGCTATAGGTGTACAACCCACAATACTACCCCACCTACAAACAACAACCCACCTACTCTGCCTACAATATTTGAAGAGTTCCCTCGATTGCTCCAGATCTTATGACAAGGGGACCATCTGGGACTTATACCCTTTCAAACAAAAAAAAAATTTTGCAAATCCTTTTTATGACAGAGTTATGCCCAAACATAAAAAAAACATCCGAATTGATAACCTCCTCCTTTTAGAAGTCGGTTATAAATGAATATTTGTTCGTTCCTTCTATGCGTTTCTATACCATTTAACCGATTTGTGAGCCCACGTACGTACGGACGTAAAAAAATCGCGGCGGGTTTTTTTCGCACACTGGATTGCCGAGAATTAAAAATCTAATGCGCGTGGGCTTATGGCATCCTACGCGCGCCTGAAAAGGCTTCTGTGTTAGCTCATGTTCGCATGGACGTAATAAAATCGCGGCGATTTTTTTTCGTGCACTTGATTTTCGACGCTCTGCTCAGCGCCGAGAGTTGAAAATCCAACAGTGTTTTTTCAACGAGCTGGGACGAGAGTGAGTTAAGTGTGGTAACGCTACTACAATTAGCTTTGTCAGCAGGACAGCTTCTCGATGAAGTTGCTCAATAAATTTGTTTGTTCGATCTCTGTTAAGTAAACTGTTGGAGCAGACGTCACAGCAGCTTTGTAGAATTTTATACTATACTGAGTGACTATAGAGATCCTACCGGCTGCGCTAATTAAGTAAACGACAGTCGGTCGGTCGGTTGGTCGTCAGTCAGTTAACACAGTGACTGCGCATTCACTTGACATCTAGAAATGTATGATTATGTACAATAAACATTTGAATTTTTTTGTAATGTGTGTTGAGCAATAAACATTTGATTTTGAATTTTTGAATTCGGAGAGTTTAAAAAAATAACTTTATTTAACTGACAGAGTGACAGTAAAGATAATAATAATCTAATCCTAAAGATACAAGGTACTTATAGCTAAATTATGCTAAGACGACAATTGTTGCGTGACGACAATGTCCTACATTATAATACCAGCAAATCTTTGCTTAAAAGGTAACTCCAAACCTAACAATGTAATTTACATAAGTTGATGAAATAAACATTTTTATTAGTACGTTCCCGTGGGATATTTTGCGACAACCACGCGGGCGAAGCCGCGGGCAAAAGCTAGTTTATTATAATTACTTATTCGCTAGATTTGGAAGAAGCTGTACTGCTGACAAAGCTAATTGTTACCACATTTAACTAATGCGTCCCAGCTCGTAGGATTCTCAACGCTCGACTTAACACCGAGAGTTGAAAATCCAGGTCGTGATAAAATCCCGCCGCGATTTTGTTACGTCCTTATAAAAAGAGTTTTCCATACAGCACGCGTAGCATGACGGTTTCTATTTCTACGAAAAATAGAGACAGATCTTTCTATACAAAATAAGTAAGTAATCATTTTATTTACCAAAAACTTAGCCTAGGTAATCGTACATCAGTGTAGTTTAAACTATGGGATGGGTATGGCTATTACAATGAGTAAGATCCCTGCCCTTCAAACTAGGAAAATCCTGTATCTTGAAGGACAGTGTTCTTTAGTGGGATTGACACGTTTAATAAAATATTTATAATTGCGTAATAATTCTGATGTTAACAAATTAATTGAGTGGATTTGCTGGTTAATAATTGTGTGTGAGTGTGTTGCTATGGGGTTAAACTGATTTGTTGGGGTGTGTTTGTGTATGTGTTTGTGGGTGGGTGTATGTGGGGGTGTGTGTATGTGTGTGAGTGAGTGAGAGAGAGTGTGGTATAAAAAGTAAAAAAAAAATTGGTATTTTAGACGTTAATTCGTAGAATAAATGAGTTCCTCTGTATCGCAATAGCTTATATTTAATAGCAAATTTAATAAAATGGTTAAGATTATTTATTGTTAATTTTTTTTAAGCTTATTGTATATTCTAGAACTTAGGATGAAATATTGGTGGGTAGCAAATGTGGTCCTGTAACGGTCGACTTGACATACTCAAACAGACCTACGTCGAGTAAGGAGTACTTGTCTTAGTGGGACGGAGGCATGTTTGCGAAGAGTCGAACGGAAAATAAAGAGTTGTCGGACAGTGAGCACTTTGCAGTCCTGATATAATTGTTGTGTCGGGTACCTAAACGGTTTGCGTAGCATCACCTTCAAAACAGCTCTTTGTGTCCTCTCCAGTGGTAGAAGTGATGTTTTTATTGCTCCTCCCCAGGCAGTCACACAGTATGTCAGTAGTGACTGGCACAAGGCACAAGGAGTAGTAGACAGTTTTGAGCGTGTCGACGTCCGCTGAGTTTCTAAGTAGCTTAAAAATACAGATTACTTTGCGAACTCTAGATGTAAGTGATGTAATGTGTTTGTGCCAGTTTAAACGCTCGTCTATTACCACTCCGAGATATTTAATGTGTGAACCTTTGCTCAAGTGTGGACAGGTACAATCAGGTTTTAAGTTGCAACTGTGGAATTGGATATTAAATTCCTGTGGAGGCTGGCTCTTCTTGCTTATAGAAAATGGTATAAATTTAGTTTTTTCGAAATTAAGATTAAGAAGACTAGTAGCGAGCCAGTTTGATACCATAATAAGACAGTTCTCCGCTTGTCGTTTTGTTTCATTCCAATCTGAGCCATACACAATAAGCGCTGTATCATCTGCATAAGTAAATACATTACAATTTGTAAGTGTTAGTGTGCATAACTGGTTTATATAGACTAGAAAGAGTGTTGGTCCCAGGATACTTCCCTGTGGCACTCTGTAATTACTTAAAAGGTGCTCATTGCTTTTATAATTATTTATAATCACGCATTGCATTCTGTCTGTGAGATTGTTTCTAAATAGATTTAGTGGAGTTCCTTTTACATCGATAACTTCAAGTTTATGTAGAAGTTTAGGGACAGAGACTGTGTCGAATGCCTTAGATAGGTCCAGAAAGATGCCAAGGCATTTCTTACCCTGATCCAGATTGCGGGCTAAGAGATCGCTTAAGCCAGTCACGGCATCTTCTGTAGACCTACCCGATACGCAGCCGAATTGATTGGGTGCTATGATGTCATAAGCATCTAAATATTTCATAAGCTTATTATTTAAGATTCTCTCTAATATCTTAGACATCGCAGAGAGCACAGAAATAGGTCTATAATTGTTGACACAGTCTCTGTCGCCTATCTTGTAAACTGGGTGAATAAGCACTTTTTTGAAGGCTTTGGGAAAAATATCGGTAGTAATCGCGAGGTTACAAATATGAGTTATTACTGGAAGCAGGAACTTACGTGAGGCTTTAACCATCCGAGTAGAAATATTGTCCCAGCCAACAGCAGTGTCAGTGCGAAGGGTCAGGTGTTACGTCCTTATAAAAAGAGTTTTTCATACAGCACGCATAGCAAGATGGTTTCTATTTCTACGAAGAATAGAGAGAGATCTTTCTATACAAAATGACATTTCGTTTCTCAATTTTTGACATCGCACCGTAGAAATCATTCTACAATCTGTCATTTTGTCTTTCGTTTCTAACGATCTTTGTCTAGGTCCTTTTCTAAGTAGACTATTTCAGAAGAAAGTTTTCTATCCCAAACTGTCAAATACACACTGACAACTGACAGTTGTCTAAGGTAGTGAAGACATTTTGATTTTGTAATCGCCATGCTAAAGACAGTAAAGAACTTTTTACTCGATGGCCACAAAGTATATACAGTTATCCACAAAATCATGATTTTACAGGAGAGCGTTTTGAATGCAAAACTGTGATAATTAATAGAAGAACAAAGCTATCTTCTGCTATTTTCCATTATTTAATTAATAGGGCATTACCAAGGAAATGTTTTAGTGTCCGACCGAAACTGGTTTTTACGATCTAAACCGAAACCGAATTTCAGTAAGTCTCAGTTTCGGCCGAAACCGAAACTTCCTTACAAGGATCATGTTTTGAGGGAAAAATAAAGAAAACGAAAATCGATGTCTTAGTTTGTTAAAATGAATTATTTTTTGATGATTACTACCTACTCTTATGCTATATCACGTAATAAAACTTATTGAATTCAAAATAAATCACACGAAAACTCACAACAAACAAAACGAACTGCAAACACAAGCCAGTCACGACATGATTAGGCACGTGGACATGGCAAAATGTCTTCGTTGCTTACTCGCTTGGATGGAATTTAACGCGTTGAACATGACCGATCACAGCGCGCGAACTCCCAAATGCGGTATCGGTCGTAGTTTCGGCAGGTTTGCCGCCGAAACCGAACCATGACCAAAACGAAACCGAACTTTCGGTCGGACACTAAAATGTTTAAAGCCAATATTACTGTAATATTTTTTTGTTCCAAAATACGGTAATCGACACATTGAGATTTTTTTTTATAGTTCACGTGACTTAATATCAATAAAAATTGAGAATCAAACAGAAAAAGAAATCCTATGACAAAACAAAGAATGGGTCGAATTATGTAAAAGAGTGAATTTCGTAAAAAGTGTAGTTGAGTCTTTCTACTTTCCTGCCGTCCTGTCTACACGGTACGTCATTTTTGTCTATTCTTCCGTTGACAAAATCCGTTTTACTGGGCATGCGACGTGTGCAGGCGGACAGTCCTCGAACGTTTTACAGGATTGACGAGTGCACAATTATAAAATGTATCGTATCTTCATCACTCTCAAGCTACTCGTGTAATAAACTCTACTTCCAGACACGATTTATAAACAGTAGTAAGAGTACTAGACCGAGTTTTTCGTTTTTCTTTGAGGTAAGTTACTCTAAGGCTCCGCGCCAACGGGCCACCGACCACAGTCACCGTTGGCTGGCGACAAGCTGTTTACATGATCTTTAACATGCTTTGTATGGAACCGCCGCTCCCGTGTAGCGAGTGACGTCCACTCGCGACTCGTCACCGGAGGCGGCCACTCGCTACTTTGTTCGCTTTGCTTTGTATTCGTTACAAATTGTAGCGGCCACCGACTACCTTCGTTGGCGCGGTACCAAAGGACGCGGCGCGCGGCAGCCACCGGTGGCTGTGGTCGGTAGCCTGTTTGTGCGGAGCCTACAAATTAATTTTGGTATATTGTGATTGGTAAAATACTACTAAATCCACTAAAATTAGAAACGATTATTAAAAAAAGGTACTAAGAACATAATTATTATATTTATATCAATTTGAAAGCCAACCTTTTTAACCGACTTAAAAAAGGAACAGGTTCTCAATTCAACGGAAGTGTGTAACAGAAAACCGGGAAAGCGCGCGCTATTTGATTTGACCTATGAGTGCGCGCTGTATTAGAGTTGGCAGTCAGAAACGACCTTGACGTGGCTCCGCTATTTTACTATAAACCCCATATAAAACTGATAACTGTAACTGGTTCGTAATCTGTATACTATTTCCTATTGGCTATAAGACTTAATTATAAGAATTTGGTTAACAATAAAACGAGCATGTTTACACTTAAACAAGTTTTGTTATTTTCACCAATTTTTTTCAACGTTTTTTAAATAAGTAAGTACTTTGAAATTACAAGTACATTTTTTGTATGTTTGTTACGCGGTTCCTTCGCCAATTATAAATTGATTTTGATGATTATCTTTTGTTTGGTGGGTCAAGGTCCGCCAGCGAGCAGTGGAGCGCAGTATGCAGGCGTAAAAAAACGAATCGTGCTCGAAACAATACTGCGCTCCAAAACAAAAATAGCTGACGTGGCTCAAAAGGCTGCCCAACTTAAAAGGGTCTTTTTGTAAAAAGTTTTGATTTTTTCTCTTTTTAGTGGATTGGTTTGTAATTTATCTAAGTTATAATAGCGTTATGTCAACTGCTCATCAAAAATACCCAAATTGCTATAGATGTGCCTATAATAATTGAAGAGTTCCCTCGATTTCTCCAAGATCCCATCATCAGATCATGACCAAATGACAATGAAACCAACTTGAAAGTATACCCTTTCAAACAAAAAAAGAATTTTTCAAATCGGTCCAGTCGTCTTCGAGTAATCGGGTAACATACATAAAAAAAATAAAAAACATCCGAGGAACTGAGAAACTCCTCCTTTTGAAGTCGGTTATAAATTTTGCAATCAGTCCTTCTGACTAGGAGCACATGTGTTGAGCGGCTATTACTCATGAGGAGATGTACCCCACTAGGAACATCCTCCATATTATTAAATTGGCTTAGTCAACGCCGCCGAGATCCAAGGTCCTGCGCCGTTCCGGGCGATTTAGACAGTCAGGTAATGTGAGCTGGACAGCGAGCTGGTTAGGATGGTTGTCCAGTCTTGTTTTGTATTTGCCTGCGAATGTCTTTATTTCATCCTTCACTGTTGGAATGCTCAGGTATTTGTGTATTTCACTGTTTCTAATGAACCAGGGTGAATTGCTAATTTGCTTAAGGATGTAGTTCTGAGTTCTTTGAGTAATATTTATGTTGGAATCGCAGCAGGCACCCCATAATTGAATCCCGTAGGTCCAGACTGGTTTTATGACAGCCTTGTAAATTAGGAGCTTGTTGTCCAGTGACAGTTTTGAGTTTCTACCCAGGAGCCAGTAGAGGCCCTTCTATTTGAGGTTGACCTGTTTACGTTTTGTTTCAATGTATTTCCGCCATGTCAACCTGCGGTCCAAGTGTAGTCCGAGGTACTTAGCTGTGTCACTCTGAGTAATTTTAACAGGGGGACAAGTTTCTCTTCGCAGTGTGAAGGTGACTTGCACTGACTTATTAGCACTCACTTTTATGCGCCATTTGTCAAACCAGTTGGTTATTTCATCAAGGCTTTGTTGAAGTTTCGCAGTGGCTTCTGCAGGGTCTTTACTAGACGCTAAGGCATAATAAACTGAAAATAAAATCAGTTGTCTATACTATAATAATATTATAAAGAGGAAAGATTTGTATTTTTACTTAAAAACTACTGGACCGATTTGAAAAATTATTTCAGCAATGGATTGCTACATTGTCAGCGAGTAACATAGGCACGACGACGGGAACTACGCGGGTGAGACCGCGAGACGTCCGCTAGTATTCTATGTTATAACAAGATTGATTCATATACTTACGCGTTGGTTATGAATACTTATGAAAATCAAGCATTTTTATTTTGAAAAAATTACGAGATTGGGAGGTCCGTACTTAGGGGTGGAAAACCATATCCACGGTTACAAATATATTCACTAAAAATATTTATTAAAAAAAATTAAAACACGAGGATGAGTTTAACAATCCCAGTTTTTCATTATAAGAATGGTAAAAAAGAACACTTAGGCCTCCGCCTCCAATCTTGCGGGAGCGGCGCGTTCATAGATTTATATGTAACTGGCCTCGAAAGCAGCGGCGCGGGGAGCGAGCGGTTCCATATAAAACTATGCGTTGTCGCGCCGCCGCCGCCGCCACCCCGCTGCCCGCAAGATTCAAGGTTGAGGCCTGAGGCTAGGAACTCGCGGAGCGGTTTTCAGTTAGGCCCGCGGCGGTGGCGGGTGCAGCGGGACCCGTAAACAATCGCGCAAGCCGCGGGCATCAACTGGGTCGTGAAATTTACTATCTATATTTCCATGTACTACGTGTTCGTACGAGTGTTGCCCACCACCGCGGCGGGTGCGGGTGAAACATCGCTCCGTGAGTTCCTCGCCTCATTGTGGTGCGACTTCGTTTGTCTGTCCGTTATTCTGTGACAGTTGCTTATTCCAGGAACTAATCTGATCCCGAGACAAAGGTAGACACCCCTGCATGGAATCAGAGCGAGCGATTACACTTTTTTTTTTGTTCATATCCTCACCCCAATAGTACGTGAAAGTACTCCCAGAGGTACTAAGTATAGCGACAAGACCCCTTGAAAACACATATATTTTTTTGTTTTAGTGTGTCTAACACGGTTTCAAACCGAATGCCGGCGACACTCCTTGAGGGTGAACATTAGCGGCTCAGTACCGCTGGTCCTGCTCCACAACCACTACTAATTGATTAATATTTGAAAATACTGTTGCAGCTGCTAATTAGATTGAAATATCATCTTTGCATTCTATAAACATACAATGCAAAGCACAGCAACACAATGCACATTTATTATATTATATATTATTAAATTAAATTATTATTACTCTACATATGTCAATTATTATTCTTTATTTCGTTTCTAAACATATTATTTACATTTTTAAATATTCATCTGAAAACAAAAAAAATAAACATTTAAAAATATAAAAAATAGTAGCCCACCGGTATCGGGAACAGGGTCCAAGCTACCGGTGGTCAGGGCTCCTGAGAGAGGAACCTCCTAACAATACGCGCCGTGTCCAGGAGTACCGCTTTCTGGATCAAACCCTTGATCCAGCTGCCTAACGAGAGCCTCCTCAGCTGTTGGTCGAGGCTCTTGGCTATTATGCCATTGGCCGTCACGACTATCGGCACAATGATTGCTGTATCCACATCCCACAAGTCGACAACCTCGTGAGCCAGGTCAAGATACTTAATCTGTTTATCTTTTTCAGCTTTCATGTGGTTCTCGTCATGCGGGACCGCTATATCAATAATCATTGTGCGACGCTCTAATCGATCTATCACCACTATGTCTGGCTTATTGGCAACAATAGTCCTGTCAGTGATGATAGATCGATCCCAATACAACGTGATATTGCCGTTTTCGAGGACTGGGTCGGGCACATATCTATAGTACGGTACTTCCGATTCCACAAGACTGTATTTCAGAGCAAGTTGCTGGTGGATAATCCTGGCTACAAGGTTGTGCCTATGCAAGTACTCTCCGTTAGCCAGACGAGAACAGCCAGAAATAATGTGTCGGATTGATTCTCCGGGACGGTGGCATGCCCGACAGATGTCAACCGTGCCGTCCTTCACATCAATTATTATTAATTATTACTAATACTAGTTTGTAAGCCCGCCATTGTACTAATAAATATGGATGTAATCGTAAGATGAATCTGAAATAAATGATTATTTTATTTTAAACTCAATCTCTTTTGTATTAGGTATACACCGTGGCATTTTAATCGTCTTACAAAAAGAGTCCACTTCATGTATGCAATGACTACTACCTACAAACAATTGTAAAACATTTTAAAAGAGTAACGGTGGAGTTTCTTGCCTATTCTTCTCCATACGAAAACTACCTTTTGGAAGGGGCGACTAGAAAGAATCAATTCTATTATTTTGTAAATTTTGACTTTCGAAAGTGCCATACAAGGGCCTATTTGAAATAAATGATTTGACTTTGACTTTTGAAAATGATAAAGAATAAAAATATTTTTGAAACATACCTACTATATATTTGATATTTTTTGGCAATGGCTTCAAAAATACTTAATTTGTATTTTATGGTGGCAACCCTAGTGGAGACTGAGGGCAACTGGCAGTGGCGTAGCTACCTAGGGGCTAGGCGGGGCAGTGCCCCGGGGCCCTCAAGCTCAGGGGACCCTCGAATCCTTACCAGAAAATCTCGATCGAACTGAACTTTTGAAAATTTCTCCCATTTTCAAAATAAATATGACAGGTTGCAACCCGACTTTAATCATGGCAACTCAGTTGAGAGAAATTCGAAAGTTATACCTAGGGAATTCCCCTAAATTCTTTCTGTGGGTTGGCAGTGTTATCAATTTGATGGATACCTAGCGATATGTGCGTTTTATTATTCATCGATGTGCGTTTTATTGTGAATTCGAGTTAAGATTTGTTTTTCGAGAACGAGTATAAAATTAAGGCCGCATTCCGACTTACGCCAAAAGTGATAATATCGCGAATCCGACCAAAGTCCAAAGTCACAATTAATACTCAATAACCCTCATATTTTGTGACTATTAAATTTGGTTGGATTCGCGATATTATCACTTTTAGCGTAACTCGGAATGCGGCCAAATGCTGTATCAGGAGTAAGTAAGCTTATGTCAATAAACTTTTTAGTACTGGTCAATATAGTGGTTCAATTGTATTTGATTTTAGTACCACTCATATTGATGTCCGTTACGTTAGTCAATAAATCATGTCAAATCGGCTACTCATTGTATAGGCCCTAGCTTTTCACTTCAATTTATTAATATTTACCACCTAGTTTTACCTCAATTAACTCAAGCATGGACTGTTCACCAATTATGTGAGGAAATAATGAGCAAATATGGAGTGCTAGAATGTGACCTAACGGAAGTATTTACAGCAATGTTATTATTCTTTACAATTCCTGTCATTTCTGCAGCAGCTGAAAGGTCATTTAGCAAATTAAAAATAATTTAAGAAATAGTAGGTATGGGCCAAACTCGACTCCGACATTTATCGCTAATAGGAATTGAAAACAAGACCGCATCAAGCCTGGATTTAACCGAAGTCATTGGTGCCGATTCCCTTGTTTACAAACTAAACTAAATTTAAGTTCAGTGCATCTTTTTCTTTCTATTCCATTAAGAAAAGGACAAAATAAATTTTAGTTTAGTCCTGTCAAATTAATCAGCGCATGTCACTACTCCATACAAGTTTAGACGTGATTAAAAACTTGCCTACAAAGGCCGCATTCCGAGTTACGCTAAAAGTTATAATATCGCGAATCCGACCAAAGGAGACGTTTCATTTTTGTATGGGACTCCGGCCATAACATGTACACTATAGAAAACCTGGGAAACGTACCCCTAAATACAATAAAGACTGTTTTTTTCCATAATATCTAATACATATTGGGCACAAAATAAAAACAGAAAATGTTTGACGTTTGTCAGGAGAAATACGACCATCGACAGCTAGCCATTTTCGTCCAGAAGTACCTACAAATCTACAATCCACAAAAGCAGTTTTTTATTTTTATGATGAATCACACTTTCTAATTAATCAAAAAAGTTGTATAAGATAGCTATCTTAATATAGTACAGAAATACATGCCTTTCATATTTATTTAAATGACGTCTACGTGATATTATTATGTTAAAATGTAACATGATTTCTGGACGAAAGCAGTATGCAAGTAAAACGACGCCATGATGAATAGAATATGGCAATAATTTGTTAAACTATTATTTTTTGTGCCGAAGTAATCAGGGGAATAAACAGGAAAGAATATTTTTCCTCAATTCGTGGAATTTTTTCCTTTTTTTACATTAACGTACACTTTATGGCCGAAAATGAAACATCTCCTTTAACAGTCACAAAATAATAGGGTTATTGAGTGATAATTGTGACTTTGGACTTTGGTCGGATTCGCGATATTACCACTTTTGGCGTAACTCGGAATGCGGCCTATAATTACGTCAATTTACGTTAAGCGCTGATTAATTTGACAGGACTAAACTAAAATTTATCTTCTGTCCTTTTCTTAGTGAAATAGAAAGAAAAAGATGCACTGAACTTTTAAATTTAGTTTAGTTTGTGAACAAGGGAATCGGCACCATTGATACTTTTGCGAAAACTAAAGCTAGAAAAGATTGTAAATATAATTGTTATTTAGTTAGTTGGTAGATCCAACCTTTATATAATAAACCCTTGAATCTTTTCTATTTCGTATTATTGCCCAATACCTACACCAAGTATTAACTGTAATTTATGTTGTTACTGGTGCCGATTCCCTTGTTCATAAACTAAACTAAATTTAAGTTCAGTGCATCTTTTTCTTTCTATTTCATTAAGAAAAGGACAGAAGATAAATTTTAGTTTAGTCCTGTTAAATTAATCAGCGCCTGTCACTACTCCATACAAGTTTAGACGCGATTAAAAACTTGCCAACTAAAATTACACGTCAATTTACGTCAAGCGCTGATTAATTTGACAGGACTAAACTAAAATGTATCTTCTGTCCTTTTCTTAATGAAATAGAAAGAAAAAGATGCACTGAACTTAAATTTAGTTTAGTTTGTGAACAAGGGAATCGGCACCATTGTTTAATATTTTTATTACCTGCCCTGCAGTGCACGAAAAAGAGCTGATGATAAAGTAGCTTAGCATTTTTAAAGTATTTGTATATTTAATATTTTTGCTTGATAAAACCTAACCAGTTTAGATAGCAATGGGGCCCCATTTTTTTATTTGCCCCAGGGCCCTTGGTTACCTAGTTACGCCACTGGCAACTGGGCACCTGATCTTCGCCAAGCGCATCTCCGTTAGCGCTGTGACAAGCGTTCATTCAAACTTGGATAGTGTTACTTATGCTACTTTTGTTGCTGACAGTTACAGTAGGTGCCCACGCTGGCCACGCTGTCCTCAAATGATTAACCACAAACAACTCGGACTTTGTATATCTACGAGTAGGTTAGGTTATAGGTACCTATGTATTTGAGCTCATCATAATTATAAAAAGCCATTTTTTGTTTGTTTTATTATATCGAATGAGTCGTTGTAGGTGGTATATTAAAATATCCTGATGTACATAACAAGCATGCAACAATCGGAGGAATGCAAGTTGTCGTGTTGATGCAACATCTGTATCATCATCATGTTAGTCACAGCGCATAGGGCCGGCGGCGGCGGCGTGCTTCCTGATAGCCAACTGTGAGTCACGATACTTCGATTGGAAACGCACTGCGACTCAGTAATAATAGTAAGAATAACAGTCGACTTGTTTTACCTACATAATATGGCCGGCCGCCGCCGCCGCCGCCGCCGCCGCCGCGCGCCGCGCCTGCCTCATACCTGCCTCATACCGACCGATATGCTGATAGGTAGGTACCTACGTTTTTATTACAACGAGATGAAATTGATTGATGGATTGAGGCACTTGGAAAAACAATCTTAAGCAGATAAACTACGTTTTTGTCCAGAACTGCGCAGGTACCTACTTAATGTAAGACTATCGGACTCGTTTCAATATTTCTACAAATGAATGTGTTTGCTGTCAATTTTGCTCAAAATGTTGACATTGTGCCTTTGACATTCCTGCGGCGATGTCTAATATTGATAAGTAAATGCCGAGGTGACCTGAAGTTTACTGGACCTCTTCTAGGGTTATAATTACTTGACGGTCGACACACACTGAGGCGTATGTTATCGCGTATCGAATCCTGCGTGAGATTCGCCTCAGTCTGTTTGAACCTTTAGCACCGAAACTTTTCACGCTCCTCACACTCTCATTCGTCAGTGTTCTGAAGCCGTCGAAACGGCATAAAGCCGGCGCCAGCGCCAGACGCAGCTAGTAGCTTCTAACATTGATTTACACAATATCGTGTTTGAAGACATTGCAAGACGAGTGTAGGGCCGCGGTTCATCTGTACTTGCACTCGTATACGCCGCTCTACAATGATAGTCGGTAGCTCCACGCACTCGGCGGGCGGGCACGAACCAGCCAGCGGCGAGGAGCGCCGAGCGGACGGCGGCGACGGTACATAGTGGTGCACTGTCGCCGCCGCCGCCGCCCCGCTCGGCCATCGCTCCTCGCCGCTCCTTTCGTACCCGCGCACTGAGAGCTTTTAAAATGTTTTCTCTCGAACTATTAGACATCGTATAAAAAATAAGTAGGTAATACTTAGTAATGACGACGAACACGGAGCTAAAGAACCACTTTCACGGTATGTGGCCGTTTTCATGGACGTCAGAAAGTCTAGTCCTTGCAATGTGACTCCATGTCATAACTTCTTTATTAATGACTGACGAATTGGACCGGTCAGTCCAAATAGTCCAACCAAAACCGCATCATTCCAAAATAGTAAAGTCCTTGTTAATGTGACTCTTTTATAGGTCTTATGCCTTAGTCATTAAGGCATAAATTTGACTGAATGACTAATTGGAACGATCACTCCAAAATAGTAAATCCTTGCAAGTGTCCACAGGAATGATTGACGAGTTAGTATTATAAGGCTGTGGATCCATGGGTTGGCAACGTGCAGAAATCGAATTAAGTGCCTATAATGTAAATTTTTACATTATGTATACTTAATTCGATTCTCATGATAATTTTGGGCAGGACGCTACGCCAACCACTTACGCCAAATGACCGTGAATGTGGTGCTACTTGGTGCGGTGCAGTGTCCAGCGAGCAGGCCGCTCCGCAGAGGGGACGAGAGGGATGCAGCTGTCGAATGTAATAGAGGCGTAAGACACGAAGCGCGAGGCTTGCGTCTCGTCTATCTTATCCGCAGTCGATCGCGAGGCGATAATTTGTGACCTGCAGTGTCCAGCGAGCAGGCCTCTCCGCAGAGGGGACGAGAGGGATGCAGCTGTCGAATGTAATAGAGGCGTAAGACACGAAGCGCGAGGCTTGCGTCTCGTCTATCTTATCCGCAGTCGATCGCGAGGCGATAATTTTCGCGTAAACAACGCTATCGCTATCCGTCTGTATCACGCCTTAAAACATCTAGCCACCTTCGGCGCGCCGATAACGACTGCTTAAATGATACGGACGCGTCCCTGACGAAAGTGTGTCGGGCTGTCGGCACGTTTCCGTGATCCGCAGTCCGCACTACCGTCGACTACCGTCTGCTTATCGCAATCACAATCGCAACGCACTGAGTAGGTACACGGTCACATTAACTCTGGGTACTTTTCCGAATTTGAGTATCAAGCGCAAACCTTTAATTTTATTATTCGATAACAACAATCTGATAAGGAAGTACAGCCGCGGCCTAGTTACATGGCCAACGGTAGGTATGCGGCCGCGTGTGGTCCAGTGCGGGCCGGTGCGGGCCGGTGCGGGCTGGTGCGGTCGGGCGCGGGCGAGCGATTCACGGGCTCCGCGAGCTGTTTGCCAAACACACTTACCCACATAACATACAGGGTGGCAGGGACATCGACGCAAAAACTGAAACCATGGATGCAGTACATGATTCTGAACTGAATCCCCTGCGCTGAAATTTTTCGTCGATTATTTTTAAAAAAATCAGCTGTTTCATAGAAAAGTGCAATATCTACGCGGTCAAAATGTATGGAACAGCAGATTTTTTTTTTAGTTAGTTACTGGTTTACAAATACTACTGCTATAGTTGGACTTGTAAGTATTGCAGCGAAGCCAAACGAGGTTTACAGTCTTAGCGGCCGTATCTAATCTATTTGTTTTGTTATAAATATAAATAAATTTGCACGTTATTTTTTACGTAAATCCCTGTGCACACAAAGCAGTGGGTGACTGACTAGTTGACAGACAGCCGAGTGACGAGCGACGAGTGACGACGAACAATCTCAAATACTCGTGTAATGTGAGTTTCGGCGCGCGAAGTTCTATTTTTTTAAGTCGATCTAAACGAGGTCGCAGGCAACAGTTACTTGTAAGCAGGCAGGCGAGTCAGCAGTACTCAATGGTGTGTACGCTCACTAGCTGCGGCCTGCTTGACCTGCGACCGACGACACGCCGAGGCACTTCCATTGTAGAGGAACAGTGGCGCAGGGACAGTGTGCACTGTGCACATGTGCAGTGCGTACCCCACACACTCCGCTAGGCAACAGCACAGCGAGTTACGACCAACGAGAATGGAACGGCCGTCGCCCGCCGCGCCGCCTGCCGCCCGCGAGTCCGCGGCGCACAGCCACATGCCGCTCATCTTCTCGGCTGATACAAGGTGCGAATACTATCGGCAGAATAAATTGATGCGCGATGCACTTACGTAACGTTGTTTGTTGATGATATCGATTCAGTAATACTTTGATACCTATGCCTTCAAAGTTGTCAGTTTTGACGAGATTTCATTAAAATCCTGCCCGCTAACGGAATTGTAATTATGTACTGGTTATCAAAAATGTTAACATGAAGTGCTTTGTTCCAGATAGAAGATCTGGATTACTCTGGACGCTAGTTGGAGGGGAGAGTGTAGAGGCCCACGTGTGGCGACGCGCCGCCCGCGCCCCGCACCGCACAGCGCCGCCCGCACCGCAATAACTAACCTCACCAGATTATGGATGCCTTACAAAAAACACATAATCGACTAATGATTATAGAAAAAAGTGACCTTAGAGACGCGCTCGGCAACTTCTTATAGCACGTAGAGGCGAGTCGCGCTGTAATAATAATAATGTAGCCCTGGCCTCCGCAGCGACCGCTCTCATTGACATGTTAAGTGTCGCGCTGCTGAGCATTGACCATTCATTAGTTTAAACGAGCGCTCGGCGGCGACGGCGCAAGCGGCGCGCGCACGCGTTGCACGCCGCGTGCTGCGTGCAGTGCGTGTGCAAGTCGCGTCTCGTCAAAGCCGAGTGTAGCCGCTACACTCCGGCGTAGCGGGAGCGCTACGTCACGCTACGGGTGTCCCGTGCGCCTGCTTCGTAGCCCCCGAGACCCGCTACGAGCCTACGCGCCCCGGCGCGGCGGCGTAGCCCAGAGGACGCGCGCTCACAAAATTCATTCAGTTATACTTGATATTGTATCTTATCTATCGCAGACCTAGTATCGGCCGATTACAGTACCTAATGTTTTACAGAGAATTACCAATTTCAAGAAACGAATAATCCATACCAATATAGAGGACGTACTCTAAACTAACATGTATTGTAAATGCAACTCTGTTCGTCTGTTACTTTTTAATGCTTTCAACAACGGTTGCACGGGTTTCGATGTTTGTCACACAGATAGACCATGAGCTTAGGGCTTTGGAGGTAGGATACTTTTATTTCGGTAGTACGTTCCCGTGGGTCTAATTTACGACCTCCACGCGGGCAAAGCCGCGGGCAAAAGCTTAATAATAGTAATAAATAGGTAAATAGTGTATGTTCGCGGCACGCATGACGGATGTTTGTCCTGCGGGTCCTAGGCAGCAGTACTAGTACGTGACGCCGCCGCCGCCGCGCCGCGCCGCCCGGTGCGCGTGCGCAGTGTAGCGCACTGTCATCGCGTCCGCGTTGTCTTCGTGCATTTACGTTATTGGCGTTGGCAGTTGGCACATACCACTAACTATTATTAGAGCTTACATTTTAAATTAACTATCAAAATGTTTTATAATAAGCATGTTTTTTTTGGGATCCCTTCTTTTCGCATAATGTTCTTTGTCCTAATATACTTCGGCATAACGATTTTGGCACAATTTGTTTTGGCATAATAATACTTCGGCATAATTTTTTTAGGCATACATTTTATGTTGGCATAATCATCTTAAAGACTAATTTGTTTTGGCATAAATTTGATTCGCATAACGTTACTAGGCCTAATGAATATTAGCATAATAATATTTAGGCATACAATTAACAGAAATAACGAAAATAAATTTGAGTTAATTTTACGTATTTATTTTAGATTTTCATGCAAATGATTTATTATATATAACATTATATAACTTAACTATGTATTTTTATTTTAGGTGTATATTTTTAGCAATTGCTTGTAAATATGCAAGTTTCGAAGTATATTTATCTTTTTTACTAATAATTTTAGTAAAAATTAAAGTATTGTCTTAAAAAATCATTATGTTGTGCTAAAAAAGTTAGTGACAGAACCGAATCGCTGCAAAACTGACTCCACGTAGTCTTGTCTGCCCTACCCCTAGAGTGTAATTCAAAATCGCGTAGGCGCGTAGGGGCGAGGCGGCCCGCGGGCTGAGGAGCAGGCGGCCGGGAGGGAACCGCCGCGGCTGAGGCTGGCCGGCGGAGCCGGCCAGCAAGTCTGCGACGATTAACACGCGTGGGGCCGCCGGAGGCCCGCAGTGCCGGAGCCGTGACAGAAACCATGCCTGCTGCATGTTTGCTTGCATGCTGTATGCTTGCTTGCATGCTGCATGCATGCTTGCATGCTGCATGCTTGCTTGCATGCCTGGTGTATATGTTTTAATATCATTATGCGTAAATAAATTTATACTTGTGAATGTTATCCTTAATAAAGTTATGCTTTAGAATATTATGCTTAATCATTATTAAGTGGTAACGGCCGCGACTTACGAGTTGTGGGTCGTAGGTTCGAACCCAGACAGGCGCTTTACTTTGTGTAAATTATTTCGTCACCACTGCTCTCAAAACGGTGAAGGAAAACATCGTGAGGAAACCGGCAAGTCCTAGAACCCAAAAATTCGAAGACATGTGACATCTACCAACCCGCACTGGGCCAGCGTGGTGGATTACAGCCCACTCCCTCTCACAGAGGAGGCCTGTGTCCCAGCAGTGGGAACATTATAGGCTGATGATGATGTGAAAATTAAAGCTTAAAAAATATTTAATGATTTACCTACATACACAATAAAATTATTATTTGGCGTCAAGTGCCTTAATTTTTTACAAATGAAAGTAATGTCAAATAAGTAGTAAAAATGTATTATAGTAAGTAATGTTATCGATGGCGACTACCGTGTTCCGAGAAGTGCCTCAAACACGTGGCGCGTGTTGCGGAGTACGACATAGGAGTACCGTTGCACCGTTGCCGTTGCAAAATATTTTATTTCACACTAGCTGACCCGTGCCCACTTCGTTGGGCGGTAAACATTTTAGCTTGTGATGAAATTAAGAGTGTAGTTCGGTTAGTACTGAGTGCTATGATTTATTTCCTGACTGCCAAAAAGAGGGTTTTGTTTTTATTGCATATTCCTATATTGTTTTCATATTCATTATATTGTTTTTATTATATATTATTGTTCGAGAATGGACGGCGGCATTTTGCGATTTAGTAATTTTATATTTTCTTCGAAACTATTTAACCGATTGACATAAGTACTGTTTTGGGCATATCGTATTCCTATGATGTTCTTGTGATCATAATAATATTTTTTTCGATAAGGTTTAATATTTTGTTGTTTAAAAAATCATCCAAAGGTAAGTACGTCGAAAAATACTTTTTTTAACACATAAAAGCTACTATATCTGCTAAAATATAAAAGATAGAAATATGGTGTCATGGACTTTTTTGTAGAACTATTCAAAGCGAACCAGGTTGCCATACATTGTTTTCAATTATATACAACTGTTAAGGCAGCGCATGCAAATAACTCTGTTGTAGGAGCTATTTTTTTCCGCCTGGCTAGACAAAAATTGAGATAGTTCGGCTAATATACATGACATCTTTATAATTTATAGCCTATAGCACTCACGAATAATGTAGCTTTCTACCAGTGAAATAGTTTTTAAAATTGGTTCATTACTTCCGGAGATTACTCCTACATACAAACTTACAAACATACAAACTTAAAATGTTACCTCTTTATAATATTATTATAATTACCTCTTTATAATATTATTATATAGTATAGATAAACCTATAAGGCAAAACGACCTAGACGCGTACCGCAAGGGTTGGATGGAGGTGGACTTGGAAAAGAATGCATGGAAGGATTTGAGGGAGGCCTTTGCTCAGCAGTGGGACAGTGTAGGCTAATTAAAAAAAAAACCTACAATAAAAAAAACCTATGATACGTCAGAAGCTAGGTGCACGGTTCCAATTGGTCGCTTCCTATGGAGAAGAGCCGGCAAGAAACTCCACGGTTACTCTTTTCAAAATCAGTGGTTTCTACAATTTTTTCAAATGACAGTGTTAATAGGTATGGGTGTAAAATCCGGAGTCACACGTGTTAGGGCAGAAATCGAACAGATTACGTGTCACTCCGGATTTTTAATTCGTCAGTCTGTGATCATGTGTCATACCTTTTTAGATGACTTTTTGTCGTAGTTGGGTTATAGTTTTTTAATTTTTATTTTATAGAATAGAATAGAATAGAATACTAATTAAGCCTTTTTATTTGATACCCAACCTCCCATCATTATTATTTTATTTTTATAAATAGTAATAGTTCATCACTTTATGTCCTATAGAGGGCGCCATATTCATGTTATTTAGTGTGACGCCACATAGCTTATAACTAGCGGACGATCAAGATGCTTCCAACGATACCTCATTTGTTAATTTATGATGAGTAGTTTAGAAGTAATGAGGGAACAGATGAACATACATACACCATACATACATACCGGTCCAAATCATAACCCTCCCTTTTGCTTCGCTGTAGTCGGATAAAAATCCATCAAGCCGTTTGGGCTACAAAGCGTGCTAAAGAAATAGACACAAACATACTTAAATACAGTTATACTTGGAAAACGTTATTCTGTTTCTGGGGCAGTCGGGTAAAAAACGTAAAAAAATTTGAATCTCGTGAACAACCCTGACGGTTTCGCCTTAATAAATAGAGGGCATTTTACTAATTTTACAGGGCGGCAACCGTGTTATGTGGGCGTGAATAAATTAGTCGTCAAATAAACGCACCTTAAACTTGCATCTTGGTTTTCACATTCCACTCAGCAGTCAGCACCACTGCAACAGCAGTATTATTACAACTCGCTTTCCATCGAAATAAGTCAAAAGCTCAGACACCCCAAGCCCTGAGCGGACCGAGCCCTCCTGAAACACAGGCTGAATCAAGAACAAACGGAGAGTAGAGAAGGACGATTGTCCTGTGTACCCGACGCGACTGTGCCGCTAGGCAGCGCGACAGCATGCCGCCGCGAGCAGCCAGCCGGCAGCCGCAACCGAGCAGAGCCGGCCGGACGCGCGCGCGCCCGAGCGGAACTGCGCCGTCAGTTCGACGGTGCGCGGCTACTTACTACACACCACCCGAAGATCTGCTCCCTCCGTGCGATCTATACCCGACGCGACTGTGCCGCTAGGCAGCGCGACAGCATGCCCCCGCGAGCAGCCAGCCGGCAGCCGCAGCCGAGCAGAGCCAGCCAGATGCGCGCGCGCCCGTGCGGAACTGCGACGTGAGCTCGACGGTGCGCGGCTACTTACTACACACCGCCCGAAGATCTGCTCCCTCCGTGCGATCTACTACGTGTAGCTGTGGAGAACTGGTGACTCGCATCATACCGAGACAATGAAAATAAAAACTAACCAGCAGATGCACCTCGCTTGTAATTATCTCATCTTAGTTGGTTCACGTTAATTATTGGCGTAAGCATTTAAACTCGCTAAAAGGCAATAACAAACAACAAAATACATTCGCAATAGGTACAAAGTGAAAAACTAAGTTCAAGGTAGGCACCCCGAACTTCGTTCTATTGGCAGGTGGCAGCGTGGCTACTGGCTACCTAGTGACTGGCTACCTAGTGACTGGCTAGCGCTAGTCGCCCGGCGCCAGTCGCTGTCGCGGTCGCGACTCCATGGAATATTTAAAAGTACAAAGGTACTGATACGGCACAAACTATTTCGATAAATGAATAACAATAATGGCCTTCCACGATAAAGTGCTGCACCCCGCACCCGGATCACATTGAACATGGCGGCAGTGTAATGTTTCCGTTCATTGATGATAATAAATTGTGATTGTTGTCCAATATGCTAATAATAATAATCCTCACCGCCGTATCTCTACGTTGACGTCGTGGTGGGGCTTGCGAACTCCTAACTCTAGCTCTGTGCCGATAGAGTTTACTTCGCCGGAACAGGTCTAGGATGAGGAGCCTGACCAAGGGACAGAAACCAGCAGGGCAGCATGTGGCGAGCTGTTGGGCAGTAGTGACCCCACGGACCCTATCCCCCGGGAGAAGTCTTGTTCCTCACCTTTGCTTGCCTTTATTGGCCGGCCGAAGTGAACACTGACGAGGAACAGAGCTCCCACCTGTTCCTTGCGTTTATTAGCCGGCTTGAGTGGAGATTTGCAAGAGCAAACGTGCTACGTATACAGGTTACCAGTATTCCCAAATGGAAGCCGGCACGGTTCGGAACGGATCGGTTCGGGAAAATAGTCCTAAAATGTCGGTACCGTACCAACTACTGAATACACTCTATCACACACAGGCCACAGCGGACACTCGTGGTCGTGATTAGGGTTCCAGTTACCATTTCCAAAGGAAATACTCAGTACTCTTGAGAAATGTCTCGTGTCTCAAGAAGTTGCACAGCATGAAATATCTAAAATAAAATACATTTTTTAAATAAGACTTAATTATTATTTAAAATGGGATAGTTTTTTTAACAATAATTAGTACTTTTAAGTTTCCGACTATGAAGTACGCCATTTTTGCGATCGCCTGTCAATACTAGGGATGTCCATTTCTTCTATTGCGTGTAATGTGCCTACCTACCTACATAAAATATAATGATATCGATTCTGTATTGATTGTTCAATTTGTTATTGCGTATCAAGTTAAATAACTGTTTATTAAATAAAAAAGTGTATACAATATCTTTAAAATATTGATAGATAGCTCACAAGGTAAAATAAAAATAAAAAATATCTCTAACCCCACAAAACTAGATATTAGGTAGTAGATACATTTCCCTATCTTATTTTTATTGAAAAAAACTTTTTACAAAAAACACAACCGACTTCCAAAGTGAAAAATACTTTAATTTCGGAAGTCGGTGTCTATGGATCAGATCAGTATTTTAGTTTTTTTGACACCGACTTCCGAAATTAAAGTTATTTTTCACTTTGTAGTTTGGAAGTCAGTTGTGTTTTTTGTAAAAAAGTTTTTTTTTTCACTTTTTAGTGGGTTGGTTTGTAATTTATCTAAGTTACAATAGCCTTATGTCAACTGCTCATCAAAAATACCCAAATCGCTATAGATGTGCCTTTAATAGTTGAAGAGTTCCCTCGATTTCTCCAAGATCCCATCATCACATCGTGACCAAATGACAATGGGACCAACTTGAAAGTATACCCTTTCAAACAAAAAAAATATTTTTCAAATCGGTCCAGCCGTCTTCGAGTAATTGGGGAACATAAAAAAAAAATATCCCGACGAATTGAGAATCTCCTCCTTTTTTTTGAAGTCGGTTAAAAATGTGACGAGACAATAGTGTGCTGTGAGGTATATGTGGTAGGTATGGTTAATAGCTTTATTTAATTTATTTTTGATATTGAAATCGGAATAGTTTCAGACGTCTGTTATTATTACTATTACGTTGATTAAACACAACAAAGATTTTAATCTGTAATAAGTGTAATAACTTCTAAAACGCGTTATGACAGGTATTTATTTTATTTTATGTTGCCAACCGATATTTTTGCTTTTCTTCCTTTATTAAATCGATCAAAAATGTATTGTATTACTAGAATATTACAACAGCACGGGTACAACCTTATTTGTCACTAGCGGACGTCACGCGGTTTCACCCGCGTAGTTCCCGTTCCCGTGGAAGTACGGGGATAAAATATAGCCTATGTTACTTACTAATACTATAGCTATGCATTGCTGAAATAATTTTTCAAATCGGTCCAGTAGTTTTTAAGTTTATTCGTTACATACAAAAATACAAATCTTTCCTCTTTTTAATATTAGTATAGAAGTATAGATTTATTAGCCCGTCTGTCATATTTTTGCAATATGTCTACATTGTCAACCAGTATGTTTTTCTTTTTGGTGTTGGTACGTTGCGTGTCGAGTTTGAGCCTTTTAGATCCTCATACTGCTGCTAACCCATTAAAAATAAATATACTTCCAACGCCGCTGCACCGTGTCTGTTGTATATTGAAATTGAATGGAGAAGCAATCATAATTAGGTAAGTATAACAACCTTTGGGATCTACCTGAACCATTCCGTGAAAAATTGACCCGTTACTAAGACGGACAAAATGGACAATTTTAAAATTCCACTAATATTTGTCGACACTGAACGGACGTGACGAACTCCCGCTTTACTAACAATAATGACGACAAAACCGATACTCTTTGTTCTTTTAGAGGGAATCATTATTTCATTACATTCGCAAATGAAATAATGTTTTAAGAACTTCCCAGGATCACGTTACAACGGTGACTTTAGTGGACTTCTTACTGATTACCTGCAGGTAGTTCGTACGCCTTTCGTCACCGATTACCGCGTCACGGTTGCCCGATGGGTAAAAACAAATGGCTGATCTACCATAATAATGTTTCCATGAAAGTAAAATAACTTGTTTTGGTAATTTTGTACTTGCTATTATTGAAAGCAAATAAAACAATAGTCTAGCCACGCTAAGTCTGCATAAGTAAAAAAAAACGGTGAAATTTGAAAATCTGTAGACGGTAACACCATCTGTGCTACGAAAAAAAAATTTGATACCTACTTTGTCTTTTTATTTTTGATAGGATAATTTGTTTACAATATTTTGTAAACATTGATTATATAATTATATGTGAAGACGATGCACCTGGAATAATATACCACAATAGGTAAAAATAATTAAAAATGAAGCAATGACTGAAAAAATAAAAATTATGTAATGGATACATGGTGTTCACAAATTTACAAGCATTGTAAAAGTAGGTACCTATACGATATTCCTAAAAAAAATACAAGTGATACTAATTAGTCAGTGTGTGAGTAATCACAGAATGTAAAAATAATAATAATAATGTTATAATATTTAATTAAACAATTAAATTAGCAACCAGTTTGATTTTGTCTAGACTCTAAATTGTCCTAGATGGAGCTAGACCAGCATGCTTCCAAGCATTCTTATCTAGAATATAATCCTCTAATTTGTAATATGCTTGTTTACAAAGAGTACTTTTAATGTGAGTTTTAAATTTTCTTTCAGTTAACTGTAATATATCACAAGGTATTTTGTTGTAACATTTAACACAGTACCCCATAAAAGATGTTTGTACTTTGGATAATCTGAAAAATGGTTGATCTATTTTATCTTTATTTCTAGTATTAAAATTATGTCTTTCACTTATTTTCTTAAAAAGTTAGGAAATTAGGACTTAATTGGAAAGGTCTTAAAAAGGTCAAAATATTAAGCTTTAAAAAGCTAATTTTTGTTAGAGTCAAGTGTCCCCCCCCCCTGCCAGCTAAATGGTTGGTTTTGGATGTGTGAAAAAAATCACAGCAGTAGTTTATATAACGAAATTAAAAGGAAATCTATCACAGCTAAGTAGGCTTTACTAGTTATCGAGTAATAATCGACCAATTTAACTTTGCAGTTGCAAAAATATGTTTTCCCATAGATTCCGTATGGGAGAACATGTTTATCAACTACAAAGTTAAGTTTGTTTTTGGGATAAATTCATCCCAACTACGGAACCCTTCATTGTGCGTGGTCCGACACGCACTTGGCCGGTTTTTTTTTAATATGAAGGTTTAACCACTTTCCTACTTTATTTTGTGAAAACAACATAGAGCGTAAGCCATCTGACATTTCAAGTAATTACCCCGAAACTGACATATCTGACCGATGTAAAAGTTTAGCATGTTAAAACTTTTTGGGGTTACCCAGAATTGGCGTGGCCAGACTGTGACTGTAGTGACTGAAGTGGAATGTCCACCTTGGTGCTGTGTTGGTGCTAATTCGATTATCATTATTTCAAGTATTTCTTTATAAAATCAATGTATAATTTAAAATAAAATAGTATTCAAATAATATAAAATATTCTAGTATAGTGTCTTAAAAAACCATGAACTTCGGTTACTTAAAGTTGACGACAGGAGGTGTGACACGCTAAAATTGCCTGTTTTGCTTCTTATTTTTAATCAGTTAAATTAGCAACAATTGACTCCGTTATACATTTTTTTTAAAGCTTATGAACTAAATAGTACATTAAAAAAAAACTGCATTCAATAGATAATAAGAATGTCTTATAAATTGTTTGTAAATGTTTGAGACAGTAGGTACTTTTTCCTTAGGGTCAATTTTTCGCGAAATGGCTGTTCTACGATGCCGCAAATCACAAATCCGCACGTCTTATTAAACTGACGTAGGTTCAGTATCAGTATCGGCATCTGTCTACTTGGCAATCAGTACATTTTGTTGTACGTAGATTCGATTGCCGTGTGCGATTGCCAAGTCATTCTATTTATTTAACACTAACTGCACCCTGCGGTTTCACCGGCATAGGTAAGTCTCGATCTCCTGGGAACAACGGGATAAATAGTATCCTATGTCCTAAGCCAAGTCATGGTCTATTCATGTGCGAAACACTAAATCCGTTCAGCCGTTTTAGCGTGAAAGCGTAACAAACAAATCTATCCTCTGTATGATAGTATTTTAGACTAGCTTCCGCCAGCGGCTTCGCTCGCGTGATATCTTTATAAACAATAGCCTATGTTACTCACTGATAGTATAGCATTCTACTAGTGAAAGAATTTTTTAAATCGGTCCAGGAGTTTTTGAGTGTATCATTAGAATCATTACAAACATACAAAAAACTTTTTTACAAAAAAAAACAACCGACTTCCAAAAAAACACTACAAAGTGAAAAATAACTTATATTTCGGAAGTCGGTGGCAAATAACGAATATACAAAATCAAAGATTTTGTTTTTGGAAAAGAAGTTTTTATTTCTCGCTTTTTAGTGGGTCGTAGTGGGTGGCCCTTGAAGTACATCCTATCCAATAAAACAAGTTGAGTTATTCGTCCATATTTCGCGCATATACTTAATGCAAATTTAAAACTTATATGGTTTTCTCATGGATGCCATTGTCAGAACTGGACCAAATTGGACCACACGGGAAGCACCAGCTTTCAAATAAAAAAAGAATCATCAAAATCGGTTCACCCAGTCGAAAGTTCTGAGGTAACAAATATTTTAATTAATCCATTGAAGATTTTTTAAATGATACTATACTATAAATTAACGGCTATTGACATTTTATTTTATTCTTTTAACATTTATCTACATTATATTATATTAGAAATTGACTTAGACTTTTGAAGTCATTTATTTAATTAATTCTTTTGATTATTATCATTGCATGTTATAAGTATTTATTAAAATAAAAAATTATTTGTATACCAATTGTATTGGTAGAACATTGAGATTTATATTATTTATATTTCTGTACCCCTATGTTCACAAATAAAGTTTGATTTGATTTGATTTGATTTAAAAAAAATACAGTCGATTGAGAACCTCCTCCTTTTTTTGAAGTCGGTTAAAAAATAAAATCTGTTCTCTTTATTATATTAGTTTAGAAATATAGATGTCTAATATTGATACGGTCTCTTTAAAATGTTGTTAGTTAACTAATTAGGTAACAATTTAAAACAAAGTTGTTGAATAGATGCTCCCATAGATAGGTACTGAATAAATTAACAGACTTGGTTTTACATTAGATCTCACATCTTTTTAACCGACTACGGCGAACCAAAAAGGAGGGTTATGATTTTGACCGGTATGTATGTATTTAAGTATGTATGTTCATCTGTTACCTCATAGCTTCTAAACTAGCGATCATAATTTGACAAATGAGGTATCATTGGAAGCGTCTTGATTGTCCGCTGGCTACAAGCTATGTGACGTCACATTTAAAGGAATATGGCGCTCTCTAGAGGACAAAAAGACATGAACTAAAAAATATTGTGGCATGTTGGGTATCAAATGAAAGGGCTTGACGAGCACGTTACAAATATGTATATTTATGTATATATCATATTGTCTAAGTAGAAAAATATGTTTCAATTGTTAAAAACAAGCAAAAGTGAGACTGCTACGTAAGGCGCGACTGTAAAATTAATAACTATTTTACAAAAAAACAAAAATGTAGGCAACTCTGCAAATACTTCATCACGAAATTATAACCCCAAAATAATTTGAGTAAAAAGTAAATTCAAAAACTAAAACCCGACTACTGAAAAATCACGCTCTAAAAATGGTCAAGGTAAAGCCGTGGTCGCATGCCATTATAATTTTGTAGGTGTACAGGCATGCGACCAGGCTTTACCTTGACCATTTTTGTACCTGTCTTGATTTCTGACTGAAATATTTTCTTGTTTCATCCAAGATTTCAGAACTGTGTTACAAGACTTGCATTTTTGTACATGTTATGTTTTTGATGGGTCACAACGACATGACCTAAATATTTTATCTAGTAATGCCGTATGGCCCCGAGCCCCGGCGCGCGGCGATACGAACACCGATGTTTTTTGTTACGTCTTGTTTAGGTAGTACCTTTATAGTTGGCATTTTTGACGTACTTACCTAGTTGGGTTTTCTTTTTCCTTCAAGTTTTTGGATGTAACATACGTCATATTGATTTTGGTCGTATAAAATGTAGCTTATATCACAGCGACCATTATAATGAACCGATTGACACCTCATTCGTCAAAATCTAATGAGGAGTTTAGACGCTACAGTGGAGGACCAAATACACCTCAGACCAAATAAAACCCTAAGACGTACGCTGTCGGTAGTGACGTGAGGCCGGGATCCTAATTAATCTGTGGTGAGGTGTAGTTGATTGTAGATGCGTGGGTGTGAGCGTGCCTGCACAGAGCGGAGGTTGTAGGTTTGGCATACGTGATCACTGCATTGTTCGCAGCGCTGTCTTGGGGTTTTATTTGGTCTGAGGTATAGCCTCAGCTTTCATGCCTTTCTCTGCATGCCTGAAAATGTGATTTTTATTTAATGTGTAAATAAATAAAATAGGATAAATAATCATTATATTCCATCAAATTACTTATTTTGGTCAACAAATTAACATTAAATAGTGTTCTATACAAAAAAAAAAAACGTTTTTATATTAGGCTGATTTGCAGCTTCGCGTCAGTAAAAGTATTCGCGAGGCATTTTCCACAAATATTTGTTACAAGATATCTATTGTGTAAGTTATTAAATTGAATTAATTTTTCATCGCAAGTGTGTGTTGAAAAACGACTTTTGACGTGTGAGTATTTGTCTTTACACCCTCGGCTCCGTTACGCATTCGCCAGTCGGCTCGGGCTGCAATCCGCCTAGAGTGCAATGACGAACTTTCACACTTGTGTACGTACACACGGCTACACATCAAGGAATACATATCCAGTATAAGCTGACCTCGCATTGTACCGAAATCCTATGCAATACGAGATCAGCGTAAACTGGAAATGTATAGCTTGGTGTGTAGCCGTGTGTACATTGTGGTCTAGTTTCACCCGTTTTCGGTGATGCACTATAACCAGGGTACAGTGTAAAGGTGCTGAACAGACCGTTGCCCGGGCCATCTGTTCGGGGCTCCGGCCGATCTATCGGGCGGCGGACCCGGACGGACAGCGCCCCGCATCTCCGATAGATAGCGCGCGATACCGATGTTGACAGGCGCGCCCGGCTCTCACAGCTCAGCATTCATTTTTTTATTTCGATCATCCAATTTCGCGAAGGCTACTTCATTTTTTCAATATATTTTTTTCCGTCAGACGTCACACATTCTATGCGGTAAACTTTCCGCATGTTTTAGTGTGCAATATGAATTTAAGTAATCAATTAACTGTTTTGCATAAGTACCGGTGCGCACGTAGGCGCTGGCTAGGACTCACCTGCGGGGCGAAGCCCAAGAACGACAGCTTCCTCTTGCCGGAGCTCATGTTGTGTGCGTAGCGGCGGTCGCGCTCGCGTGAGGACTGTGCGCCTGGCGGCGATACGCGCACGTTTCTCTTGGTTGCCGGCGGCAAACCGACTGTGCGCGGCGCACGAGTGGGTGTCGCTCGACGATGCCGGTGCGCACCGCGGTGCGGCGGGCGGCGGGCGGCGGGTAGAGGGAGGCGGGCGACGGGCGGCGGGCGGCGCGGCGCTGGCGGGCCGGGGGGGAGGAGACGGCGACTCGCGCGCAGCGCAACACGCGCCGCACTACCCCACACACGCGTTCAGCTGCAAGGGCTGCAATGCAACACACAATAATATGACGTCACATTGACTCACTAAAAGACGGCGGGCGCTCACTAAGCGGCTCGACGCATGATACGGCAAAGCATTCACTTTTGTGTGGCCGAAGCGTTCGGCATACCGCAGCCTCCCGCTATAGGCTCAAGCACAGTATAATAAGGTAACAGTAGGTATTATATCTCGACAATGACTTTGTAATAATTATTACCTACGGCTGCTCGGTAGATAAACCTTTCGCATCCGTGCGTTAACCGCCGCGGACTCGATACTGTTGCGTACTGATAACTGAGACTTTGAAGCGCGTCGTTTCGGCCGTTTTCTATGAAGATAATAATAGTGTTACTTATTTTTACTGTGACTCAGGTCTCCTTGTGACGATATCAATAAAATGCAAGTGCTAAGGGTATAAAGCCAAATCATGTGCCTCCTGGTGAGTACGTTATTCCACCCTCAGGGACGACGTACACACTTCGTATATTCTGATGCCTGGTCACAGGAAACGGTCGTGGTCGTAAGGACCGCAAGTGCACCGTAGGCGCGGGCTTGCGGACGGTGAGCAATGGGTAGCTCACCGTCCGATAAGGACCAAGCCCGGGTCGACGGCGCGTTGTGTTCCACGCACGCCTCAAAGAGATGTCAGCAGAATTGACGGGGTCCGCTAAGGCCAATGCCTGCCGGGGGTTCGAAGAAAACCGATAGGGACATCGTGGCCCCCGGCAACAGAGCAACCGAAGGAACACGGGTGGGTTTTAGTCAGTAAGAGTCTGACACGCCCTCCCGCGCCGCTCAGAGCGGGAGAAGTTATTTGATAATTTCCCATCCAAAAAAAAAAAGGACCGCAAGTGCAGAAGAGATATTTTTGTAAATTTGTGTCCGACCGCAACATGATTTACAGACAAAGCCGACGACGTAGGTAACCGAAGCTTCGGCTGCTCATTCAGTTTCGGCGGAACCCGTAACGTACCTAACCGAAATGTATGAAGTTAAGAAAAAAATACCGTCGTTTTTCGTAGATTTGTGACAAATCCCTGAAGGTTCATTATAAAACCAGCGTCAGACAGCATGTTCGAGTTAATCGAACACTCAGCGAAAATGCATAATTGCATCGAACGCAAATATGCACATTCGCTCGTTCACCTAAATGTGGGCCAGTTCGCGTTTAGGTCTCATTAGAGACACCACGTACTCAAAACAAATGGTAAACTATATAACTAACTTAATTATTGGTAAAATGTAGGTATGGTACAATGGTATGGCATTTTACCAAACCTACATTTTACCAATAATTAAGTTAGTTATATAGTTACCATTTTCTACCAGTTCTTGTAATTAAGTGTTATAGTGATTCAATATAGCTATTTCCCTTATAATTCGAGACTTTTAAACCATATATAGCATATCCTATCAATACGAAAAAGGTGTGTTAGGTCACCATAGCGCAGAGCACTACTTTCTATATGGTCCTTCGAGCATTTAATTACCAGTGACTAACAAGTGAAACAGCGCCACGCTAACCAGAAGATTGCAGAGGCGGTTGGAACATATAAGTTCAGATCAAACCATTTATTTAAATTAACCATTATCAAATATTATCAAATCAATTCCAAATATGGATTCCGATACTCTGTTCATCAACCAAACGGAACCCTATGAAATCCTGAACAAGTTTTTAACCAACATAAAGAAGGATGGATCCGAGAGGAAGACCATCGATAATTACAAGGGCAAGGCTAATATGTTGGAAGCATACTGGCGCGATTACCATGAAAACCATAAGAAAATGTGTCAGTTAGCGAATTTTGACCACATTTACTTTAAAAAGGATTGTTTCAATACAGTCCAGGATTTATTTAAAAATTAAGGGGATTATTGAGAAAACTTTGGAACAGTTAGGCCCAACGCAGCTGCAGGAAGGAAGCCCTCCTAGGACAGCAGCGGAAGAGGCACAACCATTACCAGGTATCCGGGCTAGATAACAGCTAAGCGCTGACCATCCTCAGCCGGTAGATGAGGCGGCGCAGCCACAACCAGTTACGTCGTCGCGCTATGAGGAGTCCTCGCAGCGAGAGAATTTTCTCTATACAGAGAGCGGGACCAGCAAGCTGAACGGGTTAGTGAAGAAGCAGAATATTAATTTCAAAGCGTTCTTGAGAACTGTGAGTAATATAAAAGTTGATAAGTTCGAGAATTAATGGCAATTCGAGAACTCTCTAAAATCACTGGACAGCCGATGGGGCGAGATTGACAAACTTCATTGGGTAATTGAAGGTGAGGATGGAGGCGACGATATTACGTACCAAATAGAATTCTGCAAGCACGAGAAAAAGTACAGTGAGTTGACAAACGACATCAACAAAAAGATGTGGGCAGTGAAGCACCGTGAGAAATCAGCTCCAAAGATGGACATCCCTGTGTTCAATGGGACTTACAACCAGTGGGTTCCATTCAAAGACTTGTTTAGCGAAGCGATTGATAAAAACCCGTCAATGTCTAATGCGCAAAAAATACAGTTTTTAAAGAGTAACGTAACTGGAGAAGCAGAGCGTCTGATTCACCATTTACAGATTAGCTCTGACAATTATCAGGTATGCTGGGAGATTTTAAGCCACAGGTATGGTAACAAGAAATTGATTTTCACGTTCCATATTAAAATTTTACTGGGACTTTCCAACATACAACAGCAATTGCTGGCCATGATCAAGAAACTGCACGACATTACCAAGGAGACGTTGCACGCTATTCAGAATCTGGGAGTAAATATAGCAACTTGAGATCCACTTTTAGTGCTCCTACTAGCGCAAAAGCTTGATAACGATACCTTCACCGAATACATAGAATCGGTCAAAAATCCTAGAGAGCTACCCGATCTACGGGAATTCCTGGAATTCTTAGAGACGAAATTTATAGCACTAGAAGCATCTCGTCGCAAGCAAGAACCAGTCAATCAAAAGACCACGCCACAACAATCATGGAAAAACGGCAACGATAACTAGAACCAGAAGAAGAGTTTTCAACGAAATAATCATCAATCAGGCAACAAAGATAATTCCAAGTCTCAACAAAAATAATTCCAAGTCTAATATGAATGAATTACATGTGTTGCGGTCGATAACCTGTGCATTATGCAATTCTGGACACGGATTGTGACGTTGCCCTGATTTTTTACAAATGACGCACGAGCAAAAAGTAAATAAAATTGATCAATTAAATTACTGCCAAAACTGTCTATGCAGTCATAACATGCAGTCGTTTTACACGTGCAGCCTGTGGACCAACTTTACGCAGCGGGCGTACAGCGCACTGCGCGTACAGTATCAAAGTCAAAGTCAAAGTCAAAGTCAAATCATTTATTTCAAATAGGCACATGTATGGCACTTTTGAACGTCAAAAATTACAAAATAATAAAATTGATTCTAGTCGCCCCTTCCAAAAGGTAGTTTTCGTATGGAGAAGAATGGGCAAGAAACTCCACCGTTACTCTTTTAAAATGTTTTACAATATTGTTTGTATATGTACGTACATTTGTTAAATAATTATTATATGTGAAGACGATGCACCTAGAATAAAATTACTATACCACAATAGGTAAAAAAAATTAAAAATGAAGCAACGATAGATAATTTAATTTGTGACAGATACATGGTTCTCACATATTTACAAACATTGTAAAAGTAGACGATTTTCCTAAAATGTTACAATTAATAAGTCAGTGTGTAAGGAAGTAATCACAGAATGTAAAATCAATGTCATACTTAAAACACAAAGTAATAAATTTTACAATTAAATTAGCAACCAGTTTGATTTTGTCTTGATTCTAAATTGTCCTATGGAGCAGGACCAGCATGTTTCCAAGCACTCTTATCTTGGATATAATCCTCTAATTTGTAATATGCTTGTTTACAAAGTGTATTTTTTATATGAGTTTTAAATTTTCTTTCATTTAATTGCAATATGTCACAAGGTATTTTGTTGTAACATTTAACACAGTACCCCATAAAAGATGTATGTACTTTAGATAACCTGAAAAATGGTTGATCTAGTTTATCTTTATTTCTAGTATTAAAATTATGTCTATCACTTATTTTATTAAAGAGATGTGGATTTTTCCTTACATACATAATATTTTCATAAATGAATTGGCAAGGTACCGTCATAATATTAATCCTTTTAAAAAGTTCCCTGAGAGATTCGCGGCGACGTAGATTATAAATGGCTCTGACAGCTCTCTTTTGCAAAATAAAGATGGATTCAATGTCAGCAGCCCGACCCCACAGTAAAATGCCATATGACATAATGCTGTGGAAGTAGCTAAAATAGACCAAACGCGCGGTTTCTACGTCTGTTAACTGTCTTATCTTTCTAACAGCATAAGCGGCCGAGCTTAACCGCCCCGCAAGAGATGTTATATGAGGTCCCCATTGTAATTTCTCGTCTAGCGTGATTCCCAGGAAAACCGTTTGATTAATAAATTCCAGTTTTTCTCCATTCAATATGATGTCACATTCGCTACTTTTAACATTAGGTAATTTAAATCTAATGCATTTGGTTTTTTTTTTATTAAGTACCAGATTATTTACCGTAAACCAATCTTGGACTTGCAGAATAGAGCTATTCACGTCGTCAAGATTTTGTGATTGTCGGCTTATTTTAAAGATTAATGATGTGTCATCTGCAAATAACACCATCTTCGGTTGATTTTGAAGTATTTGGGGTAAATCATTAATGTAAACTAAAAAGAGGAATGGACCCAATATCGAACCTTGAGGAACGCCCATTGCCATTTCAGACCCTAATGAGTTTACGCCGTTTATCTGAACTTTAACCTTTCTATCTTTCAGGTACGATCTAAGTAAATCAAGAGCTGTATTCCTAATCCCATAGTGTTCTAGTTTCAGCAGAAGTGTCTCATGGTCTACACAATCGAACGCCTTCGAGAGGTCGCAAAAGATTCCAATGGCATCTTGTGCTTCTTCCCAGGCCTTAAAAATGTTCTTTATTAGGGTGACACCGGCGTCAGTAGTACAACGCCCTTTGGTGAAACCGTACTGTTGTTCATGAAAGATGGAATTTTTATTAAAGTGACGTAACATTTGATTGAGCATCAACTTTTCAAACACCTTACTGAGAACTGGCAGAATTGACACAGGCCTATAATTGTTGGGTTCTTTACTATCACCGGATTTGAACAATGGAACTACTTTACTGTGTTTCATGAGATCCGGAAAGACTCCTTGGTCTACACTGGTATTAAATATGTAAGCTAAATAGGGCGCAATGGTTTCGATAATAGACCTACAGACTTTTACAGACATTCCCCAGAGATCTTCTGTTGATTTAATTTTAAGATCTTTAAAAGCTTTTATAACAGCCTGGGGGTTTGTATGCTGAAACCTAAACTCCAAAGGGCATGCCTTCACATTCTGTCTAAGTAAGGCAGCAGAAAGCGCGGGTGAGGAATTTAAAGCTTCAGTAGTTTTAAGAGGAATATTAGCAAAAAAGTTTTCAAATTCTTGAGCTATTTCTATATCTGAGTTAATGGGACCATGTGCAGTCTCTAAATTAAATTCAGTATTTCGCTGTTTTTTCCTACCCGTTTCATTATTTATTACTTGCCAGGTAGTTTTTATTTTATCATCAGCTGATTTTATTTTATTGCTAATATGCAGAGCTTTGGCTATTTTGCAAACACTTTTAAAAGTTTTTGAATATTTTGCAACATACTTATGAAATTTTGTATTATCCATATGTTGCTTTAAGCCATAAAGTTCAAATAATTTTTCCCTGCTTTTACGAATACCTGGAGTCGCCCAATCACTAAATAAGAACTTTGTGTAAATACTTTTAGTCTTTAGTGGAAAAGTGTCATTAAATTGCGTGTTTAATAGTGAAAAGAACTCGGCGTAGAACTCATTTGGGTCACCTATATTATTAAAACTCTGAACACATAATTTATTGGCCAAAGAATTATTTAATTTCTCTAAACTTTTACATGTAATTGGCCTAAACCTTATTTGAATTTTTTGTAAAGGTATGTAGGAGCAAAATGTTATTGTTTGTCCACTGTGATCTGATGGCAACTTATTTACAATTTGTTTGTGTAAGTAATCACAATTACAAAAAATATTGTCTATACAAGTGGCAGAAGAAGCTGTCACTCGGGTTGGTTCAATAAAAACATTTGACAAATCAAATGACCTAAAAAGACTTAATAATCTGACAGTATTCGAGTTATTTTCTAATAAGTTAATATTAAAATCACCACATATGATTATTGACTTACTACTAGTACTAAGTTTCTTTAATACATCTTCCATTACAGAATCAAACACGGATAGATTCTGGTAACTTGGAGGTCTGTATACGCATACTATAACATGCTTATCAAGCTCAACACAGGACAATTCAATGTTGTGTTCAACAGACAGTCCAATAATGTCTTTTCTTTCTTTCGATTTAATGGAATTTTTTATTAATATTAATGACCCGCCATGTATCATACATTTTCGGCTGAAATGGCTGACTACACAATAATTTTCATAATTAATTGACATCACTTCATGATCTTTTAACCAATGCTCTGTTAAACAAATTACATCAAACTTGGTATTTTCTAAAAACAATTCTATTTCCAGTAATTTGGAAGAGCAACCTTGGATATTTTGATTGAATAATTTTAAAGTATGTTGCCCCCCCTTTGGTTTTTTATTATTATTTTTATGTAAAATATTGCCAGAAGATACCTTTTTATTATTCTCTAATAATAATTGGTTAATTGAAGGGGTAACTTCTGTTGTCTTACTGCCTAGTTTAAAGAAATATCCGGAGTGACCTCCACAACTACAACTGAAGAATCTAAAATGCCCGTATGAGTTCCAGCAGGAAGGGAATACCCTATCTGACTGGTAGTGGCCTCCAAGTATGTTGGCACTGTAGGTGGATCCTCCTTCGTACATGGTAATACATAATTATTCACTATGTTGTTAGTATAACTAGACAACACAGATTCGTCACTAATACTACACTGAGTTATATTACCTATAACCTCATTAATATTATGTGCTATCAACATAGCAATCATATGTCTACATTCGCAAGACAGAGATAAAGTTCTCTGAGTTAACTTAAAACCACTAACAAATTTGTTAGTGTCAAAATACAATAATTTGTCACTATGACAACATGTCAGCCTATGAATAGTATTATTCAACTTAAAAATATAGTTGTTTTCATCATATGATAAAGTATCAGAATAAGGAAAAGCACACAACATCAGCTTTCCTACATTTAATTTTAATAAGGTGTCCACACCATCTACTATGTCCTTTCTGGTAATACCAGTACTATTACCTAATAATAAAACCATTGTAGAATAATTATCTAGGTTTGTATTTACAATTCTTGTTATCATCTGTTTAAAACTTATGTTATGATAGCTATGATTAGTAAAACTATGGCTAAGGTAATTGAATAAAATTTTCCCAAAGCCTGAGCCTAATTCGTCACAAAAAAATATTGATTTATTTTTTTGTGACTTAACACAAGTCTCTGCTGGAAGAGCCAACACCTGATGGGGCAAGTTAGGCTGAGGCTGAGGAGGTAGTGGTTGGTTTACACGGCTGCATGAGAGGTTATTGGTCAGAGACTCATACATCTCAGCGTTGCACTTCACCAAATCCAGTAGTTCCCCAGCCTCAAGCAAGCGGTCACTTACTTGCTGTTGTGAAGTCTCATATTTTTTAAAAATATCCTTCAGCAAGTGCTCCTTGTGTAGTATATCATTATAGAGGAGCTGGATATCAGTGTCATATTTTTCCCTACATTGATCTAACTCAATAGTACAATTATTTAAACTTTTTGATAAGACAACACGTTCCTTTCTAAGTGAAAGATTTAATTTTAAGAGATTTTGTTTTTTGATTGCTCTCTGTGACCGTTTAATTAATTTCTTGATTTTAATGTATTTTTTTAATTTATTATGACTCACAACAATAGGACATAATGGTATGGTGTCATCACCAGTCAAATCTATCGTTACAGCTGGCTCACACACTGATTTTAACTTACTACCTACTAACTCACTAAATAGATTACTGGTGCTAGCGACCTGTTTGCTGACCTTGATGCACTCTGAGAGAGATAGGGCGTTTTGGGCTTCACACAATTTTTGTTCAAGTTCTGTAATTCTATTCAAAGCAAGTTCGTGGGTATCACTGCACTCTTGAAACGTTGACACTAGATATTGTAGTTGACTGTGCTGGTCGGTTAAGTCCATGTGTTGTATGTGTAGCTGAGACAGTTCATTTTTGAGGGAGGTGTTCTTTAAATTAATGTTTACCACTTCCACTTCACTGTCTTCTCTTTCCTGGAGCAGCTGTTGGCATGTAGCTTTAGAAGCCTCAAGCTCCGTCAAGGTAACTCTTAGTTTTGCTTCCAAATCCCTGATTGTAGCACTGCGGGTCATCATTTTCTTTGCAATGTCAGTGGCCTGGAATGTGTAAAGTTATGCAGCTAAATAACAAAGTAAGAAAAGATGTTCTAATATTTAGATTAATAGGAGGTAGAAGAGAAAAAAAAAAAAAAAGATTTAAATTAAATTAAAATTAGGTAATGAATTGTTAACAAATAGAAATTACAGTATTAGCTGAAGTTAATAAGAAATTAGATGGGAATGTTAAACAAAGTGAAGTTTTAAAGAATACACTGCTTTTATATCAGGACACAATAAAAAAAAAAAAAAAATTTGGTTTAATAGTCTGAATAAATAATAATCAGTAGGTAAGGCCTAATGAGCTTAAATTTGTATAGTAAATTAGGTAGTGTTTATTGTCTGAGCGAATGTTTTCGTCATCGATTTTGCTTCCACTAGTTGTCAAGCAAAAGGAGACATAAACCGTGCCAGTGTGTGATGGACGTTGCTCAGAAACCTGAGCAGTATTTTGTGATGTTCTGCGGATTGTAAATATGATGTAAAATAACATAAATAAAACAAAATACTCCCCGGGATTGATGATAATTTGAAATCCGTCACCGTTGGGTTGGTCGAGTTGACAGCCGGTTTATTATCCTTTTTGTGCGAAGTTCACGCGACAAAAAACACTGTATATTCACTGATTAGACTACTTAATAACTAGTTACGACTATATTACTCTAATTTAACATAATTAAACACTTTTTATTAATTTTCTAAATTAATTACTCTCAGTATAACAATGCTTTCAGGATGTTGTTAGGGTTTCCGCGGTGTTGTAGTGCCACGACTATGTTTGCTGAGGCGCGGATAGATAATTTTTTCGGGATTATAAGGAAACGGAGCGCTTCGCTAGTATTCGCTACTAAGTCGACTACGAAACAGCTCGAACAGCATCCTGAAGGTATTGTCCGAGCGGTGGGATCTCCCCCTGTTACAGAGGTGGATGCAGCTTCATAGTAGCGCGTCCCCTCGTATTATGCTGTTTTCGTTTTGGATGATATTTGTTTGTATTTATTTAAATTTTATATTATTAAGTTTCAATTGTCATTTGAATGTATTTTAAATTTATTTGAAAATGACATGTGTATGTATTTTAATCTTATTTTAATTGAATGTTTGAAGATTATTTTATTGTGTGTGATTTTATATCAATTTTATGTTTTTAATTTAATGTATGTAATGTTTTTTATGGACTTTGTCTGAAATAAATGAATTAATAATAATAACAATAAACCATGTCAATCGAACAAACGATGTCGTAAATGCTTAGCTACGCCTAAAACTTTACTTCACGAAGCATCGGAAAGACAAAGTCCAACTGCGTCAGCAGAAGAGACACCACGAACAGTGTTGCAACCAAAAAGATCACATCTAGGTCATCTCATGTTTCTTGGGATGTCTGAAATACTTTTAGACACCGCTATCATAAAAGTAAAGGGAGCTGATGGAACTCAGTACAATATGAGTTGACCAGGGTTCTCAACTGTCGTTAATCAATGATTCCACAATCTACCCTCGCTTGACATGCATGACCACACATTTGTCCATACCAAATTCCATCCTGATGGCGCTACTGAAAGTCTCGGTTACCTTCAGTAGTTCCAGCAGTTGCAAATTGTTGTGGGCAAAGAGTTTCAAGTCATCCATGTAAAGGAGGTGAGATATAACCTGACCACCTCTCCTCAATCGATAACCTAGCCCTGAATCCTCCAGCAGTGTACTTAGAGGATTCAAGGCTAGGCAGAACCAAAGTGGGCTCAAACTTTCGCCCTGAAATATACCTCGCTTTATCCTTATCGGCTCGCTATTCCTCTGGATATGTCGACATCCTGGATAGCGAAGAACTGTCCTCCATTGCCCCATACATGACATCAGGAAGGTGCGTAGAGTTGCATCTACTTTATACAACTCCAGCACCCTCATGAGCCATGTATGTGGCACAGAGTCATAGGCCTTCTTATAATCTATCCAACATGTCGACAAATCCCTTCGGGAACGACGAACCTGTTGGCTAATGGCCATATCGATGAGGAGTAGCTCCTTAGTACCGTGGGACCCGTTCCTACATCCATTTTGAGAGGCAGACATGATGGTGTTGGTGTCTATATGTTTGTTAATTTTAGCTCTCAAAATGGATGTAAAAACTTTATAGACCGTCGCGTCGGTAAACATGTAATTGGTTTATAATTTTTGGATTCCGCAGTACTACCTGATTTATGGAGCAGGTGGGTTATTCCTGTCGTTAGGAACTGGGGCAGCGACCCTAACTCTAAGGCTGACTGGAACTGGGATGCCAATCGAGCGTGCGACCTTTGGAACCATTTTATCCAAAAGTTGTGAAGCCCGTCTGGCCCAGGAGATTTCCAGTTAGGCAACGGATGGACTGCACGAGCTACATCTTGGGGGCTGATGGTAAGTGCCCCCATTTCTGGTATTTGATCGCACGCTCGCTCGATCTCCCTAGTCCAATCTCCTTAGGTGTGATTGACAGGCACCGACCAGATGCTTCGCCAGAACAAACACATAGCTTCATCATCTGGCAGGCGCGTGTCAATCACACCTTGATCCGGTCGCTCCCAAGCCCTGTAGACCCACCTTTCATCGCTCTGGAATGTGCGATTCTGAGTGTACCGCTCCACTCTCCGCTTGTACCATCGAATACGGTTTGCCCATGCACAGATCTTCTGCTTTAGGAAGTCGATACGCTCTGTGACGCAGGTCAAATAATCTCGAGAACTAATATCAGTTCCCGAGAACGCCCGCCTCAAGCGCATCACTCCAGTGCGAGTATTGCCCTCCCTGAAGCAGATTAGCTTGCCGATGAGTACTCTAGCCTCACTGATACGACGCTCAATTCTGCACTGCCAAGCTGGTACAGCTGGTTTTGGTTGTGGAGCTCTGTCACTGTTGGGAAATTTAGCATGAGCTACACGACATGCCGCAACAGCTGCACAGTACAAGATCGAGTGGGTATCGGCGAGCTCTTTGCTGCCGTCAAAACAGTTTGACAGCAGCGAGTCTAGAGTACACACCAGCGCCTTGTTTTTCTTGTGCATGGGCAAACGAGGTAAACGTAGTCTTAAGTCCAGGCGGAGTGGAGCGGTACTCCCGGAAAGCATCCTCCAAAGCGCTCCTCAATCGTGCATTGCATTGAGAACTCACGGATATAACCCCGTCATCATCCTCTTCGCCCATTTGGTCAGGTTGCGGTGAAGTACTGGGTGAATTTTGTAGTTGCACCGCGACCAGTGGCGAGACAGGTGTAACACGGTAATTCCGTGATTCGAGGCGTAGTCGATCAAGTACGGCGTTATCCAGCATATGGTTACGCTGGATGACCCGCACCTGATCCGACAGTCACTGGGCCGACACGTTGACAGCTGGTTCAAGCTCCTGAAACAGAGAGAGCATCCGACCACGGTACGCAGTCAAGTTACTTCCCCCCTCTGTAGCTCCAAAGTATGCGCACATGACATTTTCGTTCACAGTTTGTGTCCATCTCATGCGCCACACACTTCCACCAGAAGCGGGGACCCTATCAGAGGCCGGTGGGCCTCGAAGTCCTAAGCTGGCCGGTGGTCGGCCTCTTCCACGCCGACGTGCTGGTGGCGGTGTCGTCGGCGGCGAGAAGTATTCGTCGCCCGAGCTTGACGCAACTGTAGCGGCCGGTGTCACTGGACTCACGTCTGGAGCAGGATCCGGCAACTGCGAGGCGGAGCTGAGCGACGAACCCGAAGATGTTGGATGTGTGTCGATCAGTTTTTGTGCCCTACTTTGTGTCAGCATTTCATTGGTATTCTCGGTGTATTGTCATAAACCCATTTCTTTACATCCTGGTATGTAGTTTTATGCATATTCCAGTTTTTATTTTATTTTATTAACAGTATTGTTGGATGTTTATTTCGTAAAAATTATAGAAATTATAAAAAATACCACGGAGAATTTTTTTTTAAGTACCGTCATCTTGACAGTCGGGCCACAGATTAGTAATATTATTATTTTAGGATTATAGTTTGAGGTTTAGTTTCAATCTTCTTTTCGTAAAGAAAATGAATACTTAAGCTATAACCTCAATACCAACCAATATTTACTAAAGCAAAATAAAATGTAAAATAATTAATGTAAACAAACTGCCTATACTTAACCTTAAAATCACCTATTTTGTCAATAGTTTTTTACATTTTAAGTAGTCTAATATTCTTATTTATTGCTTAATTACTTCGACCATGATCAAAGCTTTATATTTATGGTGAAAAAAATCCTTTTAAAGGACAATGACCAAAACTGGTACCAATAAGTCTCGCACATCAAGACCAAAATTTTATAGTAATTACTTTCATAATTTTTTACGATATTATACGTCGGGGATTTGATTTTTGAACAGGGAATTTACTTTTGAGATTAAAAGCATGGATATTGTTTTACTCCCTATAACTGACGTTCCGTTTCACATGAACAGCCCCTTGTCTGTCAACTTGTCAACAAATTAGATGTTACGAAATGCCTTGCTTGCAAGCATAACATTTTATGACAACCGTTGGCGTCCTTGGTTTTTTAACCCATGATTTTTGAAAGTATCATGATCACTGTAAAAAAGAATACTTTGACGATTCTACATTATTAAAAAAAAAACTAGAATATAATAGAATCTAATTGTATGATTATCATTATTTTATATATGGTTAATTGGCTGTACACAGCCAGTCTTAGAGATGTAGAATGCAGTAGAATTGATTTTTGATGAATCGACTAACCAGTAATAGTTTCTTTTGTGTATTAAATAATTATATAATGTTTGCTTGAAAAACATTTCACGAATTATATGTTTTTGCTTTGATTTTTTTGATTATCAGCAACAATTAAGTAAAATCAAACAATTAAGTACACCAAATCGATTTAGTTTGGCTTATTGCTAATTGACACAAAATCGATTTTCATACCCTTAAGATTTTTGTTTATCGATTACATCCCTAAATCCCGACTAGTTACTTTATAATCTGTGCATTGTCTGTGCATTGATTTGACTTTTTTAATTGTACTCTACTGACGTATCAAGGTATCAAGTACCAACTATCTTTGCGCTAGCGAGTATTTTTAACCGACTTCTAAAAGGAGGAGGTTATCAATTCGGATGTTTATATATTTTTTTTTATGTATGTTTGGGCATAACTCCGTCATTTATAAATAGATTTTCAAAATTCTTTTTTTGTTTGAAAGGGTATGCTTTCGAAGTGGTCCCATTGTCATCTGGTTAGAATTTGATGATGGAATCCTGGAGAAATCGGGGGAACTCTTCAAATATTATAGGCACAACTATAGCTATTTGGGTATTTTTTATAGTAACCCATGTAGTTGCTCTCAGAAAGCACTATTTGGTGAAGTGGAACTGGAGGTAAGGCGCAATTTTGCACTAGTTAAATATGTTTTTATGGTTTTTCGTGGTATGTTGAATAATCCTCAAATACTTGAATCTTTGGGATTGCTCGTTCCAAACAGTAGGCTGCGACAAGGGCCGAGAGAGAGGCTGTTTAAAGTCCCGGTAGCCCGTACACTCATTTGGAACGAAATGAGCGCGTTCAAAAAAAAATGACGAGGTGCTTGCGGTTTAAAGAACACGAATGTCCATTTAGAGCCAATTACGCTAAACGGCTAAGTTACTTCAAATTAGACTCATTGAAGCGACGAAGGGTTCTAAATGATCTGTCAACACTCTATAAAATTGTAAACGGAATAACATCAACTCCAGATTTCCCTAACAAAATCAACCTAGATGTACCTCGTCATTCTCACCTCCGGTCCAAGCGTACTTCTAGGACTTTTGCCCCTAAACCGTGTCCCACAAACCTGGGCCAGCATGCTCCCCTAAACAGAATGTTGACTTTTTACAACAGAGCCTGTTCAGTTGACAACAGTATAGATATTTTCTTTGACAGTCTGCCAATATTTAAAAACAAAGTTAATAAAATTGACCTGTAATCAGCTGCTTATTTATGTTTGTACTAATTTTAATAATGTAATTTTAATATAGTAATGTTATCAAATTTAATAATAACTTCATTTCATTTGGATTTTAATTTGACAAACGATTTATGATTTATGTTTTATTTTATTCCGTATTTAGTATTGTTACTTTATGAGTGAGTATTTCACTGTGTTTTGTTATTCTTGTTTGTTCTCATGCAATGCAGGGGCGGATCTACTTAAAGGCTTTTTGGGCTGCAGCCCAGGGCCCCGCGAATACAGAGGGCCCCCAACCGAACTGAAACCAATAGATGATATTGTCAATAATAATAATACCTACATCACTACAGAAAACAGTTTCTTGTCAAAATGGCAATTAGTTGGGTAATTAGGTAGGGCCCCTAAGCAGTATTAGCCCAGGGCCCCACAAATTCAAGATCCGCCCCTGATGCAATGCAACGAAATGTATTAATTTATTGTTATTTTATTTTATAATCTTATTTCATAATTTAATATGTATCAAATTAATGTTAATGATAATATTTTAATGATTTCAAAATTTGTCGAATAATTGTTCACCTTATAATAATAATGTTGTGCATGCCTATAAGTGATGTATTTATACAGTACTCAAGACTCGTGATACCTGTTATAACTATCCTTGTAAATATGTCGTTGGTGTGCCTTGCTTAATAAATAAATAAATAAATAAAACCTGTTAAAGTTTGCACCAGTGGGGCGGGCAATAAAGATACTCAACAGCGTCTCTCTGCAAGTGGATATTTTTACATGCTCATTGGCGGAATTCCAGAGGGTGACACTTAACATATTGTCTTCTGTATGACTTGTGCCACACAGTGGACATTGTGACTACATTGCTGTATTGGGTTGTACCTGTTAAAAAAATGTATGTGTGAATAGTAAATAAATAAATAAATAATGAAGTACACAGATGGCTATCGGGACTATTCAATAATAAGCATTTAACGGGTTGCGATTCGATTACTTTAATATGTGTCAAGCTATTTATGCTCGTCACAATGCATATGGATAAGTGAAGCTGATGGTGAAGTACCAAGAAAACTCCTTAACGATTAACGTCCTTGCATCGGGTTAAACAATATTTTGTAAAAGGTGATGAGCAGTTGGCATTAGGCTAATGTAATATAGATAAATTACAAATTGAACCACTAAAAAGCGAGAAATTAAATCTTTTTTACAAAAAAAAAGCCGACTTCCAAAAAACTACTACAAAGTGAAAAATAACTTAAAGGATAGTGGGCAAAAATGTATGGGCGGCACACCCAGCTCCCCCACAGTTAAAACCACTGTAGTTTTGAAGACATTAGTTCTCCCTTTACTCACGCCAAAGCGCATCAAAATCTGGCCCGGGGTTATTCAGTTCCGACATGGTTAAGTTAGGTTAGGTTAGATAAAATATACCCAGCTCCGCCACTATACCCAGCTCCCCCACAGTTAAAACTATTGTAGTTTTGAAGACATTACTTCTCCCTTTACTCACGCCAAAGCGCATCAAAATCTGTCCCGAGGTTATTCAGTTCCGACATTGTTAAGTTAGGTTAGGTTAGATAAAATATATCCAGGTCCGCCACTATATCCAGCTCCCCCACAGTTAAAACGATTGTAGTTTTGAAGACATTACTTCTCCATTTACACACGCCAAAGCGCATCAAAATCTGTCCCGGGGTTATTCAGTTCCAACCATGTTAGGTTAGGTTATGTTGAGGTGGACCGATGCAGCGTGACATTGAGCTTCGTCGGTCTCAGCTCCTCGAGGTCCTTGTGACGGAATGGCGGGATAGGCTTCTGCACCCTGCCTCGTTACCATCGAGGCGGTCCGGCCGGTGCTCAACGATTGGCTCGGGAGGACGTACGGCTCCCTGTTATTTAGGGCAACGCATGTGCTCTTGGGGCACGGCTGCTTCTGGAAGTATCTGCGTTACATAGGCATGGAGCCAGACACTCGGTGTCATCGTTGCGTCCACTGTTAGGAGGACACAGCGTGGCATACGCTTGCAAAGTATGCAGCTTGGGAGGAGCCGTACAGTGCCCGTTTCTGAAGTGTGAAGCGACCTGTCGCTGTCGGCTGTGATTCGTTCCATGGTCGGCGGTGCAGCGTCGTGGGACACGGTGATCTTTTTATGTCGCAGAAGGAGGCAGCGGAAAAGGAGAGGGAGATTCCTAGTGCTCTCCATGCCCGCAGCAGGCGCACTTGGCGTTGGCAGAGGGCAGATAATGCCTTTTTCTGGCTCCTCTAAATGCGTCCAGGGACGGTGGACTCAGGAACGTCCGCCGCATATATGGCCCGAGGTGGTGGCACGTAACCGGCCCGCTCTTGCGGGCCACTTCATGCCCTGGCCGTCAGGTCAGAAGCCCACACCGGGGTCCTATAAAGGGCCATGGCCAAGTCAAAATTACAGTGGTTTTAACTATGGGGGAGCTGGGTGTAGTGGCGAAGCTGGGTGTAGTGGCGAAGCTGGGTATATTTTATCTAACCTAACCTAACTTAACAATGTCGGAACTGAATAACCCCGGGACAGATTTTGATGCGCTTTGGTGTGAATAAAGGGAGAAGTAATGTCTTCAAAATTACAGTAGTTTTAACTGTGGTGGAGCTGGGTACATTTTACCTAACCTAACTTAACAATGTCGGAACTGAATAATCCCGGGACAGATTTTGATGCGCTTTGGTGTAAGTAAGGAGAGAAGTAATTTCTTCAAAACTACAGTAGTTTTAATTATGGGGGAGCTGGGTATAGTGGCGGAGCTGGGTATATTTTATCTAACCTAACCTAACTTAACAATGTCGGAACTGAATATCCCCGGGACAGATTTTGATGCACTTTGGCGTGAGTAAAGGGAGCAGTAATGTCTTCAAAACTAAAGTAGTTTTAACTGTGGGGGGGCTGGGTATAGTGGCGGAGCTGGGTACATTTTACCTAACCTAACCTAACTTAACAATGTCGGAACTGAATAATCCCGGGACAGATTTTGATGCGCTTTGGTGTAAGTAAGGAGAGAAGTAATTTCTTCAAAACTACAGTAGTTTTAATTATGGGGGAGCTGGGTATAGTGGCGGAGCTGGGTATATTTTATCTAACCTAACCTAACTTAACAATGTCGGAACTGAATATCCCCGGGACAGATTTTGATGCACTTTGGCGTGAGTAAAGGGAGCAGTAATGTCTTCAAAACTAAAGTAGTTTTAACTGTGGGGGGGCTGGGTATAGTGGCGGAGCTGGGTACATTTTACCTAACCTAACCTAACTTAACAATGTCGGAACTGAATAACCCCGGTACAGATTTTGATGCGCTTTGGTGTAAGTAAGGGGAGAAGTAATGTCTTCAAAACTACAGTAGTTTTAACTGTGGGGGAGCTGGGTGTATTTTACCCACTCTCCTTTCGGAAGTCGGTGGCAAATAACAAAATACAAAAAAAAACTTTTTACAAAAAATACAACCGACTTCCAAACTACAAAGTGAAAAATAACTTTAATTTCGGAAGTCGGTATCAAAAAACTTAAATACTGATCCAAAGACACCGACTTCCGAAATTAAAGTTATTTTTCACTTTGTAGTTTGGAAGTCGATTGTATTTTTTGTAAAAAGTTTTTTTTTGTATTTTGTTATTTGCCACCGACTTCCGAAAGGAGAGTGGGTAAAATACACCCAGCTCCCCCACAGTTAAAACTACTGTAGTTTTGAAGACATTACTTCTCCCCTTACTTACACCAAAGCGCATCAAAATCTGTACCGGGGTTATTCAGTTCCGACATTGTTAAGTTAGGTTAGGTTAGGTAAAATGTACCCAGCTCCGCCACTATACCCAGCCCCCCCACAGTTAAAACTACTTTAGTTTTGAAGACATTACTGCTCCCTTTACTCACGCCAAAGTGCATCAAAATCTGTCCCGGGGATATTCAGTTCCGACATTGTTAAGTTAGGTTAGGTTAGATAAAATATACCCAGCTCCGCCACTATACCCAGCTCCCCCATAATTAAAACTACTGTAGTTTTGAAGAAATTACTTCTCTCCTTACTTACACCAAAGCGCATCAAAATCTGTCCCGGGGTTATTCAGTTCCAACCATGTTAGGTTAGGTTATGTTGAGGTGGACCGATGCAGCGTGACATTGAGCTTCGTCGGTCTCAGCTCCTCGAGGTCCTTGTGACGGAATGGCGGGATAGGCTTCTGCACCCTGCCTCGTTACCATCGAGGCGGTCCGGCCGGTGCTCAACGATTGGCTCGGGAGGACGTACGGCTCCCTGTTAGTAAAAAGTTTTTTTTTTCACTTTTTAGTGGGTTTAATTTGTAATTTATTTATGTAACAATAGCCTTATGTCAACTGCTCATCAAAAATACCCAAATCGCTATAGATGTGCCTTTAATATTTGAAGAGTTCCCTCGATTTCTCCAAGATTCCATCATCAAATCGTGACCAAATGACAATGAGACCAACTTGAAAGTATACCCTTTCAAACAAAAAAAGAATTTTTCAAATCGGTCCAGCCGTCTTCGACTAATCGGGGAACATACATAAAAAAAAAAAAATATCCCAACGAATTGAGAACCTCCTCCTTTTTTTTGAAGTCGGTTAAAAACCAAAGACACCGACTTCCGAAATTTAAGTTATTTTTCACTTCGTAGTAGTTTTTTGGAAGTCGGCTTTTTTTTTGTAAAAAAAATGTTTTGAGAGTTGAGAACTTGAGATTATATTAGATAATTATTGAATTGTGCGTTGAGAAGTAGAAATTGTTTGTATTTTTTTAACTTCTTTTTCTGTGTTGTGTATTGTGCAAACATGATGAGTCGTGGGGTCGACCGATTGACACCGTCAGTCAACCGGCAAATCCGACGGTGTATCAATTGTTCGTTTTTGATACCCAGAAACCAACCTACACATTCATTAGAACAAGCGTCTACTCCAATGATTAACTTGTTACAGTCATGGATAACTCCTACTCAGGTAAGCAGATCCGCTCACAGTATTGGCAATACAAATGTCGGACAAATCTCAGAGTTTCAGTCACGCATCCTGTGGCGCGGCTATTATGTTGCAATAACTCGTAATTCTTACTAATATTAGTGGATTATGCTATTTTTAGAGCAATAATGTTCGTTCGTGTTTAACGTTTCTATTTAAAATAGGTCGTCGGAAGCGTCGAAAAAAATAACCTAGTTTTTAGGTTATTTTCGATTTTATAAAATTACTTCAAAACCCAGTTTTTTTTTTCAAAAATAACTTTTGTTGGAGTTAATATGATCAGTGTAGTCTATAAAAAACAAAGTTTGATTTTGATGCAAAATGGTACGGGATTCCATACATCCATGAGCATTCTCCTTTAAAACATTTCAAAATTTAAATATGTCAAAATTATACAAATTGCTTCTATGTTTCTAGACATCTATTTCACATCTTATTCAGCTGAAGTAATGATAAATAATTGTAGCAGTTTGTTAACTATACTTAAGTAAAATAAATATAACGAATAAATATTTTTTAATTTTGTTATCACATATCACGCATTTTTATTCTAAACCCTTTATTGCAATAACAACATTAATACAAAGGCAGCAATATTTAAAAAATATTATTATTGCAAACAAAAATAATAATATTTGCAAAAACAGCGCTGTGATTTACGAGATTAGAACCTTAGCCATCTTGAATATAGGACCAACGCTTAACGCCTTCTGCTATCTGCACATATAATTTACTTTCGAATTTTAGCAATCTCATAAACTGGCCAAGATCACGCGTATGTGTTACCGTGTCCAACAAAAGTGGTAGAAATAAATTTTTGTTTCATATAGTGCGGCGCTCGCGAACCGCGACGATACGACAGTGTGTAGTGCAAAACTGCGTTCTCTGTGGCGTGTGTACGGTACACACACCATAGACGTCTGACTGCTTATACATACACATGTACGGATTATACCGCGTGTTCACAGCAATACGACTCTTAGCGTGCCTATGCACTTTTGAACGCTTACTGTAAAAGTGTACGCTAGACCTAGTTATTAGCTCCGTCTTCACGGGGTTCTGGAACCCCATATCCCACAGGCCCGGACGACATACAACAACTGTGAAGTGTGTGTGACTGTGAACTGTGCACATCATTTTCGTAGAGTTCATGCACTCCACGAAAACAAATACGAAAGTGAATGCGCCGCCGCCGCACAGTGGGCTGGGATTACAAGGTTGGGTCTTAAGAGATCAAACGTAATTTTTTTGGTATCTAGGCATAAATTTAAAACGTTTTTATTCTTTGACTTTTTTTAATTTAACGAGCACTTTCGGAGATATAGCCATATCAAATTTGTATGAAGAGTCATGTTATTTTAGTTAAGCAATTTATTCCAATTAAATTGAAATTGAAAATAATGTATACTAAATGGCCTGAAAACCTCAATACCTACTTAGTTCTTTAAAAAAAAAACAATGTTCGACATTTTCCACCACCATAGGTAGGTATGACGTAATTTGTTTTGAGACTTATTTCCGGGAATCAAGGGATAAGAGTGCGCGAGCGCAACAACAAGTTATGACGTGTCGTAACGTGATTGGTGCAACGATAGGGTATCTACGGAATGTTCGGTTGCATTTAAACGTACTTCAGTGTTCTATTACCCACCATAATAGACGCACTACCCCCATACATTCATTACTTACTTATTTGTTATTTTGTATTTGTGAAAATGTTTGAAAATTTAGTGACAAACCTTGATCTTTTCGTTATTTTAAAAAACAGTGGCAGTATTAAAAATAATGACAGTTTGTGTAGTGAGATAAGGTCTAAATTTTTAGTCGAATTAAGTGATGATCACGAAAAGACCTTAAAGTTGTTTTGTGCAAAATTTTGTTATAATTTAAATAGAAGATGGGAAAACGCTTATCGTAAAGAAAATATATTCAGAACTAAAAATAGTGAATGGTTACAATAAAACATAATATGGCCAGACTTTATTAAGTGTTTAATAGGCAGTAATGAAGATCAATCAGCACCGAGTACATCAACTCAGTATGTATCACCATCAAAAGTTTCTGTCGGTGTCTCCACCGAACAAAGCCCAAGAAAACCTTTTTGTGAATTAGCGCCTAAACAGAAAAAAAGACATGCAGAAAACTTTCATTTATCTTCGGACGAAATAAAATATGCATATTTTGAGCAGTTGAAAGCGGATGGGAATGAAGAGGTTGCTAAAATACTAGAACATTTACTAAAGAATCCCCAAGATGTAAAAAAAATAAAAAGTGCATATCTGTTAAAGAAACAAAACCTGTGTTTTCTCCGGATGAGGCTTTAGGGTTATTTTTATCACTTAAGCTGACCAAGTGGCAATACAATATTTTAAGAAAAAGTGTTAACGAAAAAGACAGTAATTTATTTCCATCTTATTATCAAGTGCAACATGCGAAACAGAAATGCTATCCACCAAATGATGCTATTACAGTGACAGAAACCTCAGCTAAAATAAAGTTACAAGCTCTATTGGATATAACGACAACAAGAATAATGACGTCACTCGTCATAGATAGTGGTTGTAAAGAATTTACACTAATCAGTAAGTGGGGATTTGACGGTGTTTCTAATCAAGCCAATTACAAACAAAAAATGCAAACAGACGATGAACAAGAAAGTCAACTTGACGATTCAAGCATATTTATGGGTAGTTTAGTGCCAATAAAATTAATGTGCGGCGAACAAGTTATCTGGCAAAACGATTCACCAAATTCATCTTACTGGTGTCGTCCAATCTTTTTCGAATTTGTGAAAGAAAATAAAATAACGATATTGCGGGAAAAAAGTGCTATTGAGGAAGAGATTGTAAATTTAGTGAAAACAGAAGTTGGAGAAATAAAAATTTCACACTCTTTATTAATGACTATGATAGACGGAAAAGCAACATCAATTTTATGTGATACTTCATCTCAGAGATGCGACATTTGTAAAGCCACTCCAACAGAGATGAATAATTTGCTCTTAATTGCATCAAAACCGACTGATCCAGATCTCTGTAAATACGGATTGTCATCATTGCATACCTGGATACGAATGATGGAATGCATTCTGCATATAGCCTACAGATTAACGATACAGACATGGACAGTAAAGGGAGACAACAAGTGCATCATGGAAGAAGAAAGAAAGATATACAAGACGCTTTTAAAAATAGAATGGGACTTCTGATTGATGTTGTTAAACAAGGGCACGGCTCCACGAATGACGGAAATACTGCTAGAAGATTTTTTGCAAATCCAAACATGACTGCTGAGATAACTGGTGTTAGTGAAGAATTAATAAGGCGATTTGCAATCATTTTAGAGGCAATTTCATCAGGTTACCACATTGACACAGCGAAATTTCACGAATATGCTCAAGTGACCATGCAACTGTATTTGGAATTATATAGCTGGTATTATATGCCTTTAAGTGTTCATAAAGTTCTTATGCATGGTGCAGCTATTATTGAAAGTTTTGGTCTAATACCAATTGGACAGCTATCTGAAGAAGCTGCTGAAGCTAGAAATAAAGACTTTCGTAGGGACCGCCAACACCATTCCAGGAAATGCAGTAGAAAAACTACAAATGAAGACATTTTAAATAATTTATTGACCAGCTCTGATCCACTCATCTCAGCGAAACGTCACAAACTTCGCAGAAAACATAAAACTTTGTCAGTAGAAGCACAAAGTTTATTAGTAATTGAACAAGCGGAAACATTTGATGATGACGAATACGAAAATTTTGCATTCGTTAATGTGGATACCCTTGACAGTGATTAAATTAAAACAGTGCAGTGGCCAGTAGTGATTGTGATTTTTACTTATTTATTTTATTAGTCCTTAGTGGATTAGGCCTAAAGAGGAGACCACTACATTAAAAAAAAAGCGGCCAAGTGCGAGTCGTACTCGCCCATGAAGGGTTCCGTAGCAGCAAGTAACGATAAGTTTACGATTTATGACGTATTAAAAAAAAACTACTTGCTAGATCTCGTTCAAACCAATTTTCGGTGGAAGTTTACATAGTAATGTACATCATATTTTTTTTTTTAGTTTTATCATTCTCTTATTTTAGAAGTTACAGGGGGGGGGGGACACACATTTTACCACTTTGGAAGTGTCTCACGCACAAACTATTCAGTTTAGAAAAAAATGAAATTAGAAACCTCAATATCATTTTTGAAGACCTATCCATAGATATCCCACACGTATGGGATTGATGAAAAAAAATTTTTTGAGTTTCAGTTCTAAGTATGGGGAACTCCAAGATTATTTGTTTTTTAGGGTTCCGTTAAAAAACGGAACCCTTATAGATTCGTCATGTCTGTCTGTCTGTCTGTCCGTCCGTATGTCACAGCCATTTTTTTCCGAAACTATAAGAGCTATGCTGTTGAAACTTGGTAAGTAGATGTATTCTGTGAACCGCATTAAGATTTTCACACAAAAATAGAAAAAAAACAAATAATTTTGGAGTTCCCCATACTTAGAACTGAAACTCAAAAAATTTTTTTTCCTCAATCCCATACGTGTGGGGTATCTATGGATAGGTCTTCAAAAATGATATTGAGGTTTCTAATTTCATTTTTTTCTAAACTGAATAGTTTGTGCGAGAGACACTTCCAAAGTGGTAAAATGTGTCCCCCCCCCCTGTAACTTCTAAAATAAGAGAATGATAAAACTAAAAAAAATATATGATGTATATTACTATGTAAACTTCCACCGAAAATTGGTTTGAACGAGATCTAGCAAGTAGTTTTTTTTTAATACGTCATAAATCGTAAACCGCAATTTACCTTTCATTCAATGTTACTTGCTGCTACGGAACCCTTCATGGGCGAGTACGACTCGCACTTGGCCGCTTTTTTCTATTTTTGTGTGAAAATCTTAATGCGGTTCACAGAATACATCTACTTACCAAATTTCAACAGCATAGCTCTTATAGTTTCGGAAAAAAGTGGCTGTGACATACGGACGGACAGACAGACAGACAGACAGACAGACATGACGAATCTATAAGGGTTCCGTTTTTTAACGGAACCCTAAAAACGCGCCTAGTTGTTAACCTCTATGGTGGTGTGGAATAGAGAACAAAATTTGAAATTGCGACCAAATCGCAGAAAATCGCAACCCGAGAATAGGCGCTAAAATAGGACAAATATACGTACTATGCATACGTAGAGTCAATTCTTTGAGAAAATGTGAGAATTTCGAGATTTTCACATTTTTTTCTTTTGCTTCATGCAAAAATTACTTTGGATATTTATAACTCCGAAAATACTAAGTTATCTGAACGACCCTCATAGAAATAATTACTTATAATCGATAGATAAATCCAACACAATATTTAAAATTTCAGAAAAATAAACTTTTTTTTAAAAATGCTAAGTCCTTTAAACGGGCCGGCCGTTTCAGCCCACTGTGCGCCGCCGCGCCGGCTACAATTGCTTTTACTCAAAAATGCATGTAATGTGGTCATTATTTTGACAACCTTGTTTGAGCAAAGTCGACCTTACCGTTCTGTTTCAAGGAGCGGCCGGCAAAGTTTTGCTGGTCGCTCTAACAGGCCGGCAAAACATTGCCGGCCGCTATTTTGACGTTTCAACGTTTTAAAAAAACAAATGCAAAAAGATTTTATTTAAAACACAGCTGTTTGTATTTATAGAGATAGGTACAAAAGGATTTTATTCCATATTTGGCTGTGTAGTTCCAACTACCATTGTTAAAAAAGAAAACAAAGAAGTAACAAAAGCACCGTTCAGCGAAAATTTTATTTTTATTTAGTGACTTTTTTGCTAAAAATGAGCTCTCAAAGCGAAAATTATTCCGATTCAATGTGTTTAACACCGCCAGACATTAAAGATGAAGCTAAATTAGTGGTTGAAAATTTAATACCGCGAAACTCAAAGGAAAAATATAAGCTTGCGTATGAAAAATTTGTGCAGAGGAAAATCAGTAGGAAATCTAAATCTTTACTTGCTGGTTTTATTTAGATTAGGTACTTGCATTTTTGAGTAAAGCACTATACAAGCCTTGGCCCATTATGACTGCTTCGCTGGTCACGCTATGATTGCCTCGAGCTAGCCTAGCTACGCTCTAGGCCTTCCAGCTTGGCCATCATTGCAGCCCTTGCTGTCCTCGCTGTAAAGGCCTCGACCTACGGCCTCGGCCTTTATCTCAGCTCGTCCATCAAGTGCTACACGCAGACCGCGCTGTGTCGGCCTGGAGCTGCGCTACGCTGCGCTGTCGGCCATCATCAGCGCGACCAGCAAAGTAGTCATTATAGACGCGGCAGTAATGTACTATTTGTCAGTGATTGATAGAAATCGTTACCGGGAAGTGTAAGTACCTACTCGTACCTTTGTAAATAGCGAACAGTGAAAACTAGTTTGGTCAGTGGGTCGTCTTTTAGTTATTAAAATCATTGTAAATAAGTTGATTACATTTTTTTTAATACGCCTTAAATATTTCATTTTTATTGTACCATAGCGACGTACTCCAAATTGGAATAGCTATTATTTCAATCCATTTTTATTTTCAGAAATTAATTTTGTGTAAGAAAATAAACTTGTTTTTTTAGTTTCGTGTTCAGTAAGTTGTAGGTAAAAAGTATTTATGGCGATTCTAAACACGTAAAAGTATGAAGGGAAAATTTGAATAACTTTTAGGTAAAGGAGTTATCAGCTGTAGCGGGAGGGTCAACGATCGCGCGTCGCTTACGCCTGTCTCGTAGGTACAGTCAGTCGATCGCGCTGTATAGATACTATGGGTGGGTTCTAGGTTGCTTGCAAGTTTTATTTTTCACAATTCTAAATCCGCCATTTTTGAATCTTTTTTAAATTCTTTTTATTAATCTATTGTACTACCAAGACTAAATCATTTTGCTGCGGAAAAACAACTATTAAAATTTCAGCTTGTATAAGCATATTCTCATGCCGATGATATGGACGTATGGTATCCAGCTGTGGGGCTGTACTAAACCGACCAACATCAAAATTATACAAACATTCCAGAAAAAGGTACTCAGGAGTATTGTTAATTCGCTGAGGTGGTAGCGGCCGCGATCAACGATGTGGACTTGAAGAGGATGAAGTCCTCTAAAGACAAGGCCATATCCGCGGTTACTGCCTCTATTATGGCGGCAGCGGAGGCCTTCCAACCTGGGCCTCCATCGGACGGAATGTCTGAGATGCGGGTGGAGATCGCCCGCTTGATAGCCGCCATGGAGCTTTTCCAAAAAGGAGAATGCGGAGCTCCGAGCGGACTTGACTGGGCACCAAGGAGCCGGCCCCCGAGAGGTGCCGCAGGGGGGGAAGCAGCATGGGGAGGGACGGCCCGTGCCTGCCGAGGACCGGATCTCCACCCTGGAGGCCATAGTCCTGCGCCCTCCGTTGGTGACAAGTCTGCCGGCCTCGGGGCGGGGGCCCCAGCCAAGGCGGCGAGGGCCCCGGCCAAGGCGGCAGTTGCCCCAGCCAAGGTGGCAGGGGCCTCGGCTAAGGCGGCGAATCGGTCGCCTCCACCTTCTGAATCTCCTCCAGCCGACGCCGAATGGCAAGTAGCCGGAGAAAAGAAGAAGGCTGGCAAGGCGGCAAGGGCGGCCAAAAGAAAGGCAAAGTGCAATGAACGAAGCGTCGCGGCTAGGCTCTGCACCCCGAAGTCCGCAACTGTAGTGATTACACTAGTACTACAGCCGGAAGCGGAGAAGAAGGGCGCGTCCTACCAGCACGTGCTCGCCAAGGTGGAGGCGGCGGTGGATCTCAAAGAGACCGCCAACGGCGTCCGGCTGAAGGTGACTGCGTCTGGGGCCCGGATGCTGGAGATCCCCGGTGCGGACAGCGGCCCGGCCGCAGACGCTCTGGCCAATAGGCTTAGGGCGACCCTTAATGCGGACGAGGCCCGAGTGTCCAGGCCCACCAAATGTGCTGAATTGCGCATCCGGGGCCTGGACGACTGCGTGACGGCGGAAAAGTTGGTGGCCGCGGTCGCCAGGACTGGGGGGTGCTCTGCCGAGCAGGTGAAGGCAGGCATCATCCACCCTAACTCCACGGGGATGTGAGCCGTTACGGTGAGCTGCCCCGTGTCAGCGGCCAAACTGATTGCCGGGGAGGGCCGAGGGCTTCTGGTGAGTTGGGTCTCCGCGCAGGTGAAACTGCTGGAGCCCAGACCTCTGAGGTGCATCCACTGCCAGGTAGGCAACCACGTGGGAGTGAAGTGCACCTCGGAGGTAGACTGCAGTGACCACTGCTTCCGTTGTGGTCAGCCCGGTCATAAGGCCGGCTCGTGCAACGCCACGCCGCACTGCGTCGCATGTGCGGCGGCTGGCAAGCCGGCCGATCACCGGGCTGGGAGCAAGGCCTGCGTTCCACCCACCAAAACCAGAGGCAGAGGCAAGCCCTCCGCCACCGCCGTCACCGCCGCAGCCGCCGGCACTACTGCCGCCGCCGCTGCCGCCTCCACTGTCGTCATAGCCGTCGTTGCCGCCGCGGCGGTGCAGTCACAGGGGGCTAGGGAGGGGGTTGAAATGAGTGTCAATATCGGCCCCATTACGCCTCCTCCAAGTGAACATCAACCATTGCGCCGCCACTCAGGATCTGTTGGTCCAGAGCATGGTGCAGTGGTCGATTAACATCGCCGTGGGCGCTGAGTCGTACATTGTCTCACCCAGGAATGACTGGGTGGAGGACCTGAGCGGCTCAGTGACCCTCATTTCATCGGCCGCCGCTGGAACCCCGTCCCTCGAGTATGTCAAGAGAAGACAGGGTTGCGTGGCAGCACGGTTCGGGGAGATTATCGTGGTAGGGGTATACTTCTCCCCGAACCGAACTCTTGCCGAGTTCCACAACTCCCTTGTGGAGTTGAGAGTCGTCGTCGTTGCGTTCGGGTCCCTCCCCGTGTTCGTACTCGGGGACTGCAATGCCAAGAATTTGGCTTTGGGTTCCCGTTTTACGAACACGCGAGGCAGGATGGTGGAGGACTGGGCTCTGGAGACAGGCCTGGTCGTCCTAAACCGGGGTACTGTCCCCACGTGTGTGTGGTTGCGGGGTGAATCAGTGGTAGACATTTCGTTCGCCAGCCCTGCTCTGTCGCCGCGTGTAATCGACTGGCGCGTCACCGGTGATCGGAATAGGTCTCCACCCCCTCGGTGGAGACCTATTCCGATCACCGGTACATCCGGTTTGACGTCTTCGCCCAGACCTCGAGCGCGGCGGTCCGACAGACCCCGTGTGGTCCGCGGTGGGCGCAGATGCAGCTGGACCGGGAGCTTCTCCTGGAAGCCTCGATCGTGCAGGCCTGGGTGTTATCACCGGACAGGCCTGCCGACATCAACGACGAGGCGGAGTGGTTTCGGGAGGCCATGTCCAATATATGTGACGTGGCAATGCCCCGGGTCCACCCTGGACGTGCTTCGCGTCAGGTGTACTGGTGGTCGCAAGAGCTGGAAACTCTGCGCAGGGCGTGTGTTGCTGGGCGACGCTAGTACGCCAGGCACCGCAGGCTCCGTATCCGCCCTCCGGATACGGAAGCCATTCAGGCAGAGCTGTACGAGGGATACAGAGCGGTGAAGACCGCCTTCCAAGCGGAGATCCTGCGGGCCCTGGCCCGCAGGATCTCCGCTTGGAAGTGCCCTGGCACTGGTCCGCGAGGAGTTGCTGGAGACTTTGAACAGAGACCCGTGGGACGCCTATATAAGATGGTGTGGGAGAAACTCCGCCCATGGGCTTGGACCGCTGACGCAGAGTCTCCGGCCCCAGCTTGTGGAGGACGTGGTGAGCGCTCTGTTCTCTTCAAGAGGGGAACATACGCCCCCACCCATGGCTCCGCCTACTGCGGTGCCCGATGTGGACCACACCGCCGACGACGACGACGATGCTCCGGAGGTGACCGAGGTAGAGATAAGAGTGGCGGTACGCAAGATGAGTGCGAAAAATACCGCCCCAGGACCCAACGGCATACCCGGAAAAGCCTGGGTCCTGGCCATAGGGGCTCTCGGACCTCGACTAAGGGGGCTCCTAAGCGCACGCATTGACAGGGGCCAGTTCCCACTTCGTTGGAAGACTGGGAAACTGGTCCTCATCAGGCAGCCGGGGCGCCCAGCGGACTCTCCGTCCGCCTATCGGCCCATTGTGCTGTCGACGAGGTGGGTAAGCTCTTTGAAAGAGTCATTGCAGACCGCTTCGTCGGGCAGCTGGTGTGGGCGAGGCCGGATCTGACGGAGAGCCAGTTCGGTTTCCGCAGGGGGTAGTCTACGGTGGACGCCATCATACGCGTGCGGGCCTCACGACGGGGTATGCAGTGGCCCGGGGTGGGGTCATCTTAGCGGTGTCTCTAGATATTGCCAATGCTTTCAACACCCTGCCCTGGAGTTACATCAGGGAGGCACTTCGGTATCACCGGATGCCGACCTACCTCTGTCGTGTTGTCGAGGCCTATTTGACGGACAGGGCTGTCATCTACCTCGGTCACCAAGTAGAGTAGGAACCGGCGAGAGATGTCATGCGGTGTCCCACAGGGATCGGTCCTGGGGCCGCATCTGTGGGACATCGGATACGACTGGGTGCTGCGCGCCGACCTCCCTAGCGGCGTCAGCGTCGTTTGTTACGCTGACGACACGTTGGTCCTGGCGCAGAGGAGGTCGTATCAGGCGGCGGCCAATTTAGCGACACGCGGTGTTGCAACAATCGTCGACAGAATCCGGCAGTTGGGACTCGAGGTGGCCCTGCACAAGAGCGAGGCCATGGGTTTTTATGGTCCTCGAAGTGCGCCACCGTCGGGTTCCCAGGTAATAGCGGGAAGGGTTCACATCGGCGTCGAGTCGACGATGAAGTATCTGGGACTCGTTCTCGACAGCCGGTGGAACTTCGTGGAGCATTTCCGACGTTTGGCTTCCAGGCTGGACCGGGCCGGAGCTGTCTTGAAGCGGCTCCTGCCCAATCTAGGGGGTCCAAACGCTTCCTGCCGGAGGCTCTACGCGGAGGTTGTGCGGTCCATGGCCCTTTACAGGACGCTGGTGTGGGCGCGTTCATCGAGGCGGCAGCCAGCTTGCCGGTTGAACGCGTCCCAGATGGTCATGACCATCCGGCTGGCCCGAGGATACCGCACGGTCTCCTGCGAGGCAGCGAGCCTCCTTGCCGGATCACCGCCATGAGATCTGGAAGCAAAGGTCCTCGCGACCATTTGGGAGTGGCGTGAGGAGGCTAAATGCCGGGGCTTAGCTGCGATGCCGCAAGAAATCGCGGCACAGCGGAATGGAGAGTGCGATTATCGCAACCCAGCGCTGGCCACGCCACAATTGCGGCGATAAGACCCCTCTTTGAGGAGTGGCTAGAGAGGCGCCACGGCGTCCTCACCTTCCGCCTGACGCAGGTCCTCACCGGACACGGCTGTTTCGGGAGGTTCCAGTTCAGGATAAAGCGGGAGGAAACGCCCGGGTGTCGCCATTGTGTAGATCGCCCGGAGGACATGTTGGAGCATACGGTGGAGGTCTACCCGGCTTAGGCGGAGCATCGCCGTGTCCCCGTAGAGGCGATCGGCGGCGGTGATCTCTCACACCCGGCCCTGGTTCAGGCCATGGTATGGAACCTCCACCCAGAACGGAAGAAGTTATTTGATAATTTCAAACCCAAAAAAAAAACGAGTATTGTTAATGCGCCCTGGTATATAAGAAATGACGACCTCCATCATGACCTAAAAATGGAACCCGTCACCAGAATAATCCAAAAATTTGCTGAGGCCCATGAACACCGACTCCTCTGACATGTGAACATCGAGGCAATTCAGCTGCTAGACCAAACAAATACCCGTATAGTGCGAAAACTAAAACGAACAAAACCTTTTGAGTGAGTGTAGTGTAAAAAGTGAAGAAATTATAGTGACAATGACACACATATAACACATGAACAAAGTGTTTATATTATAATATCGGACTCTAAGAAAGTGGAACGAACTTGTGTAAAGTACAATCAACACTATTCAATTTTTTTTAATAATCATTACATAAAAAAATATTTAGATTAAAATTGCTTATTAGTCTTATAGGCAAGATTGTAATTAATTATTAAGAACCTGGTTCTTATTAATAAAGGACAAAAAAAAAATCTTCTATGGATGACCCACAGTAATCACATAAATCTTCAGAATGTTATAAAAAAATATTGTTATTTCCGAAGCTATTTTATGCCAATAAATATGATTGTTATTTAAATCGAGCAATTAATTTAGATTAAAGTATGCCTGGACATCATAATTTATCATTCAAATGAATATTTTTATCAAAAGATATCACAGATTCAAAATTACGCGTAACAAAATAATTATGGTTGATAGCGGCGAGCTCAGTGGTAGGAGTCAATAACCTTTTCCTCGACTGGTAGGTATATAATTTCGGTAGTACGTTCTCATGGGATATTTTCCGACACCCAGGCGGGCCGAAGCGGGCCAGGCGGGCGAAGCCGCAGACAAAAGCTAGTAAAGTAGTATAAATTAAAATTATTGCCGTGAGTTTGACAAAACGGGATGATAATTATTTATACCTTACCTTATTGAGATAATAGTTACATTGCAATGACTCAGCTACACATGAATGGTTTTACGTGGATCATGAATTTCAGTTACCCGTATTGAATGCAGCAATCGAGTGGCAGAGGCAGCTCCTGCACTCCGCGGGCTCTTACTACTCGCACGGTACGTAGCGTCACGTCCGCGCACCGCGCTCCGCCGCGCTCAGCAGCGCCACGTTACGCGAGATCTACATATCTGAAAAATATTGTAATTTTCGTCATTCGTCTGACTTTAACAATGTTTCTTAACTCGTTATCTGTATTACTCACAAAACATTCAAACCTTTTAATAACAAAGTGTCCAAAGCAACGAGTCCCGTGATCCCGTCACTCTTCACAGACGTGGGACGAACTCGTAACACGCAACAGCGCGTCCAGCACTCGCCGAGCAACAGGCTTAAATATCAGCTGCTTTGTTCTTCAGTCATTACTTACTGTCATTACAGTAGGTACGCGGGCCGTGTCGGAAGGCGCGAACCGATTCCATCATTGGACAGCAATTCCAAGATACAAGTAGGGACGTAGCTAAAATTAATCGACGACTATAAAATAATATTTCGTTAAGTTTGATTGTTTATTAAAGCTGTTTGAGTGCAAACTGACACTTGTCACAATAATGCAAGACTCACCTACGGCGAGCAATGATGACAGTAAACCCCCGTTTGCACTGGTTCGCATAGATAATACACGTAAATACGGGACTGGTTCACATGGTGCTCACCTCAGACCATATAAAAACCAAGACATAGCGCTGTTGAGGCCCGCCGCACATGCCCGCCCACACTGGCATTGGCCGTCACAAGCCGCGTGCGAGTGGCAGTATTTTAAACCTATGGCGCAGTACCAAACTCCCCATAGTTCCGATTCGGCTCTCCTAACTCTACAAAGGGCTGTCAATAACCTTGGCACCTGGTTTAGACGGTGGAGAATCGAAGTAAATCCTGATAAAAGCCAAATTCAATTCAAATTCAGAATTCAAATTCAAAAGTCATTTATTCAAACTAGGCTGAGAATCAGCACTTTTCGAACGTCAAAATAACATAAGACAGTCCCCCAAAAACGCCCACCCTTCACCACTTCCAAGTGCTGGGAAGAAGAAGTGGCGCAACAAACTCCCCAGCAGCACAGCTGTCTGTTCAAGTTAGAAAAAAATATGATTCTATACAATAGTATGCCAAATAACTTACATTATGCAACACAAAACATAATTTAAATGATAAATTATTGGCCATATGTCAGCTAGCACACGCCAATATACCAACCAAAAACATCGAGAACTATACTCAAGCAGAATTTAAAAAGAAAAACTAAACTAAGCCAAGCGGTTGCCGATCCCTTGGGAGAAGCAAGCCAAATACTTCGGTGTACCCTTTTTTTTTTTTTTCTTCGGTGGGAAATTATCAAATAACTTCTCCCGCTCTGGGCGGAGCGGGAGGGCGTGTCTGACTCTTACTGACTAAAACCCACCCGTGTTCCTTCGGTTGCCCTGTTGCCGGGGGCCACGATTTCCCGATCGGTTTTCTTCGAACCCCCGGCAGGCATTGGCCCTAGCGGACCCCGTCAATTCTGCTGACATCTCTTTGAGGCGCGCGTGGAACACAACGCGCCGTCGACCCAGGCTTGGTCCTTATCGGACGGCGAGCTACCCATTGCTCACCGTCCGCAAGCCCGCGCCTACGGTGGAAAAAACGGTAAATTGTCACTCAAGTGCAAATTGCGTATCTACACAGCGTGCAGTCGTCCCATCATGACCTATGCGAGAGCAGTCTTCGCCCACGCCAAACCCCGTTCCATCCGGGTGTTCCACAGGGTTTTTTATATGTTGTACCTAGATAATATCTAGATAATAATATTATCTGCAACATATAAAAAACCATTGATGTAAATCAAGGATTCGCCCTCGCCATACTTACGTCGCGCGAAAACTGTCACTTCCTAAATTGTGCGACGTGGCTCAATTGCGAATCATTTCCTCATTCGTCACAGTTCGTAACACATCGGAGCAACTTTCTCGTTTTTAATACACATAGCTGTACAAAGATGCCTTCTTGTGCCTTCAGGAAATGTACCAACAACTCCAAAAATTCAAATAAAACTAAAGGTATTACTTTCCATGCGTAAATAATTCTTTTTCAAATTTATTAAGATTTCTAAAATAACCTTAAGGCGTGAAAAGGTAACAGACGGACTGTTACTTTCGGATTTAAAATATTAAATAGATGTACTGATGATGAATCACTATTTGTATTTAACTATTAAGTTCCCACAAGAAACATGTGTTAAAGAAAAATGGATTCAAATAATCCAAGAAGAACAAAGAGACGATGAATGGTTGCCAACCAAATACAGCCGCATTTGTTCACCGCATTTGATCAGAGGTCCATGGATCGGAACCACGCTTTGCTACCATATTAAGATGGTAACAAAATAATGTATCTAGGGAACCAGCAGAGCCATCTTGTATTAACTATGTGAACTAATGTTGAAATAAACTTAGTCTATGCGAAACAGCCATTGTTTTAATAATTTTAATGATGATATGTTCTACTAGACACAAGACTATAAAAACAAATAGTTTATTTTTTCAAAAGCACTTCCTTTTATAATTAATTATTCTTTTCGAAACGAGTATGCTGACCGTACCGCGACAATTCTCTACGTCATTGTGTGACAGATGACAACTTATGCACAAATACGGTCATCTTTTGACATGGTAAGGCGTATCCTTCGATGTAAATCGATGGGGAGAACATGTTTTTCAACTAAAATGTTATAATTTGTATTTGGGATAAATTGATCTCAACTACGGAATTCTTCATTGTGCGTGGTTCACGCACTTGGCCGGTTTTTAAATTTGAATTTGACGTATTGATTGATGTCATGTGACTGATGTCATGTTTTTTTGTTAAGAAAAAAAGTAAGTCATCGCCATCAAATATAAATATTTTCGAAAACTACAGGCTTTCGTTCATGGTTTCTTCCTGCAGGTCTACTCCTTAACCACGAAATCCAAAGATTCGGCCAAAGAAACATGAAAGTATCATTATGTTAGGGACTCATTGGATATGTAATGATAAGTGCTTTTATATTAGGTGGTGTTCAGGGTCTGATGGAGTCGGAAGGCGGCCATAGGAACTTCTCAACCAACAAGTTAGAACCGTCGTTTTTAGTCTCCCTGGACTATGTATTGACAAGTGCTTATAGACTAGGTGCTGTCCAGGTCCATATGAACTCCTCAACTTAACAAGATAGCCCCGTTGTGTTTGCGGTCGTTGGTTTTGTCTTGCCAAGTACTGTAACCCCAGGTGTAGTCCAGGACCTCATAATGGATCTGGAAGGTCACTATAGGAATTCCTTAACTAGACAAGATAGCCCCGTTGTGTTTAGGTCATTTCGATGTGTTTTGACAAGTAGGTAAGTTAGCCCAAGGTGTAGTCTAGGGTCTGATGATAGTGCCGGAAGGTGGCCACAGGAACACCTCAACTTTACACGGTAGCCCTGTTGTGTTGGACTCGTTGGATTTGTCTTGACAAGTAGGAACCTTACAAGTGAAGGTGATAGAACAGATATTTTATCAAATTCTAATGCTAGAATAAAATGTAAAATACTTTTCTAAAACAAGCCTATTATGAACCAAAAAGTACTAAATAAAACTTACGTAAACATAGAACTTTAATATTTTCTTAAAAGCTTGAGGCGTGAACGTCGTTATTTCACTTAAAGATAAGCCTCAAGCTTTTAAGAAAATATTAAAGTTCTATGTTTACGTAAGTTTTATTAAGGTAAAAAAAAAATGCTCGTGGGGTCCACATTTTAGCCAATATTATACACACGCGGCTATTTTATATTATTTTTATATACTTATACTAGCTATTGCCCGCGGCTTCGCCCGCGTGGATGTCGGAAAATATCCCACAGGAACGTGCTACCGGGATTCAGAGTATCCTATGTCCTAACCCAGGTCATGGCCTATCCTATGCCTTTCATCTAGAAATCCGTTCAATCGTTAGGTCATGAAAAGGTAACAGGCTGCTATTAAATCTGTTTTAGGGTTCCGTACCTCAAAATGAAACATTAAAACCCTTAAAGGATGACTTCATTGTCTGTCAAGACCCTTTTTCTCAGGAACGCGTCGAGGCATCAAGTTGAAATAGATATCAAAAACTTAGATCTACGGCATCTTGGAAGTGTAACGAAAATCAAACTTCCAAGTCAACGCAATAATAGGCACGCCACAACTGTGGCGATAAGTTCCCTCATTGAGGAGTGGTAGAAAGGCGCCACGGCGTCCTCACCTTCCACCTGACGCAGGTTCTCACCGGACACGGTTGTTTCGGGAAGTTCCTGTTCCGGATGAGGCGGGAGGAAACGCCCGGGTGTGACCATTGTGTGGATCACCCGGAGGACACGGTGGAGGATACGGTGGAAGTCTGCCCGGCTTGGGCGGGGCACCGCCATGTCCTCGTGGAGACGATCGGCGGTGGTGATTTCTCGCGTCCGGCCCTGGTCCAGGCTATGGTACGCTATGGCCGATGCCTGCTAGGGTCACGGGAAAGTCCGAAAGGGTTACCGTGGCCCCTGAAAACACACAAGCAACTGAAGAAACACGAGTGGGTTTTTGTCAGTATAAGCCTGACACGCTCTCCCGCTCCACCCAGAGCGGGAGAAGTTATTTGATAATTTCCCATCCAAATAAAAAGTTAACGAAATAAAAATACGGCCATTTATGCCGCATATTTTGACACTCGCAAATAAACCAGTCTATTTGGTACTTCCCGTTGGTCCAGCAGCATGAAGTTTGGCGAGAAGTAAGTTCAAGTAAAGAGGAAAATTGGTTATTTATAGTTCTATAATGAACGGCAAAGTTAAGTTTTTTCTGCAATCTGGGATTAAAAATTCATAGGCCGTATCTTGGAGTAACAAACCTCAGTTGGCCTAATGTAGTTTTTTGATCCTAGTAATAATAAGAAATAGGATCGACCGGCATCAAAAAAGTTTTTGTGAAAATTGGCCATTTTCTTGCTGACTGTACAATTTTTTCAAAATCTGTGAATGCAGATCAAATTTTTTCAAAAAGTTAAGGACAGTCTCCTAAGACTGTTTTCTTGTAGCGACAACGGTTAAGGTACCTGCCCTTACTGCCCCATCTCAAAATCCACCCTGTATATGCTATGATTGACTGCTTAGCTCCATAAAGGTATAGCGTGCATAAAGGTAATCCTCCTTTAGGGGGTATTTTAGAAAAACTAAAAATGTCATACTTTATAATTTACATAGATAAGTATTCGTGCCAAGTTTCAAGTTTATTAACTCAAGGAATAAGGTTTTTCAAACAAACGAAATCCCCCCTTTTCACCCTCTTAAAGGTCGAATTTTCAAAAATCCGTTCTTAGCGGACGTCTCCTAACTATAAACTACCTCCCTACCAAGTTTCATCTTCATACGTCAAGCGGTTTTCGATATTTCGTGATGAATGAGTGAGTGAGTGAGTGAGTGAATGAGTGACCTTTCGCTTTTATATATTTAGATTAGATAGTGTAGCTGGGCGCTTGGAATTCCACAACAGGTGTTCCAGATCTTCAATTTTTATACGTCAACAGAGAGTGCTCATCAGGCTGAACAACTCTTGCTAAGACGTCATTCCTATATATGTTATAGTGTAGCTGGCCTCTTGGAGTTCCACATCAGGTGTTCCAGATCTTCAAATTTATTCTCTCAGCAGAAAATGCTCATCACGTGGAGCAATTTTTGCTACAGTACTATTTTTGTATCTCTTATAGTTTAGCAGCCTATATGTTGCCCAGACTTAATACCTTTAGAACAAAAAAAAATCATTCAAATCCGTCCAGTAGTTTCCGTCCCACGGGTCTCTGTTCAAAGTCTCCAGCAACTCCTCGCGGACCAGTGCCAGGGCACTTCCAAGCGGAGATCCTGCGGGCCAGGGCCCGCAGGATCTCCGCTTGGAAGGCGGTCTTCACCGCTCTGTATCCCTCGTACAGCTCTGCCTGAATGGCTTCCGTATCCGGAGGGCGGATACGGAGCCTGCGGTGCCTGGCGTACTAGCGTCGCCCAGCAACACACGCCCTGCGCAGAGTTTCCAGCTCTTGCGACCACCAGTACACCTGACGCGAAGCACGTCCAGGGTGGACCCGGGGCATTGCCACGTCACATATATTGGACATGGCCTCCCGAAACCACTCCGCCTCGTCGTTGATGTCGGCAGGCCTGTCCGGTGATAACACTCAGGCCTGCACGATCGAGGCTTCCAGGAGAAGCTCCCGGTCCAGCTGCATCTGCGCCCACCGCGGACCACACGGGGTCTGTCGGACCGCCGCGCTCGAGGTCTGGGCGAAGACGTCAAACCGGATGTACCGGTGATCGGAATAGGTCTCCACCGAGGGGGTGGAGACCTATTCCGATCACCGGTGACGCGCCAGTCGATTACACGCGGCGACAGAGCAGGGCTGGCGAACGAAATGTCTACCACTGATTCACCCCGCAACCACACACACGTGGGGACAGTACCCCGGTTTAGGACGACCAGGCCTGTCTCCAGAGCCCAGTCCTCCACCATCCTGCCTCGCGTGTTCGTAAAACGGGAACCCAAAGCCAAATTCTTGGCATTGCAGTCCCCGAGTACGAACACGGGGAGCGTTACAAGCATTAGCGTGTACAAACAAACAGACATAATTTTTTTTTTTGGATTCTTGCTCTATTGCTGTTTCTAAACAACTTAATTTTTTTTTTTTTTATATTTTCAATGGACAGATACGGTTTTTTTACTGTTTTATTATATGTATATAGATAAGTTAAGATGTTTTACTTAAAAGTTCATTTATAAAATCTATATTTTCACTTATGTTTCTTTTTCACAAATAAACTCTAGGATCCACACGCGACTAACAGTGCGATTATTTGGCGCAACTAGCTGAAGGTTAATAATCGTTGCAAAAAAGTTTGTGCTCGCGAGGTCTACTGTTCGCAGAACTACTAGTTATACCCCATCCCGAATCAGTCAGATCCGCCGCCCGAGGCATATTCTTTCCGACCCAAATGACCCCATTACACTCCTCCAGGAGCAGAATAGAGCCACCAGTACAGTACACAGAAACAGACACCTCCCGTCATTCCGACCTCGCCGCCGAGGTCCTTCGCGATCGTGACCGCGTCCCCGAGTAAATGAAACTCCCCCCCGACCCTTGCTCGAAAACGAGGTGTCAGCAGTTGTTGCAGCTGAGTACGTAGCTGTAAATATAATAATCATGATGAAAATCCAAGTTTGATCCAGCCTGTCCCTTCTTGCTGTCCTCCCCCCAGCGATGCCCTAAGCCGAGGTCCATACCCCACAGGGGGTGTCCTTAGCGAGAACTCGCTTAATTTTAATTTAGAATAGTTTAAAAAGCTCCTGGCTGGAGGCTCTAAGTGTAGAAGCTTATTGGAGGAGCGTGAGCAGTTCGAGAACCAGTATTATAAGCTGTTGGCGATGGCGCGGAGTCTGCTCGGTGCTCGTCCCCCCAGTCTTGCAGTCTTCGAGAAGGTTCCGTAACGGGTATCGAGGATGTACAGGCAGGTGGTTTTAAATATAATTGTGTGAGGTTGCCAAAAATTAATTTACTGGTTTTCCACGGTCACTATCAACACTGGCTAGAATTTAGAAATACATATATTTCACTTATTCATTCACGGTCGGACATCGACAACATTAATAAGTTGCACTACTTGCGTGCTTCTCTTAAAGATAATGCACTACTAGTTATAGATAATTTAGGTTTTAGAGCTCAGAATTATGAGTCCGCTTGGGATTTATTGTGTTGTAGGTACGACAACAAAAGATTGCTCGTAAATAATCACGTTCATGCATTGTTCAACGTTGAACGTATACAGTGTGAATCTTGTTCTTCTATTCGAAATCTAATAGATGTCACGAATAAAAATCTTTGTTCATTGAAGACTTTAGGTCAGTCAACTGAATATTGGGATACCCTCATAATTCATATGATAGCAGAAAAACTCGACAAAGTCACACGTAGGGAATGGGAGGAACATAGAAACACACTTAGCGATCCACCTTCTTTACAAATTTTTACTAATTTTCTTAACAACAGAGCTGATTTATTGGAACATAAGACACATAGCAATAATATACAACAATCAGAAACTATTGAACATAATTCAAATATACATACAACTACAAAATCAAATGAAGATAAAAAGACACTAGCATTACAAATAAAAACTCAATAATAATAATAAGAAACTATTAACATGTCCTATGTGCAAACAGACTCATTTCTTATTTAATTATGAAGCATTTAGAGCCGAAGCTGTTGAAGATCGTCTTCAAAAGGCCAAAGAAGCAAAGGTCTGTCTTAATTGTCTTCGACCAGGGCACGTAGAATCTAGGTGCAATCTTGTTCCTTGCAGACATTGCAAGAAAAAGCACAGTACTCTGCTTCATTCACATGAACTTACAACCCCTTCTATTGAGCCAGTTATCCCCGTTAATGACTTTGTAGGTACAATGAGCGTTCAGCAGTTTACTTTCCGAATGTTTTGCTTTCCACAGCACTCGTGAGAGTGGTTGACACCAAGAGCGGCGTCCACACCGCTCGAGTACTGCTCGACAACGGTAGCACGGGTAACTTCGTTGCTGAGTCCTTTTTCGGAAAGCTGGGTTTGTCGCGACGTAGTGCGAGCGCCACCGTGACAGGTATAAATAATAATACTTCTCATAGCACACAGTCTTGCAGCCTTACTATTATGTTCATCCATAATGACGACTATAAACGTACTGTAGACTGCCATATTTTATCTCAGATCACTAAAGCATTACTGTCATCTTTCGTAAACATCGATAATATTCCTCTTCCTATGGGAATATGTCTAGCTGACCCTTTTTTTAATATATACCGTCAGCTATCGGCATCTTAGTTGGGGCCGAAGTATTTTGGTCCGTCTTATGTAGTAATTCTATTGACTTGGGTAAACATCAGCCCAAGTTATATGAAACCAAACTGGGTTGGCTAGTGTCAGAGTACGTCGCCCGTCATAAGTCACACTCTTCTTCTCCCGTTTGTCATTTTTTAAACGTGGATGCCGATCCAGTCTTATCTTGTTTACCAGTATCAGATACCATCGCAGCCAAGCACTCCCTATCTCCTGAGAAGCGTTCTATAATATTGAAGGTGTTTAGTTATTAATTTGTGATTTCCTGTGCGAGTCTCAATAAATACTTTTTCTTTTTCTTTCTTTCTTTCCTGTAAGCAAAGCTGTAGGAAACCCACCACTCATAAGGACGACCGACGCTTTGTAGTAACCATGCCGCTGAAGGAAAAACCTTCAGTCTAAAACCTTCAGTCTTAGGCGGTTCGCTTCAAAAGCCAAAGTGTCGGTTCATGTCACTTGAGCAGGTTCTTATAGCTTCTGTTTTCAAATACAGGTACAAAAATAAGGAGTCTTTGCCTAGCTGTCTTCATAAAAAATGCATTTTTTAATTATATAGTATTTATACCTATCACGCGTGTAGCTACCTACCGTCAACAGACAAACCGGCGGATCTTGTTTCCCGCGGGCTGAAGGCTGATTCCATCAGTGTTCATCCTTGTTGTGGGCTGGTTCTACTTCGCCCAGAATGCCCAATCATAACGAGAGACTCGATCTACCAGTACTGGTTTCTTGTTCTGTTGTACTACTAACAATATTTCTTAAGTACATTCTATAGGTAGTGTAGTTAACCGTAGGTCTTAGATTAATGTTCATAACATTTTAATCGTTTTTAAAATGATATAATTTCCTTTTCCCCATTTTTACCCTCCAATAACCTTTGTGTTGGTGGTACAATAATTGTACCATCTAATTATAAGATAATTCATTCATATTACTTGTGATATAAAGTATCTATTTTTGTAATATAGCGTTGTTAACGCTGAGCCAGTGATGCTAGCAGATAGGATAAGCAGAGAACTGCAATCTTATTATGTCATCTTTGGCAATCTTATTTGCAGTTCTACACAAGCCTGTCATTTTGATCTCGTTACTGTGCTATTTACATAGTGAAGCTTACTTTTCCGCTCTTCTGTCATTTGTCGGAATTCAAAATACGCCTTATAAATTCTAATCTTTATTCTCCTATTTTTTTATTCTTTATTTCCTTGCTAATTATGAGAAATGGCTATCTGCCTCACTCAAATTAAGGCTAGTTTAAACTCCCATCCTCTTATTCCTCTTTCCTCAGAACCTTTCTATACTTCCACTGTCACTTTTTCTGTTTCCATTGGACGGCGACTTAATTCTACTCTCATCCACAGGTCTCTGATGGCAATGTGACATACTTTGGCTGCGAACCTTATATGGAAGAGTCCTGATCGTTTACCCTGAAAGTGACGGGAGTCACTAAGGTGAAACCAACAAGGGGCATCATTTAGAGGGCACGCACTCATATTTGCCCCTTCCAGATTTTTGAAGTCTACGCTTCAACCCGGGCAGCATGTTGGGAATCGAACCCAACACTTTGCGCGCGGTCTGCATGAGTAGGCTGCGTGATACACGCGTCATCGACATACTGAGGCGTGGAGTGGCGACGACGCGGCTCGGCCCGATGACCACTCGCTTCCACGGACTCCACCGCGACGGACGATATTTCTCACTTATTTAATTACCTTTAACTGTTTGTCCGAGAATGTATATATTTTGTAAAAAGCACGGCGAATAAACCATTGCCTATTTAATACAGTCCACTCTTTCATTGCTCCACGCGCTAATTCTTATGGCTTTCACAGGAAAGTCCGGTTAAGTAGCCAGCCCAAGACCTTAGTGGTCAAAACTGCGAGATGGCATTTAAAAAAAAAAAAGACAAACTACCCATTTGCTCTCACGTGTCGACGCAGGCACGTACACATAGAGGAAAGTAATATATCGTACGTATAGTACAGTCCAAAAGTCAATAGGCAATCTCACAAAGCAATAGACTGACACTTCGGTTTGACTTACGACCTTCTTCTATAAGTTGTTACAATACTGTAGGCACGCACATTACACACACACACACTCACTTTGTCTGCAACCAATGACTAGTTCGATAATCATTAGTTTTTTGTTTCATTCGTCTTATTCACATAAATATTAAAGTTTAGCAGGTAGACCATAGAAAACTAACTAAATTATTTCGATTTCTGTGGGGTAGACAGATGCAGTTCGTTACGAGTTTTCACTTAATAGATCTTTGTTGGTTCGTAGATAATGTTGGTGACGAATATTTAGCGCAGTGTTGTGGTTATTATTTTCAAAAAGCAAATATTGAAGGGATATCAACTGCGCTGCGTAAAAGTGAATGTTATTTACACAAATATGAAACCGGACTAAGTGTGAGTGTTATCATTTTAATATTTCATATTTAAATGATAAACATAAATCTTAATCAAGGGTATTGTTGATAGGACAGAGGTATTGTTGAGACAGAAGATGCCTTTAAAGTTTTAAATTCATTATGAGGTTTAATTCGATTAGTGAATAATAAATAATTAGGTATTATGTGTAATAAATACAATGTTATTCTTTGTTCTAGAGAAATACTGTGAGGGTTAAGAGATATTAGGAAGGGGCTTAATATCGAGTAGCTGCGACGTCAAATGGTGAATGAATATGAAACAAATGGTTTCATACCAACGAGATATTTTGCTGAATTATTAAAAACACGTAATTATGAACCGTTTGCCGTGCACTCTGAAGGCTTGCATCCCTGAAGACCAGCTAGAAAACCGTTTTTGACCTTAAAATATTGACCGTACCAACTTAATAAACAACAGATTCGTTATTGCATGAATTTATGGTAACGAATTTTTTAAGCACGTTTCAATATGGTGTTGTCGTATTTCTTGCAGATAGACCGAAAATGTTTAATATTATTTAGTAATACTATTATTTTAGGATTAAAATTTGAGATTTAGAGGTTTAGTTTCAATCTTCTTTTCGTAAAGAAAATGAATACTTAAGCTGTAACCTCAATACCAACCAATATTTAAAATAGAATCTAAAATAATAACTGCCTACACTTAACTTAAAATCAACTATTTGGTCAGTAGTTTTTTTTTTTACATTTACTCTTACTAGACTACTTATAGTCTAATATTCTTATTTATTGCTTAATTACTTCGACCATGATTAAAGCTTTATATTTATGGTGAAAAAAATCCATTTCAAATTTAAAACATTTCTAAAAGAGATTGCCCATCCTTCTATGGACCGCCGTTGCACATAAAAATAAGTTGTATGATAGCATAAATTGGACATAAAAGAGGAGAGATGTCATAGTTTCCAATGAAATAAAAATGAACTATTTATTTTGTGGGGTTTTTATTGTTTTTTTGATTTTCTGTTCAAGTTTTGAGGTTAGTTTTGTAGCTAAACTTCTACCAAAAAATGCAGTCCTTGCAACATTTGAATACAGAATTGAATTCTCACAAGACACCAGAAAATAGTTCCATCAAACCAGTGAATAATCCAGAGTAAATAATATTAGCTACAATGGTAGGTAGTTACACCTAATTAAATGTAGGTTAGTAGTACTTATAGGGAATAGAAAATAATAATGCTTGAATACAGGAATAAAATAGTTTTATTGGTCTATATGATCATATTCATAAAATATGTCGTCTAAAAACGGAGCCGGCGGCTCAACTGATCTAAATCGAGCCCAACCAAGGTACCACAAAATGGTCATTACGTGTGCGCAGCATCCTACGGTTCGATAACCCACCAAACAATTGCAATAGTAACCAGCAATATCAGCTACTGAGTTACTTATAGCCCTATTAACTAAAATGTATGCATAGTACACTTTACTGCTAACGTGACGTGACTTAATTCGTCCCCTTACTAAATACTTGTCCGTTCCCAGTATCAGTGGCAAGTCATCCTCAATATCGTTTGCTAACTCTATTTCGTATTTTCCGTTTCTACGGACATGCTCGCCATAGTACGACCGAGCCTGTTTTAACTGGTAGGAACCTAGAGCTACTGTCATCAGATCATGTAACGTAAGTCTTGGAAATGTGTCCAAATGTGGATGCTCAGCATCTATGGTTAGGAAAATGGCTCTCCTTCTGTTAATATTTTCATTTTGTATGTACGCACCCAAATGATTTATTGTATTCAATCTAGCTTTAGCTAATTCTAAGAATTGTTGAGCATCAGGCCGGTCCACAATTGGCGCATGGAACTTATTTAAAAGTGCACATGCAATATTAAAGTCTAACATAAGGTGTGTCGATGCGCGGTTGAAGTATTCTTGGCGAAATAATTTAAAATCGCGTTTTATACGTCCATTTACAATTTCAACCACCCATCGACACATCTAGATCGATTTGCCTGTCCTGTGGTCAACTGATTATGGCCTTCTAAAAGTGACTCAGGCATATACGTTTTATAGCCATGGCTATGCAATTCGCCAATCACATCTCTGAAGCCCCTATCTAAAATAAAAACATCCCCAGGCCTAAAATAATTTCTTAATACACTGGTTTCATTGCGAAATTCAGAGGACATAATGTCCGAATCGCTTTTAGTTGCTGGGAATGGGCCAAGTGATTGTAAAATGAATCCATCACAGCAAACAAACAAAAATGGTTTTACCAAATTAAGGTATTTATGTAAGCTGTATGTTTGTTTTTGGTATGAATAATTACTACTACTTTGCACGTAGACATAAGTACCATCACATATAACAATTGCTGGCTTGGTAGAATCTGGCATATCTGGGTTTTGAAATAAACCCTCTGGAATTATTTTATTTCTAGTTGACATGTGTCAAAGTCCTAAATATAAGGGTACAAATAAATGTATTACCCAAACAATGTCTTGCTTTAGACATATATCTTTCCAAAGTGCTTCTAGGAAGTCGAAACAATGTTGATAAGCGTTCATTGCTGTCGCCAGTTCTAAGTTTAACCAACATTATACTTAAAGCCACACTAGGACAAGGAGTTTCCAGTGCCAGCTGTGGTACATGTGATAACAACTGATAAAATTGTTCAGCATTGATCCCTAACCAGTAATGACAGAGATGTGGTTTCATTTCTCTAATATTAGAAAAGTCGTACTGTCTACGAGTACCTCTATCCATAATTGACATTATGTCATCCATTTGGCCCCCAGTAAAATCATTATAATGAAACTGTAATTCATCCCAAGAACCAATACTAAGATGATAGCTGCATATTCGGGCACTAATTGGTATATACAATTTATGCTCTGACAATAACATTTCCTTTATAACAGATGGTACCAGCAAACGTTCTGTATTCCTACAATCAACAAAAATACAATGCCGTGATGATGCGGCTGCTCTTTTATAAATACGTGAGATTATTTTAGGGCGGTGAGCAACATTATGATCCAAATGCAATTGCTGAATAGGTTGTGGTGGTGGTGTAGGTATTGAGAAATTCCTTGAAGGCATAGAAGTTTCTGATGCACTTTCCACTTCACGACTTGATGTAGCAACATCCATGTTCTCTCGTGATGCGATGGCTTCTTCACGAACAAGCTGCGGTTGCCTATCTTGATCATGCTGAGTCTGTCTTCTCACACTTCTATAGGCATTCGTCCAACAACGTAAGCAAACTCTTTCTAGCCTGTGTACCTAAAAAAAGAAAATTGAAAGCTTTAACCTTAATAGAAAGGATTTCAAACATAACATTATACACCTAAAACAATTATGATATGTGGAATATAGGTCAAATACAGATCAAGTTGAAAATATCATGAGATGTTTTTGTACAAAAATTTTTTTCGCGTAAATGTCAATTTAGAACAGTCAGATAGTAGGATGGAACCTATTTGAGATCGATTCAGCTGAAAACAGCTTCCGAATGCGTCACCTGGATGCAAAGTCATAACGATTTGATGAAATTGCTGTGTTCCTAAGGTGGATTTCGTCTGTTAGTGAATTTATTTGATTTAAAAAATGAAGCCTTTTTATATTAGCTAGGCGCACGCGCGAGGTGTCGAAAGACGCGTCTCCGCGCGGGCTAGCGACCTATGCAGCTTTTGGAATTATTTCAGAAGAAAAATTTTGAGTTTCAGTCAAAAAACGTGATTTTCGACTGAAAATTTCGTGAAAACCGGGAATTACAACTACCGAACGGGACTCGGGCACGCGGAACGCGCACCAGAATACAGGTAAGGCAGGTAAGTATATATTAAAATTAAATCTGAGTTGAATTTGGTGAGAAAATATTGAGATAAAAATTAAATTAGGTTTTCTTAAGGAAAATATTGAAATTTTTTCTAAGTCCCAGACGAAAAAATTTTTTCGCGTAAATGTCAATTTAGAACAGTCAGATAGTAGGATGGAACTTATTTGAGATCGATTCAGCTGAAAACAGCTTCCGAATGCGTCACCTGGATGCAAAGTTGTAACCGGTTAGGTTAGGTTAGGTTAGGTTGGGGGATCCCCCACAGCGCATACTTCCTCGCAGTTTCCCCCGGGCAACGCCGTGTCTGACCACCGTAACGGAGTGGCAGACCGGCGGCTAAAGTGCGCTGTGATTCGCAGACAAAAATGCGGTCGTCTGCGAATATGACGAGCAAACCCACGCGTGACGCCTCTGGGCGTTTTATGTCGAATCGCTCTTCCCAGGGCGATTCAAACGGCCCTTCTCAGGGCCAACCCAACGGCCCTTCTCAGGGCCAACTGAACGGCCCTTCTCAGGGCCAATCCAACGGCTCTTCTCAGAGCCACGCCGGCGGCGCTTTGGCGTCGGAAGCTGACCGCGCACCATCTGTGGCCAGCTTTTTCAGTAGGCCAGGCGAGTTGTCGGACTCCGATGACTCCAATATGGACACGTCGGGGGCCGAAAGCGACCGCTTCAAGCGGAAGAGGTCCGAGGGCTCCTCGGAGTCGACTCGAGGTGGGGCGAAGAAGAAGTCGAAATCTAAAAAGGCTTCGACTTCTACTGCGCCTTCTACCCACGATGTGGGCTTGGTGGATGCCGAGCGCCAGCTACACTTAGCAAATAGGGCGCAACTCCAACTAGACTTGGAGGAGAGGGTCGCCGCCAAGGAGCAGCAGGCGCAAGTTGCCAGATCGAGGGCCGGCTATGGTGCATCCAATGTACTGTATGCTGACCACTCCCTGGCAGAACTAGAGCGAATGGCACAAGAAGATAAGGAGGAGGTCCTGGAGGTCGCCTCAAAGTCTTCAAATTTGAAGGGGACTTTTCAAAAGGCCCTTAAATGCCGGGCCGCCAGCATGCACGGCATTGTTCTGGAGCTGGTGAAGCGGACGGCCACGGACGAGACACGGCAGCTTCAGGCCAAGGTGGATCGCCTGCAGGCGGAGGTCAGCCAGCTACACCAGAAGCTGGCTGAGGCCACGGCCACGCCTGCCCAATCTGCCCCAGGTCCGGTGGTAGGAGGCTGCTCCTCCTCCCCTGCCAGCCTTGAGGCAACAATCCGTGGGGTTGTCATGGAGGAGAGGGCCTTCATCAGAGCCTGCTTCGCAGGGATCGAGGACCGGCTCTTGCCGGAAAGGCGGCTCCGCCCGCCGCTAGCGGCGGACAAGAGTCCACCACCGAGGGAGCCGGAACCTGCGCCTCTAGCAGGCCCGGTATCCAAGGCCAAAGGAAAGGGCAAGAAGACTAAGGCGGCTTCTCATACACCCACCACAAGCGCGGAGGGAGCGTCTGGGTCGTCTGCTACTCCAGCAGCAGCTCCCAAGAACTCGCAGGAGGAAGACGCCCTTCTTCCCTCCACCACCCCGTCCAACCAGTCGTGGACGGAAGTGGCCAAGAGAGGAAAGGGAAAAAAGGGGAAAAAGTCGGGCCCCGAGTCCGCTGCGACTGGTCCTGCAGCTAAAAGGGCCCCAGCCGGCGTGAGAAAGCTGGTTGCTCCCAAAACCGCGGCCGTCGTGGTGACTATCACCCCGGAGGCCGTTGGGAAGGGCGAGACGTATGAGTCCGTCCTAAGACGGGCTCGTACCAATGCTGATCCCTCCCGGCTGGGGATCAGCAACATCACGTGTCGCCTAACCCTAACCGGGGCTCGAATTTTTGAGTTCTCGGGGGAACAGCGCGGCGCAAATGCGGACCTCTTCGCAACAAAGTTGCAAGAGGTCATTGCGGATGCGGCAACGGTCGTCAGACCCGTTAAGACCGCAGCCTTGGAGGTGGCCGATCTGGATGATTCGGTCACCAAAGAGGATGTGATAGCGGCCGTCGCGGCGGCTGGAGGCTGCGACGCTGACGCGGTGAAGGGTGGAGCCATCAGGCTCGGCCGTCGCGGCATGGGCGTCATCCGCGTTGAGTGCCCAGTCGCCGCGGCTGGGGCCGTCCTTGCTGCGACCAAGGGACGGCTGCTTGTGGGGTTCAGCACGGCTGTGGTCCGGCCGCTTGAAGACCAGCCTGTTCGCTGCTTCAAGTGCTTCGCGTTCGGCCACACCCGAGCCACGTGTCCATCCAAGTTCGACTGGGGAGACACGTGCTTCCAATGTGGACAGGAGGGACACAAGAGTGCCGCTTGCCACGCCGCCACCGCACCACACTGTGCGGCGTGTGCTGCCAGTGGCCGCCCCGCGGACCACAGGATGACGGGCAGGAGCTGCAAGCCCCCTGTGAAGAAAGGCATAGTGCCGGCGCAGGTTCGCCCTGTTGCTGCCACCGCCGCCGTCGTCGTCGCCGCTGTAGCTCCAGCGGCGGTAGCTGAGGGGACCGGTACGATGTCGGAATAATGGTTTCTAACTACCGCATCCTCCAGACGAACACCAATCACTGCAGAGCGGCCCAGGACCTGGTGGTGCAGGTCATGGCCGAGTGGTTGGTGAACGTAGCGGTGGTCGCCGAGCCTTACTATATCCCCGGCAGCTGGCTGGGTGACGAGGACGACTCGGTGGCATTAGCGGCGCGGTCTTCCACAGACTCCCCTCCCCTCTCGCTATTGGAGAGGGGACCGGGATACGTGGCCGCCGCGTGGGGAGACATGGCCCTTGTGGGCGTCTATTTCTCCCCAAATCGCCCTCTTCAGGACTTTGAGAACTATCTCGGAGTCTTGGCCGCCGTGGTCGGCAGGGCGGCGCCGCGTCAGGTCTCCGTGCTGGGAGACCTGAATGCCAAGTCGGTGACCTGGGGCAACCCGGCCACCGACGCACGTGGGCGGGCAGTGGAGATGTGGGCAGCCTCCTCTGGACTCTCTCTCTTGAACAGAGGAAGCGTCCAGACATGCGTGCGGCGGCAGGGTGGCTCAATAGTGGACGTCACTTTCGCCACCCCTGCGTTGGCCGCGCGCGTGTTGAACTGGCGGGTGGACCTGGTGGAGACTATGTCGGACCATCGCTACGTGCGGTTCGACATCTCCACCAGTGGTCCCGAAGAGACGCAGCCCCTCTCGGTGCGATCACCGTTCCCACGGTGGGCTCTCGCCCGCCTGGACAGGGAGGCAGCGGTGGAGGCGGCGTTCGTCCAGGACTGGCTTTCGCCGCCTTCCGTCGGCCTGGATGTGGACACCGTGGCGGGGCACCTGAGGGAGTCTCTGACCGAGGTATGCAACTCCAGCATGCCTCGGTCTCGCCGACCGCTGCCCAAACGCGCCGTGTACTGGTGGTCGGTGGAGCTAGCGGGGCTTCGAGCAGCGTGTGTGGAGGCAAGAAGGACCTACACGCGGAGACGGCGGCGGCGTCGACGGGATCAGGCCGACGAGGACCACCTCTATGAGGTATACATGGAGGCAAAAATGGTCCTCGATCGGGCCATCACCGCCGCCAGAGACTCGTCGAGAGCGGAGCTGCTGGAGGGTCTCGACAACGACCCCTACGGGAGACCATATAAGGCGGCACGCAACAAACTGCGCCCCTTTGGTCCCCCGGTGGCCGAGACCCTGGATCCCTCATTTCTGGATGGGGTGGTTCAGTCCCTTTTTCCGTGCAGGGACAACTTCACCCCACCAATGATGGGCCCACCGCGGGGTATAGATCCACCAGCTGAAGAAGAAGAGGAGGCCCCTCCTGTCACGGAGTCGGAACTTGACACGGCGATTCTTCGTATCCGCGCCAAGAAGACGGCTCCGGGCCCCGACGGTGTTCCGGCAAGAGTGGTGGCGATCGCTGCCACTCAAATGGAGGAAAGGTTTCGGGACCTCTTCAGCGCATGCCTTGCGTCTGGAAGGTTCCCGAAACCGTGGAAGGAGGGGCAGTTGTGCCTCCTTCGCAAGGAGGGCCGCCCAGCAGACTCCCCCTCGGCATACCGGCCCATCGTTCTGCTCGATGAGGTCAGCAAAATGTTCGAGGGGATAATCGCTGCCCGCCTAAAGAGCCATCTGCGGAGTATCGGGCCGGACTTGTCGGACGCTCAGTTCGGTTTTCGGGCTGAGCGTTCCACGGTGGATGCGCTGGCCTGCCTTAAGGGCCAGGTGAAGGAGGCAATGGAAGCGGGGGACGGATTGTTGGCTGTGTCATTCGACATAGCGAATGCCTTCAACTCTGTTCCCCACTCCACCATCCTAGAGGCGCTCCGATACCACGGAGTGCCTCGATACATGCGCAGGCTGCTGGCCGACTACCTGGAGGATCGGGCGATCCTCCTGGTAAATAAGACTGGCCAAGTCCGGCGGTACGCCGTTGAGGCTGGCGTTCCACAGGGGTCAGTCTTAGGACCTCTCCTTTGGAATGTCGGCTATGATTGGCTCTTGCGGGGAACTCTCCTCCGAGGCACGAGTGTCGTCTGCTATGCGGATGACACTCTCCTCACCGCCCGTGGGGGGAGTTTCAGGGAGGCGGCCAACTTGGCCTCGGCGGGCGGATCCTTGGTCGCAGGGAGGATTCACCGCCTAGATTTAACGGTGGCGCTGCACAAGACCGAGGCCGTGTTCTTCCACGGCCCTCGCCAGCGCCCCCCACCTGACGCACACATCTTCGTGGAGGGCGTCAGAATTGAGGTGAAGGCCCAGATGAAATATCTGGGTCTTGTACTCGACAGCAGGTGGCGCTTCGGTCCACATTTTAGCAGGCAGTCGTCGCCCCTGCTGAAGACAGCAGACGCGCTCTCGTGGCTGCTTCCCAACTTGGGGGGGCCTAGCGCGCGATGCCGGCAACTTTACGCCGGCATCTTGAGGAGTATGGCCCTCTACGGGGCTCCAATCTGGGAGGAATCGCTCCAAAGGAGAGAGAACGCCGCCGCCTTGCGGGCGCCCCAAAGGGCCATAGCTCAGCGGGTGGCGCGGGCCCACCGTACGGTGGGCTTTGCGGCAGCATGTGCTCTGGCCAGCACCCCTCCTTGGGAACTTGAGGCGTGGGTGCTCGCCAGAGTATATGAATGGACGGCAGGGCGGAGGGCGAGAGGCGAACGCCCAGTCCCGGAAGAGCGGGAGGCGGTCCGACGGGAGGCGAGGGACGCCATCGTTGTCCATTGGACGGAGGACCTCGCCATCGCAGCCTTCGGGCGCCGAACTCTCGACGCGATTGGGCCAGTCCTGAGAGGCTGGCTCGAGCGGTCGCATGGGTTCCTCTCCTTCCGTCTAGTGCAGGTGCTGTCCGGACACGGTTGTTTCGGATCGTACCTGCACCGGATCGGACGAGAGGAGACGCCATCGTGCCACCACTGTGGCGCGGCGGAGGACGCGGCGCAGCACACCCTCGAGGTATGCCCGTCGTGGTCCGAGCCGCGCTGTAGTCTCATCGCGGTGATCGGACCGGACCTCTCACTCCCCGGCTTGATTAACGCCATGCTGAGGGATGAGAGGTCCTGGGCGGCAGTCGCCTCCTTCTGCGAACACGTCATGTCCCAGAAGGAGGCGGCGGATCCTGACGCGGCGCCGCTCCGAAGGCGGAGGAGGGGTCGAAGAAGACGTCAGTTTGAAAGTCATCTCCGACTCCTCCCAGGTGGAGGCCAGCAGGCAATGGGTGCGGGGGCACCCTTGTCTGTATTGCACTGGCTTCCACCAGTGTCGGACGGGAATGGCCAGGTGTTCCCGGCCATTTCCGTAGCCCCCCACCCTGGGGGGCATGCGGGGCCCACCAGCTAGGCGGGCATGCGCCAGGAGGGTTGTGGAAGTAAAGGCTGAGCCGGTTTCCCATGACCCTCCCATCACGGCGATGTGGGAACACCGCTGAGTTTTAGTGGGTATACTGTCATTACCGACAGGAGTCCCACATACCCCGACTCGTCCACGAGCGGGGATGCGTAATGCATTTCTCAGCGATAAAAAAAAAAAAAAAAAAGGTTAGGTTAGGTTAGGTTAGGTTAGGTTTTTTTTTTTTTTTTTTTTTTTGATTTGGCAGGAGTGGGAAATCCTCATGGACGCCCAGACTGACTCACACTGATGGGCCAGTCTGGGCAGTGCCGGACTCTTACCGGCTAAAACCCACTCCTGCCTTTCTAAGTGTCCCTCTGACATTGGTCATCAGAGATCTTTTTTATCAATTTGTCTTTTTCTTTCTTACATTCTTTCATCTTTCTGTCTTAACGGATTAACACATGGCACATATTTTTTTATTTATCTTTTACAATGAATTAAACAATTTTTGTATTTTAACGTTAATTTTGACCACTCATAATTTTAATACTAAATTTTTACCTCTAAAGTAGAACAACAATTACAATTAATTTTAAAATCTTTATTTTCGCAGCGATTACTTTTTATGTATTCTGGTAATACATAACAGTATATCTTTTTTCCTAAACTTTATTATTTTTAATAACTTTACCAGCAATTTCCTCACAGTAAATTAAAAACTTTTTTCTTTGTTTTGAAATTCCCATTATTGTCGGCATGTTTTCTATTTTTATTTCTGTGTTTATTTCAGACTCGAGGTGTTAGGTTAGGTTAGGTTAGGTTGGGGGATCCCCCACAGTGCATACTTTCTCGCAGTTTCCCCCGGGCAACGCCGTGTCTGACCACCGTAACGGAGTGGCAGACCGGCGGCTAAAGTGCGCTGTGATTCGCAGACAAAAATGCGGTCGTCTGCGAATATGTCGAGCAAACCCACGCGTGACGCCTCTGGGCGTTTTATGTCGAATCGCTCCTCCCAGGGCGATTCAAACGGCCCTTCTCAGGGCCAACCCAACGGCCCTTCTCAGGGCCAACCCAACGGCCCTTCTCAGGGCCAACCCAACAGCCCTTCTCAGGGCCAACCCAGCGGCCCTTCTCAGGGCCAATCCAACGGCTCTTGTCAGAGCCACGCCGGCGGCGCTTTGGCGTCGGAAGCTGACCGCGCACCATCTGCGGCCAGCTTTTTCAGTAGGCCAGGCGAGTTGTCGGACTCCGATGACTCCATTATGGACACGTCGGGGGCCGAAAGCGACCGCTTCAAGCGGAAGAGGTCCGAGGGCTCCTCGGAGTCGACTCGAGGTGGGGCGAAGAAGAAGTCGAAATCTAAAAAGGCTTCGGCTTCTACTGCGCTTTCTACCCACAATGTGGGCTTGGTGGACGCCGAGCGCCAGCTACACCTAGCAAAAAGGGCGCAACTCCAACTAGACCTGGAGGAGAGGGTCGCCGCCAAGGAGCAGCAGGCGCAAGTTGCCAGATCGAGGGCCGGCTATGGTGCATCCAAGGTACTGTATGCCGACCACTCCCTGGCGGAATTGGAGCTCATGGCGCAAGAAGATAAGGAGGAGGTCCTGGAGGTCGCCTCAAAGTCTTCAAATTTGAAGGGGACTTTTCAGAAGGCCCTCAAATGCTGGGCCGCCAGCATGCACGGCATTGTTCTGGAGCTGGTGAAGCGGACGGCCACGGACGAGACACGTCAGCTTCAGGCCAAGGTGGATCGCCTGCAGGCGGAGGTCAGCCAGCTACACCAGAAGCTGGCTGAGGCCACGGCCACGCCTGCCCAATCTGCCCTTGGTCCGGTGGTAGGTGGCTGCTCCTCCTCCCCTGCCAGCCTTGAGGCAACAATCCGTGGGGTTGTCATGGAGGAGAGGGCCTTCATCAGAGCCTGCTTCGCAGGCATCGAGGACCGGCTCTTGCCGGAAAGGCGGCTCCGCCCGCCGCTAGCGGCGGACAATAGTCCACCACCGAGGGAGCCGGAACCTGCGCCTCTAGCAGGCCCGGTATCCAAGGGCAAAGGAAAGGGCAAGAAGACTAAGGCGGCTTCTCATACACCCACCACAAGCGCGGAGGGAGCGCCTGGGTCGTCTGCTACTCCAGCAGCAGCTCCCAAGAACTCGCAGGAGGAAGACGCCCTTCTTCCCTCCACCACCCCGTCCAACCAGTCGTGGACGGAAGTGGCCAGGAGAGGAAAGGGAAAAAAGGGGAAAAGGTCGGGCCCCGAGCCCGCTGCGACTGGTCCTGCAGCCAAAAGGGCCCCAGCCGGCGGGAGAAAGCTGGTTCCTCCCAAAACCGCGGCCGTCGTGGTGACTATCACCCCGGAGGCCGTGGGGAAGGGCGAGACGTATGAGTCCGTCCTAAGACGGGCTCGTACCAATGCTGATCCCTCCCGGCTGGGGATCAGCAACATCACGTGCCGTCTAACCCTAACCGGGGCCCGAATTTTCGAGTTCTCGGGGGAACAGCGCGGTGCAAATGCGGACCTCTTCGCAACAAAGTTGCAAGAGGTCATTGCGGATGCGGCAACGGTCGTCAGGCCCGTTAAGACCGCAGCCTTGGAGGTGGCCGATCTGGATGATTCGGTCACCAAAGAGGATGTGGTAGCGGCCGTCGCGGCGGCTGGAGGCTGCGACGCTGGCGCAGTGAAGGGTGGAGCCATCAGGCTCGGCCGCCGCGGCATGGGCGTCATCCGCCTTGAGTGCCCAGTCGCCGCGGCTGGGGCCGTCCTTGCTGCGACCAAGGGACGGCTGCTTGTGGGGTTCAGCACGGCTGTGGTCCGGCCGCTTGAAGACCAGCCTGTTCGCTGCTTCAAGTGCTTCGCGTTTGGCCACACCCGAGCCACGTGTCCGTCCAAGTTCGACTGGGGAGACACATGCTTCCAATGTGGACAGGAGGGACACAAGAGTGCTGCATGCCACGCCGCAACCGCACCACACTGTGCGGCATGTGCTGCCAGTGGCCGCCCCGCGGACCACAGGATGACGGGCAGGAGCTGCAAGCCCCCTGTGAAGAAAGGCATAGTGCGGGCGCAGGTTCGCCCTGTTGCTGCCACCGCCGCCGTCGTCGTCGCCGCTGTAGCTCCAGCGGCGGTAGCTGAGGGGACCGGTACGATGTCGGAATAATGGTTGCCAACTACCGCATCCTCCAGACGAACACCAATCACTGCAGAGCGGCCCAGGACCTGGTGGTGCAGGTCATGGCCGAGTGGTTGGTGAACGTAGCGGTGGTCGCCGAGCCTTACTATATCCCCGGCAGCTGGCTGGGTGACGAGGACGACTCGGTGGCATTAGCGGCGCGGTCTTCCACAGACTCCCCTCCCCTCTCGCTATTAGAGAGGGGACCGGGATACGTGGCCGCCGCGTGGGGAGACATGGCCCTTGTGGGCGTCTATTTCTCCCCAAACCGCCCTCTTCAGGACTTTGAGAACTATCTCGGAGTCTTGGCCGCCGTGGTCGGCAGGGCGGCGCCGCGTCAGGTCTCCGTGCTGGGAGACCTGAATGCCAAGTCGGTGACCTGGGGCAACCCGGCCACCGATGCACGTGGGCGGGCAGTGGAGATGTGGGCAGCCTCCTCTGGACTCTCTCTCTTGAACAGAGGAAGCGTCCAGACATGCGTGCGGCGGCAGGGTGGCTCAATAGTGGACGTCACTTTCGCCACCCCTGCGTTGGCCGCGCGCGTGTTGAACTGGCGGGTGGACCTGGTGGAGACTATGTCAGACCACCGCTACGTGCGTTTCGACATCTCCACGAGTGGCCCCGAAGAGACGCAGCCCCTCTCGGTGCGATCACCGTTCCCACGATGGGCTCTCGCCCGCCTGGACAGGGAGGCAGCGGCGGAGGCGGCGTTCGTCCAGGACTGGCTTTCGCCGCCTTCGGCCGATCTGGATGTGGACACCGTGGCGGGGCAACTGAGGGAGTCTCTGACCGAGGTATGCAACTCCAGCATGCCTCGGTCTCGCCGACCGCTGCCCAAACGCGCCGTGTACTGGTGGTCGGTAGAACTAGCGGGGCTTCGAGCAGCGTGTGTGGAGGCAAGAAGGACGTACACGCGGAGACGGCGGCGGCGTCAACGGGACCAGGCCGATGAGGACCACCTCTATGAGGTATACATGGAGGCAAAAATGGTCCTCGATCGGGCCATCACCGCCGCCAGAGACTCGTCGAGAGCGGAGCTGCTGGAGGGTCTCGACAACGACCCCTACGGGAGACCATATAAGGCGGCACGCAACAAACTGCGCCCCTTTGGTCCCCCGGTGGCCGAGACCCTGGAGCCCTCATTTCTGGATGTGGTGGTTCAGTCCCTTTTCCCGTGCAGGGACAACTTCACCCCACCAGTGATGGGCCCACCGCGGGGCATGGATCCGCCAGCTGAGGAAGAAGAGGAGGCTCCTCCTGTCACGGAGTCGGAACTTGACACGGCGATTCTTCGTATCCGCGCCAAGAAGACGGCTCCGGGCCCCGACGGTGTTCCGGCAAGAGTGGTGGCGATCGCTGCCACTCAAATGGAGGAGAGGTTTCGGGACCTCTTCAGCGCATGCCTTGCGTCTGGAAGGTTCCCGAAACCGTGGAAGGAGGGGCAGTTGTGCCTCCTTCGCAAGGAGGGCCGCCCAGCAGACTCCCCCTCGGCATACCGGCCCATCGTTCTGCTCGATGAGGTCAGCAAAATGTTCGAGGGGATAATCGCTGCCCGCTTAAAGAGCCATCTGCGAAGTATCGGGCCGGACTTGTCGGACGCTCAGTTCGGTTTTCGGGCTGAGCGTTCCACGGTGGATGCGCTGGCCTGCCTTAAGGGCCAAGTGAAGGAGGCAATGGAAGCGGGGGATGGATTGTTGGCTGTGTCATTCGACATAGCGAATGCCTTCAACTCTGTTCCCCACTCCACCATCCTAGAGGCGCTCCGATACCACGGAGTGCCTCGATACATGCGCAGGCTGCTGGCCGACTACCTGGAGGATCGGGCGATCCTCCTGGTAAATAAGACTGGCCAAGTCCGGCGGTACGCCGTTGAGGCTGGCGTTCCACAGGGGTCAGTCTTAGGACCTCTCCTCTGGAACGTCGGCTATGATTGGCTCTTGCGGGGAACTCTCCTCCGAGGCACGAGTGTCGTCTGCTATGCGGATGACACTCTCCTCACCGCCCGTGGGGGGAGTTTCAGGGAGGCGGCCAACTTGGCCTCGGCGGGCGGATCCTTGGTCGCAGGGAGGATTCGCCGCCTAGGTTTAACGGTGGCGCTACACAAGACCGAGGCCGTGTTCTTCCACGGCCCTCGCCAGCGCCCCCCACCTGACGCCCACATCTTCGTGGAGGGCGTCAGAATTGAGGTGAAGGCCCAGATGAAATATCTGGGTCTTGTACTCGACAGCAGGTGGCGCTTCGGTCCACATTTTAGCGGGCTGTCGTCGCGCCTGCTGAAGACCGCGGGCGCGCTCTCGTGGCTGCTTCCCAACTTGGGGGGGCCTAGCGCGCGATGCCGGCAACTTTACGCCGGCATCTTGAGGAGTATGGCCCTCTACGGGGCTCCTATCTGGGAGGAATCGCTCCAAAGGAGAGAGAACGCCGCCGCCTTGCGGGCGCCCCAAAGGGCCATAGCTCAGCGGGTGGCGCGGGCCCACCGCACTGTGGGCTTTGCGGCAGCATGTGCTCTGGCCAGCACCCCTCCTTGGGAACTTGAGGCGTGGGTGCTCGCCAGAGTATATGAATGGACGGCAGGGCGGAGGGCGAGAGGAGAACGCCCAGCCCCGGAAGAGCGGGAGGCGGTCCGACGGGAGGCGAGGGATGCCATCGTTGTCCATTGGACGGAGGACCTCGCCATCGCAGCCTTCGGGCGCCGAACTCTCGACGCGATTGGGCCAGTCCTGAGAGACTGGCTCGAGCGGTCGCACGGGTTCCTCTCCTTCCGTCTGGTGCAGGTGCTGTCCGGACACGGTTGTTTCGGATCATACCTGCACCGGATCGGACGAGAGGAGACGCCGTCGTGCCACCACTGTGGCGCGACGGAGGACGCGGCGCAGCACACCCTCGAGGTATGCCCGTCGTGGTCCGAGCCGCGCTGTAGTCTCATCGCGGTGATCGGACCGGACCTCTCACTCCCCGGCTTGATTAACGCCATGCTGAGGGATGAGAGGTCCTGGGCGGCAGTCGCCTCCTTCTGCGAACACGTCATGTCCCAGAAGGAGGCGGCGGTGCGCGTGCGGGAGGACGATCCTGACGCGGCGCCGCTCCGAAGGCGGAGGAGGGGTCGAAGAAGACGTCAGTTTGAAAGTCATCTCCGACTCCTCCCAGGTGGAGGCCAGCAGGCAATGGGTGCGGGGGCACCCTTGCCTGTATTGCACAGGCTTCCACCAGTGTCGGACGGGAATGGCCAGGTGTTCCCGGCCATTTCCGTAGCCTCCCAGCCTGGGGGGCATGCGGGGCCCGCCAGTTAGGCGGGCATGCGCCGGGAGGGTTGTGGAAGTAAAGGCTGAGCCGGATTCCCATGGCCCTCCCATCACGGCGATGTGGGAACACCGCTGAGTTTTAGTGGGTATACTGTCATTACCGACAGGAGTCCCACATACCCCGACTCGTCCCCCACGAGCGGGGATGCGTAATGCATTTCTCAGCGATAAAAAAAAAAAAAAAAAAAAAAAAAAAAGGTTAGGTTAGGTTAGGTTAGGTTAGGTTAGGTTAGGTTAGGTTCGTGGTCCGAGCCGCGCTGTAGTCTCATCGCGGTGATCGGACAGGACCTCTCACTCCCCGGCTTGGTTAACGCCATGCTGAGGGATGAGAGGTCCTGGGCGGCAGTCGCCTCCTTCTGCGAACACGTCATGTCCCAGAAGGAGGCGGCGGAGCGCGTGCGGGAAGACGATCCTGACGCGGCGCCGCTCCGAAGGCGGAGGAGGGGTCGAAGAAGACGTCAGTTTGAAAGTCATCTCCGACTCCTCCCAGGTGGAGGCCAGCAGGCAACGGGTGCGGGGGCACCCTTGTCTGTATTGCACAGGCTTCCACCAATGTCGGACGGGAATGGCCAGGTGTTCCCGGCCATTTCCGTAGCCCCCCAGCTTGGGGGGCATGCGGGGCCCGCCAGCTAGGCGGGCATGCGCCGGGAGGGTTGTGGAAGTAAAGGCTGAGCCGGTTTCCCATGGCCCTCCCATCACGGCGATGTGGGAACACCGCTGAGTTTTAGTGGGTATACTGACATTACCGACAGGAGTCCCACATACCCCGACTCGTCCCCCACGAGCGGGGATGCGTAATGCATTTCTCAGCGATAAAAAAAAAAAAAAAAAGGTTAGGTTAGGTTGCCGGGAGGGTCCCCACCGAGGGTGTCTCCACGTTGTCGTCGTGGTGGGGCTTGTGTGTCTCAATGATCTTGGGGCTCTGCCGGTAGAGTTACTCATGCCGGAAAGGTCCAAGTGAGAGACCAGACCAAGAGAGATACCGGGACGGAGTCGCTCCTGATCGATCGACGATAGTCGATCGACAGAAGACGTGACCATGCCGCTACGGTGTAGGCGCACCAAAGCGGCGCGTGTTTTTCTCCTTGAGGAGAAAACTTTCGGCGGGTTCGCTGAGTCGGGTTGACTGGACAGCGAACGGAGGCATGTTTAATGCCGCCGCCGGGGGCTTGGCTTAATTGCCTGGCCCAGAGGAAGGCTACCTCTAAGATAAAAAACCACCCAATCCTAAGCTTTGAAGCGCGGTGAGAGGATGAATGGCTGGAGGGAGTCCAGTCGTGAGCGCTTCCCCTGTAGAGCACCTGCCGCACTCTGCAGTATGTAGGCTTACCGGGCATCTAGGCTCTGCCCGGTGGACATTTTTGACCTATATCTACTCGTGGGATTCACATGGATAAAATAAATAAAACTAATAAAATAAAATCGAAGGAGTTGCCGACCGTGTTGGTCGAGCAGATGGGTGTGGGTGCGCTGTCAGATTCTGACACCGCATCTGATAGGATGAGTGTGGCGAGCGTGGCGAGCGTAAGCTCAAAGCGCTCACCAACTGAAGAAGCGATGGCTGGGCGTCATTCCAAATTTTGGAATAAACGCTCACGTAAAGAGGAGAAACGCGCTGGGTTGACAGGTCTCTCTTCTAGCGAGGAAAACCTACCGCCCGCTAAAGTGTCGACAGGCAGGAGAGGGCGAGGTCGCGCAGTTGGTGGAGCGTCAGCTCCGTCGACGTCGCGCGATCCTCAAGGGCGCTTCCTCAAGCGCCCCGACACGCCGGCACCCAGCGGAGGAAGCGATTCGGGGACCAAGCAAGTGGAGGGCGTTTCTACCCAAAACTCGATTTCCTTGGTCAGCACCAAGGGGGAGGTCAACTCTGCTAGAAGAGAGGAGAGACGGGCAGTGGCTCTTGACGAGGTGGCTGAAATGGCCAGTCAGGCCAGAGAGCGCCGGTCTACTCGCTTGACCGCCGCCGAGGATTTGTCGGCGGCAGCCCTAAACCGCCAAGTAATGGACAGCGTGGACGTGGTTCTGAAGGTTGCCACCAAGTCTGGCAACTTGAAGGGCACGTTCACGCGAGCTCTAAAAGAGGCGGCGGATGGGATCAAGGAGGCGGTGGAAGTCCTCCTTAATCGCTCGACCTCGGAGGAGACGGCAAAGTTGTGGGAGGAGAACAGCCGTCTCCGATCCGAGCTGGAGGACCTCAAGCGGGAGTTTGCCGCTCAGAGAAATGACTGGCAGCAACAGGCAGCTCCCGCATTAACCGGCCCCCGTCCTGCCACGCCTTCATTGGCCCCTGCACCTGCTCCACCGCCTACACTTGCCCTGTCGGACCACGAAATTCAGAGAGTGGCCCGAATATGCATGCAGCAGTGTGGGGGCATGGTGAGTGCCCGACTGGAGGCCATGGAGACGCGCCTCCCCCCGGCTGAAATCCTCCGGCCGCCGCTTGCGGCAGATAGGCGGAGGAAAGAGGAGTCCGCCAAGACTAAACCCGTGCAGGTGGCCGGAAAACCTGCGGAGGGGGCCAAAAAGTCCGCGGAGGGGCCCAAGAAGCCCGCGGCGAGTACGTCCGTTCCCCCTTCCCACTCAACTGCGGTACCAGCGACCACGCCTCCCACCCAAGAGGCCTGGACGACGGTAGTAAAAAGGGGCCGCAAGAAGAAGTCGGCGCTACCGGCACCACTGGTACCCGCCAAGGTCCCGGCTTCAAAAGAGGGCACGAGGCCACCCAAAGCCAGGACCCCACGCTCTGAGGCTGTAGTTATTACATTGCAGCCCGAAGCCGCGGACAGGAGTGTGACATATAAGTCGGTCCTGGCGCAAATAAAGGAGAAGCTGAAGTTCAGCGAATTTGCCACCCCGGCTGGCTTTGTTTTTAAAACGGCAGCTACGGGTGCCAAAGTGTTTGAGGTTTCAGGTGCTGCAAGGCAGGAGAGGGCGGACGTTCTGGCCGCCAAGATACGAGAAGTCCTCAAACCAGAAGATGCTCGGGTGTCCAGGCCCACTAAAATGGCTGAGTTGCGCATAGACGGACTGGACGACTCCGCAACCCCGGAGGAAGTAGTGGCGTCCATTGCTCGAAGCGGCGAATGTCCGCCCGAGAGCGTACAGGCGGGCGAAATTCGCTGCAGTGCGGCCGGGCTAGGCACGATTTGGGTACGGTGCCCGGTAGCGGCTGCAAACAAGGTCGCAGACGGCAGACGGCTGCTAGTGGGGTGGGTGTCTGCCAGGGTGAAACTCCTGCCAACAAGGACTATGCAGTGCTTCAGGTGCTTGGAAAAGGGGCATGTCCGGGCACAATGCACTGAAGAAGCAGACCGCAGTGACCTTTGTTATCGCTGCAGTCAACCCGGTCACAGGGCGGCCCAGTGCTCCGCGACACCAAACTGCAGTCTTTGCGCAGCTGCAGGGAAGCCTGCAGAGCACAGACTTGGCGGGAAAGCTTGCAAGGCTCCGAGAAAGGTTGGCAAGAGGACTGGGGCTGTTAGAGGACCTGCGCCTCTCCCACAGCCACCTCAAGCAACTGACTCCCGACCCAGGGAAGGAGGAGATGCCAAGGAAATGGAATGCCAGTGATGGCACAATTCCATTTCCTTCAGGCGAATATCAACCACGCTGCCAGAGCTCAGGATCTTTTGCTCCAGAGCATGGCGGAGTGGTCGATCCATGTGGCTGTGGTCACTGAGCCGTATTTTGTCCCTCCCCGCGATAACTGGGCAGGGGACCTAGACGGTTTAGTGGCCATCATTGGCGGGACTCTGGTCAGTCCCTCCCGAGGACACGGTTGGGTGGCCGCCCTCGCGGACGGAATTGTCACCATTGGGGCGTACTTCTCGCCCAACAGGAGTCTCGCTGACTTCGAGGGGTTCCTTGTCGAACTGGGTGCCGTCGTGGGCCGGTTCCACCCTCGCCCGGTGCTGTTACTCGGGGATCTCAATGCCAAGTCTGCGGCGTGGGGATCCCCGGTCACCGACCCCAAGGGCGAGGTGTTGGAGGAGTGGGCGGTCACGACCGACTTGACCATCCTGAATCGGGGCTCAGTTTACACGTGCGTGCGGCAGCGGGGTGGGTCTATAGTGGACGTCTCGTTCGCTAGCTCCGCTGTTGCGGGTCGTGTCCGCGACTGGCGAGTTGCCGTAGAGGTGGAGACGTTGTCAGACCATCGATATATTCGTTTCGACGTCTCCACCCAGACTGCGGGTGGCGGCCGACCGTCGGCCCCGCAAATGGATGGTCCTCGCTGGTCGTATAAGCGACTCGACAGGGAGCTTCTCGAGGAAGCCGCTATCATCCAGGCCTGGGTCCGGGAGTCACCGACGAACGAACCCGTCGACGTCGAAGAAGAGGCGCAGTGGTTCCGCGGGGCGATGACACAAATCTGCGACGCGTCCATGCCCCGCGTCCGCACACAGCCCACAAGGCGCCAGTTGTACTGGTGGTCCGACGCAATCGAGCAGATGCGCGTGACCTGCGTGGAGGTTAGACGCCAGTACACCCGATACCGGAGGAGACGTCGTCGGGTTCCGGAAGAAGAAGCCGCGCTGTATGAGGTGTACCGCGCGGCGAAGCAGACTCTATGGCTGGCCATCGGCGAGTCTAAGACTCGAGCCAGGGAAGAGATGTTGGCGACCCTAGACGGGGATCCGTGGGGGCGCCCTTATCGCGTGGTCCGAGGGAAACTTCGTGCCTGGGCGCCTCCACTCACGGAGAGCTTACAGCCGCAGTTGCTGGAGGATGTGGTCGCAGCCCTCTTCCCTGCTAGAGAAGAGCATATACCGCCGCCGATGGCTTTGCCCACAGCCGCAGAGTCGGAGGATGAGGAGGTCAACGTCCCTGAGGTGACACAGCCGGAGATGAGGGCAGCCGTAACGCGGCTCCGGGCAAAAACCGTTGCCCCGGGGCCCGATGGAGTTCCCGGCCGCGCGCTCGCCCTCTCTCTGAAAGAGCTAGAGCCCCAGCTGAGAGGACTCTACTCAGCTTGCCTTGAGCAGGGCCTGTTCCCTGCTCAGTGGAAGACAGGTCGTCTGGTCCTGCTCAGGAAGGTGGGACGCCCAGCAGACTCGCCGTCCGCATACCGGCCTATAGTGCTGCTAGACGAGGTGGGTAAGCTTTTTGAACGGATAATTGCAGCCCGCCTCGTCGGTCACTTATACAGAGAGGGGCCGGATCTGGACGACAGTCAGTTCGGCTTTCGGCATGGGCGCTCCACTGTTGACGCAATAATGCGGGTGAGAGTCCTGGCGGAGGAAGCGGTATCCCGGGGAGGGGTTATGTTGGCGGTGTCCTTGGACATCTCCAACGCATTCAATACCCTACCCTGGAGTTGTATTCGGGAGGCATTGCGATACCATAGGGTGCCCCGCTATCTCCGCCACATTGTTGGGGCTTATTTGGCGGAAAGGTGTGTCACCTACAGGGGACGCGACGGCGGGGGCCGGCGCGATATGTCGTGCGGTGTTCCACAGGGCTCGGTCGTGGGCCCGCTCCTGTGGAACATCGGTTACGACTGGGTGCTGAGGGGCGAGCTCCAACCGGGAGTGGACCTGACGTGTTATGCGGACGACACGCTGGTTACGGCCCGGGGGAGCTCGTATAGGGAGGCAGCGTTGCTGGCGACGGCTGCGGTCTCACAGGTGGTGGGTCGCATACGGCGCCTGGGCCTTGAGGTGGCTCTCAATAAGTCGGAGGCCGTGGTCTTTCACGGCCCTCGGCGAGCGCCACCGCCGGGATCAAGCGTCGTGGTTGGGGGGGTCCAAATTGCTGTCGAGTCCACCATGAAGTACCTGGGACTGGTGCTCGACAGCCGGTGGGACTTCGGCCCCCACTTTCGACAACTGACGCCCAAGTTGATGGGTGCCGCGGGTGCGTTGTCGACGCTGCTTCCCAATCTGGGGGGCCCGAGCACCGCCTGTAGGCGGTTATACTTGGGGATCGTGCGATCCATGGCCCTGTACGGAGCCCCGGTGTGGGCTTCTGACCTGACGGCCGGCAGCATCGCAATACTGCGAAAACCGCAGAGGGCGATGGCCGTCAGGGCTATCAGGGGGTATCGCACGATCTCCTACGAGGCGGCTTGTGCACTGGCCGGATCCCCGCCCTGGGACCTAGAAGCGAGAGCCCTCGCTTCACTGCACCGGTGGCGCGAGGAGGCGCGAATACGGGGAGGTGGACCGGTGCAGCGTGAGATCGAGCTTCGTCGGTCTCAGCTCCGCGAGGTCCTGGTGACGGAATGGCGGGACAGGCTTCTGCGCCCTACCGCCGGCCTCGCTACCGTCGACGCGATCCGACCAGTGCTCGACGAATGGCTCGGGAGGAGGCACGGTTCCCTGTCGTTTCGGGCGACGCAGGTGCTCTCGGGGCATGGCTGCTTCGGAAAGTACCTGTGTCGCATAAACAGGGAGCCGGACGCTCGGTGCCATCACTGCACCCACTGTCGGGAGGACACGGTGCAGCATACACTAGCAGAGTGTACCGCATGGGAGGAGCCGCGCCGTGCCCTCGTATCTGAAGTCGGAACCGACCTGGCGCTGCCGGCTGTCGCTCGTTCGATGGTCGGGAGCGCCGAGTCGTGGGATGCGGTGATCTCCTTCTGTGAAACCGTAGTTTCGCAGAAGGAGGCTGCGGAAAGGGAGAGGGAGATTGAGACCACTCTCCTGATCCGTAGCAGGCGGACTGGGCGTCGGCGGAGGGCGGACAACGCCCTCTTCCAACCCCCGTAAACGGATCCGGAGGGACGGCGGACTCGGGGACGTCCGCCGCCCCCCATCCAGCAGGACCCGAGGTGGCGGCGCGTAGTGTTCCACGCGCGCCCCTATTTGACGTCGTGGGGGGAGTCTCACCTCACTCCCCCCGCGGGCATGAAGTGGTCCGCAAAAGCGGGCCGGCACCAGTCGGGGATCATGGAAGGCGCACTAGATCTCATGATCCCCGGTCCAAGTGTGGGAAGGGAACACCGGGGTGGTTTTTAGTCAGTAGGAGTCTGACAGACCCCTTCGTCTGCCCCAGGGCGGAGGACATCCATGAGGATTTTCCACCTCGGAACAAAAAAAAAAAAAAAAAAAAAAGGTTGCCGGGAGGGTTGTGGGCCGGGAGGGTTGTGGAAGTAAAGGCTGAGCCGGTTTCCCATGGCCCTCCCATCACGGCGATGTGGGAACACCGCTGAGTTTTAGTGGGTATACTGTCATTACCGACAGGAGTCCCACATACCCCGACTCGTCCCCCACGAGCGGGGATGCGTAATGCATTTCTCAGCGATAAAAAAAAAAAAAAAAAAGGTTAGGTTAGGTTAGGTTAGGTTAGGTTTTTTTTTTTTTTTTTTTTTTTTTTCGGCAGGAGTGGGAAATCCTCATGGACGCCCAGACTGCCTCACGGATGAGCCAGTCTGGGTAGTGCCGGACTCTTACCGGCTAAAACCACACTCCTGCCTCACAATTAGTCCACAGACTTGGAGGTCCGTGCTTTTGTTTACGAGTTTGCTTTGTTTACATATTTTTCTATCATTACAAATGCCGTTACTACTCCGGACTTGAGCTTATCTACTACTTAAAAACTACGTGAGTCCATTCGATACAGATATATATATATATATATATATATTTTTTTTTTTGTTTTGTTTGTTTTTTTTTTTTTTTGTTTTGTTTCATTGTTTTTTTTTTTTTTTTTTTTTGTTTTGTTTTGTTTTTTTTTTTTTTTTATTATAATTATATTAATTTACACAAGACAGGCATTACTTATTCTAATGTTACACATTTATTTTATATAAACATTTTACGAGATTTATTGATTGATTTAAACTTCATGGCAGTGCGAGCCGACCAGTCCCAGGCGATGGCTTCCGTTCACGGATATGACGTACACATCTGCGCCGTTCAGCTCAACCATTTCTTAGGGAACCGATCGACCAGATGTGCAACGCCACCATCGGCGGGACATTTACGTAAGCATGACAGACTCGCTCTGCCATGAAGTTTCACATGATTTTTGTTTTGATGGTACGTGGAGGGTTGGGATTGGTTAGTATTAATGTGTTGGGAGTATGGATGAGGTCTGGTTTGTGGAGTCTTATTTGAGGCGGGGTGTCACGACCAGGGATTTTGCCAGCCCGAGCAGGTGTTTCACGACTGCTGCATCTCGATGTTTCATGGCCATCTTAAGGTTGTAGTCGATGACCGTTTTGGTAGGCGCATCCATCGCCCTCTTCATAAAGCGGCCTGTGGCGTCATCGGCGTCGTCGGAGTAGTAGACGCAACTGACAGTATGTCTCGACAACGCCACCACCGCGTGGGAGATGCTTTCGTGGACCTGGAGCCTCCTGGACTTTGTGTTGACGATGATTACGCTGTCGTAGGTCAACCCCTGAGCCTCGTGGATGGTTAACACGCGCGACCCTTCACCGGACCCATAACCCTGGCTTGCAAGAGAAGCTTTCTCCTCTTGCGTGTGAACCAGGAATAGGGTGTTTTGGGCAGTGCTCGGTATTTGCGCTCCTGTGTAACCCTGCACCCTCAGGGAGTGGACCCGCGACAGCGACGACTTGGAGGAGTATATACCGGAGTATATCTCACTCAGCGCAAACGCCACATCCATCGGGTTGCGGTGTGTGCAAAGCAGCTCCTGGGTGATTCCAGCCACCAGGTTTGGACGGGTATACCTTAACTCGAATAGGTTCTCTCTGTCCAAAAATGGAAGCTGGTTTACGTCTCCGATGAGGACAATCTCGCTTGCTCCAGACAACTTTACTGCCATAACTATGGCCCCAAAGTGGTTCATAAGAGCTTCGTCTACCGTGAGGCGATAGCACTTCTCTTGTTTTTTGAACCCGTTGACTAAAATTGAGGCCATAGTGCGCACCTTTGTCTTTACTTGATCTCCTAAGCGGCGCGCAAGCTTCTCCCTGAGATCTTTGGCAGCTTCGGTCGTCGTGGTGGCTACGACGTCCTTCTCCTCATCGAAGTGCTTCACCACCCAGGTTGTCTTGCCGCAACCCGGGACTCCGTTGACCCACCTGATATTGGGTACCGCCCAATTTTCCTGTGATGCTGGGGTGCCTGAAGTCCCCAAAATGGACTGTGCCATTTCGAGGATCTTATCATCCAGCATGATCTTGGTACATTTGGCGGTAACCACTATCGGGTCGTCGTTAGGTGTTTTAAATTTAAGTTTGCCTGAGCGCTCCGTTTCCTCCTCGTCCAGGGTCACAAAACCACACTGCGCGCTGTAGGCTGCCATGTACGACCCCGTCATTTCCCCTTTGATGACTTGAGATGTGACGTTGTCGTACACTGCTGCCTCTGCTTCCTCGAGTAGTACCCTTAGCAGTCCTTCTGTGTCTCGAAGGAAGGTCTGCTGGATCTTCCTGCATGTCATGAGATTGACCTCTCTGGTCGCTCTCACGATTGCTACGTACTCGAGGAACGCACTCTTTACGTGGTCCGTGGTGCCTGAATTAACTGCGAGGGTCGGCGGGCTGACTTGCCCCTTGTCGGCTCTTGTAGGCGTAGGCTTCTGAGGTGTTGGTTCTTTCCCCTTTCTTTTAAAGAACCTCTCCATCGCTGTTGGTGATGCGTGGCTGGTGCTTGGGAGCAGTGCGTTGAGGAAAGTGCCGAAAGCTTTCAGGCGACTCCTCGACCGGGCCCGGTCCTCCGGGCTAGCGGTTTTGCTCTGCTCCTTTGCAGCCTTTTCGGTAGCTGCCTTTTGCTGGGCCCTCTCTGATCCGCTTTGAGTGATCGAGCCTGACGTGGAGCTCGTCGCATCGGTTGTTTGGTGTCTGGGGACTTTGAGGAAACTCAGAGTTTCCCCTCTGTCCTCATACACTACTACCTCATGGTGTTCTGAGGCTTTTAGACAGCCGAAACGATCTGCGACGTCTCCCCTTTCCCCCTCGATCATCATTGCGTCGATGCTGATGGTACGGGCTGTGACTGCCATGTACTCTCCTACCTCCCTGATCTTTTGAAGCAGCGAGCTTGCTTGGGCAAATGGAGTCTCCTCTCCCCACTCGACTAGTGCGATCGTCTTCCCTTTGACTCGCACCAGGCGGCATCGGTGAGTGGCTACTTCCACATGCGGCAGTGCGGCGTACTTACTGCCTTTCATTCTCGTTTTGGTGGTGCTTCCGTTGATCAGGGCGGCAAGGCCTGGTGAGATATGTATACTGGCTCCAGCTCGGCTCGAACCCACGCAGAAGCTTATGCCTAGCCTTTCTCCTTCTCTGTTCATGAAAAGAGCGACGCCTCGCAGTCTGATGCCAGGGGTTCCGACTCCCCCGCACGCCAGAAACTCCGAGATGGACATGGAGTTGAGTGCTGGTTGCAGGCTGGCTTGTGCTATCGCTGCTGCTGGTGCTACCGTGGGTGCTGGCCGTTGAGTGATGTTTGTATGTGTGGTTTGAGTGGTGGTTGTTGTTGTCGTTGCGGAGTTTGCTGTGGTTGTTGTTGTGGTCGTAGATGGTGGTCGGTTCCGACTACGCAAGGGTGCGTCCGTTTTGTTGGCCGCTGCTGCGACTATGGCGACTTTGCTCGCGAATGCCAAGAATAGTTTTCTGGAAGCCGGTCTCCCCATGATGGTGTGGAGTATGGACTGGCTTAGCTGGGTTCCGATCTTTACTTCCAGCTCTATTCTGTCGTGACTGAATCGTGGGCATTCGAAGAGCAGGTGCCAGACTGTCTCTTCGCAAACGGGGTCACAGACGCACGAGGGACTATCTTTGAGATGGAAGCGGTAGAGATACGCTGAGAATCCTCCGTGTCCTGTTAGGACTTGTACGTGGACCGGTGTGAGAACTGCGTCTCTAAGTGTTCTTTTTGCCGCTAGGACATCTGGGAAGAACACTTTTGTGACCGCTCCTGTACTCGAGGATTCGTATCGCGCTTGCCACTTCTTTATAGTCTCTTCCCGTATCTTCCTCCTCACGAACGATACGGGGACCTTGTTGTAGTCAGTTGTCGCATTATTAAGGGCTGCCTCCTTGGCCAGCTCGTCCGCTCTCTCATTCCCTTCAGTTCCCACGTGGGCCTTGAGCCAAAAGAACCTCACTTCTCTGCCCTCTTCTCTGGTCTCGCGGACGCTTCTCTTGATTTGAAGTGCCAGATGGTGAGTGACAGACGGTCTCCGCAGCAGGTCAAGCGACGATCTTGAGTCACTTAAGATGCTTACGGAGGCCGCCCTGGATTCTCTTGCCATCCTGGCAGCTCTGAAGAGAGCGTACATTTCCGATTGGAAGACTGAGTTGTGGGGTTCAAGGCCAAAAGTGCTGAACGTTGACTCCTTCCCGTTTTCCCACCAAGTTAGGGCAGCGCCAACTTTCCCCTCTATCTTGCTGCCGTCGGTGTATATTTGGGGACCGATTACTTGATGGGTTTCCAGGGTTTCGGGAGTCAAGTCCTCTAGGCGTGCGTACTCTGTTATCGTGAGTAGCGATGGGTGGGAATTTTGGGAGTGGGGCACGTTGCACTCCAGCTCGCGGCCCGGTGGTATGAACTCTTGGGAGTGACCCTTTCTGATCTTAAACAGGGTTGCTGCCTCGATTACCCGGAGATCTAGTGGGAGTTGACCTGACAGAATAAGTGCCGATGTTAGAGATACCGTGCGGTATGCTTTGCAGATCTTCTGCGCGAAGCCTCTCTGCAGTGAGTCAAACTGATTCCTTGTCATCAGTTTCTCAGCTGCGGGGGCCCACGCACTCGCTGCATACATCACGATGGGCTCTATCACCGACACATATATTGTCCTAATTATCTCTGTGTTGAGACCCCAAGTCACCTTTGCCGCGCATGCCAACTGCTTGTAGATGTCTGCGGCCTTTTTACAGATCGCCGACACGTGCGCGTTGAAGGTGAGTTTAGAGTCTATTATGAGACCTAGCAGCTTTACCTCCTCGACCAGGTTCAGCCGCGTGCCCGACATGTAGAGTACCGGAACGTCGTACTTCAGCTTTCTCGTTAACACCATCGCACAGGTCTTGTGTGCGGCGAAACGTAGCTTATTTTGGGCGCCCCATTCCGATACTGTGTCTAGCGCGTTGTTGGCTGATTGCTGCAGGGGACCGGCTGTGAGGTCCGAGAGAACCAGGACAACGTCATCTGCGAAGGCTTGACAGTATACTCCCTTACTAGCCATCTTATGTAGGAGCGAATCTAGGATCAGGTTCCAAAACGTCGGACCGGCAATTGAGCCTTGGACGCATCCCTTTGTGGTACCTTTCTCACTAGTCGCTCTGGCGTAGTTGACCCTGATGTTCCGGTCTTCCAGGTATGAGGTGACGAGAATGTAGATGTTTTTGGGACAGTTTTTGACCACCATCTGTCGCTTGAGTGCTGGCCACCACGCGTTATCGAAGGCCCCCTCTATGTCCAATGATATCAAAAGCACGATTTTTTTGGCTTTGATTTCGGCTCGTAAGTGGCCCATTAGGGTATAGAGGGCGTCCTCGGTTCCGCGCTGCGGCATGAATCCAAACTGGTTTGGGTGGAGTGTTGGGAGGAAATGCCATTGCATTCTGCCTACTAGGAGCTTCTCGACGATTTTTCCTAGGACCGAGAGCAGACCTATTGGCCTGTAAGACTTTGGGCTGGTGTAGTCGTCCTTTCCTGGCTTTCGGAGGATGCAAACATGGGCGACTTTCCACTGCTTCGGGAAGTGTGACAGCGACAGGCACCTATTAGCTATCGCTAAGAACACCTCCCGATCGCAGTTTATTGCTGCCGTGCAGATGTCTGCTGTTAATCCGTCGGGACCGGGGGCTTTTTTCGGATTCTGGTTCTGGAGAACCGTTTCCAGCTCCGCAGTCGTGAAGGGAGGATCGTCGGCAGACAGTCCCAGGGGGTTCTTCTCCTCCGCCAGCTTCCTTAGGCTTCTGTGGTGGGGCTGTTCGGCATCCGTTGAGTCGTCGGGGTAAAAGGTTTTTCCCAGAAGATCCGCTGACTGCTCGGGGCTGAGCGTCTCGCCTGCGGTATTTCTCAGGAGGGCGTCGTCCTGTCTTCTGGCTGTCTTCCTTAGTACCCTGTAGATGCCGTCCCACATGCTCTCTCGGTCCTGCTTCGAGCAAAACTCCTTCCAGTTTGCTGTGGCTGCTTCCGTTGCTGCTGTGGTGTAGTTATTCTTAGCCAGCACGTATTCCTGGATGGTGAAGTGTCTCCGACTTGCAGCTGCATTACGGATCCTTCTCTTCTTCGTCAGGGCGTCTTTTTTGAGACGGTCTAGAGAAGGATTCCACCATGGGGGCTTGGCGTCGTGTTTTGGCGACCCCAGTTTTGGGATCGCTTTCTCACATGAGCGGTGGATGGTGTGGGTGTATTCAGTGATGAGTTCCTCCAGATCCTCTGGGTTCGAGACGCTCGAGACTCCGGCTGGTGTAATATCTCTGTCCGCCAGACGAGTCTTGAAGTGCGCACAGAAGTCGGACCACTTAGCCTTCTTGGTGTTGTAGATGCGCGTCGAGATTGGCCTTAAGGGTTCCAAGGCCTTTTCTAAGCGCAACGAGAAGGTGATTGCGTTGTGGTCTGATGTTGTAAGACTTCTTTCTACTCGCCACTCCTCGATCTTGCCTAGCAGTGACATGCTGCATGCTGTCACATCGACGATACTCGTACACCACCTGTCTCCTCTGTAGGTCTCGAAGGTTGGTGTTTGACCCATGTTGAGGATGTGGAGGTCCCGCTCATTGAGAAAGGAGTTGTACGACGCTCCACGGTGGTTTTCGGAGACACTTCCCCACCACTGGCTCCAGGCGTTTACGTCTCCTCCCACCAGGATATTGTGTGTGTGTAGTTTACGAATTGTGTTGTGTGTTTCGGAAAGGTAGGGTTCGATATCTTGGTCACCCTCAAAATAGACCGACAGTGCCCCGAAGCTGAGCTGGCCAACTTTCAGTAGAACGGCGGCGATGTTCTCGGTCACGAGCTGGGGGTCGTGGATGACCTCCAGGTTGTTCCCGAAAACAACGATCGCCGCCTTTACTGGTTTTTGGCGGCTGAGGCTGCACTGGATGACTCTCGTGCCAGGACATTGTTTCATGACACCTGTTCTTCCTACATAGGGCTCTTGAACAAGTGCTACTGAAACTCCCTTTGCCTGAGCCGCCATGTGGAGTTCTTCTGTGGCCAGCTTGGAGCGCTGAAGATTTACTTGGATGAAACGTAATCTTGCTGTCGGTCTTGTTGTGTTTTGAGTGGTGACTTGCTGGCTCGTTGGGAGTTCTTGGTCGCCCTTAGCAGTAGGAAACGCGAGATCTTGCTATACCATCCCATTTTTGGCGTTCCTGGCAGTCTTCGCTGAACGCTGTGTGTGCCAGGTCGCTGCCCGTCCTGTTGGCTGCCTTGCAGTTTACGCATGTGGGCTGCCTGCCGTCTGCTCGAGCGAGGCAGTCCCTCCCGTTGTGCGATCCGCTGCAGAAACTGCAGACTTCTTTACCGGCCCTGCATATGGCCTTGTTATGGCCATATCCAAGGCACTTTGTGCACTGTACAAGGGGGGACTGATCCTCGATCGAGCATCGCTTGATGCCCACGTGAACTTTCTGCACCTGCGTGCAGCATTTCCAGAGCTCCGGGGAGAGCTCTAGGACAGGATGGCATTCATGGGGGTTTCTAGCGCGCTTCCTATAGCGCACCTTTATGGTCTGTCCATCCACAGCGACGTTCTGCAGAACGTGCTTGTTCTGCGCTTTAAGGAGATCAATGATCTCCCCGTCGCTGTAACTGGACAGCACTCCTTTGATGCAGACGAGTGGGTTCTGCGGTTTCGGTTCCTGGACCTTAAGCCCTGAGCTCGACTGGACTTGATTTTTTATCTTGTCTAAGTCCGTTTTACTCGCGCACCTCAAAACTACTTTTTGGTTTCGCGCTTTCCTAACGTTGTCGACACGGGCTCCGCTCGTTTTGAGGTCCAGGGCAGACCTGATCCTCTCGATGACGTTGTCCCCAGTGTGCTGGGGGTTCGTTGACGAGACGATCAGGGTGTGGTTGGGCTGTGTGGGCGGTTTGGGGGGCTTAGGTTTGCTGGCTACCTGGGCAAAGGTTTGTGGGCCCTGTTGTTGTGCGATCGGTCTGTTCGCTTTGCTCAGGTCCGCCACCCCCTGCTGTATCGTTTGCAGGGTCTTTTTGACCTCCCCGACTGCGAGTTCCGCTTCCAGATTCAGCGCCGGAGGCGCCTGGATTGGGGGCTCCTTGTCGCGCAGCACGCGGAGGTCCGACGAAACGATCTCTAGCCTCTCCGAAATTGGTTGTAGATGTCGTGTGATGTTGATCGGTGGTTGTGGTGGTGGGGGGGAGGCTACAGGCCTGTTGGCGATGGCCTGTATTTGAAGTGATAGTTTAAGTATCTCCCGCTCGAATGTGGTGGTGGTTAGGGTGTCCTCGGTTTCTTGGCTTCTCGGGTCCGTTCCGGAGGTACTTGTTTGTTTAAGGCCTTCCTTGAGCCTATCAAGCGCCTTCTGGAGCACGTCCAGCTGGTTGGAAACGCTGGTAACACTGTTTTCGAGGCGCGAAATGTCGACCCCTATTGTTTCCTTCCTGGGGTCCCCCGTGGCTTTCGCGCCTTCCCGCCTCGTTTTCTCGTGCTCCTTCTGGTTTTCCAGGCTCACGGCTGCCAACTGCTCTTTGACCTCCTTGATACCCGTGAGGGCTTCAAGGGTCTCGTGACCAAGCCATTCCCGGATTCCCTTCGCCTCTTTTTTTGTGTCCGAGACGTCCGTCCGCATGAGGGAGAGCTCTACCTTGAGCGTCATCAACTCGCGATTGTGAGCCCTCTCAACACGCACAAGCTCTTGTGCGTGTCGAGAGCGCTCCTTCTCGAGGTTGTGTTTGTGACGCGCTCTCGAGTCTGCCAATGACAGGACCGTCTCGTACAAACCCTGCAGACATTCGTGGGCTGTCGCTTTGCACTCCCGCTTCATGTTTCCGGCCTCTTCCAATGCGCCCTTCCCCTTTTGAAGCAGTTCGTTTGCTTCTCTGGTAGCCAGATCCATCTCCACCCCTGTGCCTCGTCTCGGTGTTCTGTAGAGGATGCTCGGCCGTCCGGTAACAGGACGGTCAGCCTGGCTCACCGTGGAGGCCACCGAGCTTTCCTCGTCCGAGATGATCTGGTGGGGGGGGGAGATGCCACACTGCTCCCAGTCTATGACGACCTCAGCGATCCTGCTTCGGTCGTGTGTCTGGGGCGACCCGGGCACTGCTGGCAGTGGTGGCGTCCTGCCCGTGACGTCCGGCTCCGATGCTGCTTTTGACGCCTGCGGCTTTTGCGATGGACGCGCCGCCTTTTCGGACACCACCGACTTGGCCGTGTTTTTTAGGACTTTCTGCCGCAATGAGGTTGGGGCTTTTACTGCCTCCGTGGTCGTTTTTCGGGAGGTGGTTGATGGGTTGGACGACATTTTTAGGGAATTAGTTAAGACTAGACTAAGTTAGGGTAATTATTTTGTGATGTAATGCCTTTGTATACAATATATTACTTAGTGACTAATGAATGGACTCACGGAAGTTTCGCTGGTGGTCTGCGTCTGCTGTCCGCTGCTGCCCGATGAGTAGTCCGACAAATGGTTGGGCTCGATGGCTTGAGCCCAGTGTGCGTGATGGTGGTGGTCCTCAGTGGAACTCTGCGGCGTCGCTGGATATTGGTGCGTGTGGATGCCGAGTTTCAGGATTATGGAAGGGCCAAGTTGTAGAGCTATTTGTGCCCTTTAAAATGAGCCCAAACTCGGCTTTCTAGGTCCAACGGAAACGAAGTTAGGCCGCGGGGGGGTGAAGTAGTCCTGAGGGGGGGGGGGGGATAATGCTTGGGGGGGATGCCTTGGGGGGGGCTGGTAGTGGGGGTGCGCGTGTAGCAGGGAAAGGAGGGAAAGTGCGTTGGTGGCTCTGATGTACTAGTTCAAGTACGTCGTAGGGGTCCAAAATGGAGGGGGTCAAAAATGGGGTCTAGGGGTCTTATGTCGTAGTGAGTTCTAGTTGGGAGGGGGGGTACTAGGGGGGGGGGGAAATTTTGTCTAAATTTTGATATTCCCAGCCGTTTCGGAGATATGAGGATTTTAACGTGGGGGGGCCCACGATAGCAGGTGGGGGTAGAAGAAATCGGGTTAAGGGGGGGAAATGGACACTTGGAGGGAGTGATGAGGTCCTGGAGTCCCGAATTAGATGAATCCAAACTCGGGGGGGATGAGACTAGGGGATGAGGAGTTCCCTCAGGACTAACCTGGTTGATGTGTCGTGGAGTCGTCGCTCTGATGGCTGGTCTGCAGGCAGATTCCTCGGCCCGACTTCGGAGTCTTCAGTAAGGGCTGGGATGGTACACCGCGCGTCACGCCTCGTGTGTAGAAGCACGTGGAGCCAAAGTGAGGTTATTCTAACCTAAAACCACGTGCTTTTTAGCGATGTTTGCACCTTAATTCCTCCCAAACCCCTGCTCCGATTTTGATAAACCTGGTCTTGTTGGATAGGCCTCTGCCGCGACTTGCCGGGATATTGTTTGCAGAACTGCTCCACTCACCTCGGCGGTGCTATCCGATGTTGAATTCCCGGGGGTCCCACTCCGCAACCCGTTGACGCAGACACTTGCCCACACTGATCCTGGTGTATCAACACTGCACAATTCCACTGATGAACTTTTTGCACAATTATCTCGACGCGTTGAATTTTAGAGAAATTTTTCCGCGGAGCTGATGTTGTTCGTGCGACGTATGGTCGGTTACTGGGTTAGGTTAGGTTAGGTTAGGTTAGGTTTTTTTTTTTTTTTTTTTTTTTTTTTTTTTTTTTTTTTTCGGCAGGAGTGGGAAATCCTCATGGACGCCCAGACTGACTCACTGGTGAGCCAGTCTGGGCAGTGCCGGACTCTTACCGGCTAAAACCCACTCCTGCCCATGTCTGGTGTCCTCTGACATGATCAGAGCCCTTGTTTTGCTTTTAGAGTTGTTAATCTAAAATAATTAAAATTCCAACACGTAGTTATGGAGAGTTTTCCTTCACTAGACAGCCAACAACAATATCATTTTTCCTATCTATTCTATGCTATATTTATACTACTTATATCATTATATCTAAGCTAGATCAACTATATTTACCTATATATACCGTACCAAATCTATGAGTTATTATCACTATATATACATTTTTTTTTTTTTTTTTTTTTTTTTTTTCTGTTTTTGTTTTTTATGATACTTTAAGTATATACTTATTATATATTAAGTATCATATATTTTCTTAAGCTGTTTTATTTCTATTTATGACTAATTTTCCTATTCTACTACAGTAATTTAAAAATACTTTTCTGTTCTTCGCTTCCATTAAATTTGGTAGATTCTGGGCGACCAATGCGACGGCGAGTTGCTGCTCTGTTTCAAATCGCATCTTTGCGGTAATTGGGCACTCGAGCAATATGTGCAGCACGGTTTCTTCCACGCCAGGCTCACAGACGCACGATGGATTCTCTTTACACTTGAAGCGTTTCAGGTATGCAGAGAACCCACCGTGTCCCGTCAGGATTTGCGTGGTTATGCTCGTGGGGGCCATCTTCCGTACCACACCGTACGCTACCACCGCGTCAGGGAAGAAATGCTTAGTGCCCGAAGCCGTGTCACCTGACTTATATCTCCCGTTCCATTCGTCAAGCGTCTCCGACCGGATTCTTCGCTTGACGAATGATACGGGACACAGATCGTAGTCCGGCCTCTTCTTCGACCCCAGGGCGGCTTCTTTCGCGAGCTGGTCGGCTCTCTCGTTTCCCTCCAAACCAGCGTGGGCCTTGATCCAGAACAAGGAGACACTCTTGTTCTGGAGCTTACAGCGTCGTATGGTGTCTCTGGTTTCTACGGCCAAGGGATGGGGGGAACTTACGTTGATCACCGACTGAAGGGCCGCCATAGAGTCGCTGAAGATGCCGAACGTGGCTTCACTGCGCTTGTGCACTTCCCTTACCGCTCTTTGTATTGCCAGGAGTTCAGCCTGATAGACGGTGCAGTAGGACGGCAAGGCGAGCTTGAGGGCCTTTGTTTCGGTGGTGCTATTCCACAAAGATAGCGCCGCTCCGACTTTGCCCTCAATCTTGCTGCCGTCGGTGAAGACACGCACGTCGAAATCGCTATGGTTTTTATATTGTTCCTCGTCTACCAGGCTTCCAAACTCCAGACTGATTTGCTCCGCGGGGTGTGGGGCCTCTATCGCTGGGGCCATCCGCTCAACCTCTCTGTCTCCCAGTATGTGCTGGGGCACTCCCCTCTTGGCTCCGTAGAGCGCAGCCGCTTCCCGGATACGGAGGTCGAGTGGGAGTATCCCAGCCAGAACCAGTGCCGAGTTCAGAGAGACTGTGCGGTAGGCTCTACACAGTTTCTGGGCAAATCCTCTTTGGATGATGTTGAGCTGTTTCCTGACCCCCAACTTATTGGCGGCTGGTGCCCATGCGCTTGCGGCGTACAGCACAGTCGGCTCTACTGCTGCGGTGTATATAGCCCTAATCACCTCTGGATTCAGACCCCAACTGACCCGGGCTGCCCTGGCCAGCTGTTTGTACATAGCTATCGCCTTCTTACAGACGACAGCTATGTGGTTGTTGAAGGTGAGTTTGGCATCTATGACGAGCCCTAATATTTTAACATCTTGGGACATTCCAATGTCGATCCCCCCCATGCTCAGGCGTGGCGTGTCATACTTCAGCCTCCGCGTTAGCACCATCGCACAGGTTTTGTGCGGCGCGAATTTCAGCCGATTTCTGACACCCCACGCACGAACATGTTCAAGAGCGACATTGGCTTGTCCCTCAATTTCTTGTGCCGTATCGCCGTCAAACAACAACACCACATCGTCGGCAAACGCCTGGCAGTAGTCGCCTCTGCTCTCCAGCTGTTTCAGGAGCGGGTCGAGCAGCAAATTCCAAAAAATGGGCCCCCCAATGGATCCCTGGACGCATCCTTTGCTGGTCTGTCTCCTGCTCTCCTCCCCGGCGTACCTCACGGTGACCACCCTGTCACTGAGGTAGCTGCTGACTACCCGTCTCAAATTTACAGGGCACTTTTCCTCAGCCAATCGTACCTTAATAGCGGGCCACCACGCACTGTCGAAAGCTCCCTCGATATCCAGCGACACAAGCGTGATGATCCTCTTCTGTGCCAGCTTTGCGCGGATGTATTGCACGAGGGTATAGAGAGAGTCTTCCGTGCTTTTTTGGGGCATAAAGCCGTATTGGCGAGTACTAATCCTAGGTAGCAAATAGAATTTGAGACGAGCAACCAGCATCTTTTCGTACACTTTCCCAAGGACAGGCAAAAGCCCAATCGGCCTGTACGATTTTGGTACAGTGTACGAATCCTTGCCCGGCTTTCTGAGCACAACCACCGTAGCTTCCTTCCAGATCTTCGGGAAGTGGTGGTGCGCCAGGCATTTGTTCAGTAGTGCCAAGAAGTAGTCAGGGTCACAATTTATGGCCTGAGAGCAGATGTCGGCTGTGAAGCCGTCGGCTCCCGGGGCCTTTTTAGGGTTGAACGACATCACAGATCTGCTAAGCTCGCTTTGGGTAAACGGTGGGTCATGTCGTTCATCATGACTCCATGCATTTACCATATCTGCCAGTTGTCGGGTTTGGCGATGATCCATGTTGTCTTCTTCCTCTCGGTCCTCGGGATAGAAAGTCTCGGCCAACAGCCTCACTGAGCCTTTCGCGTCCAGTGTCTCTCCTTCCCTCTGCAGTGGCAGATCTTCCTCTCTCTTCGCTATCCTTCCCATTACTCTATATATCCCTTCCCAGACTCCCTCTCTGTCCTGTTTCCCACAGAAGTCCTTCCAGCTCTCCGTTTGGGCTTTCGCTGCTGCTGCCTCATACTCTTCCTTTGCTTCCAGGTACAGGTGAACAACCATCGCTCTTCGGACCGGCGCTGCGTTCCTAACTCTCACTTTCTTGGTGGCGACCAACCTCTTCATCTCCGCGAGTTCCTCAGACCACCACGGCATGGTAATTGTTTCTGTGTTCTTTTTGTGTGGGATTGTGTCTCTACATGTGTCGGTAATAGCTTGAGAGTATGTGTTTATTTTTAATTCTAATTGGTCTATGGTGTGTACGTTTGACAAATCCACTAGGGTTAAATTTTTTTCCAGCATAATTTGAGACAGTTTCTCATGAAACTGCCTCCAGTTAGCTTTCCGTGTGTTATATACCCTAGTGGTCCGTTCTATTGCAATTCCTTTTGATTTTTGTAGGTGAATATTAAACGCCATGCCGTTGTGGTCGGAACTCGTGAGACCCTCCTCGATCCGCCAGCCGTCCACCAGGTCGAGCATGTCCACCGAACAGGCTGTCACGTCCACGTGGCTACAGTACCTCACCCCACCCCTCACAGTGTCAAAAGTCGGGATGTCCCCGGTGTTGAGGATCTGTAGCCCTACTTCCCCTAGTACTCCACACATTTGCTCGCCTCTTGCATCTTCGTTGCTGCTACCCCACCAAGTACTTTTCGCGTTTGCGTCTCCTCCAATAACCAACCTGTCGGGGCCCGTTTCTCGCTCTATCCGTTTTAGATGCTCCAGGTATGGCTCAATGGGCTTATCCGGCTCAAAGTAGAAGGATACCAGCGTGATCTTCCAGGCTCTAGTTTGGATTCCCACCACAACGATGTTGTTTGTGGTGAGTTGCGGGTACTGTAGGATATCTAAGTCTTTGTCAAAGACAGCTATTGCCGCCTTTACAGTCCCTTCTCCTCCCTCAGAGCTCTGAAAGACCCTTACGCCCCGGTAACTCTTCATCCTTCGCACCCCACCCACATAAGGCTCCTGGAGCATTGCAACAGAGACTTTACGCTTGTCAGCTTCTAGCAAGAGCTCATTCGTTGCTAGCTGACTCCGTTGCAGGTTGGTCTGGATCATTTTGTACTTGGTGGTGGTTATATACAATATGCCACTGAGGCTCGGGCCAATGCGTCCCACTTGAGACGAGTTGGGCACTCACCGTCGAAGGCGTTGTGCTCGGTGTTACCCAACTTTGCGGAAACGCAATTCCGGCACTTTGGTGGCTCCGCGGCTAGCCGTGAGGGGCAGTCCACCCTCATGTGGGGGTCCCCACAATGTGTGCAGAGATCGGCGGGTTCCGTGCACAATTTACGGCTGTGGCCGAAGCGCAGACAGCGGGTGCACTGAATCAGTGGCGACTGGTCCAGCACACGCACCCGCTGCAAGTCGATGTGCACTCGACCCGCGTGCGTCAGCCTCTGCCACACAGCGGGGGACGCCTGCAGAATGACGTGGCACATGTGGGGGTTCCTCGTCCTACGACGGTACTTCACCCCCAACCTCAAATCCTCCGCAGGTATGTCCCCAATCAGGTGGGCGTTCTGCCGCTGCAGGGCTTGGGTAACCTCCACATCAGAGTGACAGGAGAGGACGTCTTTGATGATTACTAGTGGGTCCTTATTTTTAACTTCCTCCACTACCAGACCGCCCGCCCTTCTTATTCGGTCCGTCACTTTAGTCAGCTCCTCTCTGGTCCTGAAGCCGACCACCACTTTCTGGTCCCTCGCCTTTCGCAGCCGTTCCACCCTAGTACCTTCGTTCCTGGCATCGACCGCCGTCCTGAGCTTCTCAACAACCTCTTCACCGGTGTCCTGATCATTGACAGATGATACGACCACCGAGTGAAGAGGCTTTTGGATGTAGTGCTTTGTGCCAGCGGCCATCTCTGCGAAAGTTGGACTCTGGCCTGCGACGTAGCGAGGGGCCTCCTGCAGACGCTCCGACAGAGCCCGTGTATGCAACTTGCATTCCTCCAACGCTTGCTCATGTTGTTGGAAGTAGTTGTTAATTGGGGTTTCTAGATCAGATCTTTGCGATCTGATCTAGAAGCCCCCAATTAACAATGTTCATCTATTCAAACAATATTTTGTATTCTGAATAATTATTTTACAAATACCTTCAGAAGTATACTTCACTGAATCTTGCATTGTAGTCAATATAATGTATTTAATTTATTTTAAATTGTTAAATTCAGTTTATGATTCAACCTTTTAACTACAATTCTAGGAATCGTATCTCATAAAATGACTGTAAGTAATTTATAGTTACTTGTTGCTCCATTGCTAATAGCATTGAGTAGCTTATTCAGCAGACAATCAATATATCCTCCTTCACTTTTGTTAGTTTATGAAATAGACGTTTTGATTTGTCAACATAATCTGTTCCTTTTACAGCATTTAAATAAAAGCAATCAGGAAAAAATGTAGCATGTTGCATCCAAGGTTCATCGTAATACTCCCAATCTTTGATACCACCCCCACACGAAAAACACATAACTTTATCGTTTAAACCACTTCCACAGTAAAAAAAACCTGCATCGGCCATTTCCATCACCAATCTTCGTTTTGAATCTACTGTAGCCCAATAATGTCTGAATGAACATAATCGAATTTTATATTCATTATATAATTCATAACGTGGGGTGGAATAATTTTGAATCATTTTATGAGTCTTTATACGGGTATGTATGAAAGCAGAATGAAGTCTTGTATCTGGTGTTGTCAATTTATCAAGATATGCTGCGAGTCATACCTATGGGGGCAGAACTTACCTATTGACCTTTTTTTTGGTATCTTTAGAATATTACAGCACAGTTCGCTGTGGTATTCTGTTTCTAATGTATTTGTTATGAAATAAAACAAGAAACCTTTTACTCAAAAACCTTTATTCTGATTATATCGTTATGATATAAATAGCTATACAAATTACTTTCTAACTTATATTTTTTCAAGGCAGCCCTTGTCTTCTAAATTACTGTTAAAAATACTTTTATTATCAGTCCACCTTTTTAAACAAGTAACATTTTTTAAAGCACATACATTCGAATGATACACACAGCTAAATATATTACTAGACATTCTATAATCATCAAACAATTTCTCTAAACTAGGACAGTTCTTATCTTCTAAATTATATATTTTATCATGTTTTACAATGTTTCTTAGCCACGACACTTTTTCACATCCTTTAACATAAATGATTTTATCTTTCAGATAAGGTACAATATATTGCTCTAAGTTTAAGTATGGTATAAAACCCTCTCTCCAGAAAATTTTTCTGTTTCTTTGTATCCAATATACTTGCAATCTTTCTTTTTTTGTGAGCTTGTAAAATGGGTATGGTGGTTTGATTAATAATACCATAATTTGATTTCCGCATGCTACTGCTATTTCTTTCACGATGAACTCGTTACTTTCCGTCTTAAACCCTTGCACATCGACTATAGCGTTCATAATAATTTCTTTACAATACCACTTAAGGGTTTATATTCGAATAGACGATCGTTGATAATTAGACAATAGGCAGATGTATTTTCTGGTATATCTTCAGAACTTTCTATTTCTAGTCTCACATCTACAGCCCCAGTTTTCAAGGCTTCGTTCTGTCTTGAGCAATCAATTACAAATAAAGGAGCCTTTTCTTTAAATTCGTCCAAACCAAGCAATGGTTCAGACCGGGTGTTATAATAAGACTGACGAAATTTGGTGAACATTTCATATAATATATAATACTTATCTTCAGAAAATTTCGCATTCACCGATTCGTATGGATAATATTGAGAATTTAAAAAAAGAGTAACGTTAGTTAATTTACAGTGGTCAAATATTGAGCAGTCTTTACTTTTCATATTTTTTCTATTTGTCTGCAAACCAAAGATCACATACCTTGGTTTTTCGAGTTGTGAAGCAGTTTTAACAACCCAGGAATGCTTTGTAGTTCTAGGTAATAAAGGGTATTCGTACAAGTCCCAATTTCTGAAAGCTATTTGAATAGGACGATCCTTTTCTAAATGTTTAAGTAAAGTTAATCTTTCCCGATCTGAAACTTTTATATGAGGCATACGCCATTGCAGTCTCTCTATACTTACTTCAATGAAGTCATTATTATCAAGTATAACACTATTAAGATTTGAACTGCTTCTTTTAAGTATAAGTTCATGTTTACAGTTAATGATAATTTTATTATAATCTTCCGCAAATCCTAAAACTTTATTTAAAGGTATAAGGGCACTAAAAATACCATCATTATCTTTCATTCCGCTCAAATTCCAACCCCAAATAGCAGCAGCTTTACTTTCCCCCTGGTTCATTGACACATAAGATTTTAGAGTTGTAGAAATACCTGCATTTTTTATTCGGTCCATCTCTACACCGTTAATTTCATATCGAATGTCTTGAAATAGAAATGATATATGATTGTTGGTAAAATTAACAACCTTTCGTGTTAGTTTTCCTGCTCCATCTTTCGAAACCGTAGTGGCTCGACCTTCAATGTAAATGTAGCTAGCTGAAGGTAATACGTACAAATCTTGTTGATTTATGGGTATACGTATTTCATCATTTTCATTAAAACTGTTGCTATATGGATTATATGTATGAATTTCATAACTCACTACAGAGTTGTCGAATTGTGGTAAATCATTCACTTGAAGAATACTCATAATTTAAATCCTAAAGCTCGAAGAAACACTTTATTTTCTTTAGTAATTTTTTTTATAGTTCGTATAATATGTCTTCGTCTTTTGAAGATACGAGAACGAGTAAAACCATTAAGCTTGGCAGTTGATTTTATATTATAAACTATCATTTTTTTTAAATAAAATTTCTCAATTTAATTGACATTCATCTCTCGTGACAGATAAAGTCAAAGTGTTGTCTTATGTAGACGACACGTATCATTTAAACCTTTTAAGTGATGATTTGTTAAAACTTTGCTTTTTCCAAAACTCTTTAAGAAATTTAATGCATAAATGTCCGCAATTGAATAAGTTATTATTTTGCAAATTATTGTAATTATAATTAATATTGTTAGAACCTACATAGCAAACAAATTCTATTGGAGGTTTCAAGTTGCCGTAACTGTCAAAGTACTCAACATATTCATTTAAAATTACATAGGCTACCCAATGTGTACCAGAATTTTTAGAATTATCTAAATTTATGATTCCGCACTCTTTTAAAAACGGAGACTTCGGTAAGGTATCTCTCATAAACACTCCGCGAAAATATGGAACGTTTTTGGTAAAATGCATGATGTCTATATTAGTAAGAGCACGATTAGGTAGCCTATGATTTAGTTTTTTCCCTTTAAGTTTGTATATATTCCAAGTCCATTCTTGTAACGGTTTAGCCGCAGTCCGTTTCCAATACATACACCTTCCACATTATTACTATGTCTTTTCATTTCTTCTAACCGCTTTTTTGCAACTCTATATTCATTTATGGTTTTGACGATTCCAGCAATTCCGCTTGCAATACTGCCAGCAGCGGACAAACCAGCGAATATTGGTATTAAAGGTAGAACTCCTCCAGACTTAGGAATTGGTATTATACGTGGAATCCTGGCAGATGAATCATGATTCAATTCTCTAGCAGCAGCGTAGGCCAATTCTATTAGTTTTTTCCTACACTTCGGTTTTACTTTTTTAATGTATTTTTTAGTATTGGTTACTAAATTTTTAAAGGTTTTTTTGAGCCCAGCTCCAGAACTTACTTTTGTTAACATGATATTATTAACTAAATTGGCAGCAATTTTTTCTCCGGTGCTTGCATCGGAAGACAAAGCACGTTTTTTTGCCATTTTTAATAAAATTTTATCTGCTTTGTGCCGATCTTTCAAACTTTTCGAACTGTTGTATGCAATATCGTGATGTTTACAATATTCGTCTAACTTGTTTACACCTTTATCACCTCGAGCTAATCTTTCACGTAATTTAGTTCCTGGACCACAATAATTATATCCTGGCAAATGGAGCTCAAATGGTAAATTATTAATTAAATTATTTATAAGTCCTTCTCCTTTCATGTATACAAACAGAATGAGATCACTATCATAGACCGTGATGTTATATTGATAAACTACTCACGAAACATTGCTATCGTCAATCCAACTATTTTCGCATGATGATAACCCCAACCATTTCACGAAAACTTTTCTACCTTTTCGTTTTAAAACTTTTTCAACAAGGTAAATATCAGGATGTTTGGTTTTTTGTAATTCTTGATCGTAAAAGGCTCCTAAAATAGGTTGTTGTTTAACATCTTGTAATAAATATGTAACAGGATTTGTGTTTTGAACTTTACTGATCTTGAATATCTCTGTTGACCAATTAGGAGTGTAACCTTTTTCAAAACAACCTTTATGTTTACTAATTCGAACAAAATCGCCTGTTTTAAACTTAGGATATTTTGTTTTCGTTCGATTTTGATTGAAATATCTCTGTAGTACTTTAATTTTATTGCTATGATTTACTTGAGCAGGTGGTAAACCAATTGTTCTATGTATTGTATTATTATATCTAGTAATGGTTTTTGCAAGTGTCCCGTCAGTCCATTTATAATTCCCCTTGAAACTAAATTCCTTGAAAAGCTTACTCTTTATCGTCCTTATTAATCGTTCTACAATTGAGGCCTTTTTAGTCGAATAAGTACAGTAGTGATTGATAGAATTGTTTATTAATATTTTTTTTAAACTTTTATTGTAAAACTCTGTTCCAAGATCTGTTTGCAAGTTTCTAGGTATGCGTTTTTCTTGACTCAATAATGTAATAAAAGCTTCAGATACAGCTTCTTTGTTTTTTTGTTTAAGTGGAATAGCCCAAGCGTATTTAGAGAATCCATCAATGATAACCAAAATAAATTTTTTGTTGTTGTTGAATTTTGAGAAACTTTGCATATCCATTAAATCAGCTTGCCAGAGATCATCTATATCTTTTAATATTACATGCCTTCGAGGAAAATTTTTTCTTGCACTTCTATGGATTTCGTTTATAATGTCTCTTTTCACTTTGCTCATTCTCTTAACTGTCACTTCTGAATTACAAAATTATACTGATATTAAGTTTGTATGATGTGTCTTTTTATTATTTTATAACACCCGCTTCTTTTAACTCTTCAATAATTGATAAGATTTCGTTGTCGAGATTAGTATTACCTGCAGTTTTAGATGCGATCAAAAGTTTAAGCCTGTCCACTAATTCATTAGGATCATCCCAATAAACAAGCTCGGTATTTTTTTTATATTTTTTTAGATACGGCAGACCAGCACCTCGTTTTTGTTTAGATTTAACTTCTGTAGGTTCTTGTAAGCGTTTACTAGACTCGGGAAATAAAGGTTTGATCACTTGAGAATATTTTAGACCCTTATCACCTTTAACTTGACCTGCAGGGTCAAAGTCTCTTTTATGAGCATTAGTCGTGATGAGTATTTCTTTATAAACTAATTTATCTTTTAAATCAACCAAACTTAAATCAGGCTTCTTGCGAAGCAATAATTCTTTTAGACCAGGTGTTAATTTATACTGTTTATTAGCTACGCGCATAAAATACACTTTATCAGAGTTCTCGCGAGTGGTAGAAAAATGTACTATTGTATTTCCAATCATATGCTTATCGTTCTCACTACGTATGCCAAATGGTATATTCATATCATCGTATATTTCAAAGATATCTTCTTTTTCCAGCGACACATTATTAACTTTTTCTGATTCAAATGTGTTACCTTCTTCGTCTTCTGAATAAAACTTTTCTGATTCTGGTGATTCATTTTTGTACATATCATGTGATTTTTCACGCAAAAACATTTTTGAACCTAAGATACTAGTGTTTTTAGGTTGGTCGTCATAAGTATCTTCATTTTTTATTATAGAAATTTGCTTGTTACCTGCTATAGCATTAAGAGGGTCAGCAAGGGGTTTAAAAAAATATTTCAGATGAGTGTCAGTACTAAATTCATAATCTTTCATTTGTTTCACCTTTTTCCTTATAGCGTCCGCAGAGTTTATTAATTGATTTGTTATGTTATGGTCCATTATGCGACTTGTATGCAGAAGTATTTATGCTCAAATGATTATTTTTTGTTTTCATTCATGTTTTATATAACTATTAATCAAAATAAATAAAGTTGTCAAATGACTGTCTATATCTGCCTTTATTTAATTCACAATCCTTATTAATTGTTAAAAAATCATAAGGATGGATCCAGATTTTAGAACACATATCTCTGAACTTAGACCACTCCATATCAGAACTAACATGTTCATCATATATATGTTTCATGTTAATTTCATCTTGCTTGAAAATTATCAAAAAGTTAACATTGTCACGTAATAACTGCTTTGGTATTTTTGAATACGTTTGAGATAAATAAAAACAATCTATACTTCTATGTCTGCCCATCGTGAAATAATTTCGTATGTTAATTTGCTTTTCACAGACCACATCATCAAAAATGATAATAGAATTTGGTAATGCATCATTAGGATGAATAACTTCGTCGTCAAAGTTAAATATAAAAAGTTTTACATCGGGCACTCTTTCTAAGATCTGTTTTAGAAAACTATATTTTGGTTGAAAGCTAGTTTTGGAATACAAGTAAACATTTTTAAACTTTAAACCGTTTTTGTGAACTAACAAACTAATCATGACGTTAGTTTTTCCGCAATTCGAAGGACCACATATTATACATCTTATATTATTCGGCAGAAGAACACTATGCTTTGCGTGTAGCTTATTTTCCTTCACCTCAATATTTTTAACTTCTAACGAAACGGGTTGCTTGACCCACTTCATGTTTGTATCTATCAGAAAAATAATATGTTCTAGTATTTATAATGCTTATCAGAAACGCTTAGTAATCATGATTCCATTAATTATTCAATGTAATTAACTAAATAAAGTAATTTTAAATTGAAAAGTGGATTATAATGCACTTACAAATAAGTAATACTCATTTTATAATATTGTATTTATTCAAAATATTGTGTCACAATGCCCCCATGGTAATGTATCTACTTGATTTGGTAGTATCTGTCTCTTGTCGTCACTTTTATTAATAACTACTTTATCTACCTCTTGGGAAAACAATACGTGTTTTATTGATTTAATAGTATTCATTTTGCATTTAAATTTTTTGTTACTCATTAATGCTTTATTATAATTACATAAGCGTAATCGCTTTGTTACATACTTGGTTACACCCTTAGCTTTCTTAATTTCTCCGTTTAAACTGTTTATGCAGTAAAGCTTAGCTCTAAGCCCAGTGAATTCAGTAATAATATCACCCCCAAGCTCATCCTTAAATAGGCCTGGTATTTGTGCGTTGACTCTAGGCATATGATAGCTATTGTTAACATCAAAATTACTAGTATCAAATTTCAGTATTTCTTCTTTCATATCTTGATATATATCTGGAGTCTTAATAAAATAAAGCAAACTGTCTGTATCTGTATAACAAAGCCTTGCTTTATTTTTATATTTATTTTTGATATAGTCATAGTGAAATTTGTACAAATGCTGTTTTGCATATTCCAAAACCGTAAAGCCAATATATATCGGCCTATCAAGTAATATTTTATCTGGACTTAAATGAACAGCAACAAAGCTTTCTGAAAAAATGGTAATATTTTTTAAGTTAGGTTTCGCAATTAATTTCGCGGCACCGAGGCTTTTGTTTGTTTTGTTGTCTGTATCATTCCATGTCATCACTAATTTAATGTTAACTTGTTTTCGTCTATTTTCAATAGTTTTTCCAAATACAGCATTGTTCAGTAGTTTAAATAAGTTTTTTTCAAAAGGCGAAGATGAAGCTTGACGTAATTGAGTATTTAAGTCAATATATTTCTGTAAAAACTTTTCTTGCCTAAATGTTAGTATACGGTGAATCTTTTTTAGAACAAGCCCGTTTTTTATACATGCTTTTAAATGAACGTAATGTATGACATATTTACATTTATCATATAAGTTTGCAATCAATTTTGGGTTTTTGCTCCCAGGAGGAGTAAATTTTTCTGCTGCAAAAGGTAAATCACGATGAGCCTTATGTAAGTAGTCTGGATAAATCAAATCAACTTCTAAGATGTACCCATAATCTGAATCATCTGGTATACTAGTTATATTAATTGTACATATTTCTTCAGGTGACAAAAATCGGAAACCAGATATTGGTAATTTTTTTGTCATTGCGTAACCGTACAGATTATTGCAGTCAAGATATATCAAATAAGTCGATGCTTCAGAGACATCAAAATTAGGTAAATATTTATTATTGGCTTTTGCATTACGAAGAGAACACTGTGCTAAGCCTCCTCGTATACCTTTTTCTACAAGCTCATAAATCTCTATATCATTAATTAATTCTAGCTGAACCTTTGTAAACAACAACATCGCGTCCCAGCTCAAGCTGGGTGCGGAGATATAATAAGCTGGATCAAGGTTATAATGCCGTAAACAAGTATCCCTAAATTTTTCAAATATATCACAAAGTAACAACACATCTGTTTTTAAATACAAATCTGTATATTCACCAAGAGATTTAATTCTAAAACTTTGCCATATTTTTTGTGCATGTCTATATTCATCATCGGTTATATGTTCACATTTTAAACTATTGTAAAAACATTCTTTGGGAGGAAGATGTTTTTGATCGTATTTCGAAAAAGAATCCATATAATCATAAGGATAAATGCCTTTTTGATGCAATAATTTCTCCAAGTTTGTTTCATGGAATTCATTTGATAAATTAATAAAGTCATTATCACTTAAATTTTTAGATAAGACATCCAAACTAGTATTAAGGAATTGGAAAGAATCAATAAATTTTATTTGAACTGGGTGTGAAATATTACTGTTTTTAATAATTTTCGTAACAGACATGTACTTTTCTTTAGTTTTCGGTATTATTTTAAAATCACCTTCATATTTTGCTAACTCTTTAATAAATAGATGACAATCATAACCTGCCAAGTTATGGAAAAATACCGGTACGAATGGGCACACCCGGTACATTAAATTGCAATGGGAGTGTGCAGCACCTCGGTATTGTGATGTTACATGATCATGATCTCTCACCTTGTCATCGAATAATAACTGTTTACATATATGACATAAAGTGGCATTATTAAAGTTATTTTCTTGATCCATCGTTAAGGGCAACATTGGTTGTTTATTTGATAATATATGACAAATTTCTTCTACATCCCTTAGCAAATTTCGAACAAATATTTCAACACAATCTAGTCCTCTATATGTAACATATTTATTTAAATGACGATCATGTGAGCAACAAATATAATAACCAAAACTAGAAGGTTCGTGAACTTTGTACATACGAGTACTCTGTGTTATAAATTCGTTATGGTTTAATAGAATACTTTCAAAGTCTGCATATATAACGAAGTTAATTTTTTGCTGCCTTTCATAATTTTTGAATTTTAGAATAGTATTTTTCTCTGGTAGTGTAGTTAATATTTTGTTACACATGTGTGAGTTGTACTTTACTTCACTTGTGAAACATTGCAAACATAAATCACATAAATACATTTTACCTTTATGACGAGTGATTTGACGTTTAACCAGTCGTAAAAGACTTTTGATTAAGCAGTAGTGACCTTTACCATTTTTCTCAAAATACAACAAGTTCACATGATTGCGCTTTCTGGAATTAGTCACATATAAAGGACCAGTTACAATGTTTTTGTCTAATCCATAAATATTAACACTTAAGTCAGAATTTTTCTTTTCAAAATGTCTAATATCAGTGTGTGATGGTGGAAACGTCATATTATCTATATTCAGTACTGTGGAGTAATGCGGATATGAATTCGTTCTGCAAATATTACTCTTTTGTGGAAATAATGCTGCCACAATACTCCACAGGAAACAGTGATCATCGTTGTTCTGTATATTAATACAACTTTTTGAATGTTTCACTTCACTCGGTAACTCTATATACGAGCCACCTCTCAAAGGATTGTATTTGTTAATATTAATCTCTAGATGACTCATGAATAGACAAGTCCAACCAGATTCACAGTGTTTAAATTCAGATAATTTTCTATGAAATGTATGTATCACATTTAAATATAATTCATTAATATCGGTACTGTGATGTATTGATACATACTTTGTATTAAATGATTTTAGCTCTTGCTCTCCTGACTTTGGTAGAACAAAGTAAGCAAAAAGTTCGAAGTTCACTTTAATACAAATATGTTTTACAATACAAACACTAATTAATTTCATGACATGTTCTTGATTATCCATTAGGAATGCCTCTGGTGTGAGGTACTCTTCTGATGGATTAAGTCGGTATGTAATTATTCTTTTTTTAAACGCCGTGGCAATTATATCAACATTCTCAAATTCAGATTTTAACAGGCAATTCGATTTATGAAAATTCGTTCTCAAGTGATATTGAAATTCGTTTTTAGGTATTTCAATTTGACAGTACATACAATTCAATAAATTATTAGATCTTGCAATGGAAGGGCGTGTAACTGTAAACAAAGATACAACATAAACATTAATTATATGTATTTATTGTAAATAAAACTTATATTTCACAATACAAAATTATAATCATGTGAGTAAATATGCAAGTCAATAAATGATCTAGATAATGAATGAGTTAACATTAAATCAATACCTAGGTAACTAAAAGTACTATATGTAATTCGTAAGTAAGATACACAAAATAAAGGAATATCGTTAATGCACTATCCTGAATGCAGGCGTCCTTCCTGGTTAAGAAGGTTAATCTTTTCAAGCATTTTGAATGATCTGGGGCCTACCACCAACTCATAAAGCAGTATTATTTTAATATTACTTCAGTGTGGGAAAGAGATGAAGCTCTACAGGACGTATAGCTCTATCTCTTTTTCCCACTGAAGTAATATTAAAATAATACTGCTTTAGAGCTGGTGGTAGGCCTCCAGAACGTCATCGGTAACCAAACCTTTCTCGATGCGGGCAGTAAAAATCATAACTTGTTAAATGCCATAAAATTTCTCACAATTCAGAGAGTTAACCAGTACTGATTTACGGAAGCCTTAATTCAAGATAATGTAATAGCGGCATCATAAGTAAGATAATAATAATTAAAAAGGTATATTTTTACCAGTAATTACCTACGTCTAAATAGTCAGTAATAATTACTGATAAAGGTAGGAGGGCAATTGCGAAACTCTTTCCGGGTGGCAGTAATGAAGTTAGTTAGGTGCTGCCACGCGTCTGTGTTTTGATCGGTACGATTTTTCACGCAGACAATTGCATGGCGCCATCTATTTATGGGTTGCACCTTATTTATTTCGTCACAACTATAAACTTTCAACTCTACATAGTGTGTCCCCTGTTTATAATCGGATGTTTGACGCGAATGTCCATTGGCGAGTCTTCTACTAATGGAGGATAGTAGCTGCGGAATAGGTTTACCGGGGGCTGAAGACTGTTCCACAGCGTCGTCTTCACTGTCGCTCCCGAAGATATCATGAGCCGTTGCCTTCTTCGGAGCGATTGGCTTGATAACTGGTTTCTTCTTACCCCATGATGATGACTGCGTACACATAGGGGCAGGGCTCGCTCGTGATGTACTCGGTGCCGATGGTGAGCACGACGGGGAGGCCGCTAGCTTCCTTTTTTTTGATCTCTTCTCAGGTTCACGCAGCTGAACTTCTTCGTCGGATGGGAACAACGCTTCAGCATTTAGTTGATGGGACCTGAAAAATAAAATAGATATGATTAAAATTTCAATCAATAACGGGAGACTTGCATTTTGCAATCATTATGTTTACTTATTCTGTTCTGTAACATAATTTCATGAAAGAACTTCAATGTGAAAACTAACAACAATGGAAAACAAGAAAACTAAATTATATTAGGTAGTGGAGCATAATGTGACGAAAAAACAAACAGTCTTATTATAATGAGCCACATGTTTAAATTAGAGTTAATAGATAGAATATTTAACCGTTTCGTTTTCACTGAATTTATAATTATAATAATAACTAATCAGCTTGACATAAACCACTCCGATACAACGTCACTGAGATTCACATCCGAATGAATAGAAGATTATCTTATCAATACACTACATTATAGTAAAGAAAAAATAATGTATTAATAATTATAACTTACATTTTTTTAACGATGTAGTCCTCGATGTTGATATTGGCCGGCAGAGATATGTAATGATGCTCCAGGTGTCCACGTCCCGATTTAAATACCAACGAATCTACGTCATTTTTAATCCATAAAAGGAAAGTAAGACTTACTGAAAATCCTGAGTCAGATTTGTCGTTATTTGGAAAATGCTTAACTAGCGCTAACATAATTAAGTAGTTCAATTCTCAACCTTAAACATACGCAATAAAGATTTGCCGCTGTAAGAAAACACACATACTAGTCTTATACCCTGACTTTACTTTTGCATTAATATCATGATAAATGTATGAGAACATTGTCAACGAACAAACATACATTTGGATCTCTGTTATTAGTATTGAATTATTGTAAACAAAGCAGCGGCGGCGCCGATCCGTCGGGAGAGTCTTGTTACATCAAACCATTTCTGTGAAGTTCGGGAATGCCACAAAAAAATATTTGATTTTCAACCTTAAAAACATGCTTAAAAATATATATAAGTTGTTAAAATAAAGAAAAAAAATCAAATCAAATCGAATTATCAGTCAGGTTAGCAGGGTGGATATAAGGAACTGTTATGTCGGTAAGAAAATATTTTTATTATTGTTCAGATATGATTTATTAGATGTTACTTTTGTATATCTTATAGGTAATGCTTAATATTATTTTATACCTTTTGTGACATTAAATAGTAAAGACGTGAATGACATTATGGAGGACTGCATACTAGAAAATCAATGCATCATGCTATAATTATTAGAGTTTTTAATTAATATTCTTTTTTTTCCAGGATTCTCAAGATCTATTCATTTTCCCCCCAATGGAACCTCGGCTAGTGCAAAACGAGGTTGGCGAAGAATCGTCGAGGCGTTTGAATCTGAAGAGAAGGTCCAATGATGGAACGCATTACAGTTTTGTGAAGCGGCCTTTAAAAGGATCAAAGATAATCCGCATCGAAATTTACGATGCAAAAGATTTTGTCGATCGCGAAGAAAGTTCATGCAAATGCAAAGCCGATTTGTGCGTGCAACATGTTGTTAAACATACCATGATGGACGGTATATACCAATCAACCAAGGACCTCATAGCTAGGATCCAGGAAAATTTGGAAAGTGTTTTTTAATGAATAGATAGGTCGTAAATATTTACTTACCTAATACATATAGGTACTATATAATTATAAAAGACGCCTTAGTAAGTACGTGTAAATAGTATGTAGTTACTTCATACTCATAGATACTGCCGGGGGTTCGAAGAAAACCGATAGGGAAATCGTGGCCCCTGGCAACACGGCAACTGAAGGAACACGGGTGGGTTTTAGTCAGTAAGAGTCTGACACGCCCTCCCGCTCCGCCCAGAGCGGGAGAAGTTATTTGATAATTTCCCACCCAAAAAAAGAAAATACTCATAGATAAAGTATTTACTACTTATACTAATTTGTCTAACAATACATTACAATAAACGCTAATTTAAAAAAATGCATTTTTATTTATTTAGTGGATACTAGCTATTGATTCTTATTATATAACTAGCGACCCGCCCCGGCTTCGCACGGGTATAAACCGGGTTATTATACATATAAACTTTCCTGTTCAATCACTCTATCTATTAAAAAAAACCGCATCAAAATCCGTTGCGTAGTTTTAAAGATTTAAGCATACATAGGGATATAGGGACAGAGAAAGCGACTTTGTTTTATACTATGTAGTGATATACCTATTACTGCGTTGGAATATAGCGGGTTCGATTCCCACTCAGGACAAACCTATCTAAACTTGTACTATCATAAATAGATATTGAAGAAAAAAATTGTTTAATACTAACACTAATCAGTAGGTGTGATGTAATAGAACATGATTTAATTACAAAGTTAAATGCATGCATACATATTCTGTTGGTAACGAAAGAATGCAGCCATCTTCCAGATCATGTTCACAGTTTCACGTATAGCACAAAGCCAAGCGACACACACACACACACTTACTAGTGTCCAGTCTATAGTATAAAACAAACACTGATCACTGCATGCATGATTCATTCATTCAATTCACATTCAGCATCGTACAACACATTTGTACCTTTGTTTGTATTTAAATAGATGTTACAAATTAAAAATATATTGTTTGAATAGATGAACAGTGTTAATTGGGGGCTTCTAGATCAGATCGCAAAGATCTGATCTAGAAACCCCAATTAACAACTACTGTTGGAGGTTCGCCATGAGCTGCTTCATGAGCTCTGTCGATTCATCTGAGGTCGGCCTCGAGTCTTCTCGGATCTTTTCTGGTATGACTGTTTCCTCAACTCCCTTTCCCCTCTCAACCTCTGCCTCCTTCACCAGCTGGTACAATCTCTCCACAGCTTTAGTCAACTCATCCTTAATTTCCTTTTTCAGGTTCCGAGAACTGAGAAGCTGTATCTTCGCCTTGGAAAGACACGCCTTTGCCTCCGTGGTCCTATTTAAATACCTCACGGGTTGCGCTTCCCGCGGCGAGCTCTCCTCAGTTCCCTTCGGCTGCTTCGGTCCTTCCAACTTGGATGAGAGTGAAAGTGATCCTTTGGGTTTCAGTTTGGTCGGAGTAGTCACCGGAGCCTTTTTTGGTGGAGTTGGGGTTTTGAGAGGCTGCACAGACTTTGGCCTGTCAGCCTCCCACTCCCCCACACTGCGCCTAACCGACGGACCAGCCTGTGCCAGTTTGGGTCTCTCCTGGTCTGAACTCCCCTCCGAGGCTTTAGGTATCTTGACGGGTGTCCTTATTCCAAACATTATGGAAGTCAAAGGTTATTAGCAGACTCTATTGTCGGAGGACACTTATAAAATCCCTGTAAAGGGGGGATCAAACAAAATAGCTAATAATAAAATAGTAAAATAAGTAAATACAAGCCCTAAAGCTAGGACTTGGTCAGGTTAAAATAAGTCAGTGATTTAAAAGCGTTCAAGGTGACGACAACAGGCCTTTGAATCAGCCAATTTCAATTTTTCCTATTGTCGAAGGGTACAAGTGAAGCTTTAAGAGCTAAAAAGGAAAATAGTTTTTGCCAAAAACTGGAAAGTTTACCTGGCCAGTGAAGACAGGGTGGGTGGGAGGGCAATTTTTCGCCTTTTTATATTAGCTAGGCGCACGTGCGAGGTGTCGAAAGACGCGTCTCCGCGCGGACTAGCGACCTATGCAGCTTTTGGAATTATTTCAGAGCAAAAATTTTGAGTTTCAGTCAAAAAACGTGATTTTCGACTGAAAATTTCGTGAAAACCGGGAATTACAACTACCGAACGGGACTCGAGCACGCGGAACGCGCACCAGAATACAGGTAAGGCAGGTAAGTATATATTAAAATTAAATCTGAGTTGAATTTGGTGAGAAAATATTGAGATAAAAATTAAATTAGGTTTTCTTAAGGAAAATATTGAAATTTTTTCTAAGTCCCAGACGAAAAAAATTTTTTCGCGTAAATGTCAATTTAGAACAGTCAGATAGTAGGATGGAACCTATTTGAGATCGATTCAGCTGAAAACAGCTTCCGAATGCGTCACCTGGATGCAAAGTTATAACGGTTAGGTTAGGTTAGGTTAGGTTAGGTTAGGTTAGGTTAGGTTAGGTTAGGTTAGGTTAGGTTAGGTTAGGTTAGGTTAGGTTAGGTTAGGTTAGGTTAGGTTTTTTTTTTTTTTTTTTTTTTTTCGGCAGGAGTGGGAAATCCTCATGGACGCCCAGACTGCCTCACAGGTGAGCCTGTTTGGGCAGTGCCGGACTCTTACCGGCTAAAACCACACTCCTGCCTCACAATTAATCCACAGACATGGAGGTCCGTGCCTTTGTTTGGGTATGTTATTTGTTTACAGTTTTTTAGTGATATATGCAGTTATTGTGCTCCTTCATTGGACACATAGTAGCTTAAATACTAATCTTAAAAATCTACGTGAGTCCATCAATATATATATATATAATTTTTTTTTTTTTTTTTTTTTTTTTTTTTTTTTTTTTTTTTTTTTTTTTTTTTTATCTACACAAGACAGGCATTACTTATTCTAATGTTACACATTTATTTTATACAAACATTTTACGACATTTATTGATTGATTGATTTAAACTTCATGGCAGTGCGAGCCGACCAGCCCCAGGCGACGGCTTCCGTTCACGGATATGACGTACACATCTGCGCCGTTCAGCTCAACCATTTCAAAGGGAACCGATCGACCAGACGTGCAACGCCACCATCGGCGGGACTTTTACGTAAGCATGACAGACTCGGTTAGGTTAGGTTAGGTTAGGTTAGGTTAGGTTAGGTTAGGTTAGGTTAGGTTAGGTTTTTTTTTTTTTTTTTTTTTTTTTTTATATTCACCCGTCATCACAGGGCGTTGCATGTTGTTCCGCCAACGTAATTGGCGCCTATTCTATATCTAATCCTTTTCCATACCAGTTCTCGCGTACGTGCCTCTCGCACTTCCATACTTCATACTTTGTCTTTCTATTATCCGTCACCATTTATTCTGTGGGTGGGATTCCCACTTATGAGCTATTTCTTAATCTTTTATTTTATTTATTCACTTTTATTTCTTCTTATCTTTAGGGAAATTAATTTGAACAGTTTTGGCTTTATTAAGCATGATTTTTAACATAGCTAATTTATAACTTAACAAATTTTTTACTTAACTAATTTATAACATAACTCATTTGTAACACTTATCTTTTAAAATCTACCAGTCTATTTATAACAAGATGCCATTGCACTTAACCTACTGCTTATTCTATTTTACAATTTATTGCGCTAATGTCCTATGTTTACAGTAACTATATGTACAATATAATATGAAACATAGTTGTTTTATCTTGTTTTATTTTTCTCAATTATTTTTAGAGCTATATTCTCACAGTAGGCTATAAGTTTATTTCTCTTTTTCCCCAGCATTATTTCCGCCAAGCTTTCTGTCTGCAGTCTTTTGCCTATTTCCTGTTCCAAATTGTAGCGTTCCCTTGCGTAAATTGGGCAATCTAATACTAGGTGTGGAACTGATTCCGCTACAATGGGGTCACACGTGCACGATGGGCTCTCTTTACACTTGAAGCGGTTCAAATATTCCGAGAACCCACCGTGCCCCGTTAAAACTTGCGTGAGCACGCCTATTGGCCTCAACTTTTTTATAATACGGTAGGCTGCTACGGCATCCGGAAGGAATATTTTCGTCACGGAGGCCGTTTCTCCCGACACGTATCTCCCATTCCACACATCAAGCGAATTCAAACGTATTTGGCGCTTGATGTATGATACCGGACACCGGTCATAGTCTGGTTTCTTCCGTGACGACAACGCTGCCTCCTTTGCCAGCTCATCCGCACGCTCATTCCCCGGCAAACCCGCATGGGCTTTGACCCAGAAGAGAGACACAGCTTTGTTCTGGTTCAATGCCTCAGCCAAATTGGCTCGTGCGCAGACCGCTAGAGGGTGCAGAGAGCCATGGCTTGCAAGTGCCTGCAATGCTGACATTGAGTCACTGTACAAGCCATAGCTCGTCTCTTTGCGCTTGAGAATCACGTCCGTTGCCTTACAAATGGCCAGAAGTTCCGCTTGGTAGACAGTGCAGTACGCGGCAAGGCTGAGCTTGAGGTTCTGGACTTCACCTTCATTATCCCACAAGGATAATGCGGCTCCAACCTTCCCCTCAATCTTACTGCCGTCAGTGAATATTCGCACTGCCTGCACATTATGGCTGTCCACAAGCTGTTGGTCTGCCAGGCACTTAAACTCCAAAGCCATCTGTTTGGCCGGGTGAGAAGTTTTTGCAAATCTCACCACACTCTCGATCTCCCTATCTCCCGGTACAAACTCGGATGACCCTCTCCTTGCCTCATACAGTGCGGCTGCCTCTTGTATGCGAAGGTCTAGAGGTAGTATCCCAGCCAGCACCATTGCCGAGTTTAGTGAGACTGTACGGTAAGACTTACAGATCTTCTGGGCGAATCCTCGTTGGAGAGAGCCCAGCTTCCTCCGTATACCCAGCTTTTTCGTAGCGGGAGCCCAGGCCCCAGCCGCGTACGTGACTATCGGTTCAATCGTGGCAGTGTAAATAATTTCTATAACCTCCCTATTGAGACCCCAGCTGACTTTTGCCGCACGTGCCAGTCTTTTATAAATTTCGGCCACCTTCTTACAGACGTTCTTGGTGTGTTCGTTGAACGTCAAATTTTCGTCTATAGTCAGCCCTAGCAACTTCATGCTCCTAACCATACCAATGTCGACCCCGGCCATGCTCAGAATTGGAGTGTCGTACTTAAGCTTGTTAGTTATTAACATCGCACAGGTTTTGTGCGGTGCAAACTTAAGCTTATTTCTGACGCCCCAGCTCTGAACATGGGCGAGGGCTGCATTGGCAGTTCTGGAGACTTCAGCCGCTGTGTCACCGTCCACGGCCAAAACTATATCGTCTGCAAAAGCCTGAACAAAATACCCCTTTTTTTCCAGATCGTGCAGTAGCGGGTCCAGTAGAAGGTTCCACAGAATAGGACCACCAATTGACCCCTGAACACAGCCCTTGTTGGTCTCTCTCGTACATTCCTCCCCAGCATACCTTACCCTTACTTTTCTGCCGTCGAGGTAACTGTCAAGCAGCCTCCTGGTGTTTACCGGACACTTTTCCTCGGCCAGCCTGACCCTGATTGCTGGCCACCAGGCGCTATCGAAGGCGCCCTCTATATCCAACGACACCAGGACAATTAACTTCTTCAGCTTCAACTTGTCCTGCAGATGCTTTATTAGCGTATAGAGGGCGTCCTCGGTGCTCTTCTGTGGCATAAAGCCAAACTGTCGAGTACTAAACCGTGGCACAAGCTGCCACTTGATCCTCGCCACTACCATCCTCTCCAGGACTTTTCCCAACACCGGCAGGAGACCTATCGGTCTATATGACTTGGGGTTAGTGTAATTTTCCTTGCCCGGTTTTTTGAGGACCACCACCGTTGCCTCTTTCCAGATGTCCGGGAAGTGCGCCAGTTCTAGGCATTTGTTGTATAGAGCAAGGAAAACATCCGGGTCCTGGCAGATCGCTCGACCGCAGATGTCCGACGTAAATCCATCCACTCCAGGGGCTTTTTTAGGATTGAAGTGTCCCACGGCTATCTTTAGCTCCAGCGGTGTAAATGGTGGGTCATGGTATTCATCATGATGCCATTCATTTACCCATGTGGCTGCCTCCCTGGTGAGCCTGTGGTCTGCGTTGTCCTCTTCCGCTGTATCCTTTGGGTAGAAAGTGTCAGCGAGCAAGGCTGCCGATTCCTTCGGGTTCAAAAATGTACCATTGCTCGTCAGGGTTAGATCTTCTTGTCTCCTGGTGGTCCCTCTGATGACTCTATATATACCCTCCCATAAACCCTCTCCGTCTTGTTTTTCGCAAAACTTCTTCCAGCTGGCCACTAGTGCTTTCTTGGCTTGACACTCATACTCTTCTTTGGCTTTCAGGTACTCGTCAACGACCATTGCTCTCCGGACCGGTGCGGCGTTACGGATGCGGTTCTTCTTTGTTACGACTTCCTTTTTCTTCACAGCGAGCACTTCGGACCACCACGGAATGGTAATTTTTAATTTGGTATTAATTTTAGGGATAGCTTCGTCACATGCTTTCTCAATTACATTTTTGTACCTTATTACCAATTCTTCCAGTTCACCCTTATTAACTATCTGATTTATACTGTCTAAACTTATATTATTTTCAATTCTGTATTCCCCCAATTTAATTTTAAAAGATTCCCAATTTGCTTTTTTAGTGTTGTACTTCCTTGTTGTCCTAGTTATGCTCATCCCTTTTTCCCTTTTTACTTTTACATTAAATATAATGGTGTTGTGGTCCGAGCCCGTTACCCCTGTTTCGACCCGCCAGCCGTCTACCAGGTCAAATAAGTCGATCGAGCATGCTGTGACGTCCACGTGGCTCTTGTATACTACGCCACCTCTTACTGTGTAAAATGTCGGCGTATCTCCAGTGTTCAGTACCTGAAGCTCCAACTCTTCCAGGGTCCCGGTCATCTCTTCTCCCCTAAGATCTTCTATGGTGCTTCCCCACCAAGTACTCTTTGCATTTGCATCTCCTCCTATTAGAAGCCTTCCGGTGCCCAACTCCAGCTTTATTTTGGTCAGATGATCCAAGTAAGGCCCTATGGGTTGGTCTGGCTCAAAGTAATAGGAGACTACCGCGATTTCCCAGGCTTTGGTCCGGATCCCCACCACGACGATGTTGTTGGTGGTGAGTTTCGGGTAGGGAATGATATCCAATTCATCATTAAAGACGGCTATTGCCGCCTTTACCCTCCCACTTCCTTCGACCTCGCACTGGTAGATTCTAGCGCCGCGGTAGCTCTTCATACCCCTAGCTCCTCCCACGTACGGTTCCTGAATCAATGCCCACGCTATTGCTCGCTTATTGGCCTCCAAAAAGAGTTCGGCGGTTGCCAATTCCTTCCTTTGTAGGTTGGCTTGGGCCACCGCGTATCCTCTGGTTGAAGTGTACGCCCTGTCGCCCGTCTCAATTTTAGCAATATGCTACTCTGGCTCTGGCCAGAACCTCACATCTCTTTCTGACAGGGCATTCGTCACTGAATGCATTATGCTCAGTGTTTTCATGTTTTGCATGTACACAGTTACAGCATGATGGGGTTGTTCCAGCCATCCATTCTGCACATTTCGCCCTCATGTGAGGGCCCCCGCAGTGACTGCACTTTTCCACTTGTTCCTTACAGAGCCGTCTTCCATGCCCAAATCCTAGGCATAACGAACACTGGACAAGTGGAGTCTGGTCGGACACTCGGATCCTTTGCAGGTCAATGTGAACAGCCTGTCGATCCTGTAGTCTATTCCACAGTTTTGGATAGACCCTGAGGGCAACATGGTGCATATGGGGGTTCCTTGTTTTCTTTTTAAAAAGTACCTCTACCCGGTCTTCTTCTTTCGTTAAATCCGTGAACAAGTCCCTATTTTGGTTTCGAAGAGCCTTAAGGACGTCTTCGTCTGTGTTGTAGGTTAAGATATCCCTCAGGAGCACTAGAGGGTCCCTGTTCTTGACGTCCTCAACCTTCAACAATGCCCCCATGCTTGCCAATCTTTCCTTAATCCTTTCTCTTCCTTCTTCTGTTTTACAGCCCAGTACTATTTTTCTATCTTTTGCTTTCCGGATTCTGTCAACTGTGACCCATCCCTCCTTCGCATTTACTGCTTTTCTAATATGGTCAATGATTTCTTCCCCAGTTTCGGTTTCCGTGGTAGAGGTGACCACAATGGAGTGGAGTGCCGTCTGCTTTGGTGGCTGCTTGATAGGCCGACTTGCCACTACACTAGCATAGGAGAACTTCTCCATATGCTCTTCGCTAGTTTTAAGTGCCTCTTTCAGACTATCGAGTTTCTCGCTGTTCTCCCGCAAGTTTCGGCTGTGATCTTCCAGAGCCTTTTTGAGAGACTCCATCTCCACCTCCGTGTTGGAAACTACTTTTTTCTGTTCTTCTTCTACTTCCGCTTGCGATTGTGTCCCCTTTGTTTTTGTTATTATCTTTGGGGGTGGAGCTCGTCCTTTTTCCTGCTCAGATTCCTTAATGAGCAGGTAAAGCCGGTCTGCTTGGGCCTTGACCTCTTCTTTGATCTCCCTTTTTGTTGTTTTGGAGTTTGTCATGTGGGCCTTTATTTTGCTAAGGCATATTCTGGCCTCCGCGACTCTAGTTTTTGTTGTCGGCGGACTCAAGCAGTCAATCTCGATGGGTGGTCGTCGTGACGTTTCAATTGTTAATTTGAGAGGTACCTTTTCTGCCGTTTTCTTCTCTGGGGTCTGGTTCCTTGCTGTCTTTCCGACCTCGCATTCGCCCACACTTTTTCTGACACTTTGTGTGGAGGATCCTGCCTCTTCTGTGGCATTTGGTGGGCTTTTGTTAGCCAGATTTGCCGGCTTCTTAACGGGTGTGCGAAAACCCAACATCTTGTCCTGTATGGATTCGGATTTAAACTAGTCCGACGTCAAAAGGGTATTGTATAGAGTACCCCAGTCTAGTGTAGAATAATAGGTATATATACGATAAAGTGTATAAAACAAACAACAGCAATAACAACAAACAACACACAATAATAATAAGATTCTAAAGAAACTTGTCAGCTTGATTTTACAGTTTCCTCCTGTCCCAGGTTTCTACCGGTTTTCGTGCGCGGCTGGGAACCCAACAGGCGCGCCCCAGTTGAGTATACTAGCAACTTAGGGAGCAGGTCAATAGAACGTAAGTTAATTATTATATTTTTCCACAGATAGCTCTACCCGAACTGTTGGATGGTATAAAACCCAATAATCTGCGGTTAAGAAGGGTGAGAAAGGGTAAGAGGCAGTCAGAAATTTTTCTTGTCAAAGATATAGCCTCCGTGAGAATGCACACACATAAATATACAATCACAAATTGCAGAGAAATAAAACAAATACACAGTATATTAATGAATAAAGTGCTCCACATTAGAGTTCGTCCTTAAAAATTTACAAAAATTTTGTCTGGCTGTGTAGAGAAAAACCGCGCTAGTACTCTTTCAGGTTTCCCAAAGATTCTACCCAGAGACGTTCTCTCACTATTGAGAGCCCAATATCTGCTCTATCCGTACCGCGGGAGCTAGTAAAACCCGAGGAACAATTTTGTGAATATATAAAATTAACTTGAAGGGGAGGCGTTTTTCCGTAGTTTCTTTGGAGCCAAATAGGAGATCTTTTCTTCCCGATTTCAAAGACCCCAAACTCGGTTGGTCTACGACCTCCGGTTATGGAGTTAAAGTCCGGGGGGTGGGGTAGTCTTGGAGGGGGGTGGGGGGAGGTTGGGAGGCGTGGGGAGGGGGAGGAGAGAATTTTGCGGGTATCACTGTAGGAGGTCGCGGGGGTCACAGAGGATAACGAGAAGTAGAGGGGGTCTCAGGGGTCACAATGATCCACGAGAAAAGGGGGCCCGGGGGGTTTTAGTACTATAAAGGGGGCTGTATAGATTCTAATGTACTATATAAAAATAGTACAACACAATATTTGGGGTCAAAAAGAAGGGGTCAAAAGGGGGGTCTAGGGGGCTTATCTGAATGTAGGTATCAGTTGGGAGGGGGGTTGATGGGGGGGGGGAAATTTACTCAGAATTTTGATATCCCCAGCCGTTTCCGAGATATTTGGGGGACAATAAATTTCGGGTGAAGGGAAAACGGGGTACCAAAGTGGGTGACCTGGGGACTGCTGTAGCATACACATAAATTGTGTATTATGCCGGCAAGCGGAGAGGGAAATGGTTAGGTGGTGATTTTAGGAGGGTGTGGGGGGGGTTCGATTTGAGGGGTTATAGCATATACTTATACATATTAATAGATAAAGTAGTAATAATTAATGGCCCGCTGAGGATGCCGCTGAAGGGGGGGGGGGGGATGTTGATTGAACTAAGCGATTTATTTAAAAAGAAGGGGGTTCGAAAGGGGGTGGCTAGTAGAGTTTTGCAGTATATCTATACATAGTATAGATATGCTGGCTGGCGTTAAAAATAGGCTAACTGTCTCCGTTTCCGAGATATGAGCGTTTTTAGATTATTTAAAGTCCCGGGTTCGAATCCCGGTTGGTAAAAATTTTTAATTTTTTTTTTTTTTTATTTAAAAGTGCAATAAATGAAATGAAACAAAATGGTTTAAATAGCGTAGAATACGTGCTTATACAATTATAATTTTTTTTCTTAAAGTTAAACAATAGGGTAATTGATGGGGAGAAAACAAAACTGGGGAGATTCACCTAAAGTTACGTAAATTTACCCCGAATTTTTTCCAGGATAGTCGCAGAGGGATGGAAAAAGCTCTATAGGTAGTCCCCTTAGGGAAAACTTAAAGTTGTTTATTATTCTCCCTCTGAGACTTCCCGTTTGGAAGCTAAAGCCACTACAA